>JAPDNY010000006.1:22985120-25385120 GCA_029375565.1 Gekko gecko | reverse complement strand
TTCACTCCAGGTCCCCACACTGTGCCCAGTGATATGCTGGGGGAGGGATCCTGAGTCTGTAGGGTAGGATTTTTTTGTTGGAGGGGTCTGAGCAAAGGAACTACTGTTCCGCAGTCAGAACTTTGCTTGCAGTTTAGGGTACAGGCCTGCAATTCGGGATGGTTAGTTTGCTGTCATTTTTCAGCCGCTTGTGTTGTGGTGCCTCCAGAGACAGGGCCATGGCTGTAACGATGCTTTTTCAATTTAAGCTGTGCCAAACTTTAGTTAGTACAAGCCAAATTTTACTTAGTACAAACTACAGCTTTGCAAGCCAACTCCACACCATGGTTTCTAATTTTAGTTTGCTGGTCCGTTGCAAACCGTGTTCATTTTTCCCCAGTTCAGAAATCACACCAAAGCTAAGCTTTCTTTAATTGTGTTTTATCATATTACTAGTTGCGAAGCCCGTTGTGAAATCAATACAATGGGCTCTAGCAAGATGTGAGGTGGCAGCCTGCAGACAGTCCCTTCCCTCTGCCACTGCAGCTTCTCCCACAGAGTCCAGACCCTGGTGTTGAGGGGGGAGAGAAGGCTGTGCAGTGTGTCACCGCCCGGCCACCACTGGAAGCCCCCAACCACCTCTACTGCACTCTCCCCAGGCGGTGGATACCGTGGAGCTTGGCAGCATGTAGCTTCTGGAGGTTGGCCTCGCCCTTGCTGTTGGTGTGTCCTCCCAGGAGGCCCCCTGCTGCCTCTACTGCCCATGCCCAGGCGGCAGATGCTGCAGAGCTCAGCACTGAACAGCTCAGGAGTTTGCAGCTTCTGGAGATCGCCCTCGCCATGTCCTCCCTGCCTCTGCTGGCGGCCCGGCTACCCGCAGCTGGCTGCGGCTGATGGCAGCATGAGTGACCTTGTTGTCTTGACCCTCCAGGTACCAGAGCACCACCCCCGTCTGTTGCCCATACTACCCTCTGTCTCGGCGGCTCATGCAGGGGAGGTTGGTGAATGAATAGTCAGGGCCTTGGAGTGGCTGGATGTGGGCCTTGCCATCCTCATAGGCTGCCTTGACCTCTGGCAGCCAGAGCACGCAATCCCTCCATCGCCTCACAGCCTACTGAGGCGGAGACGGTGGGCACCGGTTCTGTGGGCGGGACACAGGCAACCCAGCCAGTGGCCAGGGACACCTTGTGAGTGGCAGATCCGGGAGCCAACTGATTCCGGAGCGCATCGAACATTGCCACCCAAAAATGCAATTATTAATAAGGAGAGACTTGAAGACAGAGTGGCACCACGTTTAAAGGATGTATGTGGGATTGCATTCTTCTTCCTATTTTCTAGTGATGGCCCAATGAATCCTGGTCACTAGAAATGCTATGCAAGAACTTCTCTGGTTTCTGAGGTTCTCTAGGTGCTCCACTCACTCACTCACACACACTATCAAGCCCATGTCTTGGGACTAATTGTTCTGTTCTTGTTCGATATTCCCTTCTGCTTTTTCTGTGCTTGCAGGAATTGTAGACTATAACAGTTCCTGAAGTGTTGCGCAAATGTGAATGGCTGTTCATTTCCGTGTGAACACTGTACAGATTCTGGAGAAAGGGCTTCTAGATTGGAGCATAATTTTAATATGGCAACCCTTTTATACAGCTGCAGACCAGGGCTGTTGGTGAGGTGGCGGCCTGCAGCCTTAGTCGCAGTAGAGGCCACGGTTCCATTTTTTTTCCCCACTGGGATTTTTTTTAGTGTCTGAGTTAATACTGCTGCATGCTCAGCCATGGAATGAGAAATTTCCCTGGTACTGATATCTTAACACTGATGCTGTTTGGTCACTCATGGGGCCCAGGACTCTAGAATAGTTTTGTTCAGCACCTTCCCCATAGTATTCTCTGCAGGCATGAGTTAACTGATTAAATGACATTACACGAATCACTGCTCCTCTGCTTGTGAAGCAGGCTGGTTATACACACATCTGTACATACGCACAGCTACTTTCTCACACCCCCGCTAGTATTTTTTCCCCCCGTCACTCGCTTGGCCTGCTTCCTAGCTGTCTTCTGGGATGACACATTGGGATATGTTCCGTGTGTGAATCTATTTTGTAGAGGCTTGCTGGCTAAATAGAATGGTGTCGTTTTGGAATGCTTTTCGAGGATTTTAGGTGGATTTTAAGTGTGTCAGAAACCCAGCTGTGCTGATGAGCAAAAATACCCTTTAATGAATGAAAGTAGATGTGGGTGCTGATGTTCCAAGTCAGATCTAATTAACCCTGCCCACACATTATTGGAGGAGGGAATCAAATGAAAAATGGTAGCTTGTTAGCTTGACGGCATTACAAATGGCATCTATTGGGGGGGGGAGCAAAATCCTTCATGTGTTTGTGTTTTAACTCCAATAACAGGAGGAATGCCCGCTTTTTAAAACTATCTTGATTTGCTTTTATTGACTTAAAGCTTAGTGTGGCATAGGGACTGTGTGAATGAATGACAGATCTGGAAACCCACACTTCAGATCTTACCTCTGCCATGAACTCATGACATGACCTTAAGCAAGCCACTCTTAGGCTGAATAACTTGGGAATAACACCTTATAGTCTTATACGCTTATACTATCCAGCCTACCAGTTAAGGTCTTTCACCTATTGTATGCTGTGCCACAAGATAATGCATCTGGCACTCAAAAGCATTATGCAGATATTTATTTTAACACTTGCTTTGACTAGATGCAAATATGAGATGGGGCCAGGTTCAGTTTCCTATGGGGGTGGACCAGACACACGATGACTGCCCCCCTTGTTCAGCTCTTTCTTGATGTCCAGTTGTTTCCCAAGAGCCCATCCACCCTTACCCTTGTACATGGTCTGCTGCAGACCGGAATTTCCAAATTCTTTTTTAATTTTTTAAATTAAAAATGCAACATTCGATAATTAGAATCTAGTATACAGAGCAAACAACATGCCTGATTGCCAAATTAAAAACAAATGAAGGAAGAAAATGCAAACAGTTATAATTATTCCTTTTTATCCATTCACTTCTAACTGCTTAGGGATTTTTTTTAAAATGCAGCCAACGGTTGCAAATTCTTGTTATCTAAAATATTCTTAGAATTCTGAATTGCTGTTTAACTGTTGATAACCATTCCCACACCTTCAAGAACCATTCTAAATTGACCGGCAGCATTGGTTGTTTCCAATAATGTGCAAATACCAAGAAATTTCCAAATTCTTTTGGAAGAAGCTCAGGATTTAGGCTAGCAGGGCACTCAACTGAAGGGGATAGCACAGCGGTGCGGACCCAGCTGTCCTTTGAAGAGCCTTTCTTTCAACTCGGTTCTTCTGTTGGAAGAAGACTTTTTAAGCTGGAGGAGGGCTTCAGGCTTTGCTAAGTGGAATGGTAGGATGGAATTAGGATCCACCCTAATGGGTTGCAGGGGTAGAGGAAATGTGGGCTAGTCAATGACAAAGCTGCCTGAGGCCTGAAGAAGCAGCCTGTCCTGGAAGGGGAGGAGCTTGCCCAGAAGGTTTTTGTAGATTAAAGATGCTGCTGGACCCTCACCTGCAGTTAGAGGTTTAGCTCCATGTTACAGAGCACCTTTTATTTTATTGCTGCACCAGCTTCAGTTTGTTCCTCGAAAAAAGCATGGTGTGGCTGCAGCGATCCATTTTCTGATCACGCCCAGGTTAAGTTGCTGTAATGCACTTTACTGTCTAAAAGCTTCAGCTTGTTCAAAACACAGCAGCTAGGCTACCGTCAGGGGCTGGATACTGAGATCCTATCACCCTTGTGTCTGCTGGCCTTCTGCGCTGGCTGTATGTGTTCCTGGCCACAAATTAAAGTGCTGATGCTTTAAGGCTCTGAACAGCTTGGGGGTGGGGGTACTTGAAGGACTTCCTCTTATACTGTCGAACCTACGTCTGATGCCTCCCTTACTTTCCTTTAGGGGCCAGACCAAGTAATTTGTCCTCCTAGGAGGAAGTGTAGGATAAAAATGCAGTGAATAATGGAACTCTCCATTATAAGCTTCTTCTGTTTTTTAGGCTTTTATCTAGTAGCGGAAATATACTGTTCCTAGTTCTGGAAGACTCTAATGTATCACTTCCCAAATACTCGTTAAAAGCATTCTAGAGCTGTGAGTGAGCATTCTGGAATGCCTGCTAAGAAGCTGTTGTGGTTGAACCTATTAGAGACCAGTTATAATTCTGGTTGGCCGGGACAGAATTTAATGACACTTCAAACTGAACTCTGAAGCCAACTGGCAGCCACTATAGTTTTAAAATCCATGGGAGATGTTCCCATTGGCTGCTTCCTGACAGTAACCAAGTTGATGCCTTTTGGTCCAGTTGTCGTTTCTGGGTTGTCTTCAGTTCTGCAAAGAATGCTCTTGCTGAGGAGTGTAAAACCTCGCCACATTATCTACCGCTAGACTTTTCAGTGCAGTCTTAAATGGTGTATACGTGGGATTCTGGGCAAGCATGACAAAACCACCAAATGTGGTCTAGTGTGCAAAATTTAACTTCCAGAGAATCTTATAGTGCTGTCCTAAACAGAGTTACACTCTCCTAAGCCCATTGACTTCAGTGGATGTAGATGGCTATAAGTCTTCTTAGGATTCCACCACTGTCTTTTCTTTTTTATCACAAATTTCTACCCCTTACAGCTGCAAAGACACTGTTGAACACTACATTTCCAGTGGTTGGGTTCAATGTTTGTATGATACGTTGCCCCTCTGTATGGCTAGCAAAGCTAGAATATAACTATGCGAAATAATGTCATTTGCAGAAGTCATGCAAGTACACAGTTCTACTTTTCTTGGTGTATAATCTGACTTGTCTGCTTGTAGAATTCTTATTGTAGTGTAGAGTACACACAGCTTGGATAGATACACTATATACGCAAGGCATGTTATGCTGTTTTCCCCTTGTTGTTGGGAATAAATTTATTTTGCTGTTTGAAATGTAAGAAGAGGACCATGAGATGGCTATTGCACAAATGTGGTGGCCTTTGAATCTCCAATTAAATAGTAATTTTCTTCAAAGCTAATGTTCCAGTTATTCTTTTAGCAGCTAACATCTGTAATGTTTCAAAAGATTACAAAATTCCAGGAAATAACTTACTGAGTTTGTTGAATACCACACTCCCTTAGAGACCTGTTTGCTTATTTGATTTTTCCCCTTCTGCTAGCATACAACTGTTATTTACAGAGAGAGATAGAGAGAGATCCCCCCGCATAATAGTAAAGGGGCGAATTCATCAATTTAAGCTGGTATAGTCCTTTTGAATTCAGTCAGCCCCTTCCACTTTAGCGAAAACCATGGTTGTTGAATTCATGTGATGTGGTTCATTGACAGGTCAAATAAAAACAGATGATGAGCAAGGAGGCTAGGCCTGTTTGCGTTATGGCATTTAGGGAAATTAAAACAGGGGTTTTTGTGAAGGAAAGACTGGCGTTCTTGTTCCTACACATAGCGCCCAACTCTAATCTGAAATCTGTTTGGACCAGCTGTGGTGCAGCTGCAGGGATATCTGTCTACTTTTGGTAATGTGGTTCCTGTTAGTTTAGAATCATGTTTACAAGTTTCACAGAGCTGTTTTGCAAGCTGTTGCTGGTTCTCTGGGTATAGAGTTTTCACGAGGGCATTGACATGGGATGTTTTATCTTAGGGGAGCATGACTGTGTCAGGATGTTTTCACACTTAACCATCCATCTCTCCCCCTCACCCAAGTGTCCTTATTGCCATCATTTTTGTACATTTTGCATAGGGCTCCAGTTCCATGCTGTTCTCTTCCTCCTTCCGTCCCCCCAACCAGCCCCAATTAAGTCTTTTTGGGCCTTTTAAAGGGTCCATATTACTGATATTGCAGTATCTCTGCTCAGTTATACTGTTCCTGCTCAGAAGCACTTGTGCAAAAACCCCATCCAGGTCTTTGAATTTTACCTCCAGTTGTCAGTGGCCAGCTGTGTTATGCTACAGGCACTAAACCAACAAAAAGCTGCAACATTCCCACTTTGCCGCTAAGTAAGAAAGTATCAGCTTGGTTTTGTCTGCCATACTGAAAACAACATACTGCTTCATTATTTCATCCAGGAAAGAAAGCACATAATTAATGCAGGTTTAATGACTGTCGATGTGTCACCGTGATCTTTGTCTATTTATCTGCTCTTGTTACAGGTGCTCCAGTCACCCCACCCTGGTTACACTACAGCCCAGTGTAATTACCAGGTAGTCTTAAGTCTCTTAAGTCTTTCTATGCACTACCCATTAGAAAAAAGTAAAGAACTGATAATGTTTAGGCAACCCATTTGTTGACATCCCACAACATTATCTAGTCATTTGCTCTGTTCTTATGGTAGATTTCTGTTTGAGTCCTCCTAATTCATGACCTGTTGGGGATAGGTATTCTAAGTGATGGTTTAGCCTTGTGAGTGGACGTGTAGATGAGAATGGGTTTTGGAAATTCCATTGTTCTGAATGAAATATAACCCCAAACATTAATGTACTTAAAGCAGCATCCCCAAGGCTGCTTTCTCCAGTATTAAATTATTTGCCCTTAAAGAACACTTGTGCAAGAAATTTCACGTATGCTGAGTGTTTGTCACTCCAGAAACTTTGTTTTACTGCATGTATATGCAGTAAAACTGATTTACACGTTTCTTGCTTAATGATGTACATGTTGGACTCCCCTTATTCTTGTGGATAACTACCGTTCACACTGACTGAGAACTGTCACCGAGAAATTACAAGAGTATGCCTTCTTCTCACCCCCCCCCCAAGCTTTGTTACCTCTAGGCTTTCAGAAAGCCAAAGAAATAATTAAGCAATGGATGTGGGACCTGGCCCTTCTGTCCAATAAGACCTGCTTGCAGAGGTACCCTACTGCAGCATACTAAGAATTTTTCCCAGCAGGCTATCTAACTGTCTTAAAGATTCCTAAGTACTGGAGAACCTCCACTTTGGCATGTTTCAGTGCTTGCCATCAGCTTTTCTGGAAGACAGATACGTTCACATTCCCTATTCCCAATGGGTTTGCTCTTGTCAAATGGGAAAGGTTAAGATGGTTGATCATGTATTATTATACTGTCCCTGCTATAATGGTATACCTTCCCAATACATTACACCGATTTAAATAAATTCCCCTGGAAGATGAACACAATTCTGCCCTCCCTCCTCCTTTCAGACTCTTCTAAAGAAATTACTCGTAATGGAACAAAATTTTGTATAGTGTCATGCGTAATGCAAAAGCAGATGGTTGAGTCTTCAAATAACTGACTCCTTCTGTTGTGAAATGTGTCCGAGAATTTTGATGTGTTGGGTTATAATGGCACACATGAATCTTTTTTGTTGGTCTTGGTATTATACATGGCAGTTTTTTATTGCTTTGATTAATACTTTTTGAGCTGATCATGTATCAAAATAAACTGAACTAAATATGTGGTATTCCATGATGTGCGAAGTACCCAAAAGTAATAATTCTGGAGTTATTCGTGTGGCACCTCTTATTTTAGTATGAGCTTTCGTGGACTAGAGCTCACTTTGGCAGATGTATGCATTTGATAAAGTTGGCTCTAGTCCATGAATGCTTATGCTAGAATATAAACCTGTTTGTCTTTGTGCGGAGACTCCTGTTTACTTTAACCCAAAGTAAGTAATTCTTCTGCTTCAAAAAGATGGTTCTGATTGGTGAAAAGTGACTGTATGAAATCATACAAAGGCTGAACAGGGTTATGTCATTGTGTGTTTTTCATATAGGGTGTGGAAAGGACTGATTGGAAGTTGCATGTGTATGTATAGGGAGATTTGAACTTGGATATCTCTGTTCATAAATCCTACAGTCACTCTGCATAATTTTAACTTCTTTTTTTGCCATGACGTTACAGGTGACTTAATGCAGCCCCAGAGGGTTTTCAAGGCAAGAGACATTCGGAGGTGGCTTGCCATTTTCTGCCTCCATGTCTTGATCCTGGTCTTCCTTGATGTTCTCCCATCCAAACACTGGCCGGGGCCAGCCCTGCTTAGCTTCTGATATCTGTGGAGATCTAGCTAGCCTGGGCTATCCAGTTGGTGTAAACCGCGTCTTGGGCATAGTGCTGATGCTACATTTCCCAGCAGTTTAACCATAGCTGGTCCATTTGGTTCCTGTCCTCCTTCCCTTCTGTGATCAGTATGGAGCAATATGATGTCTGTACTGACGTTAAAACAATTAATTAAACAAGCTGGTTTGCAAAGCATGGTTGGTGCTAACCCTGGATAGTGTCAGTGCAGCCACAATGCTTTATCGTGGTTAACCCTGGGAAGGGAAGGAGGAGTCATACAGAGGAGAAAGTGTACAGCTCCATGGAAATGCTCAACACACACACAGTGACATCAGCAGTAGCTTTTCTTGAGTTTTACATGAAATGCACAAGTAGATGGTAGGTACAGTGCATATAGCAAGTCTGAAAATTTGCTCTGTGTCTTCATGGTGCAGTCTTCAGTTACATGTGCTCATTTTGCAGCCTTTCAATTCTGTAAGTCTGTATGTTTTGGTAGCGCATGCAAACAACACGGTTATTAGACTTTCACCTTGGCAATCTCTGTTTCAACCCATCTGCCTTAACTGTGTGTGTGTATTTTTAAAAAATATAAAAGAGAGAGAGGCTTTAGTGCAAGTGGGTGATCTGCTTTCATCATCAGGCTTTGAAAAACTAGGCTGTACGTTTTCTTAATGGATTAGGATTTTCAGTAGTGATGAGTGAGATATAAACCAACAAAAAAAAACCCAACAAAAAACAAAACTGGTCTAGGTGGCAGGCAGGCATCTGTTGTATAAGAGAGTTATACAGGTTGTAGGAGAAAACAGAAAAGCTGAAGGTGTCTGATGTCTGGACGGCTCCTGTTCTGTTAACTTGTTCTGTTAATTAGCAGAGCTCTTATTCAGTGGTGTCAAGTTAGCCATCCTCTCCTGCTGTTGTGCAGAAAAAGGCAGAAAAATGTCACAATAGATTTGTCGTCAATAGACTGCATAGTTTTAAATTAAGATCTGTCAGTAGAACTGCACATCAGTAGTTCTTAAACCTTTGTGAGATGGATGTCATTAGAAATTTATAAGCTAAGGCTACAGTGACCCAAGTACCCATCTACTGGGGAAGCGAATGGCCTTATATCTCTGCATGACTCACATCTCTGACTGCTTCCAGTCAGTTCTTGATTGAGAACTGGTAATCCATTGCTTTTCTGCTTTTGGGAGAGGCTGATCCAGAGATGTAGCAGAATTATCAGGGGGAGGTTTGCCTGTTGTCTCTGCATGAGTCACAGTTTCAGTATTTGTCTCCCTGTTGGGATGCGTGCTCAGAACTGAGACTCATGCAGAGACACACGAGTGGCTTCTCTCTGTGTATAACTTTTCTTTTCAGATAGTAAAATCGAATCTGCTCTGTTCAGAATGCAGATGCATGCATGTGTGGTTGAATATTATTTTATGTTACATCTAAAAAAAAATCTCTGCACAAAAAATGTTGGGGGAAAGGCGAGGGTAGAAACTATGTGGAAGCGCTTTCTTTTTTGTAATAGAGAGCATCATTCACTTCTGAGCCTCCATCTGTAGTCTGGCAAAAATTTACCACATCATTGAGGGTCTAGCTACATATCTGCCAAACTAGACATTCAGTGGGTGTTCTTTAATGAATCTTAATAGAGGTCTGATTCAGACTTGGGCAGTAGGGAAAAGGAGAGTGAAGCCCCTTTGCACTGTTTTTAATGGCCTGAAACCAACCTGGAGAACTGTTGTTTCCTTGTTGGGGACCCTTGTGTGTGTTGACTGGTGACACTTAGGTAATTAGGTCCTGAGAACTAGGGCTCATGTGAGGTAATGGTCGATGTGAAGCTTGAATTGGCAATCTCTGACCACACACCCATAGCTAAAATCACACAAACAGCTTCTAAGAGTGCTTATTAATATAACACCATAAAAAGATGAATAGAGGGAGCATCTTTCAGCAGGAAATTATGGATTTTGAGCATGTTTTAATCTTTAGAAATTGTTTTGCTACATGGGAATCTTTTGACATTAGTGTGGCAGTGGGAGGCTTACTGGAATGCAGGGGCACTCAGGGGAAGGTGGGACGGCGTAATATGATGCTGTGATGTCACTTCCAGCCAACCCTGGTAAGCATATCCCCCAATTACTGAATGGTCAGGTAAATTATGTATTTAAATCGGCGATTTACAAAATTCAAATGGACCAAAACAAAGTAAGATAATTTCAAATCTTATCCATTATATCTTTTGTATGCAAAATCTGAGGAATCTTGAGTTGCTCATTGTAGCTTATACTTACTATGAATTTTGGGGGGGGTCGGAGAGTCTGTGTTGTCAACATCTGACTGTGATTGTACTCATGAGGAATGTTAAAACAGGATTTTGTTTTCACTTTTTGAAACCTACTCTGGCCGTACCCTTTTTTCCAGTCTCTGTTAATTTATGGACAGTTGTGTAGAAGCTATGAGTCATCTGTTCACTGCCCTTGAGGTCATGAAATATACCCTGTTGAGAACACCGGAGGCGGTCTCAGTCGGAGCCTTCAACCTTCACTGTCTATATAATCGTGGGAAACTAAGAAGGAACACCCTTGAGCCATGCATTCTTCTACACTGTTTATTACGTGCCTCTGGCCGTGCCGGAGGCAGGTACGATATGTACTTTTATGTTACTTCAGTTGCGGGGAGGGAAAGCCTCTTGAGGATGGAAGGAAATACCTAACAGGAGAAGGTGAACTCTTTTCTTAGGTCAGGTGGTCAGGTGACTTTTCCTGCTGGAGGGGGGAGGCATAGACTGCAGAAGTAGGAAAATGCTATTTTTATGGGGGAAGGTGCCCAAATCCTAGTGCCCTCCCCTGCAATTTCATTGAACAGCTATTTTTTTTATTCCAGCCCCTTCTATTTGTATATTTTGAGCTGTGAAAATGATTTAGTTGTTCCTCCACTCATACCTGTATATTGTTCGAATTATGGCTTTGTTTTATTGGAAACTTCTAAATCTCTGGAGAGCCAGAGGGCACATGGGTTGTGGTGTGTTCCTGTATGGCTTTTTAATGTCCCCCTACCATTTCTGTCCTAGGTTTCTTTTGGGGGGGAGGGCTGGATAGGTTGGAACTATGAAATGTTCTCTGGCAGGCTCTAGAATTTGTGAATCTTGTTGTAGGTACTGTGATTATTGGTATACTAAAAAATAAAAAGTTTTCTGGGGGATAATGTTGCACTTTGTAGGATAAAATCTTAGTTCAGTGTTCCAAAATCCTTTTGTGTTCTGTATGCATCCCTGAATGATTACTTGGGGACAGATGCAAACGTTGTGATCAATAGCTGATATTTCCAGCAGCAAATGTCTACTGTGTTCATGATGCATGCAGCTTTAACGCATCTTTACACATCGGCATGCCTGTGATGTATGTTTGTGTGATGTCCACACATTCCATTGTTGCTGCAGGAACACACCAATTTAGTTTCCTCTAGTGAACATAATGAATTAACCTGTGGGCTGAATTTCAGACTTTTGGCGGGTATGCGAGTCCATTTGGCATTTTTTTTAAAAAATAAAATTCTGTGCTAAGGAAAGCTGAATTGTGCTCTGCATAAATTTATTTAAATTAAGTGTGTGCACTGTTCTTTCAGTCTGCATAATTTATTCTGCAGCCATAGAGAATGAAAAGGAGTTATACAGGAGGACACTGAATCTCTTGCTCATAAGATTTTCACCAGGCATAGCCAAAATGTTTTCAAGCATGTCTGTGCATCCAGGATGTCTAGAAACCTTTTTTGAGTGGAAGCTGAATTTTGCACCCATCCTTTCTGTCTAGCTCCCTCCCCTTCCCCTGTGAAGGATTTCCATAGCTCTAGTGGCAACAAGGGGACAGGAAAGAAAGGCAGGCCAGCCCTACAAAACTGCTTGCTTAATTGTGTGAGTTTGGCTCCCCTCATTCATGGCACACTGTCTGGTGTGATTCACTCCCCTCCCCCACCATTGTTCTGTGTCGTAACTCATTCTCTTAGCCCTGTGCTGGCGTGCGCACTTAGTTGTGTCAGGGGAGCTCGGCTGTTGCCCGGTATTGCTTTGAGAGATGATTTTGACGCTGAGACAAAAATGATGTAGGGGAATGAGCTGGAGTTGAGTAGCGGGAGAGTTAAGCACTCCACCCATGCCTGGTTTGGTGCAACATATATTGACTTATTTAGATGTAGTCATCATGGCAGGCCTGTGTTCGGCGAGGTACTATGAGAATAAGTGCGGTTTCGACCTTGAATTTGGGTCATTTGAGAGCCAGTTGGGGGTAGTGTTTTGGAGTGCAGACTCTGATCTGGGAGAACCGGGTTTGATTCCCTGCTCCTCCACATGTAGGCTGCAAACCCATCACTTCCATGTACTGAGGCTTCTCCCATATAGACTTATGCGGATGATGGGAACTGCTCTTCCAGCTGGGAAAGAATTGTCATCAGGCGTGTTTTCACAGATGCCATAGATGTTTACATAGTATACATTCAGTGGCTTGCACACTTATTAAACAAGTCTAGAGATCAGTTCTCAAATAAGCTGAACTGATGCTCCCACAGTATATTTGCCATGGAATGCCAGCTGCTACAGATGAGGGAGATGAGCAAAGATCATCCCATGCCTGCTGTTGGCTCCGTGGAGAGGCATCCCTTCTGCTGCTTCTCAGCCCCCATGTTAGAGTTCCCAGGGTGGGAGGTAGAATGTGTGCTTTTTATTGAACCGTTTAAAAATTCTGTCTGCCTTTTCTTATTATGCCCTTGCTGGTATTTATGTATGTAGTGTGATTTTATGGCGAGCCTGTCGTATTATAGATTTGATATTTAATTGCATTTTGTCCCTTCAGAGGCCTGGGGTAGGGTAGGAAATAAACCTGAATATTACGGTACCCGGATACAGGAAGTGTGCTTTGGTTCAAACTTTAGTACACACCTAATGAGAACATGGATGTTATGACTGGTGAATACATAGGAGATGGTATGTAATGTTTGATTAAACCTGAAATTCCTTTTGAAAACCCTTAATTGCTTTTGTATTGTCAATACTTGTTTGTTGTGCAGGGAATTTAACATCTAGCTAGTTCCCTGAACGATTTATGCAGTCAGTCAGTCAGTCAGTCAGTCTGTCTGTCTGTCTGTCTGTCTGTCTGTCTGTCTCTCTCTCTCTCTCTCTCTCTCTCTCTGACTCTGGGATATTTCTTGCTTAGTTGTTATTACTCTATTATTCTCTTGCAAACCCACACCTTTCAGTCACTGTTGCTTCCTGTCTGCCGTCCGCTGCGGGCAGTGGGAATTCCTACTGATCCTGCTGACTTTGATGTACAGGGGAGGGGTATTGGCTCTTTCTGTAAACAACGATGTGTGCCTGTGGATAAGGAGAGTAATTTCGATTGTATGTTAAGCATTTCTGTCCTATCCCATATCAGGTCCCGTCTTCCCTTCAGTTTGTGTGTGTGTGTGCTAATTTAAAATACTGGGCACTCGCGTCTTGCGTCTGGTATTTTGTGCTGTAATTTCTTTCTCAGTCAACAAGTGCTGTAGACTTCCCACTCAACTCTGGTTCTGGTAGGCATGCTCTAAAGCAGGCTTCCCCAGTGTGGTGGGCATCATGGAGCCTGCTGAGCTTTTCAGAAAGTGGGTGGGGCCATTGTAAGGCAGGGCTTGTTATTGGCTTCTCTCATTCAAGTGAAAGAGTTTTCCACTGGAGGATGAGAAGGACTGGTAAGCATCTGGGCTTTCTTTTGTCAGTGTGTGGCTCCGTTCCTCATTCACAGTTTCCTTCTTCCCAGGAGGTGTGAGGAGGGAGGTATATTCTGTTTGGCTCCGCCTCCTGAGGCAGCTCATTTGGGGTGGTGCTCATCACTCACTCACAACATTCTAAAGGTGCCCTAACCCTCAAAAAGGTTGGGTACCCGTGCTCTAAAGTCGTCTTTGTAAAATGAAGCCCTCCTCATTTAAGGTTTCAGAGTTCCCAGAGAACAGAGTAGGAATTTTGAAGCCCAACATTTTTGAACCTATGGACACCTTTCTTGCCCCTTCCTGTTAAGAGCTGATGCTAGGAGAATGACTCACGGAAGTCCACCAGAGTTTCTTCCCACAATCTTATCAGCCTGGACTGGAAAGGGAGCTGCTGTTCTGTCTGTGTAGAGGGAAGGAGGATGGATGCTTGCCATGGTACCTGTGGATATGTAGATTCCTGGTTGCAGTTTTAAAGGTTTCCCTTGCTCGAAAGCCAGTCGAATCCAACTCTAGGGGACAGTGCTTATCTCCATTCCCAAGTCGAAGAGCCAGCGCTGTCCAAAGACTTTATCCGTTGTCATGTGGCCGGCATGACTAAACGCCAAATCGCATGGAACTCTGTTATCTTCCCACTGAAGCAGTACCTATTCATCTACTTGCAGTTTCTTACTTTCGAACTGCTAGGTTGGCATGAGCTGGGGCCGGAGAAGGGAACTCTCTCCATCACACAGCACTCGGGTCTCAAACTGCCGAGCTATGGACTCTTCAGTCTGCAGCTCAGTGTAGACAGATTGAAGTAGAATAGGTCCATCAGTGGCTACTAGCCATAGTGAATAAAGGCAGCCTCCACATTCAAAGGCAGTTAACTTCTCACTCCCAGTGCTAGGAAGCAGTGTGAGGGTCCTTGGCCTTTATGACCTGCTTGGCCCTCTGTGCCAACTGGTTGGCCTCTGCGTGAAACAGGATGCTGGACTAGATGGACCAATGATCTGATCCAGCAGGTGTTTCCTTATGTTCTTAAACAGTGAACAAGCTGTCTTGTAAGGTGACATCTCTGCTGTTACAGGTAGAAGACCCCCATATTGAAAACCACTAATCTAAAGGGCGATTTGATGAATGTGTGTGAGAGTACATTGCCCAAAATAGGGAAAGCAAATGTTAGCATCTGGTATATCTTCCTTTTTGCCCGTTCTCAGAGCTGTGAACATTGCCAGCACACTTCAGAATCTGCAAAACAATTTTGGGAAAAAGGCAGCTTATTATGCTTGATCAACAGATTTACATCAGCATGATTGTGCTCACTTGATGTTCTTTCTGGCCCAGCAATCAAATTGAAAAACTGGGGAAACAGTTTGTCAGTTTAAGATACCAATCTCAGTTTAAGATACCAACATATTGAAGCAGTTACTCACAGGACTATTTTTGGGCAACAACGCACAGGAACGGAGTTCTGGCTGACTTGTGGCCACGCCTACTACAGCCCAAACCTCTGCATGCGTGGCTACAGAGGGAAGGCTTGGAGAGTGCCCCCCCCAGCGACTCTGAGGCAGGCAGGGCACGGAGGCCCTGGAGGGATCGGGGAGGCATTTAAATGCCTCCCCATGCCTTCCCTGGCCTGTCCAAGGGCCAACTTGCCTGGGCTCCCCACAGCCATGGGGCGCCTGCACAAGGCAAGGCAAGGAGGTGTGGCCTAATATGCTAATGAGTTGCACTGTCAGGTTGTAGCCTAATATGCTAATGAGTTTCTGCTGTTGGGTGTGGCCTACTATGCTAATGAGTTCCTCCTGGGCTTTTTCTACAAAAAAAAAAACCTGGTTACTCATAATCATCCTGCTGCTTGTTGAAATTAGTGGTTGCCAGGGTTTAGTTTGTAATCTTGAGGGCAAGTGCGCCTGTTGTACTTCAGGAACTCAGCTTCCCAGCCCAAGCTGTAGTCTGCACTCAGGGGCCTTGCTCCCATTCCAGTGGCAAATTGTGAGGATTCTGGTTTAAAAAACAAACAAAAAGCACCATACTGTGTATGGATCTGTCCTTTCATGCTGTTTGACTGGCTCTGAACAGAAGGAACAAGTTTTCTGTCAAAGGGCAAGCTAACCTGCATCTGTAATATTTAGCAGTGGAGAATATATGCAATAGTGGGGTAATAATTGTACAGTTTTAACTGAAACAAATAAGCTTTAAAGGAAATCAGTTACTTCTAGCTCTACAATGGTAACTGGTAAGATAGATGGTGGCTGTATTTCCATCTGAAGAACAAACAGATCATCAAGAACCGAAAAGGTAAGAAAAAAACTTGGTGGGCCAATAGCTGAAACTTCATATAAACTTATTATAAGTAAGAATACATGTATTTATTTTGAGAAAAGTTAAAAACATATAAGGGCCCAGTGAAAGCCTTGTTAACAAGTACAAATTACATGTACACAGGAACAGTTAGTGTGACCTAATGCATTTTGACCCAATCAAGCCTTCTTCAGAGGTCAAACAACATGCGGTACAATATGAGGATTATCCCTGATATAGTTTAATCTAGTACACTTTCAGATGTTCAAGCAACCCTCTGCCTGGCTCCTTCCTGCATCATACAGTTTCTTGCAAGTGTGAATGAACCACCAAACACTGAAGTTTGATATCGCCTGAAACTTCGTGCATTTAATATTGTGTGTGTTCAGGTGAGGAGAAATCAAGCCGGGCACATGAATGTGCAAAACATTGCTCAGAAGTGACTGAAATCTGAACATAGGTGAGTAGTGCGTGTCCTTCCATTGAACTCCTTGCATGCTTCTGAGTGTCACAAAGAAAGTGCCAGAGTACTAAGGAAAGAAGACAATATGTGAATTATAACTCATGTGACTTGTAGCTTTGAAGGCTGAGAAGTCAGTTTGGGTCTAGAGCTTGCATTTCAAGAGCTTGCACCAGAGCTTGCAGTGTCATGATGGAACTGGTGTATTATAGCTATTGATAGACTGAGGGATAATTTTTAGACTGTACCTCCCCAGAATGCAGGTGGAAGGTGAGTTTTTAAAAAAACAACAACAAACTTCTTGCATGTTAAAGTCATCCTGCATGTCATAAATTACTGTTTGGAGGAAGGATTTTAGTGTGGTCAAGTGCGAGTGTCAAACAGTTGCCACTGTTTATAGCAGGTTATGTGTAACGTATTAAATTGGTGGCAGTATTTTTGTCGTGAGCAACTCCAGTTAGATTGATGTGTGGTGTGCTACTGTAGCGTAAACGGCAGATAAGGCGCTTCTTTCCTCCCCCTCCCCAGGTCTTTTTATAGCTGCTGGCTGTATTTTTCACAACTGTTTACTCTGTAGTACCCTCCAGTAAAAGGCTGACCAGCACTTTTGAACTTGAGTATCCTGTAAACAGAGGGGTAGACGGGGTTACCTCTAAGAAGCGCACTTCCTTTGTAACCTAATGCGCGTTCAAATGCAGGGTTCAGCACGGATTCCACTTTCCCCCCGGCTGCTGGGCTTACAGTTTATGCATTTACATGCTTGGCAATGCGATGCTGCAAGAGAGTGTATGTTTGAAATAGCAGCCCGGAATACTTATGCATGGCAGCCAGATACAGTTACAGAAGCTACGTCATTGTCTTAAAGTAAATACAGTATATTTAAAAAATAGCCTACCTAAAAACTGCTTGGTAATTTCCCCCCTGTTCTACACAGCTGCTTCTGTATGCCACATGGTCATTTTGCAGCAACCAGGCCTGTGACAGGTCCTTTCCTGCACCTTCCTAACAAGGTATTACCCATGTCTTGAATTCTCCGTATGGCGTATATACTTACGAAAAAGACGTCTATAGCTTTGGTTCCAAGGGGAAGCCATTTTGGTCTGCAGTAGAACAGGTACCTTGGAATCCAGTAACACCTTAGAGACTGTGATGGAGCAGTCTTCTCCACAGAGACCCGCAAGATTTTTCAGGGCATAGGCCTTTAAGTGTCTTAGCTCGCATTGCCAGATAGTATTATCAGATGGTATCTGATGAAAGGAGCTTTGACTCTCGAAAGTTCAGATCCTGAAAAACTTGTTAAATCTCTGAGGTGCTACTGATATAGTTTCCCCAGAAAGCATGGGCTGGGATCCAGCAAGGCAGGTCACAGGCAAAGCTGCAGAGAGTAACCAAAGTCCAGTCCAAAAGTCAGAGGTTCCAGAGAGCAGGTTTACCGAAGTCCAGTCTAGGGCCAAGGAGTTCCAGGCAGCAAGTCCAGTCTGAGGATTCCAGAAAGGCCGGTTGTCAGGTCCAGTTCAAGGTTGCAGAGGTCCAATAGCAGCAAGGTTGACAGCCCAGTAGCAAAAAGTACTTATATCCACAAACTGCTGTTTTTCCCAGATGAATTTATAGCCAAGTCTTAGCAAGCTAACCTCCTAGCCAATTCCTTGGCAGTTATCCTGAAACTACTCATTCATCTCATCAATTGACAGCTGACAATGGGCCATGAGTCTCTCACTTCTCCTCCTTTCTTGCAACTCAAAGCATCTCTGACAGCATCAGCACTGCAAGGGTGTGGGGTGAGCTAGGTGGGCTGGGAGTGGCTTCTGGAGACTTGTTTACTGCTTCAGAGCTACAAGGTGCTGGCACAGTTTCAGCTGTAGGCTATGACTCCTGATCAGATTACCAGCTGATCTCTTGTTGTTTTCAGAGCCAGTTGCAGCCAGCTGTTCAGTTACCAGCTGAGGGCTGGCAGGTAGCTCTTCATCTGAGAAATCTGAGCTATCACAGCACAGACTGACTTATGACAACTGGACTTGAATCTATACCTCTGGTTCCCTGTTTGTGGGCTGCTGTGTGGGTCAGTTTCTGTATTTAGCATACATTTCAGTTCTCTCCCTCCAATGATAACCTCTCCCTCTGAAGTCTCTGTATTGCCTCCCTCCCATATAATGATGAAGCCCCTCTAACCTTCCCCACCACCAATTTTTTCAAAAAAAACACAAAACTTCCATTAGTGGATGGGGAAAGAAAACCCTACATGCTCAGAGGCACTCTGGTAATTAAAATGGTTATATATTATTGTTTAAGTGGTTATCAGGGCATACAATAATCATGTGGCTCTTTTGGTTGATGGGACTTGTAAAAGTGACTCTCTGTAAGCCACAAAGTGAGTACCAATGCCACAGATAATTTGGTTTGTGTGTGTATTGGAAAACCAGTTTGGTTTTAGAATTGACGTGCCCTTAAGGACACTGGAGTTGTATCACAATACAAGAACTCGTGGGCACTCACTGAAATTGCTGAGCAGTCAGGTTAGAATGGATAAAAGGAAGTACTTCTTCACCCAAAGAGTGATTAACACATGGAATTCACGGCTACAGGAGGTGGCAGCGGCTACAAGCAAGGATAGCTTTAAAAGGGAATTGGATAAACATATGGAGCAGAGGTCCATCAGTGGCTATTAGCCACAAGGTATAGATAGGGGCTCTCAGTCTGGGGCAAGTGATGCTCTGTATTCTTGGTCCGGGGGGCGGGGGGGGACAATGGAAGGGCTCCTGGCCCCACTGATGGACCTTCTGATGGCATCTGGTATTTTTGGCCACTATGTGACAGAGTGTTGTACTGGATATTGTAGCTGGCTGGCAAGTGGCATCAGCTCCTGCTATTGCCATGAGATGTCCCTGTGCTATAATGAAAAAGGTAAGCTGTTACTTCTACAAGGATACACAGTACATCTGTCATTATTTGACCATAGTTAACTAACAGGAGGCCGGTTCACTTTTTTTAGAGACAACGTTAGATGCTTAGTTAGTGTCGCGGTTAAGTGCGTGGACTCTAATCTGGGAGGATTGGGTTTGATTCCTCACTTCTCCACTTGCAGCTGCTGGATGACCTTGGGCAAGCCATAGTTCTGGCACAGCTGTTCTTGAAAAAGAGTAGTTTCTGTCAGAGTTCTCTCAGCCCCACCTTCCTCACAACATGTCTTTTCTAGGGAGGGGAAGGGAAAGGACTTTGTAAGGCACTCTGGGACTCCGAGTGAAGGGCGGGGTATAAATCCAATCTCCTCCTCCTCTTCCTCTAGACTACTGTGTAGAATAAAACTATATAATAAGTGCTCTGTGGCATCGGTGCCTTGTTCAGTCTAAAGTTAGAAATCTGTTTTCCCCTGCCATAGCTGATAAAGAGGCTGCATCTTTCCTCCTCGCCTCCCCCCCTACCCCTATTTCAATTATGATCGTTTGGCTATATTAGTTACATCTTAAGGTATCACTTTACCATGCAAGCTAAGTGCAGTGTGTGTCATCGCATAACTTCTGCTGGAGTAGCGCGTTTAAGTTGTGAGAAGCGGACCGTGAGGCGGCTTCCTTATTAAGACAGACTCCCTTCCAGCTCTGGGAAGAGTAGGTTGGGAAATGCCCCTAAGTGTCATGTATCCAAAACATTGTGGCTTTGAAATGTTCACTTAACAAGTAATGCTTGATGGTCAATTAGGAGGAGTTAAGAACATGATCGTTTACCAAAGCCCCCTTCTCTGTCTTTGCCTGTGTATTAATTAAAACTGTGAACAGGCTGTTCTGTGGTTAAACAGGAAATAGGAGGCTTGCTTGGCTTTTTATGGCAAGGTTGAGTTACGGATACAGCCTCTGCAGCCAAAGGCAGGTGCTGGCTAAAACTAATGTTCCTTGGTAAAATAACACCCAAGTGACTGCCCGGCCACTTGTGTCAAGAACAGCAGCGATCATTATGTGGTGCAGAGGCTATGTTATGCAGTTTGCTGAACATTGTCTTGTGGCTTTGTGGGCTGCATAATGAGTATGGGTGGTTTTGGGAGGAAAAAGGAAGAGATGGGTAAGACTATAGTTTAGCAGTGAAGCACATGGTTTTGCATGTGTAAAGTTCCAAGAACAATTCCTGGCGTATTCAGTTTAAATAGTTTTTGGTAACAGGGCTTGTGCAAGGTGCTGGAGAGCAGAAGTCATTAAGGGGGAGCCCTTTCTGATGGGAATAGGAGCTGCTGTGGCATCCATGTGGTTTCTCATGCTGCTGAAGTAATGCTGGAGACCTGAGAATCACATGAGGCTGTCACTAACCTGGCTATTCAGGAACTGGGGCAATGCTGGTATGGGAACTTGCTCATTCTGTTGGTGTCTTCCATGCCGGTTCATATTATCTCAGTAGGGGCACCTGGGAGCAACAGTGTATCAGTTCCCAAAATACTAGGGTACTGTTGGAAGGAGCCCTTTAAAAGATCAGTCTCAGAGTGTGTTCAGAGCCCTGGCAATGGGTAATCATGAGAAAGAATGGCTTGCTTGAGTGAAACTTGTTTATCTTCCATTAAAGGCAGCATTCTGCGGGGCTGCCAAGGTACAAGAAGTTGGATGAGCTATTGTGACCATGTTCATTCCGGAGGTCAAGATTGTCCTAACACTTGGGCATTCTTAGAGATTGCTGGCACATAAGCTGGCACATTTACTCTGCCTTTTATGGACTGGGTTTGGAAAAGAACCCAATTCGGCTGTATTTGTGATCTCTCGTGTCTCTTCTGTTTTGTTCCAGGTTACAACATCTTCATCTGTTCATTTCCCCCCTTTTCTGCAATGCCTACAGATGGCTGATTTAATTTCTTGGGGTCAAGAATAGCAACAGAGATCCCACCCCCATTGCTGTTTCTGTTTCCAGTGCTGAAGTTTGACTTTGCATTAGTTTGAGAATATTAGATGAACAAATCTTCTTGGCCTGGTTGAAACATTAATGTGTATTAATTTGTTGTTGTATATGATTACTGGCAGCTAAATGGAATCAATTCCATAGGAAAGCATTTGAGACATAATTAAGAAACATAGATTTTGTCTGCAACATTAAAAATGAGTCATCATAGTTTTCCAGACTGCATGGATGTGGTCTTGGCATCGTAGGACCTGACATTTCACCAGCAGCTGTGACTGGCATCCTCAGAGGTATAACATAGAAAGATGGAGTACTCTCTATGTCAAGGTGAGAAGAAAAATGGTAGGCAAGTAATTTATATCTACTCAGGAAGGTGGGGTAGGGCTGAGTCATTATCTTGTAGGAGTTCCTCTCCCACTTTTCTGAGTAGAGATAAATTACCTGCCTACCATTTTTCTTCTCACCTTGACACAGAGCATACACCATCTCTCTATGTTATACCTCTGAGGATGCCAGTCACAGCTGCTGGCAAAACGTCAGGTCCTACAATGCCAAGACCACGGCCATATAGCCCAGAAAATCTACAACAACTAATGAAGTCCGGCCGTGAAAGCCTTCGACAACATATTAAAAATGAGCTGGCTCAATAATACCGGTCATCATTGCATGATCTTCTGCAACATCCACTGATCGTGCATGTGTGCAAATCAGGCCATTGTGATGACCAAATGTGACCTGTTCATTTTGTGGTGGACATTGTTGATAGATTCAGGTGGGTAGCTGTGTTGGTCTGAGTAAAGATTTGTATCCGAAGTGTGCATGCACATGGAAGCTTATTCCCCAGAATAAAACTTGGTTGGTCTTAAAGGTGCCACTGGACCGAACCTTTGTTCTGCTGCTTCAAACCAACATGTCTGCCTGCCTGGATCTGTAAAGGTTTGTGTTCATAGTCCACAGACAGAGGTATGGTATGAATGCTTTGGGAAAAACCAACAATGCAGGGTGTGGACAGGTGTTTTTTTTTAACCCCTTAAGGGCTTCAGTTTTGGGAACTTCTGTCACATTTTGTAATGGAGGGAAAATGGAAATTTGGGGGAAATCTGAATGACTGAGATGCTTTTTAAGTCAAGTTCTTAAAACTATGAGTTGTCCCTTTATCTGATATAGCAAACTGTATAACAATTACTGGGAAGACCTGCATGTGAGGAATTGCAATTGCTACATACAGTAGAACTATACAGCTTTCTTAATTCCCCTTGCCTCTGTATTGCAGCATGTAAAAGAAACTGGTCTGTGTTTGGAAGCAGCTTATTTCTGAACTTGGTATGTCTAACGTGAGAAGACTAGAGAAGCTTGCTTCAGAACATGCAAACATTCAGTTCTCTGACAGCCACATTAAAATATTTGAAATGGATGTTCAGAACCAAAAGCTGTTGATGTTTCGGAATATGGTTTCTGATTAGGGAAAGAGGATGCTGTTATTGAAGGATTATTAAATAAGGTGCATGGGTTTCATGTAGCTGATTTTGTCCACAGTTAATATGGCACCCTGGCTGCGTACAGGTATCACAAGCAAAGCACAGTTTGTCTTGCTGGGATGAAGTCCAGCATTCCTGCTCATACCACTCCCTCCATCCCCTCATTCCCTGAGGTGTGAAGACTTCCATGGTCCATAGGTATGGGGGGGGGCACTGTGAGTTAATTTTATGACCGCCAAAGGGGGTCAGAGGCTTTGGCAGTTGTGTGACCATAGCAGTGTATCTACTGGGGAGGGGCGAGACAAGTTCTCTACAGGGTGTTTTTGTTGTTGTTTTTTAATGCACAGATCAGGTACAGCATAGTAGTGGTGAAGTGTGAGCTTAGGAGGGTTCCTCCCTCCCTCCTCCCTCCCTTCCAAATCTTCAGTATAAGGGATGATACAAGTACCTTTCATGGTGCTGTTATAAGGATTCTTGAACATATATGTGAACCCCTGCTCCCGCTTAAGCTGTGGAGTCTTGTGAGCAAAAATTCTACTTTCTGAGCTACTTGCATTAAAGTTGTGAGTGAGCAATTTGGCCACTGCATAAATTAGTTCGCTCTGGAGCCATCCTTCCTGAGCTAAGACAAAAAATGTGTTAGCCAGAGGCTAAAAAACTGTGAGCTAGCTCACACTAACTCAGCTTAGAGGGAACGCTGATGTGAACTGCTTGGATTCCTCTAAAATGCACTGTGTAAATGTGAAGTACTTCTTACTAGGTCTCTAACCCATCTAGATTGAAAAATACTCGTTATGAAAAAAGAAAAAAAATTACTTGGCTGTTTTCTAATATTAACAAACATTGTGCCAAGAAGCAGCTATGTTCCAGCCCCCCCCCTTCACTCACAAAGTTCCCCGGAAATTTAGTTGCTTCAGATTTCTGGTTTTGGAGCTCATGAGTAGGGATAATAAGTGTTTTGCAACATGTGCACGTGGCTGTGCACTTAAGAATGGAGCAAATACAATGATCTGTTCTTTCCATGGTGGTGTTCAGCCCAGTGCCCACTGGGATTTCTACACTAAGAGAGCATTTTCTAGCTGCAGCTGTGATAAACAGGGGAAAATAAAATAAGAGGACAACTTGTGCTTTATCAGAAGTTCAGACACTGCACCAATGAACAGATGTAGCAGATCTGGTTATAAGAGTGTGAACTTGGCAGGCCTTCTGTGGAACAGTCCACCCCGGTTTAAAGACTAATGATTTGTCTTGCTAGTGTTATTAGAATGGCGATTTATAGGTACATTACTGCTTCCGACCATTTTGGAAGGCTCTGAACCGAAGCTATTAGAAAGCCTGGTTTTTTTTATTGAACTCCGTTTTTAATTAAAGCTAGCTAGGCCTTGACCTGGTTGGCCCGGGCTAGCCCAGTCCCAGAAGCTCAGCAGGGTCAGCCTGGATGGAAGACCACCATCGAAGTGAACCATGTTGCACAGTTAAATTTTAAGCCCAATTTGGTGGTGATGGTCACTTGGCTTTAATTTGTTTTCTGTGGTGTGGTATACATCACTTTGGCCACCAAATGAGAAGGGAGCGCTCACTGGAATGATTCCCTGATGCTGGGAAAGACTGGAGGTAAAAGTAGAAGGGGTTGACAATGGGGATGAGATGGTTGGACAGTGTTATCGATGCAATGAACATGAAGTTGAGCAAACCAGAGGACGGCAAAGGACAGAAGGGCCTGGTGTGATGTGGTCCATGGGGTCGCAAAGAGTTGGACTTGACTGTACAACTGAACAACAACGACATACATCAGCCTGTGTAAACCACCATGAGCCATCATTTAATGGTGGAAAACATGAGGTATAAGTATTTGAATAAAAATAAGATACATTTCAGGTATGAGGAAAGAAGCATGTCTTTATGTGGCCCTATTCCTAAACCTGGCTTCTGAGGTGCTTTTTTCCTTTGTGTGTATGTGGGGGGGGAATACAAACCCAGAGGCACTGAACTTTATTCACCTCACGCTGAAAGACAGGTGAGGAACTGCTATCTAAAAGTTGTCAAAGTTTGTTACCATTCAAATGGATATTGGAGAAGGAAGGTAAATAAGGAAGCACTGCCAAGAAGGCCTTATCTATATTCATTCTGAAGATGTGTCATCCAAGAGCCAGATGTCTAAAAAAAAGACCTTCACAAGCAGTTTATCAGGTAGTCTTAGTCTAGTCAGAATTTTGCAGTGTGCCCCAAAACAAATTGTTAGTAAAAAAAAAATCAAAAAACCTAGTACTGGCAAGATACCATAATTCTCATGTGTATCAGCCAACACAGCTGTGTTGTGGACCAGTTGATAGAATCAAGCAGCACAACAGCAGGAACAGATAGCTGATTGCCCCCTCCATTGCTCCGTAGCCTGCTAATTCTCCATAGACCTCTCACAAAAGATTTATCCCGTTGGTTCTCACCTGGTACCTTCAGCCCAGTCTCTCACCTTGGATAACAAACACACAGGAAATACCTTGGGTAGCCAACTAAAAAATTACCAGAAAGGATGGGTGGGGAGAACCCAGAGGCAGGGTGCTTGCTGCTTCCCTGGATGATGACTGGATTCCTGTGGCAGATCTCAAGGGGAAATATCGCTGCACCAGAAATCACAGCCCAAGCCAGTGGATGTGAATGTCCCTCCCAGGATGTGCCTTTGTCACCGCAGCAGTGTTGGTCTCTGCAGCCCCTTGACATCCTCTGGAGCAGCTGGCAGTGATAGTAATGGTGTGGGGGGGGATCAAATCGATGCGGAAGCCTCCACAAATTCTCAAATGTTCTTGTGGCTGCATTGCTGCTCTTGCTCTGAAATTGCAATAATCCTTTGGAGAAATATTGCCACCCTGGACGAATTATGGCTCACTAAGATGTTGTCAGTAGGGATGCACAGCTTAAAAGGGGGGGGGTTGGCACCAGATATCAGAGAGCTGGAAAATATTGGTATTCCTGGTTTCCCAGGTTCCGAATACTTTTTAATATCTGGATCCATTGGGGGGTGGTGGTGGAGGTTCTGATATTTTTTGGCTCTGTTATTCCCAATGGGGAATTTTTCAGGGGGGCTGGAGGGGCTGTTTCTAAAGTGACTGGCACCAAAATAGCAGAGCTGCTGGTGCTTGTCCTTTCAGTAACCCCCACATTTCAAGTGAATTGGACCAAGAGGTCCATTTCTATGGGTCCCTGAACAAGGCACAACTGGGGGGGGAGGGGTAAATGTAACAAAATAAATTAAACCTGAGAATCACACAAGTCAACCTGAAGAGGAATGCTGTTGCAAGCCTAGCAAACGTAAGAATCTACAGCAGTGTAAAACCCAAGAATCTATCACAAAAAGCAAACCTAGTGTGAAGCAACTTGAGCAAAAAAAAACAACTATGCAAAGTTGACAAAAGTAATTTAAAAGGACATAATCTAACACAAGTCAACATGGGAAGCCAATAAGCCCAGAAAGACAGACAGTCCAAAGTGGGGACAGTCCTGGGAGTCTTCTAATTCTGGATGCCGGTAGTTCCAGTTGGAAAATCCCAGATACCATTTGGAGACCCCCCTATATGTGTGTGTGTGTGTATAAGACATTTTTCTGATGTGCTGCTCAGTTATAAATGACTGCACCCCCCTGGCTGTTACTTACTGCTAGGCTGGTTGAATTGAGAAGATTTGCCCCACTGTAATGTCCTTGGGAGCAGCACTCCATTTCCTTCCATTAGCAAGTGGCTGCAATTCTTTCCTGTATGGAAAGGTAAAGAAGTGTGCCTGTTGTGGGGGTGGGGTGGGGAGCTAAACCTGCTTGGAGCCAGCCATCAAGAATCCGTATCTATCCACCAGAGTAAATTCCCTCCTGAGTTGTTTGATAGTTATGCTTTTGTGTGACTTAAGAACTAAACTCTTATATATAAATTCAGAGTGTGTGTAAGGGAAAGGTCTCAAGACAGGAAGGGAAAAGCCCATGTTCCCCCTTCACTTTCCTCACTACTGGGTGGCCTCTGTAGATTCCAGAAGCGCTTTCCACTCCCCCTTTTCTGCACACTCCAGTTCACCTCCCCTCTTCCCTTTCACAGTGGCTGCTGAAACGTTTCACATGCTACTGTGGGTGGCTACAGCAGCTCAAAATTGCCCTTTAAGCACTTTTTTTGGTGAAGTCTATACATGGGCAGATAATTGCTTTTAAGTTGGGGAGGGGAAGTCTTCGAATTTAGGGCTTTTAGAAAAGTTCTTCCTTGTAAAACTAAGGAGTCCCCAGGATTGTGGGCCCCGTTGTGTGGTCTTGCCTATTTTGTGTGGCCCTGTTACATGAAAAAGAGGTCCATGTCCCAAGGTGCTTGCTATCTAAACTCCAGTGAGTAGGCAGACAGCAAAGGGAAGAAGACAAGAGTAATGAGTTTACTATAAATACTTACTGAGATGCTTTTTCAACTGGAGATAAAATCTGAGGGATGATTAGGAAATAAAGGATAACAGAGAAACTGGGTTTTGAGAAGGGACGTGAAGAAAAATAGGGGTTGACACTACGCACTTATTTTTACAGAATATTATAACCTTCCTTTCTGGACTTGCTCAAGGTAGCTTACATTATTAAAACATAACATGCTATAAAACAAAAACACATCAGAAAGTCAAGCTAAAAATAGCAAACGAAAATAGCCAATGAGAAAAAGGCCATCCATTCCTCTCTCTCTGTACACGCAAGAAGCCTTCCTAAATAATCTCCCAAATCCTAAAGTGTAATATAACCAAATACCCTGTAGGTATCTGTGAACCTTGGCAACAACTGAACAGGTTTGGCTTCTTACTGTTGACCATCTGGAACTGAAGGGTCTTGGAGGTGTTCAGTGGAAGGTTAGTACAAGGAAGATGGGGTAGGCAGGAGACCTTTTGGAAGAAGAGTGGTAGAATGTGAGAGATGATGACTGTGAATGGGAATTTGATGGGAAATACGGCCTCAAAGACAAGCTGGGTTTCGAAGAGGTAGAGTAACTAGAGATCAAATTGCCAACATTCGCTGGATTATGGAGAAAGCAAGAGAGTACCAGAAAAACATCTACTTCTGCTTCATTGACTATGCTAAAGCCTTTGATTGTGTGGATCACAATAAATTATGGCAGGTTCTTAAAGAGATGGGAGTACCAGACCACCTCACATGTCTCCTGAGAAACCTGTATAAGGGTCAAGAAGCAACAGTTAGAACTGGATATGGAACAACTGATTGGTTTAGCATAGGAAAAGGAGTACGACAAGGATGTATATTGCCACCTTGCTTATTTAATTTATATACAGAGTACATCATGCGAAATGCTGGCCTGGATGAATCACAAGCTGGAGTTAAGAAAAGATCAATAACCTCAGATATGCAGACGATACCACTCTGATGGCAGAAAGTGAAGAGGACCTCAAGAGCCTCTTGCTCAGGATGAAAGAGGAGAGCGCAAAAGTGGGCTTGAAGCTCAACATAAAAAAAAACTAAGATCATGGCATCTGGCCCCATCACTCCTTGGCAAATAGAAGGGGAAGTCGCAGAAGTAGTGACAGACTTCACGTTCCTAGGATCCCAGATCACTGCAGATGGTGACTGCAGCCATGAAATTAAAAGATGCCTGCTCCTTGGGAGGAAAGCGATGGCAAACCTAAACAGCATGATAAAAAGCAGAGACATCACCTTGCCAACAAAAGTCCGCATGGTCAAAGCAATGGTATTCCCCATAGTAATGTATGGCTGCGAGAGTTGGACTATAAGGAAGGCCGAGCACCGAAGAACAGATTCTTTTGAATTATGGTGCTGGAGAAGACTCTTGAGAGTCCCTTGGACTGCAAGGAGATCAAATCAGTCAATCCTAAAAGAAATCAACCCTGATTGTTTCCTGGAAGGCCAGATCCTGAAGCTGAAGCTCAAATACTTTGGCCACCAAATGAGAAGGGAGCATTCACTGGAGAAGACTGATGCTGGGAAAGATTGAAGGTCAAAGAAGAAGGGGACGGCAAAGGATGAGATGGTTAGACAGTGTCATCAATGCAACGAACATGAAATTGAGCAAACTTCAGCGGACAGCGGAAGACAGGAGGGCCTGGCATAATCTGGTTCATGGGGTCGCGAAGAGTCGGACTCGACTGTGCGACTGAACAACAACAACAACGGCCTCAAAGACATAGTTGAACAAGACTGTGGAGAATACTTATACTGAAAAAGCTGGAGAATAAGGATTAATGGGCTAGTCGGCCAAACTAATCAGTCATGCATCAAGGTTAGTATTCCATTTCTAACAATACCCAACAAGATCGGCCAGGGAAGTTCACATGGGGTTACAAAGCAATATATCCCTTCCCTGTTTTGTTCTCTGTATCTGGTAGTTGGAGATGCTGTCTCAGAGAATGAGTTTGACTATCAGGATTTGCAGCTGTTGACAGACCATACCACTTGTGACTGCTTTAAAAAAGCCCTAAAAACATCACTGGCCATTGCTACATCCTGTGACCATGAATTCTGTGTGCTAATTACACACTTTGTGTTGTACATACACATAACTGAGAGTTACTGCTCTGTGTTTGCCGAACCTTTTAAGCTTTTTGAACGGCTCATTAGGGAACAAATGTGGAAATGGCAGGCTAGTGCTCTGTGCTTGCTCAGCATTTTTTAAGGCAGCGGGGGCTCTTCCTCATCTCCAGTGCCTTGTTTGCATACAAAGGTGTCTGGGAAGAGTATAGGGTTGCATTCCCATATGGTTGTTTAAAGATGAGCTGCGTGAGAATTTTGTAGAGGAAGTGAGCTCTTCAAACATGGACTGGTAGGTCAGTGAGGTATTTGTGGTTTTAAGATGGATGAGTCTTGTTATCTGGTCTGTTGGATAACAAATAGACCACTGAATAATTAGAATTGGCCTTCTTAAGAGTCTTTAGAAGCTGGTATAAACTTACAAAAGGAGATGTCTTGCTGGGACCATCAGTCCTCTTTTCACTAAATTAAGTTCAATTAAAAATTAGCTAAAAATACACTGGAGTGTAGAATCTACTCCTTACAACTTGTTGATACATGAACCACTTAAAAAAATCAGCCTCTGCTCTGATTCAGTTCACTGAAGTCATTCTGGTTGTGTTGTGGTTCAGCTCAATAAAAGATAAGCTTCAGCTGAAGTCTTCCATGATGGAGCAGTCAGTCAATCTTTGTTCATGAGATGCCTCCACTGGCTTCATGATGAGTGTCCTGTCTCTAGCAGTGGTAGCCTCTGACCCAGAAATGGGACAGCTGATGTCATTTTCCAGATAACTACTTTCACAGAATCATAGAGTTGGAAGGGATCTCCAGGGCCATCTAGTGCAACCCCCTGCACAATGCAGGAAATGCACAAATACCTCCCCCTCCACGCCCTCAGTGACCTCTGTTCCACGCCCAGAAGATGACAAAAAAACCCCCAAGGATCCCTGTCCAAACTTTATCTGCTCTTATAAGTCTGTTGCCATAGAAGTTTATCACAACCAATTAAATTATTTCTTCATGTTTCCTGCAAAAAATTATTTATAGCCTATCTTTTTTGCTGAGACTCAAGGCCGATTACAGAATATAAAAACTATGCAGTTGGACAGCATAAGACATCCAATAAACAATGCAATAGGGCTTGGACTACAAAGTTAGGGGAAAATGCAAACAAAAAACAGTGTAAGGTAGGGCACACTGTAAGCACTGCAGGGAGTGGATTGTAAAAGCAGAAGATGTAGCAAGAGCAATATAATGCATGCAAAAGACTAGGACCCTGTTCTCTTTTAAAAAGCACCTTTCTGAACTAATTTGAGATGCATAAGTAACTTCTTAGGCCAGAGGGCATAATAGTGCCAGAGGTGGTAGCTGCAGAATATTGCAGCGGCAACTTGCATGCTAAGATTTTTTCAATTTTCTGCAGCGTCACGCTAGCAGAAGAAACTGCAGTGATTTTTCCATGGCTAACTTATTTGAAGTTACACGCCTTATGCAAGTAGATTGCCATGTGCAAGCACTTCTTTTGCGCTAGGCAGCTGATAAATCTGGAGCACTGACAGATTTTCCTGAATACTTGCTGCACTTCTCTACGTTTTCTCCACGAAGTGCTGATGATTGAGACCAAATGTATTATAAACTATAGCGTTTATATTAGTTTAGCATTTGAAATTGTATAACGTTTTCTAAGATACCAGTAAGCAAACATCCCTTTTCTTGGGACACTTGGGAAAGGACAGCTAGGATCAGAGTTCAGTAGCAGGAAGCTCATTTTTCCTTCTCCTTCAGTCTTCGACAGAAGGCTTCTTATGTTCCCAGTCTAGGGAGAAATCCTGAATGTTGAAGCTGCCAATATGTTGCTTGTCTTCTTCCCTTCCTCCCCACAACGCGGGTAAGAAAAGATGACTGCTGATCTTTGTTATGCATTTGAGAGTTGTGAAGCGTAACTCTGAACTCCCCATTTATTCTGTTCTGATTCCACTTCTACTCTCAAAGACCAATTCATCTGCAAGTTCCTGCCTCATCCAGCTAAAATAAAGCATGCTTCAGTTAACAGAAATTACTAATAGTAGTAGTAAAAACATATATATGGAAACACTATTCCTCTCTTCTCTTTCCTCCCCTCCCCCTCCCTACACTTCCCATTAGTACACGTTGGATGATCCCATTTTCTCTCTGGGAAGGGGATGTCCCTCCTTCCTCCCACTGTAAACCTAGCTAGGCCCACAAGGACATAGGAGAGTCTTCCCTTTACTTGGTGGATCTTTGTACAGGATTTAAAAGAGGTTCCCATTAACTATCTTATTCAACTCAGGAGCTCAGTATGAATACTGGAATCTAATCTTGTGCCTAAACTTTTCCATCCTTTGGAAAGTAAAGCCTAGCTTTCTGGTTTTACTCAACCAGATGATGAGGTCCCCCTTCCCATGTGTGATGTCTGATTTGCTGTTCCAGGTGTTCAGTGGAACCTTGTATCACAGGAGATGGCACGGACTACAGTTTTACCACTAGCTATTATTGACCTTGTTGGCATTGCTCTGACCTGGATGGCGCAAGCTGGTCTGATCTCGGAAGCTAAGCAGGGTTGGCCGTGATTAAGGAAGTCCGGGGTCATGATGCAGGGGCAGGCCATGGCAAACCACCCCTGTGTGTCTCTTGCTGTAAAAACCCTACAGGGTTGCCTTAAGTCGGCTGCAAGTTAACAGCACTTTCCACCATAAGTTGCATTGCAAGAGTTAGAACTTCTGACAAATGGTTTTGTGTACATGAGCCAAAGAAGTTTCTCTCTTTCCAGCCTGGCACCCGAACGTCAGTTTGGAAATACAGGGAAACTTTTGTACTAAAACCCAAAAGGTATTTACATATTTGAATATTCATATCCTGCCTTTTCTGTTTAAATATAAATCTGCAAGATGGTTTGCAAAAATGTAAAAAAACTGTATTAAGTAGTTTTTAAAAATCCATTAAAAAAAACAAGCACTCGAGACAAGAGGTAATCTTTAAAAAGTCTTCCAGAATAAAAAGTTTTCAGGTGATGCTAAAGCAGGGGTGTCGAACTCATTTCTTATGGGGGCCGGATCTGACATAAATGAGACCTTGTTGGGCCGGGTCATGTGTGCCATAAAATGTAATGCCGGGTAGCGGAGATATAAACTTTATAAAGGACACAAACACAAAGGTGGGTTTGTTTGTTTTTGCTTAAAATAAAAACATGCTTAAGACATTCGCACTCTTGCAATATTTTGTTTATTTAACAGTGTCTGATAACTGACACCTCTTGCTCTGAATTGTTGCATCAAAATGTCTGTGCTGTTGCAGTCTTGAGTGTGCTGTTCAGGTGCGTATCTGTAAGCTGCAAACCTATGATGACACAGCAGCAGCAGAACTGGAAGAAGAAGCAGAAGACAGCCAGTTCCACTGTGGGCCTGATAGAAGCCTTCTGGGGGCCTGATCTGGCCCCCGGGCCGCATGTTTGACACCCCTGTGCTAGAGACCTCTAAAGAAGGAGCCATCCTCAATACAAGGGGCAGCTGCAGAGAGAGACGGTGTCTCTATGCAGGATCCTGCTGATTAGATCTCTTGATTACAGAACAATCTGCAGACAAATCTCCCCTGGAGGGAGAAAAAACTTTATCATTCATTTACTTTTTTAGGCAAGGGAATGAAACTGACATGTCTTGAAACTTTTTGAGTTTTTGAGCAGGGGGAGAGTAGGGATGAAGCAGCGAATAATTTAAATGGCTCAAGTCTGTTGTCAAATTATGTTTAAGTTTGCTTTTAAGGATTATAAGGGTACCCACTGTCTCTGCTGTAGCTTTCAAAAGCTTTTAACCAGTCCCTTTTATGTAAAGGCATAGATGTGGATCTGTATCATTTTGTGTGCAAATGAGCCTCCTGCTCATGGCATGTTGGGACTGGCCTTGCCCTTCCCTGTTTTATTGCACATTTGACTCTGGTTCTCATTCCTCTAAGCTACAGAAAAATTTCTAGGCTTCTACAGCCAAGATATTGGTTTTTTTTTTCTCTTCTTCACTGCACTGTACATGATCCTGTGCCTTTCCAATTTTGATAGGGATCTCGAGACAGAATCTTGGGGTATTTTTGTTCTTTCTTACACCCTAGATGGCTGGCTTTATGATAAACAAAACTGCATTTTCATGCATAAGAAATATTTCTGACATAGTACAGTATTCAGTTACACGGAAGAGCCACATCTCTGCTGGCTGGTTTGACTATTAGTAAACCTTATGTGCAAAATTTTAAAAAGCAGCCTAAATCTTTACCAAAGTTTGAAATGTGACATTCAGGCTTTTTTTCATTTGCCATATAAAATGGTTTTCAAGATGTGTGATGTGCTACAGTTATAAATTTACTACGTAGGAACTGACCTTTCAAAGGAAGGAACATCTGGCCACCCTTGTGGGGCAGTAACCATAGTTGCCTAGGGGAAGAATTTATTCTTCCTCTTGAAGCCATTGGGTCTACATCTTATATCTAATTCAGAACCTGATTTCCAGTATGTGGAGTTAGTGTGAGCTAGCTCACAGTTCTTTAGCCTCCAGCTCACACATTTTTTGCCTTAGCTCAGGAAGGATGGCTCCAGAGCAAACTAATTTATGCAGCAGCCAAATGGCTCGCTCACAACTTTTAATGCCAGTAGCTCACAAAGTAGAATTTTTGTTCACAGGACTCCACAGCTTAGAGGGAGCATTGGTCCTGACCAGGGGTCTTTTGCGGGGGGAGCGCACCGGAGCACAGCTCCGGGAGCTCAGGAGCCAAGCCCCGTCCCCAGCCGGGGAGTCTTTCAGGCAGCCGAATGTCAATTTCAGCTCCATTATATCCTATGGGCCATTGAAGCCAATGGTGAAAACATAGGGTATATTCTGGTGGCTGGAGGGGAGGGGTTTGAGGGAGAAGCTCCAAACTCACAGGGTAGCTGATGGAGCCTCTCCCCAAGATACCCACCAAGTTTCAAGAACATTGGATCAGGGGGTCCAATTCTATGGGCCCCCAAACAGGTTGCCCCATTCCCTCCATTGTTCTCTATGGTGGGGAAAAAGTAAGTTTTTTCCCACCATAGAGAACAATGGAGGGAATAGGGGCAACCTGTTTGGGGGCCCATAGAATTGGATCCCCTGGTCCAATATTCTTGAAACTTGGTGGGTATCTTGGGGAGAGTCTCCATAAGCTACTCTGTGGGTTTGGAGCCTCTCCCTCAAACCCCTCCCTCCAGCCCCCAGAATTATACCCTATGTTTTCACCATTGACTTCAATGGCCCATAGGATATAATGGGGCCGAATTGCCGCCAAATTTGTTTCATTCCCTCCTTTCCTTCTCTCTTTTTCCTCTTTCCCTCCTTCTTCTCTCTCTCTTTTTTTCTTTCCCACTTTCTTATCTTCTCTTTTTCCTCCTTTCCCTGTTTCCCTTCTTCTTCCCTCTCTTTCTTTCCCTCCCCTCCCCTTTCCTTCTCTTTCTTTTCCTCTTTCCTTCCTTCTTTCCTTCTCTCTACTCTCTCTCTTTCCTTCCCTCTTTCCTCCTTCTGTGGCCCAACTCTCATGAGAAGGAGTTTAAACTTTAAACCCCTTCTCTCTTAGCTCCCCCACCCAGGCCAACTGGGGAAGGGAAGGGGAGACTTTTGAAGATGCCTCCCCCCTATTGCTTCCCCTTCTGACATCACTTCCGGTGATGTCAGGGGGTGTGGCATATACTAATAGCCTAATAGCTCATTAGCATACCATATGCTAATGAGCTCCTGCAGCTGTTTTTCTACGAAAAGACCCCTGGTCCTGACTATCAGGTAGGAGGCAAGCCCCAGCCAGTGACCACAGAGTCTCACAGCAGGGGTTTTTAGTCAAAGTCCAACACCAAAGTCCAGGGTCAGATAACATAATCCAAATGCAAAGTCAAAAGGCAGTCCGAGGTCTCAGTCCAGGGTCCAGTGACATAAACCAGAGCAATACTCCCTCTAAGCTGTGGAGTCTTATGAGCAAAAATTCTACGTTGTGAGCTACTGGCCTTAAAAGTTGTGAGTGAGCGATTTGGCTACTGCATAAATTAGTTTGCCCTGGAGCCCTCCTTCCCAAGCTAAGACAAAAATGTGTGAGCCAGATGCTAAAAAACTGTGAGCTAGCTCAGACTAATGCAGCTTAGAGGGGAGCACTGCTCTAGAGGCAAGGTTCAAAAGGCAGTTCAGCATTCCAAAAGTGAAGGAAGTCAAGCAATTGGTAGGATTGCCAGCAGGGCTGCAGACAAGCTCATTCCCATACTGGTGAGGCTGGCCCTACATCAGGCTCCTTTCCACAAACTGAGGGCTCCTTTGCTCATGAGGAGTTGCTGACTTACTGATTTCTCCTGGCATTCCTTCAAGCCACCAAGTGAGCACGCCTGTTCCTGGGCCAAGCCTCAACCCTTGCCCTTTGCCTTCTCTGTCCCTGGGGTCCTTCAGGAAACCATGGTGGGTCTGGCAGTGGATGGAGTCATGTTGGCTCAGGGGTCAGTGCCAGTGCCAGTGCTGATGTAGGGTCCCTTTGGGGAGGCCCTGAAACACTGGGAAGGTCTGCCAAGGCAGGGCTTGAGAACAGGTTGTCCTCCTCCTCAGATAAGAACTCATCTTCCCACGCTAAACGAGACAAATGGCCAGGTTAGACTGCCTAGGCAATCCAGAATAGATGCTGAGTTTTCCTGAGGTAATCTCACAACATCTTGGTATCATTTACTTCATTATGAAACTGACCTGTGGTCAAAATTGTCTATTCTGATGGAAGGAAGCCAAATAATTTCTCTATCGTTGGAAAAATTGTGGCCACACTATATATTATATTATTACAATAACAGAAATGGTGTTGTTTATGAGGTGCCTACAGCTTGGCATTGTATAAAATATAAAGTACTTGCTTGCAGTCCAAGAGTACAACGTAGAAGAGGAGAGAAAGGAAGATAAAAAAGAGGCTGAGCGAGTTGGATTGAAATCTGTTAATCAAAACAAATAAATCTTAGCGACTGTTTATACAGTTGGAGGGATTCAGCAGAATAATGTCAATTGGCAATTGCAAGGCAATGGAACAACTAAAGGCAAAAGGGCAGAAATGAGAAATATACTAAAACATCTGAGGCTTAACCATCAGAAGAGGAGCAGATGAAAGGAAAGAGAGGAGAAGAAAGCCGAAGCAGGAGGGAAATTAATCTAAGGCAAGTGAATGTAAATATTTAAAAGAAAGAAACAAAATAAAGGGACTCCATAAAGCAGGGTTGGCCAAAGCAATTTCTTCTGGTCTCTGGCAGCCCTACCAAGTTTTAATGAAGTCACTTGTTTGATGTTATGTGAAAAACTCTGCTTCAGTGCATGTGCACCACAGCAAGTTGTTTTCTTATTAACTTCATTTGGTATTCAGATATTTATACTCAGCTTTTCTCCCCAGTGGGGAACCCAAAGGCACTTACATTTTTCTCCCTGCCTTCCATTTTGTCTTCACAGCAACGATCCCGTGAGGTAGATTAGTTTGAGAGACTGACCCAAGGTCTCGCCCACTTTTTTGTATTTTTTTCATATGTGCGTGCGTGTGTGCACCTGGAAGTCATGGTAACCGCTGGTGACTGACTGCTACTGGGGGCCTGGAGGATATTCAGAGAGGTGGCTGAATAAAGCCTACCCCCACCTCACAACTGCTGGTATTCCAAGGAGGTCTCCCATCCATGTACTTGCCAGAGTCGACCCTGCTTAGCTTCCGAGATCTGATGATATCGGGCTTGCCTGGGCTATCCAGGGCAGGGCATCTCGGCCGCTTTTCTGATTGAGACTTGAAGCAAATTAACAAAGTGATACCATATTTTGAAACAAAAAAGCAGTAGAATACATTGCAAAACAATGCACTATAAATGGGGAGGGGGGGAACCTGCCTAGTTTTTCTGGGGTTTTTTTCCCCCCACAGACAACTCTATTGTGGTGCTTGATCCCTTAAAAAGGCATCAGTGTGTGTGGCAAGACCAGTTCCTGATCTGTGGGTTAATGTTTAGAGTAGTTGAATGGTTCACAAGGGGATACAGAAGATAATATCCCTTGTATAAAATGAATATCAGGTTTCAGTGATTTTGTTTCCAGTCCCTGCACTTATGAACTACATGCAGAAAGACTGATACATGAGGAGTGGGGGTGGCGGCTCATTGAGCTTCCAGAAGTTATGTTGGTTGGGGTATGACACGCAAAAACTCATATTGAAATAATGTTCCTGATCTTTAAGGTGCCACTGGACTTTTTTGTTTTGGGTGGATGGCTTTCTCTCATGTGCTGCTCAAGGTCATATGTAAAGGCAACGGGGTAGGAGATGGAGGGCACAAAAGTTGCATCACTGGAAGTTTTTTAAAAAAGTAATAAAGTCACTCTGAGTTGATGCACTAGGATTGTTTTATGTCTGGCCTGCAAGGTAAATGTTGATGTCATCTGCTTATACAGTCTGATCTTAAGTAAAAGCTGGATCTAGATTCTTAAGTATAAACACTGAGGGAGTAAATAGTCGGTCCCTTGTGGAGGAATTTTTGATGGGTGATGATACTTAAGCATACAGTATAGTGTTTCACAGGCATTATTTTAGTAATCTTTAAAAGGACTCTTTAACCTTTGGCAATCTTTAAAAGACAGGACAGTGTTAGCCCCCTTATTTTAGATGCAGGGATGAAAGGGGAATTGGCTTTCTGAGAGTTTCTTGTGACTGAGGTAACACTTGAACCCGGAACTTCTTATCTCTCTGTCTTTACCACTGCTTTACTCCCAGCTGTGCAGCTAGACTAGGTTAGTTAAATCTTCTGACTGAAGTAAGTATCACATAGGTTGTGAAGCTATCAGTACTTTCAGCCACAGTTCTGCACATAGAGGTCGCTTGAGGATTGTTCAGAATTGTTACTGGTGATTTGCATGTAGATGGGGCTTTGAAGAATGGGTATATGATCCTCCTGGGCAGCACTGTGATTAGGACTAGAGGTATTCTTAGTCTGAATCTTAGATATTCCAAGGTTACAGTTTGAGATCTTTGATGACCATTGTGCTTAATCTCTGCACTACTAGGTTTTATTTGGACATGTTTTTCTTTTTTAGAGCAGTAATATGCTGATTTTGGGGGGGGGGTTGTTACATCTTGAAATTACAAATTAAAACAGGAGACCTTATTATTCCCTTTTTATTAGCATATGTATTGTAGGCCTGGCCTACACATACCACAGGTTGAAGGTAGAGAATCTTTTTTAAAATGAGCTCCTGTTAAAAAACAACAGCAACAAACCTCTTAAATAGAAAACTAGCACAGCAAGAAAACTAGCCTGAACCTTTCTCCTTAGTTTGCCAATAGTTTTTTCAAGAATAGAAGGCTAGCCAGATCTCGTCGGATCTCAGAAGCTAAGCAGGGATGGCCCTGGCTAGTATTTGGATGGGAGACCTCTAAGGAATACCAGGGCCATGACATGGAGGCAGGCAATGGCAGGCCGCCTCGAAAACAGTACGGGGTTGCCATAAGCCAGCTGTGACTTGATGGCGCGCACACACATTTCCTACTAACGACATAGTTTGCTTTAGCACCTTAGGCTTCTCTTGCTTCATTCCATTGCCTATCTAGAGTAGGGCTTAAGCTGATAACATATGGAGGCAGGAGGCCATATTTAAGTCAAGTAAAAAAACAATTACCACCACAATGGAAAGTGCATTGATAAGAAGTCGGCGCTGGTTGTTCAAGATCAGTATGTGTTTGCTTAAGATACACAGAGTGCAAAAACACGATGTTTCCATATGTATTACTAAGAGCTCCCAAATCTGTTGGTAGTGCTCGTGAAATGTTACTGGAAGCACAGGGGCGTCTGGATATATGATGTGTATTGGCCATCCATATTCAGAGGACATAGACCCCAATTCTCACATTACTAACCTGGTTTGGAAGTTAGTTGCCCCTTCCCCTGGCTTATATTATTGTGTCTCACATTGCCTTAGCAACATGTGAATTCCCAAAATGCATGCCGTTGCACTGACTCTTCCCACGCCACTGTCAGCGGGTGGATGAGAGGGGGGCGTTGATGATGTGGAAAGGAACAATGATGCTAATCCTGACCCCACATGAGTCACAGACTTATATGTTACCAAGATGACTTATCTATGGGGTGGTGTAATACTTTGGTGGAGACCACACTACCTTGGCAGCATTTCATCTTTTCTTCAAAGACCTCCTGAAAATTAGCTCTTTCACAGAGGCCTGTGGCTTCCCCTCTTTCTCCTCATCCCCAAATGGTACTGTCACACATTTAGGAATTTGTCTGTGCTCACATCTCTTTTCATCTTTCATTATCACACCCTTATTTTGTTAGACTTTAGATTCCTTGATGCAAGGTTTCATTTTTATTGTTGTTACATTCTTTTCTAAATGAGGACGCTGATGCTGCTCTATAAATATTTTATTGTTTGAAATGTTCGTATATAGCTTGTCCATGTTTAAGGTGGTTCACATCATAATGAAACCCACAAACTGTAGGCAGAATGCCCCAAATCTTGTTATTTGTATGGAAATGCTGACTCTCCCAGATGAACTGAGCGAGCAGCAGATGGTTGTGTGTGGTAATTTCCCCACTTTTCACATATTTCAGTGCAGTTGGATACCTTAGTGCTGTGGTCTTCAGACTATGCTGGGACCTTCAGGTGAGTCGCAGAGCCCCACCTTCTGGGTCGCAAGTTCCTACAGAGCCAGTATATTTTGCTGCCCGCAGTCCTTGCCTTTGACACCAGTGAGGTCCATAGCTCTGACTCTTTCCTGTCACATGACTCTACTCATGAAGCTGCCCTATACTGAATCAGATCCTCAGTCCATCAAGGTCTGTGTTGTCTGTTCAGAATGGCAGTGGCTCTCCGCCATCTCAGGCCTACTGTCTGACCCTTTTAAATGGAGGTGCCAGGGACCGAACCTGGGGCCTTCTGCATGTCACGCAGGTGCTGTACCATCAAGTCACAGCCACACTCTGAACTTTGGTGTTGTATACTTGCAGCTTAGTGAGTCCCAGGTCTAGAAAGGTTGCTGACTACTGCATTTAATGCACTTTGCACCGTGAGAGGCAGCAGGGAAATAGGGAAAACGCTCCCGCCAGTCACTGATTATGAATCCAGTGCATTGTGTTCTGTCTTGCTGTTGCCTGCGTGAACAGGAAATAATCTCTTAAGTACAAACGTTTGACTTCTGCTTCAAAAGCCATTTTTACAAGATAAGTTTTCCAGTTATATATTGCATTCATCTGCAAATTGTTTTGACTTCAGTACTTTTAGTGGGATTGTAAAAAATGTGAGGAATTTTTGTTTTTCTCTTGTGCTTAGCGCTTGGAGGCATTGGAATTCTCCAGGTGATGCAAACTTGTTAGAAGTTTCTTTGGGCTGCAAGGCTGATGAGAGTAAAGGCACTGACACTGTGCTGAGGCAATTCATTACTGGCTTTGGAGACAGTATTGCTGAGCTGGGACACCTGCGAGGTTTGGTCGTTCATACTTTTTTAATGAAAGCAGCTTGTTTGTTTCAGATGCTGCTCAGCGATATCAGTGACTCAGAATTAGCCTTTCATTGATTTATATCAGATTTTTTAAAAAAAGAACTCCATGAAATCACTTCAGAGGCAGCCAGGAGAAGATGTTCATTCTGAAGCCGCCCTGAGCCTGCTTTGGCGGGGAGGGGAGGGGTATAAATCAGAAAATAATTTTTTTTAATTAAAAAAATTAAGGGCTGTGTACCTTTTATTGTAAACTGTTGGGATTTGCAAGGTGGTCATGAAATTATTTGGTAGCAAAGGCTGGCAGGAGCCACAGAACATACAGCACCTCCTCAGATGCAGGTCCTTTAATTGAAAAACTCTGTACCCCCCCCCCCATGACAATGAAAGGTTACTCCCTAGTAGCTATAGACTTTCCCCAGGTGATTCACCAGGTTATTTAAGTCCACTGGTTTTTGGCTGCATTCCAGCTAGCAAGTTCTCGGGGAAGTGTGCATGGGAGAGAGATGGGGTGAGAGCTGTCTCTGGAAAGTAAGTCATGGAGTCCCTCTGAGAACACAACTATTCTATCTGTTGTCAGCCCCCTCCCTGGACCCTCTTCACTTGTAATCCTGAATGGGGTCAGGAATGTGTCCCAGGTGCTGGCTTTGATGAATTTACTTCCAGTCCATTCGCACTGGTATTTGCTGTGGGAGTGGCCAGTCATGCCACTGTGGTGTGTCTATAACCCTCCAGTTCGTACGGTCTCTTTAACGAGTCAACCTTTATATGTTGGTCGAAGAAACACACAACAATGTTGTCCTCTTCCTTCTGTGTTACACAGGAGCACTCACCTGGTTGCAAGGAAGTTCTTGTTCCTGGAGTTTGCTTTTTCAGGCACAGTGCAGTCATAGCATTAAGAATGTCATAGCATTAAGCCTCTAGTGGATTTTACATTTCTTTTAAGCCTACACTGTTCTATGACTCAAAAAATACCAACTGTCTTTGGAATTCCTTTCTGTCCTGATAATATCTTGGGCAGAAAGTGCAAAAGGGGGGAGGGGGTGGCACACAGTACCAGTACAAGAACAGCACTACTCTTGTGCTACGTAGCAATTAAGGATATATTTCTTTTTAAAAACCTAAAAGCAGAATGGCTGCTGATTGCTACTAAAAAGCTTTTTCAAATCATTGTTCAGTGGGTTTCAATGATTGTCTGAATCTGATTATGGAGAATGGTCAACTAAACATGTTCTAAGTAGGTCGTATATATATTTACTCAAAAGTAAATTCCACTGGGTTTGATGAGGCTTATTCCCAAGTAAATGTGCACAGGACTGCAGTTCTGGGCATATGAAGCTGCTTACACTGAGTCCGATCATTGGTCCAGCCCAGTCCAATGTGGTGAACAGTGGTGGGTCTTACCAATGCATTGTTCTGTGCCCTGCTAGCATAGATCCTTTCTCCTGGAGAAGCCAGTGCTTGAGAGAGGGAAGCTAAGCATGTGGTCTACCACTAAAGTATCCCCTGTTGATGGGGGGGAACTGTTACCCCCCCCAAAAAAAAGACAACGTTCTGTGATAAACTTTCAAGTGCTTAGATTGCTCCTGGCTGGTAGCATGGAAAGCAGTGATAGGCATACTTTGCTTGGGGCAGTAGAATACCCTAGAAGATAATAGGCCGTATTCACACAATGTGGGTCATCGGTCATGTTACCAGTGAAATGAGAATTCATAGTTACAGCCAGAAATCAGTTGTAAACGGTGATATGCCATCGACTTCTGTGATAGTTATGTAGGTGGATCTGTTTTTAGTACTCTGTTTGTCTGACAGGAGGGCTAATTTATCCCAAGTGCCATTAAAAAAATGGGGTGGGCCATCATAAATGTGCCTGCATAAGGCGTCTGTGCAGGAGGGTGAATAATTTTTCTGGATTAATTTGCAAGGGTAGGGGTACAGGTTAGCTGATGTCTTATCCTTTAAACTCATATATTAAGCGTAGATTTGAGTCCAGTAGAACCTTAAAGGGGAGAGAAGGCAGCTTGGTATAGCTCAATTTTGTCAGGTCTTGGAAGCTGAACAGAGTCAGTATGTGGAAGGGAGACCTCCAAGAAGACTCTGCAGAGGAAGGCAATGGCCAACCACCTCCGCTTAATTACTTGCTTCAAAAGTTCCTTGCTGGGGTCCCCATAAGTCGGCTGAAACTTGATGGCACTTTACACAAATACAAGCACAGCACTTTAAAGACCAACAAGGTTTCCAGAGAACAAGAAAAAGAGATTAAATTTATACCCCGCCTTTCACTACCCAAAGGAGTCTCAGAGTGGCTTACAATCTCCTTTCCTTCCCCTCCCCAGAACAGACACCCTGTGAAGTAGGTGGTGCTGAGAAAGCTCTTTTGAGAACTGCTCATGAGAGAACAGCTCTGAAAGAATTTGACTGACCCAAGGACATCCAGCAGGTGCAAGTGGAGGAGTGGGGAATCAAACCCAGTTCTCCAAGATTAGAGTCCGCACTCCTAACCACTACATCAGACTGGCTCTCAAGAGTCAAAGCTCCCTTTGTCAGAGACCATCATCGGATATCTTAAGCTTGTAAAATATAACTGGTGAGAAAATGCTATGGATGCATAATTGTTGGTGTGTATCTCTGTATGTTTTATAAACTAATTGTAATTGAACCATATGAACAGGAACACTGGTAGTTATGTATAATTTTTGGCTTCAACACATTAATATATTAACTGTTAACATCCATCAGATCATCCATCGTAAAATTCAACTGATGAACTAAATAGTCCAGAATTTTCCCAATCAGATTTTGAAATTTTAGAAGCTGTAGCTACAAGGAAAGGAGTTTATTCCCTATTAGGTCTAGAGGGAGGAGGGAAGAATGCCATTTAATTTGCCTTCTACAGTTTGGGGCTTGTGTGCCTGCTGATGCAGAAAAATACTGCAACTGTGGGATGGAAAGAGTGCAGGAGGAATATGTTAGTGTTGGCTGTGAATGTGAAAGGGGAGGTTGTTGCAGTACTGAAGGGCAAACAATAAGGATGTTAATTTTTTTTTTTCTGGCATGGGAAAGCTGAGGGAGTAAAGACTTTCGGAGCCCATGTCCAACCAGTGGCCGTTTTACCAACGATTCACTTGGGATGCTAATTCATATCAGAAGCATCTTTGATGAGGCATGAAAAGCGGGTTATAGGGGCCAGATGAATACGATTTGTGGTTTGTTTTCAACACAGTATTTTTTATTAGGAACATCAAGGTTATTCTGTATTATGGTTTCAATACATCAATTGTTTTATTGTTTAATGCTTTAAAACCTCGTGGTTCTATGCTCCAAAAATTACAGTTCCTTGATTTAGAGTTTCCTTTCTCGTGACCCTTTAAATTCAACCACTTGAAAGCTTGTTTATTGTACTGTGCATATAATGTTCACACATTTGGTTCTGGTTCCTTCTGATCATAATAATGCATGTAATTTATATTGCACATTTAGATTTTTCAGTAATCCTTATAGCTATCTGGAAAGGCAGGCAGTATTGTTATTCTGGTTCTGCAGATGAGGACTGAGGAGGAAGGAATGGTGGCTTGCCTGGGATTTCCTAGTGGGCTTTTGGCTAAGCTAAGGCTTGTACTGGAAACATCTTGACTCACAACAATTTATATTGTGTCTTCTTTCTCCACAAAGACGAATTCAAAAAGAGGCCTATCTTGTTTCTCAGCGGTGTCAAAAAGCGCTCCTTCCACTTTAAGGCAGTTAACTGGTAATTGCTCTGATTATGCTCAGAGGTCCAAGAACCATTGCCCTTTCTCTGAATTGGCTTCATTTGCCCTCAGTAATGTCAGCACATAGCCAAATCTGGCTTATATAGCACTGTGGTGTCATCTTGTTTAGTATGTGATCCTTGATTGGCTGGGCATCACCCATGTGGTGATGCTAGTCAAAGAGGAAAATGGTGCCAAAGTAACAACATATATTCGCAACAATACTGAACATTCTAACCATTGATCATTTTTCCGAAAATATTTCCTTTTACCCTGAAAGCTTATATTCTACCTGAAAATTGAGACTTTTGTTAAAGCCCTACTTTCACTGTCTTGTACTCCACATATACTTCGGCCTGATTTGTATAGCCACTTCAAAGATTACCTCCCCAGGAGAAAGTACATCTTTGTATATAGGAAAGCATGTGTATTGCCATGTGCAAAGAATGCACAAACATCCATTTTGCCCTATGCACACATGAAGCACTGCTAAGTAGGATGTATTTGCAGCCCAGTTGCTGACTTGGTATTTGTGGTTATAGACATGCAAATTCTACTCGCTGTCCCCTGTGGTGCCCAGATTAACTACTGGGTAGTTAGGCACCATTGTGTAAAGTGAAAACATTTTGTCTTGTTTGGATTGAGGGGTGATTTATGGCTTTCCTCTTCTGCTGAGGGCACTCCACATACATACCTTCCAGTCTCCGCTGGGTATATGCAGGTGGCTTCAGTACAGTCTCCCAGTACAGGGAGCTTGTTTAGAAATCAAAGCTGTAGACATTAGTCATTTGATGTTGCTTCTCTTCCTCTTTTTCCTTCTTCCACCTCTGTAGCCAGCCACTTTCTGGCCTTTAAATATTTCTGCTGCACACCCGGAGTGTGTGTGAGAGCCCTTTTCTGTGAATGGAGCAAGGCAGAAGGCGGTTGCCTTTGGTGTAGCTTCATGAAAGGCAGTTACAGAAGAATGTAGCTGGAGTCAGTAGGTTTAGCCTTGCACTGAATTGTCACGGAATAATGTATTCTGCAGCCCTGTGCTGTCTACAGCCGCCTACAAGCCCAAATCAATGGAGTCTTTGTTCCGGACCATGTTGGAAGAATGCATGAGCTAATAGGGTGGTGGGAGTTGAGCTTAGTTCCAGAACGCTAGAGGCCTTGCAGAATTTCCCAGAGGGTCCCAATATTTCCTGCCTCCTTGTAGATAGCGCAACTATAAGGAGCCCTTGTCTGGGCTGCATGTGGCTTCCCCACCAGCCGTTTCCTGGTCAGGCAGTATGCAGCAGGCAGCCACTGCCTGTATTATGGTGCGATAGAACTGGGTCCCACACAGATAGGGATTTTGTTTCTGTATTTGTTCTTCTGCATTTGTATACGTGCATGTCAAATGTGGTGGAGACTCTTATCCCCGTGGTGTTCTGTCCTGCTGCACTGAACTCTTGAAGGCATAGCTTGACAGGATTATCTATGCATCAGTTCACGTAACTTGGTTTATTTGCTCAAGGATTAAATCATCAAGGGGTAGCAAAATTTAGCTGCTTTATTTGCCTAGTCAGCTGAAAACACAGAGAACAAGCTAGCTTTATTTGCAGAAATGGGATCATTTGTGTGTAGAATTCGACAGGTGAACCTTTGAACGTTACATTTTAATATCAGAGCGTGTGAGAGAGAGCCTGCTGCTGAAGTCAGTATCCAGTATGATGGAATAAACTTTCCTTCCTTCTGTTAGGGTGGTTCTGTGCTAGTGAAATGTAGCATAATTACCATTATGACAGGGGTTCCAGATATCATTGGCCAGCTGTTTTCCCATTCTTTCCCCATTTGGGTCCCACTTTTCCCCCCAAGGAACTGTTTTGTTGCAATTTCTTTTGCTTACGTGCAGTACAAAAGCACAACCTCCCTGACTTGAATAGCCCAGGCTAGCCCAGTCTCATCAGATATTGGAAGCTAAGCAGGGTTGTCCCTGGCCAGTATTTGGGCAGGAGACCACCAAAGAATACCAAGGTCACTGCACAGAGGCAAGCAAAGGTAAACCACCTCTGAGCATCTCTTGCCTTGAAAACCTTATGGAGTAGCCGTAAGTTGGCTACAACCTGACATTAAGGCGGGGGGGGAGAAAGGAAGAAACACAACCTCTGAGGTGTCTGTATGGTCTTCATGCTACTATCTCACATTGGAATGATGTGTGTTTTGGAAAATTCAGAAAATCATGCTGCACTTATTTTATATATATATATATATATATATATATATATATATATATATATATATATATATATATATATATATATATATAGCATTACTAAGGTAAAGGTTCCCTTGCTCGAAAGCCAGTCAAATCTGACTCTAGGGTTGCGGTGCTCATCTCTATTTCAAAGCTGAAGAGCCAGCACTGTCCAAAGATGTTTCTGTGGTCATGTGGCCGGCATGACTAAACACCAAGGTGCACAGAAGGCTGTTACCTTCCCACCGAAGTGGTACCTATTTATCTACTTGCAATTTCTTGCTTTCGAACTGCTAGGTTGGCAGGAGCTGGAACTAGAGACGGGAGCTCACTCTGTCATGCGGCACTCTAGGGTCTCGAGCTGCTGAACTACTGACCTTCCACAGCCTGCAGTTCAGCGTCTTAACCACTTGAGCCACTGCAGTAGTAGCATTACTACTATTACACTATTTCAAATTGTTGCCACTTCTGCTGTTAGCTGATATTCTAATATGACATATGAGGTCTGGTAAGGAAGGCACTGAATCAGCTGTGTCCTGGCAGCGCAAGGAAAATCTTGGGTCTCCTTGACATTTGGGGAGAGGAGGAAATTTGGTGGCAGTCCCTAAGCAGTCACTGTAATATGGACTTCTGTGTATTTCTGACAAAATGTATGGCTAGTGTCATAGGAGGACTGCTGTGGAATGTTGCAGCCAAGTTATATTGTTATTGCACGCCGAAGTTGTAGAAACTTATTGGAATCCTTTTTACAGTGTCCATTTTTAGAAGAGACACCAGTTAGCTGTGCTTTATTATTGTAACCTAACATTGCCTCCTGTGTGGATGGGAAAATTTCCATTTCAATTGTGCAATTGTGGATCCACCATTCGAATTCCAGATCCTACTAAACGACTGAGCAGCCACAATTTTATTACAGAGAATAGTCTTAGTATAGAACCATCCTTAGTTGCTACCTGGAATCTCCATAACCAATATCTTCTGCTCTTAAGATTTCTTCTACTTCTAATATTCCAAAAGCATTTTACTTGTGGTTGAATAATAGCAACTGTTGTCTTCTCTCTCCATGTACTGTAGCTCTTGGGTATGCTGTATGCCATTTATCCAGTTATGTTCTTAAATGTTTGTCATCAGTAAGAACTAAGGATGATGTGTAAAGTGTGTTATCACCCAGGTTATGGTCATCCATCATCCTGCTATCAATATGAGACCTTTCTCTCTAGCACCTGAACAATGTATAGCTTGTTGTTTATCCATTCCTCTATCAGGAGTTGTGATATCTGCCTGGTACTATAATGAAGCCACTTAAGCATGACTTTTCCAGTTTCTAGATTGTTTATTGAATTAATCTTAGTAGGCAACAAAACTAATGTCAGCAGAAGTTGGTAGAAACAAATAACTCGTATGGGTTGCAGATGGCTTCTCTGTGTTGAGTTCCCCTGCCCGGAAATGTGTCTAGGAACATTTTTACCTATGTTGTGGCATGATCTATTGCATGTTTTCCTTGTCCCATCTGTACATCATTGGATGGGAGTGCAGGGGAAGTACACAACACAATGGCATCACAATTAGGTTTATATATAAATTGTGTGGTGAGGTAAAAAGACCTCAGTGTTGGCTGCCGTATAGCTCATGTTGATTGAAATATGTAGGTGATCTCTTAAGACTAGCAAGCTTTTGCTCCAGATTTTCTCATTTCTCATATATTCTCAGCCATGTCAAATGCAACACGCTAAGACTAGCGAATGGCTGAAAATACAAGAATAGTCTTCTGAAATGTTACGCTTCAGAGAGAGGTAACAACCACCATGTGCATCAGTGCTGGCACACCAGATCATTTAACTTGGCCAGTTCTCCACCAGAGCAGCCAATGTGTTGGAGGCACTGCTGAGTTCAGCAGTTCAGGACAAGGCAACAGGCGTGTTTTATGCTTGTTGCCTCCCAGATCTGCAGAGCTAAGTCCATGGGTGAATCCCTGAGATGCTAGAAGTGCTGTTGGGAGTTGGTTGGCTTGTTCCACTGTGTCTTTTTTTTTAATAATTATTTTTTTTATTTTATCCAAAAGAGGCTACAGAAAAGAGAAAAGGGGAGGTATGTTAAAGTGATCATTGGTCAACATAGGCTTTTACATTTTCCAGGAATACATTTCTAATGTGTAATACATAGATCAGGAGTGGAATAGTCAAGATGTTTCTCTTCTCCGCTCAGTTATATAGGTTTTCTATGGTATTTATGTGGGGTTTTTTGTAACTTACTATTTCAGCGATTTAATGCAGTAATTTTTACATACCATTTGCCTTTTTTCACTGTGTCTTGAAAAGTACAACCCTTGTCTTTCACCTCTGCTGTGTCTCCATCTTATTTGGTAGCATACCATCACCTTCACAGGAAGGCATGGGGGTGGGGGGGGGTTGCCTACCTTTGTTACATTCATTTCCAATTTGATCGCTTTAGACTGAGGAAATCCAAACTAAGCCAAGTATGGTCTGGTGAGTAGAGTTCTGGGATTCCAGTGCCAGAAGTCTGGATTCAGATTCCTATTAATTAGAGTTAGGCAGATCCTTCTCTCTCTTCTTCGTTTGTGAAACTCCTGCAGAAACGACGTGTGTCAAGTGTAGGGGGGCAAGGGGGGGGGAATGAAAATTTGAAATCCTTGTGCTTAGCTGGAGTGGTAGCCAGTATCCTTTGGGAATGGGTGGCTGATCTCTGTGCCACCTTGATCATCCAAGAAATTACAAGCATGATGGCGCTTGGTGTTCTATTGATAATAGAAAATGTATTGTTTCTTTTCAGCGAAATAACTTGTTCTTGAAACCTGCAGATGAATTTTCTTAACCTTTCAGTAGGTGTGCATTAACTTCTGCTGCTGGATTATAGTTATAATATTAATATAGCAGTAGTCATAGGTGTGCTCATTGTTGTTGTCATTATTATCATTATCATTATTATTCTGTTATGCTGAATTGTTAATGATCAAAACTATAGTCATAAGAGCAGAGAAATACATCTTAAAAGGTGTCTTTAAAAGAACATGGAGTTTATCATCATTTTCCTTTCAGTCCTTAACACAGCTGCTTGCTCATTAAAGCCAGAAGGCAGGCAAGAAGAGTCCAGCATGCATCCTCAGTAACGCAGCATTATTTTAATCGGGAGTTGTGGCCGTGCACAAACTTGCCCTTTTTACTTTCACAGCTCTACAAGCATGCACGTACACAAAACCATGGATGTTTTTGAACACCTGGCACCACATTTATCCCGGGTTCCTGGCACCTACTTAAGTGATATTAGCATTATCAGAGATCAGTTACGACACTGGCACACTAATGATGCATGCACAGGTGCCAGAGACCCAATTTAACCTTGGCACTGAGTACATGGAACCCAGCACAGAGAGGCTTTTTAAAAATGAAAGCGTCTCAAGAACGGGTTGACAGCGAAAGCCACGTGTTTTGCTACGCCACACAAATTAAGGGACACAGTTTAAAGGAGCGAAGTGCTGGGTGGGAAGGGGGTGATGAACTGTTTCCACTACCGTGACCCACAAAAAAAACCCCACCACTATAGCCAAGCCCCTTTTCTGTACGTACTCCACATCTGATCTGAGCGACAGGGCCCTGCCAAGAGAAATGCAGCTGTTGGGAAGGGAAAGCATGTGTGTGAGAGGGTTCAGCATCCCCTTCTTATCTGCTGGATGCCAGTTCATGCGTAAACACTACAAAGTGTAAAAGAGCAAGAGCCCAGTAGCACCTTTAAGACTAACAAAATGTGTGGCAGGGAATGAGCTTTCGAGAGTCACTGCTCACTTCTTCAGATCTGCTGCAGACAGACTAACATGGCTACCTGTCTTGATCTAACTACAAAGTTTAGTGAGACACAGAGTTCCATTAGTCTTCATGTGCCACTGAGGCAGGGGCTGCGGTTAAGACGCTGAGCTGCAGACCGGAAGGTCTGTAGTTCGGCAGTTCGAGACCCCAGTGCCACGTGACGGGAGTGAGCTCCCGTCTCTGGCCCCAGCTCTTGCCAAACTAGCAGTTTGAAAGCAAGAAATTGCAAGTAGATAAATAGATACCCACTTCGGTGGGAAGGTAACAGCGTTCTCTGCACCTCGGCATTTAGTCATGCCAGCCACATGACCACAGAAAAAGTCTTTGGACAGCACTGGCTCTTTGGCTTGGAAAAAGAGATGAGCACTGCCCCCTAGAGTTGGATTCAACTGGCTTTTAAGCAAGGGAAACCTTTACCTTTACCACTGAGGCAGGGCATAGGATAGGCCTTCTCTGTCTTTACAGCCTCAGACATGTCAGGAATAATAACTGCAAATAACTATACTTGGTATCCTATCCAGTGCTGGTGTTGGGGAGAGACAGCTCAGGTTAATAGCCACCTCATAGTAGTTACCAGCATCACTGCTGTAATGTATGAATGCAGTGCCCACCTTCCAACTGTGCATTCAATGACTCCACAAAGAAGCATCTCTTAATCAACCACATCACCTTCATTCATTCAGGAAAGGCATTACAATTTCTAGAGCCTTTGCCAGCATCTTTTGTTCCTGTCTGCAGCCAAGAGGCTAATTTTTACCTCTGTTTTTCTTTGGAGAGCAGCCAAAGTATTTCCCTTCCTTCCTTCCTTCGATCAGATGCCAAAGACCTAACCCCCCCCTGTCTTACTCCTGCAGGAATCCCCTTGTGAGCCAAATCCATTTGAGAAATGGGAGTTCAAGCAGGGACCACTCTGTAGATTGTACTCAAAGTTGCTCAATGGGGCCCATATAGACCAAGCACTATTTCTTAAATGAATGGCACAATTCATATTTGTACATGTAAAACACTGACTGTACTTACTGCCATTGCTATATTCTCTTTAATTTTCTAGGTCTGCTTTGTTTGTGTGCAGCCAATGTATGGTGACCCCATAGAGTCATCAAGGGAAGAGACTTTCAGAGGTAGTTTACCATTGGCTGCCTCTGTGTGGTGAGTGGCCCTGGGTTCCTTGGTGGTGTCCCATCCAAGCACTAAGCAGGGCCAACCTTGCTTAGTTCCCGAGATCTGATATCGGGGTAGCCCGGATCAGCCTATGCAAAACACTTTCTGATGAGTTTATTGTAGCTTTCTGTTTGCTGTGCATTGTCATTGGACTGGCTTTGGAATCAAAACAGTATTTGTGTCTTACTGTATAGTGCGTTGACTTTTATCGCCTTTACTGTGCATTAGTTTGTACACCATACGCAAATTTTGGAATGAGTGACCGCTTATATATTTGGGACAAGGGAAAGAAATTCACCTGCTCTCTTGGAGGCAGTTTCTGCTTGCTGCAGGTATTGCTAGGTAGAAGTTTGGGATTGACTTTGGGGCATTTAGTGTGTGTGTGTGTGCTTTCTGAAGGAAAGTTTTCATGATGATTTTGTGGCTCATATGTGGCTACTCCGTGGCCTGTATCATACCACTCTGTTGAGCACATTTGAAGCCTTTCTCCAGCTTTGCTCCTACTAAAGGAAGAGCCACATGGAGTAAGACTTCCAGTGTATCTTAATTCACCACAGTGTATCTGGTTCACCACAAACTGAGCTGCAGTTCGTAGTTGTCCCCACTCATTTTCATGCCTGGAGTGGTTGCTGTAGCAATGAAGAAAGTGTAGTCTTGGTAGGCGGCGGTAGGGGCATGCCCGTCTATGTGGCTGACTGTGGTAGAAGTGTTCTGGTGTGAGTGGAAGGTACCTGCCTTGGGTTGTTCTCCATCATGCCACATCAATAGATCAGGAAGCGTCTTTGTGGGCACTGGTTTAATAAGGTGACATTCTTCCTAACCTTGTCTTTTTTTGTTCTTAGACAAGGCTTCATTACCCAGAAAAGAGAATCAGCAGACTGTTAAGTTAGATACGTGTCAAAAAGCCACATCCAAAAGTTCAAGAGATGGGCGGGAGGAAAAGAAGGAGTGGGAGAATTCCTGGCCATGCTTATCTCATGAAGGCAGCCTTCTCACAATCTGGCACTTGTAGCGGGAGTGCCAGCTGGCAGGGATATTTTGTGATATAAATTATCCATCCGTTCTGAAGAGCAAGAGAACAAGGGGGCTCTTGTGTTCTGAGGACAAGGGAGGAGCCCTTCTCCCTTTGACTTTAAAAGGCATCTGCGTGCTCTTTTTTCCTCTCTCTCTCTCTGTATTAATAGACTCAAGGCTGTATGTAGCATTTCCTTAATACCTCTGGAATTGTTCCAGAAGGATGAACAAGGTTGTAACCTTCCCTTTCCCAACCACTTTAATCTAACAGCCTTGGCTACCGGTGACCATAAACACACACGCACACATCTGGCAAAGCAGGTGCAATGTTCTGGTCAGAGCCACAGGCTAGTGCTGGCATGGGGCTTTCTTAGCCAGTAGATCTTTCGTCAGTGCCTTCTGCAGATATGCCTTTGACAAAATGCCAGAAGTTTCTGTTTTCATTGTGTCTGTGTGTGTGTGTATATATATGTAATGTTTATACTTTGCATTTCCATTTGTTTATTTACTTGCTTCATTTGTTCCCTGCCTGTCTCTCCGGTGGGAACCCAGAGTCACATCCATAAACAGTGGTTTGGGAACAGGAGGTGTATTTTGTCTACAGACCTGTTCATGAATCGTCAGGGTCTACAATAGTTGGTATCAAATAGCAGTAAGAATTCCACAGGGAACACATACTCTAAATGTGCGGGGCATCCCATATGAAACCCAGAGGTAATGCAGTATTAAAACATGGCTTCCGTGTCTCAATTTGGATGTCTTGGTGAGCACAAACCTAGTTAACGGTTGCAGTCATGCATGCACTCCCTCAGCACAGCAAGACTGAGGAATAAATGGAAGTGCAAAGTAGAAACAATTGTGTGTGTGTATTCATGTGCAGTGGAAACCCAAGGAGAAATTTCTGACATTTTGTACAGCTTAGTTGAATAAGGCATTGAATAAGTGTGGTGTACTGTTAGAGCAGGAATCCCCAACTGTTTTGAGTGTTCAACAGAATACATCTCTCTTCTCTGCCCTGTCTCCCAGCATGAGACAGGAAAAGGAAGCACAGCTCATAAGTTGCCCTCAGAGGAGGGCAATGAAGATGGTGAGGGGTCTGGAGTCCGAGTCCTGTGAGGAAAGGTTGAAGGAGCTGGGTATGTTTAGCCCGGAGAGGAGACGCCTGAGAGGTGATACGATAACTGTCTTTAAGTAATTGAAGGGCTGTCATTTAGAGGATGGTGCAGAGTTGTTTTCTGTTGCCCCAGAAGATCGGACAAGAACCAACGGGTTGAAATTAAGTCAAGAGTTTTCAGCTAAACATTAGGAAGAAGTTCCTGACAGAGCGGTTCCTCAGTGGAACAGACTTGCCCCGGGGGATGGGGTGGGCTTCTCTGGAGATTTTTAAACAGAGGCTAGATGGCCATCTGACAGCAATGTTGATTCTGTGAACTTAGGCAGACCATGAGAGGGGCGGACAGGAAGCATTGCATCGGTGCTTTGTTCTCATGGTTGTTTCTTACATGCCCAGGGAAATGCGGATCGCCACTTTGGGGTCAGGAAGCAATTTTCTACAGGCCAGTTTGGCCAGGGATCCTGGAGGATTTTTTTTTTTTTTGCCCTCTTCTAGGCATAGAGCAGGGGTCACTGTGGATGTGGGGCGGGAGGTATTTCTGAATTTCCTGCACTGTGCAGAGGGTTGAACTAGATGACTCCGGAGGTCCCTTCAAACTCTATGATTCTATGATTCCTTTCTTTTAACTGGTGTAGAATGTTCAAAGCAATCTTTAGAAAGGTAGTATTACTAGGGTTACTGAAGTGGGGCCCCTCCAGTCTGTAAGGGGGGTGTTAGAGAGGACACTGATACATTAGACAACAGGTATTCTGATCCAAGGAAAATATTTTAGTGCAATTTCCACCCATTTCCTTTAGACCTTCTGTTAAAAATGTTCTAGCTACTAATCTGAGGACTCTCCTAGTTTTTTTAATCTTTGTTGCATAAATTCATTCTATCTCTAACCCAACCCTAATACTTCTTACAAATAAATAAAGGCAAAATGGTAAGGAAGGATAATAGAACAAACGGTTATTTTAAAAAGCTTTCTGACTGACACTTTGGCAAGGTGAAATGATTTGGTTTTTTTTAAATTTAATAATTATGTGCTATTAAATGCATTGACTCTGGTCCAGTTTCCCTGCCCAGCAGTTTCCCCAGTTCAGATTCTAAAAACTGGAAGGGAAACCAAAAGATAAATAATTGGACTGAAGAGGGGGCGGTGGCTGAGCTTTATCAACATCCAGTTAATCTTTTTGGAAAAAAAATTCTGTCCATAGATTTGTGCAGCAAAAGTAATGTTTCAGTGGTTTTCAGTCTAAGTGTTGAATTATTTCTGTAACAAAAAAATTGCATTTCTCAGTCTCTCCATCTGTCTTCTCTGTGTCCTCCCTCCCCAAAAATAATCCTGCTAAAGTGTAAACAAAGCCTTTGATTATGACAGTAGACTTCTTAAAGTTGAAATGGACAAGGTAGCATCATGGCTAAAATGGATATTCTTCTTTTAGTGGTCTTTTTTGGCGCTTAACTTCATTTCACTTCACCCATAAAATGTCTGTGGTTATAGTTTCCTGCCCTGTTAATCTCTGCTGTGAAAAATTTCCACAAACTGGTCCCATTTGGCTGTCCGTGCAAGTAAATTAGGTGATTCCAGGCTTCCTGCTTTAATTTTAAAAAGGATGAGAGAGAACCTCCTCAGAGACCTATTAGATTTGTTTGCAGGTGCCTTTCACCTGCTTACTGAATTAAGTACGTCAGCAGCTGCTTTTCACTAGTAGTGAATGTTCAAAATGGTCTTGAAGGAAGTGAAGCAAACCCAAACAGCAACTACTTTACTGCAGCACCAGCTGTCTTGAAGGAATGTGGGGTGGTGGGATGCCCCCAACCAGTGTTCCCTCTAAGCTGAGTTAGTGCGAGCGAGCTCACAGTTTTTTAGCCTCCAGCGCAGAGATTTTTGTCTTAGCTCAGGAAGGATGCCTCCAAAGCAAACTAATTTATCCCATAGCCGAATTGCTCACTCACAGCTTTAGTGCCAGTAGCTCACAAAGTAGAATTTTTGCTCACAAGACTCCATAGCTTACAGGGAGCATTTCCCTCAACCTGCAGAAGCATTTGTAAGCCTGGGACTCCTGTTGGCCTCCAAGTTATTGTTGCCGTCGTCATCATCATCATCATCATCTATTAATTGCTGTATCCCAGTTTAACGCCAGGCTCTGGATGAGGTACAAAAGGCATGATGCCATAAAAGATACAAAAGCATTAAAGTTCATTATACTTAATAAAAATCACAATGCAGAGTAAAAAATCCAGGATGGTGTCCTATAATATTATTTATCCCAATTCCGGTCTACTGGCCCTTTTCTGGGCGGGGGGGGAGGGAACTCAGAGCAAAATGCAGGGTGGGGGGAGGAAGGTTATTCCAGCCAATAAGGTAACCATTGCTGCTCTCAACCAAAAGCCTGGTGGAACATCTACCTTACAGGCCCCATGGAAATGTATAAGATCCAGCAGGGCCCTGATGTCATTTGACAGAGAGTTCTACCAGGTGGGGGCCAGGACTGAGAAAGCCCTGGCCTTGGTTGAGGACAGCCGGACATCCTAGAGACCAAAAAATCATCCTTGTGGGAACAGATTTCATGCAGGACCTGATCTGTTCAGAATCCAGACAACCAGTGGAGACTGAAACAGCCATTGTCACCCGGATGGATAACCTTCTCCGAAAGAAGGACTGAGAGAATACTTTTGGTTGATTCTCCTCGATTTCTCAGCGGCTATTGATAGTAGAACATGGTGTCCTACTGGTCTGTCTGAAGAGATCAGGATTGGAGTGTGTTATGGATCTTGCTTCACTGGCACACAGCTCATGCTCTTTCACCCACCTTAGTGGATGTGGCACTAGTTCAAGGTGGTGGAATTTGGGAGAGGGGGATTTATCCAGTTTGAACTCCTTCAGTGCATACTGGATCAGAATCAGGGTAGCATCACTGCCTCCTGATAAATCCCAGTAAGGGGGAATTTTCTCAGTACGATACTGGAAAAGACGGTCCCAGGTTCGCCTCAAGTAGGTGTCTGTGCATGAGAGAGGAGGCGGACTATTCCAGTTTCTCGCTTCCTCTTCCCTTCTGGGTTTCTCTCTCAGCCAGGGAGGGAGCTGTCCTCCCCAGGGCTGTCAGTGCCTTTGTGAGGTTTCTGACTGATCTAAGGGCTAACCCTCTTTCTCAAGGATCCAGACTCTTTGGTTTCTAAACAGAGCTTTATTCCACCAAGTCTAATTTAAGCAAGAAGCTCAAATAGGAAATGTTCCGCGACACAGGAAAACATAGCAAGGTTGGCTAGGGAAAGAAACATTAAACCATTGCTAGCTAGAGCTAACTTACACTTTCTGAATCATCTCCCTTGGTTGAAGTCTTTGTCCTCTCTGAATGAGTTTACCAAGGATTATTCCTCTATGCATGGCTCTTTTGGTAGCAGGAACTCCTTTGCATATTAGGCGACACACCCCTAATGTAGCCAATCCTCCAAGAGCTTACAGTAGCCCCTGTAAGAAGAGCTCTGTAAGCTCTTAGAGGATTGGCTACATTAGGGATGTGTCACCTAATATGCAAAGGAGTTCCTGCTACAAAAAGATCCCTGCCTCTATGACATTAAAAGACTGGAAAAGCACCAAAGACTGGACAAAGCAGCATCTGTCTGTGCATCCCTGCTTGGGAATTGCAGTGGTGGAGGGCTTCCTTCTTTGGACCATTGACAACTGAGGCATGTCCCGCCACCAACCAGTTCACCAATTATAAACCCAGGTACTGATCAGAGGCTTGCTGGCTTCTTGCTCCAGTTTGGTGATGGGGTTGGCCCTTTGGCACCTTAAAGGCAGAGATCCCTAGATCTTCCATCTGAGAAAGGCAGCTTAGCGGATGCACAGAGATACACAGTTTGGTGTAGTGGTTAAGAGCGGTGGACTCTAATCTGGAGAACCGGGTTTGGTTCCCCACTCCTCCACACAAAGTCTGCTGGGTGACCTTGGGCCAGTCAGTGCTCTCTCAGCCCCACCTACCTCACAAGGTGTCTGTTCTTGGGAGAGGATGGGAAGGTGATTGTAATCCACTCTTCTTTGGGTAGTGAAAAGCGGGGTATCAAAACTAACTCTTCTTCTTCTTACCTGCTTTTTTATCTGGTAATAGCCCTTCCCTGTAAACACACTTTGATTTTGTTTCCTGTTTTCTTTGGTGATGTTACATTATTCTTTTTCATTATTTGGTAGTGTTGTTTTAGTAAGCTAGTGATCTGGATGTAATTATACTGAGGGCAAGGGCGTTCTCCCCTGAGAGGAGGACATCTTGCTGGGTGTTTCCCACCCTATCCTTAGGGAGGCAGGAACAAACTTGACTTCCTGTCCTCTCGGTGGGACACTCCCTTCAGCTTCAGTTTAGTTCCTGCCTCGTTAGGGAGAGCAGCACAGCATTGGCACTTGTGCTTCTTCAAAGCTTTGAAAAAGTCTTTCCCTTTCCTGAATATTTAGAAAAACAATTAGTTAAAGAATGGGCCAAGCCTATGGCTAATAAAAACTGTCCTGCAAATGTCAGAAATTTGTATGCACTGCCTAACTTTACAGACAAGCTTTTGCAGGTACCCCCGGTGGACGCCCCAATTACAGCCCTGCAGACATCAGGACTTCTCTCTGAAGAGGGCGAAGGATCAGTTCGAGATGCCATGGACAAAAAAGCAGAGTTTGCGCTTCGCAAGGCTCATGAGGCTACAGCAATGGCCATTAGAGCGGCAGCCACGGCTACTATTGTGGCTAGGGCATCCATTGCGTGGTCAAAAAAGATGGCTCAACTGATCCCAGATTCCAACAAACGCTTAGCTGAGGGAGCGAATAGGCTCCTTCAGGCTTCTTCCTTTTCAGCTGATGCCACCCTAGACTCGATGATCTTCTCCTCCAGAGCATTAGCCTCCATGGTGGCTGCTAGAAGAACCCTATGGCTCAGAGCCTGGCGTGCGGACCTACGAGCCAAGGGTATAGTTACGGCTTACCCCTTTCAAGGCAACCGCCTATTCGGCGATTCTCTAGATAAGATTCTCATAGAGACCAAAGATAAAAAGAAGGCTATGCCACGGTATCTGGGCACCTCTGACCGCAGAGGCACCGGAAATTATTCCTTTCGTGGCTCCAGAACCTTCTTTAGATCCTACAGAGATGGCAGAAGACAATCCTGGGGAACTTCTCGAAGCAGTTTCAGAAGAAATCCCTTCCATAACAGGACAGGTGGTCATTTCTCACCCAGAGATGACAAGCCCAATCGGGGGAACAAGAACCCCTCCGCATGACTACCACCAAATTCGAGTAGGAGGGCGGCTGCTAGACTTTCATCAGACATGGCTGCACACTCAAGCAGACGCCTGGTCCTTAGAGATTACAGGAAGGGGATATTCCATAGAATTCCGATCCAAACCTCCAAATCGTTACATCCCCTCTCCTCTTCAAAAAGATCGGATCAAATTACAAAGAACATTAGAAGCAGTCAATCACTTGTACGACATTGCTGCAATAGAACCTGTACCTCCCGAGCAGCAAGGCCAGGGAGTATACTCAATTTTCTTCACCGTCCCCAAAAGGAACGGATCATGGAGAGCCATCCTAGACTTAAAGTTTCTGAACAGATTCGTACGCCTCAAACGTTTCAGGATGGAGACTCTACGATCCATAGCAGAGGCTTTACAACCAGGGGAGTACCTCACCTCGATAGATCTCCAAGAAGCCTATCTCCATGTTCCCATCTTCGTAGGTCACAGAAAGTTCCTACGATTTTGTGTCCAAAACCAGCATTGGCAATTCAGAGCCCTGCCATTCGGCCTTTCTACTGCCCCCAGGGTGTTCTCAAAGTTACTGATCCACCCCGTGATCCTACTCAGAAAAAGAGGGATACATGTTCATCCCTATCTAGACGATCTCCTGATCCGATCAGATTCTCTCGCCAGCGCTGTCCAAGACACCGAATCTACAATTCATTGCCTCCGAGCTCATGGGTTCATCGTAAACCTGCAAAAGAGCTGCCTGACCCCATCTCGTTCCCTTCAACACCTGGGAGTAATTCTGGATACATCCCACAAGAAGATGTTCCTACCCAAATCCAAGGCAGACACGATCAGAGATCTCTCATTACAGATCCTCAGGAGCAAGCGGTCTCAACTCATGACGCTGGCAAAATTAATGGGGCTTTTTGTTTCATGCATAGACACTGTCACCTGGGCCCGACTTCATTCCAGACCACTTCAACGGCTACTACGTCCCTTTCAACTCAGAATCATGAACCGCGACAATGTCTTAATCGATCTCACTCACACGGCCCGGTCCAGCCTGAGGTGGTGGACAAAGACCTCCAATCTGCTCAAAGGTCGCTCCTTCTGCATATCCAATTACAAGCAGGTACTGACAGACGCCAGTCTCCAAGGATGGGGGGCAGTCCTCCTAAACGTCCCAACACAAGGGATGTGGTCGGCTCAGGAGAGCAGACTTCCGATAAACGTGCTGGAACTCAGAGCAGTCAGGCTAGCGTTAATCCGGTTCCAACACCTACTGTCGGGTCACCACGTTTTAGTCAGAACGGACAATATAGCCACCAGGGCATATATAAACAACCAGGGCGGTTCAAGATCAGAACGTCTTCGCAAGGAAGCTGTCCATCTCTTTCAATGGGCAGAGAACAATTTAGCCTCCATCAGGGCAGAACACATACAGGGTTCTCTGAATCTACAAGCCGACTGGCTCAGTCGACGCCAGATCCAGGAAGCCGAGTGGTCTCTGAAACGGGATCTGTTTCTACTTATAGTCGAGAAGTTCGGCCTCCCGCTAGTGGACCTCTTTGCATCTCCACTCAATTCCCAGCTACCCAGGTTTTTCACGAGATTTTATCATCATCAAGCCGAAGCGACGGACGCTCTTACGTCGGAGTGGCCTCAGGGGTTGATGTTTGCCTTCCCGCCTCTACCAGTTATTCCGAAATTCCTCCGCAAACTCAAAGAACAAAGGGCCGAAGTGATCCTGGTGGCACCATATTGGCCTCGAAGACCGTGGTTTTCGGAGATCCAGCGCCTGACACTGCTTCCTCACTTGAGTCTACCAATCTCTCCAGACATGTTAGTGCAAGGCCCGATTTGGCATCCAGATCCAGGGTGGCTACAACTGACCGCCTGGCGATTGAGCGGGAAACCTTGCTCAAACGTGGTTACTCAGAGAAGGTAACAGACACGATCCTAGCTTCCAGAAGGAATTCCACTTGCCGTATTTATAATACCAGCTGGAAGGCCTTCGTTAGATGGGCGAACAGAAAATCCGTGAATCCTCTGAAGCCAAAACTTAAGAACATGCTCGCGTTCCTCCAAGATGGCCATGATTCAGGGCTTAAGGCGACTACCCTCCGGAGACAGGTCGCAGCTCTGTCAACGGTCCTACCGCTATTTAAAGGCTGGACTCTCTCTCGTCATCCCCATGTTCGACGTTTCTTGAAGGGAGCGGCAGCTATTGACCCTCCAGTCGTCCACAGGTTTCCGACTTGGAGACTTAACTTGGTTCTGTCTGCCTTAACCAAACCTCCTTTCGAGCCCATCAAAGATGTTCCACTCCGTTGGCTCCGAATGAAGACTCTGTTCTTAGTGGCAGTGACCTCGGCTCGAAGGGTATCAGAACTAGGAGCGTTGTCAGCCAACCCTCGTTTCTGTGTATTCCACAAAGAGAAGGTCGTCTTAATTCCGGACCCGACCTTTAGACCTAAGGTAAATTCTTACTTCCATAGGTCCCAGGAAATTTGTCTTCCCTCCTTTTGTCCAAATCCGAGTCACTCACAGGAACGTTTATGGCATACTCTCGATGTCCGCAGAGCATTGAAGGCGTTCCTTCATCGTACTAAAGACTTTAGGAAATCGGAGTCGCTATTTATCTCGATTTCTCCACCTAACAAGGGACACAAAATGTCCACCTCGACAATCAGTTCCACACTAAAACTATGCATCACAGAAGCTTACAAATCCCAGAAGGTGGTACCTCCAGCCGGCATCACAGCACATTCCATTCGTAGTGCTGCTACCTCTGCAGCATTTGCTAATCGTGCATCGGTGTCTGAGATTTGCAGGGCAGCTACGTGGTCATCGGCCTCTACCTTTATTAAACACTACAGAATCAACATCTTCGACTCAGCGGACGCCGCTTTCGGTCGGAGAGTGTTACAACAGGTTCTGGAGGATTAGACGATGACCCACCCAATCTATGTCACTGCTCTAGGAGATCCCAGCAAGATGTCCTCCTCTCAGGGGAGAACGGGCCATTGGTACTTACCCGTGAAGGGCCCTTCTCCTCTGAGATTAAGGAGGACATCTTGGGCCCTCCCGAATTCATCGTCTTATCCTCCTGGTTCTTGGACCCTGACTTCAATTCCTGTGACTCTTCCTGATTGTTATTCTTGTTCTGACTGTTGGTATTGTGCCTCTGTCTTCCTGTTCCTCTTGTTAAAGCTGTGCAAGTGTTATCACGTTATAGATTCATATTTTCTTAGTTATATCCTAGTTTTTCTTAGCTCTTACTGCTATTCGGAGTTCCTAAACTGAAGCTGAAGGGAGTGTCCCACCGAGAGGACAGGAAGTCAAGTTTGTTCCTGCCTCCCTAAGGATAGGGTGGGAAACACCCAGCAAGATGTCCTCCTTAATCTCAGAGGAGAAGGGCCCTTCACGGGTAAGTACCAATGGCCCGTTTTCACTGACTGCCCCCTGTCTGTGGAACCAGCTCCCTGGGGAAGTTCATGCCCTGTGGAACTTTCCAGCATTCTGTAGGGCATGCAAGGCTGCTTTGTTTCACGCGGGCTTTGGTTAGCGTTATGAACTGGGGAGCTGAGCTGGCCAGTTGTTTTAATCCTTCAGATTGGCTTGTTAAATTGATGTTTTAATTGGCTTTATTGTTTTATATACTTACCCTTTTTATTGGTACTGTATTTATATTTATCGTATTTTAAATGTCACGAGTTGCCCCAAGTGCCCTGTGGGGAAAGGGTGCGGAGTATAAATAAAATAAATCACATGCTACTTTGAGAACCTTTCGGTTGAAGGGGATGGTGGTAGAAAGTGCCAATAAGTCACTACTGATTTACGGTGACTCCTTAGGGTTTTCAATCTAAGAGACGTTCAGAGGTAGTTTGCCATTGCCTGTCTCCACATCATGATCCTGGTATTCCTTGGAGGTCTCCTATCCAAGTACTTGCCAGGGCCAACCCTGTTTACCTTCCAAGATCTGATAAGATCAGGCTAGCCTGGGCTGTCCAGGTTGAGTCGGTTGAATGGATCGGGTATAAACAAGTGACCTGCAGTTCTCAAAAATTTACATGTTGCCAGCAAACACAGCAATTTAATAGACAGTGGACAGGAAGAGTTCTGATACACTATATAATCATATGTTTATTACCAGGGCTGTTCATTTTCTGTGCAAAGTAAATACAGGGTTTTTTTTTTTAAATGAATGCCGGTGGGTTTCCAGTGTGTGCAAACACAGTATAGGGCTGGTGAAGGAAGCACAGTCAAGTTGTTAAGCAAGATAAAGTCTCTTTACTGGCCCTGGAAAGCAAAGGGAGAGGTATACCAAATTATTCACCAAATATAGCCACCAGTATGTATTAGTTTAGGTGGTTTGTTTCATTTCAATGAACAATATTTCTGTTACTAGCTGTTGTTTGCATTATCTCGCTTCTTCCTAGTTAGTTTCTGGAAGATTCCAGGTAGGAATAGGAAGCTTATTTATTTAATCTTGCCAGTAATTGCTGAACTGCAAACTTCAAAGCCTTCTGGAAACATTAACTTCCACTCTCTCCCAAGGTCCTGCAGTGCATACGGGAGAAGAAAAAAAGAGTTTCAAATGACTTTCTGAGTAGCCAGCGCCATAGCAATCTTTCAGGATTGTGCAAATTCTGTGAGAGAGCGAGACTGGAGTGCAGTAGTACCTTAGAGGCAAAAAGTATACTTTTGGGGAAGTATTAGATCTTGAGAGTCAAAGCTTCTGTCATTGAATATATGTAGGAATGGAGATCTCAGAGTCCTCCTATCCCAGTCAGAAGGTGAGAGAGGGTGTTGCAAAGAAAGGAATCAAGGTGCAAAGGTACCATGCAAAATGTAATCAGGTTGATTAGAGCAGGGGAGAAATGCTTAGCAGCAGAAAATTAGCATCTCCAGTGGGAAAGGAATCCTATGTTCCTATTCAGTCCCATGTGTGTGTGTTGTTCTGAATCTGTGAATGAACTTAAGCTCAGCAATCTTATGTTGTAAACTCCTCTTGAAGTTTCTCTGTTTGAGGATTTGGCCATTCGTAGGTCAGCAGCAGTGTTCCCTCTAAGCTGACTTAGTGTCAGCTAGCTCACACTCTGGCTCACACATTTTTGTCCTAGCTCAGGAAGGACCGCTCCAGTGCAAACTAATTTATGCAGTACAACTTTTAATGCCAGTAGCTCACAAAGCAGAATTTTTGCTCACAAGACTCCACAGCTTAGAGGGAACATTGGTCAGCAGTGGAATGCCCTGGGATATTAAAATGTCCTCCCACTGGTTTTTTAGCATTGTGATTTTTGATGTCAGATTTATGCCTGTTCTCTGGGATATGAGTTAAACTGTTATGATCCTTTGGTAACGTTAGTTATGCTGTGCAAGGTCTTGTGTTGGATGTACTGTACTTTACAAGTTGGAGTTCTTCTGTTTGGCTTGGACCATTTGAGAATAAGTTTTCCCAAATGAAGTTTTAGAGGATATCTTGGTTTTGTAAGCGTCTGTTTTAATGGTTTTTCTGGAACAGATGTTTGAACTCCCATGCTGTCCTCTTAGCTGCCAAGACTTTCTTGTTTCTGTTACATCCTTTTGCTAAGGTGGTGTTTGCTGCATCCTTTTAATAACAACAAAAGGGAAGTCATACAAGGTTACAGCACAATATCACAGATTATTAGGCTGTGTCTTTCCCTCCCCACCCCACAAAGGATTTATACAATCTTTTTTCCACCACAGTCCATTAAAGTAACTGGTTGCTGCTAGATTCTTGGTTTTTTGCTGTAAATTTGAGGTTTTCAGGCCGTATCCCGAGAAACCAGTTATTCTTTAACAAGATCAGAAATAGAGGATATGTGGCTACACACTCATTGTTTTCTGTTTTACCCTGCTGCTGGCACATATCCTCATTTCTAATAAGTGGGTCCCATGCAGATTTTCTTTTCCCAAAAACCCCCCCAAGTAGCAAGGCCAGCCACTGGTTTCTGTAGCAGCATTTTCAGTTGCCAGCCACTGGTTTCTCCAACCCTCCAGCCACTGGTTTCTCCAGTTGTATTTTCAGTTGCCAAAGTAACCCAAAATGGTGCCTTACATTGCAGCTGCAGCCACCACAAGGAGTAGGTGAAGGTGTTGGGATTGGAATTGGTCCCTCTGCTACGACTTCTAAGAGGTCCTTTTGTACAAATTGAATGTATATCCTGGAACATTGTCCAGAAACATCTGCAATACCCATTCTTCAATTATGTGAAATCTCAATTTTTTTCTATTAAAACCCAAATGCAACTAAAAATATGTACTCTCAGTGAGGTTATGTGTATGTGCTCTGCGTACATGGTATGCCAGTTTTCCCTTCCAATGGCAGCTCACTGTGTCTCATGGCATGTTGTTCGGGGGGGGGAGTTCACCCATCTTTAGGGTGGGGTTTTCAGATAGAGCTGCGGGCTGCAGAGGTTGCAGAACCTCTGTGTACACTGTCCTTCATTTTCCTCCTTAGTAGTCGTTCACTGATCTGTTGTGAATTTTTTCTGCATGGCAGCCTGTTTTTATAGCGTGATGGTGTAGACAAAATATTTAGGCTTCCTCGTTGTCCGTAGGCAGTAGGCTAGGCTCTGTGGTATGGCAGTCACAATGCCTGCTAGAAGCCCTCATTTGGGGACTTGCTATTTTTAGAAATGGGCTTTTCTGAATCCAAGCTGTTACTTTTCTGTATCCTGTGTTGAACTAGCTGAAGCAAAGCCTAGGAAATACAAAATTCATCTTAATGGATTCTGTGCAGTCCCATGTGGGACCGTGCTTGTGCAGGCCTGCCACAGAGATTTTTTCTCTCTAAAAATATCTAGAAGGTTCAGAGTGCTGAGCCCCCTCCCCTCATGAGCTGGATCCTTCCCACATAGCCAACACATAATGGGCATAGGGTGAGTCTTTTTTTTTGCCACCATGGAGATAGGATGTCTTCACTCTCTTCTGACCCTCACAAGTTTTTGTTTGTGATTTCCCCCCTCTATTCACTTCTTACCTCTGTCTCTGCTTCATTCCAGCAAGAAGCGGGATTAAAAGGAGGACTTTATTATCAGGCTATGGTTCTCTTCATGCAGCCTTAAAATGGCTCAGTGAGACAACCACAGCCATTACCTTCTGTACCCAGGTGAGGCCCACAATGTTTCTACCTGTTCTGTTTGCAAGCAGTTCACTCCATAGGCTCTCTTGGACCAGGTTTCCAGACTGAAAGCCGCCCTTCGGGAGGGGGTTTTATTACCCAAAGCAAAGATCAGACCCCTTCTAAGGAGTTGGAACCAGACCGCTGGGCCCATTCCCCCCCCCTTCGGGGTCAGCCCCATCAGAATCTGTATCAGAACTGGACCCACTATCAGCTTCAAAGAAATCCTTGGCAGCATGTAGCACCTTGGAACCACCACCTCAAAAGAAGAAATGGAAGTTGAAGCATAAGACTTCTCATCCCTCCTCCTCCACTCATCTGGGAATGGATCCGTCTTCCACCCAACACCTCTGGACCCCCTCTCCGACTCACAAGGGGGTTACCATCTCCTTCATCCAATGATAAAGTCATTGAGGTTGCCCCTCCAGTCTTCCTCTGGACCTGAAGCTCCCTCAGCTAAATGGAGCTTTAAATCTTTGGGGCCCCACAATACTGGGGATTGTCACCTCTGCAATGGTTCCAGTACACCCCTCCACCTATATACTGGCCTATGCAATGGGAACAACTACCACCTTCCATGGAACCAAACTTGAAGCTATGCCATGCTCCTCCATCAGCTCTGTTTGCTGTGGAGCCAATTCCCTTGGAATCACACAATGAAAACCTCCATCCTTAGGTGGTACCGGCACCCCTTTGGAACTGTCACCTGATGAATGTATCACAGACCCAATGCCTGTTTCTCTGATGGGTGACCTCCGTGTCTACTCTGAACAACTGATCCAAATGACTAAGTCCTGCTCGGAACCGACAACCTCTGACCTCATTTGGAAAGTCCTTTACCTACCCAACATGGGTTTAGTCCCTTTCCCAATGCTACAGGGACTACTGGACATATCCAAATCTATCTGGTTCAAGCCAGCGTTGGTCTCCCCTGTTGCCAAGAAAACCGACCATATGCAATTTCCTTTTTGTCCACCCTACCATTAACTCCATCATGACAGAGGTCATCTCAGCCCAGCAGCACTATGGGCCCCATTCCTCACTGTTTGAGTAAGAGGGACATAAACTTGACAATCATGGCCACAAGGTCTACATTTATCAGCCCTAATTCTACACATGGCAAACTTTAAGGTCATTATGAGGCGCTACCAAATGCTCCTGTGGGAAAGAATGGCTATGTTCCTTGATTCACTTCCAGAAGAACACAGAGCTGTGGCCAAGGTCCTACAGGTAGAAGTCTTCGAGCTGGGAAAGCAGCAACTAAATGTTGCATGACATACCACAGACTCATGCAGTAGATCCATTGCTTCCACCATAGTCCTATGGCGCCAGTCATGGCTCTGCTGCACTGCCCTTCCCAATGATACTAAATTGAGAATTGAGAACCTCCCCTCTGAGGGAAAGAATCTGCTTAACTCCCAGATGTCCTAGAGTCCTAGACCATAGATGTCCTAGCCCCTATGTGTAACAATAAGATCATCGCAAGGTCCCTTGGCATCACCGGTCCTCCATCCCAGACCCACAAGCCTTGATACATCTCATCTCATTCACAGTCATCGCAATCTTATCTATACCAGCTGTCCTACTCCAACTCTTCCTTGTGCCCTTTGCTCTTGTACCCTCAGGGCAAGAAACAACAAGGCTGCCCCCCACTCAAGGCAGGGCCTGCTTCATCTAGGGAGATCTCTGGCAAGAATAAGCCTCAATCCTCACTATCCCCCCAGTCTTTACCTGGCTTATCATATTCCCTCCCTGTTTGGGAGTCAGTTACCTCTGACACTTGGATTCTTAGCATCGTTCAGCATGGATATTTCCTTCAGTTTCACGTTTCAGCTGTTGGTTAGTTGGTTGGTTGCCCTCCATACCACTCTCAGAATTACTGTAGGAGGTATTCCAACTTTTGAATAAAGGGGCCGTTGAGCCTGTCCCAATGCATAAGACCAAAACTAGTCTTTATTCTTGTCATTTCCTAGTTGGTAAGAAAGATGGTGGTATACATCCTGCATTGCACCTGAGAGCCTTTAATAAGTTCTTTGTGGTCCCTAAGTTTTGCTTGACTGTGTTACAGGAGGTCATTGGCCTGATTTATCCCCATGACTGGTTTGCTATTATTGGCCTTAACGATGCTTCAATGTTTTTTGGCAATATAAGGAGTTAGTATTCTACACCACAGTAGTAGAGAAGATGAGAACACTGTGAGCTGGTTCTTGCATTGCCACCAAATTGCCTGTTCCCAGGTGCTCATGGGTTCACCCTTTGGCTGTATTTGCATGTAGGAAGTAGCATGTGAATGTAAAAATACATCCAACTATGTCTGGTTGCCACTACAGTTTCGCTACCGCCGGAGTCACAAAAAGCAAGGCAAACGCTTCACACTGTAATTGGTTCCATCTTCAATTTCTGTTTCCACACATAAACTGTATGTTCCACAAACACTGTAATTGTTTCCATCTTCAATTCTTGTTTCCACACATAAAAGGAAGTCTGAGAACATAGGCATGTAGGAAATAGATTACTGTGTTCGCAATAAATATGACATTACTGTTGCCCATCAACTAGTGCAGTATTTCTTTTTTATGTCTGTTGCTTCTGATCTTGCAGCCACTAGTACATCTGCAACCTCTCCAGTGACCACATTTTTTCTGTCTCTCGCCAAATCAAGACACCTTTGTACAGTCCCGTAACCAGAAAATTTTCAGCCAGTGGGTGGGGCTGGGGGGCATCGCACCTTGAAAGGCTCACCTTTGGAGAAGGAGGAGAGCCAAGGCAGCGAGGAGGAGGCAGGCAGGTGGCAGGGCAGCAGGAATCACAACGCCTCTTTCTGCCCACCGCTTGCTGCCCTGCTGCCTGTCTTCTTGCTTGGTGGCTGAGTTGGTTGGCTGGCACAGGTGCAGTGAGGTGCTGTGTCGGGCCATACTCCAATGGCTCGCCCTGGCGCCTCAGTGCATCTGTGCCAGGCAGCAGGCTCCCTGTTTGGAGAGGGAAAAGAAGAGCTGAGGAGGAGGTGGCAGGGCAGCAGGCGGTGAGCCAAAGAAGTGTCTTGGCTGTCCCAGCAGCAGTAAGGTGGCTGGGCTGGCTGGTACAGGCAAAGTGAGGCTCCGGGGGGGGGGCATTGGAGAATGGCCTGTCCCAATGCCTCACTGTGCCTGCACCAGCCAGCCCAGCCACCATGTTGGCTCTTCCTGCTGCTTCCTGTTTCCTGCTGCGGTTGAGCAGAAAGCACCAGGAAGAGCCGCCCGGACCGTGGTGCAACAGGGGTGGGGTGGGTGGGTCTGTCATCCTCCTGGGGATGGCTGGGGGGGGGGGTCATCTGTGGGGGGCACTGCCTCCCTAAACCTTCCACGGCTACGGGCCTGTCTCTGTGGCAGCATACTTACTGTCTTCATCATGTATCTGATGAAGTTTTATCTGAAATATCACCATGTATCTGATGAAGTTTTCACTTAGAAGCTCATGCCACAGTACATTTGGGGAGAAGAAGAAGAGATTGGATTTATACCCCGCCCTTCACTACTCAAAGGAGTCTCAGAGCGGCTTACAATCTCCTTTCCCTTCCCCTCCCCTCCCCAAAGCAGACACCCTATGAAGTAGGTGGGGTTGAGAGAGCTCTCTTGAGGACTGCCCTTGAGAAAACAGCTCTGAGAGAACTTATGACTGACTCAAGGTCACACCAGCAGCTACATGTGGAAGAGTGGGGAATCAAACCAGGTTCTCCCAAGTTAGAGTCCACGCTCCTAACCACTACATCAAACTGAAGAAATGAATGGGCAGCACCAAAGATCTGGGAAAACCAGGAGAGCTGAAATCTCAGACCTTGGCTCAAAAATGGATTTATTGTTTTATTAAAACTTTAGATTATTTTCAGAATACATCATAAGGAGTTTAATAATTAAATGGCATAAAAGAGCATTAGAATATTGACAGTGAAAACGACTCTAGAAGCCTTAAGGATATATCTTAGTTTTACATTACATTTAAATAAAAAATTTAGCTTTTCATTGCTAAATCTATTTTTAACATCCACATTTCAAACACTGAGGGAAAACTTATGAACGGTATTCGCTAAGCATCAATTACACATTGGTATCTACAGTTGCACTCTTAGCTTGATATAATGAGGCTTAAAAATCTTAAAATGCCCTTTAGACCTTCCCCCCAATCCTCTGTCAACCACAGATTAACCAAGAGAAATACTCAGCAGGGATCTGAAAACAACTTAATGTAATTACTCAGGTCACTGGGGTCTGCAATAATATGAAGTTAGAGGATCTAAATGAATAAGCAGGCCACTTAATTATGCATCAGCCCTAATGAAAGAGCTTGTGTGGGGAGAATCTGTTTTCAAGGCAGTAGTAAAGGAAGCATCTGAATCCTTGCAAGAGTGATGAAGATATCAAATTGATGAGTTGCACTTAACAGTAAACAAAATGTAAACAAACTTCTAAGTGTTTATAAGAATTTACAGTATGTTTATTGTGCATCATGAGTCACTGGTACAGCTGATGGTTTTATAATCTATACTCCTGCAAGAAGTCAGATACCTCCATTGTAGATTGCAGATTAATATCTCCCCACCACCACCACCAAGAGGTTTCACTTCTATTTTCAGCTCGTCAGTGTTTTAACAAGCCACAACAATATTGTTCCAGCAGAGTGACATGATAAGGAGGAACCCCATTGCAACTGCATGCTCTGAAAAACAGGCCTGGTGTAACTAAAGGATATTTGTTCACTGCCTAAGAAAACCAGTAAAGCTTGAGGTGACGATCATACCATAAATAACTAAGAGTTCTTTTAAAACTTTTAAATAGTGCCAGTAAAAATCTTATCTGCTGTGCTGTTGAGTAGGATAGCTTTCTCTGGTGCCGTTTTGTTGCCTGGCTGCAGGGCCTGTTGGTTACAGTCCGATTGTGTATGCAGAGCCTTGCCCACTGAGGTGAAACAATAACAGCTGGTGTGCAGCTGTACCCCTCATCCTGGGAACTTTTCTCACAGCCAACAAGCCCTGAGAGGAAGGTGACTTGAAGCATTTAATTTTTTTACAGGCTCTCCCTACAGCAGTAATTCTCGTTAAGCCTTTCGAGCACCCAGGTCTCTCCACTGCTGTGTAAGGTCGCTGTCTTTTGTCACTCCTACTGATGTCACCGAGACCCGATGGGGGGAGGAAGCTCATAACCCAACTGACTTTGGCCTAGAAGTGAAAAAGTCGTTTGTCTTGAGCTTCGGGGAGGCAGCTGACAGAATGTTTCCTGCTTTTAAATCCAGGCCTGGGAATGGCCGCCAGCTCCACCTCAGTCTGCCTCACTGTTAAACTTGAAAACAATAGGCACTGTCCCCTGTTGTAGTGGAAAACCGCCTAGTGAGTCCTTGCTGAAAAATTCCTTGAAGCGCCTTTCAACAAAAGTGCCGCTGTCCTTAAACAGTGAGGTCTGGGATGACTTCTTTTCATTTCTGGTTCCAAAAAGCTTCTCCCCACCCCAGTCCCCCACAAAGCAAATCTTGAGGCTGTTAAAATTGTGCCACCATGTGAGGAGATATGAGATCAGAAGTCAGAGCCAGTTCCTAGATGGAGGGGAGGTGGAAGGCACACACCCCATCTATTTTCCCCCTTTTCCCTCCCCCTTCAAAGAACAGCCAGTAGCAACTCATGCTGCCACCACTTGTGTACATGGCCACATTCTGGATAGTGGCTGCTGATAGGATCTACAGCAGCTGTTTTGCTTGCCCTTTGGTTGCCAGCTGGTTGTTTAGGCAGGTGAGCTGAGTGAGCAAACCATTCCTCCCCGCTTGCCCATGTTATCCAAGAGAGAAGTAAGCTGAGGGGAAGCCACTTGCTCCTGGGGCCAGCACTACACTTACCAAGGAAAAGGTTAGGTGAGCGAGCAACAGTCATTGTACAAGATGCCATTGCAGGTTTTTTTGGTCAAGCTGTTTAGTGTGGCACACAGGGCTGGTTCTCTCGAGGTTCTGCGTCCACTTCTGAAGCTTAGATTGTTTCCAGTGTGTCTGGTACAACCCATATTTCCAACACCTTTTTTTATGGCTCACCAAGTTCTTCACAGGTAAGATTGGGGGGGAGGGGGCGGGATTTGGGTCAAAGAAGGTTGCCTACTTCTGCCATAGAGTCCCTTGTAACCTGCACTGATTCTTTGCCAGTCAATCTGATATAGAAAGGGCTCCCTGAAAGGGGAAAGTTGAAAATTGCTGGATTTGAGGGACATATTCCGTGTGCCATTAAAGCAGAAATTCCTGTGAGTAATCACTGACGTTTTTGACATTGACGTTTACTTGGGTGTGTTTGCTAGTATCCAGAAGGAATCTGTAAGGGCGGTTCATCTGCTAAGCACTACAAACATACTTGAAAATACATATAGGCAGGGAAGGGTTCCTTTTACTTCACTGGGATGAAGGGAGGGTGCAGACTTTTACATGGTATGAGAGCTTGTAAATCCTGAATATCCTTTAGTCATTGTCTACAGAGATAATGCATGACACTGAAGGACCTTCTGCCTTGTTCTCTGGCTTCTTCCTTCTTTCTAGGGCTGTAGATTAAATGGAGAACAATTCCCTGCTTCAAACTGTAATAGAGTGAAATGGGTAACTAGCTATTGATTTTAACTTAACAATGAGAGTCTCAATATGTTGTCGAAGGCTTTCATGGCCGGAGTTCATTAGTTGTTGTAGATTTTCCAGGCTGTATGGCCACGCTCTTGTCATTGTAGTTTTGCCAGCCATTCTCAGAGGTATAACACAGAAAGATGGAATACTCTCTGTGTCAAGGTCCTACAATGCCAAGACCACGGCCATACAGCCCGGAAGATCTACAGCAACTAATGAGAGTCTCAGTTGCCAAGTTCTCTGGATCAGCTCCAACAGCTCTTTGCTATGTTGACTGTAAGGAAAATGGAAAGTTGAACATATTACCTTCTCTCATAAAGTTCATCTTCCACAGTTCTTCTAAGGCTGCTAGAAGTTTGTGGGGGGGTTTCTACTGTTATGCTTTGGTTTTAATTGTTTGTTTTAACAGTTTGTTACTTTGCGTGATTTTTATGATCTTTACCATGTTTTACTTTGTAAGCCACTTTGAGTGGATTTTATAGAGCTGCGGCATATAAGTATTCTAAAGAAATTGTAAATAAAATAGCAGGAACTACTAACAAAATATGAACCTACAAGAAGAGGGACCCGCGATATTCACGGGGGAGGCTCCAGCGATGTCCTCCCCCCCCGGCTCCAGCGATCACCTCCCCCCCCCCGGCCCCAGCAGCGTTATCTGAGCAGCTTCCAGCAATTGGGCCACCGATCTCATCTCCCCCCCCCCACGCTCCAGCAATCTCCTCTGCTGCCACTGCCAATCTCCTCTCTCCCCGCACCCAGCTCCAGCGATGTCCCCCTCCTCCTCTGCCGCCGATCTCCTCCTCCCCCACCCGGGTCTGGCAATGTCCCCCTCCTCCACTGCCACTGATCTCCTCCCCCCCCCCCGGCTCCGGAGGTGAGGCCCAAGCAGCTTCCAGCCGCCAGGCCGCCGATCTCCTCCCCCCTCCTGGCTCCGGTGATCCTCCTTCTCCACCACCACTGATTTCCTCTCCCCACACCCCCAGCTCTGGTGGCGAGGACTGAGCGGCTTCCAGCCACCGGCCACCACAGAGTTCCCAGAGTTCTTACTTTTTTGGGGATTTAGATATCCCCCCCCCTACACTTTTAAAAACTTTTTAGATTTTTCTGCACACCTGGGGACTGCCCCACGTGCGCAGGAAAATCTCCCTGCCCCCAGGTGCCCCCGATGTGCAGATTTAGATATCCACACGGAGGGGGCAACTTGGGAATTAGATATATAGGTTGTATCACCAATCTACTATAGAGTTTTCACATAATGAACTTGGAATCTGATATGTGCATTCCTAAGGAATAATAGGTCTCATGGTAACTATAAAGAAAAATGCTGCTCCTGTTGATTGTTTCTTACTGCAAATACTTTATGTGTGTGATATTGCTTAGATGATGGATTCATAATTATGTTTTTAAGGATGGCCATTACAGTTGTATTCCATAGACATGGTTGAAAATTGGTATGAGTATCAGTAAGTAGTTGAACTGGGGAGATGCGAGTCAAATCCCCAGTCATCTCATAGTGCTCATTGGGGGACCTTGGGCCAATCAGGGCTGCTGTCAGCACGTACCCACCTCTGAACTCCTCAGAGAGAAAGGCAGGAAGCAAATATGATTGATAACAGATTGTCTTAGTAAATTAAGAAAATGTGAAAGTCAGCCATACTGCTTTTGCTTATGATAACCTTTAAATAACTGCATGGTATACTAGTCTCACACATACGTTGATAAAGGTTATCAACCTGTAACTGTTTTTACCTACCCACTTGACTGTGCTGTCTGTTTTGGTGTGTTTGTGGGTGGGTGTTTTGAGTGTGGGAGGCTCTTTCTCATTGAATTGATAAAACTTCCCCTACTGCTCAGTCTAGACAAGTGACAGTTTACAGGTCTGTGATATAATGAGCGTAGCTCCTTATTCTCGCTTGCCAGAATATAGTACTGTCAAATGAATTTTTTTAAAAAAATCTTGGTACTTACAGAAAAGATGTTCTTTATGTTTTCAAGTCAGCTGCTTGGACTGAATTTCCTCAAATCTTCCTGGTTGTTTTCTTTTATAGGAAAAGCGTTTGATATTACATATGTACGTCTGAAATTCCACACCAGCCGGCCAGAGAGCTTTGTCATCTACAAGCGTACTCGGGAAGATGGTCCATGGGTTCCTTACCAGTATTACAGTGGATCTTGTGAGAACACTTATCATAAACCCAATCGGGGTTTCATCAGGACTGGGGAGGATGAACAGCAAGCACTTTGCACAGATGAGTTCAGTGACATCTCTCCCCTCACAGGAGGCAACGTGGCCTTTTCAACTCTGGAGGGAAGGCCCAGCGCTTACAACTTTGATAACAGTCCTGTTTTACAGGTAAAGAGACTTCAAAATTTAGCAAGAGATTGTAGCAGGTAGGCCTCGGTTTTTAGCATCCAGTTTTGATGTCACAGACCTCTCTCTGTTAGCAAGGGACATTTCCTTGGCATGTTCCCTCCTCCCTCCCCTCAGGCACAGAGCACAGTTGAAGACTTTGCAGTTTTGTCCTGACATCCAAATGAGGTTCATTTGTTTGCCGCAAACTGTGTTTTAAACTGTGCTTAATCCTGGCTTAGAATTCCAGTTTTGGTGGGGGCAGAAGCAAAAATTATCTTGGCGCTTGCATTTTGGACATTCCCAAAGACTGAAGGCTTTGGAAACCAGAAAGTCTTTGATAGTGCCACGTGCATTGGAAAGGAACAAGCAAGTGCCTGAGTTAAACAACGAGACATTTTTCCACTAGAAACCTCTGGAGCAGCCTGTTTCCCTTCACTGTAAATGCAACCAGGAACTGTGACTCCAAGGCTGCTTGGGATTTCCTTAGTTATAAGATGCTTCACAGCTTGGGTCCCGGTCACACGCAGAAGTTGTTGCGGGAGAGCCACGATGGCCGAGCGGATTATACGGGCGCGATCACATGGAAACATCTGGTAAGCATCACACACCCATTGCCAACCAGTATTGTTCGGCCAAAGATGTGGAGTTTAAAAGTACCTGGGAAAATCCAATATCAACCGGTTGCAATGGGCTGCAGACAGACGCTCTCCGTGTGATCACTCCAGCGCGCTCCTCTCGCATCCCTGCTTCTTGGTTGGAGCGCGCCGGAAACACCCATCAATGGAAACAACGCCATCGCATCTGATTGTGTTGGGGCGCTTCAAATTGCGACGGCGCAAATAGCCACGCCTCCCCCCCATGTTATCCGGCCCATGTGACCGGGACCTTAGTATGTCAAACTTCTGTATCAGCCAGTCTGGTGCTTCCTCAGCATCTGAAGCAGCTTCTGGTATTCCATTAAGGGCAGCGGAATTAAAGGAGGTGGACCTGGATCCTGGGACAGAATCTGTCAGCCGGTATTCCCGCATGATCCATATTGATGGGAACCGGAGCTGAGAAATAAGCAGCAGTTCCTCTTTGGAGAGGAAGTATGAAATAGACATAAATAAAATAAAGAATAGTTCTTAAAAGCTACAGTGAAAGACAGCTAGGAATTTATTCCTCTGGCTGGTCCTTTCGTCCTCCTGCTGTCCTTTGGAGGAGGAAACCAATGCTGATTTTTATCTAATTAAGCTTACATTGCTTTACACTTCAGATGTAGAAACCAGACTTCTTCCTTTTAAGGAAATTAAAGCTGTGGGGTTGTGTTGCTGTTGTTTCTCCATGGCATCTATCTGCTTCCTTGTCATGTTCTCAGCATGGCTTTAAACCATTTTTTTTTACATTAAATGAATGGGAAAAATACCAGGCATTGTGAATACCAAGACTATGGCTAAGTGATTATTCCATCAGTGTCTCCCCTACAATGTCCATTTTGTAGCAATGATTCTTGATTCTCATGTGTAGCAGTGGTCTAGAGGAGGATAGCAAATGGAAATTGAGGGGAAATTAGGAATTAAAACAAAATATCCTTTAGGTTTACAGCCGAGGGAGGGTTTGTATGTGTTTCTGACTGCAAAGCTTCACACCGTGTATCAATCAATCAATGCTTATTTACGGTCCAAGACCATTGATCAAAGAAATACATATTCATTAGATACAAACAGATTTGCTTTCAGCGCAAAAGATATTTAGACATGTAACCTTAAAATCATTAAAAGTTTAAAAATTCATTGTGTCAAAAATTATAAAATATCTACTACTGAACTAATTATGATTTATGTGGAAGGTAGATAAGGGTGTAAGAGATTTACATTTGTTTTACTTTACCTTCTTACTTCTTCCTGGCTTGTTCAAATCGTTTTGTGGAATAGCTCGAGAGATCTCCTGCGTTGTCTTGTCTCATACACATACTGGCTGAAGTGAAGAATTGTGTTCCAGATAGTAAATTCTGTGATTGTGTAGCAAACACAGAGAAGTTGGATCCTACACAAGAACTGTGGGATCTTCCCCCCAACCTGCCCCCGCCCTTTCCAGCTCTGAGAATCTTTATTCCTGGTGGTGAGGAGGAAGGGCTTGCATGTACTAATAGACACTAAGGCATACGAAGCTGTAGTGGGGAGGGAGAAGGGGGTGAAGTTGCTCCTTGAGAGCCAGTTTGGTGTAGTGGTTAAATGCTCAGTCTCTAATCTGGGAGAACCAGGCTTGATTTCCCACTCTTCCACTTGCAGCTGCTGGATGACCTTGGGCAAGCCATAGTTCTGTCAGAGCTGTTTGAAAGAGCAGTTTCAGAGCTCTCTCAGCCCCACCTACCTCACAGGGTGTCTGTTGTGGGGAGGGGAAGGAGTTTGTAAGCCGCTCTGAGACTCCAAGTGAAGGGCAGGATATAAATCCAATCTCTTCTCTTCTTCTCTTCTCCGTACCCTTCCATGAGCAGAGTTCTGTTCACGCAAGAGACAGAAAGGGTGATTTCATTCCCTTCCCCCTTTCCAATGCAGCATCTGACCTAAGTGGCTATTAGGACATATGAGTCCCTCCACCCCACCCCCAGGAATAAGTTTTCCCAGGGCTGGAAAGGCCTGGAGGGAGGTGGCAAAGATCCCAGACCAACAGCAGCTTCACAGGAACCCAAGTCAAAATGTGTAGTCTGTGAATCCCTGGCGATGATGAGTCTGCTTTGTGTATGTATATGTTTGCTATCATACGGTGCCACTGCTGCTGCTGTTAAAAAAAATCAGTGTAAAAGAAGTGCATTGAGACCAGTTACATTTGCTAACCAGTTAATGCAAAGTTGAACAGCTAAGGTTAATATCTGTGGCTAATGGAAGGTAGGGTACCGTATGGAGAGAGCTGGTGTGTTAAATATTCTATAAAGCTGTTCAGTTCTGCTTGTCTTTTTCTTCCTTTCCTTGCCTCTGCCACATGCATGTGAGAGACCCTCTCTGTATGCTTCTGCATCAGCTGGTTATTTGGCTACAGACGGATGGTTTGAAACTCCCTGTGTTTCTTTTGCAGGGGAACAGCTGTCTGCTAGATTCCCAAATAAAGCTGGCATTTTTTAGAAAGCAAAACCTCTCTCGCATACATACTCTGAGACACTCTGGTTGTTTTCTTTTTTACTCTGTTGAATTTGTAACTTTATGGCTTTCAAAGCACAGAGCAGTAACAACATGGGTTAATTGGAGAAGGAATGCACAGTTGGTTTAGGATTTTATAAACCGTATTCAAATAGGCTTCTAAAGCTCTCGTCTGAAGTTTATAGTGGGACTTAATGGAAATGAGTTTTAGTGATGGTCACAAGGTGAGGATGACCATCATAAGAAAGTTCAGCCAGAGTGATTTTTTTTTTTTATCATTCACAAGTTCACAACTCATATTGATTAGTTTAATTTTTTTAATTAAGTAGGGTTGAAATAGAGGCCGCTACACTCTGTCCTAGTTAAGAAAAGAAAAAAATCTCCAGTGAGTAAAGAACTGGGTACTTTATTTTACTCCTTGGAAGAACAGAAACTTCCTAATAAACACACAAGTGTAATAAAATGCTGTATTCTCAAGGCTGTATGTACTTCCAGCCAGAACAGCATTATCATGCAGAAGCAGTGCCAGCTGTCATGGACAAGAACTGGGGGAAACCGTTTCATCTTAGGAAAGGGTGACATTTATGGAGAGGAACCAGTGTTTGTGGAGACAGTTGGGCTGGGAAAACCCTCACTTCTTCTGCACCTGTATGCTTTCACATCCTGCGGGAAGATTAAAAAATCCCTGTGATGTGCAAGAACCTGATTGTTGGCTGCTGTGTTCTGGTGGTCTTCTGCAGTCAGAATGCAGATTGTCTAGGAGTCTTCTACCCGTGGAGGGTGGGGGGTGAGATTGAAAAGGAGCTGCTCTTTGTGTATGTCCATGTGAGTGACCGCTGGAGAGCATCCTGTTAGTCTCTTTTGTGTCTTGCAGGTGCGAGGGAAGAGCAGTGTGAGGTCCTGTAGTTTCCAAGTTTAGGTTAGACAACTTCCTCTGTTAGTATCTGCACCATATTTTCTGTAGCCTGGGTATGCTCTAGAAATGTTGGTAGTAGAATACAACCTGAAATTCTTTAAGAGAGAAAGAGACTGCCTTGATTCCTACCTGCAAGTTTTGCCCAGGTGCCAGCATTACTCTGTTTGATCCTCCTCCTGGCATAAAAATGGAAAGGAGAGGTAAAAACCAGGAGCTGTTGGCAATTACTAGAAGGAAAGGGGCCACCCCCCAGCTCTTGAGGGGGGGTTGGGGAGCATCAAGGGATCCCTTCTGAGAAGGGTGCAAAACAGATTACACACACACACAAACACACACACAAGCTTCTAAGCAGGGCTTGGTTGCCCTTGTATGTTTGTGGGCTGGTTGTGTGTCAGGAGTGAGAGCAGCGTTGAAGACACTGGGATGGGAAATGTTCCAGAGGCAGCCTCCTCTTAAGAACTTCAAGTTATTTAATTTTTATTTTTGTCATATCTGGGTCCAGGAAGAAATACTGATCTAGTAAGATGTGCTTCTTCCCCACCCTTGTAGCAATTGCAGACGTTAACACCAACCATGTGGAGTTTTATTTGAACATGGGATTCCCTGGCACACTCAATTCAGGGGATACACAAAAAAGAAAAGCGGGATTATGTAACATAACTGTATTTATCAAGGACAATTATATATTATAGAGTGTATAAAACAGAAAATATTTCTCCCCAACATCCCCGTTATTATAATTTTTAAGCCATTATCTATAAAATACAGTGGTCCTTACTTCTGTTGAGGTACTTCTGTATCCAACATTTTAAATTTCAAATTTCATAACTGATATATTTTGCAACTACATTATTAGTTGCGTCATTATGACTTAGTCAGTATTAACTATTTTGCCATTTTTATATACTCACTATAGCTTCCTCTATATCAAAGTACAAAGGAAAGTCTGTTATATATCTCATAATAAGAAAATAAAACAGATGTTTCTGCTCAGAGCTAGTTTGGTGTAGTGGTTAGAAGCACGGATTCTAATCTGGGAGAACCGGGGTTGATTCCCCCTCCTCCACATGCAGCTGCTGGGTGACCATGGGCAAGCCACAGTTCTCTCAGAGCTGTACTCTCAAGAGCAGTTTTGAAGAGCTCTTTCAGCCCCACCTACGTCACAGGGTGTCTGTTGTGAGGAGAGGAAGGGAAGGAGATTGTAAACTGCTCTGGCACTCTGAGTGAAAGGCAGGGTATAAATCCAACTCCCCTTCTTCCCCCACCTCAAAATCCACTTACATTTATATTCAAAACTTGTTCTCATTCTGCTTCTGCATTGCAATACATTTATATACAATTTTTCAGGGGTCTTTTTGTAGAAAAACAGCTGCAGGAGCTCATTAGCATATGGTATGCTAATGAGCTATTAGGCTATTAGCATATGCCACGCCCCCTGACATCACCGGAAGTGATGTCAGAAGGGGAAGCAAAAGGGGGGGAGGCATCTTCAAAAGCCTCCCCTTCCCTTCCCCAGCTGGTCTGGGTGGGGGAGCTAAGAGAGAAGGGGTTTAAAGTTTAAACTCCTTCTCATGAGAGTTGGGCCACAGAAGGAGGAAAGAGGGAAGGAAAGAGAGAGAGTAGAGAGAAGGAAAGAAGGAAGGAAAGAGGGAAAGAAAGAGAGGGAAGGAGGGAAACAGGGAAAGGAGGAAAAAGAGAAGAGAAGAAGGTGGGAAAGAGAGAAGAGAAGAAGGAGGGAAAGAGGAAAAAGAGAGAAGGAAAGGAGGGAATGAAAGAAATTTGGCGGCAATTCGGCCCCATTATATACTATGGGCCATTGAGGTCAATGGTGAAAACATAGGGTATATTCTGGGGGCTGGAGGAGGAGGTTTGAGGAGAGGCTCCAAACTCACAGGGTAGCTGATGGAGCCTCTCCCCAAGATACCCACCAAGTTTCAAGAACATTGGGCTAGGGGTCCAATTCTATGGGCCCCCAAACAGGTTGCCCCTATTCCCTCTATTGTTCTCTATGGTGGGGAAAAAGTAAGTTTTTTCCCCACTATAGAGAACAATGGAGGGAATAGGGGCAACCTGTTTGGGGGCCTATAGAATTGGACCCCCAATCCAATGTTCTTGAAACTTGGTGGGTATCTTGGGGAGAGGCTCCATCAGCTACCCTGTGAGTTTGGAGCCTCTCCCTCAAACCTCCTCCCCTCCAGCCCCCAGAATATACCCTATGTTTTCACCATTGACTTCAATGGCCCATAGGATATAATGGAGCTGAAATTGACATGCGGCTGCCTGAAAGACTCCCCGGGACGCCGGCTGGGGGTGGGGCTTGGCTCCTGAGCTCCCGAAGCTGCGCTCCGGTGCGCTCCCCCCAAAAAAGACTCCTGCAATTTTTAAGCTGTTTCTCATTCTAAATTTGTCTCCTGCTTGCATAATACAAACTCCATCTCTCCTCAAATTTTGTAATTGATCTGTTTCTCAAATAGGTTGTTAAGTTTCGCTGTTACTGCATAGTGGGCAAGTTTATTTTCCCATTCTTTCAAGCTTGGACAGACATCTAATATCCATTTTACTATGTAGATAATTCAAGCCGCTGTCACCATATATTTGAATATCTCTCCTAAAACTTTTGATATACCTGTAAGCATATTCTTAGCTTCCATGGGGAATTTAAATTTTAATATGTTCTGCATTTTTCCATGTATTTCCTTCCAATATTTTTTGCTTTTCTACAAGTCCACCACATATGGTAAAAGGTTCCATCTATGTCTTGACATTTCCAGCATTTTCCTTTGTAGTTTTTGTCTACTTTCTCAATATCCTTTGGGGTTATATACCACCTAAAAACATTTTGTACCAATTTTCTCTTAACACCTGGCTTGCTATAAACTTTACTGTTCCCAGTGATACATAGGTATCTGCTTTCTAAAATTCTGCATCTATTTAGTCATGCATTTTTTTCACTTGTTCTTCTGTTTCTAACTGAAGTAATAACTTATCTATCCAGCATAGTAAATGATCAGCTCTTCAAACTCAGTTACCTCTCTTAGAGCTTCACCTTCCTTGTTGATAATCTTCTTTAGTCTTGAAACATATTGACAATATAGCAGCCGTTGAATGTTGATTCCTTCATCTCTAATATCTTGCCAGGACTTGATTTTCCCCTGAACGTTTACCATATTGCCGTCTGTTAAAAAAATATTTTATTTCTTGTGTTCTTATCATGATAAGCTTCTATTGGGGACACGAGCGGAGCATTTGGCGGGCTCAATAAATTCCGGCACATAAGCCATATTCTCCAAAGTCCGTCTCTAATTACATGACTCCTTTCTTGTGATATGATTGTTTTAATTGAGTTCTTAATCCATAAATAATTGTGTAAGCCTTCATCTAGGTCTGCTGATTAAAGTTTTACTATTCTTTGTCTTGGGTTTTTAATCCAATCCTTAATCCAAACCAGGCCTGTTGCTTGGTAATATAATTTTATATTTGAAACTGCTAGCCCTCCTCTCTTTTTCTCATCTTGAAATATTTTAAAGCTTACTTTTGGTTTCTTGCCATTCCAAACAAATTTGTTTATCTGTCTTTGCCATGTTATCAATATTCTTTCTTCTATATGCATAGGTAGCATTTTGAATAAAAAGTCCTTCTGGTTGTTGTATTGAGAATTTCATTATTATTTTTATCGTCCTGTTGATTTTATATCCTGAGAAGGATACGAATTCTTCAACATGTTCCATTACATACTGTAACAATTTGGGGGGATCCAAGTTTCCCTTTAGAGCATGGAGGAGTGTGAATTACCTTCAGAGGGACATATCCCATAGATTTCTGCTTCGACAACCAGCTTCTTTCTGATCAAGAGTAGATGAAGCCAAAAGAGCAAATCATGCAGAGGTGAAGCAGGCAGCCTCCTCTTGGGAACCTAGAATTATTGAATTAATTTGTTCTGGCACATAAACCATGTCCTGGCACAGCATATGGGAATTAAAGAAATAACTGTACAGCCAGTTTCCAGTGCTTTAGGAGTTATATACTTTCCAACTAGTTGAGAATCTTTGCATTCTAATAACTTAAAACAAATTTAATGTATTCTCACAGACCCAGCTCAAGTAACGGTTCAAAATATTGTGGTTTGATACCACAGACATACAGCCAGGTTTCTGCTTTGTTAGGGAAAGCAATATAATAGATCTCTTTGATCCTATTACGGTCCAAATAACACCACTGATATTATATGACCATCAGTTTTCTCAGAATTGTCACAAACGGGAAGGGAGGGGGGAGAATTTGCCTGCTCATGGAATACATGTTGTATCACCCTATGGTAGACAGTTTCAAGATGGAAACCATTTCAGGTCAGCTGATTGGGTTTACTTGGTCATTATTAGTTGCATACCACTCTTGCATGTCCTCGAGACAAAAACTATGGATATGTACTTAAATGTTAGTAAGTGCTTGAAATAGGACACCACTCTATGAGCACAGTTTTTAAATACATGCTTTAAATTTCATTATATAAGTTTGAGGGGCTCCAGGTATACTGGAAACCTACAGAGCAAAACTGAAGTGTATTCAGAAAGGGTGTTATATGGACATACTTGTCTTTCATGTTTATCCTACTAATCTTTCCTCCAGTCTCCTTCTCTTCCTGCCTTTATATTTTAACACTGCTCATACTTTGCTTCGAAATGCCCTTGCCTCTTTCACACTTAGCAGGTCATGGCATTAGCATTAGCTGAACGACTATGGTTTTATCTGTTTTTATATGTACCTGGGTTATGTGGATTGATTTCCATTTCTCCTTTTAGGAATGGGTAACTGCTACTGATATCAGAGTGAGCCTCAATCGTCTTAACACCTTTGGAGATGAAGTATTCAATGATCCCAAAGTTCTCAAGTCATATTATTATGCCATTTCTGACTTCGCTGTGGGTGGCAGGTAAGTAAGGAACCATTCTTCTGAGTCTTTCTTACACAAGCAGATCTTCTTGAGCCTGTGAGCACTTTGGCGATGTGGAGAACAGGTTGTAGATGCCATCACAAAATGGCAACATTGAGGGGGGGACCAGTTACAAAATGCATACTATGAGGGGCAGAGTCCAATTATACAAAGTTGGGAGGTTCCATAGAATGTTAGGAGGTACCAAGGCAAGTATTCTCCTATGGTGGAGACAGCAGTTTCTGAATGGGTGCTCCCTGCAGCTAAAAGGTGGTGATTCCTAACCTCTTCTGACATGTTAGCCACTACTACTTAAGTCCAGTAAAAGAAAGCTAGGACTGGATCTTTGCTCCAGAGGAAGACATAGAAGTGGGTGATAGGAAATACCCTGGTAGATACCATGTTTGGAATCACTGCTCTAATAGCTACTTCCTTCCTTCCTTCCTTCCTTCCTTCCTTCCTTCCTTCCTTCCTTCCTTCCTTCCTTCCTCCTCTCTCTCCTCCTCCCATGTGGAACAGGGCTCAGAGTGGTGTACATCAATAACAACATTTACATAATACATTCACAGTTATAAAATTTACAGTTTACATTGATGGGACAGTAGTGAGCCTATAACCAAGATGGTGACAAGACTGCCAGAATAGGAATGAACATAAAACATATGTTATACATACAGACTGATACTTAACAGGCCTATGCACTATTCCTGTATTGATTACGCATCCATTGTCTTTATTGGCACCGGATTTACATGTACCAGTATGTTAACTGCTGGGTGCTGCTTGAATTTTTTAGAAAAGTCTCTGTGATAGAAAACTGTGACGGTGTTAAAAAAATTGTTGTGTGAAACCACCTCTTATCACAGGCTGTGCCCCTCCAGTTACTTGATATTTTCATCCAGGATAATAGTTCCACTGAGAACAGGAAAATGTCTTTCTATTCCCAATCTTTTATTATTTTATTTTAGAACAGTCATATACTGTCTTTCTGCCTTTTAGACCCCCAAGGTGGCTAACAACTTCATGTCCATAGTTTAAATTATGAAGCCAATTAAAAAATAAATGAAGCTTGTAAAATAGCCACAAACAAAATAATCAAATCGTCAGAAAAGTCAGTAGTAGTTGAAGTAGCACTAGAGTTATATGTTCACTTTTACAAGGCCCGATCAGGATTCCCGCACTTGCATTCTACTCCCAATTGAATGTCTGAACTGTCTTCAAGGGCAGGCTGACAAAGCAGTTTACAGTAGTCTAACCTGAATACCAAGGCTTGTATGACTGTGGCCACTTCAGCATTTGCAAGAACATGTCAAACCAGCCAAAGCAAGTAAAGGCACTTCCAAGCAATCATTGCCAACTGTTTATCCAGGAGCAATGAGACATTCAGGAGATCAGCCCTGCCACAACTACTTGGTCTTTCAGGAGGATTTACTTTACTTAATTTTCTTACAATTATAGATCACCACTAACATTTCAGGAGGATTGTAACCCCATCCAGAATAGGCTGAACACTTGTTCCAGAGTCAGCTGAGCTGTCAACCCATAGCACTTCTGTTTTGTTGGAATTTTTTATTTATTCACTCTCATCTAGTCCTTCATGGTCTCCAGGCACCATTTTTAAAATTTCTATTGCCTCCCTGTAATTAGACGAAAGGGGAGGGGAAGATGTTATCAGCATCTTGATGGCGTTCTAGCCTTGTACACACAACCCCTTTGTGTGCTGACTGAGCATGCAGAGAGTGGACATGGGGCCAGCATGCTTATGCCTGCTTTGTGTAGAGTCCCTGTCCCCCACATTTCTGGATGACCCTTCCTCAGCAACTTAAATAGCATAGGATGCAAGATACAACCTGGTGGAATGCCATAAGTCAGCACTCAAGGGGCAAACTAGGTTCATGCAGCCACACCTTCTAAAACCTTACTCTTAGAGAATTATACTACAGTCTGAGAGATTCTGGTTTCAATCTCTGCTCTGCCATGGAAGCTTGTTGGGTGACCGTAGGCCAATCACATACTGTAAGCCTAACCTACTTAATAGGGTTGCTATGAGGATGAAAGGGCTGTGGTGGCTCAGAGGTTAAGATGCTGAGCTGCAGACCAGGAGGTCTGTAGTTTGGCAGTTCGAGTGCCGCGTGACAGAGTCAGCTCCCATCTCTGGCCCCAGTTCTTGCCAACCTAGCAGTTCAGAAGCAAGAAATTGCAAGTAGATAAATAGATACTGCTTCGGTGGGAAGGTAACAGCGTTCCGTGCACCTCGGCATTTAGTCATGCCAGCCACATGACCACAGAAATGTCTTTGGACAGTGTTGGCTTTTTGGCTTGGAAACGGCGATGAACACCGCCTCCTAGAGTTGGATTCAACTAGCTTTCAAGCAAGGGAAACCTTTACCTTTATGAGGATAAAATAGAGAAAGGAAGAATGTTGTAAACCGATTTGGGTCCCCGTTGGGGAGGAAAGTGCTGTATAAATAAATTAAATAGATAAACCTGATTCCTGAGAACGATTAAAGCCAATGCAACACTATATACTTATATACTTATTTTGGCCAAGCTGTTGAGAACCGTGATTGGTGGTATCAACAGGCAGTGAATAGTGCAGGAACACTCTGTCAGTGAGATGGATCATCCAGTGGTATGGATCAAGAGTCCTGGTTCAGGACTGCTAAGGTGGCTTCCATACGATGACCAGATTGGAATTCAGATTGGAAAGGCTCCAGATATGTTAAGTTGAATCCTATGGATTTGTTCCACTAAACACAGCACCTTCCTCAAGCATAAGCTGACTTCTGCTGACAGAAGATGCTCTTCCACTAGCAGAAACAAATCCTGATGATCCAGCCCAGGGTATCTGTGCACAGAAGTACAGTATAGTCCTTAGAGTTTTTGTTATGACCCGTGGTCTGAATGTATTTCAGTTTCAAATGATGGCTTGAAAGGAATTTAATATGAATGTTCTTTTAAAAGTCTTCAAATGGTTAATTTGTGCAGCCCTGGTTAATGGCTAACTTCCAACAGAGGCTGTTGCCTTTTTTACTGTTGTAGCTTTCATTTTAATTGAGGGCTGGCAGTATTGATTCTGCCCACTTGCTTATTCCTGCTCCAGCCAAGATACTTCCTGTGTAACCCCTTCTTTACCTCATGCGAACAGCATCAGAGTTTTAGGTAGTCTTCTGCGTTACTCACTTCCATTGCCTGAGTCTCGGCTTATATGTGAGAATCAGCCAGCAGAAAACACATGAGGGTGTTAAAAGAGCTCTTTACTTGCATCTCAGCTGAGGTTCATAACATGGACCAGACTCCGTTACTCTTCTCAGGGGTAATTTGGAGCAGGAGCGCACAGGAGCAGAGCTCCAGCAGTTAAAAGCACAGCTGGCAGCAAGCCCTGCCCCCAGCTCCCAGCAGGAGTGCAAAGCAGCACGTGTAGCATTCCTCCTGGACCCAGATAGGCTATTCAGGGACTGGAATGACAGCCCCCAGAGTGGAAAGACAGTCCCTAGGGGTGGACTCCTGAGTGGTGGGTGTTGCCTTCTGGCATATTTCCAGTGATATCAGGGTGTGGCATATGCTAATGAGTTATGCTAATGAGCTCCTGCACCTCTTTTTCTACGAAATGACCCCTCAATTTGGAGCTGAATGTTTAAGAGCTTATTGTGCATGTCTTGATGTCACCAGGAGAAATAAGCTGCTGTTGTGTAATAATGGGAAAGTTGAGGGACCACAGCAAGCTTCAGATTGCCAGTTGCCCACATTTAACACGCTCTCTCATCATGGGTTATGAAAAGAGTTTGATTCCTCAGTTAAGTCATGTCAAAACACAGTAAAACTCTTGCTTTCTTAGCCATAGCAGGGGTGTTGCTTGAATAAATCAGCCCATTACTAGTGATAAAGCAGTGCAGCGTGATTCCCTTCCTCTTAAGGGGATCAGCCAGGTCCTGGAAGTCCCTTGAAAGCGAGCTGGTCTGTGGCTGCGTGGGAGGGCTTGGACGTGTTCTGGGCACAAGATGTACCGCTTGTCTGAAGCCTGTTCCCGCCTTGCAGGTGCAAGTGTAATGGCCATGCAAGTGAGTGTGTGAAGAACGAATATGGAAAACTTGCTTGCAGTTGTAAACACAGTACCTTTGGGCTTGACTGTGAGAAGTGCCTTCCTTTTTACAACGACCGGCCTTGGCGAAGAGCAACGGCAGAGAGTGCCAACGAATGTTTGCGTAAGTGTGTGAGGGGGATTGTTCTTAAATAATCTGGCTTTGTCCGAGAAAGGGGGGAAAGCCTCCCTGCCAATTATTTCACTGCCTCCTACAGTCATGTGGGTGGTAGCCAATTTTAATAACTCTTCGGTGTGCACTCTTCCTTCCTTCTTTTCCCCCCTTCTGGCAAGCGCAAGTCTAGCTGCTTCCTGTCTCTGTCATCTGTATTAATGCAGGAGCTTAACATAGTTTTAAACTGTTTTCTCTCAGTCTCCCCCTCCAATGTCTTTATGTTCATCTTATCACTCAGCATGTGGTAGAAATGTCTTGGGCCTTGTAGAGTGTTAGGTAATTCTTCTGTTGCTATCTTAAATCCCGGACCACATCAGCTACTAGTGGTTCGTTTATCTATGGTTATTGTTGGCATGCCTATCTGTTTTTCAAGATGCTAGATTAAAAATGCATTTCTCACTCTTGCAGCATTGATTTAGTATAGCGAGGAGGGGGACTACCATAAGGAAACCAGAGCTGTGTGTGCTATGCTCTTAGTAATTTAAAAAAAGAAAGAAATCTGTACCAAGGCAACTCAGATCATGTAAATACAAGGGCAGAATACTGCTGCCGATATGAAATAAGTAAGGTAATGATGTTTGGATACCAAGTGAGTTGTACTGGAGACGGTATAGAGGGGAGAGGCTGGCGACTCAATATGAGACTGCCATTTTGGGTGGTAGTTCTGTGTTTTACGTCCTTTAAGACATTCTGGGTGTTGCAAACTGTGGGTTAGAAACTGGAAGATGGGGGGACATGTTACTCCTGAAAGATATGAGGCCGGTGAAGCCTTGTTGTTTCGGAGGTGCTGAGTGGAAACTCTACATGTAACAGTTGGAAAAATGAGCATCTCCATATCTGTCAGTGTCTAGAACATTTTGTCAGGCAAGGGTTTGGGGGAAGGGGCATCAGTCTCGCCAGAGATTCTCACTTGAAGTAGCAAGAATACAACGGCATGGGAAAACCTGTTTTATCTGAAATCTGTGTATCCTCCAGCGCTCTTAATTATTATTTTTTAAAAAACCTCCCAAGGCAGCTTATGAAAGTTAAAAAAGCAAATAATAACACAAAACTATGGGCAGCAGCAAAATTAAGCATGTCTAATAGAAAGCAACAGCATTCTAATCTACAGGATCTAAAAAAATCTGAGCAATAAAACTGTCATCAAAAAAATGCCGAGACTAAAAGAGCAAGCACAAAAACCCGATGATAGAGCTGGTTTCACACCCTCCTTTTAACAGTCTGAAAATGCCTGGGAAAATATGAATGTCTTCGGTTTGTAAAGCTTAGCAGGCTGGATGCCAGATGAACAGCTGTGGGGAGGGGGTTCTGAAGGCAGTAGACGACATCAGAGAAGCCTCTGTCTCCACTAGACGTCCACCTCACCTCAATCAACAGAGACAACATGGAGTAATATTTGCAGAGAAGATATTAACTGGGAGATAGGTGGTCTTTATCTCCCCACGCCTCACCAACCAAAATTTTCTGGCTATGCCCCTGGTTTATCCCCATCTAGCCCATTACCACATAATTCCACATGCATACTTGCCAGATAGGCCAATAATGGTGGTGTTGGGGGGAAGGTTGGCTGGCTGCCCCTCAGTCAAAAAGGTTGCGGCACAGTGGTCAGATAATAGCTTGGGTCCCACCTGGAATTTCTGTAGGCACAGGGTGGGAGAAAGTTTTGCTGATGCCCCCTACATCCTGCTGTGGGGAGGTAGGAAACTCTCAGAAATAATTTAATGGAGGATCAAAGGTTCCCTTGGGGCAGGTTGCCAAAATTGCTCCCCTCCTGTCAATGGAAATTCTAGTTGGGAGCCAGGCTAACAGTACAACAGTAACAGTGAACAATAAAAGCAAACTGCCCTATTTTGCTAAACCCCATGAGTATGATACAATTGCCTTATTGCAATGGCTTCTCAGCAAGATCCCAAAGCAATCTGGAGGGCATGCCCCTGTGGGTGTGCCTTGTGACACCGCATCCTTCCCTTGTGTTTTCTTCATCATGGCTCAGGAAGTGATTTGTTTCCAGGGTAGTGAGATAACTTTGGAGATTACCCCATGCCTACTGAGATTTCCATATAGGCTGCATCAGAGAATGAAGGTGCACTTTTATTCCTGCCCTTGGGATAATGTTGCTTTCCATACATAAGCAGAGAGAGAAGTGGTGCATTTCGTATAGAGGCTTTTTTTCTTTTTTCACAATATGCCTCAGTACCTTTTGTTGCATGCTGGTGTCCCCCCCCCCCCGCCCGCCAGATGCACTTGGAATCCCTGACTGATTGCATGTAGGGAGAAGAGTTTCTTCCAAGAGCCTCTTTTCTTCCTTTCTTCCAAACGACATTCACTGAACCATCTGTGTGCATCTGACTTTGAGCTGAAGGCTTGACGAAACCGATGTCTGAGAGCTCTTGTTCTCCATCTCAGACGGAGACATGAGCTATTGGATTTGTCTGTGCTAAGGAAAGCAGAAGCCTCTCCCCCCCCCCCACCGCCCTCACAGGATGCAGCTGGGGGAAGCTGCTCTCACCGTTATCTTTTCCCCCTGCAGCCTGCATGCCAGAGAGGAGTGTAACTGTGTGGGAGAGCTCTGGGAAGGGGGTAGGAACTGTAGTACAGCTGGAAAGGGGTGGAAAATCTGGTACACTCAGCAGCATATCCCAGCCATCCTCCCCCTCCCGCCACCGCCCAGTTTTGTCCATATGCTAATATTTTTCCAAAGGCCGTTTCCTCTTATTCGTGGTGGCCAATCTTTTTATAGCGAGTGAGCCACAAACAAAGTCCAAGCTGTGAGACTGTGATTCTCTAGTGCACACCCCATACTCTGTGCTTGTGAGCCCTTTGTGGGCTGAGCTGGAGCGCAGACAATAAACAGCACTGGAAGGAGAGGCCTGACGCTTTTAACAAGCAGACAGCTGGCCTGGGAGCTTAATCCAGGCTCCCCACCTGATCTCCAGCATAGTTGCAATTCCAGGGATGACCCCCATCATCATACAACTCAATCAGTTTCCCACGTGCCCACAGACCAAGGACTTTCCATCCCAGTACAAATGGATTTGGCAGAGTGCTCTCCGTGCACACCTCTGCTGCTGGCTCCCTGGTCTTTAATTGCCCAGAGAACTCTGGCATAACTGAGGTGCACAGGCGAATTCTGCACCAAAGCCTCGGCAAGGCAGGATTGAAGACTCTTCCGTGTTCAGGTCGGGAGTTGGTGGGTGGAGCTAGTGTTGCTTGCCTCCAGCTCTTGCTTAGCTTAAAATATGCCTGGGGTTTTTAACATGCTGACCCAAGCTGTTTTGAAGCCAGACATGTAGGTTCCCATGCTCTAAATCAGGAATGTCATTGCAACCTTCTGCCTGCGCTATTTGTGGCACCTCATGTTAAAAACCCCATGTATCCAAGGAAAGGAAGCCACGATTGTTTGGCCTTTGATGAAGGACTGGAACCAAAAGCATTGTTTAAGCCACTGATCTCTAATGTGGCACCTGTGGCCACCATGGTGCCCACATACTGATAGGTTTCATAGTGCCCACTTGATGCTTTGACAGAAACATTGCTTCCCCAGAGCAAAAGTCTAGTCCCGGTTTCCTTCTACTTCATTGAATCAGGAGGTGCTTTAGAAAAGTCCAGGAGTTATCCTGTTGTGTCTGTAGGAAGAAGTACTCATTCAAAACAGCTGCCTTCACCATAGGGCTTGAAAGCTCCCAATATTCTTTGATTGACCCCGGCACCTCATGGTGGCCATATTGTGATAGCACCCACTCCTCGTTCTCAAAATTCGAAAAGTAGTCACAGGCACAATAAGTTTGGCACCCTCAGTATAGACGGCTCATCTGTTCCTTCAATTAACATAGTATATAAACCAAAAAAAGTTGCTTATTTTCTGGCTTCTCTCTTCACATCCACTCCTGAACCATTTGACTTTTAAATTGTTCTGCATGTCCAGAACATCTGCCTTGGAACATCTACAATGTTTGTATCATTTGCTTCTGGAATTGTTGCCGTGGAAAGGTAGGGGTGAGGAGGACTGAAGGGAAGCTTGTCTTAACTCAGCTAAAAAATTAATTTGTTTTTGGCCTTGCCCCGCAGCCTGTAACTGCAATGGACGTTCCCAGGAGTGTTACTTTGATCCTGAGCTGTACCGTTCCACAGGCCACGGTGGCCACTGCACGGGTTGCTTTGGTAACACTGATGGGCCCAACTGCGAGAGGTGTCGGGAAAACTTCTACCGTCTTGGAAGTGAGGAAAACTGTCTGCCGTGTAATTGCAACCCTGTTGGTAAGTGAGAAGGAACACTAGATCCTTGTGTTCTTGAACTAAGAAACATGTGCTATGAAAAGCACTGAAGTGAGAGAATTCTTAGCATCTTATACGTGAGCCGGTTTGGTGTAGTGTTTAGGAGCACGGACTTTTATCTGGGAGAACCAGGTTTGATTTCCTGCTCCTCCATATGCAGCTGCTGGTGTGAGCTTAGGTCAGTTACAGGTTCTTTCAGAGCTGTTCTCTCATGAGCAGTTCTTGAAAGAGCTCTCTCTCAGTCTCACCTACCTCACAGGGTGCCTGTTCTGGGGAGGGGAAGGAAAGGAGATTGTAAGATGCTCTGAGACTCCTTCAGGTAATGAAGGACGGGCTGCAAATCCATCTTCCCTTCATATATTGCTAGGGTTGCCAGCTCCAGATTGTGAAATACCTGGAGATTTTAGGGGTGGAGCCTGAGGAGAGCAGGGTTTGGGGAGGGGAGGGACTTCAGTGGGGTATAGTGCCAGAGAGTCCATCTTTCCAAGTGGCCATTTTCTCCAGGGGAACTGATCTCTGTCACCTGGAGATCAGTTGTAATCCCATGAGATCTCCAGCCACCACCTGGAGGTTGGCAGCCTTATATATTGATGTTTTCACTAGGGAGCCAAGTGGGTGTGATGTGAGCCCCAAGTGAAAGGACTGGCAAAGTGTCTGTGTTGTATGTGGAAGGAGAGTTTATGTTGTTGATGGTACAGTGCATTTTGCATCACATCCCTCTCAGTAGGATCAAGCCTGACATCGGAGCTGGAGGGAGCAACTGTGTCTCCAAATGCAGCATCTTCTTCACTAGAAATGGGGGCTCACTTTATTCCCTGCTGCTGTGATCGTAGTGTTTGGTGGGGAAGGATCTTCCCTGATATGCTCTAAATTTTGTTTCTTGATCATACTAGAATGTCAGCAGCTTCCCAGCTGATAACATTCCATCACAATCTAGCATGGCCAAGGAACAGATTTTTTTTGTAATATGTTTATTGCTTTTTCAATACTGCTCTTCTTCCTGAGAGCTTAGGACTGCAGTTGTTACTCCCTTTTCTAACACCCTTGTGAAGTCTGTAGCTGAAGTCAACAGGCTGAACCGCTTAGTTTCTAGTTCAACCTTTTAAGCCATAAACACAAATGGCATTACACACCCTGCGTATGTAAAATAAGAACAAAATGTTGCACACTTGCTGTTGATATAACCAGGTTATACACACCATGTGCATAATGTTTCGTTCAGCTACAAAAGCCGTCTTGGTGGTCATTTTTGACAGAAGGGTAGAATATAAATATTGTAAATAAATAAAGTACATAGACTATTAAGGTGAGAGGTCAGACACCTGTTGAGATTGCATTGCATTTGTCCATCAAGAGTCTGGCTGTGCTGGGACATTCTTGTCTTAGTGCTGCCTTTTGTTTGCATGTGTGCTGGGATTTCCACCTGTAAGAGCCTTTGATCCCAAGAGGCTATCTATGCCTTTCTTTCCCCTTTAGTACCAGTGTTTCCCTTTATACTGTCTGACAGAGGAAACCTTGCCAAGTACAAATGTCTGGTAGTGTCACAGCAATGCCGGTTGGCTGCTTAGGTCTTCAAGGGCAAATCTTAGAAGGTTTGATAAGGAGCAGTGAAACCTTTCAATATGTCCCATGACACGCAGCCAGCCAGTGTGTATTTAAAGCGCGATTGTTGATTTAAGGTGGTATTTTTGTCTGAGTAATTGTTTTCTAAATAATTGTAGGCTAGACAGAAAGAATGCTGACTGTATATGGTACAGATTTTTGTGAGTTCTTTGTTGATAAATTATTCTGTGTTTGTTTAATCCTTTTGAGACTGGTGGATTTTGTACTCTCTAAAACTTTTTTCTCGCCTAGAGGTGACACATTCCCTTTCTTATCTAATGAGAAGTTAGTCTTTCAAGTACTGGTTGTCTCTTAAAATACTGAAGCTTCCTATAATTGGAGGTAGTGATTTTTATTGGAATGTACCTTAATTTAAAAGGTATCCAATCATTGTGGTCTAGTTAGCATCAAGACCCAGTTCAGCTGGCCTTTGACTCTGAAAGTCTGTGGGTTATCTTAAAGATTGGCAACTATTTAAGGGTAAGATAAGGCTTAGGAACTGGAGGCCGCTAGGTCACATCAGGCTCCTTTAGGGATCTTAGTTCCAGTCTACAACATAGCGGTGAAGGAGGTGTGGAGAAATGGCGCCTGCAGCAACAGAAGTTACCATCAAGCTACTTTAGGGCGTGGGAAAATGAGGCAGTGGCCTATATAATTTTCACTTGATTTTCGGAGTGACCCTGCAGGTAAAATATTCGCTGGCCTGTGGTTTTTTCAGGTTGGCCCTTACATTTTTTTTTTTTTTACTTTATTTCTGTCCCACCTTTCTCCCCAGTGGGGACACAAAGTGGCTAATATTGATATTCTCTTCCTTTTTATCCTCATGACAATACTGTGAGGTAGGTTAGGCTGAGAGTGTGTGACTGCTTCAAGGTCACCCAGTGAGCTTTCATGACAGAGTGGGAATTCGAACCTGGGTTTCCCAGATCCTAATCCAACACTTTAACCACTATACCATGCTGTCTCTCAGCTCTCCCTTCTTAAACCGGAGTCCTGCTCTGTGTTTGCTCAGTGTGAGAAGCTTGAGACTGAGTTCATGGAGCCAGTTCTGAGAAGAAGTCTGGTAGCTGGTATCTCACTTACTTCAGGAAAAAGTTGAAATTTGGCGGTGAGGTGGTGGTGGTGCTGGGTCTCATGCTGACTAGATCACATACAGCCGTAATCCTCAGAAGGACGGTAGAATATTGGCTGTACCGCTGTAGTCTACAGCTGGCATTGAATGCTTTTTTCATACAGCAGAGCTCATGCAACTGAATAGCCCTTCATATAGAAAGCTCCTTGAACATTTCTTTAAAGAATAGTGTGTTAAAGTCTCTTCCTTGAGATGGTAGGTTCTGTGTGTAGAAAATTGGAGAGGGAGAACTATTACAGCATATGAGCCTCACCTGTATTCCGATGTGGTACAGTTGAGAGGCAGGTTTACTGTGTCAGTGAGGAGAAGACAGTCTCTGTTTTTGTCGGTTTGGAAAGGCAAAGTAAAAATCAAATTACTCATAATTTAAATACTTAGTGTGCCTTGAATGTTCTAACAGATGATCTAAATCTTACGTACTTCAGTGGTCATGCCACTGATGCAGCTTATGCTTTTAGCTTTCAGACTGGAAATGTTGAGGGTGTTTAATACATAATCCAGAGTTGCTCCTGGTCACTAGATTAAACAAAGTGCAGTCTGACTAGTCCTCATGTTGACAGAAATAACAATAATTGATCTCTACCCATTTGAGACCCATACTCTGTGACGCAGTTGGAGGACAGGGGTATATGGTGCTTTTTTGTTTTTTGGGTTTTTTTAATGAGTACTATCTTAAATCTGTTTGTGTTTCCACAGGGTCTCTCAGCACACAGTGTGACAACTATGGGCGGTGTAGTTGTAAACCTGGGGTGATGGGTGACAAATGTGACCGATGTCAGCCGGGATTCCACTCTCTCACAGAGGCTGGTTGCAGGTAACTAAATCAAGGGGGAGGTGAAGAAAATTGCGCCGAGAGAAAACGTGAACTCTTGAAATTTTGTTGTTAGATCTGGTCACAGCAAGGTGGTAATGAGGCAGCAGGTGGCTGAACAGATGGCACTATTTCACAGTATCGGTGAAGGCTTTCGTTCTTTGCCATTCCAGTACATTAATAAATCTCTGTAAGTGAGAAAATTAGCACAGCACGTAAATTGCTGGGCTAGTAGCTTCCATGCCAATCATTGGCTTGCAGGAAGTTTTAACATAGGGTAACATTCAATACGTGCCCCCCACACACACCTGCTGTCTGAAGTGGTTCAGCCCACTCTGCCTCCTCGCGCTGATATTAGGCTTTATGGTCCCTAGTGTTCTGACTGGCTTCTTTTGGTCCTTCTTCAGGCCATGTTCTTGCGATCCTGCTGGGAGTACAGGTGAATGCAACGTGGAAACAGGGCGCTGTGCCTGCAAGGATAACGTAGAAGGGTTCAACTGTGAGAGGTAATTTGGTTTGGCGGTATGCCTTAGCATTTTCAGATGTGGGCCAATGTATCACATTCTGTATTTTGCCCTCACCCCAGGGATCTCAGGGCAGCGCATATGGCAGTTACCTAGTTGTACACTCACGAATACCCAGTGAAATAGGTTAGCTGGAGAGAGAACATCCCTAATAACACATAGGAATAGCTTCATACACAGCAGTGCTTATGCACTACCTGGTTCACACTGTGTACCACCAGTCCAGGTCAGCCCTACCCAGCTTCATGTTGGTGTATTTCTCACAAACTGCAGGTAAGGTGGGCAATTATTCTCTGGCTGTACCACTTCAACTTGCAGGTAGAGGTTTACATGAATGAATAATCTTCAGTTCCAGAAAACTGAAGGTGGCACCCATTTCCTTCTTATTGCAGGTTTCTGTCTGTAGAATTTTGTATGTATGTGTAGAAAACAGTTGGTCATATGAGCCCCACAGACAGTCTGAAGTGTAATAGTCCACAGGCCCAGGTTTTTACTCCCTCATCTGCTGTTTGAGAAGTGTGTCTTTGTGGTGTCTTGTTTGTGTTATGGGGGTAATGCATGTATTTTCCAGAGCAAAGTATTAATTTAATTATAAACAAAAGTGATAAATCTTTTGAGTGGGTTGCTGTTCTCCCAACATGCATACATCTTAAGGGATTGCATCTGTCATTCAGATTGCACTTACTGGAAACTGTGGTGCAACACAGGAATATCCACAGCAAGTGTAGTTACTATATGAAGTGTGGGGTCTGCACTTCAGGGGAAGGGCAATTTCCACCTGCCTGCTGCTCTTATACTCTTCCTAGATACTTATAGTTACTTTGCACAAAGGGAAGCTCTACTGTAGTGGTACATGAGCTCATGAAGCTTTCTTATACCAAGTTAATTATTGTTCTCTCAAAGTCAGTATTGACTCCATTGACTGCTAGCAGCCCACAGGGGTCTCAGGAAGAGGCCTCAGGTTCATCTGCTACCTTGTCCTTTGAGTCAGAGGTCCCCAACCTTTTCCAGCCTGTGGATACTTTTGGAATTCTGAAGCAGTGTGATGAGTGCAGCTACATAAAAGCTGCTGCAGAAGGTGGAACTGATTGCAAAACCGCTGTCACAGCTTACCTTTGGTCACCCCGTCAAGATCCTTGTGCTGTAGTGGCGGCTGTTCCCATAGCAATGTTTTTTAAAAAAAATCTGCACAGCCAATCAAATCTCCAAAGGCCGGTCAGGAGCCTTGCTAGGCAAGAGCCCCAGCTGGTCCCGCCCACTTTCTAAAAGCACTTGGCAGGCTTCAGGAAACATGTTGGTGGGCACCCTGTTGGGGACCCCTGCTTTAATGGAAGAAGCGGGAGACTGAGCCTGAGAACCTTCTGCACACACAGCAGATCTTCTACCACTTAGCCATGTCCCCAGCCCAATGTGATTGTTTGATTCATTGTCACTGTGGCTTTTGATCCCGTTAAATGAGACTCCTAAAAATGTGTTCATGGATGCAGAAGAAAGGGCGTGTGGAAACTGAATACAAATTTTTGTGGGTGTTTTTTTTTTAGGTGTAAGCCTGGCTTTTTTAATCTGGATCAAGCCAATCCTAGGGGATGTACTCCCTGCTTCTGCTTTGGACACTCATCAGTCTGTACCAATGCCATTGGCTACAGTATCTACAGAATCACCTCCAGTTTCCAGACCGGTAAATTCAGGCTTTTCAGTCTGACATGAATAAGACATGTGTAATATCTTGCAAACTGCAAAGCTTTAAAATAATTTATGTTTCTGTGGCAACCATACCGCATTCCAAGGGAACTGTGATCAAACGTACTTAAGCGTTCCAACAATATAAATCAAATCTAGGTAAAACTGTAAACTGATAAGATGGCAACAAGAATCATGTAGATTTTACAGCAAATTGGTTTGACAATGGTAACTTTTATAGTATCTTCAGTTTGCCAAGCAATCAGGAGTATAAACCATGCAAGGATATACCTTTCATGAGTTGTGCTTTTATTTTATTTTTTTTAAAAAACAGCTGTTTTAAATTTAGCAGAGTCTTCCTTTGAACTCAGTGGAATTTTGTTGGAAAATATTGTGGCCCTCTGTTTCACGTTTAACAGCTTTTCTGAGAAGCCGAGCTAGTCCCAATGGCAAGAAGTAACAGTATCTGCTGGCCACAAATAATTAACTTTGCCTCTAAGAAATAGTTTTAATCTGGAATGTATTGGTCTATGGTGTTTTGACACCCAAGTGATCTGGATAGCCCAAGCTAGCCCAGACTCATCAGATCTCAGCAGCCAAGCAGGGTTTGCCCTGGCTGGTATTTGGATGGAAGACCTCCAAGGAAGTCCATGGTTGTGATGCAAGAAGTAGGCAGTGGCAAATCACCTCTGAATGTCTCTTGCCTTGAAAACCCCACGGGGTCGCCATAAGTCAGCTGTGATTTGATGGCACTTTCCTCCACCACCACCACCACCATGGTGTTTTGTCACAATAAATTATTTCAGAACTCCAGTTGAGGGTTGCATCTCTCTCATATTACAGGCTTTCCCAGTCAACTTAAAACACAAATACCAAAAAGCACATCTAGTATCTTCTTGGTTAATGTGGGAAGTGGTGGGTCACTTTACATTAATTTTCTATTTGTGGTTATCAGGAGAGGAAGACTGGCATGCTGAACAACGGGATGGCTCTGAAGTCTCGGTTCAGTGGATTGCTGAAACTCAAGAAATCTCTGTGGTCTCGGAAACGCCCTTTCCCATCTATTTCATTGCACCAGGTATCTAGCAAGAGCAGTATGACTGTTTAGACATACTCATAATAGGGTTGCCAACCTCCAGATAGCACCTGGAAATCTCCTGCTATTTCAGTTGATCTCCAGGTAATCAGTTCCCCTGGAGAAAATGGCTGCTTTGGAGGGTGAACTCTATGGCATTATATCCTCCTGAGGTCCCTCCCCTCCCCAAACCTTGTCCTCCCCAGGCTCCATCCCCCCAGCCTCCAGGTATTTCCGAACCCAGAGCTGGCCATAATATTTGCAGTTAAAGTTTATACCTTTCACATGGTTTTTTCCCCCCTTTTAGGCAAGTTCCTTGGGAATCAAGTCTTGAGTTATGGCCAAAACTTGTCGTTCTCCTTTCGGGTTGATAGGCGGGACACACGCCTTTCTGCTGAGGACATAGTTCTTGAAGGTGCTGGACTGAGAGTGTCTATACCTCTCATTGCTCAAGGCAACTCTTATCCTAGTGAGAACACACTAAAGTATGCCTTCAGGTGAGGGAAATGTCTGTTTGTGTGTGCTTTGTAACTGCTGCAACCAGAATCTAAAATTTTGAGCACTGCGTGCCTAGATTAGAAGAAGAAGAAGAGGAGGAAGAGATTGGATTTATACCCCGTCCTTCACTACTCAAAGGAGTCTCAGAGCAGTTTACAAGCTCCTTTCCCTTCCCCTCCCCACAACAGACAGTCTGTGAAGTAGGTGGGTCTGAGAGAGCTCTGACAGAAACTGTTCTTTTTCAAGGACAGCTCTGACAGAACTATGGCTTGCCCAAGGTCATTCAGCAGGTGCAAGTGGAGGAGTGGGGAATCAAACCTGGTTCTCCCAGATTAGAGTCCGTGCACTTAACCACTACACCAAACTGGAAGGAAAGGAATGGTTTACTTATTTGCTTATTTTATTACACTGTTGTCTTCAGCTGTAAAGCTTGCATTTTGAGCTTTCCAGCTAGGCGACAGGTCACTTTGACTGAATATAGTTTCTTATTCTGCCCTACGTGCTGCATTTGGTCCCCAGCTCCCATCTATTGTCCTTTCATATCCTCATTTTGCATATCAATAGAACAGTTTGAACAAAGACCACAGATTGTCCTGCCATGCATGTATAATTCAGATCTAGGCTAACATTTTCCTGTACGATCCCAGACCACCGGATTTTTAAAGAAAAACTTGTGTCTGTTAAAACTGTAGCAAGGCACTTAAGAGGAGTTGGGGCAATGGGTACAATAAGTTGACGAGTCGCAAACCCTGTAGCTGTAGCGGGCAGACTACAGTAAGTACAGCCCTGTCAGAGGACTGCGGGGATACCAGCACAGGGGTAGGGAAAGAATTGGCTTATCTGACGTAAAATTCACATAAGCCACTGTTACTCAGGCTATAGGAAGGCAGAGGCATAACATCACGCAGTTACTTGAGGTGGTTTGTGAAAGGATCTTGTTTAGTGGCTTGCCTGAATTACTGAAAGAGAGAGAGACTCCTTTTTCTCCACAGACTCCACGAAGCAACAGACTATCCCTGGAGGCCTTCTCTGACACCGTTTGAGTTCCAGAGGCTGCTTCATAACTTAACGGCTATCAAGATCCGTGGGACCTACAGTGAAAGGAGTAAGTCAGCACACCACATGGCAGATCAGACTGAAGAAGCTGCCAGCGTTATAGGCTTCTTACAACATGAGGAAAGGAATAGGGCATTCACCTACTTTAGAAAGACAGAGACTGGATGTCTTGCAATAAGGTTGATTTATCTTTTCTTAAGGTTCAAAGAAGCCTGGAAGAAAATCTCACAAAATTTCAGCATTGGATGCAAGCCATTTCAGCTGTTCCTCTTGCTCCCCCCCCTCCCCCCCCAGCTTGGAAGCAGGAAGGGAGCAAAAGGGATCACTGAAATGGATTGTAAAAGCCATTTAAAGGGAACAAGATCTCCCCCACTCCGCTTCGATTCTGCTTGCCTTGGGGAGCTGCTGCCAGCAGACAGGAGGGGAGGGAAGAGCCATGAACCTCATGAACTGAACCAGTTCGCGAAGTGAGGGAGGTTCGTCCCAGTTCGTGGGACCTCACAAACCAGGACAAAACCTCCATTTCCCCAGTTCCAGCCCTATTCTGGATGCAAGGGGAGATGAAGCCATGTTTAAGATTCACAGAGGTTAGTGGGACCGGAATACCGACACAGTTTGTTAGACCCCTGGCTGTTAATCAAATAAGGACCATGTTCGTTATCTACTTATGTGGAATGCCCCTTGTCAGTGTTATGTAGCTGATATGTAACAGAGTTGTGAAACATGCAGTGGAAGAATTACGATATTTAGTGTTTATATGGCACTTCTCAATTCCCATAGTGCATCCAATTCATTATCTTAGTAAATCACGCTACAAAAGTAGACCAACATCTACTGCAGTCTAAACTGCACTTCTGGAGTATGTGGGACTGAGGCTGAGAGAAGAGCTTAGCTGATAACCCCTCCTAGAGAGCTGATTCAGCCTTGTAGCCTGAACACTGTAGGATCTGATGCAGTCCGAATGACTGGATTATCCCTCCTTCACATAAGTCTGCTTATAAACATAGCCAACTCAGTTCTGTTTATGTTGTTGTAGTTGTATAAATATGGCTAACTCCGTTCTGTTTATGTTGTTGTAGTTGTCCGAAGGCTAATGTGTGCATTTTATAATCTGACATTGTATGGACCATGAGCTTACTCTTCTTTGGTTCCCCACATAATTATTTAGGTCCTGTATGTGTATGTTATGATGTAAGGTTGCCATAACTTAACTCCTCAAGCCTGATGTGGTACAGAAAAAGTTAATGCTAGTCATGTCTAATATGTGTGGAATTTGGGGGAGAACTGAGGAAATTACACATACTTAGGGGGAATTTCTTTACCCGGGGTAGTGGTGGGGATGGTGGCAGGGAGTGGGAAAGCAGAAAGCAGCGTAATTAACATTCCTTTCATTGCTAACGTGCAGGGGCACCTAGGGCTGTGGTTAGATATCTAGAGCTGCTACCCAAAATGTAAACATCCCTGCATCAACATACAGTCCCATAAAATTTGCTGAGTACATGAAGCAGAGCCCTTCCTAGGAGCACAGGGTGTAGCTGTCAAGATACAGGTCTGCTTAGAAGAGATTCCTGAAACCAGTATTGAGAGGAGAGTTGGCTGGTCATTTAGCCCGGTTGCTCTGCAAAGGGTCAGAAATCTTACGAGTTCTTCTCTAACCACGTATGAAGAAGGAATGATGTATGCAAATATTTTTAAGGCAGTAAATGCTCCATTCTTTGCCCACTCCCATGCTTTTATGAGAAGGGTGTTTGGCAAGTTGCCATCCCTACGAGAGCCTCTTTGCTCTTCTCTGATACCTTACTGTCATATGCTGGCCAGATGGCAACGTAATGTTGGCTCTCTGCCTTGGCTTGCAACCTGGGAGCCACAGTCAGAAAAGCAAGCTCCCTCCTTGTGCCTCCCCTTTGCTGTTCAGCAATTTCCCCTCTCTATTCCCTTCCTGGCAGTTTTTAACTATGATTTTCGTATTATGTCTGCAGTGGGGCAAACTGTGATTCTTTCATAATCCAGAGGATTGCAGCTACGTTTTTGCAATTTATGGGCTGTGAGCAAAATTGGTTTGTGCTGATCATGGACTTGCTTCAGCGCACGTTGTGTGACTCCACAGTTAATGCTGGATGGGGGGGCAAGGAAAATCACTGGAGGATGAAGGGGGAAAGGGAGTCAGTGTTACACAAACACAAAGCTGCATTCTCTTGTCCTTCTTTGCACGGACACTCTAGCCTTAAAGGCATCACTTATTACAATTGGTAGGGAATAGGAAATCTTGGACGTTGTACAAGGGATGCCTCACACACAGTTAATGCCATTAAACTTGCTTTATAGAAGCCAAGAGGTATTGAAGGGCAGTTTCTTGAAACTGTTTCCTGATGCAAAGTCCTATCCACATAGAATGGGAAGAGGACCTGCAGGGATAAGCCACCCCAAATGCATCCTACTCTTGGCACTGAAATTAGCCACTCCGGCAGGCAGGCAGGCAGGCAGGCAGGCAGGACACACTCCCCTTTTTATTTTGTGAGAGTGAAAGCTCTGCCTTTACCAGGCCTCAGCTTTCCACTCCCCAGGCTCATTCTGGGGTGCACCTATGTTCAAGTCAGTGATTCCAGACATGGCTTGAAATATAAATCAAACGTATTCATTTAAGGAGTGTTGCAAACCATAAATTGCTCATTTGCAGACAAAAAAGACATAAAACAAGTAAACCTCACTATTCGTATCTAAAATCTGCGTATCTGAAAACTTTAGACTTTAATACCTTCAAGCATCTCTGAAATGGCATTCTTTAGTCGTCCATCTTATTCCTCTGATAGGATACAGGGCCTCTTCATGCTTAACTGTTATAGCATAGAGACATAGAATCAGTGCATTACCCAGCACCTCAATAGCCAATCAGGGCCGACTAGTTAATTATCACCTACTGTGAGAAGAAAACTAGGAAGGAGGGATAGAGACTCTGTAAGACAGTCTCCCAAGGTCGAATCTCCAGGGATCAGAAACTGCTCTGCAAGTGTTCCTAATCAGCAGAAGGAGCACTTCTAGGTAGGCCAGAATCCCAACAACAGTTAGAGTTCTGAAGGAAGGTCCAGTCACCTCCTTAGAACCTGGATTCTAAATTATCAAGTTCCTCACAGTACCATCGTGTCCCAATGTTATCCAGCCAGCCGCCTAAGGTCTCCTCACAAGTCCTGCTCTCGTGCCTGCCCTACTCCCTTTTAGGCACCAGGCTGAAACATTTCTTTTTACCCAGGTTTTTAATTAAGAGGTTAATCTTTTAACACCGGGGTGGGATTTTACCCTTATCCTATCACTCTGTTGAGCAAAGTTTATACATTTGTTTATTGAAGTAGTTACACACCACCTTTCACCTCAAGTCCAAAGAGTCTAAAGAGCTTTCTTCCAGCTTAAGTTGCTCTTCAGTTGGAGGGAGGCTGCTTGGGGGCAATGTAAACCTTGGCCTCAGTCTTACTGGGGTGCTGAACCTGCATCCACAATATGTCATTTCAGAGGGTACATAGCAATTCATGTGGTCAAATGCTCTTCCACGCAATGTAGTTTTCTCCACATGAAAACCTAGCGTGTTAGTGAAAAGGCTAGGCTAGAACCCTGTCCCTTTCTAGACTGATGACAGGTACTCAGTGTCACAAGTTGTTTGGTCCTTTGTTAACCTTGTTGATAGGCACGTATGCTGATGTTTTCATATCTCCATTCCCCTCCCCCAGATGCTGCATATCTGGATGATGTCACCATTACGAGTGCTCGACTTGGGTCTGGAATACCATCTGCATGGGTGGAAAGCTGTACGTGTCCCACAGGGTACCTGGGCCAGTTTTGTGAACGATGTGCCCTGGGCTACAGGAGGGAAACCCCTAGTCTTGGTCCCTATAGTCCGTGTGTGCCCTGTTTCTGCAATGGACACAGCGACACCTGCGACCCCGAATCAGGTAAGAACTGTCTCAGGGATGCAAAGAGTGCTTAAGCCATAGTAATTAAGCACAGAAACAGCATGGGAATGAACTTTTCCAGGGGATCTCAGGGAGCTAAAGTCTTGACCTGTACCTCAGCTGATGCTTTTGAAGCTTTATAGGGTGAGATCTTGTTGGCTGATTGGCATTGCTGCAGTACTGTTTTCTCCTTAACTGTGTTAGCAGCAACTCTTGGCAGCAGAGAACTGGTCTAGTAGCTGCCTGTTCTAGCAAGATGCCGTTGCAGTGCAGAGCTGAAGGTGACGGGCTCTGATTGTCAGAGTTCCTGGTTTGAGACTTTGTCAGGGCTGAAACTCCACGGCCTGAATCACAAACAAGCATTTCCCTTTTCTCTACAGTCCTTATCTCTTGACCCAGGGGGTAAGCAACCTTTTCATAATTAAAGAGCCAAACTACGTCAAAATTTAGAATGCAATGTCAGCAAAAAGATCCTGTATAAGAGATCTGATTTGCATAGCTGAAATTATACATCTTAACATTGCTGATAATTGCTGTGTTGATTGATAATCCACAAAGTTACTGCAGCCCAAACACTGATCGTGATGAGTCCTTGTTTGGGAAATGGCACATGTCAGGTGTAACAAGTAATACATATACACAGGAGCACCCTGCACAATTGTTTTAGTGCACTGGAATAAATCTGCGCATGACGTGTACTTGGATAACTGGCAGCTGTTCACATCTGTCATTTCCCTTTCTCTAAAGCGTCACTAAGATGTCCTTGAATGCCATGAATATCTTTGCCTACCATTCCCTTCACATACTGGTGGTTCTGTGATCCCACCTACCTCTCCAGGATACTTCAGTTTAAAGAGCCACATTTGGTGGTAGAGGCACAAGGTTGCAGGCCTCTGCCTTGACCCTAGCCATGCAGTGTTTTTTGTGTATGTGCTGACCACATGGTTGGGTCAGAAGAGGCTCCTGCAGGCCAGCTAGCCGCATCACATTGGATAATCTCCTCCCACCCCTGTTTGTCTCTTCAATATAGGAGCATGTGACTGCAGGGACAACACAGCGGGTCCTCACTGTGAGAAGTGCAGCGATGGCTATTACGGAGATGCAACCACAGGCAGCTCTTCGGATTGTCAACCATGTCCATGTCCGGGGGGCTCGAGCTGCGCCATAGTGCCCAAAACCAGGGAGGTGGTTTGTACTAACTGCCCAGTTGGTACCACAGGTATGTTGCTTTATGCGGGGTTCCTGCTATGCTGAATGCCAAAGACTTGCAATACTGCATTGGGGAGCAGCAGCATTGGGTTTTTTGTTTTTTGTTTTGGTTTTTTAAAATATTTTTTATTTTTAATATAAAACAAACACAAATAAACCAACAGACATAAACAAAATACAGGTCGGGGGGTTACATATACCTTCTAATTATATCTGTTACAATACCTCCTACATTGTATAAATGTATATTAATCACTTTTTATCACCATGTACTTATATCTAGATGTTCTGCATTATAGTTAAAGCTAAATTCTAAAATGTCTCCAAATGGGATATGTTGTTCATTTACTGTAATCTTATATAATCTCTTCCAACCCGAGGACTCTTTGGCTACAAACCAGATACCCTTTATTGCTAGCCCCCCACCCCACCCCCCATGGGCTGGTTTGGTAAGGTCCGGAGTCATGTATTTTGATATTTTATACATATTATTTGATTGTGTTGGTTTTTCATTCATTACATTGTTTAAGCCAGGGGTGTCAAACTCATTTGTTATGAGGGCTGGATCAGACATAAATGAGACCTTGTTGGACTGGGCCATGTGTGTGCTGTATTGCTTGTTTTTATAATTTTACCTGTTGATATTGTTTTATATTGTTTAAATTGGCATTCATGCCCCTGTTAGCCGCCCTGAGCCTTCAGGGAGGGCGGGATACAAATCGAAACAAATAAAATAAACAAATAAAAAAGGTAATGCCAGGTAACAGAGATATAAACTTTATAAAGGACACAGACAAACACAGTTAAAGATTTTTTAAAATTTTAAATAACACATTTCCAGTGAGTTCGACACCCCTGGTTTAAGCGTTCTAAGTCACGACTAAAATAATCGAATAAATAAATAAATCAGAAGGTTGTATCAAGGAGAGCTTGGCTGTGTAAGTGTGGAGTGAATTCTGACATTTAACCCCTTGGAGGAAGGACTAAGTATTGCCACTGGGTATTAGTTACGTGAGGGATGTAGCTTTCAGAACATTTTTAGTTTTGCATCTCTGCTTTGAAGACATGAGTGATCCAGGGAAGCAGGGGGGGGAGTAATTAAACAGGGTGGCATCACTAGGAGAATTCACTTCACATTCTCTTTCCACCACCTATATTTGGATAGTTTAAAATTGTTCCCCTGCCAAAAAGCAATAAGGATTGTGATTCTTTCCTAATGATTCAGCCTAGGTACTTGTCCCTGGATAGCCTCCAGGTCTGGAGGAGTTGCACAAGCTGGAACAGAAGCAGTTTGGCGGAGCCCTTCTGAATACTGGATTGGGACGGAGTTCTTTGTATTTGTTATCAGTCTGAACAGCTGAGGTGCAGACTTGGGCTTGAATCCTAAACAGCCCCAGCAGAGTCACGTTAAAGCAGCTTCCCCACTTCCTCCACCCCCCAAAAAAAATAATGGATCCAAAGGAACAGTGGGGAAGGGGGGGAAATTGGGAGGCTGCAGTGGAGGGGGTTAGCCAAAACAGCCTCCTCCAGAATGGAAAAGCTGCTTTGTCAGAGGATAGAAACCCTTGTTTCTTTCTGGAGTTCAGGCTTATTTTCTTGGCTTGTTTCTCTCATTGCACCAGCTCTAATATATATACCTGCTTTTGAGGAACAGTATCTACTTTTGAGGAACAGACTAACACAGCTATCCCTCTGGAATCATCATGTTTTTTGGGGGGAAAATCCTTACTTTGTGCCTTTGCAGGTAAAAGGTGTGAGCTGTGTGATGATGGCTATTTTGGGGACCCTCTTGGTGAGAACGGCCCTGTCCGGCTTTGCCGCCTCTGTCAGTGCAGTGATAACATTGACCCCAACGCTGTTGGTAACTGCAACCGCTTGACAGGAGAATGTCTGAAATGCATCTACAATACAGCTGGCTTCTATTGTGACCGGTGCAAAGATGGATTCTTTGGGAATCCTTTAGCTCCAAATGTGGAAGACAAATGCAAAGGTAAGAGTCATTCTTGTGGGTAATCAAAAAGCAAGAAACACCTAACAGCTTTTTTATTAGGATCAACCAGACTTGAAAGCTTGCATGTTGTTCTGTGTCATTTTGGTTGGTCCTAATAAAGATATATTGCATGTTATTTGGGGGGGGGGGGTATTTTACTTTGGCCCAGTGCTGGCTACCTGAAACCTTTTCCTGTGTTAAAAACCAGGGTTCACAACACGCAGTAGCTGTGATCCAGGGGGCATGCGCCTACACCCTAATCTTAGAGAGTTGCCCTTCTAGAACTTTTTGCATGTGATGGGAAAATGCAGAAAAGTCCTTGCCCTTCTTGTCCCCCTCACATCTGTAACATTTATGAAACAAATTTTATTGTGCAATGCTCCCAGATGTAATTAATCCAAAGGACCAACTCTGAATTATTTAAATACTTTAGAATCCTCAAATTATTTTGGGGGCATTTTAACTAGAAATGTGAAGACCTGGAAAAAATGTAAACATTTGTGTGGTAAAGTCCCCCCGTTCCCCCCCCCCTGTTTATTTCTGAGGACTTTTTCTAGTTTTTACAACAAAAAAATAGAAAATGGGGGAGGGGAACCTCCTATGTTGCTTTCTTTTTGAGTGAGAAGAATCTTCTTTAGAAAGCATTTCATCGATTCCAAAACTCTGAAGACTTCAGATTTTCCAGTGGAAAAACTGGGAAATTTCATGAAGTGCTAAGGGGGGAAACTCTTCTACTGTAGACATGCAACACTTTCAGTATTTTTGTTTAAATGCAAATAATTTTGGCAACAATACGGTATAATGTACCTTCTTTAGTAGGGTATAATCATCAGTGTTTTCAGTGTTATAAAGCTTAGCTTAATATCCAAACATGCTAGCAGTCCCACCTGTTAAGAATCTGAAAGAGACTCTGCCTTGTGTTTACTACAGAATTTGTTTCCTACATGTGTTATGGTAGCATAGGGTGCAGCAGTTCACAACTTTCTCAAGTACTGAGTATGCTTTAGATTTTTCTTACAGAAAATGAAGAAATTTATACTTTTTAAGATACCATAAATATTCCAAATAATACAATTTTATATGCTAAGGTATAAGTTATGCATTTTATGCTGTTCAGTCAGTAAAAGACGCTTACGTTTGAGAGGAAAGAAAGCATTGCATACATGTAAAATTTCCCCGACACTTTCTTTCTGGAAAGAAATTTGTTCCCTCCCCTTGGTACCTTGAAATCTGTTGAAATTTTACATCTCTATTCTTGGCAGGTTTTTTGGAAGGGGTAACAGACACACATAAATAATAAATTTATTAGTTGCTGTAGATTTTCCAGGTTGTGTGGCCGTGGTCTTGGCATTGTAGGACCTGACGTTTCACCAGTAGCTGTGACTGGCATCCTCAGAGGTATAACACAGAAGGATGTAGTACTCTCTGCGTCAAGGTGAGGATCTGAGGATGCCAGTCACAGCTACTGGTGAAACGTCAGGTCCTACAATGCCAAGACCACGGCCACACAACCCAGAAAATCTACAGCAACTAATAAACTCCAGCTGTGAAAGCCTTCGACAATAAATTTATTATTTGTTATATATATAATAGATATAAATATTTATTTATTATTATGGGGGGACTTTTAGAGTAGTGTGCTTGTGCAGCACAGAGGTCTGCAGCAAGAAGGGAACCTGGAAAAAACTGTGATTCTTGTCCTCTTACATGAGCAGAGCTCAAGTTTGTGCAGATTTCCCCTTTCACACACTAGGGAAGAAGGGTGATTCTTTACTACATCTCCTTGGGGCAACATGGCTTACTGTTCTAAAGGTGTTGTTTTTTAAGGGAGTTCTGAGGGAACTGAAAACCGATTAAAATTGCTTTTTAAAGCTACATTAATGGAAGCATTGGATCGAAACCTTCAACACTAGAAAACTCCTAATACCCCTCCCTTGATAAATAACTTCGGAGATTCTGGAGGGCCCTAGGGATTGGCTTGTTACTTTAGAATTAGGTTGTGGGCATTGACCTAGTATCTGGAAGGCTGGAGTTCAAATCCCTATCCTTCCTACCATGGAAATTCACTGTGTGTTCTTCTGCTTAGCTATATACTTGTAGCCTGTCCTACTTCATAGAGATATGAGAGTAAAATGGGGAAGGCAGAATCAAGTTTACCATCCTAAGCTTCTTGAGAGGAAGGTTCAGAACAAAGGGCACTTGATGGAATGAGGTGGACAGGCCAAATGAGGAATGTTTGCTAGAATCAGTGGATGCCTTTAGCTGATTATTACAAGATGGTTCCTCTATTAGTAATGATGACCTTTTGTACTATTTGACATTTTTTTGTCTTCAACATGTACAATAACTTTCTTGTCTTTTCCCCCCTTGGGGGTATCGCATAAACACACATATCATGTCTTGCGTAAAGGAAATATTGAAATAACAGACTGGAATTCTGCAGAAGGCTATCTTTTTGCCTTTCCCCCTGTAAAGGGAGACGTGAGAGCTTTATTTCTTTCACCCTTCCATCACCTTATCCAGAAGCAATCTCAGAACCTTTGCTTATCACATTGTACATGTTGATGCTCCCCTTTTTTCTGTCCTTGCAGCTTGCAACTGCAATCCTTATGGCACAGTGAACGTGCAGACAAACTGTAATCAAGTAACAGGACAGTGTGAGTGCCTTCCGCATGTCATGGAGAGGGCCTGCAGTTCCTGTGAGCCCGGGTTCTACAACCTGCAGAGTGGGCGTGGCTGTGAGAGGTGAGCTTGTCCTGTTTGGTCTGGCATTGGTACCTTTAGAGGCAGGGTATGTGCAGTCTGCTGATGGAGTTTCCATGGTGGTTTAATTCTGTTTATTAGATTTATGCCATGCTTTCCCAACAATCCTCTCTCAAAGTGGCTTATGTCGCTAAGAGGCAGGCCTTGCTTCTTGTTCAAAATCTAAAAAGACAAGACAGGGAGATGGTGGACCTTATTCTTCTGGTGGATGACAAAGGAAGAGTGTCCTTTCCCTTCTTTTCTCCAGACAACTGGTGGGTGAAGCAAAGTTCTGCCTGGTAGGAAGAGGGAAAAACATGTTTATTGGGTAATGAAAAAATTGTCCAGGAGTAGATAAGTTATAGGTTTTGTTAAAGCCAACTTATAGTTAGAAACTTCTAGAAGAAATTCACTTAAAAATATATCTGCCCTTTCTCCCTTTATGCTTCTTAGTCCCGGAACTTCCTTCCCAAAATACCTATACATTACTGCCTGTGGGTTTTTCTTTCCTTCAGATCCCCTCCTTGTTCTGTGGCTTCACACGTCCCCTCTCATCTGCCCACAAAGTCCGTTCATAAATTAACCCCCAAGTACTTGCAACTGACATATGCCTAGTATCACCCCATTACCTTGCCTTTGTCTGTCTCCCTTTATCCAGATGTAGATAGTAAACATGTTGGGGCAGGGACCTTTCATCTCCTTATTACTTTGTAAAGTGAAACATGCATCCATGAAGCAATGGTAAACAAATAATAATACACTAAAAATGGGGTCTGTTGACTCCTGATTTTATCATTGAATTTTCACCAGCATTAAGGTAATAAAATTTAAGCCAAACCAAACAAACAAAAACAACAGTTTAATTACTCAGAGAATTAGAGCCAAAAGGGAGCTTGGTGATTGTAACTATTTGCTCTGTGCAACCAGGCCACATTATTAGTTGCTGGGTTTCTATGATTAGTATAAGGACGTGCTTCTAATTGGGTGCAGCTGGAAAGTGCAATCGAAATATTTACTCTGGGCTGAAAAGGGAGGGTAGGCAACACCAGGATTTTGATAATGTTCTTTCTAAAGCAGATTTTGCAAGTTCTGTCTCTTGTGGTGTTATCTAAGAAGAGGACTAAAAACGTTGTTGTGTGGCTTGCATTTATTTTACACATAAGTTCAGAAGGGCTAAACCACTGGTTAGACTACAGGTTTTTAATTCTTATGTTTTGAGACTAAGGATTTATGCTCTAAAAACTATGGACTTTGAAGGATTGGTTACTGAGTTAATTTATTAAAACTAAAATCCCTTCTGAGTTTCTTGTGTGTGGCTAAGTTCTTTTTGATCATATGCATTTGTTGCTAGATAGTAATCTTTTATTCCATACCTGTTCTAGTAGTACAGTGAACTGCTCTTGGGAAAAGTAGGAATCGTGTTTGATGGGCACCTGAAATCCTGGTGGTGGTGGTGGTGGTGTTCTGAACCATGTGCTTGTATTTGATGCTCAAAGCCACTCACTGCCTCATTTCCCCTAGGTGCGACTGCCATTCTCTGGGTTCCACTAACGGACACTGTGACATACAGACTGGGCAGTGCGAATGCCAGCCAGGGATCACTGGCCAGCGTTGTGAGAGGTGTGAGGCCAACCATTTTGGATTTGGTCCTGAAGGCTGCAAACGTAAGGGGGAGCGGGGAATACATTTTTTTTCCCATCTCATCTTGCATCTGTTTGTGGTCTTCCTCCACTTCCTCTGGATCTGCTTGTTTTTAGTTGACTTGTTATATTTTATGCTTTAAGAAACCATCTCCCAAAGTGGGTCTGTATGAATAGAGGCCCTGCCCTCAGGCTTAACAACCAAACAGATGGGATAGGGAAAGAGGGGTGAAGAAGAACATGAGATTGGTTTGACAGCATCAGAACCTTTTTTTGTTTTATGTCCCGTTAGGGCCTGGCTGATCTTCCACTGGCGGTGGTTTTGCTTGGATGGAGGTGGCATTACATGGTGCTTTGGTTGGTGGCAGAGCCCAGGGCATTTCCCCCCTCACTTCTGCAGTTTCAGGACAGCGGGCAAGACCATCAAGAGGGTGGGGGACAAAATTCCAGAGTCGCAAGTCATCCTTGGGTGCCAGTGGAGCTGGGCAAATCATATTTTCATAAAATATTTGGGTTGGATCTTGTTTGAGTAAAGAGGGGGTGCCAGAAGGATCTTTGCGTGGGGTTTTGTGGTGGCACTTGCTAGTCCTGGTAACCAGCAGCTGAAGAAAAGTTCATTTGGCAGGGAGGGGGGAAACAAGCTTCCTGTGGCTGTTCATTCCTGGCAGAGAGTATGATGCCATATTTTCCTTTTCCTTTTGTCTGTTTCTTGTCATTCTATGTGAACTTCAAGTCCAGTGAGGATGGTTTGTTTTGTGTGTGTGTTTCCTACATGTCTGTCTTTCTCTCCCTCCAGGGCATTCTGATTACATTTACTTGTAAACCATCTGCTGCTCCTTGTCACAAACACTTGTGCTGAATTTTGTCCCAGAACTGACCTATTTTTTATGACTCCTACGCCTCTACTGTGGAATGTGGCTTTTAGACGCTAACTTAGACTTGAGAACATGCAAAAGTGTGTAAAATTGGGACATACATAGGAATGTATTTAAATCTTCCAGTCTCTGCTTTCTTAATATTTTAAGAACAAATGAGATGTTTACTTTAGTGCTGGTTTCCTACATACTCAGAGCTGGCCAGAGAACTAACTGCTGTGGCTCTCTTCTCCAGAGCCATTTCTTCCACTCTTCTTCCTTGTGTTAACCACCATTGTATACTGCATAGGGATGGATACAAACCCGTAAAATGGTGGTTCATTTGATTACACGAACCACGAACTTTTCTCATTTCCCAAACCAGTTTGTGGTTCATTCGGTTCATGAGTTTGGGAGGTGGTAGAACAAGCCCTTTGTGAGTTAGAGATGCCAGACTCCCAGGGAGTCTTCAGCAGGCTCTCCTCCACCCACCCTCCAAGTTTGGGGAAGATTGGCTTTGAGATGTCTGAGTTATAGCCCCTCAAAGCAGGTCCCCCCAGGGAAGCCCAGCTCTAGCCTTCCCTTAAATCAGCCACACAGCAAACAATTCTTCCTAACTTGCTATCACACGACTAACTCCTCTCTCTTCCTGCTCCAAAGGAAAGCAGCTGAGTCAGGGTGTGGTATTATATGTACAATCTGCTCCTATAGAGCAGAACGGGAGCTCCATGGTTGGCTCCTAGAGCTGCCAATCAAGCTATAGACAACTGCTATGGGTGTTTCTGGGGCTCTCCATAAGTCCACCCCCAGCATTGCCAAGGAATTGATTGAATCAGTGCCAGGCTGACTGGAGAACGAACCACTCTAACAAACCAAACAAGCCTCCATGGGAAAAAGATGGTTTGTTTTTGCATTTGGAAATGACATGTCCAAATGAAACCGATTCAAAACAAACCATGAAGTGGCCTGGTTCGTGTTCAAACTGCAGTTCATTTCATCGTTTGTGCCCATCCCTAATACTGGAATGTGCATTGATACCACCCATAGTGTCCTCATAAAGCAAAGATAAAGCATAAAGCATTGAAGTGGGTTTAGGAGGCTTGGTTTGCAGTGGTTCACATGAAATTGAAGCCATGTTTAATGCTGGCAAGGATGGAGGAGAGAAATTCTCTGGAGAAGGGAGAGAGAATGCGCATTGAGCCATGCTTCTGGCTTCCAGTCACTGTGATTTGTAAGGAGACAGGGTTGGGGCCTACATTAGGCTCCCAGTTTTATCTTCTTGTTGTTCCAGTAAGTAAAACTTGAAGGTGAATAGGAATTCACGATAACTAAAAATGTTCCTCTTGTTACACGGTGGAACATGAGCATGGCCTCACTTGAATGGATTTAATGCATCAAAGTGTGATGCAAGGAGCAACCCTCCTATGACCTAGTTCTTGTAAAGAGCAAATGAGGTGGCACATCCCCACCATATTGGGGAGAAGACTAGGCTAGAACCCTTTTCTCTGAGACAGCCTAAACTGCTGCGTGATTTGCTGGTTTTCCTGTGCACAGGGAATTTTTTTTTTTTGGTCCAGAGGAGCATTAGCTCAAGCAAGTTCCCAGATGAAGTTGGTACAGTCTGAATGCAGCTTGGGTCACCTGCTGTTTGTGAGAACTAAGCTTGTCAAGCTTCTAGTGGGTTAGCAAGTGATTCTGCCCTCACCTGGATAGCCCAGGCTAGCCTGATCTCATCAGATCTTGAAAGCTAAGCAGGGCTGGCCCTGGGTATTATCTGGATGGGAAACCTGCAAGGAACACCAGGACTGTGACTGGTAGGCAAGCAATGCCAAACCACCTCTGAATGTCTCTTGCTTTGAAAACACCACAGGGTCACTTGACAGCACTTTCCAGCCATGATTGTTTTGTTTGTGTGTCTTTGTAACGCACTTGAGTCCTGCGAAACCTTTAAGACTAACCAATATTAGCAGCCGCTTCGAAGATCAAGATGCTGACATTTGTCAGTCTTTAAAGTATCACAGAGCTCTTTGTGTACGTTTAGGAAGGGATCAGTTCGGTCAAGTTTAGTTTCTTCTTGCCTCTACCTCATCATGATTTTTACTCTTCTTGCTTTTCCTTAGCATGTGACTGTGACCCTGAGGGTTCCCAGTCCCTTCAGTGTAAAGAGAACGGTCGCTGTGAGTGTAAACAAGGGTTTGTGGGGACTCGCTGTGACCAGTGTGAAGAGAACTACTTCTACAACCGGTCCTGGCCAGGCTGCCAAGAGTGTCCTGCCTGTTACAGATTGGTGAAAGATAAGGTTGGAAATTGTGTGTTCGTGCCTCGTTTACTTTGTAGTCAGGGAAATAAGCTGGGATGGGGGTACAGCACAAGCAGGTCTGGGACAAGATGGAATTTTATGCTAAAAACAACAAATGTTATTATTTTCGTGAATGTTCATTTGCCAGACCACCTTTACATGCTGTCTAAATCTCTTTATTCACCCAGAAGTTTTAAGTGGAGAGAGCCTTGGTTACATCAGGATATGTGTCTCTGTTTTACGTTTCCACTATCAATTGAACTGGGGAGGGGTTAGTTCCTTGGCTCTTGTCCTTATTTCTTGCATTGTTTTGGAACCTTTAATTTTTATCCCATGTAATGTTTGCTTTTCTGCAAGCCATGGTTTGAGAGTCAGGATACTGCTAGGGAACTTAAGCCTTGGGTTCTTTCCCCCCTCCCCTAGGGTGAACTTTGTACCTGTTTTCCCTGCTCTTATAAACCAAGCCATCGAGCATCACTGCAAATCGTACTTCCACGGAAGCCTGATTTATGTTAACCATGGTTTGCATTGGTGTTGCTCAGGGCTATTTTTGTAGGAAAAGCCCAGCAGGAACTCATTAGCATATTAGGCCACACCCAACAGCAGGAACTCATTAGCATATTAGGCCACACCCCTGCCAGCATGGCTCATTAGCATATTAGGCCACACTCCCGTGTTACCAGAAGTGTGGTCATCCAGCCACACCCACCTTTTGCTTCTTATTCTGTTTACTTTGTTTGTTGTCAAAACCAGGGCTTTTTTTTGGAGCAGGAACTCCTTTGCATGTTAGGCCACACAGCCCTAATGTAGCCAATCCTAATGAGTTTCTGCTATTGGGTGTGGCCTATTATGCTAATGAGTTCCTGCTGGGCGTGGCCAACTCGGGAGCCAGAACTCCGTTCCTGTGCATTCCTGCCCAAAAATAGCCCTGGTGTTGCTTATTTAATGTGAAGCCATGGTTAGTGCTGGGAAAGGAGTGGGAAAATTGCTTCAGAGGAGAATAGAGCATATGTTCCCAAGGAATGCAATCCATTTGTTTGCATTCATTTATTGTTTATTTTATAAGCCTGCCTTTCCCACTGAAATTCAAGGCAGATTTCACAGTGTAAATGAATGCAGTCAAATAGCACTAGGCATTTAATAAGCAATGCAAATAGAACTATAATTACAACATTAAAAACAATGCAAAAAATTATGAGACTGGGTATGTCAAACAATGCAGAAAATGGTACTACATAAGTAGAAAACAATGCAGTAAGAGTAGGGTGGTACATACTGTGATGCAACAGTTTTGCAAGCCCCTTTCCCTCAAGTCTCAGGAGCTTGGAAGAGTTCCTGCTGCTGTCCTGTGTTTCTATCCAGCAAGGAAACCCCCTCACTCCTTTGTGGTTATCATCTTCTTTTTGGTAGTAACCACTGCCACCAAGAAATTTGAAAGAGTGTCTCGTGCTAGACGGATTTGTTCATCTAGCACTCTGTATCTGTATTGCCACTGAAAGGCTCTGTCTAATTGCTGCACTTCCTGCTTCACTTTTCCTAGCTAGTACAGGGGTGATCTATCACAATCAGGGCCGGCTCGCCCACTAGGCGAGCTAGGCGCTCGCCTAGGGCGCCAGGCCCGCAGGGGCGCCAAACTGCACCCCCGTGAAAAGGCCATTGCCGCCTCCCACCAGTGCCGCCGCCAGCGAAGAGCGCCCGGCGCTCAGGAGTCAGCTGTGGAGCTTGCCTGTCCTCCCCCTGTGGGGGAGAGAAGGCGGGGGGGCAGCCGGCACCGCCAGCACAGCGAAGAGCACCCCGGTGGGCGCTCAAAGGGAAGAGATGGGGGTTTAAACCCCGCTCCTTCCCTGGCTTGCTGGCGCGCCCGGAAAGGCCCTGGCCGCGGGTCTCTCGTCGGCCTGAAGGGGGAGGGACTTTCTGGACCCCGGCCCCACGTGAAGGAGGCGGGGTGCTTCGCTGGGCCTCAAGGTAGCCGTGAGATGCAGCGCAGACCTGACCAGCTTGCCACCCTTCCCAAGCACCAGTGCCCCTTCCTGTTTGTTCTCAGGATGGGGCCACTTTCCCGGCGTGGGACAGAAGCCTGCGAGTCTGTTCTGTGCAGAGATCGGCCCGATGGGTAGGCACGCCCATGCAGCTGAGGAAGTGAGGTGGGGGACTCTGGAGCAATCGGAAGTGCGTGCGGGGGAGGCCCTGGAGAGCGAGGGGCTGGGGGAGGGCCGAGTGGCGCGGCTGCCGCGGCTTTTGTGCACGGGGAAGGGAAGGAAGCACGGACGACCTTGGCAGCTCCTGGCCTGCCTTGGGGGTCGAATTCCTTGGCGCTGGGTGGGGGCGCAGGGGAGGGCAGCGGCGGCGGAGGTCCCTTTCTCAGCAGGAGGCTCCCACAGCCGCAGGTCTCTGCCCCCCCACCCGCCTTCCAGAGGTCTCTGCTCTGTCGGCCCAATGTGGAGCCCGTCCAGTACTCCAAGGTGGGAGCAGCTGAACAGTGGGGCGCCGGGGCAGCTGAACAGTGGGGCACCCCCCCCTCCCCGATACGACAGAGAACTCCCGCTGTCGGGGCACCTCCTGGCTGGCCGCCTCCAAGTTCCTCCTCCCCCCGTGGCCTCTCTCTCTCTCCCGTGCCGCTGCCTGTGCTGGAGCCCAGGACGCGGCGCTCCCCGCCTCCTGGCCAGCCACCTCTGAGTTCCTCCTCCTGCGGCCTCTCTCTCTCCTCCGTGGGCTGCCTGTGCAGGACAGCCGGCGGGCATGGCAGGGCTCAGCCGGGGCAGGGCATGAAGCGGGTAGGATCTTGTGTGATCCTATCCTAGTAGGATGGGCATGCACAATGGCAAGCTGCACGGCAGTGGGGGCGAGTCCCCCATTCCCCTCCTTCTCCGACATTCTTCTGGGGCCAATGGCCCATCCAGTCCAACACGGGCCGCTGGACTTCCTTCTCTCCAGGCCCCGCCTGGAGGTTGGCAACCCCATAACTCCTGGGCATGCGGGGGGGGCGCCAGAAGGTAGTCCCGCCTAGGGTGCAAAAAACCCCGGGGCCGGCCCTGATCACAATGTTGTAGTTTGGAGTGTTCCAGCTTCAGTGATGGCAAGTTCACCCACTTCCCCACTCCTTTACTGCTCTTTAGATAGAGGGACCAGATAAATGTGGTGTGGGTCCAGAGACCAGGCTTTGAGCATTCAAATTATAAGAAAGTTCAGAAATTAATCAAAAGCATACACGTGGTTTGTACAGCATCAGTCTGAGCAAGGTTATAAAGAAAAAGTGAACATTCAGTCCTTCTAACCCTAAACTCTATACTTATCATAGCATATGTTATATTTAGATAGTCTAGTAATTCTTGAAGCTGCAGAGTTTAAAAGTCCTTCATTACTTTGGTTTTCAGACTTTGGACTTCTCCCATTGTTCCTTGACATGTGGTTAGGATGGAATCTCTTTTAGAAGGCATAGTCCTTCATGGCTTGTGCTCACCCAGAGAGAAGAGCAAGATGGAAGAGACAAAAGACACCTTCTCGGGAATTTATAGTCTCATCTTTGACTGTCCGCTCCTTCTAGGGGCACTTAAGAGGAATAGAATTAAAATTATTTTATTTAGCCATAGGCCATTATAAACCAAAGATAACAGCAGAGAGGAATACTATAAACATGAATAATGGTATAAAACTGAGTAAAATCTAAGCAATTAATTGAATCGAAACATACCCACTGAGATCAATATTAATTAGTTCCCATAAGAATAGTGTTGACCACTTAAGAGGAATAAAAGAACTATTTAGCTGTCTGGCTTTAGCAGGGCTATGAGGTGGTAAAGTAACCTGTATGCTCTTTCTTCAGCCAGAGCCATTTATTTGCATTTGTAAGCACTGAGGTACTGGATACTTGGGGGAAGCAATGATTTGCACAGAGACTGAGTGACACCTGCTGGAGTTTTAAATGCTTGTCACCTGACCTGTCTCTACTGCCCTAGGACAGAATCATTTTTTGCCCCTTAGCCTTTCCTTCTGTCTCTCCTTCCTGTATAGGTGGCAGAACAGCGAGAGAGGTTGCAGGAGCTGGAAAACCTTATAGCCAACCTAGGAACAGGCGATGAAACCATAACAGATCAGGCCTTTGAAGACAGGTTGAAGGAAGCAGAGAGGGAGGTCATGGACTTGCTTCGGAATGCCCAAAACAACAAAGGTAGGTGGATACTCTCATTACTCCCAAGAATAACTCGCACTGTTTAGTCACCCGTAAAATGTTTCACAGGAGGCAGGATCTTTGAGAGTAATGTTTGCGTACTGTGCCTCTAGTGCTCAACATGAGAAGGACATAGGCACTTATATCTTATCTAAGACCAAATTTTAAAATCCCTTTTCTAAAGGTGGTAATTTAAAAGATGCATAAAGGAAGGCTTGTTCTTTACGTTTTGCTTATGTGGGAGTTGAGAAAAGCCAAGTAGTGAGCTGCAGTGAGGAATTTGAAAAGACTGTGTTGTAATCATTCTATTGGTCTCTGAAGAAGTCTAGAGAAATTTTATCATTTCTAAAGGCAGCTTCCTCAAATTAATGTGCAATATCAGGATAATTTTTCATTCAAGGTTATTTCAGTTTCACTGTTGCCCAGTTCTTGGCATACTGTCTAAATCTCGGCATCATCTGGAAGCCAGTGCATCTCCGCCCCGCCCCCCCTCGCCTTTCTTTTGCACTCCCACTCACGGCTTTTAGTTAAAGGAATAAATCAGTAACACCTGTTCAGAGTTGCCTTATTTTCATCCTTGTGCAATTAACAGAAGTGTGGTAAATGAAGAAAACTTGTTTACCATCTTTCATGTTTATTATTATATTGCCTGTCTCAGAGGTAGAGATGTGAGGGCCCAGATAAAAAACAATAAAATTTGGGAGGAAAGCATCCCCCCCACACACACACTTTTTTCCTGAGGTGCCCCTCCCCCATTTTACTGGCAGGGGAAAATAGGAAATTTGGAGGAACACTAAAAAGAAATTCCTATGTAATATCTTCACTTTTAGAATAAGTAAAATGCTTCTTAAGGCAAAGTTTTCCACCCTCAAAATGTATAGCATGAAAAAGTCTGAGCAATTTATCAGTTTATCCAATGGAAAAAATGGGAGATTTTGAAAAGCACCAGAAAAAAAATAATGAAATATTTTCTCTTTTTGAGTGACAACCACCTTGTTGTACAAACGATTTCTGTCGTTCCAGTACTTTTTCCATGAAAAAGTCTGAGGACTTTTTCTGGAAAAATTGAGAAATTTTAGGGAGAACTTTTTAAAAAAACAAACTCTTAATGCTCATATGATAGACATATACAGCAAGAAATCTTTTTTGTTTAGATGTAAACAATTTTGCCTGCCATTAATTTGCTATAACATGTTTAATGATACATTAGTAGAGTTCAGTATTGTCAGCGTTGCAAAGTTTAGCTTAATATCCAAATGAGTTGGCAGTGCTACCTATTGTGACTGAGAGCATTTCTATCCAAACAATATACTTGTTCGTGTTTACCGCAGAATTTTCTGCCTTGAACTTTTGTTTTTTCCTATCTGTCAGATGGCAAAGATACATGTGCTCTGGTAGCATAGGGTGTAGCAGTTTGCAATTCTCAAGTATTTGGGTATACTTGTAATTTTTATTTTAGAAAATGAAGATACTTATAATTTTAAATTCCATAAATATGCCAAGTAGTACAATTTAATATGGTGACTAAGGGATAAATGATCCATTTTATGTTGTTCAGTTAGTAAATAGCAAAACAAGTACTGCATATATTTCCCTTTCTCCCAAAATGTCTGTGTTTTCCTAAAACCATGTGTATTTGTGTGTTTTTCTACCCCATGGCTTCAATATTTCCGGAAATTTTATTTTTCCACCCAGATGTAGATCAGGGCCTGATGGATCGTCTCCATGAAATCAACAGAACCCTGTCCGGCCAACTTGGCCGGTTGAGGAATATCCAGAAGACAGTAGCAGATACAGAAAACCTTGCTGAGCAAGCCCGCAGCCGGGTGGACGACACAGCCGAACTGATCAAAACTGCTGCAGATAAGCTATCAAAAGCATCAGCAGCAGTTGCCAAAGTGGTGAGTGAGTTCTGTGCTTGGTTCTGAAATTTCATACCACCTGATCGAAGTAGTCATGGCTATATAGGTATGCTGACATTCTTAAAATGAATATTGGCTTTTTTGTTGTTGTTTTAATTTGTGTGTGTGTGTCATGTGCTTGCCTGAAAGTCATGGTTGACTTCTGGTGACCTGTGCTGGGGGTTTGGAAGTTTTTCAGAGAGGTGGCTTGATTAGCCTGCCTCTGCATCCCGCTTCTGGTATTCCTTGGAGGTCACATAAGAGAAGCCAATGTTGGATCAGGCCAGTGGCCCATCAAGTCCAACACTCTGTGTCATACACTGGCCAAAAATACCAGGTGCCATCAGGAGGTCCACCACTGGGGCCAGGACACTAGAAGCCCTCCCACTGTTGACCCCCCCAAGCACCAAGAATACAGAGTATCACTTGCCCCAGAGTCCCTATCTATACCTTGTAGTTAATAACCACTGATGGACCTCTGCTCCATATGCTTATCTATTTCCCTCTTGAAGCCGTCCATGCTTGTAGCCACCACCACCTCCTGTGGCAGTGAATTCCATGTGTTAATCACCCTTTGAGTGAAAAAGTACTTCCTTTTATCCGTTCTAACCCAACTGCTCAGCAACTTCATTGAATGCCCACGAGTTCTTGTATTGTGAGAAAGGGAGAAAAGTACCTCTTTCTCTACCTGCTTTATCCCATGCATAATCTTATAAACCTCTATCATGTCATCCCTCAGCCATCGTTTCTCCAAGTTAAAGAGCCCCAAGCACTTTAACCTTTCTTCTTAGGGAAATTGTTCCAACTCCTTTATCATTCTAGTTGCCCTTTTCTGCACTTTTTCCAAAGCTATAATATCCTTTTTAAGGACTGTACACAGTATTCCAAATGAAGTCACACCATTGATTTATATAGGGGCATTATGATATTGGTTGATCTGTTTCTGATCTGTCTCTGCCAGTTCAGACCCCATCAACATATATTTATAGTTAGGATTTTTGGCTCCAATGTGCATCTTTCCAAGTACTACATCTAGATGAGGCCTTGCTTAGCTTCCACGATCTGACAGGATCTGACTTGCCTGGGTATCCAGGTCAGAACTTTTTTTGTTGTTGTTTTGTAATGCAAGCTTCTGTATGCTTGGAACGGTATATAAGCAATGCCTAGTGGAATCTCAAAGCCCAGGTGGGTTGCTGAATAACATTTGCACTAGACAGACTATGGTTTGCTGCTCCCCTTAGCTAGAAGAACCAAAGTAAATGATGCCACACAGTACAAAATGCAGAATGCAGTATATAAAATGAGAAATCGTGCAAATTGCTTTAATTTGCACAGCTTTGCAGGATTCATCTTTTCTGGGCCCAAATTTAGAGTTCCATTGCTACCAAATTTTTAAGGAGCTCAGACTGTACACAGTGCCAGGAATAGCCTGGTTTGTGGTAGAACAGCTTTTTGCTGAAGGCTGTAATCCTATCTACACTTAACTCAGAAATACACTGCGTTCAGCATTGTTTACTTCCAGAAGGCCCACGCAGAAGCTTGGGCTACATGTATCTTCTTGTCTTCTGATCTTTTTCTTTGGTGAACACAGAGCATGACAGTATACTTCAGATGTACAGAATGAACGGTCTTGAAATTTAAAAGATGATACCAGAGAAATATACAGGACCAAATTGAAAGTGTCGTTCTTCTCTTTTCTTTCAATTGAGACTTGATGTTTGAAATAATTCCATAATTTGCAGCTGCTATGCCTTACTGATCAATGGTGGGATTTCTCGTAATCCTGCTTTGTGAATGGAGTCCGAATAGAAGTTCAAGACCCAGCCCCCAGTACCCACCCTTGTAAGGGCGGTGGCTGGAAAATTCTGTTGCTACAGACATAGCTCCTTTTGCATACTCCTTTTGCTTCTGAACTCACTGGGCAGGGCAGGCAGTGCATTTTGAAAGGCAGTATGCAGTCATGTAGCTGATCCCTGGGAAAGATTAATGGTAGAGGACACATTCTTGAAAATCCAAATTTTGACATGGACAATTAACAGAAAACATGAGAGCTGTTAAACGTCTTCATTCCCCTGGAATGAAAAATGCCATTGTCTCTTGGTAGTCAAATACTGTTGTATGTTAACTTGTAGATACTGGCAGCCTTGAATCAAGTTCCTCCTTTCCATACCACATACATTTGGAAGAATGCATAACATGTAATTGTCTTGCCATGCGTATCTCTGCTTATTGGCTGCTGAGTATGCGGGGAACACAAGGAAATGCATAAGGGAATTGACATCACATAGCACATTTCCATAATTACACAATGATCAATTGTACATTGGCCTGTTCTAAAACCAGCTTCTTGGGGGATGAAAGGATTCACTCATCCAACTTCCTCACTTTATTTACTTCATTTATCCCCAGCCTTTCTCCCCATTGGGGACCCAAAGTGCTTATATTGTTCTCTCCTGTTTTATCCACACAACAACCCTGTGAGGTAGGTTAAACTGAGAGTGTATAACTCTCCCAGACTCACCCAACAAGTTTCTGTGGCAGAGGGGGAATTGAACCTGGCCTTTCCAGATCCTAGTCTGACATGCTGACCACTATACTACAATAAGTAAAGATAAAGGTTTCCCTTGCTTGAAAGCCAGTCAAATCCAATTCTAGGGGGCGGTGCTCATCTCCGTTTCCAAGTCAAAGAGCCAGCGCTGTCTGAGGACTTCTCTATGGTCATGTGGCTGGCATAACTAAATGTCAAGGCGCACATAACTCTATTACCTTCCCACCGAAGTGGTACCTATTTATCTACTTGCAATTTCTTGCCTTCGAACTGTTAGGTTGGCAGGAGCTGGGACCAAAGATGGGGGCTCACTCCGTCACGTGGCACTCAGGTCTCGAACTGCTGAGCTACAAACCTTCCAGTCTGCAGCTCAGCGTCTTAACCTCTGCGCCACCATGGCCCTTATACCACAATAAACAATGCAGTAAATTTAGAAATCTAAATTATATTGTGTCTGATACAGATCCATGTATAACGTAGATGATTTCTTTTATGTGCTGGTAACTGGAAAGTCAAGCAAAAGCTGTTTTAGTTTCGGGAGTAAATTGTCATGTGTTTATTTTAATGTAAAGCTTATAATAATTTTTCTGATGTAAAGTATGTTTAAGTATGGGGAACCTAGCTTTTATTATTTTACTATCCCTGGTTTTTATGTCTTGGAGATCATATTCTTGACCTTTCCTTATATTTTGATACTTATAACAGCCTTCAGCTAAAAGCAGTAAAGATTCTGAACACCTTCCAGAGAGAAAAGCAGGACCTGAGCCAGGGTTTTTCCCCCCTCCAGTAGCCACTCAGCATTCCCTTTTTATGGCTGTATTTAGTTAAATCAATATACTTTCAATGTATGGACAATAATTGCTTATATTTTAAGCTGTTCTTCATAGTCTGCGTGCAGTCCCACTTATGGGTTCTGTACCTGTGCCAAGGCAATTTCGGAATATTTTCAAGCTCTGACCGCAAAAAATGGCACTCATATCCCCTCCCCAGAGAGAGACCATGGCTTCACCATGCATGCTTTGAGGGGGAGGGGGAGCACTTTACTGCTAGATTCTCTTATGAACTCTTTGTTAAAAGCCAGTATACTTTAAATGTATGAACCACTGTTGCTTGTATTTTTTTCCTCTGTTGAGTTGAAGATATTTTTTTAAAAATGGTTGTTGAAAGTGTATTTGGTTTCTTCTCCAGTCTATTCCTTCACCAGATTTGATCAGCGATCCCAACAATATGACTCTTCTGGTAGATGAGGCCCGTCAGCTAGCTCAGCGGTAAGGCCCGTGACATCCTGGTGGGGATACTGTGCTTTCACTCCAGCTATGTCTGTATTGTGGCATTATTAGGTGACACAAGGCTTCCTCTTTTCTGCTCCCCTCCTTAATTTTGCTTTCTTCCATCACCCGTACTCTTATCTCCTGCCGTGCCCCCCCCCCCATTGCCCTGCCTGTTACATAGAACCACTGTGTTTATGGACACACACACACACCCTCAATTGCTGTGGGTACTGTGTGGTGCAACCTATGTTTTCACCATCTCCAAACTCTTTCCCCATGCTCACTCTAGTCTTCCGTCCTTCTGCCCTAAGAAAAAGAAGGCTGTGCTCAGCAAGAGAAAGGATGGCCTCATAACAGAGAAGTCATAACACATACTCTGGTTCTTGTTGCGTTGGGTTCTGATTATATTCAAGTAACAGCGAGCTGTTTCCTGAGGCATTTTTCTTACCAAAGTACAAAATGCACAGTTCACATGTACAAATTGTGCAGATAATGGGTGTCTGTGTGTGTGTGTATGTATGTATGTATAAAGGCGCCCTGAATCCTGCGGGGAAGGAGCAGGATAAAAATCAAATAAATAAATAGCAGGTTTTCCCTTCTTTTTAAAACACATAGTAAACATTGGTAGATCAAATCCCCACATGTTTTATTTCAAAGGGAAAAGGATGTTGAAAGCTCCATGCGCTACACATGTATTGTGCTCCAGCATATCTCTTCCCAGGTATAAAATGCTTGGTAAGAAGCAACAATGAGAGGTGTGACCCTGCTCTGCAGTGTGGCCTGGTTCTTATCCCTGTGCTCCAGTCCACTTAAGTACCATCTACACTCAAGTACCTTCATCAATGTGTCTAGTGACCTAGTTTCAGGAAGGTAGCCATTTTGGTCCGCTGTAGAAGAGCTAGATTTGAGTCCAGTAGCACCTAGAGACCAGCAGGATTTAATGTCTGAGTGGTCCTGATCTTCAGATTTAGGTATCCGCAGATGGGGGCCACATGTCACTATTAGATATATAGATTACTGGCCTGGTTCCTACTGTTCCACTGAGCAAAGTTTGAAGCCTTCCTCCAGCCTAAAGAGTCTACTTCCAGCATAAGAGGCTCTTCCTTCAACACTTAGGTTGAAGGATGTTTTGCATCACTTTGGCTGAGGGATGTTTTGCTACCTAAGGGTAGGATGCACGTTAGTCTGTTCAGAAACAATGCCTTGTGTTTAGGCCACCAGTAAGGGTGCTTGGAAGGGAAACTGTCTCTTGATAGCTTGCTTTCCTCTTCTAATATTATTGCTGCAGGCACAAGCAAGAAGCTGATGACATTGTGCGCATAGCCAAAGAAGCTAATGATACATCAGCACAGGCGTATAAACTGCTCTTGGATACACTGGCAGGAGAGAATCAAACAGCGAATGACATCGGTGACCTTAACAGAAAGTAAGTCCAGTATGGAGGTGATGATGCAATAGCATTCAGAGAACTCTGTGGTTTTACTTTTATTCTCTTTTAATTTGCCCAGTTTAGTTCACAATATTATTATTAATTTATTTAAAAGATTTCTAGCTTACAACCTCCAGAGCATGCCTGAGGCGGCTGACGGGGTTAAATTTTATTACTTGTTATGTGTGAGATGGCTAAACTTACTATGTTCAGAGAAAAGACATTATCTATACTTATTGCTAACTGGAAACCCCTTTTAGACTTTTTACATGACACAGAAAAAAATGGAACTGATTTATTTGATAACTAAGGGGGGGAAATAGATAATAGAAGAAAGAGAACCTTATTTTTATAATTATAGAATACGTTTTAAGTTTGTAACATGTATTTATTGTGGGAAAAAATCAAAAGTTACTTCTTTATATTTATAGTTTTTCTCTATATTTCCTTATTCCTTTATTTTCTTGTTTCTGTTTCTGATAGTTCTTGCTGGTTTTTTATCCTTTGCTATAAGAAACTTGCAATAAAAATCATGGCAAAAAAATGTAATGTTTGAATGTGACAAATTATGTCTTTAGCTATTAACCACAATAGCTTCACAACAGCAAACGAGGCTGCAGGATGAAAAACGGACAGGATTAAAACAAACTGATATGAGAATGCTGAAAAGCCCAGAACACAGAAAGCTTTAATTGGGTGCTGAAAAGTATAAAGTCTATTTAGTGTTCTCAGGATTTGAAACTGGGACGTTTCTCACCCGCGGTGAGACCAGTGAGCCAGATTGATGGGATTCTCTCTCTCCCACTCTCAGGTATAATCAAGCAAAGGATATTTCCCGAGATCTGGAAAGGCAGGCAAACAAGGTCCATGCCGAAGCAGAGGAAGCCGGAAACAAAGCTCTGCAGATCTATGCTAATCTCACCAGCCTACCGGTTGTGGATACAGAAGGCCTAGAGGTGTGTTGAGTTAGGCAGTCCTGAACAGCATATTAAGGCATTGCGGCTGTGGAAGCCTTAAAAAGACAGTGGGTTGGATTTTGCCTAAAATTGCCACAGGCAGAAGGATTTCCTCCTCCTGCTGCAGCCCCTCAAAATGCTGCCCCTATACAGGAAAACCCCAGGAATAGCAGGGGGGAGGGAATGGGAAATTAGTGAAAATCATCCTTCCCCCTTCAGCCTATGGAATGTTTAGGCAGGTTCCCAGCTTATGCAACGGTAGTAACATTTTGTACCTAATCGCAGGGGTAATGGTTCAAGCTCTCAACTCTAGCTATGGGATAATTATCTGAAAGCTTCATAATGCGGCCGTTTTTACAAACCTAAATAGGCAGGATTAAAAGGAAAGGAAGCTTTTTATTTTCTGGTAAGTTCATCTCTGTACCTAAAATACTTAAATGTTTTCCAAAAGCATTTGAAAATATGAAAAGGCTGTGATTAAAGACAAGGGCAGAATCTAAGTTTTTTGCTGGGGAGTTTGCTGTATCTCCCGGTGATTGTCTTCTGGTAACCTAGTCTGGTGTCCAGAGATGCAAAGAACTACGGGAAAAGTAGTTCCAGTAATTATGAACACCTTTAGGTACTGCTGTTCTTGCTCATGTCAGCATCCCAGAACCAGCAGAGACTCTACTGCAACAGCTGGTGTGATGCAATAAGTTAGGAAAAAGGAAGTAGCTTGTATAGTGAGATGCAATGGGGGCCCAGTCCACTCCTGATCCAAGTTGGAGGTTAAACAAAGTAATGTGGCTCCCCTGAGTTATGTCCAGAACAAAAGGGGTGGAGGTGGGAGTGGATTCTGCCCACCATATAAGGATTTCCAGGATGTTCTGCATGTAGCATAATAAGTGGGTATCCTGCCTCCTGGTTTTCCAAAGCACTGGTGTTCAAACTGTCCTGACCCCCTGGGACCCACCTTTAATCCCCAGGTGGCAGCATGTGACCCACTGAGTTTCAAGCATGTCACAGTAAGTAACGTGACACCACACTCACCTGACATTAGAGTCATGTGGTGGGAAAAGATGTGTGTTTACTCAGAAGGAATCCTCCCCACCAATAAGTGTCTTAGCCTCTCTGTTCTCATCTTCTCAGCTTGCATGAAAAAAGAGGCAGGATGTTGTTCCTTAAATGTGTGCACTAGCATTTGAAAAGGCGACTGTACAGGCTTTTGCGACCCAGCATGTTGGGCTCCATGACTTAGACTGAAGGTCTTGGCCCCTGAGTTGAAGACCACTGCTCTAAAGGGTGTACTGATCCAGGTTGTCCAATTGTATGTTAAGGTTCTAATTCCTTCTCCTTAAAAATGTAGCAGTTCAATCTTCCATCATCACAGTTGGTTTTCTTCCTGTTCTTTTTTTTTTTTTTAAACCTGGCATGTGCAGAAAGAGGCAAAGAAGATCAAGGAGGAAGCCAAAGACTTAGATCAGCTAATTAACAGGAAGCTGAAGAATTATGAGGATCTTATCGAAGACATGAAAGGGAAAGAACTGGAAGTGAAAAACCTTTTGGAGAAAGGGAAGACTGAACAGCAGGTCAGTTGCATCGCTGACGAACCCGTAAAATATGCAATAGGCTGTGAGATATATTTAACTGTTCTTACATTTCTGACAACTGGTTAAATCTGCAGAAGTGTGGGGGCCAGATGTTCAGAAAGCTTCAGCCATGTTCTTGAAGATTTATGTCTGCTGAGGAGCCTGCTCTGCCTGATTTGGAAGGCCAATTTTAGGTTTCTTGTGGGGGGAGAGGGAGAACTGGGTTAGGCTGTGGGATAATAACCGAGTGGTGGATAGGTGAAGGGTAGGACTGAAAGGGGATTAAAGGGAGAAACTATGAACTGGAGATGGAAGTGCTGTGGCTCAGGGACACAGCATCTGCTTTGCATACAGAAGGTTCCCAGATTCTGTCTCCAGTTAAAAGGCTTGGGTAGTTGGTGATGTAAAAGACCTCAGCATGAGATCTGAGATAGTCATTGTTTCCAGTCCAATTACACAGTATTGACTTTGATTAACCAATGGTCTAATCCAGTATAAGGCAGCTGTAAGGCGAGTTGAGTGTTTGAAGAAAAGCTGCGTCACTATCTCCTTTAGTGGGGGGAAGTATTTGATATTGAGATTACCGGGGGGCGGGATAGACTCAGCCCCATTTCTATCTTGGTTTTCTTCCTGCAGACAATCTCTTGGTTTTTCTGCACTCCCTTCTTTACCGGTGCTGGGAGAGCTTTATCATCTCTCCGCCTCAACCTGAGCCACGTGGAGTGGGGAGTTGGCAGAATTTTGGAGACACATCATAAAATGGTCTCTTGGGCCATCAGAAGGAGGGTGCCACTTTTCTCCTTCAGTAACCAAATGAGGTGCTGGCCTGTGTTACATTTTGGTGTGATAGGTGGACATGCATGCCCTGTGACTCCAGTGGGCTGCTGCAGCTGGATAGTACAAGTATATATCCCAAGCTTTGAGCCCCTTTCAGAAGCATTGTAACGCCTGCCTTTGGGGGCTTTTATAACTGTTACTGAATTACATTCAGTCCAGCTTTGTTTTGCTTTTAGCACCTGCTCCTAAGCCTTAGCCTGCCTGTTTGCAGTAAAACTGGATAAGCTTTGCAGTTTTGAGCACTGGAGTGTGGCTAGATGTACACATTGGTAGAAAGGCAAAGGAGCATACATTAACGTGCCATGTGTTTGCTTAGACTGCTGATCAGCTGCTGGCTCGAGCAGATGCTGCCAAAGCTCTGGCCGAAGAAGCGGCCAGGAAAGGGAACAACACACTCCAGGAGGCCAGAGACATTCTTGGCAATCTGAAAGGTAGGTGGTGGGGCTTCCTGTTGAATCCTCCTGCAGCATGACAAGCTGGAGATTATCAGGAACGGTATTGAAAGCAGAACAGCCAATATTGGTGTCTCCCCCCCCCCCCCGTGTAGATCTGTGGGCTAGTCTCCTTTAGAATACTGCGTGCCACTCTGGTTGCCATATCTCTTGAAGGACATTGCAGAGCTGGAGAAAGTGCAGAAGAGGGGCAACCAAGATGAAGTTATGGGTTTGGAGCACCTTTCCTTTGAGAAAAGGCTGAAGCGTCTGGGACTTCTCAGTTTAGAGAAGAGACAACTCGGGTGTGGGGGACACACATGATAGAGGTTTATAAAATTATGCATGGGGTAGAGTGCGTGGACAGAGAGAACTCTTTCTCCCCCTCCCAAAATACTAGAATTCAGGAGTACTCAGTGAAACTGATGGGTAGTATATTCAGGAGGGACGAAAGAAAATATTTCTTTACACAACAAGTGATTAAGATGTGGGATTCACTGCTAAAGGAGGTAGTGATGGCCACAGGCATAAACAACTTTAAATGGGGATTAGACAGATTGATGAAGGGGTAGGTCCACCAGTGGCTACTAGCCCCAGTGACTAAAAGGAACCTCCCCATTCAGAGGCAATAAACCTCTGAATCCTAGGAGGCAACATCAGAGGAAGGCCTCAGCCTTTATGCCCTGTTCTTGGCCCTCCAAAGTAACTGGTTGGCCACTGTGAAACAGGATGCTGGACTGGATGGCCACTGGTCTGATCCAGCAGGGCTCCTTTTACATTCATATGTCCTCTCAAAGTGACTGAGGTTTCTCTTTGAGTAGCAATTGTTGTGACTCTTCACACAAATATTAGCTTCATGCAAGCTGTATTTTCAGGGCTTTCTGTATATGTGTGGAATTCAGCTGGGGGGAGGCGGTACACACTTTGCAGAAGGTGGTGGTTTAATCTCCTGGCACGTTCAGTTAGAAGACTTTTGGGTATCCAGGTGGGGGTATTTGCCTTCCAGAGATCTGGCTGCTGCCAGAGTGGAGAATACCGAGGTAATTGGGCCAGTGAACATAAGAACATAAGAGAAGCTAATGTTGGATCAGGCCAGAGGCCCATCCAGTCCACACAGCGGCCAAAGATACCAGCTGCTATCAGGACGTCCACCAGTGGGGCCAGGACACTAGAAGCCCTCCCACTGTTGACCCCCCCCCGCAAGCACCAAGAATACAGAGCATCATTTGCCCCAGAGTCTCTATCTATACCTTGTGGCTGTTGACTCTGTGTAAGACAGCTTCATGTGTTGCATCTCGGCTTGTGTGTGTGTTTCCAGGCAACTTTTTAGCCTTTATGGCTTGTAATGTTCCCAGGAAAAAGATGGCTGACTACAACTTCCTACCTGACCTGATTTTAGATAGATTTTTTATTTAAGTGGGTCTCCCAGGGCTGAGTGCCAGTAGTTCTCCTTGTTTGTTGTCCTCCCCTAGTTTAGAACATGGGAGGTGCTTTCCTCTCCATCCACTTGGCAGCAGGTTATAGTTTCAGGAAGAATGAATGACTCCTGGGCCTGGAGGCTCTTCCTACTTTCCTCCTGTCTCTGTTGTGATCAGTCTCAAGTTCTACCTAGTCTGGTCCTCTGGTTAAGCAATTGGCTTTTCCCTGCCTGCAGGCAAGGTCTCGCGTGTTTTAAGTGTTCCTACACTACATAAAAGATCAGACTGTGGACAGCTCTGCTGTTCTGTAGCTGCAGAGACAGCCCTAGGAACATCACATCAGCCTCTTAAACATTTCTCCACCTCCCTCCACCCCTTTCTTATTGATCATGTGAAATACATGGGCTGAGTCACTCTTTCTCTTGTGTTGTGGCTCAAGTCTTTGCCAGCCCTAGCCCTGAAATCAGTCCTCTTCCCAACAGCTCCAGTTCCCCTTACAGGAATCCATGTCTTTCCTTGCAGTTTCCTGCCAGGTTGGGGCCTGAGGGGACCATTTCAGAGGCGCCAGAGTGCTCCTATGAACCTGAAGTCACAGCAGGGAATGCTGGGTCTGTGTACTCCCCGGCAGCATGGCTTCCCAATTACCTTCCCCCCAGGCTTCCTGGTCTTTGTGGCAAGAGGACAAGAGAGTTGAGCCTTGGATGTGTCCCAAGCTAGAAAAGCCCCTTGATCCCTGTCAGGGGAGGGTTGTCACATCCCTCCCTCTCTCAGGTCCAGGAAGCAGAACAATCACACAGCCCACATAACTGAGACTAAAAATGGGTGAGTAAAGACCTAGCACAGAAGGTGCAGTTGTTAGATGCTGAAGCAGGGCAAACCCTTCACCCCTGCCAGGAGTTAGCCTCTAAGATGGGTTACGTCTCCCTGAATTAATAAATCTAGATGTCACTGAGAGAATCCTATGGTCTCGACTGTACCATTTCAGATGGTTCGGGGGTGGGGGGTGGGAACCCTCGTATGGCTTCCCTGTACTTGGAAAAACAAAAATCCAGGTGTTCTACAGTAGCCTTCCCCTTGGCATGATATTTCTCTGTGTGGAGGAAACTCAGTCATGAGAGCCTCTGCTTGAACTTCCAAGCATCTTGTTTGGCCGCTGTTGACAACAGGGCACCGGAATAGACGAGCGTTCCAGTCTGATCCAGTCTGATCCTGTGGCTCTCTTGATCTTCCAGACTTCGACAAGCGTGTCAATGATAACAAAACAGCAGCCGAGAACGCCTTGAAAAAGATTCCTGCCATCACCCAGACCATTGCAGAGGCCAACAATAAGACACGGCAAGCTGAGCTAGCACTGGGCAATGCGGCTGCTGATGCCAGGGAAGCAAAGAACAGAGCTGACGATGCTGAGAAAATTGCTAACTCTGTACAGAAAGTGAGTCAAGCAAGGGACCTGGGGATGGGGTATAAAGGTAGAGCACAAGGTTTGTATACAGAAGATCTCAAGTGGATTCCCTGGCATTTCCAGGTAGAGGATCTTAGATTGGGGGGGTGGAAAGATCTCTGCTGGAGTCCTTGGACAGCTACTGCCAGTGAAAGTGGGCAATTCCCCTGGTCTGATGAAGAGGAATTTCTGTTCCTTGTGCCCAGTTTATTAACTCGTTTGGCTTTTTCCCCTGCCAATAGAATGCTGCGACAGCGAAGGCCGATGCTGACAAGACCTTCTCGACTGTCACCGACCTGGACAAAGAAATGGATGACATGTTGCAGCAACTGCACGAAGCAGAGGAAGAGCTGAGGAAGAAACAGGACAGTGCAGACCAAGATATGATGATGGCAGGAATGGTAAGACCTTTTTTTTTTTAAAAAAAGCTTCATTTTTATTGACACTTCCCAGTGCAAGTTACATTGCATATTTTCTGTATGGATGTGGAAGGCCAGCACTTAGGAGTACATTTATTCCTTTCAAAAAGAAAATGAGCGGGTACCAGCCTGTGGATAACAGTCCCTCATCATTCCAGAACCATTTTCTTTTATCTTCTTCCCTCCCACCTTTTGTCTTCCTGCCGAAACGGCACAGGATGCAATAGAGTCTGAGGCCAAGTTTACATGCGTGTGCATTGCTTGTGCTTGATGATGCCTTCGTGGTCTAACATCGGTGGAAATAGCCATCACAGATCAAACGCCACAGATGGAAATTCTTATAAAAATTTCAAATCAGCTGTACCTTCCAGTTTGCATGGCTTGTGCGTACTTCTGCAAATTGTTGGGCATGCATGTTATAACTGGACTCATGCATTTTGCCCTTTGATTCCACAGGCGTCTCAAGCTGCTCAGGAAGCGGAAGACAATGCAAGGAAAGCAAAGAACTCTGTGAACAGCTTGCTCAATATGATTAATGACCTTCTTGGGAAATTAGGTATGTATCCTTTTCTTAGGTAACAAAGTTTCTGTGGAGTTCTGTGCCTCTCAGCCTGAATGTTGCGGTTGTTAGACTATTGCCTTTCAGTAATCTTTTTTCCTCTCACACTGAAGACCTGTCTGGCTAACAAACCTAAGGCCAACTTATATCTTCCAGTGACTGCCCAGAATTTGGTGGTGTTGACAGTCACACATGATGATCACACCAAAGAACACAGTGTACTGAAGCCAGAATTGCAAAACGCTAATACTAATAAATACCACACTGTAAACAATTAGTGGATATTTGAAATATACTTTTATGTAAAATGACTGAGTGTGCTGGTCGTTGACTGTAACAATAAATTTGATTGATTCAAATATATAAATCCATACCATCATTACAAGAGTCCAAATGCTATATGCAATTACAGATTTCTTTTCATACACACAAACACACACATACATACACACACACATACATACACACACACACACACACACGTTTTTACAAGTGATATATGTGCATCTCCAGATACATTATTTTCACCAACTATTTTTACATGTACCGCAACAGGAATCTGTTTTCAATAGGTTTCTTCATCAGATGAATGCAAAGCCAAAGGCTGACAAATTGCCTAGATAATTGACACAAAACTCATTACATGCATTGTTCATTGCATGAAAATACCATATGTTACTACTAGCCAGAGAAACCTCAGCTCAAAGCAGATGCATGAAACCATACAACAATGCCCATACATTGTACTAATCACTGTTAATAAGTCGATATTGTTGTTATATAATGAATCATCTTATATTGTTTCCCCTGTGAAGGGGAGATATCTCTTTTATCTCCCATTAAAAATAGTTAAAGGGCCTTAGCTTCACGTTGCACTTAGTCCATAGTCTTATATTAATGCAGTTTTTTACATGTCATCTGAACTCTTATTTTGATAATATTTGTTTATATAGTTCAAATAGCAACAAATGGTTTACAGTGTGGGGGTTTATTAGCATTTTGCAGTTTTGATACATACATGATCAGTGACAATCACAGGCAAAGGTTGTGAACATCCAGAAACTTGGGGATAACCTTGGTGAATGTCGATTCACCTTAAATGCAATTAACAGTGTTCACTGGTATTTGTCTCAAGTAGTGATAAGAAATGTTTATGGACATTTGTGAACCGGGCGTTATCAGTGAATGCCAACATTTAGTCAAATTTTGGAAATTGTCAGCAGACTGCATTGGTAAAGCTCTTCCTGAAGGTAGATTAGGAGTGTTGAATGCTTGAATACTCTCTTAATAATAACAAAAAAGTATAGTCTCTGCATGTGAGAGACATTCACCCTACCTTCTTCCCTGACACACTGTTTTCCTGTGTGCAGGGACTTTTGCTTTGTCCTTTTTTTCTTGGATGAGTATTCATACTTTCCACCACTTGCTGAAATCGGACCAGGCGAGGAAATGCTCAATACCATTAATGTGAATAAATCAACCTTTAATCCCAAGTATTCCTGTAAAGAACAGGAAGCTCATTTCTGCATCCTTTGATCTTAGATATAATTATGGAGGAGTTTCAACAGCAGTTTGCAGTATGACCCAGAATGCTGTTTGTGAGTGTAAGGAGATCCAGCATTTCGCTGAGTTAACACAAGCCTCTTCCATGGATCTAAACGGTTCTCTGGATCCCAGGGCCACACCGTCTCCTCCTCCTCCCTTGCCGCCACAGGTTCCAAGTATTCCATATGTTCTAGAATGAAAGGAGAAACAGACTCACCCAGCTCTTATTCAGCTGCTGCTATCCAGCTAGCAGGCTCTTCTCCACTACCTCCCCTGGCCCTTTTATTTTTCTTGGTAGGAGTAAATAGCAACCATCACTTTTGCAGGAGAAAGTAGTGTTTGGGCATACTGTTATGGATGTCCAACCCCTACCAGGGTTGCCGTGGGAAGGTGCAGCGTGTTTAGGTACTGAGATGCTCCACATCTCCCCAAGACCCTTGTGATATTCATGACTTTTCCCCCTTGCCTCCATGCCAAGATTCTGCTCATCTGTTAACATGCACATTAACAATAAGTTATTCATGCTAGTTACTCGGTACATGGGTTTCTCAAAATGTTAGTGCCTCCATGGTGACCAAGTGTGCCCTTCTGTAGGCAACAGGTAAGTCTTGGTACATTCCATGGTTTTGTCCCACTGAGCCCAAAACAGCTAGCTTTACATACACACTTACGGTGAACAGGCAGTGTATAACGAAGAAAGGTATCATGGTGGATAGCCCCAATGAAAACATCTACCCATTGTGTGGTAATGGTGGGGGGAATGATGAATTCTGTCTGTGGAAGTAATTCCCTCCACCCTAGAAGTCACATCTGTATTCCAGGAATTGGGACTGCACTCTGTCTGTGAACTGGAGCCCTCCTGCAAGTTCATAGCTGGCAAAGAAGGAAAGGTGCTGGGGATGAGTCATCAACCCCCAAACACAAAACATAATGAGCCCATGTAATTTGGCACCCTGATTCCACAGTGGCCAACCAGATGACCCAGAACACCAACAAGCACAGCATGGAGGTCAGGAATTACTGCCTCTGAACATGGAGGTTCTATTAATTCGTCCTGAAATTTGTCCATCCATGAATTTGTCTTCATTCCTTTTTAAAGCCATCTAAGTGAATGCCTTATCCTTACATCCTGTGGCAGTAAATCCCACAAGTTAATCATTAGTGTGAAAAAGGGAACATTCCTTCATTTGTCTTTAATCTACTGCCCATCTACTTGGATGGATGCCCCCAGTTCTCCTTTTTTTTTTTTTTTTGAGAACAAGAAAAATATCACTCTACACATTCTCCATCCTTTGCATAATTTTATAAACTTTTGTCATGTTCCCTATTGTGTTTTTTTTAATCAGAAGCACCAAGCTTTCCTCAAAAGCAAGATGCTCCAACTTTTGGTTGCCCTGTTCTGCAGCATTTTCAGTCTCTGTGATATCTTTATAAAGAGATGTAGTGACCAGAACTGTACACAGGAGGACCAGTGTGCAGTAGTGATTAGAATATTAGACGAGGACCTTAGAGATCCAGGTTCAAATCTCCACACTGCCAAGAAGCTCACAGGGTGACCTTGAGCGAGTCATACAACTTACAGGGTGTTAGTGAGGATAAAATGGAGAAGGGAGGTGTACATATGCTAGTATGCGCTCCTGGGAGGAAGGCTAGAATAAGATGTACTGCATGGATAGTATTCCAAATGCAGCTGCAACCACGGATCTGAACAATGGCACTGCAGTACAGATCTATTACAAGGACACTATTTTCACTCTCTTTCTTTAGTAACTCGTGCTAGGAATTGGCCCTTTTTTCACTGCTGCCACACTGCCATTTTCATCAAGCTATCCACCATAATGACAATATCTGATCATTCACTGTCAGTTCCAATCCCTTCAGTGTATCTATGTATGAACAGTATTTCAGTCCTCATTTTCTCCATTGTCACCCTCTCACTCAGTTTGGAGAGATCTTCTTTTGAGGTCTTCACAGTCTACCTTGGTTTTCACTACCTGGAATAATTTGATGCCATCTGCAAACCTGGCCACATTGCATCTCTGCAAGATCTCACTCCTTTCTTTCCTCCATTGGGAGAGCTATCCATTTACGCCTACTCTCTGCTTCCCATTTAACTAGTTTCTAATCCCCAAGAGGGACTCATCCTCTTATCCTATAAACTCAGACTGCTGTACATCTGTACCCACCTGGGATGGAGTAAGGATGAAAGCAGTCTTTGCATTTCATCCATACAACAGCTAATGAGATCGGCCCATGTTGTAGAAGCAGTGAGTGCTCCTAAATGTGTGCTACATACCTAGGTCAACAAGCAAAGGGTTACATAGAAAATGTAGAGAATGGAAAATGAGTTGTTTATGTTTTTGTATTGCATTGTCAAAAGATATTTCTCTGCAAATATCGTATCTCAAGCCTGTTTTAAAGTGGCCGAAATAATATTTTTAAACTTCATGGTACATTGTCCACAAATGTACACTTCAGGAAACTTTGGACTGGGTACAGATTTGAGGGTGGGTGGCAGTGCCTATATTTAGTTACGTCGTTACAAATTATTTGGATCTCAAGTTAAAATTTTGGAATTACAGAACTTAGGGGAGTTGTTTCCTCTTCTGGTTAAAGCTAATTTTTATACTAGAGAATGGCAGTAGTGCCAAGGAATGTAATTACCATGCAGTAATTAATCCAGACTCTTTCCGTTCTGCATTGCTTTCTAATTGGAATGCTGTTCTGTTACAAATAACTTGATTGAAATGCCATTCTCATTCTTGTGTGTTGCTTGTTTTGCAGGGGATCTAGAGACTGTGGACTTGAGTAAACTGGAGGAAATTGAACGTACTTTAAATACTGCCCAGAACCAGATGAGGGATAACGATCTGGACAGAAAAGTATCTGATCTAGAAAAGGCAGCTGAGAAGCAGGCCAGCGCTATTGCAGAATATAACAGGGACATTGAGACTATCGAAAAAGACATTGCTAATCTAGAGGACATCAAGAAGACCTTGCCAACAGGCTGCTTTAACACCCCGTCCATTGAGAAACCCTAAGGGTGTGCTAAGGGCAGGGGGGCATCCCCTCGGTGACTGGTGGAGCAGTTATTTGGCCGTGGAGTGCCTTAATTCTTAAAATTATCTTCTTCAGGACCCTCACCACATTTCCCAGTACAACTCTCAGTTGTTATTTCCCAGTTCAAGATGGAGGGAAAAAAGCAAACTTCTGAATGAAAATCAAATTTAAGAATCGGTCTTCAGGGCATCAAAAGGGCTTTGAGACAACTATGTCTAGGTTTTCTTGCTCGAACACACTCCACTTGATCTCTCTTTCTCAGAAAACACTCCCCTTTTAATTTACACAATGATGTGAAATATTCTGGACTGTTGTACTGAACTGTAGAAGTGGCCATGGGAAATGGTGTACAATGGGGTCACAAGCAAACTTTTTTTCCTCATTCTTAATTTCCTGTATCTCCCTCACCCCTTTCTGCCCCCACTAATTCTGTGTTCTTTTTTTCTATGAAGGAAAAGGTTTTGGCTACCAAAGTGTTCAATACTAATGGCCAGTATAGCCACACTTTGTAAGAAGCAGCAATGGCCTTCACAACAGCCACACGTTAAAAACAAAGAGAATTAAAAAGCCAGCTATATATAAAAATAATAATTGGCCAATAAAATTATCGTTTTTGGTAGCCAGTTGCCATTTTTTTAGAACTTTTCTAACGTGCAATATGTATATCCCATTCCTGAGACACAGCTTCTCAGAAACAACTTTTGGGGAGTCAAGGGGAAGGAGTGGTGCAGTAGGTCTCCACGGTGCTATATCTTAGCCTTTGGCCTGTGAGAACAAAGGCCAAAGTTCCTCAACATGGGAAAATTTGCTTGTGAACAGGATTATTCCTGTCACCAGCCAGTCACTAGGAATCTCTTATATTCCAGGGACAACTGGATTAGCATTAACAGATTTTCTCTTCAAATCAGATCTATTATTTTTAAAGAAATCAGCCATCCACTGAGAACTTTAGTTTCTAGACTGCCTGTGAACTTTGAAGTCGACATAATCTTCTAAGTGTAGAAAACAGGCCAAAAAGTCTTTCCAGTCCTCTGTTCCCTGGAAGTTGGCTGGTGTTTTATAACCATGGCAGGCTTATCTTTTTGTCTGATGAGAGAGAAATTCTAAAATATAGTTGGTCCAGTTTTTCTAGGAAAAGGACACCAGGCCTAATTCTAAGGATTAACAATTCCCTAGATTTTGCAGTATTTACGAATCTGAGCTGTTTTGCTGCTCAGTGTGAATTTCTGCCTTCCTCTTGGTTCTCTTCCCCCCCCCCTTTCACATTAGCTTATCTTCCCTAGTAGGGAGAAGACAGCTCTGTTCTTTCTCCTCACCCATTTCAGTCATTAACTGGAGGAAATTATCTGCCTCTGGTTTCTTCTTTAGTATGATCTGATGCTTCCACCCCACCCCCTGTCTTTTTTTGAGATCCTTGTATACCTGCCCTTAAAACACTATGCAACTTTGTACGTTTGCGTAGAGGGGAAGAAATTTATTATCTGACACACACACTGGTGCTATTAATTATTTCAAATTTATATTTTTGTGTGAATGTGGGTATTTTTTGTGTTTTTTTAATCATGATTATAGTGTGAGGAAAAGTCTATTCCCCTCCCCTAATTCCTCCATGTAAATAGGCTTGGTTTTGTTTCTAGAGTGGCACTGTTCTCCTCTATGCTCTCTCTTAACCATCACAGTACATGCACTCTGTCCTTATTATTCCTGGAGAGGGGGGAGGGTGGTCAGGTATTTTCCCTACTCAGCCTCCTTACTACTTTGCACACTCAGGTGTTGGCAGTTAACAGTACCGTGTGGTGTTAACATTGGCCTATTTCCTTGTGTACTGAGGCAAGGTACCAATTGTCTGTGTCTTCTTTGTAAAGCCAGCAGGGATGCCCAGAAGATTCAGAGGGGCATTCACTTGTGTCGAACTAACATTCACTGGGCCTTTTCACTCGATATTTTGCATTCCAGGATTCTGCTTGAGGTGTGATCAGGGACAAAGCTGCAGGCTTTATGTGGTCTTTCCCTTCACTGTGAGTGGAAGTGAAATTGTAAAAAAGAGATCCTGCATTCAGATAAGTTCAGGTTTTCTCCAGTTCCTTTCCTACCTTTCCACCTGTGAACAGTGGGAAGTGCATACAAGCCTGAAGCCCATTTGCAACATAATCCTGAGGGACAAAGTATTGCCTGCATAGGGCCCTCTCTCTCTGGTTTACAAAGGTTGGCTTGGATCCACTGGCGTGTTTGGGAGCACAGAAGGGTTTCCAGCTGTGGAATGTGATTCTCTCACTTCCCCCTCCCCTGTAGCTTAAAATGTTCCCCAAATGTTGTTCCTGGAGGACGGGGAACCCCCCAACGTTTTGGATGACAATGGGACGGTGAAGGCAAAACTCCTTCCATCTGCAGAAACATTCCAAGGGATCCAAGCCATTATGTTTTAACAGGTTTAATTTTATGAATTGTGGACTTTTTCCTGGGCTTGTGAGGCAACTGTGCTGATAAACCTGTGACTGAGCGGTACTGCTTTAAGACTGACATGATTTGAACCAGTGTGGTGTGGTGGTTAGAGTGTTGGATTAGTACTGAAGCCTGGATGGAAATCCCCACATAGCTATGGGATTCACTGCATGAGCTTGAGGCCACTCACACAGTCAGCTGAACCTACCTCACAGGGTTGTTGTGAGGAAAGGTGGAGAATTAGATATGATGCCCAGAGGTTCTTGGAGAAAATGGAAGGATATAAATTCTGAGAGAAATGCTCCATCACATGCACAAAAAATACCTTTCGTAAAAATGCCCTCCATGGAGGAAAAGTAGATGTCAGGCACGAAGATTTTAGCTTTGTCTTCTTGACCTGCTTAATTTTCCTGATCAGGGGGAACAATCAGTCCTGTGAGCCCCCCACGCAGTCTCAAGTAATACAGCCCAGACACAGGTTTTCGCACCTCAGTAAATGAGGCTGTTACTACAGGCCCAGTACCCAAGTCTGTTGTTGCAAAACAGTGGCCTTTTCTGCCTGTACTGTTGTGTGTGGGGAGGCTCTATTTTTGGTCACTGAAGACTACCGCATTTCTGGGGCCAGGGGAGTGATATGGGCCTGATCTTTCTCTCCTTCCTCTAACCCAAATGACTTTTTCAACAGTTTACATGAAAACAGCCTTCCTGCATACAACCCTGAAGCCATTTCCTGGAAATGACCTTACATCGCGACGAATCACACTCGACACTTCAGTATTTTTCATCTGGCTGAACCAGTCAGATGGCTGCATCCTAACTGTATCGCCTCTCCGTCATAGAAGAGGGATGATAACTCTAGCTTTTGCCTGCTTCCAGCCTTAAGGTTCCCTGCCTTTCTTAGTATTTTCCCTTCTTTTTTCTGGAAAACTGGTTTTAACAGATTTTTTTTATTTTTAAATAAATAAAAGACCTTTATAAGAATCCTCTTAATTACAAGTACTGCGTTAACAGCCATTATCACATTTGTTAGAGGTCCAAGTTATTTCTTTTACGTAACAAAAAAAATGACACAACTGCTACTCACGGAAACACACACCCAGGTGCTACAACAGATGCCCATTTGAAGAGTTCCCCTCACCTTACTTTTATTTTTGACTGTGAGCACCTCCATATGTGCCTTTATTCCCTTTATTTTTTTGCCTTAAATCTGTGGTCTTGCTGTCTGGGGGCAGTGAACGGCAACAACAAATGCAACACTTGGCAGTTTTTATGTATAAAACAGTATTTCTTATTTATAATAAAGTCTGGATATTTGTAACCCCTTATAATGCTGGTTTGTTGAGAGTTAACTGGGACGGGGGAGATCAGTTATTGACACCCTCCGTTCATGTGAACTGCTTCTCCATGTGAACTGTTTCTTCGAGGCCAGAGGTCCCTGGCCTAGTTGATCTTGTGAGAACATCTGGAATTTTGAGAGATGAATGGATGCCACCACAAAATGGTAGGATTGTGTGGAAGTAAACCCTGTCCCCCCAATTTGTCTTCCACAACTAAAGTGTCCCAGGAGTTGATGTTATTTGCATTTTCTGTTGTAGCCAGTATGGTGGTGGTGAGGAACTAAGGAGATAAATTTCCCAGGGTGGGGGGAGATGGACCCAGGAGAGTTTGTTATTTAATTTTGCCTGTTCTGCTTGGGCCTTAAAGTGAGGGGCACCTGGAGGGAAATTTGGGGCTTTCAGAAGTCTCAGCTGTGGCTATTGTGCTCTCTCATCAGTACAGGATCTCTTGCCTATGGTTACTTCGCAATGTCTTGAGTTATAGCTGATTATGTTAATCCTGTGTCCTATTGTATCTGATTATGTTAATTCAGTCTAACGGGCTCAACATTTGTAGTTCTAGCAATATTCACACAGAATCTACTAAAGCCAGATCGGGACTCAGTGCACCTTCCAGTGTAGCTCAAGCCAAAGTTCAAATTTAGAATTTTGCCTAAAGACTCATGTGAAAGAACGCCCAAACCTACATCTCATTTTAAAATTCTGCTGTTCTAAGTCTTGAACCCTTCAGAACTTTTTCTAAATGCCTTCACTGTGCCTAACTTCAAGAAATGGAGGAGACTGACCTGAAAATCTGTAACATTCCGTAAACTCGTTTTTACAATGTGGCTTTTGATTACATTTTAAGAGTTTTATTAATAGCTGTTTTTCTGAAGAAACAATATTCTGGAGCCATGGACAAAAGTTAGAACAAACCTACTGGGAATTCTCTAAGTTTAGAGGGAACAAAATCTACAGTTTTAAATAGCTGACGTTAGATTTCTTCCCAGAATACGTTACCCTTGATTTAGCTTTTGCTACGGGAGGGTTTTTACATGGGTGACCAGATCTTTTTGCTTCTTTCCTTTCTCATGTTACTTTCTTAGCATGCTTTGACATTATGGTTCCCATATTCTGTCATGGAGGTTTGGAGGACTGATCCTTTTGTGGCAATTGTGCTCTCCTCCAGGTCAAAGGTCCAGACTTGTGGATTCAGTGGCCCATTCATGAGACTGTTCTGTTTACAAAACTCAGGCACTGCATTAGAGAGAGTATGTGTTACACCAAGGAACTGACATATAGTCTGTGAAGGTTTTCTTTTGGGCAATCCTTGCATGCATGAATTGTGGATCCCATGATCTGCAGATGCAAGGATCATAGATCTTTCGCACATTCCTGTCTCCTCAGCAGCCCTTTCCAGTTCCAGATCTGGCTGCATTGATTGAAGCAACATGAAGGGCAAGTTTGCCCCCCTTTCCCTGCTCTGCTGTAGCTTCCTGATTTGCGTGGCTATCGTGGGAATAAATTTTCCCAAGGTCAAAAACAAGCGCAAGGGAAGGGGGGGGAGATCTGTGACTGTTGGCAACCTTCCACTGATAGGTTAGTGGATCCAATCCATTGTTGCACGGAAATGGGGCAACCAGAGGGTACTTCCTGTACACACCTACAGTGTGAGTAGAGGCTGAAGATAAATCCATAGTTCCTTGAGCACTGTAATGCTTAAAACTGCCCTTCATAACACAAAATGAAGGGCAACCTTTAATACAACAAGCAGCTGTTTTTCCCATGGTTTCATCTCATTGTGCTATTTGGCATAATTTGTGTGGTGATGGTATGCATCACATGTTGCAGTGGCCGAGTGGGCTAAATTCATGGAAATTCATTCGCATATCACTGCTGAAGGTGCTTAAAGTGCACCAGTATCAGTCCAAAGATAGAGAATGAAGTAAATCCTGTACTTCCCAAATTATCTGGATTCCAGGGGAGAAGGGAGGAAATGTTATTTTTGAGGAACCGACTTCCTGCTGCCAAATCTGTTTGTGGTTTTCAGTAATTATAAGTCTTTTTATTATTAGAGGATTGAACTAGCGAGCACAGTCATGCTAATTTAGCAGGGGGAGGCTGCAGTAAGTGTTCTCGAAGTGGATTTCATGACAGACACTAGAAGGGTCCCTACTGAGATTTGGTTTGCATTTTACCAAGGGTACCTCAGTGCTCAGTTAGAATTACACCACAGTATTTAAATGCATTTACTCAGAAGTAAGTGTGAGTCATTTTGATGCAACACACTTTCAGGTATCTAGGTTTCATTTAGTTATGGGAGCTTCAAGTGGCGACATTTTGAAGAACAACAAATTTTCCCACTGAGGTGTGAAAGATGAAAATATAGACAGTGTGAGCAGTGTTCCCTCTAAGCTGAGTTAGTGTGAGCTAACAGTTTTTTAGCCTCCAGCTCACACATTTTTGCCTTAGCTCAGGAAGGATGGCTCCAGAGCAAATTAATTTGTGCAGTAGCCAAATGGCTTGCTCACAGCTTTAATGCCAGTAGCTCACAAAGTACAATTTTTGCCCACAAGACTCCACAGCTTAGAGGGAACATTGAGTGTGAGTATGTATGTGCGGCAGGACCAATACTTTCTCCCCAATTGCTGTATCCTAAATAGTTTTTCCTCCCAGTTCTCTTGAATTCAAAAAGCAATACTCTTCCTTCTTCTAGTTGTTTTGTACATTCCAGTTATTTAAGAAGGTTAAGAGATTATGTTAGTTCTTCAGTACTGCTGTATTGAGAGGTCCCATTTATAATGTTTTTATCCCACCTTTCTTGCTGTAAATGGAGCTATGAGGTACCATAAAACACTAGCCAAAGCTAGTAAAAAGTGAATTAAAAACCAAAACTGGTAAAAAGTGAACTAAAAACCAAGGAACTGCACCAGTACCAAGCCCTCACGACCTCTAGAGCCATGAACCTCAGCAGGTCTTAAATTGCATCAATGATTCTTGCGTCACCTGTGGAACTAGGCTAGCGTATGCACTCCCTCTGGTAAACTATTCCTGCAAAGGGGTGCACCCAAGATGGTGACAAATTAATAGTTTTTTGAAGAGGGCTCCAATAGCAGGAGATTGAGAGGACCTGATGGGATTTCAACTTTTGTAGGATTCTTTTCCTCCCTCAAAAGTAGCGTCTTGCTTTTATGCTGCCTGTGGGAATATGCGAAAACCACTTAATTTAGGCTATGAGCAAAGGTGGGGATGGGGAATACCAGTCATTTTATCATTCCAAAACTGCCTGAAATGCAAATATGAATTCCATATTGTTGTGCTGAATAAAAAAACCCAAAATTAGGCCTGTTGTCTGGACAAAGAATTTTTAGCTGATCTTGAATATGTTTTCATTAAATCTGTACATATATGTATATTAATAAAAAAAAATCAAGAAAAGGCATTTGCTTAGTTAAATGCTATATGCACATGTCAGAGCTATCCTCTTCTTATAAAAGGCATTCTGTGTGAGAACTGAGCATTGGGATTGCCTTTTCTAAGACGGCTTCAGCTATTTTTGGAGGTACTGGTAAAAAATTGATGGTCATTTAGTTGAGTTTATTTTTAATCTGTCGAATAAAGTAAAGTTGTCTTAAACATTCGTAACATACAAATGTATTCACCACAGCAGCACTACTGAAAACATTTGTGCCTGCTGCACACGAGTTAATTTGTTTTAGATGTAACTTGTTATGGGGTGATTTATGATGAGGGACCAGTCTTGTAAACAGTTTTTGTGACCCCCCCTCCCCACACTTCTACCTCAGTCTGTCAGGAGTACATGATAGCTCCTGTGAAAAGTACTTTTAGCTAAACTCCTTCAGCAGCCCGAGAACTGAAAGAAAAAACCTGCATGTAACTTGTTAGGAATATCACTGAAGAATTCCATTGCTTTTCCTCCTGTTGACCCCTGCAGAAGACAGAGTAAGGAGGCTAGGTTAAAAAACAAAAATGCAATGGAAGTAGAGGGCTAAAGAAATTGATTATGTAACTAAGAGAGGGAGGGATCCTCGTGCACGTAGGAGATATGGCCTTGGTAAGGCCAGGAGTGACTGTACTTCCTTGCACTGCTGACACCTCAGCCACAGTCTCGCCACCTAGACCTCGCCTGGCTTGCTCACTGGAACTGAGCCGTAAAGAAAGGTGTGGCCCTTGACTGATCCTTCACAGCCCTGGAGGGGGTGGAATTTAACTTCTACCTTAGCTTGAGAAAAGGAGCCCTCAAGGCAGTTTTATCTAAGCAGGCAAGTAGTCACCAACCAGGTCATGACAGGGACATTCCAGCGAGTAGCATTTTTAGTCGTAAGTAGTGTGTGTACAATAAGCTTTCTTGCTGTGGCAGTTATTTACTTTGTGGCACCCTCATGGAAACAAATGTCTGGAACCGCTTTGACTACTACTCATGTATTACCTGGCAGGTCATCCTTACATAAGGTTGCCCACTGAAGCTTGGGAACCTCCTGGAGATTTGGGGGGCAGTGTCTATGGAGGATGGGGAGGAGAGAGAGAAGCAGCAGCGTTGGATTTATACCCCACCCTTCCCTCGAAGTCTCAGACTAGCTTACAATCTCCTTTCCCCTCCCCACAACAGACGCCCTGTGAGGTAGGTGGGGCTGAGAGAGCTCTGAGAGAACTGTGACTGGCCCAATGTCACCCAGCTGGCTGCATGTGGAGGAGCAGGGAATCAAACCTGGTTCTCCCAGATTTAGAGTCCGCCACTCTTGAGCACTACACCAAACTGGCTTAGCAGGGATGTGATGCCATATAGCCGTATAGCCTGCCTTCAGAAACTGCCTTTTCCTCCAGGGGAACGGATCTCCGTAGTCTGGTTGTAATTCCAGGAGAACTCCCAAGTCTCATCCTGAGGTTGGTTACCCTATTGCCCTTCAATCACTCTGTAAGGTAGATCGGTATTACGAACTCCACAGTGCAGGGAGTGAGGCAGTGTGTGTTCTACACGTGGCATGTAGTTTGCTGCATGGACATGAGGTGGGAAGGCCTCGTTCACCTCCACTTCCCAGAGCACATACAGCAAGCATACATTGGTGGTGGTGGAAAGTGCTGGTCCTGCAGGGTTTTAAAGGCAAGAGACCTGCACACCTCTGCTGGTTGGAAAAGGCCCCTGCTGTATCTTTTAAGTAATTCTTTCCTTGCTGTTCCTCCTTCCTCTGTTCTTAAATTCTAAACCAGACACAAGCAGAGCAGAGGTCCAAAGATTTCCAAATATGACCCATACTCAGCTTTCCTGTTTGAATTTACTATATTTATGAATGAAAGCTTAGTTTAGGTTTTTAATGAATTTCTGAATGTGTATCCCTAGAGTTTACCATGGAAAACACTTGATGGGCCCCAGAATGAAAATTGTCATAGATTATATGTTTTAGGATTAGGTGGAGCTTTCAGTTTTGGCATTTGAGTTCAGTGTTGTTTAATGCAGATCCCCCCCGTAATTCTGATTAAAGAAGAGGAGGAGGAGATTGGATTTGTACCCTGCCCTTCACTACCCGAAGGACTCTTAGAGCGGTTTACAATCTCCCTTCCCCTCCCCACAACAGACAATAGGTGGGGCTGAGTGAGAGAACTGCCATTGAGAGAACAGTTCTGCAAGGACTTATGACTGACCCAAGGTCACACCAGCAGCTGCATGTGGAGGAGTGGGGAATCAAACCCAGTTCTCCCAAATTAGAGCCCACACTCTTAACCACTGCATCAAACTGGTGTATTTGTTTAGCAGGTTGGCAAATCATTCCAAACACAGTTGCAATTTTTCACTCTGGTGTGTGTTAATGTTCTTATTCCTGTGCCATTTTCTCCCCAAAGGAACTCATACTGGTTTACAAAAAATTACAATATTTTAAGCCAAGAAACAACACAAATATCTGGACTAGTCTTGGTCCATCAGACTGCCTTTGGCTCTGGCTTGTTGGCTTGCGCCCAAAGACACATGCCTTTGGGTCCCACCCATACTAAGTAGTTGCACGGAGGAGAAAACAAGCTCAGCCCAGAAGCAGCTCTGCTCTGCTGCCTCTTGCTTGTTGCCATCAGAAACTTATTTCCCAACATGTTATCCTTGCTACCGCACTCCTGTCAAACAGCATCCTTGGAGTGAGTTTTTAACTTCCCTGCTATAACATTTATCAGTTCATATCGTATGATGGGCCATCATATAATGAGCCTTTCCTCCAAGCCCTTAGTGCCTTATATCGGTGTTCTTCATGGAAGAAGACAAAGAGGAGGAGGAGAAGGAGAGTGGAATTATACCCTGCCCTTCACTACCCAAAGGAGTCTCAGAGTAGTTTACAATCTCCTTTGCCCTCCCCTCCCCTCCCCACCACAACCTGTGAGGCAGGTGGGGCTGAGAGAGCTCTTTCGAGAACTGCTTGTGAGAGAACAGCTCTGAAAGAAATTGTAACTGACCCAAGGTCACACCAGCAGCTGCATGTAGAGAAGTGGGGAATCAAAGCTGGTTCTCCCAGATTAGAGTCTGTGTTCCTAACCACTACACCAAATTGGCTCTCTGGCATGGCTGTACACTATATGTGGAATGGACAGAGGGTAGACCATGGTCCTTCAAAGACCAGGTTATGATGGATCAGCTAGAGCCAAGTTACTATGGCTTTTGCTGAGAATCTGGATTAGGTGGATATATGTTGTGTTCATGTTGCTAAGCAAGACTGAATACTCTTTTATATGGAATTGTGATCTGTTGTGCCTGCAACTGGTGTAAGCAAAAATATAAATTAAGTATGCTTTAAAGCCTGAATGTGCATTTTGATAATTTAAAACATATCTCTGCAGCACGGGAATTCTAGTTTAAAAACAAAAAACTAGGTCATGCAAGAAGGCTGAAGTCAGCCAGACTTTACATGGCATGTTGGTTCTCAACAAACAAACCTGGAGCTATGTGAGGCTCCAGGGCTGAACGCGGTCTCCTATGAAGTGTGGAATCTGCTTGTCGGTTCTGGATGGAAATTGAAGTTTAACATCATGTTCAAGTGAACTACCGAATTAACGAAAATGACTTCTGGTCTGGTATGACTGATAATAAATGCTTAGTCAAAACGGTACTGATGAGTAAAAGGGAGGGGCAACTATGATTTTGTATGATGCACAGTTGGTAAGCTGTAAAGCTACACCTGGAGAGAGAGATATGTGGCAGCTTATATTTACAGAGCATGCACAAGCCTCCTATGCTTGTCTAGAATCCGGAATAATTTTGTCACTCCCCCCATTTCCTACTTGCAGTGGTAATGAGCATAATTCAAAGGATGTCTCCTATTGTGCCATCCCTTTGGAACTACACATTTGTTCAGGAGAGGGCAATCCCTGACGATAATCACATACTCCAAGAGCCAATGTCCCCAATTCGGGACACCTCATGTGCACTTGGGGCCCCCAAATAAGAGTGTATATCCCATGAAAGAGAAACATCACATGAAACTGCCTTTCACTGAATCAAAACATCGGTCCATCATGTTCATTATTGTCTACACAGACTGGCAGCAGCTCTCCTGGATCTCTGGCTAAGATCTTTCATATCACCTCCAACCGGTCCTTTGACCTGGAGATGCTGGTGATTGAACCTGGGACTTTCTGCATGCAAAGCAGAGGTTCTTCCATTGAGCCACAGCCCCTCCCCATCAACCTATATAAGGATCTTGGATGAGCACTGATTGTGATGTGGTGGTGCATCCCGATGAGAAGATGACTACTAGTTTGTGTATTAACTGTAGTGTTTCTATATATGGAAGCCCCTTCCTAGGCTGAGGTGAATCTGTTTCCACAAATAGGCTATGCAAAGAGTCTCATTTATTACCAGCAGACAATTTTCTAGATTAATATAGAGCAAGAGGGGCATGTGTCGTGTGGTGACTATGTAAATTGAAAAATATGATTTTTGCAAGGTCCTGCAGTTTTACACAAAGTAATGTTTTTTTCTGCACTGGACATTAGTGATGTCTCATGGCATTACATCTCCCTATCAATATGGTGTACACGGGACGGCAGTGAAATGTTCCTGAATATGGCAATATGGTTGTCACCTTCTCCCCCCCACCCCAATTGCTCATCCTGCAAGCCACTGCTGCCCTTGTGCTAAAAGCTCTCTGAGGCTAAGATCCACAGACCTTTGAGAGAAGGGAGTGAACACCATCTAGGGTTGCCAGCCTCCAGGTGGGGCCTGGAGATCTCCCACTTTTACAACTGATCTCCAGCTGACAGAGATCAGCTCCCCTGGAAAAAATGGCTGCTTTGAAGGGTGGACTCTATGGTATTGTACCATGCTGAGGCCCCTCCCCTCCCCTCCCCAAACCCTGCCCTCTCCTGGATGCTCCCCCAAAGTCTCCAGGTATTTTCCAGCCCAGACCTGGCAACCATAACACCATCGTTATTGCTGTCGTCGTTGACTCTTAATTTCCTATTGCTCTGTTTTTTCCAGCCCTAAGAGGTGAAATCTTGGAGCCCTGAGGGCCAGTTGCCAGTTCCCCATTGAAAGGGGGACAGGGAACTTCAGGTTGCCTAGCAGCAAGCTCTGAAAAGAGCCTTCTGGAGGTAGGTAGTCACATGCCCATGGGGAACCAATCACTTTTTATGTAGTACGGTGCAACTTTCAAACCCTGCAGCTCTTCTTCAACATGAGCCACTTGAGTCCTCCTCTCATCTGTCAGTCTTTCTCACCCTCTTGTCACCTGCCTGATTGTCCCTTTGCCTGCTCCTTAACTGGTTCTGCCTTACCTTGTCCTTTACTATTTCACTCCTTTTATGGATTGGGAGCTCTGATTCTGAATTTTCCAGTGCCAGGGATTTTGTAACTGTTTGTCCTCCTCCACCTCTGCTGTCTCAGCCTCCCCGCTATGGCTCCAAAAAAAATACACCTGAGAAAAACAAACCAAATTTGATTCCCCCACCCTCACCCCACTTTTGGCAAAAGAAGCTTCTGAATCTTGGTGATCTCACCCCTTGGTTGCTGTAGCAGTACTCTTTCTAATTCTCCTGGCAATGAGTAACCATAGAACATTACCCTGTCTGAGTCAGCAGCTTAAAAGCCTGAGGAAGAGTCGATGGAAACCACCTAAACTTTAATTACTTAAAATTAGAGTTCAGAAATCAGCACTGCTGAGCTAGCCACTGAAGGAGTTTTTCTATGCGTGCCTCTGAAGTCAGAGAAACATATTGTATTTTTATTATGATTTACATATTTATCCCCCACTTTTCACCTCAGTGGGGACCCAAATCAGTTTACAGCATTGTTTTCCCCTCCGCTATTTCATTCTCACAAAAAGAGGGTTGCCAGCTCCAGTTTGGGAAATACCTGAAGATCTGGAGGGGGGTCAAGTCTGAGGAGGAGAAGGGACTTTAACAGGCCCCTAGCCAGGATCTTTTAAGTCAGGGGGCATTTAAGTTTCTTAGGGTGCACTGGCTAATCAAATTAATCCAGGGGAGAAGGCCATGATGCCCTGGGCTGGATGGGAAGTCAGGGGGCCTAGCCCCGAGATGCCTCACTGTAGCTACGGGCCTGGACTTCAGTGGGCTATAATGACAGAGTCCACCTTCCAAAGCAGCCATTTTCTCCAGGTGAAGTGATCTCTGTTGCCTGGGGATCACTTGTAATCTCAGGAGATCTCCAGCTGCTGCCTGGAGGCTGTGCAACCAAAAGAGTACCAAGAATACAGTTATCTTTTTTTTTAAAAAAAAAAGCGCCCCCAAAAGAGGCATTTTTATTATTTTTCCACCAATGACATGACTACCACATTACACAACATAATAGACAACACACCGAATACATAACAATACACACTACACAACAAAAGACAACCACAACATTAAACATTCACGGGGGGTACAATTCTTATCACATCACATCCAATTTTACCCCTCCCACCTTACCGATCTAAGTATTATACCATTGCTTCTGTATCCACTAATTCTAACTTTCTAACTTATTCAATTCTAGTTTAACATAAAGTTGATAATATCCATTCCTCCTTATTTCTCTTCATCCTTCTCTCTCCGATCGTACCAGTCATAAAAGCGTTGCCAAGTGTTTGTAAAGGCTGATTCATCGTATCCTTTCAACATCAAAGTCAGTTTGTCCATTTCTGCTGCTTCCATTATCTTCTCAATCAACTCCTGTTCAGTTGGTACCACCATAGTTCGCCAGTACTTTGCATATAAAATTCTAGCCGCTGTTGCTATATATATCAAATATCTCTCTTCTCTCCGCACCTCTTTTGGAAGTATTCCCAGCAGTAATACCTCTGGCTTAAACAAAATAGTACTTTTTATAATATTCTGCATCAATCTATGCACCTATATCTAGTATTTTTTTACCCTCTCACAAGTCCACCACATATGATAAAACGAACCCACTTTGACATTACATTTCCAACACTTATTAGAACATTTTTCATCAAATTTTGATAACCTATCCGGGGTAATATACCATCTATAAAACATTTTATACATGTTTTCTCTGTATGCAACCGCCCTGGTTATTTTCACATTTATTTTCCATATTTGATCCCACTGTTCCAGCTCTATGTTATAGCCAAAATTTGTTGCCCATTGAACCATATTGTTTTTCACTGTTTCATCTATCATATAATCAGCCAACAACAATGCATACATTTTTTTAATAAACTTCTCTTCCGGCTTATACAATATTTTCTCCATATCTGATAATGACTTCTCAAACCCTTTTTGTTTATCTTTTTTATATCTTGACTGAATCTGAACTCTGTGCCACCAACCAATATCCTCGCCCAATTCGAGCTCCCCCTTCGCATTTATAATATCCAGGTATCTTTGCGATGGGTCTTCAGAATATAACTTAGGTAAAGTCACTGATTCTACCGGGGCTACCAACCTAGGGGTTTTAACAAACCACCTCCTCCGGATGGTCTCCCATACTCTTGCAAGTGCATCCCGTATCCAGTGTTGTCTGAAGTATTTACGTGCTGCCACCTTCTCGTCCCACAAGAATGCATGCCAGCCTTCTAAGAGATCATGGCCTTCCAGCTTTAAAAGCCTTCTATCTTCCAGCGTCACCCATTCCTTAAGCCATGCCAACGCTCCCGCTCTATAATATAATATCCAATTTGAAAAGCCAGGCCTCCTCTTTCTTTTGAATCTTGTAACACTTTAAGTCTAATTCGTGCTCTTTTCCCTTGCCACACAAACTTGGACATGGTTTGCTCCAACTTGGACATGGTTTGCCAGGCTGAAAAAGCAGAATACAGTTATCGACATAAACCGTGATAAAATAACCATGCAGCTTCACACAAAATGTAATCAAGGTATGTAATTTAGATAATAGCAAACTTGTGAAAATACACATACAAAATATTTAAGATAATGCAGCTCTAAAAACCCATCAGTTACGGAACTAAGCTGTTTATAAAGTCAAAGCGATAGTCGACATAAGATCAGTCCTTGTTCCCAATCAGATTTTCATGTAAAGTTTCAATAGTGAAATATTAAAGTCTCTAAAAAAAGTTCACAAAATCCTCATAGAAAAATTCCTTCAACATAGATGCTTTTGGAAGATTGAAAGTGATGAGGACTTTGTTTCTTCCTTTCTGAGAACAGAACAAAGAACGCTTCCACAACCACCTCTGCCACAGCCAACGGGTCTGCCGGCCTCTGCAAACCGTTTCCAGCAAATCGTCTTCCAGAGCTGCATAGAATATAGTCACAAACCATCCATAAGTCTTCTCAAATTCTTCTCAGAACTCAGTTGTTTCCAATGAACATTCCTATCAGCACACTGACAAAGTTAGTGCTTCAAATTCATGCCCAAGGAACACTAGGGCTGTGATGCAGAGGCAGGCAATGGCAAACCATCTCTGAAACATCTCTTGCCTTGAAAACCCTTTGTTGTTCAGTCGTACAGTCGAGTCCGACTCTTCGCAACCCCATGGACCAGATCACGCCAGGCCCTCCTGTCTTCCACTGTCCTCTGAAGTTTGCTCAATTTCATGTTCATTGCATCAATGACACTGTCTAACCAACTCATCCTTTGCCATCTCCTTCTTCTTTGACCTTCAATCTTTCCCAGCATCAGGGTCTTCTCCAGTGAGTGCTCCCTTCTCATTTGGTGGCCAAAACCCCAGGGTCACAATAAGTCAGCTATGACTTGACGGCCACCCACACACAAGCAGAAGAGCTGTTTCAAGCGGAGGTGAAAATAAAAGGATGACATTTTTTAAAAGACAAGTCATCAAGGTTTGATGGAATTCACCAGCGATTTTTTTTAAAAAATACAAATGTGAACTCTTGGCAAAAATATGTAACATTCATTTAAAGCACACTTTGCAGAGGAGAACTGAGAATGTAACACCAATTATTTAAAAAAGGATCCTAGGGGAGATCTAGGAAATTACAGTGTGTGTCAGTTTAGTTTCCCAGGTAAATTGGCAAAAAGTAATACGAAATCTAGAATAACCCAGCTGTTACTGAGGTTGATTCAGGGAAAGGAATAACCTGCTTGAACTTTTAGAATTAACTCAGAGTCTCACCAAAGCATGCAGGGGACATTATATTCAGGCATTCATAAACCATTAGAGCAAATCCCTCGCCAAAAGCACCTAAGTAAACTCAGCAGTTGTGGCATAAGTAGACATATGCTCTTGGGGACTGGAAACTGAATAAAATGAAAGAGATGAAATAAGCAGGCAAGATTAACAATGGAGGGAAGTAAGCTGCATGGCTTCTTAATGATGTATATCAGGACCACTGCTGCTGTTCAGTTTATTCACAAAATGATCTACAATCAGGGGTGAACAGTGAGTTATTCAGTTTTACAGATGACTCGGAATTATTCAGGACGACACCATGCAGATTTGGCTACGAAAAGCTGCAACAGAATATCTGAAAGCTGGGTAAATATGCAACATAACAAAATGGCAAAGAGGACTCATTGCAAGTAAGCACAAATTGACACACAGTGGAGTAAAATACATCCAGCAATATATACTCTTTTTGTTCTTTAAAAATCAGCAAATCAATAGTGCTATACTGGTATAATGTTATAACAATCTGTGTATTACTGCCTGTGAATGCCCAGAGTAAATTTTTTAAAGTAAGTCTTTAGTCCTTTTTTTAAAGAAATATGCCCTTTCTCTTTGGGTCTCCACAACAAAAAGTGCTAGAGAATAAGTGATGAAAGAAGAAGAGGAGGAAGAGATTGGATTTATACCCCACCCTTCCCTACCTGAAAGAGTTTCAGAGCAGTTTACAATCCCTTTCCCTTCCCTCCCCACAACAGAAACTCTGTGAGGTAGGCGGGGCTGAGAGAGCTCTTTCGAGAACTGCTGGTGAGAGAACAGCTCTGAAAGAACTTGTAACTGACCCAAGGTCACACCAGCAGTTGCATGTGAAGGAGTGGGGACTCAAACCCAGTTCTCCCAGATTACAGTCCATGCTTCTAACCAGTACACCAAACTGGCTGAGAATTCAAAGGAAATGATACACTGATAATAACACTATAAGATTATATTCATTTGCTGATTTTTTAAAAAGTGAAAAAAACCAGGGGTCATGGGGGGTGGGATTAGCCACTACCAGTGAAGTGGAACATGGAAACTGTAGGGAAACCAGCCATGGGGGAAGCCCTGTTGCTGCTACTGCATTGCATCAGCAGCATCGGGAAAACTGCACAAGCCCGTCCCCTTGTGAAAAGCAAGTAAATCTAGCAGTATCGTAGACTTTTCATACAAGTCTGTAGTGCAGCTGCATTTGGTGTAAAGTGTATAATTTGGGTTGCTCCATCACTATGATCAAAGGGATTGGAGCACTTTCCCTCGAGGAAAGAATCTGAACTTTATAGTTTATGACCGGAGTTGGTGATATGACAGAAGCGTATAATATCATGAATAGTTTTGTTACAGGTTATTCTTTCTTTCTCCTCATGCTAAAACATGAAGTCACCCATCGACTGGCAGTACATTCAGGACAGATGGAAATATGTACTGCTTAATTCAAAATGTAGCTGGCATGGAATTTGCTGGCCTAAGATGTAAAGGTGCTCATTGGGTGCGTTTAGACAGCGTGCTGGAGCGGTTTAAACTGCTCCGGCACGAAGCGTTTTTTTTTTAAACTGGAGAATCGCGATCACACTCACCTCCTCCTTCCCTCCTTCGGAGCTCCCTGCCGTCCTCCTGCAGGTGGGGGGGGTTTTCCCCTCTCCTTTGAGCATGCGCACAGGCAGCCCTCTCCCGAACAGGAAGTTTGGCGCGTGCGCAGAACAGCGATTTCAACCCGTCCCTTTAAAGTTTAAATGAAGACTTCTGTTTAAATTTTCTCCCCGAAACTGGCCTCCCCAAGATCCTGGACTTGTCTAAATGCCTGAACTAGGCACCACTGAAGCTTTTCTTTACATAACTAAAGTGCGGAGCTCCGCTCAAGCGCACACCGGTAAGGAAAAAAAAAATGGAGGACTAAAACTGGAAGCTGGAGGCAGCTTCCCAGAGGGGAGGGGGGTTGAAGCACCCGGAAGTAGCTGGATGGAGCGATCAGACAGGGAAAAGTGCGGCTTGAAACGGAGAATCATGGAAAACACCGCTTGGGTAAGTGGTGTCAAAATACTCCGTTTCAAAGGGGGTTTGCTCCAGAAAGCGATGTCTGGGGACGGTGGGCAGATGTTGGGCGTGTGAACGCGCAGGGAAAAGCCGTTTCTGAGCCGTGCCGAAAACGGCTCAAACGGAGTGTCTGAACGCACCCATTAACTGAGGAAGCGTTGAAAAGCATTAGACATCTGGAGTGATCTCCCCAGTTTATAATCCACCTTCTCTTCTGCGTTTTCATTTAGATTCAGATCGGCAGATAAGAAGAGGGGGTTTGATCTGCTTCCGCACAGAGCGGCAGGCGGGCTGGGTTTCCTACAATCAGAATAATAATTATAATGAAAACAAATTCTTGACACGGACTCAGTTGGATGATGGTTGGTTGAGAACATGCCTAGTTCATTCCGGAGTCTGGCATAGCTTTGAATAGAAATGGTATTCCTTGAGGGCTACTAGCAACTTCTGAACAATGCTGTGGCTGACAGAAATATGTGGGGTTCTTCTCCTTGAAGAACACTTGCCATTGCTAGGAGTTGGGCTTGCCGTGAAAGGTGACTATAAAGTGGAGTCTCAGTGTTAAATTCTTCTTTCCATTTCTTCTGCCACTTTCCCCACTCCCTCTTGGCCTGCGGCCAGGGGCATTTGCTGCTGCTTGTAATCTGTTGAGAACCGCCCCTATGAATGGGTAAGAAGAAACTGTCTCCCTGCATGGTGCATGGGCTGGGCCCTCTTTTTTTTATATATATATTCACAAGGTGAGTGAGTCATGCTGAAGGTAAGCGTTTTTTCTTCCTGTCTAGAGTGATTCAAGCAGCGGAGGTGATAAAACCACCTGAAGGGGGGGGGAGAACAGGCGCAGGGGAGCAGGCTGCAGCTGCAACTCCCCCAGCCTGATCCTCCAGCATTTTGGTTAAAGCCGTGTTGGACTGGAGAACTTGGTCAGAGGACGTAATCCTGATTTCCCTGGAATGGCTCCACACTGGCTGGTAACTCTGAGCTGCCTCCTTGCTGCCTCTCTCCGCTTTCCTGCAGCTGTTGGAACTCAACGAAGAGAAGGTAAGGCTTTACAGACATAAATATTGTCATCCTGCTTGGGAATGGATTCCCTTTAACAACAGGCTTTTCTCCTCCCTTTCCTATTTTGGCTTTCCTCTTTTTTTTGGCGGGGGGGGGGATCTCCACGCTGCTGCATAACCACTTGATGTGCAAGAGCAAGAGAACAAACTTCTCTCCTTTCTGTGTATGTAGAAGTTCCCCGGCGCTGGGCAGAAAAACTTTTCAGGACAGTGGAGATCTGGCTGAATGGGCAAGTGCTTCATAAGTCGCAATTCTTTCCCCCTTGGTCCCCCTTTCACCTCCAGCCCTACTTACACCAGCTCAACTTGGAGGTAGATGGGAAAGCAGGCACCGTTGTTACCTAGCAACTGCATGCTGACTTTCTTATTCCCCGTGCCTTGGTCAGATGGTTGGGCTGTAGCATCCAATAGGAAGGCTAAGTTAGCAACTGAGATAAATGCTCCATGCATTCAATAAATATATCAGGCATGGTTCATAGGCAGAAATGAGTTATGGATGGGTATTGTTCTCTGTAGCAAACACATAATACTGACATTGCATTTTCTTCACTCCTAAAGTTAATTTAGACTATAGATCATCTAGGGACCTTTAAACGTCGTATGATTTGTTTGGCTTCCCACACCCACCCATTGTTAAGATATGTTATGCCTTTTCTATACTTTTTCTATGCTTTCTAGGACAATACAAGACAGTGGGAGGGAAACTTCTTTTATCAATTGTTAAAGGGATTTTAAGAGCTCACGCCGAAGACAGAAATTCATTTGGGGGGGCCTATCAAACAAGTATATGCAATTTGTGTGCATATTTAAACAGTATTCAAAGGGTTCTCCAGAAAGATCTTTTGTATGTTAACGTGATTTCTGTGGTGCAGTTCACTCGGGACTGAGCCGAGCCAGGGTGTCTTCAGAGCTGCTTGACACTTTCATAGTAAATTAAGGGGTCCCCAACCTTTTGGGGCCTGTGGGCATCTTTGGGATTTTGAGGGGTGGTGATGAGCACCATCCCAAAATGGCTTTCAAAGAAGGTGGACCTGAATGGAACACCTCCCTCCTTGCATCTCCTGGAAAGAAGGAAAGCCTGAAAAGGAAATGGAATTACATGCTGACTAAGGTGCTTAACCCAAGGCGCTTACCCTTCATAAGAACATAAGAGAAGCCAATGTTGGATCAGGCCAATGGCCCATCTAGTCCAGCACTCTGTCACACAGTGGTCAAAAATACGAGGAGGTCCAACAGTGGGGCCAGGACACTAAAAGCCCCCCCCCCAAGCATCAAGAATACAGAGCATCACTTGCCCCAGACTGAGAGTTCCTATCTATACGTTGTGGCTAATAGTCACTGATGGACTTCTGCCCCATATCTATAGATCTAATAGCCAAGGTGCCCTCTGCGTGTGGATATCTAAATCTGCACATCGGGGGCACCTAGGGGGCAAAGAGATTTTCCTGCACATTTGGGGAAATCCCCCACATGTGCAGAAAAATCTGAAACTTATAAAAAACTATAGGGGGGATACTTAAATCCCCACAAAAGTAAAAGTGTTCCCTGCGCATGCGCACGGAACGCTCTGGGAACTCTGTGGTGGCCAGTGGCTGGAAGCCACTCAGTCCTCACCGCTGGAGCCGGGGGGGGGGAGATCGCTGGTGGAGATGGGGGAGGAAATTGGTGGGCCCAGCGGCTGGAAGCTGCTCAGGCCTTGCTGCTGGAGCCGGGGGGTGGGGAACATACCTGTGGCCGCTTCCTCCTCAGCCCTGAGGTCCTCCTGCTTCCACAGGCCTGGAGCTGGGGGGAATACCACCCCGCAAGTATCACAGGTCCCTCTTCTTGTTTGGTTAGTGGTTAAGTGTGCAGACTCTAATTTGGGAGAACCGGGTTTGATTCCCCACTCCTCCACTTGCACCTGCTGATGTGACCTTGGGTCAGTCACAAGCTCTGGCACAGCTGTTCCTGAAGGAGCAGTTTGTGTTAGAGTTCTTTCAACCCCACCTACCTTACAGGGTGTCTGTGTGGGGAGGTGAAGGGAAAGGAGTTTGTACGCCACTCTGAGACTCCAAGTGAAGGGCAGGGTATAAATCCAATCTCTTATTATTATTATTATCTAATTCCCTCTTGAAGCTGTCCATGCTTGTAGCTGCCACCACCTCCTGCGGCAGTCCTCTGATTCTCTGGTAGAAAACCCTTTCATTTGAATGAGGGCAGCCTATAACAAGCCCTGCCTTACCATGGCCCCACCCACTGTCTGAAAAGCTTAGAGGGCACCAAGGGAATTACTGGTGGACACTATGGTGCCCACTGGGGCCATGTCGGGAAACCCCAGTGTGCACTCTTGTTAATTTGCCCATAGCTGGGGGTTCATTTTTGAAGTGCGGGCTTGTGCAATTTTAACCCAGGTGGCTATGATGCACCATCATGCTAGTATAAATCCAGTATGTGAAAGTGGGGGAGGACTGCCATAAAAATGGATCCCTCAGTGCAGGCTAATATAGCAACCCAGATAATCCCCTGAACATCCAAGTTTATTTCAAACTCCGCCATCTTGCCACTTAAAGATAAGCTGTACTTCAAGGAGTGAGATTCTCATAGTGGGAAGACAGAAGGCCTAAGTGACCCAAGAACACGTACAAATCAGATACATTTGCCAACCCAGGGATGGGAAAACCCTGGAGATCTGGGGAGTAGAGTTTCAGGAGGGATCTCAGCAGTATATAATGCCATAAAGTCCACCCTCCACAGCAGCCATTTTCTCTTGGGAGACTGGGTTCTGTAATCTGGAGATCAGTTTCAATTCCAGGACATTTCCAGGCCCCACCTGGAGAAATGTGTTTCTTAGAGGAACAGGAACGTTTTACCACTGTAGAAGTCTGCAATCCCAGAGGTGTACCCCAGATAGAGATTAAGTTTTCTGGACGTTTTGAAGCCATGGAAACTTATTTTTTCATTGTTTTAAAACCTGAAGATTTATTGAAACATATCTGACACTTACTTATGAAGTCTAAACTTATTTAACGTTTTAACAACAGAACATGCTTCATGTTTATGTTAATTAGTGTGAAATTGTAGTGTTTATCATATTTGTGGAATTTAAAAGGATTACTGCCTAAATATTCTATGAGCAAAGCTGCAGATCCAGCCAATACTTGAGAGAGAGTTGTGAATGGATGTCCCCTGTGCTACTATAGCATATGCGTAGTTGGACAAAAACAGTAACACACTGACAAGATCAGCTGTATATTTTAACAGCAAGTGAAACTTTATAACATTGAACTGATCAATAGTGTGTTCTCACATACATTATAGCTCATTAACTGTGGACAAAATTAGCCTGTACCTACAGTACATGCAGGAATTATCATTATCTAATGCTATAGATTTTTACATTAAAATCTTTATATTACACATTCTGGATGAGTAAGATCTTATCTCAAAAAAAGCATTTAACTCATTTTGAATGGGAAAATATTTTCTAGGAGTTTTCTTCAGTGCTATCTTTTTTCCCTCTGGAATTTTTTAGGGAAAAAAACTTTTAAAGAAATCTGAGTGTTTTGTGGGCTTTTATTTCATGGTATTCCACCTTTCCACACTATAAATAATATAACCTTCACATCTATTCTACTATCTTAGTTTCCATTGAAGAAACCTGGGAAACATGTAGTTCATTCACAGTCCTGAGAATTCCCTGCTAGAAATTGCTATACACACACTAATACTCCAGATGTGACAGAAGTAAGGTTATGAAAGCGAGAATGACTGTTAAATTAGGAATACAGAATGAACTCCCGAGTAAGATTTATCAGCTTTTAATTTCTTGGACTTATAAATAGGGCACAGCATTTAAAAGCTGCAAAGTGTAATCAGAAACAAAGAAGACTAGTCAAATGATAACATTAAACTGGGTCCCCCACTGTAATGAAATAAACTTGGATTCATGTAAAACCACTCTCGTCCCTCAGAGCATACTGGAATGTACAACATGGGTTCCCTGATTAGTATATACTGCTAAACAGAATTTGTTTTTGAGAAACCTGAGTGAAAAGGTCAGGTAGGCCTGAGGGAAACAGCGGTGGCTAGTGCCCACCAGGACTTGTAGGCCAGGGCAGCAAATGGTGGGCGGAGCCAGAGCAAGTTAACTCTAATTTTGTTCCCATCCTTGTCCCTTCAAGCACACCAATAAGTTTCTTACCATATAACATATAAATGAGCTTAAGAAGATTCTCTTCCCTTGGTGTGTGGTCATATTCGATTGTCTTAAGGGGAATATGGTGTGGCTTCCACCGGTCCTTCTAACTATGTTATCTTCCATTAAGATTCATTCCAGAGAGAGACCTAAGGGTAAACTAGCACCATGGGCCCATGTCTAGATCCCACATGCTCCACCTCCTCCCATACATGAGCACAGAAGTGTAGATGACTCCAAGTTGTCATCTGAAACTGGGCGTGTTTTTATTTTAATTTATTAAAATACTTCACATTAAAATTATGTGACTTTGATGGTTTACAAACAATATATGAAAATTAGAACATCAGTCTAAGAAATATTACTATCAAACAAAAGAACCAAGCCAATTAATAATGTTGATGGAGTACTCTCTGTTCAGTGTTTTGGGATGTGATCTGATGGCTTTTCCTCCTGTCTTCTCCCCCTTTCCCCTTTTTACCTACCTCATGTAGGTGAAGTTATCTCGAAATTCTTTCTGGTTTCCAAACTATTTGAATGTCTTATAGTTAAAATCTGGAATTTCTTCAATCAGCTGTTTTCCTATGGACAGCATTGGTAATTCACTGAGCCCGTCTTAGGACATGGTATTTCTCAGGAAAGTGTTTATTCTTTTCAGAGCAAAGAATGCTCACTCTGCTTCTGCAGTAGTCACTGGAGCAGTCACTGTGATTCTCAATAACTTCACTGTTCATGCAAAAACATGTCTCCAGGTCCTTGTCCAGAAGTGTCTTTGGTAGGTTTGAAGCATCCTTGATGGCAGTGGAGCTCTTGCCCTTTGTGCAAGACAGAAGGCTCTATCTTCAGCTTCTGTTATTCAAGCACTGGGTAGGTCTGTACTGCTTTCAGCAGAGATTGCTTTAGGTTGTATCAACTTGATTACGTATTTTATATTATTGTATGCTTCCTGTGTGTCACTCTGCCATACAATAAATAAATATGTTTTACGAATTTCAAATTATGTGCTTCAAACAAACTACTCTGTACCAATGTTGTATTTCCTAGACGTTCAATGAATTCAAATAGTTTTTTGGCTTGTGAAATCATATCACTAACTTCTCCTGCAAATTGATCTAGGGTCTCCTTGCTTTTTGACTCCAGGCAGCTGAGATTGCTCAGGCAGCTCAGAGAACAAGCCTTGAATAGAATCTCTGACTGCCTTGATACCAAAATTAGAGAGAGCTACCCTGATTGTTACAAAATCATTGACTTTTCTCTGGAGTTAACTGTAGAGAATATCCCCATTAGGCATTATTCTATGGAACAAGGACATAAAGTAAAAGAATTCCCCATCTCTTCCCATGAGTCACATGAATCCTTTGGTCTCACTGACAGCAGTCTGATCAGATTCCAGGCTCTTGGTTCCTTAAAGTATTCAATGAGTTCCATCATCCTCTCAAATACCACATTCCTTCTTCAGTTATTAAAGTTCCAGCATGTCTGGGATGACCTTGGAGATTATCTTTTTTTCTGAACGTGTAAAAATAAGTCCTAGAAATGTCTGCAAAGGACACCCTCACATCCTTGATTTGGGATGCTGCTTGTTGTCATATTAAGTTATTGTCAAATTCATCTGGTGGGCATAGTTCCTTTCAGTATACATCCTGGATCCTCTTTTGGACTCCTCTGTGCTGTCCACACCAGTGCTCCCTCTGAGCTGTAGAGTCTTGTGAGCAAAAATTCTACTTTGTGAGCTACTGGCATTAAAGTTGTGAGCGAGCGACTTGGCTGCTGAATAAATTAGTTTGCTCTGGAGCCATCCTTCCTGAGCTGGGACGAAAATGTGTGAGCTGAAGGCTAAAAAGCTGTGAGCTAGCTCAGTCTAACTCACCTTAGAGGGAACACTGGTCCACACAGCACACTTGTTCCATCATCACCCTGAGCAATGAGTGTCTGCTTGGCAGCCTCTGTGGAGAACACTTCTTCCAAATCCTAATGTAAAACTGTGGCAGTTGTCTCAGCAGAAGAATCCAGCAACTGTGTGAATGTGTAGAAGTGTTGAGAGAGACTTCACCACTGATATAGCAGGAAATCGGTAAAGACAGAGCATTTACACATCTGTGGTTTCATCAGCCCCAGTGGCCACAAACTGAATACTTTTCAGTTCCTGACTAATATGATCCTGGCTACTGTGAACATGCATTCAAGCAGTTCATTGTGAACTGTCTTTGAAAGACCTCTAAATACCGTGGCACGGTGAAGGTGAAGTTCCATGACAGAATCAGTTGACGCAACCAGGTTCATTGGGCCTCTGAACACTTCTAGATGTACTGAATCATCAGTCTCATCTTGGCCACAAAGTGCCAGTTCGAACACACCACAGGACTCTGATGCAATCTATTCTGGTTATCTTTCCTGACATGTATGTCATAGACTGTGTTGACCAGCAGTGCTGACACTGCCTAACATTGCCAGCTTCAGACAATTGTCCATGTGACTTGCACATTCCTCATGTTTTTTGTCCTCATGTCAATCTTGACAGCAAGGGTCTATGTCTTCTCACCCCCATAGAGCAAACAGGGAGATGTTCCGCTTAGCCAGTTCTTTTTTTCATAACAGGCTCTGTTGAATCCCCATGACCAGTCCTTTCCTTTCACTCTCAGTTTGTTCAACGTGTTGATCTGTACAGTCAGGCCCAAGTTCTTTGACATGGTACTTTTCAGGCAAACTCAAGTCTTGAAAAGGAGTTGGCAGCAGTGCATCTACAGTATTCATCTTCTTGGGTAACTCTGAATAATCATCCAGAAACAAGACAGAAAGGAAGGAAGGACACAGTTCCAAACAACAAGCCCCGTGGTGTTCAGTGGGACCCAATAATAGAAAGAAAGCACTATTAAGTCCAGCAAGACAAGACATCTATGGAAACATGAATAGAATTGTGTCATAAGCCCCTTTCTAGATGTGACTTTAATTCTGTGTTTCTTAATGTCAGTAAACATGCAAATTGCATATCTACAGCTGGTCAATTTGCAAAGGAATCTAACACAGCAGCCATTTTGTGGTGCTGCCGACTACTTTTTCTCAAAATGCCAAAAGTGCCCACAGGCATGACAAGGTTGGGGACCCTGGTCTGTGCGAAGTTTTCAAGAGTGACACTATCAAGGACAGGGGTTCTCTCACACTACCTCATCTGATTTAGTATGAGGGAAATCCAGTTGTGTGACCCATCTTCTTCATGGCTACAGGATACAATTATGTTCAAGGCAGGGCTTCTCCAACACCAGTGGGAATGGACTTTGAAAGAGCATTCATTTTACCTGTGCCTCATAAACAAAGGGGCCTTTAATTGCTTACTTCATTAAAAATCAATCTCCTTTACTTCAGATGTTACAGGTGCATTGGGGTGCAAGTTAGCATTAAACGGCAGCCCAATTGTGTCTGATGACTTTGACTGCTCTGGTTAGTAAATGCATTAATCCTTCTGCCTCAGTGAACAAAGTGGAAAGCACTGACCCTAGAACACTTCCCTTGTAAAGACCAGACGTTGCCTGCCAAGGTAATAGGCGCCCAAAGTAGCAATCTGGCATGTTGATTGTTCAGTGTCAAGTCACAGTTATACATTGTCCGTGAAATAGAACAAAATCAACACATACTGTGCACATTTCAGATGCTTACTGAAGATCCTGCTGATATGGTTGCCAACACTGGCTTGAGAAATTCCTGGAGATTTCAGGGTGGAGACTGGGGAAAATCTTCAGTGGGGTATACCATAAAGCCTACCATCCAAAGTAGCTGCTTTCACCAGGGGAACTGATTCCTGTAGACTGGGGGTCAGTTGTAATTTCAGGAGAACTCCAGGAGGACCCGCCTGGAGGATGGCAACCCTACCTGCTGACCTGCCTCTATGATGAAAGAGCAAGAAGTCAGGTCCCTAGTCTAGCAATATCAGGACATGTGAAGGACTGGGCCTAGTCTGATAACACCTGCTCAGGCTCCTGGGAGAGAAAGAAATAAGATACACAGCATCAAACTGTGCAAAGGGCAGGCAGTTGAGGCAGTTGAGGCCTGGTATAAATACTAGGAGACTGCCTATAGGTCTGTGCTAGCTTGCCCTGTGTTGACTTCCCTTCTTGGTGAACACCCAAAAGTGATGTCACAGCCCCCAAATTTAGGAATTCCCCCAATCTCACTGCTAAAGACCATAGAGATTGGGGAAATTCCTAGACCATTGCAGTTAGTCACTCAGAAGTGACATTCACAGCATCAGCAATATTCCCCTCCCCCAAATTTCCTCCAACTGCTTAATTGAGCTAGTGCAGGTAACGGACAGTGGAGGTGGGAGCTTGCCCTCCACAGGTGGGCAACTTGCAACCCTACCCTACTTTTTGGATTTGTCTGGTTGGCACAGCTTTGCATTCTGTTGGCTGCATTTTAGCTTGACAACTTCAGGCCACTGATATAAGGATGTTAGAGTCTAGATGCAGGGAAAACTGCACCAGGCCCCAGTAGGGTTGTGTGCTCCAGGTCAAGCCTGGAGTTCTCCTGGGATTATACTACATAGATAAGTTCCCATGGAGAATATGGTCGGTTCAGAGGTTGGACTCTATGGTATCATGTCCCTGCTGAGCTCCCCTTCCTCTCCCTCCTCCCTGGGTTCTGCTTCCAAGTCTCCAGGAATTTCTCAACAGAGTTTGAATTTCGATATCACCTCAAACCCAATATTAAGTCAGTTCATGGATTCAGCAGCATGATCGAAAGAAGAGAAACTAAGTGCTTCAACAAGAGAAACTAAGTATTTGAAAGTGAGAACCAGCTCTTCAGCCATGTTTGCATAGGATAATCTTGGTAGCTGGGAATCTGGTGTGCTTATTTGGTTGTATCTCATCCCCAAAATGTTGTAAGGTATCTGTGTGTGGAAACAGCACTGTTTGGAACAGTCATGGCCTTATGATGCAGTGAAGGTGTGAGGGTAAATTTATAAGGGCTTTGCTTCAACCTGCACAGGAGATATAGTCTAGCATTAGTAATTCTAACTATTCTCTTATCATATTTTCCTTTGTCGAGGATCTGGCTGTTCAGCTGTTGGTGCAATGTGCTTTGGAGTCAAAGGGTAAAAAACCCTCAGCTGTGTGCTTTAAGGGCTGAGCACAGAGCAGTATCGAGTCCCACTGTGTATGCACCGTTTTACTTAGAAGCTCCCTGGCCCACCCTGGTTAGGCATTGAGAATCCCATTCAGGAAGCTTCATGAAGGAACGCAACAGGCAAAAAACAGCAGCAGGGAAAGTACGAAATTACCTTGTTAAAAACATACCATTACATACATAATTATCATGATATAATTGCCTCCGAAAAACTCTTCTGACAGCCACAAGAAGCTGAAAAAGTGGAATGGAATCAAACTGTGATTGGGTGACGTAATCTCCCAAGTGGTTGAGTTTTGGGTCTGAAAATTGCCATGTAAAGCTAATGATATGTAGCGGTTAATGTAATCAGCAATCTTTGCCATATTCGGGTGTTTAGTTTAGGGGAAATAAATGGGCAGGTTATATCAGGCGTAGTTTCTGAGGGAGCGAGGAAATCACTGGGACATTCCACTTTATCAGGGGCCTATGAGATGGAATATCCCTTCATACAACAAAATCCCCTGGTCATAGAAAACAAGCGTGTTAGAGAATGAACTGGTTTAGAATCCTTTCCCCCGAAATCTAGTTTTTGAGACAAGGATATTTTTAATGAAGAATTGATCATTTATTTGAACAACTATGGCTTGCCTGCTGTATATTTAGAAGCTCAAGCCACTGTTTGGTTCTAAAATATGATTAGCACAAACTATCTGAAGATCTATGCCTTAAAACCATCTTGAAACAAATAGAAGGAAGGCAAGACCACACACGCACCTTCCCAGCTCCATATGTTCTTTCCTTGTTTATGTTAAGAAATAATATTATGGATGCAAACTTTAAAAGCCAAACTCAAATGCATCTCCTGTATCAGCTTTGGAACAATGAATATCTACAGATTTCATACATACGATACACAAAAGGTAGCTGAAACTTTTCCCCGCTAAATCCAAACCCAGATCCATTCTGCTTAGGCTGAAAAGTTCTCAGTCAGCAAAGAATTCTGGGAGCTATGTCAAGCATCAATAACTTGTCTTTCCCTGGACAATAAGCGGCTGTCAGCTGATTCAGACTTTTTGGATGAGGATGGTGGTGGTACGTGGTGATGGGAAATGCTGTCAAGTCACAGCCAACTTATGGTGACCCCGTAGGGTTTTCATGGCAAGGAACGAACAGAGGTGGTTGCCATTGCCTGCCTCTGTGTAGCAACCCTGGGCTTCCTTGGTGGTCCCCCATCCAAATACTTACCAGGGCTGACACTACTCAGCTTCTGAGATCTGAGAAGGTTAGGCTAGCCTGGGCCATCCAGGTCAGGGCAGTGGTGGTATAGGCCTGTATTAATCACTTTGTATTTCTGTGACTCTTCAGGGTGGTCACTGCTCTTCATATACATTACTTCAGTAACCAGAATGATATATAATGTGTCATGATTATGTGTCTCATTCACACATCACACAGGTCCCAGGTTCAATCCCCCAGCATCTCCAGTTAAAAAATTCAGGTCATAGTGATGTGGGTCTCTGCCCAAGACCCTGGAGAGCTGCTGCTGGTTTGAGTAGACAATGCTGACCTTAGTGGACCAATGGTCTGATTCAGTATAAGGCAGCTTCATGTGTGTCCATGCGTGTGAGATGACATCACTGAGCTCTTATTCTAGATGTTGCAAGAAGTGGTGAAGAAGCTTCATTTTCAGCAAAAGCCCTTTAATGCACTGTTTGAGGAGGGGCTGTGGTTCAGTGGCAGAGCCTCTACTTGCTATGCAGAGGTCCCGGGTTCAATTCCTGGCATCTCCAGTTGAAGGATTTGGCAGTAGATGATGTGAAAGACCCCTGCCGGAGACCTTGGAGAGCTACTACCAGTCTGAATAGACAATACTGACTTTGAGGGACGCATGGTCTGATTCAGTTTAAAGCAGCTTTATGTGTACTGCGCAAAATCAGCCTTATTTCCTCTCTTATGCCCTCTTTGCTTTGACGCCTGCCTTGCGTACACCTGCTTTAAAAGCATAGGTAGTAGATGTTTAAAATGAGGGACCCTGTTTCTTTTCCCCATTGGGAGAACAGGCAGTTGGGTTGATTCTGAGTTGAAAAAAATCACATAGAGGAAAGCAGTAAAACGGCTACTCTCCAGTCACACTCTCATAAGCCTTCATTGGAGTTTGTCTAGAACGATATCTGTCTTTTTAAAAAGCAAAGGAAAAAGGCTACGTGGCATTCGGTGAAATGTATAGTTTGAGACTGGGGGACCATAAACGACTCCCCTCGGCCTCTCCAGCTCCAGCAGCAGCTAACCCCTGGCTCAAGAAAGGGGGCAGCGAGGGAGTTGGGGAAAGAGACTGCTGTGAGGCTTGTGGGCCGAGGCGGTGCCGTAAGCGGGCTGATCAAATTCCAGGTGCTGCTGAGTGAGCATTGATGGGAATGAGATCAGCTCAACTTGGCTTGGCAGGCTTGGCAGCCGGAGCTCACGTCCGATCTGGAGGTACCTCTCAGGTGCTCGGAATGCGAGTGTCGTGCCTGAACCTGATGGTATGTGTCGGCAGCTGACTTGAGGATTAGCCAGAACAGCTGCCGAGTGCTCTTTAGGCTTCGGAGATGCATACTTGATCAGGAGACCTGGCTCGGTATCGACAGTGAAGTGGGCAACAGAAATGGGGGGTGGGGTCTCAAGTTTAGGGTTTTCCCCAGTATTTATGGGAGAGAAGCTGTCTAGGCCTCTGTTTCGCTCCCTGTATTTTCCTCTTTGTTTAACTGTTCACACTGTGCGAACAGACACACACATATGCATGCCAAGTGTTTTAAGATCTAAATCAGAGATCCAGCACTAAAAATAAACCATTTTGATACAGTGGTGGTAGATTGGTTTACTTGGCAACATCTCCTCAGAACCCACCTTAGTGCCTTAGCGTGTAGCTGTGCTAAAAACCTGAACCCATCTGGCTTTTCTCAAAGAACCTTGGGAACTGTATTCTAGTGATGGTACTAAAAGGACTCCCAGCTCTGGGTTGGGAAATACTGGAGATTTTTTTGGGGGGTGGAACCTGGGGAGGGTGGGGTTTGGGGAGGGGAAGGACTTCAGTGCAACTGTGAAGCCTGCATGCTAGGTCACTCAGTTCTCACTTATACCCAGAATTAAACTTTGTTGGCCTTAAAGGTGCCGCTGGACTCAAACTCAGTTCTCCCATCTGTTGTTAACTCTTTTATTATCTGTACGCCAATTTGCTTCTATGCGCAGGTCTTACCCAATGCATTATTCCAAGCTTAGCTGCATTTATGGCTCAGTTATTTTGACTCTAATTAGCCCTTCCTGGCAACTACCCCCCCCAACTATATGTTTCAGTGTATCTAAGAAGTGTGGAAATCTGTTTCAATGTATCTAAAAAAGTGTGCATCTACAGGTGCGAAGTCTCTCCGTTCTTGCTTACACCTAGAATTGACCTTTGCTGGTCTTGGAGGTGCCAAAACTAGAAGACTTGGGGACCAATGCTTTAGGGAAAAACCATGAGCTGGCTGCTCAGATCTCCCACTATCCAGTCTATCCCTAGCTCCTGTTGCCATCTATACTGAATTGCAAGTGGTATATCCCTTCATCTGTGCTTTATAGTACAGGTTGGGTCACACTGGATGCTTTAATTCAAATTTGCCGTTTCATTAGGACTCTATGCACATGTGGTCCACACGCATGAGTTCCAATCTGCATGGAATCAGGGGGAGGAGGTCTATTCCTAACTCAGTCCCGCAGGGTTTGTAAGACAGAGATCTTCCGCCAGGTTTATGGTTGAGGACAGCAACAGTTTTTTAGTTAGCCTGGCTCCTCCTTCCTTCCCCCCTCCCAGGAAAGGATACAGAATTGTGTGTTTCTGGTGCCACCTGAAATTGTTATCTGTAATCTGGTCCAGAAATTACAGCTTGTCCAGAATGCAGCAGTGAGTGTACTCAAGGGCATTCCAGTGTCTGCACATACTTGTCCTGTGCTTCGCCACCTGCACTGGCTCCAAGTTGAATACCGGATCCACTGCAAGTTGCTGGTTTTCACCTTCAGAGCCCTTAACGGTCTGGGGCCAACGAACCTGTGGTATGCACCCCAAAGAGCTTTACATTGGGGTGACCAAAACTTACTCATGGTCCCTGGCCCAAAAGAAGTCCAGCTGTCCCCAACCAGGGCCTATGGCTGAGGACAGCAACAGTTCCTTTCCACAGCCTCTATCTGCCCTATCAATCTCCCTTTGGGGGGATCCACCCCATGGGGGAGCAAAGTGGTTTCTATGCCATTGACTGTATACTGTATGTTGCATTGTATGTTGTTTTAATTGCTTAATTATTACTAATTTTATTCACTGTCTTAATGGTTTACTCTGTTAACTATGATATACACTGCCCTGAGCCCTTCGGGGAAGGTGGTTTATAAATTTAATAAATAATAATAATAATTGTTAGCTGTGTTGTTAGGCTTATTTTAATTTTAATTCCATTTTAAATTATTGTATATTTTTGGAAATGTTGTTCCCCACCCTGAGCCCTGTCTACAGGGAAGGCTGGGTTATCAAATGAGATAAAATAAGAATATTAACATGATAGCCATTAGTCAAGAATATTAGTCATGATAGCTAAACTGAACCTTCATGCTCAGTGCAAGTTTATATTCAAAGCAAGTACGCCCGATGACATATAACGGTTGCCTTCTTGTCCTGTTTTACTGGCTGCCCTGGCAGTGTTTGGCTGGACACTGTTTGAAACAGGATGCTGGACTAGATAGACTACTGGCCTGATCCAGATCTTATGTTCTTATCTCCCAGTTTGGTGTAGTGGTTAAGAGTGTGGACTCTAATCTGGGAGAACCAGGTTTGATTCCCCACTCCTCCACTCGCAGATGCTAGATGACCTTGGGCAAGCCATAGTTCTGACAAGAGCTGTCCTTGAAAGAGCAGTTTCTGTCAGAGCTCTCTCAGCCCCACCTACCTTGCAGGGTGTCTGTTGTGGGGAGGGGGAGGGAAAGGAGATTGTAAGCTGCTGAGACTCCAAATGAAGGGTGGGGTATCAATCCAATATCTTCTTCTTCGTTGGATAAGGTTGTAGGAGTTGAAAGGGGTAAAACCTTTCAAAACCTTTTATACACTAAATTTTACCTAGTAAAAAAGTTTTAACTATACCTTAAGGGAACACAAGGGCCATTTGTTTAACTCTGTGACACTTTTTTAGATGCAGAACTGAGCCTGTGGAATTGGGTACACTTCCTGGACTTTGAAAGAGAGACTACTTTGTTCCCTACTATGGAACTTGGCTAGAAGAGTTGTTGCTACCCCCTGGCCTTGCAGATAGGGTTGCCAGGTCCCCCTGGCCACCGGTGGGGGATGGGGGGTAGGATTGCCAAATCCAGGTTGGGAAACTCCTGTAAACTTGGGGGATGGAGCCAGAGGGTGGGGGGAGAACAGGGACCTCACTGGGCTACAATGCCATAGAGTGCACCCTTCCAAACATCCATTTTCTCCAGTCAAAGAACTTCTGACGGCTCAAGACATCTACAGTCTTCCATAATCTTATGCTGGATGTTCTGATCTTGAAAACAGCTAGAAAAAAATACCAGAGAGTGCCTGACCCTAACTTACTTCCTTAGTTCCTCTCCTGAGCTCCCATACCCAGCTAGGTTTTTCTCCTCCTTGTGCTGTCTGGCTGAGGGCCAGCCTGAGAATTTGTTGCCTGCGGAAATGCTGCTCCCTCCCACTCATTAAGCACAACCCACTAGGAAATTCTGCTGTGCCAACCACATCAGTATGCATGGGACTTGCACAAGAGCACTATTGCTTTCTCGCACAGCTGCCATTCGCTGTGTGTGGGGAGTGTGCCAGAGATCTCCCTGATTTAGATCCTGGCTGTCCCACGGTTTAGATCTGGCTTAGATCTGGCTTAGTCTCCAAATCTACTGCCCTTATATTCTCTTTCTGTGTTGGAACACGTGAAGTTGCCCTTCACTGGCCTATCAGACGGCATCCCAAACCCTCAGGTGGCCACCTCTCCTTATGGTAGGGCTTCTGCTTCCATGCTCACAATTAATGGGATTTTGTTTCTTTGCTTCATTGCCCTGTCTTTCAGCCTGCGATTGCAGTGGGAAATCCAGACAGTGTATGTTTGACGTTGAGCTGCTCCGACAAACAGGAAACGGATACCGGTGCCTCAACTGCATGGACAACACAGAGGGGATTCACTGTGAACGGTGCAAGGAGGGCTTCTACCACCAGCACCGTGGAGATCACTGTAGGCCGTGCGCCTGCAGTCCCATAGGTAGGTGGGGGACTTCAGGAGGGCTAATGGAGAGACCAGAAGGGAAAAGGAAATGTACTTTGGCCAGCTTGGGCAAAGAATAATAAGTTACATCAGTAGCACTGGAGCTAACTGTTGTCATTGGCTGCAGTAACTAAAGGCCGATTAAAAATCTGGGTCTTTTAAGTGTTGCATTTAAAGTGATTTAGTTGCATATCTAAAAATATAACCTGGAGATGGAGACAAGTATGCTCATTATAAAGGTGCACTCATTAGAGAGCCGGGATTAAACTGTTTCCTACATGTAAACATTCAAGATTGTCTACATTTTCTGCTTTGACTTTAGGCAGGAGATCGAACCGCCTCCATTATTGGACCAGGTTCAAACAAGAATCAAGTAACATGGACAGCAGGAATACCAGAAGAAAAGTTACACGGAATTAACAAACGTTTCATAGCCTCCTTTCCCTGGCAATTAAGAGAACTGTATCTCCAAAGCCTTCCTTGTTAAATGTACACTTGGTTTTATTTTATTGCAGGAGTTTTTAAAAAATGTACAACTTAGAGTTACCAAGTTTTTTAAAAATGTACAACCTAGGGTTGCCAGGTCACTTCGTCTTACAGCGGGGGTATCTGGGAGGCATTTTGGGAGTGAGTGGGGACATCCCTGATGCACTGATGTCATATAGAAGTGACATCATCACATTGGGGGCAACGCTCTGGTTTTTGGGCAAACCTCTATGGTAATATTGGGGTCAAACCATAGAGTTTTGCCCAAAAACCAGAGTGTCACCATGCAATATCACTGTTTGGGAGCGGGGTTTTCCCTGCTGGCCAGCTGGCCAGTGGCAAACAGAAGCCCCCAAAACTGGGGGATTCTCCACCTGGACCTGGGGAATGGCAACCCTTTTACCAGCTCTGGGTTGGGATGTTTCTGGAGCTTTGAGAGTGGAGCCTGGGCAGGGTGATGTTTGGGGAGGGGAGAGAGCTCAGCCAGCAGGGGTGTGCTTCCATAGAGTCCACCATCCGAAGCTGCTGTTTTCTCCAGGAGAACTGATATTTGTAGTACAGAGATCAGTTGTAATTCCAGGAGAACCCCAGGCCCCAACTGGAGGCTGGCAACCCTACTACAGCCAGACATACAAGTGCAGTTTCAGGAACAAACGGGCACTTCCAGAAATCTGAGTGACACAAAAGTTGTATTATGCTGGCTGATGATTAGGTGTAAAGCAAAGCATCATGGTTCTTCTAGAACCCCAGAACTGGACTGGGCAACCCTGTTTCTCCACCCCTTTGCCAAGGACTCTCCCTGTATGTGCCACTACTGCTCTCTACTGAGTGTTCAGCAATGCCTCAGACAGGAAGGACATAGTCCTAGAATGGAGGAGTCCCTTTCTCGTCAAGTCATGTGACATTGTCAGCATCGTGAGAAGGCAGTGATACACACACAAGGGAAATGTATGGATATGTTGTTGCAGCATATACTACTCATGGGAATTAGAATCATGTACTACTGTGCAGTTTCAAACTTTCCTTTTAGAAACCCCAGTTCTTTTTTTTTTTTTAACTGTCCCGAAGGACAAGATTTTATTAAGTTTTTCTACATATAACAATACAATACAATACAAAAAAGACAAAACAAGTAACATAAAACACCAACGGGGTAATACAGTCTAGAAACCCCAGTTCTATTGTATTGTTCTGGGCCATTTATAACAATCTTTAACGAAGTTTTTATCATACCTTTTGGAGTATTGTGGTTAACATTTGGATGTTGCTGTTCATTGATTTTCCTCCCCCTAGGTTTATAGTTGTTAAAAATTATGAGCCAGAGTCTAGGTATTAAGAGTGCATGATATACATGCTTTAAATATTAAACACCTTAATAATCTGGTACTGCATGTTCTGAATGTAAAGGCCTAAAAAAAGGGCTTTCATACTCTATAAGCATTTACTTGGAAATAAATTCCATTCTGAAATGATTGGGGCTAAGTTCCAAGCACATTAAGTATCAAATGAAGGAAAGGACAGGAAATCTTATTTCCGGAGCAGCCAAAACAACACAGATTTGTTTCTGGGCTGTCTTGGAAAGATTCTGGAATTCACATGGCCTGTAACAGCTGGAGTTCTTGAGGGAGCAGTCACTCTTCCTGCTTTGGAGATACACTTCTCTTAATTGCCAGGGAAAGGAGGCTATGAAACATTTGTTAATTCTGTGTAACTTTTCTTCTGGTGTTCCTGCTGTCCATGTTACTTGATTCTTGTTTGAACCTGGTCCAGTAATGGAGGCGGTTCAATCTCCTGCCTGAAGTCAAGGCAGAAAATGTAGACAATCTTGAATGTTTACATGTAGGAAACAGTTTAATCTTGGCAAGGATTAAGTCATTTCACATTAATGGCCCAAATCTATCTATAACACTCTGGCGGTTGTGAGGGAAAGGTTTCATGTCTCAGCTCAGGAGCTATTGCAGGTATCTGAGGAGAGGAAGAAGAGAGAGATTGGAGTTGGGGGGAACGGCAAAAATAAACTTCTGAGGAGAAGACATTTTCTGTAACCTCTTTATAATGGTTGCAGCACCTGAGCAAGCCAGTCGAACTACAAGTAAGACAGAGTGTAGGCGGCTTTCAGTAGGCCGCAGAGAGAGTAAAAGATCATCCCAAATTTTAAATTGTGTTGCCTAAATTTACATTTCATACATGCATCCTACTTTAATTACCAGTCCCTCCTAGGGTTGTCAACCTCCAGGTGGTACCTGGAGATTTCCTAGGATTACAACTGATTTTCAGGCAACAGAGATTAGTTCATCTGGAGGAAATGGCAGCTTTGGAAAGTGGACTGTGCAGCAACTAGAAATCTCTGCTCTTACTATTTATCTCCAGATGACAGCAATCAGTTCTCCTGGAGAAAATGGGTGCTTCGAATGGTGGGCTCTGTGGCATTATACCCCAAGCCCTACCCTCTCTGGGCTCCCCCCAAATCTCCAGGTATTTTCCATCCCAGAGCTGACAACCCTAAATTACCCCACGGAAGTCCCTCCCCTCTCCAAAATCTGCCGTCCTCAGGCTCCACCCCCAAAATCTCGAGGGATTTCTCAACATGGAGCTGGCAACCCTAATTCCTCTTCTCAGAATAAACACAGTTTGTGTTTTGAGTTCTACTTGTGAAGGGTGAAAGGCAGGCTGGCCAATCACTTGGGGTCATTATCCCCCCAGGGGGCAGTGGGGAGGAAAAGGGCAGGAAAACTGGGACTATTGAACATGCTGACGTCACTCCCTGTGAGCCCAGAAATGATGTCAGCACATCGCCACTGAGACACTCAGGCACAGGGTTCTACCCAAATACTCCAGCATCTCTGGCAACACACTGACATTACTTCTGAACACACAGGGAACGATATCAGCATGTTGCTGGAGATGTCATTGCGTTGCTGGCAAATGTCCCCCTGCCAGTTGCCAGGCCATGCCTAGCAAGCCACAACTGTCAAATAGGGCCTAGAGATCCCCCCAAATTACAGCTCATCTCTACACTACAGAGATCAGTACCCCTGGAGAAAATGGCTGCTCTGGAGGGGGACTCTATGGTATTGTGCCCCAGTAAGGTCCTTCCCTTTCTAGGCTGCATCCCTGCATCTCCAGGAATTTCCCAACTTGGATTTGGCAACCCTAGAAATAGGTAATTAGAAGGTCTGGGGAATTGCTTTGGAATCCTTTCTTCCTTTATTTGCCTACTGGCAATTCCACATTGGTTACAGGCAGGGCTTTTTTTGTAGAAAAAGCCCAGCAGGAACTCATTAGCATAATAGGCCACACCCAGCAGCAGAAACTCATTAGCGCATTAGGCCACACCCCCATGTTACCAGAAGTGTGGTCATCCAGCCACACCCACCTTTTGCTTCTTATTTCTATTTACCTTGTTTGTTGTCAAAACCCAGGGCTTTTTTTGGAGCAGAAACTCCTTTGCATGTTAGGCCACACACCCCTAATGTAGCCAATCCTAATGAGTTTCTGTGCGTGGCCAACTCAGGAGCCAGCCGGAACTCCGTTCCTGTGCGTTCCTGCCCCAAAATAGCCCTGGTTACAGGGGGAAGACAATGGGCTGGAGGCATCACCACGTTCTCCTTTTCACACATCCCTCCTTCCATTATCCATCCATAACAAATAAGAAAATTACAGGATGAGCTCGTCTAGTGTGCTTTAAGACTGCCCCTCTGAGCACAAGCAAAGTTCCTGATTCCAGCAGGGGAACTGTTCCCCAGACTGAGCAGTTCCCGGGGGCCTTTAGCCTTGCTGCTCGGAAAGGTCCAGAATCCATCAGATGGCAGAAGCTGAGCAGGCCTGGGCCTGGAGAGAGTCAGTACAACCAGATGCCACGGACACTCCTTCAACCAGTTTGGTTCTGGCATTTTGCAAAGGGGAAACCCAAGTGCGCAGGACTGCCAAGAAACTGAAGAATGAGTGGGAACGATGCTGGAGGCGGCCTCCAGGCTGCTTGGCTTTTTTCCATGGTATCCAGCAGAGGCACCTATGGACCCTTCTTAAAGGGTTTTCTGTGATTTGGTTTTCAGACCTGAAACCCTTATGGCTCTTCTCATCTGAAACTGAAGTCACCATACAGACAGAAAATGGGTAACTTGAAAGGGATCTTGAGTTTCAATAGCATTAACATATTTGGCCTTCAGATTTAAACTAGCAGCGCTCACCATGCTGTCAGATTTCTAATATCCCTCCTGTTTATATTTTAAAAACCCTAGGGAGATGTTTCTTGTGAGCTAAGGGATCCCCCAGGCTTGCCAGGAAAAAAAAAATCTGAAAACAAAAGAGTTTCCTCCTCCAAAGAATCTCAGCTGAGATTTTGTAAGACTATGTTGCCAGATCTCAACTGCCATGATGGAGCTGCTAATGTGGCACTGGTTCTCAAACTGTTTTGTGACCCCAAAATGGGTTGTACCGTTCCTGCAGGCGGGCCACAAGGCTAGGAGTGAGAAGGAAAGGTTGAGGTGTTACAAACTAGGGCTGTCAGCTCTGGGTTGGGAAATACCTGGAGATTTTGGGGGTGGAGCCTGAGGAGGGTGGGGTTTGGGGAGGGGAGGGACTCTATTGGAGTAGAATGCCATAGAGTCCACCTTCCAAGGCAGCCATTTTCTCCAGGGGAACTGATCTCTGTCACCTGGGGATCAGTTGTAATAGCAGGAGCTCTCCAGCCAGCACCTGGAAGTTAGTACAAAAACTGAAGGTCATAGCATTAAGAAGATATGGAAAAATATATGACACTGTGTAAAACAGATGTATGCTTAAGGCAGATCTATTTTGTGCTTTCTGTTTTTCTTATCTTAATTTTTCTATACTGTTGTATAAATATTGGTGTCAAGTATTACCAAACAGCGGCTGACCCAAATAATACATCAAAGTACAGGTTTACCTCCAAACATTCAAACAGCACCCTTGTCAGTTTCACAATCACTAGAGTCCTGTGGGACTAGTGATTGTGAAACTGACAAGGTGCTGTTTGAATGTTTGGACGTAGTGTAAACCTGTACTTTGATGTATTAGTTTGGTCAGCCTATGTTTGGTAATACTTGACACCAATATAATATAGAAAAATTAAGAAAAGAAAAATAGAAAGCACAAAATAGATCTACCTTTAGCATACATCTATTTTGCACAGTGTCATATATTTTTCTATAACCACTTGGAAGTTGGGAGCCCCAGTTACAAACATAGTCTCGACTGTTTGAATGCTCAATCCAGTTGGGGGGGGGGAAAGAGTTTTTCCTGGCTGTTTGGTTTCCATGTATTCTTTGGGATTTAACTGCACCATTGAAGTCACATATATTATAAATCTTACCTGGATTTCACAACCAGCTTTTTGCATAGTCCCTAGCAACCAATCCAGCTGTGGCAGGTGTACAAGCAGCAGAGAGGGGCCGAGGCACTTGAAGAAACAGAGCCAGAAATGTTTGGGGAATTTGTATAGAGCCTTGGGTTGCCAGGCCCACCTCCCTGGATACCGATGGTGGGCAGGGAGAACAAGGAAAGTAACTCCACAGATTATATGTCGCCTTCTCTCTCTCTCTCATTCACGATGGAGACAGGGCTTGCTCTCTCAGAAAAACCAATTTTGCCCTTGCTTTGCCCTGCCTCCCTTCAATATTTGTTGTACTGCTCCCAGTGTTATGCCGTGCTTTTTAAAAAGCCATCTAAAATTGGATTTGACTTTTTTAAAAAAAGCTCATGGTCTAATATGCTGATGGCAACAACACTTTGTTAGGTGGGTGTTTGCCGCCTCTGCTACTCCTCCAGTGAGAACTCACTGTCATTAAAATGCTGTGGGCTTAGAGTGGTATCATCACTACTGCTAATTACCTCGGCTTTTCTAGGTGATGCAAATGCTCTGAGAGGATTCAGTACCACTGCCGTTAATTATAACCCAAAGGAATGGAAGGAGGCACATAACTCACTCAAGGCAGTTTTCTAACGTGGTGGTCCTTGTTTGAGCTTGAGCCTGAAAGGGCTGCAGAAAGGACTGCCGAATTCAGGCACAAGAGCTTGCGTTGTGTTAATGTCTGATGGCTGCTCCAAATGCCTCCTTCACCGAACCGTCACCAGGTCTTGAGTCTCTACAGTTGCCAGATCTGTGTTAGGAAATTTGAGGGGTGGAGCCTGAGGAGGGCAATGTTCAGAGAGGGGAGGGACCTTAGTGGGGGATAATGCCATAGAGTCCACCCTCCAAAGCAGACATTTTCTCCAGGGGAACTGATCTCTGTCACTTGGAGATCAGCTGTAATCCCAGGAAATCTCTAGCCACCAACTGTCTACAGTGGATCTTGACCCTTCCCCCCCATTGCTTCTGATATGTCTGTCACATGGCAGAATGGCAGGATCTTTGGGCCTTGGGACCAGTGCTCCCTCTAAGCTGAGTTCGTGTGAGCTAGCTCACAGCTTTTTAGCCTCTGGCTCACACATTTTTGCCTTAGCTCAGGAAGGATGGCTCCAGAGCAAAATAATTTATGCAGTAGCCAAATCACTCACTCAAACCTTTAATGCCAGTAGCTCACCAAGTAGAATTTTTGCTCACAAGACTCCACAGTTTAGAGGGAACGTTGCATGGGACCCAGTTTCACTACAGTGTTATTCAGTTAAATGGTTTATATGCAGTGCTTTTTTGCACCAATTTCCACCAGTTCCCCCTTGGGAGAGCCCTCCTCAAAAGGTGCCAGTACTCCATAGTGGTGAATACCGCCACCCACACAAAAACCCAATGAAAAGTTGTTTCCTGAATATGTGTTTGTGGTATCTCAAAGGCACATTTATTTTATTGCATGGTTTTTGCGAGTTAAAATTCACTTTTTCATGGGCCTCTATCTCAAAAAAGTTTATACCACAATAAATGTGTCAGTCTTTAAGGTGCTGTGCGACATATTATAATTTGATTTGTAATGTATAAGCAGTCCACAAGTTAAATATATTTTACTCAATTGGGACTGTGTTTCAAGATGTACATAGCTCCTAGTAGTTTGTCAGTTCATAACTTCCTCCCCAAACACCCAGAAAAACCTTTTGTCTGGGATTTCTGCAACAGAAGCATTTCCTTTAACAATAAACCTGTTGACAACCTTTTGTGTTCAATAAAAACCAGTTATTTGGGGTTCACTTCCAGGTGCAATGTGAAGAGAGGGGCTGTGGCTGTGCAGTAAGAGTATCTGCTTTGCACACAGAAGGTCCCAGTTTCAGTTTCCCAGCATATCCACTTATAGCAGAGGTCCCTAACCTTTTTGGGCCTGCTGATGCATTTGGAATTCTGACATAGAATGGTGGGTGCAGCATAGAGTTACCAGCCGTCAGGTCTGAGTTGGGGATTCCCGGGTTTCAGGGGCTTCTCCCCACCACAGATCAGCTGGCTGGAAGGGGGGGGACGATCCTGCCCCTAAATAGTCTGACGATATAAAGTTGTTTCAGAGGTTCATGTGCAATGTTAAAAAGCTACTGCTGGTCTCAATCCCATTATAGTTAAATAGGTATTTTGTTTATTAAAACAAGTGTACCCAACTTGTCCTCACAAATGGGGCTCAAAGTGACTAACAAAACAGTTCTCCCCCCCCCCGTGTGTGTGTGGTGGAGTATCTTCACCAGTTGGACCAAAACACTCCCCTGCTTGCCTGTCCCGCTCAATGCACTTCCCACAGTCATATGCCCCCAGTCTGTTCAATATTCCAGTACTGCTGGAGTTCATAACAGCCCTCAATAGCTAAGCACAGAACAAGAGATATCAACAAATAGCAACCCATAACCTCATTTCAAAATACAGTACATGGAAAGTTAAGATGTGTCTACAAGAGCAAGGGAAGGTGCGGTGGAATAGATACAGGGGCTAAACATGGAATGGGGAGACATGCATTCAAATCATGGTTCTCAAGTTCACTTGTTCACACAGGGCTGCCAGCAGAATTGTTCTAAGCATAAAATGGAATGTTTAATGTGCGTTTCTGCAAGCTCTCTGGAGGAAGCGTGGGATAGAAATGTGATATATAAATATAACTGTGCCTACTTCAAAGAAGTAGCAAGCCATGGACTTTTGGTGTTTCCCCTCGTCCTTTGAGATTTAATTGTACTTCTTAATCATTCCCATATTACATTTTAAACTGCCTTTAGGCCATTGTTCCCCAAATTTATAACAGCTGAGGAAGCACATTTGTTTTCTCAACTGAAATTAAAGACCCACTGTACTCTTAAAAGCAAAATTATTTACATTTAGACTGGAAGAATTACTTCTGAGAAATTGATATGGGGATATCTCCAGATTGGAAAGAAACCATTTTGTAGCAGTGGCCCATGCAGAGAGACAGTGGGCAGCCTCCTAGAAGGTTAGGTAATTCTGCTGCATCTCTGCATCAAGCACACTTGGGTTATTCAGTCACTTCTAATGCAAGCAGACAGGAGGATTATCCACCTCTTGAGTAGGCTGATCAGGAGGAGGAGGAGGAGCGGAGGAGGAGGAGGTAGGCTGATAGGATTGACTCATGCAGAGACACCATAGCAATGGGAGGGTACTCTGAATCTGGAGTTCACCGCATCCTTTAACTATTTAATGTATCCATTTCTCAAGGTACACCAGCGTGCCCTGGCATAGGGAATCATTGCCTTAGGCATAAGAATGAGACATGAGAGCACAAACCTTGTCTAATCAGGAAAAAAAGGAAGTGGCCCTGGATGATATCATCTTTTCCAGGCTTCCCACATTAAACTTTGTTCATGACCACACTGCCCAGGGTTAGGCTGCTTGCTTTATGATTCATGCAGATGCACCAGCCCATCAGAAATGTGAACAGCAATCTGACAAAAGACAATCAGGCCTGGAATCCAAGGAGCGTACTAAGATACTTTACGTACGTGAACTCAGTTATCCTTATGGCAACCTCATAAACCAAGCCAAGATTATTTTATCCCCATTTTGCGGGAGCAAGGCTGAGGTTAAGAGGGGATTATGGCATGCCTGAGTTCATAACTAGATTCTTGAATCAAAGGATTCATGGCTTATCACTCATTTATTAAGAGTATGCTCCATGTGTATGTTGGGCTTCTGCAAATGTACCGCAAGGTTTTTGTGGAGTGGAAACTTGGTGAGCAACAGACAAGCCAGCGAAGTGGTGTTTTTCTTAATTGCACAAGAGGCTTAACAAGTGGTCCACACACACAAATATTCCATTACTTTTCTTATTGAAAAATATGTTTCTGATGGCTTTGTAAGAACTGCACAATTTGTCAGATGCTGCACAATTGCAGAGGGATCAGCTGAACGATTTAGTCCCACATCTTTTCAGGAGGGGCCGCCTTAGTGATTCTGAGGCCCTGGGCAAAAGTCCAGGATGGAATCCCAGGATCTGTGCCACCCCACCACCATGCACCCTGCCAGGGGCAAGCAAGAGCCACACGTGAGGTGGATAATAGTTGTCGAGTCACAGCTGACTTATGGTAATCCCATAGGGTCTTCAAGGCAGGAGATTTTCAGAGGTGGTTTGCCACTGCCTGCTTCTGTGTCACAACCTGGACTTCCCTGGTGGTCTCCCATCCGAATACTAACCAGCGCCAACCATGCTTAGCTTCCAAGATCGGACAAGATTGGGCTAGCCTGGACTGTCCAGATCAGAGCATCTTCAGACATCTTCAGAATCACTGGAGAGTGCAATGGCCTGTGCCAACCAAGAGTGGGTGTTCTCTGGTATTTGTTCTGTTTATGCAAACGGGTGACAGGGCTTTTTGAGGAGAGCGGCAATGATCCCAGCTGATGCTCTGCCTTCAGATAGTTTTCTATGGCGCAGTTGTGTAAACCGTACCATTCCCTCGGTGTTATGTGGCTACCTTCTACTGACAAAGAACCAAGCAACTTACTTCAGAGACCTCGAAGCCTCACAGCTATTAGCTCTAAACTTACACTGTTTTCTTCCCTTTCCCCCTTCCTGCATGTATCTTTCTCCAGTCCTTTTTAGAAGGGTTGAACTCCTCCTACATTAAGGCGCCCTAATGAGACACCAAGGCCAGATTGCACCAGATTTAAAATGAAGAAACACTTTGTTACGGAGCATAACAGTTTGTATAATAGAGCGGCATGGCTGTAATGGTACTGGAACAGCACTAACGGACAGTGCACTCCAGGACTCTAGCTACAGTGGGGCATCTTGGGGCCAGGCCCCCCGACTTGCTGGCAAGGCCCCCTGACTTCCTATCCAGCCCAGGGCATCACAGCCTTCTCCCCTGAATTAATTTGATTAGCCAGTGCCCCCTAAGAAATGGAAATGCCCCCTGATTTAAAAAATCCTGGCTGCAGGCCTGGTGCACTCCTAAGCAGAGTTTCACCCTTCTATGCCCACTGACTTCAATAGACTCAGAAGGGTGTAGCTCTGCTCAAGATTGCAGCGTGGGTGTCACTGGGATTTTGGTAAACCTGATGAGGATTTGAAATAATGTTTCCTGCAGCCGGTGAAAGAGCTCTCTCAGCCCCACTTACCTCACAGGTTGTCTGTTGTGGGGAGGGGAAGGGAAGGGAAAGGAGTTTGTAAGCTGCTCTGAGACTCCAAATGAAGGGCGGGGTATAAATCCAAACTCTTCTTCTTCTTCTCTTCTTCTTCTCCTTTTTGTTTTTTTGTATTTTTCATATATGTGTGGATTTGTGTGAGTGTGTCTGCACCTGGAAGTCATGGTGACCTCTGGTGATGGACCTCTACCGGGGGGCTGGAGGATATTCAGAGAGATGACTAAATTAAGCCTGCCCCTGCCTCCTGCCTCTGGTATTCCTTGGAGGTCTCCCATCCAAATACTTGCCAGTGTCAACCCTGCTTAGCTTCCGAGATCTGACAAAGTCAAGCTTGCCTGGGTTACCCAGGTCAGGGCACTGCCAGGGGCTTTTGAGGTAGCTACTTTTTGTAAAGGTAGAAGAAGTTTAAAAGTGGGTCACTCTTTAAAAACCTTTGCAAAGCATTTCCCAACTGCTTTCTCTGATTTTCCATAGGTTCTGTTAGTGCCCGGTGTGATCACCATGGACGGTGCCAGTGCAAACCTGGTGTGACAGGTGACAAATGTGACCAATGCCAACACGGGTTCCACTCCTTCTCAGCGAATGGCTGCACGGCCAACGGGCAAATGTCGTGAGTACCAATGATATTGGTGGAGTTCTTAATCACTCATAGTGCTATCTTCAGTTTTTATCATACTTAGTCTCAGTATAAAGGAGAAGAGGGGGGGAAGCCCTAGCTACCCAAACAGCAGATCAAGTAGTAGGAAGAGATGTACTTTCATATGGGGTGGAGATCTGTTTTTCCTCTCCCTCATTTGGGAGCAAGTTCAGTCATGCAGCTCCCCACAGCTGCTGCCTCCACCAGTTAGAAGTGGTACAGATTGTCTGGAAGAGAGTAGAATTTGCTGCTTTTTATTGCAGATGTGAAGCAGTTTCATGTCTGAATGCTCCCCCATTTTATTTATTTGTTTGTTTTATTTGTATCCTGCCCTCCCTGCCGAGGCAGGCTCAGGGCGGCTTACATAAAATATATTGAACAACTAAGACACAAAATTCAATAAAACGGCAACAAAATGATTATAAAACATAGCATAAAGTGCTAGTGCAGATTTGTAGCCGGTGTCGGGCATTAGCAGCGTCCAACATTAACCCATAATCAGCTAACATCATAGTCTGGACAGGCTGTAACAGTGGTGTTTATACTGGTGTTGGTATTGGGACCAGGGCCTCAATTTATTGATGGTGGCTCCCTAATCACAGGCCTGGTGGAAGAGCTCCGTCTTTCAGGCCCTGAGGAACTGCAAAAGGTCCCGCAGTGCTGTGATGTCATCCAGGAGCTCATTCCACCAATCTGGAGCCGCCGCTGAAAAGGCCTTCTTTTAAAGAAGGCCCTTTAAAAGAAGGCCCCTTTAAGAAGAACACACTAAACCCAGGTTCAAATCCCCATTCTGCCGTGGAAGCTTGCTGAGTGACCTTGAGCCAGTCAGACACTCTCGACCTAGCCAATGTCACAAGGTTGTTGTCAGGGCTTTTTTTGTAGAAAAAGACCAGCAGGAACTCATTAGTATAATAGGCCACACCCAACAACAGGAACTCATTAGCATATTAGGCCACACTCCTGACAGCGCAGCTCATTAGCGTATCAGGCCACACCCCCATGTTACCAGGAGTGTGGTCATCCAGCCACACCCACCTTTTGCTTCTTATTCTGTTTACCTTGTTTGTTGTCAAAACCAGGACTCTTTTTGTAGCAGGAACTCCTTTGCATGTTAGACCACACACCCCTGATGTAGCCAATCCTAATGAGTTTCTGCTGTTGGGAGTGGCCTATTATGCTAATGAGTTCCTGCTGGGCGTGGCCAACTCAGAAGCCAGCCAGAACTCCATTCCTGTGCATTCCTGCCCAAAAATAGCCCTGGTTGTTGTGAGGATAAAGTGGAGGAGAGGAGAATGATGTTAGCTGCTTTGGGTCTCCACTGGGGAGAAAGGTGGGATATAAATGAAGTAAATAAATCAATAAAATAGTTTCCTTTGTGCAGTGTTTATTGGGGGGGGGTGCACTCTTCGACCCCCACCCCCAAACTGTAGGATTAAGGATTAGTTTGCTGAGTGATCCGTAGATGGTGTAGTGTGGCGTTGAGAGTTATGAATTCTACTTGGGAAGAAAGATTGTTTCCACCATTCCCTCCAAGGTATGAAATCCGGTCACTTTCAGGTTAAGAGATGTACTTCCACTCTTTTCTTCCTTCAGGATCAGAAATCTTTGTTCGGGAGCTTCAGCTAGGTGACTATAATATGAAAAATTCTCCCCCAGTCCCCTGACAAAACAGCCAACTGATATCCGGGACTAAAGCTGGGTGATGCTATGGGTAGCCTGCCCCCGAAGCTTGCCCACGCAAGCGTTGCCTTCTGTGACGAACCAGCGTCTTGGATAAAAGTATCTTCTGCTGAGTGGGTGGGCCAGCTATGCACTGTGTTTCCTGTGTTCTGTGCATTACCAGTATATGAAAAGAATGGCTTCCTGGAACAAGCTAAGCTATATTGCCTCCTGTGTTGAAATATTTACACATTACTCTCAATGAGAAAAGAGGCAAGTTTCAAAGTTACTTTACTGCATTTTTCTCAGGATATCCCAATGTGACTGTGATCCAGCTGGCAGCACAGGTCAATGTGTTTCAGGTCGCTGCGTCTGCAAGGAAGCTGTTGCAGGAGACCGCTGTGACCGGTACGTATAGCTATCTGCAGAGTACGATCCTTAAAGGTTATTGTTATGGTCAGATAAATCATTGTCAAGGAATCCGGCTGGTGGCTCACTTGTTGGAAGTGAAGGATTTTGCCTCAGCCTTCAGAGGGGGACTATGAGAGAGTCAGAGAGACAAATAGGCTAGCACACTGAGCATCCTTTCCTTCTCTCCTCTGATGTTTTCCCTTTGATGTGTAGATTACTATTTTTAGGGGAACGTCCTTCCTTCTGGCTTCAGACCTTCTCTCCACACTTTGCCAGACTTCTCCATCTTAATACCAGGACATGATTCCTGTACCTCCATCCATCTTAGCTAGTTAGACTAGGTTAGAATACTATCTCTACTCTATCCTGTCGAGAAAGGGGTTCCTTAAATGAAAGGACTCATATTAGTTTGCAAAGATAAAAAGGCTCCATGTGTAACTTTGTTTCTAGACAGCACATATTGACCAGACGGGCTTTGCTGCGTTGTAAGCTTTGGGCACTCTACTAACCAAAAAAACTAACATCACTCTGGTTCTTTCCCTCTGCATATGGATCCACCAACATGTAACTTTCTCTCTGATTTGTTGATAAACAAAACTATGTTGATTGCCTCAACTTGGATATCCCAGGCTAGCTTGCCAGATTTCAGGTTTGACTCTTGGTTAGTATTTGGATGGGAGACCACCAAGGAATACCAGGGTTGCTCTGCAGAGCCAGGCTACGACAAACCACCTCTGAACGTCTCTTGCCTTGAAAGCCCTCTGGGGTCACTATAAGTTAGCAGCAACTTGATGGCAAAAAACAAACAACATGTTGATTGCTGTGTGTCCGGTGGATTCATCATGTGAGCATGAAATCTGGGAACTACTATGGAGTTTAGGAATGCTGAGAGCTTCAGTTTCCACTGAGGAAGACGCATAATGATTGGAAATAGTTAATAGCAGAGATGTGGGTCAGCTGTGGAGGTTTTCAATCCCCTGGGGAACAGTCAAAATGGACACAGAAGGGGTTTGTCATTTACATGTTTGTCACATCATTGGCTGGTTGGATCAGGGAAACACTCCACAAAATGCTTTAGGCAAAAACTGAACAAAACATGATGGAGGAGGCCAAGGGAACTCAGCACAAGGCTGCCCTTTGGGGTGGAAGCCCTGTGTTTGAGGAAAGATTTGCTGCTGTTGCCACTTTGGGCATTCGCTTAGTGACAAGCCTGGTTCTGCTGCCATGCGGTGTAAGAAATGGCCCTTAGTCCGATTTGTTGCCAGCCAATGGCCCAGTGCAGGATGTCCTAAAGCAATTCTTGACCTGACTTAAAAACTACCCTCTAAGAAGCTACAGAGGAGGCCAGGCGCATCTGCCTGCCAAACACTTATGTCAATAACAAGGCTGCCCTCCAGGCTGTGATGCTCGTCAGAGATAGACCCACTATTGCAAGCATTTGGGAGAGAGCACATTCTAATTACAGCTTGTTGGGAGCTGTGCCATGTCAGGGCAGGTGAAAGCTATATGGCGAGATCCACCCCAGACCTATACATTTCATTCTAAAGGAACATTCCATACTTCTGAAGCCAGATGTCACGCCCTTCTCTGGGACAGGGAAAGGTGGAGGGCTCACGAGGAAACTGTCCTTTCTGCAGAGATTTGCACACTGCAGTCACGGGGCTTGTATGTATCCGTTTCCATCAGTTCTGTACAGTCCTCTGACACATTTATTGCAAAGGTCTCCAAATTTGTCTGGTGGTTTGTTATGCTGCGGAGAATAGTATATAGCTTTTACAATGCATGTTGAGCAAACTGTTGAGTCCCAAGTCTTTTTTTTTTTTAATTGAAGCAAGTATACGAATAGAGCTTCTCTGTTTTGATTCAGAAAAGGCGGTCTAATTATGGACATCGATGAACTAGGCTCGGAAAACGAATCCCCCCTCCCCCAGATTTATCACTTGCAGTGTAAAAAGGTGTTATGCACATGCACTGAATTCAGTTTAAACCTGTTTTTAGTCTTTGATACAAAGCATAATTCTTAAACATCCTCCAAATAGCGTATTTACAAGACTTCATGAAAAGGTGGGAAAGTCCAGGGACCCTCCCGGTCCATGACGAGATGGGGTTTAGTGGTGGTAAATCAGTGCAATCCAGGGCATGTTTGATCAAACTTCAGGAACCTTCCCAGCCCCAATGACTTCATTATGTTCCCTATTTTTTTCTTCCCGTGTCTTTGTTTTCGTGACCTTCTCTGCTTATGACAAGGCAGCAAAAAGCATTCTCCCTAGAAGCCTCAGTGTTAGGCACATTTGTACCGTGCAAATATTTTTGACATGGAGGCTGCTGGGAGCGGAATGTGTTTTGCCTCCTTAATGGAAGCAGAAAAGGTTGGGCAATACAGAGCACACAAAAGAATGATCATATGTTGTCTTGCTTGCCGTCTCTCTCTCTCTCACACAGATGCAAGCAGGGCTATTATAACCTGGATTCGGGAAATCCAGAGGGCTGTTCCCAATGCTTCTGTTATGGACACTCAGCTACCTGTTCCAGCGCAGAAAATTACAGCATCTATAAAATCACCTCTTCCTTTCAGCAAGGTAAAAACTTTGTGGTGGTTTGGTTTTTCTTTTTTGGGTGTGGGTCTCCCAGGGGCTAACTGCAAGCACTATACAAATCCGTTTCACAAAGCCCGGATGCAGTTTTTTTAAAGTAAAAAAATGAAAAGGAACTTCATAAAAGAGAAATTCAGAACAGAGAAGCAAGTGCTTACCGCTTTCTCTACTCTGTCTGTTCCAGATTTGCCTCTTCTCCAGCCATTTGTAAGGTTTGAGATGTATCTTTCCTGTGTGTGTGGAAGGGAGGGAAATATTTCAAGCAGAGAAATGGCTGGTGGGAAAAGGGTTAAGCATCTCCCACACTAAACTTGTCTGTTCTGAATTCCCCCTCCTAAACCTGCTTTCTTTTAAAAAGCAAATAGCTCCAGGTCTCTGTCACTCACATTTGCTTGTATTCTATAGTTTGGCCCTTACATTAAGTAGAAATGTTAGAAACATAGAATGTGTCAATCAGTATGTCACTTCAGGAGGAGCCTCCTGGGCTATTCTGAAGCACTTCCGGCTCCACTGACGGGAGGAAAGCCAGGACTGGCTTTGGTGAAAGAAGGAAATGGGCACCACGGCAGGAATCATTGCATGCCCAGGCATCAGACTGGGGGACACTGTCTTACATGCAGTGGCAGATTAACCATTAAGCAGACTAAGCACATGCTCAGGGCACCAGGGCCAAAGGGGGCACCACAAAGTTGGGGAAAGGGTGAAAAGAAAAAAAAAAATAATGAAGATTTGTAAAAAAAAAAAAAAGAAAGATAAAACTACTAGTGCAAATCGATCATGGTGAGCCCTAGGGTTATCATCTATTTTTTGTTGGCGAGGTGCAGTGTCATAGGCTATGTTTAAAAGTAAAATGCATGTGTTTAAAAGTAAAGTGATGGAGCCAAATTCAGTTGTCATGACAGTCATTTCAATGAGGGGGGCACCAAGATTGGTCAGTGCTTAGGGCACCAGTGAGCCTTAATCCGCCCCCGCTTACACCGTGGAGATGCAGGAGAACTGATCTTTGTAATCTGGAGATCACGTGTACTTCTGGGAGAGCTCCCAGCTCCACTTGCCCACTTACGGTGGGAGACCTCCAGGCAGTTGTTGCCATTGCCTGCTGGTGTTTACCTGGCTGGTGGGCAAAAACTGAGGGGTGACATGATCAAGGTTTATAAAATTATGAATGGGACTGAGCAGGTTGGGAAAGAAGTACTTTTCTCCCTTTCTCACAATACAAGAACTCGTGGGCACTCCATGAAATTGCTGAGCAGTCGGGTTAGAACGGATAAAAGGAAATACTTCTTCACCCAAAGAGTGATTAACACATGGAATTCACTGCCATAGGAGGTGGTGGCAGCTACAAGCATGGACAGTTTCAAGAGGGAATTAGATAAACATATGGAGCAGAAGTCCATCAGTGGCTATTAGCCACAGGGTATAGATGGGAACTCTCAGTCTGGGGCAGGTGATGCACTCTATTCTTGGTGCTGGAGGGGGCAGCAGTGGGCGGGCTTCTAGTGTCCTGGCCCCACTGCTGGACCTCCTGATGGCACCTGGTATATTTTGGCCGCTGTGTGACAGAGTGTTGGACTAGATGGGCCATTGGCCTGATTCAACATTGGCTTCTCTTATGTTCTCTTATGTTCTTATGTTAACTGGACAGCCAAATGGAGCATCTGTGGGGGTCATTGTTCCTGCATGATGACACAGCTTCTGGCATGATCTGGAAGTGACGGCATCACCCCGGGGGTGACGCTCTAGCACTCAGCCAAAAACTCTGTGAGAGAATTGCCCCGTCGCTTCCAGTTTGTGTCGGAAGTTGTGTCGTCATCGCGTGGGGATGATGATTGTGCCCCTCTTCTGTAGGTTCTTGCCTGCCTCCGTTTCCCACTAGTTGGCAGGCCATGTCTCACATAGGTCTGACAGAGTAAGGTTTAAACAGGCCCAGGGCAAGAAGGGTCACCATGTCTTTGTTTGCAAACCTCCCCACCCCGTGTGCCACACTGCCATTCAAGCAACCATTCTGTCACATTTTCATTCCTCCGGCATATTTTGCATAACATTCCCTCCTGCTGTTTACATGGATTTTACTTGAAGTGCTCTTCAAGGTTCAGTTATGTTTTCAAGGCTCCCTGTGATTTTTCAGACACACCCACCTGGAGTGCGTGAGGGAGCGTTAATGGCTGTGATTTCTTTGAAACAAAACAGCGGAGCGTAGTTATGGGCTTTGTGCTGATTTTATTACCGACTGAGGAGTCTGAGCAGATGGTTGCATTTGCTAATAACTGGGACTGGGGAATTTTAAAAATTGGTTGCAGTTCTTCTGAATTTACCTCTCAGGGTTTAACTAGAAGTAAATAACAGCAGACACGTTTGTGTATTCATGATTCGTGTCCTGTTTACATATAAAGTGGGAGGTAGGGGGTGGGTCTGATTTTTATATCAAAAGTGGGATATGCCTGAAGGGAGCTGATCCTTTGCCTCCCTAACTTCCCAGTGGTCACTGGTTTCCATAAATTTACAAGGGTGTAATTCTGCGTAAGATAGGGATGCCAATCTCCAGGTGGGGCCTGGGAATCCCCTGGAATTACACCTCATCTCCAGACTACAGAAATCACTTGTCCTAGATAAAATGGGTGTTTTGGAGAGTGGACTCTATAGCATTGTACCCCAGTGGGGTCCCTGCCCTCTGCAGGGTCCACCCCCGAATCGCCAGGAATTTCCCAACCTGAATCTAGCAACCCTACCCCCCCCCAATCCCCTGCCAGGGGCTGGGAGGACTTGGCATCCCTACACCAATAAGTGTTTTTTGTCTAGTGTGGCTCCTGCCTGGTACTGGAGACAGGCTTGGAGGGAAGTAACTGGAATGACAGAATGCAAGAAGGCAAGCCAGGGAATTCAGCTTCTGGTATTTGCACACTCAGGGTATAGTGAAAATTAGCTAGATACAACTCTCCAATTTACATATGGAGTAAACTGGCAATTTATTTATTTAGGGACTATTCATGCTGCCTCTCCAGCAAAGTGCTTGAGATAGTATACAACATAAAATATATATTTTTAAAACCATAGTTTAGGAATGTTCCCTTATATTTAACAGTATTAAGGAACCGGTAATCAGGTGACTTCCCCACCGATTGTATGACCATAGTTTGTTCTAGGAAAAGGCTTAGAGTAGGGTTTCTAACTTCAGGTTGGAAAAGTCCTTGAGGTCTGAAGTGTAGAACCTGTTGTTGGTGGAATTTGAGGAGGAGGGGGACTTCTTTGGGGTATATAACACCCTTCAAATCTGCCATTTTCTCCAAGCAAACTGACGCTTGTAGTCTGGAGAGGAGGTATAATTCCGGGAGCTCTCCAGGCCCCACAGGAAAGTTCGTAACACTAGCTTACAGGCTTCTGTACCAAATGATTTAGTTGCTCTTCATATTAAAGTGTTCTAAGCCATTCCTCATTCTAATAGCCTTTATCTGTGGACCCAGGAGCACTGCATGTGCCAAAATAAACAAACTGCTTGAGGCGGCTCACAGCATAAATAAAAATAAATAAATAATCAAAATTAAAGCAAGCCAGCCAAACCACAGCAGCTGCTATCACATCCAGTCTGATCCCAATCTAGCAGGAAAACTGTCTGCTTAGAAGTTATTTTGGAAGATCTCTGAGATCATGAACCTCATAGCATGCATGGTAGGAAGACAAACCCAGTTATCATCAAAGAATAAAATGTAAGCAATGATAAAGGCAGCTGAGTTTTACCTACCTTTATAGAAGGCTGAATGCTTTGGTCCGGCGTGCACACAAGGCCAGAGGCTTTTCTGAGGGCCAAGCATCACTTGGTCTCCATGGAGACAGGCAGCCATAACCCAGCTATCAGTTCCTTTGGAGATCTCCGTCAAAAAGTCTGTGGGGCTCTGATTCTGGTTGGGACCATGGCATGGAGGGAAGAGAGACTCCTGCTATTCTCTGGACCGGAAATATTTGACCCACTGGGAGGCTGCGCATGCACTGATGCTTGTGTGTGCAACCACCCAATGGGGCAAATAACATCCCACTAGTGCGGTTTTGGGTCAAGAAGATGGTGCAGGGAGGGAGGCAGGAGCCCCTCCTCCTGCCATGTGGAGGTCCTGACTAGAATCAGGCCCCTGCAGCACTTCTCAGGGGAGTTCTCTGTGGGGACTGGGAGATGTCTGCCAGTCCCTGTGGAAAACATGTGACAAATTTATTTATTTATCGTTTATTAGATTACATTTTTAAACCACCCTTCCCTATAAAATAGAGCCCAGGGTGGTGTGCATCAAAGAGAACCATTAAAAAAACTCACCATTACTAAAGTTCATAAATTACATTCACAGTTTAATTTTTTTTTGTTAATCAGACTCTGTAATCGGGCAAACCAAGATGTTTTCAGCCACTGCTTGAGATTTAAAAGCAAAAAGCACTTAATTATCATCTCAAGTACTTTTTATTGACACACACACACATATGAAATCAACAAACATGAGGTTTGGCATGGGTGACTCTCACACTCAAGCTTCCTAGTTTCATTAAAAGGGGAACCGCATTTTAGACTCACTTGGGGAGGTGGGGGCACATAAAAGTGGGCAGTTGCTTGCTAAAGCTTTAAGACCGATGCATGAGAGGGCTTTTTATTGGAGGGGGCGCTCTAGCCTGCAGATTCTCTGTCAGCCAAACAAAGCCCTTTTCTTCTGTGAAAGAAAATGTCACCTCTAGTTCGGACCTCGGTAACAGACCATACAATCCTAACCCAAGAGTCCCCCCAAAATAAACCTCCAGTTAAAGGAGTCATTAGTCTCCGTAAGAGGGACATGCATTCTTATAACAATCAAACCCAGTTGTTTATTAGACAGTGGCACCTGTATTTATTAGTAAGTGATTTCATATGGCCAGAACTAGACAAAATTGTTTCAGCCTGAACTTTAGAGAGGACTGGAAGCTAGGGAAAAAGGCACAACTAGCTTTCTACGGACATGGGTGCATTTCCAGGCTTTTATTCAGTGGAACTGATGCTTGCCTTGGCTAGCAACTCTAGGGGCCCCTCTCTGCACCGCTAAGGTTTGACTGCTGTTCTTTTGGAACTGTTGAGTGGTTGGTGGTGCGAAATGATAATATGAAAGTAGAAGGCAAATGGGTTTGGGGCGCTGTGTAGGATGCACAAATACTTAGCGATACAGGATCAAAATTGCCAGTTTGTGGTGTACATACATCTCTTTTGTTGTGCCCATGTCTCTAGTGCTATAGGATTTGCAGGTTCGGAAAACACTATTAAAACCTGTCAACATAGAGGCAATAGTTAGATGAATACAGAAACATCCTGGACAACTATGCCTCTGGCTATTTCTGCCTGGAAGTTTTTCCACAGTTGTAGCAATTCTAGTCATAAAAAAGTTTATTAAGGTATACACATGTTAAAACATACTATGATTAAAAGAAAGAGCCTAAATTTCAGACTTTTAAAAGTTTTTCCAATGCAAATACACTTGACGGGTAAACACTTTTTAACTTAGGACTTTAGACTCTTTTAACCATAGTATGTTTTAACATGTGTACACCTTAATAAACATTTGTATTTTTTTTATTGTGTTAGCTTGACCCTCTTGGTTTGCAGATGTATTTTGGGTTGAGTTCCCCCCCTCCCTTTTTCTCCCAGCAATTCCAGTCATGCCATGGCTAACAAGGGTGGAAAACTGGATTGCCCTGTACCGTGTAGATTCTCTGTTGCAAAGGTGAATTGACAAAGAATTGCACTGACAACATGACCACTATGGAACCCTCCCCTTGTGTGGAATCAGCCTCTATCATATCATCACGCTGAAAAGCTGTCTTTTTCTAGTCCTGAAATGCTCTTTGTCACACTGCAGGCGAGAGATTGCATGTTTAATGTTTCCCTGTCCGTTTGTGTTTTAAAAAACCCTGCCTTCCTTGCATATAGGAAATAAGCATACCAAGGAATTATTTCCCCCAACATGCTAGTTTTCTGCATGTGAGGAATATTCTTTTTACACGGGACAACATTCAACATCTGCATCCTGAAGTAGTATAGTTCCAGGAAAACTTTGCCACTGGATTGTGCGGGCTGAAGAAACTTTTCTCTTTTTATACAGTACAGCTCTCATGGAGGTGCTCTTTGGTCCTTGGTGTTGCCTTTACCTTGAGACAGTAAGTATGGACTGGACTACTAGCTCAGTTCAATAGACTGTGGCTTGCTTATCTTCTAGGTGACGAGGGCTGGAAAGCTGAGGCCAATGGCTCTCCTTTGCAGCTCCAGTGGTCTCCACGCCATAAAGAAGTTTATGTGGCAGCAAGAAGACCAGAGCCCATCTACTTTAGTGCTCCAGGTGTGTATTTCTGTTGCCAAAAGGTGTGTATTTCCGTCGCCATTCAATGGAATGTACTTTTAACTTCTTGTGTGTTTCAGCATTATTGCATGCGCTTACACCAAGCAGATTCTAGATTATATTTTTGTCAGATTCCAGACGGTGATGTTGTGGTTGTTATGTCCATTTTGTGGTACTGTTGTTGTATCCACTTCTATCCCACCCTTCCTTCAAGGAGCTGGGGCTGGCTTGCATAATTCTCTCTGACCCTTCCTTTCGTGCTTACTACACCCTTGCAAGGAAGTAGAGGCTGAGAGGGAATGACAGATGGGCCCCAGATCACCTGATAAGTTTCGTGGGAGTTTCATGAGGAAAGGTCTCTCCAGTCCTCATCTGACACTCTAAGCACTATATACCACATTTGCTGTAGTTCTGGTGCCCTTGTTAGAGAACAGGGAATGCTCCCAGCTCTGGAAAACTTTCACACATCCTAGTTTCGATGTGTACTGAAAGTTTCCTATATTAGAGCATAATGGAGAGCCAGCATAGTATAGTATTTAGAATGTTGGACTAGGATCGGGGAGTTCCAAGTTCGAATCCCCACTCTGCCGTGGAAACTTGCTGGGTTACCTTAGGCCAGTCACGCACTCTCAGCCTAAGCTACAGGATTGTTGTGAGTATTGTGACAGAATTATAATTGAGACTGGGTAATTTCTGTGTAGCAGCCTGAATTGGTTTGTGCATCTCTGGTTCTCTCTCCCATGAGGCTTTGTTTGATTACCTATTCACATAGGCCCCCCCCCTTCTCTCTCTCTCTCACTGACAATGCACTCTGCTCTAAAAGACCTGTTCACATTTCTGAGTTTCAGCCTTGAAACCAATACATCTTAGATACCAGGGTATGTGGCTCCAGGGCTCTGTCTTGTCAGGGGGAGGGTGTCGGGTATTTCTAACCTATTAGAATATGAGTGGACTCTGGGCAGAGGTTCATCTAGTCAGAGGAGGGAGGGATCTGGGCCCTTCCCATTTCTTAATTGACACCTTCTCTGGATTTTTCTTCTGTATAATATCAGTGTCTGCCATTGTTTGGGGATTTTTGCCAACACCACCCTTGTTGGTCTTGGCAAGAGGCTGGAATGCATATTCTTAAATAAATATAAGTGCACTCTTTGTTTATAAGTATTAGTTTTTATGTCTTCTAATATGATGAATACTGAAATTGCTTCCTGCTTGAAAATATTTGCATTATGATTTAATCTTTCAATAAATAATAGATACTTTGGAACAGCCCCCCCTCTCTCTGATGGTCTAGGGAGTCCCAGACAGTTTCCCTCCTGTTCCCCTATCGAGCTGGGTGGGGATGGGAGTCCTGCACCCCTAATTCTCCTCACAAGGATAAAATTGGGGAGAGGAGAACAATGTAAGCTGCTTTGGATCTGCATCAGGGAGAAAAGTTTAGTATACATGGAGTAAATAAATAACTGAGATGGAAATAGCTTAAATTTTCCATACTACTTCTGTGCTGCTCCCTGAATGGTAGTCTTACAGTAGACCCCTTAATCCTATCTCCTCTCCTAGTCGAAAATAGACGTGTCGAGTGTCACATCTTTCATGGCTAGGGTGAAGAGAAGATCCAATAGCTTCCTGACAATTAATGCAATTAGGAAGAATATTTCTGGCCGGCATTCTGCCATGCAGCATCATCTTCTTCGTGTGGAAGTAACTCAGGATTTGATTCAGGATGTGTGTGTACATAAATCCTGCAAACCAGGAGGTTATCTTCTTGTTCATTATCTGCTAGTAGGAAAGAGAGCTTATCTTTGTTGGAGAAAGGATCTAGTTTCCCAAGCATACTTTTTGACTGAGTTCACATCTGTAGTCATAAAAGGCAATTTGGAGAAAGACCGCCATACTGAAGTCAAATGGAAACTAACGAGGTTTAAGCACTTTTATGAATTTACCAAGGCCTTTGATATCAGTGGGATTTCGGCAACAGATGTCACTGTAGTCCTTTGAAGCTGCCCCTCCCTGCTGCTATGTTGTCATAAAGCTAAGCCAGCTCAGGTCAAACAAAATTCCACATGGACATAATTTGGCCTATTTGGTCTTCTGGAGCTTCTTTTTGCTTTGCCCTTCCTTTGTAGCCAGGTTCCTTGGGAACCAGCAACTGAGCTATGGACAGACGCTGTCTTTTAATTATCGCGTGAATCGACCTGGACGCCGTCCGTCGCAGTACGATGTTGTCCTGGAAGGAGCTGGCTTAAGGATTGCTGCCCCCCTCTTGCCCCATGGAAGGATGCTGCCTTGTGCCAGCAAGACCTACACATTCAGGTAAAGTGATATACGGGGACTCCCATGTACAAGATCCTCCAGTGTAGCCCCCTCAGAGATTCATCAGCATTTGGACTGGCAGCAGCGGGCTGGGTTCACACATTCATCTCTTGACAAATGTACCATCAAGTGATGCCTCTTATATCTAATGCCATAGACAGAGCTTACATATTGGCTAAAGCCACCTCGACACTGCATTTTAACTGAGTCACTTCATACATTCCACTGCCAGCCATCGAGCGCTGGGTAAGCAAGGGATGCCAAATCGATTGGTGTGCAAGCATGTATGAACAAACTTGACAAGGCTCCATTTTGCAATGACTGCAAAATGCTTAGACCAGCACTTCCAGGTTAGGTCTGGGAAATCCTTTATGAGATTGCTGGTAATGGCGGACAAGCTTTCCTGTGCCTGCCAGTTTCAATTAATTCTCATTCCCTAAACCTCTTTATCGAATTATTTCTGTTATCTCTACCTCTGTTGGTCCTTAAGTTACAACGGGTTTTGATTGCCAAAAACAGCATTAAGGCATTATGGATAATGGGTTAATGAAGAAGGCCTTGGATTGAAGTGCTAGGTGGCTGAATCTTGCCCTTGTGTCGATTCCCTGACATGCACACAAGTCTCCACATTCTGCACTCCCTTGGGGCCTGTGGCATATGCACGGCCTGACCACTTTATGGAGGGCGGTAAAGGAGTTTGTGTCCACCATTAAATAAGTCAAGCAAATGTATGTGACGTCATGTATATACAGTAATTTGTGTAAGTGGGGATCCAAAAATTGTTGGATATTGTGCTATCTTAAATCATTCACCTTCTAGATTCTCCTTCTGCGTAGAAGGGTTAGGATAATGTGATATCTAACAATATGTGGATCCCACCTTAGTTTATTCTGATGGTGGAGGATGTTAAAAAAGTTGCTTTTCCTGGATTACAGAGGTGAGTTTTTGGTTTGTTTAATTAGCAGTACTGGCCTTTCTCCTTAGTCCGTAATACATGAGTGTTCTTGAAGTGGTTCACTTCTAGGTGTCTTTGCTATGGTGCATTCTGTGTATAAGCATGGCCATAAAACTTCCCTGTTCCTTTCATCATCTCTGGCATGCAGGTTGGATGAGCAGCCAAACAACAACTGGAGCCCTAGGCTGACGGGCAGAGAGTTCCGCCGGTTAATTGGAAACTTGACAGCTCTTTGGATCAGAGCCACTTATGGAGATGGTGAGTTGGGCTTAGGATGGGGAAACTTGGGCTAAAGATTGGGTAACAATTTTAACAGCAGTTGGTTATAATTCTACAATTATAAAGGTATGCCACACTGTAATCCAACAGGATGCTCACAAATGGTTAAAACCATATTATGAATTTTTCAAAAGAGCACAATAAGGATCAGAGAATCTATTGGCCATTTATTTACTATCAAGGAATCCTTTCCATGTTTGCCTTTATACTACCACTCCACTAAACAAACTTTGGAGCCTTCCTCCAGCCTAAAGAGCCTTCTTTCAGCTTAAGAGTCTCTCCCTCCAATGGAAGAGCTATTCAACTTGCCGAAAGTTTCCTTAGGAGCATCTGTCACCACCCTTTGTCCTGATTTAGTGTGTGTTACAGAGAGCTTGAGCACATGTTCTAGGGCACAGAGTAAATTTGAAGGTACATCACTGCCCCACTCCTGCCTATCCTCCCACCAACAGGCAAATCAGTCCTTCGCTTTCCTTGTTCTGGAAGCCAAGCAAGGTCCACAATGAACTGGATTACTTGAAGTTATTAGGAAGGGAATTGAAAATAAATCAACCAGTATCATAATGCCCCTGTATAAATCATTGGTGCGGCCTCATTTGGAATACTGTGTACAGTTCTGGTCGCCACATCTCAAAAAGGATATTATAGCATTGGAAAAAGTGCAGAGAAGGGCAACTAGAATGATAAAAGGGTTGGAACACTTTCCCTATGAAGAAAGGTTAAAATGCTTGGGGCTCTTTAGCTTGGAGAAACGACGGCTGAGGGGTGACATGATCGAGGTTTATAAGATTATGCATGGGATAGAGCAGGTTGAGAAAGAAGTACTTTTCTCCCTTTCTCACAATACAAGAACTCGTGGGCACTCAATGAAATTGCTGAACAGTCAGGTTAGAACGGATAAAAGGAAGTACTTCTTCATCCAAAGAGTGATTAACATATGGAATTCACTGCCACAGGAAGTGGTGGCAGCTACAAGCATGGACAGTTTCAAGAGGGAATTAGATAAACATATGGAGCAGAAGTCCATCAGTGGCTATTAGCCACAAGGTATAGATAGGAACTCTCAGTCTGGGGCAGGTGATGCACTCTATTCTTGGTGCTGGTGGGGGGGGGGGCAGCAGTGGGAGTGCTTCTAGTGTCCTGGCCCCACTGCTGGACCTCCTGATGACACCTGGCATTTTTGGCCACTGTGTGACAGAGTGTTGGACTAGATGGGCCAGTGGCCTGATTCAACATTGGCTTCTCTTATGTTCTTATGTTAAGTGGTTCATTTCATGGTGTGACCAGAGTTTCAGCAAGAGTATGGTAGAACCGTATTCCACCATACCAGAACATTTCAAGCATCCCAGTCCCCTCCTATTTCCTGGCTCTCCCCACACAATAGTTGTATAAGTCATCACACAAAGGGGTGCGGGTGGAGCGCCATTAGCTGCCTGCCTTCCCGACCACCTGTTGGCGATTCTTAGTCATCCCAGACAATTCTGGGATGTGGGTTTTTTTGTCGTGTCATCCTCTTGGGAGTCTACGAAGTATTCACTGTCACATGTTTTTGCTTGTTCAGGCACAGGATACCTCTCTAATGTTATCTTGGTTTCGGCACGGCCAACCTCTGGCACTCGGGCACCCTGGGTGGAGCGATGCGCATGTCCAGCAGAATACGAGGGGCAGTTCTGTGAGAGATGTGCTCCAGGTTATAAGAGAGACAATTCTATCGGACTTGGGGCTTTCAGCAAGTGTGTGCTATGCAACTGCCAGGGAGCAGGAATCTGTGATCCAGATACTGGTAAGGAAATTCGCAATCCAATGGGCTTGTTGGTTTCATGTGCATAGGCAAAAATCTGGTCTCTAATGTGAACATTAAGTAGCTCCCTTAGGGCCAGTTTACTCACTGATTAAGCCAGGAATACTGTCTATGTAATAGAGGAACAGGTATATGTAATAAAGGGACAGATATGAGCACACTTTCCCCTCACCTTATGTGCAAATAGCATGCAAAAGGGTGCTACGCAGGTGTATACCCGGCTAATGCGTTCTCCTCTCTTTTTAAGGCCCAAATCAGATCAGTGCGTGCACTGATATATGAATGTGCTTTAAGATTGCTTGTGTTCACATGTATATTTATTTATTACATTTTTTACTCCACCCGTCCTCCAAGTGGCTCAGGACAGCCTTCAGGAACATCTCACCGCTCTGTTATTCCCGAAATAACCTTGACAGGTAGATTAGGCTAATCAGTGGTGACCGGCCTGAAGTTACCCACTGAGATCTGTATTCAGAATGGGGATTTGAATCTGAGTTTCCCCAGTCCTAATTTGATGCTTTAATCATTGCACCATACTGCCTATTTGGAGAGACGCATACACCGCATGTGCAGGATCTGTGTTTGGGTCAATGTATGACATGGGCTTCTGAACCCTGAGAATTTCAGTTGATTGTTCAAGCTTTCTTTCTAAAAAAAAAAAAAAGTAAAAAGAAGCATGTATTCTGCTAAAATGATAGCCAACAGAGTCACAAAGGAATGGAAATCTATTGATCAGGGGTACAGATACTTCTTGGTCATTACATTACTGTGTGATGAACCCATGAAAAACAATAAACCACATCACTGCAGTAATGTCTAAATGGCACCATAGAATAACGGTAAGAAAGACAAGCAGCCATTGTAGACTAAGAAGAGAAGCCTTCTCGCAGGAAACCTTCTCGCAGGAAACTCCTTAATTTCTCTCTGCCATCCACTTCCTGGTACTCTCTGGTGGCCAAGGAAAAACAGGAAGCACTAATAGTTCTCTCCAGGAGAAGAGCCAGGAACAGATATTGTCTAGCAGTGTCTTCAGCACTGGTTGACAAATCCCAAATGTATCATGAACTTGGGAGTGCCAGGTAACGTATGTTGCTGTTAGGGATGTCATGATACATCACATTGGTCAAGGTCCTTCGTGTGGGATTTCAGTTGAATCACAAAATCCATTATAGTGTGATGAGTAAAGCCACATCAAAGAATATACGCTCCAAGGTGGCAATGGGAAGGGGCATTGTCTAGGTTATGGTATTAAATTTGTCACATTTTGCCACTGACTTTCAATAGTTCTGTATATTCTGAAATTAGCCTATAGCTTGTTCATAATCTGTATTTTTATTGTTGAGAGTTTTATTACCTTGTAATGGACAACGGCTAATTACAATAAATTGAACACTGAGTAAAGCCACATAAGCATCCTGGGCTGCACCTGGGGGGCGGGAAAAGCCAGCCCCACTGTGGAAATAGCACTGAGTGGGATTAAAGTGTGTAGGAATGGTATTGACATACTCACAACCCCCTGCCTCTCGCTGCTGGCACTGCCCCCCCTACTTTCAGCTCATGAAGTCAGCACAGAAATGCCAACTGGACAAGAATCTTCTCTGCAGCCCACCAGTCCCCATGTCCTCCAGCAGCTCATCCACAGCTCAAATATTTTTAAAAAATGAAATCATATTTAAAGGACTAGAAGGGGGGAATCGCTGGAGCTAAGTGAGACCTTTCTGAAGATGACGCTAAGCTCTCCCCGCTCTTTGGACTGGGTGTGGGCAGAGCTGGCACACAGAGAAATGGTTTACTTACCAGATCCTCCTTTGGCGGGATGTTTGAATGAGCACCCCACTTTTTAAAAAAAGAACTAGGCTTAGAGAAAATCTCTGATTCTGAAAGGCCTCCTTGAAATATGGGCTAGCAAGAAATAAGCCTTGCTCACTTTTTTCATGCACCCATTTCCAGATGTCTTCTTTGGGAAATGTAATCTTCAGAGGGGAGAAATCTGAAATCTTGTAAGTGTTTAGGTAGCAAGGAACTGTGCTTTTATTTTTACTTTCTATGTTCTGTGTTTTTCACCACTTGGATTTCCCACTAGCTCACGCGTGTGTGTGGAATGAAACCTTTTGTTCAATTTAATGATTGGTTTCTGAGAGACACTCTGAATTATTTTACCTCATTAGCCCATTGATCAAAAACTCTCTACCAACTAATAGAAGTACCAACCCCAAGGTAGAATGTGGAGTTCTCCCAGAATTATAACTGATTTCCAGGTTTCACAGATCAGATCCTCTGGAGGGCATGGCAGCTTCAGAGGGCAGACTACTGTACCACTGAGTCTAGGAGAAATGGAAGTCCTAGAGTGACTTCTCATCCCCAATGAACTCTCCAAACTCTACCCTCCCCAGACATCGTCCCCAAATCTCAAAGAATTTCCCAAGCCAGAGTTGGACACCCTACCAAGTTAAGGAAGGAAAGTGGGTGGTGGGATCCTTTTCCGCTGTCTCATACACATCAGCAGAATACATTCAAGAGGAGAATTACTGTCTAGCCTTGACCAACCTATTCATATATTTACAGTTCCTAGGAGGTGGTAGGTTCTTCTTGGGGTATTTGGATCTAAGAAACTGGACTGCCTGCATAACATCTGATATATGCACGCCCAGCAGATCCAGAAAAACAGGAAACTCACAAAGGGCTTGGCTGATAACTATGATAAACAGAAGTTTGCAAATTAATTATGTTCATTCTACTTATTCAGAAAATTCCGAGTCAACCCTCAAAAACATTTTGATGCACAGTTTTCAGAAATCAAGAGAGTTTATTAAAATGAATGTATACGTGTACCTATTATACCTACTTTTGCCTTCATATTTTCACACCCCTTCTTTACACAAATGAGGGAAAGAAGCCCTTTTTTTTAAAGTAGCCCTAAAAGGCTTTGGAATTGCACACAGTCTCTAAACCTTGTGTTGTCAAATGCTAATTTCAATTGCTATTCTTTTTTTTGTTTCTTCTCTCTCTTTGACTTTGCTCAGGAGAATGTTATTCAGGCGATGAAAACAGGGAGCACATTAGTTCTGCCTGCCCAGCTGGCTTCTACAATCTGCCACAGAACCCACAGAGTTGCCAGCCATGCCCGTGCCCGAGGGGCCATGCCTGTTCAGTGTCGCCAGAGACACGGGAGGTGGTTTGTGATAACTGCCCTCCAGGAGCCAGTGGTAAAGCTCATATTCAGATGTATTTCTTTGAAAGGACATTCCCCCGCCCTACAGAATGGTGGGTTAGCACTAAGAACAGAGTCTGTGGGGTTTCCATGCTTTGCAAACACCAATAGAACCATGTGCAAAGTTTTTGTAGCTTTACGGGAAACATGTAAGAAAAGGGTATGTGTTGCTGGTTCACGGCTTCATCCGTTTGTCCATCATTCTTTCCTAGGCTCTCGTTGTGAGTTTTGTGCTGATGGCTATTTTGGAGATCCCTTGGGTGAGAATGGTCCACGACGGCCCTGCCAGCGATGCCAGTGCAGCAACACTGATCCAAATGCTTCTGGGATTTGCAACCGTGTGACGGGGGAGTGCAAATGCAAGGATGGCTTTTTCAGAAATCCCTCATCTCCTAATCCAGCAGAGAAATGCCGAGGTATGGCATCAGTTTACAAAGGAATGTTGACTTCAAGATCATGATTAATATTTATTGATTTGATTTGATTAGTATGAGGGACGGGCACCTTATCTTATAAGATCTTTGATAACACTAGACATTAGGACAAACTCTGTACAATATAAGACAGTGGTCCCCAGCACGGTACCGGCAGATGGGTTTCCTGGTACTCACTTGTTTCTTCTCCCATGCATCTCTTCCCCAAAACAAAGAGCCAGTCCCAGCTTTCCTCTACCACCTTGGAGAAGGAGGTGCTTCAGAAGACCCCAGCAGGCATCACCTCTCAGCCTGCAGCAAGCAACTCGTTCAGAAACATTGTGTTGACAGAATGTAGATATGTAGTAAAGCAGAGCACAAGCTGTTTAAATAAGGGAACAAAGTTTGTAAGAAAGAGGAGAGAGAAAGAGAAGTCTGTCTAACTAGCTAGGAGGGAGTCAGTAATGAACAGTTCTCAGCAGGCAAGGGGGGAAATCCCTAACTGAGCCAATCAGGAGACAGGAAGGAGACTATTTGTAAATAGTAGGAAGTCCCTAATTTCACTATGCTAACTAGATATTCCCTCTGCTGCCCACTGCAGGATATTATTGTCATTTTCTTTATCTATGCATGATAGACCTTGCATATTCCAACACATTGTAACATCCCAACGTTTTGTGACCGGCCACAGCCTGCATGGCTGCCATTTTCTAGTAGTGCTCATTCCCCATACTCATGTTCCAAAAGCACCTTGCTGCATAACAAAGAGCTGTTTATGAAGCTTTATTCCTGTTTCTGTGGTCTCGCTTTAACGAGAGATGTATGTCTGTAACATTCTTCTGACTTGCATAACTGCCTCCAAATTGGTGGATTCATGTGGCTATTTGGTAGTCAGTCAAGCACACCACTTGTTCAGGTTTTGCCCTGTCGGGAACTTGTTGCATATTCAGTCAGCCTAGAGCATCCTGCTGAGCTAAAAAGCTGTTATGTTCAGCCTTATGTTATGTGTGTGCGCGCCTCCTTGGATGGTCTGGGCTGTCACTTTGTCTGTTACTTGGCTGGAGAGAGTCTCTGATGCATGAAAAAGGATATAGCTCTTCCCACTCCACTGGGTTATTTATGAATGTTTTCTGCAGAAATAAATAGAAAATTAAACGGCCTCTGAAGTGGGAGCATTTTCAGAGACAGTAGTGATTAGAGCAGAGTTTGGAAAGAGGTTTTCTGTTATCATCTGCTAAGTCAGCAAACAGAAAGAGATTGCAGGGTTGGTTTGATGTATCTGTCACTCCCAGCATGGTATGTTTGTTCTTTCAAGGCCCAAATCTGCCTTGGTTTAGGAACTGGCAGTGGCAGTGCAGACCCAGGAGGGAATGCCAGCCCTTTCCCTTGCCTTCGATGGCTGCGGCCCAGCCAAGCCCCTGCATTTTCAGCATCTTCCTTGCTCTGCTGCTCCAAGCAGTTGCTTGGGCAGTTTGGCCACAGAATAGGGTTTCCAGCACCGGGTTGGGAAATACCTGGAGATTTTGCCCTGTTGGGAACTTGTTGCATGTTCAGTCAGCCTAGAGCATCCTGCTGAGCTAAAAAGCTATTATGTTCAGCCTTATGAACTCGTGGGCACTCCATGAAATTGCTGAGCAGTCGGGTTAGAACAGAGAAAAGGAAGTCCTTCTTCACCCAAAGAGTGATTAACACATGGAATTCACTGCCACAGGAGGTGGTGGCAGCTACAAGCATGGATGGCCTCAAGAGGGAATTAGATAAGCATATGGAGCAGAAGTCCATCAGTGGCTATTAGCCACAGGGTATAGATAGGGACTCTGGGGCTAGTGATGCTCTGTATTCTTGGCGCTTGGGTGGGGAGTCAACAGTGGGAGGGCTTCTAGTGTCCTGGCCCCACAGGTGGACCTCCTGATGGCACCTGGTATTTTTGGTCACTGTGTCACAGAGAATTGGACTAGATGGGCCATTGGCCTGATCCAACGTTGGCTTCTCTTCTGTTCTCATTTTGGGAATGGAGCATGAAGACAGCAGGGTCTGAGGAGGGGAGGGACTTAAATGGAGTATAATGCCATAGAGTCCTCCTTCCGAAGCAGCTGTTTTCTCCAGGTGAACTGCTCTCTGTCACCTGGAGATCAGGTGTTATAGTGGGAGATCTCCAGGCAACACCTGGAGGCTGGCAGGCATACCATAGAACCAACTCTGTGCTTCCCTACTTTGTGTCTTGTACGTCTTCCAAGGGGCTCAAGACACCAGATATGTTGCCTCCCCCCCCCAATTATCATCTCAGCAACCTTTGAGGACCTAGCTATTCAACAGATGTGACACAACACAGGTCAGGGGTCCCATGACCCAACTCTCAGTTACATGTACCATCAGGGGACTCACCTTACAGACTTCTCTGTCACTCAGTGTGGCTCCAAGCTCTGCAAGGGAGGAGGACGAGTTTCTGCCTGCTCTCTCATGCTGTTTTCTCTAGTGGAAATGGCTGTGGGAGACCCTGTTTACCTCTTTCTCAGGATCCACATATCCTAAAATCACATGACTGAAGACATATAGAGCCTGAGAAAGAAGCAAACAGGGCCCCCTACAGCTGTTTCTGGTAGGGAAAATGGCACAGGAGGGAAGGCAGAAGCCCCTCTTCCCCCCCTTGCAGTGTTTGGAGCCACACTGAGACACAGAGTGATTTGCACAGTGAGTCCCTTGATGGATGGTGTAACTATGAGTTGGGTTGTGGGACTCTGATCAGATCACATCTGTCATATGGCTAGGCACAGCTAGGCTCGGATGGGAGATTGTGGCAGATTCAAGGTCTCTCCTGGTTGATTCTCATGTTATAGAGTCCATTGTGGAAATTTACATGTAGCCATCAGTACAGGTATCTTTCCCTGACAGCAAATAGCTGTTTCACAGGCCCATTCTACATCTAGCATTCACTCTGTTGTTTTACCAAACCCACACTGGAACGGAAAAAGATGCAGCTCGAAACCACATTCAGATATCCCAGGCCAACGCCGCAGTGACTGCAGAGTCACCCCTGGACAGCCATAAAACAGCCTTAAATCTATGCAGACAGTACCATAAAACCGAGAGATCAAAGGAAGTGCAACCAGCATGCAGTGTGGAGGCTTCTATAAAATCTGACAATCAAAGAAAGTGAAAGTGGCATGCCATGTAGAGGGGAATTTCTGTTTCAGTGCGGGTTTGGTACAACAGCAGAGCGCATGCTAGATGCAGAATGGCCCTCAGTCAGGAAAATGGTGTGTGTGGGGGGAGCCTGGAGCCCTTCTTCATGTACACGGCTGCAGTCCTACTCCCCACATGCCTGAGAACCACAGAACGTGTGCGAGTATGATCCCAATTTCTTGTAATGACCACAGAGACTTTAGTAATGTGTGGACTTTCTTTCCGTAAATTGTCCCTCCCCAACATAATGTGTACGATCTGAAATGTTAATGGATATCAACATCCTCTATTGGGGTGTCAATGAAGTAAGCAAATCGGTTAAGCTTCTTGCCGATCTGATTTGGAGGCTCCCTCTCAGCCGTAAGCTTTCTCTTATCCCGTGCAGCTTGCAATTGCAATTCGGTGGGTGCTGAGCCCCTGCGGTGTCGTAGTGATGGGAGCTGCATTTGTAAGGCGGGGTTTGAAGGGCCCAGCTGCGAACACACTCGCTGCCCAGCCTGCTACGGACAGGTGAAGGCCCAGGTAAGCGGCTTCCTTTTCGCTTTCATAGCCGTCAGCGGAGTGATTTCCTTCCTACCCTCCTCCCTCTGATTCTTCCCCCTGACTTCTTCCCACGGCTGGGATGTGTGTGGTACTTTTTCAGGCCCTTAAGAAATTAATCAAATAGTTGATCAGTTACGTATGCACAAGAGTGAAAACAGTCATTGGAAGTGGGAAGGCACGCTCTGTTTTTAGGTGATGCTTGTATGTCTCACAGCAGGCGCCGTCTTGTAAGAGGCACTCTCTTCCCTATACATGACAAAGGGGGAGTTTACGTTTTGTAAAATGATGCCTACCACTTGCAGTTCTTTGGATTTTTTAAAAACCTTTTAAAAGAACCTGCCATCTGAATAAATCACATGAATTATGTTGGTTTCCAAAGGACCTTCTGAAAGCACGTGATGCCCTTGTACTGCTGAATCTAAGCAGGTTGGGTCTTGAAAGCTATTAGAGCTGGATACCAACAACATCCAAGTGTTCCTAGGTCTTTGGAGGAAGAGCAGGGACCCGAAATGGGTGTGCTGCCGGACTAGACTGTGTTGGAGGTGGTTTTCTTCTGATCTTTGTGGTGGATAACCTGAATTTTTAGGTTGTAAGGCTAAGGGAATAGATTTTTAGGGGTCAGGTATTTATTTTTTTATATATATTTTTAGCCGCTGCTTGCCCAAAGGGTTTCGTGGTGACTTACAACACTTAACCAACTTCATAATAATTCTGAAGAAGTGAGCAGTGACTCATGAAAACTCCTACCCTGCCAAATATTTTGTTAGTCTTTAAGGTGCTGCTACTGGACTCTTGATCTTTTCTACAACATTAAAATGAATAAGCTAAAAACCAACAGAAATCAGATAACGCATATAAAATATGAAGATATATGGCTCAGCACCACACCACTATCAAACCAGCCCAGAACATCTGCTTAACGTCCGAAGGCTTAACCTCCAGAAACTAAACAGGGCACAGGTGTCATCAGGGAGTACATTCCACAGGGTAGGGGCCATAACTGAGAAAGTCCTTCTTCTGGTAAGAGCTAACTGAACAATCTGGGGGCTGGACACCTGCAAGAGGCCCTGAGAAGATGTCCGAAGGGGGTATGGGGAGTTGTAACAGGAGAGGTGGTCCTGTAGGTTTGAGGTCCCAGCTCACAGAGGCCTTGAACTGGATTCAAAAACCAATTGGTAGCCAGTGCAGCTGCTGCAAAATTGTAGTAATATGACCTGGCCATGATGTCTGGTATGGGGTTTTTACTCTGCTTTGGGGTTTGTAATGATAATGAGGTATATCTGCAGACTTTGTGGAGTGGGACTTTTCCCATGTCTGCCTCTTGCTGTGGTCCAGAGTCTGTGAGTGCTGAAGAACAATATGGGGGAAAGGGGTGGGGGGCCTGCAGCAGGAGGGGAGGATCGGTGGAAATTGTCATCCACTTTTCTGTGAACAGGAACGCCGCTGTTGGTGGAATTGCATGGTCAGATAAGATCCCTATGAACACATGAGCCTTATTCTTAGCCAAGTTCTTGATCCATTGAGATCAGTACTGTCTACTCTGACTAGTAGCAGCTCTGCAGGGTCCTTCACATCTCCCACTACCAGATCCTTTCTGTTGATCTCTTTGCATTATGCATTGATGTGTAAGCCCTGCTGCCTTTTTTCCAGGTAGATCAATACCTCCAGCAGCTTCAAAGGCTTGAGGTTCTCATCTCCCAGGTTCAGACAGGGGAAGTGGCTGGAGATAACGCAGAGCTGGAGAGGAAGATGAGAGAGGCCGAACAGATGCTCCAGGAAGTCCTGAGAGAAGCCCAGACTTTGCAAGGTAAATCTTTCCAAATCCCTTCAGGATGGCAGGGGAGCTTGAGTAACAGAAAGCAGCCTGCCCTGACCTGAATGGCTCAGGCTAGCCGGATCTTATCAGGTCTCAGAAGCTGAGCCGGGTCAGCCCCGGTTAGTACTTGGATGGGAGACCACCAAGGGAGTCCACAGGACTGCTATGCAGAGGCAGGCAATGGCCAACCACCTCTGAATGTCTCTTGCCTTGAAAACCTTGCAGGATCATCATATGTCAGCTGTACCTGGATGGCAAATGCTTTTCCCTCAACACTCATACTGGGCTACAGCAGCTAATCCCCAGACACTTAGAAGTAACCTGCAAAGCTTCCTTCCAGGACAAATGGAAGGGGAGACATGCAGGTCCCTCCAGCTCTCCCTTTAATATCAGTTTGTTCTGCAAGCAGTTACCAGGTGATCATTAGTTAACCTTACTCCTTAACAGAAGATAGCTTTCCATGTTTTTCAAGGGCACCATTCAGATGTAACAACAGCCAGGCCCAATCTGCATTTGCTATGTAAAGCTGTTCTGTGCTGTTGTGGTGCCGGCTTCCCATTTGGCTCAGTACAAAGCTCTCCTCTGTCTGCATTAAGATGCAAGCTGTTTAGGGAGAGCGCGTGCGAGGGGGGGGAGGATTGGCCTCCCAGGGGCTCCAGCAGGGCACAGGGACCCCCCCCCCAAATAAAAGGGGATGACCTGGCAGAGGGGGAGGCAGAGGGGGGCAGGAAAGATGGAATGAGCTGGGTAAAAAACACAAAACACCCAACAGTTGCCAGGCAGGGCATTCTGGAGACTGCCCCAGGAAATAACAAATGGTTCAGGGGTGGGTGTGCTTCCAACCTTCCCTCCGTATGATCGCAGAAAAATGTTCCCTGACTGCTTTTAAATGCAGACGACTGGATTTTCAGCTAACTTGTTTCCTTTGTGACAATTTGCTATCTCCTTAGAAAAGATGGTTGGGGGGGGAGAATTCAGCTCCAGTTGTCTGCTTTTTGCTCACAGTGGCTCAACGGTGGGGAGGAGCAGTTGTACCACCTTAAAACCACATTCAGATAAGGCGGTGAGACACCGTAGTGACCTTGGATTCACTACTAAATGGCAAAAAAAATGATGCAGACAGCCGATGCTGAGATGAAACAATAGGAGAGTGGATACAGCATGAAATGCAGACAGAAATTTGTGAGACAATGTGAGATCATTTGCACAACGATGGGAAATACCGATGCAGATTGGACCCCAGTCATGATTCGTTGCTCCATAACCAAGCCTGGGGAATCCTCTGGGTTCTGTGTTCCCTCCTCCCCTCACATACAGACTTCTACTTTTTGCAACAAACCACAGTTTGTGATTACACAGTCTGTGATTATGGCTTGTGTTCTTCTGTACAGAACAGGATTTAAGCTGCTGTTTGGAATCCTGGTTTGTAAGGGAGGGTGCAAGCCATAGTCTTTGGTTCAATCAAAATGACAATGCGTGGCGTGCTGTGGAAATGTTAGCTTAGGTTGCTGCATACAAGGAGATTTGTTCATGGAGCAACACATTATGGGTTACCCATTATGTCTGTTTCATGCCAACATCTCTTTCCAGGCACTCCTTTGCTTCTGATTGTTGGTATGGCAGGTGTTAAGGATGTCCCAGAGAATCTCACTTTGTAAGTGGGGATTTCATGCAGAGTGTTTGAATTGTGCTTGCTCTATCTGGCCATTGCTGGCCACAAGCCCACTTCCTTTATTTACTAGTATGTTTCCTCTAGCCTAGTGAACATTACTTATTCCTCCTCTTCCTTCTCTCTTGGTGTTCAAGCTACCGACAGATCCTTGGAGGGCCGCCTCTCCAAGATGAAAAGTCAAGAGTTTACCTACCGGAACCAGCTGGATGAGATAAACGACACAGCCAATCGGCTACAGTCCTTGGGTAATCAGTACCAGAAGCAGGTGCAAGACACCAGGAGGCTCATCCAGGGCGCTCGCTTGGATTTGGAGCAAAGCAAGGCAAAGTTAGGAGGAGTGGCAAGTATCTTTCCTTGTGGCTGTTCCTCATACCTCACCTCAAGGTGTGGGAGTAGCGGTTACGAACCAAGTTGTGGAAGGAAATCAAAAATACTGGCATGTTTTTGTTCCTGTGAGAAAGAGGTGTCAAATAACCTCACTCTTTCTGTTACTGCAGGTTTTATGTGTGGGGCAGGAAGAGATTATTACCTTTTTTGTGCATATTTGTAGGACTGGCCCAGTCAGAATTCTGGCAAAAATAGAGGCAATTGGAGCTTTGGGATGCAACTGGGCATAGGCCCCTTTGCTCTTCAGAAGCATAGACTGATGTTCCTGTCTCCTTTCTTCCCTTGCCTCCTCAGGTTATTCCATCTTCAGATCTCCCTGGAGGGTCAAACAGGTTTTTAATCCTTGCCCAAGAAGCCATGAAGTTAGCAAACAGGTGAGTAGACAGTTGTCTTCCATCACTTGGCCCAGTCTCAATTCCCAACGGATAACATTATGTCTCTGAATTCTATGTCAGGCTAAGACAAAAATGTCAAATCTTAATTTTGAGAGAGAGGGAAAGGGAGAGGGAGAGAGAGAGAGAGCTGGCATTATGGCAAATCAATCCAGATCTGCTAAAACTGTATTTAAATAGAAAATTTGTCCACAGTTTTGATAAAGATTGATTTTGGAAGTCCTGGACAGATGTCAAGGGCCTAACCACACAATATACTTTCCCCAGTCATTCAAACAAAAAGTAGAAAAGGGGACTGTGTTGTGGGTAATGCAATGTTTTATCTGATGTTTAATTTCTGTTCTGGTTGAATTAATTTTAATCCTGGTGCTAGAACTGAGCAAACTGAAGAAAAATCCAGATAAGTAAATAAAATGGCACCAATCCAACCACAAAGTTTTTTTCAACGGAATGGTAGAAGGTGGAGGCAGCGATTCCCACTGATTCTCCCCTGCCATTGCAGTCCCTTCCTGTTCTCCCTGTGGCTGAGTTCAGACCGGCAGTTTGAAGTGGGAGCCAGTCGTGGCAAAAAAATCCCGGAACAAACTGTTCTGGGTTTTCCCGGTCACACTGCGCCAACTGATGCGGGAGCATACTGGGAGGAGGCATGCGGGAGCGTTCAGACTGCTGGCCCGGAGGTGTGGCTGTAAATGGCTTTTCCCTGGTAATTCGGTTATGTGTGCATGTGCATCCGGCCAATTTGGGGAGGATCCCATTGCACCGGCACCACATTGGGCAGTAGAGTGGAGCACAACCAATCAGATCACTGCTGCCTTATGTGCAATGCGGGTTGCTCCCAGCTTTTAAAGGTTGGCGTTCACACTTCCCAGAAGTGGAATGAAATGGGATAAATGGGCTCTCAGGGATTTGCTACCACTTTTACCAGGTATCGTTTAAACGTGGGAGTGAAGCGGAACAGCACGGGTTGACTACAGGTGGGGAACGCCAGGCAGATGTGCCTGTGTGAACCCCCCCTTTAATTCGCTTGTAAAACGTGGCTGAAATGTGACTATAGCGGGGCAAACTGCCAGTCTGAACTCATCCTGTGATTCTGCTTCTGAGGATGTGCTGTCCCTCAGGAACGAAGCCATTAGAGAACATAACGGTTTGCAGCAGGAGGGGGAAGCTGGAAAGTAGGGTTGCCAACTCTGGGTTGGGAAATTCTGGGGAGATTTGGGGGGTAGAGGCTGGGGAGGGGTGGGGTTTGGGGAAGGAAGGACCTCATTGCGGTATAATGCCGTGGAATTCGCCCTTCAAAACAGCCATTTTCTCTGATCTATATTGTCTGGAGATCAGTTGTAATACCAGGAGATCTCCAGGACCCACCTGGAGGCTGGCAACCCTATCTAAGATAGTCCAGCTTTGCAAAGACCACAGATGGTGAATACACACCAGGGTCAGCGTGAATATTCAATTTGGTCCCCATCCAATCAGGATTCACTGCAGTGTTGTATCATTCTGTTCAAGGTAAATATGAGAAAGGGAGGGGCAGTGATGGCCATGAATTGTCCTCACTGCACTTGCAACCCATTCCCAGATTTTTTCTTTTAATTTTGCCTTTCAGCCACATGCAGCTGGCGAATACTATTGAGCAAGCAGCCAGGGCAGCAGAGGACGCGTCCAGCCAAGCGCTGGCTTTGGTGCAGTCAGTTACAAGCGGAGGCAGCGTCCTGACAAACTCTGTGCAAGGACTCCAGAAAAAGTATGCTCAAGCAAGATTTACTTTCGTTCACTTAGAAGGCACTGGGTAGTTAGCAGTCTTCATCTTCTCAGTTTGCTCCAGGTCTTACCATAACCATTGTTACCACCAACTACTGCTAGCATTTTACTATTACTCCGCCTGTTGCTATGATGTAAGACTTGCATATGGAAGGAGTCCGAGAAGGTTGTATATTGCAAGGTGCACAAAGGCACACTGTCTTGCTTCCTTTGTAATGACTGATCCCATAACTTCAAGGATGGGGGCAGATTTCCCCTTTACCATGACCATGTCTTCATGTGGAAGTGGGGCCACCATTGAGGTGGGGCTGAAGGGACCCCCTGTCCCTTGTAGCCTCAGCTTTGATCACAGATCAAGCCTTAAGAACATAAGAAGAGCCCTGCTGGATCAGAGCGGTGATCCACCTAGTCCAGCATCCTGTCTCACACGGTGGCCAGCCAGTTCCTCTGGAGGGCCAACAACAAGGCAGAGAGGCCTAGACCTTTTCCTGGTGTTGCCTCCTGGCCAGTGCTCTCTCTAAGCTGTGGAGTCTTGTGAGCAGAAATTCTACTTTCTGAGCAACCGGCATTAAAGCTGTGAGTGAGCAATTTGGCTACTGCATAAATTAGTTTGCTCTGGAGCCATCCTTCCTGAGCTAGGACAAAAATGTATAAGCCAGAGGCTAAAAAACTGTGAGCTAGCTCACACTAACTCAGCTTAGAGGGAACACTGCTCCTGGCACTGGGATTCAGAGGCTGACTGCTTCTGGATGTGGAGGTTCCCCTCAGTCACCATGGCTAGTGGCCACTGATAGACCTGCTCTCCATGAATCTGCCTAATCCCCTTTTAAAGCTGCCCGTTCCTGTGGCCATCACTACATCCTCTGGCAGTGAATTCCACATTTTAATCACGCTGTGTGTAAAAAAGTATTTCCTTTTGTCCATCCTGACTCTACTGTCTATCAGTTTCATTGGATGGCCTTGAGTTCTGGTACTTTAGGAAAGGGAGAAAAATTTCTCATTGTCTGTTCTCTCCACCCCATGCATAATTCTATAAACCTCTATCATATCCCCCCTTTTTGTTGTTGTTCAGTCGCACAGTCGAGTCCGACTCTTCGCGACCCCATGGACCAGATCGCCAGGCCCTCCTGTCTTCCGCAGTCTGCTGAAGTTTGCTCAATTTCATGTTCGTTGCATCGATGACACTGTCTAACCATCTCATCCTTTGCCGTCCCCTTCTTCTTTGACCTTCAATCTTTCCCAGCATCATAGTCTTCTCCAGTGAATGCTCCCTTCTCATTTGGTGGCCCCCTTAGTCCTCTCTTTTCTCAACTGTGAAGTCCCAGGCTCTTCAGCCTTTCCTCATAGAGAAGGTGCTCCAGTCCCCCTCACCATCTTGGTTGCCCTCCTCTGTACTTTTTTCCAGCTTTGCAATGTCCTTTTTGAGATATGGTGACCAGAACTGTACTCAGTATTCCAAATGAGGCTGTGCCATAGATCTATACAGGGGCACTATAATCCCACCTGTTTTATGTTCAGTCCCTTTCCCAATAACTTCCTAATGATCCCTAATCTGTGTAGCCTGGAGTTGTTGACCTATCTGATCGGTCCTGCATTTATCGAGCTCTTCTTCCAAGTAGCACATAGATCTCCCCTCCTCCATTTTATTCTCACAATAGCCTAGTGGTGTAGATTAAGCCGAGTGTGTGAGGCTGGTCCAGCGTTATCCAACTAGCTTCATGGCCCATCGGGGACTGGAACCCCAGATCTCCCACGTCCCACTCGGATTGTTCAGTCACTCTTGGCCAAGCTACAATGTGAGGTAACGTTGGGAGAATGTTGGCATTGATATAGGGACATTATTGTGGGTAGGGGCTTGGTCTTGGACTCTCCAGGGACCCATTAAATGTACAATTGTGTGGCTGAAATGGAAAAAAAATGTGAATTTGAGCGTACCGAGGTGGTAAAACTAATGAATTGCATCTGGTCAGCTCTATTGAATGTTCCGCTCATTTCACAGAAAACTGGCCTTATTTGTTATTCTGTTAAAGAAAATATTTAACAAAGGTGAACCACATTTTTTTTCTTTACAGTAAATTATTATTTCAGGTACATTTTATGCTTTGTTTCAGTTCTGATTTTAGACTTCCAGTTTGTTCTACAGCCCTAATTACTATGTCATTGTTTATTGAATGTCCCATCTGTCAATTGTTTTGACTCACTCTGCATAATCCGCCTTGAGTCCAAGTGAGGAAGGTGGATTATAAATAGTGTACATAAAAATGAATAGCACAATTCAGGCCTGTAACCATGGTGGGGCATTTGGGGGCAGAGCCCCACCACCCATGCACCCTGCCCCACCCCAGTGCACCTAGCCCCGCAACAGCAGCAGGCTGGGGGAAGAAAGGGAAGCCGCTCCTGGTCAGATTCAGTCCCTGATCAGAGAGAGTGAAACTGACCAGAAGAGGCAGAGGGGCTTCCCCTTCTGTCCCAAGCCCCCCACCACTGCTGGGAGCTGGGGAAGGAAAGGAAAGCTGCCCTGCCACTTTTGGTCAGTTTCACTCCCTGCTATCAGCTGTTAAACCTAATAGCTGTTTCTCTAGAGTGAAACTGACCAAAAGAGGAAGGGCAGCTTTCCTTCCCTTCCCCAGCCTCCCCACTGTTGGGGGGGGGCTGGGGAAGGAAAGAGAGAAAACATGGTGATGGTAACGGGGAGGCCAATCTCTCTCTCTCCCATAATTTTCCATGGCAGGGTAGGGGTGGGGGGTTTGGTGATGGTGGGGGAAGCCATTCTCTTTCTCCTGGGGTTGCCAGTCTCTCCAGCCCTGCTCCATAAGAACATAAGAGAAGCCAATGTTGGATCAGGCCAGTGGCCCATCTAGTCCAACACTTTGTGTCACACAGTGGCCAATAATACCAGGTGCCATCAGGAGGTCCAGCAGCGGGGCCAGGACACTGGAAGCCCTCCCACTGTTGCCCCCCCCCAAGCATCAAGAATACAGAACATCACTTGCCCCAGAGTTCCTATCTATACCTTGTGGCTAAAAGCCACTGATGGATCTCTGCTCCATGTTTATCTAATTCCCTCTTGAAGCCGTCCATGCTTGTAGCTGCCACCACCTCCTGTGGCAATGAATTCCATGTGTTAATCGCTCTTTGGGTGAAGCAGTACTTCCTTTTATCTGTTTTAACCCGACTGCTCAGCAATTTCACTGAGTGCCCACGAGTTCTTGTATTGTGAGAAAGGGTTCTGTGGTCAGAACCTCAAGTGTGTTCTGGGTAGACTCATGGACTCCGTAGTCTGCTGGCTGCTCCACACAAAAGAGCACCAGAAAGATCCTGGCAATTCCCTTGTGGCTTCTGGGGCCTCTTGGGGGAGATGACTTGGCCTCTGGGGAAATGACAAAAAGTGGGGTTCCATCCCTTTCACAACATGGAACACACAGTAAAACTGGGATACTCAGAAGGTCCACAGTTCATTCATAAAGATCATGGCAAGAATACCTTGGCTAGATGCAGCCAGGGCATATCATGGAAAATCTAAACTCCATAACTTTCTTTGACCCCCCCCTGCCCCATTCATATGTTACATAGGTGATGTGATCACTGGTGGCAGGGATGGGGGAGATCTCACACTTCTGGGCTCAAAACCATCTTCTCACTTTCAGGTATGATGAGGTGAAGGTGCTGTCCAGTGAACTGGAGGCCGATGCCAACAGAGCTGCTTTGAGTGCTGACCAGTCCTATCAAAGCAGCCAGCTGCTCTTCAGCTCCCTGGCTCGTTTACCAAAAGTTGACACGAGTGCCTTTCAGGTAAGGACTCTGTGTGTGTGTGTGTGCTTTCCCAAAATGCACTCTTTCTTACAGGATTTTGGCTAGTAAGTAGTGGCCCCCTGTGCCAAATCTGAGTCCTTTCTCCAGTGCCAATGTCCAGATCCATAAAGAGTAGATTGGGGTTTAACAATAGGACACTTTGGGAAGCAGAAGTGGGATCCGGACTCTGTCTCTTCCTTCTCAGAGTGGCCAACTACCAATGCTCAGTGTTGACCAGAGCTGTTCCATGTGGCTCAGACCTATTTGTCATGGAGGTGGCAATTCTGTGTTCGGCTGCAGGTGAATCTGATGTGATTGAAAAGATCCTCCCTGCAAAATGGTTCCATCTGCACATTTGAAAAATGGATGTCAGGGCGCTTGGGCAGTGCCGCACATTAAAAAAATGGATGTCAGGGCCATTTAGGCGGTGTGGCACAATTTTTTTAAAAAAAATTCTATGCGCATATGTGCATATGCTCATGGGCACAATGGTGAAAGCCGGGGGGGGGGACACTACCAGAAGAAGGATGTACAGATGACCTAATCACAATCATTATGAGAGATGGCTGTCCAGATCAGCAACATTGCGGATTCAAAGTGCAAAGACCCAGAAAGTACTTGATTTTCCCAGTGTCGGAAAACTTGCTAGGGAACCGGGAGGATCGCGTGAGTGAGCCCACTTCGAGGTGGGAAGCGGATGCAGGCATCTGATCAGCAATTTTAAATGCGAGAGGGAACAGTGGTGAAACCTGATCAAAATGACCGTGTGACCACAACCTTAGTCTAGTCTTCCCCCCGACATGCTTGTTTTCTGTTTGTAAGGAGATCTTTTATACTGAAGACCATTCAGTCATCCCCTCCCACCTGTCATATGAAGTGGTATAACTCTGTGGTGGGTTGACCATTTGTAGGAGGCCCAGGCTATTACCCCATTGTGCAGGAGATCTGGCTGGATCTTCCAACAGTATTTTTAACAGAAAAGGAAGTCTCAAAGGGTGCAGCCGATTTGCTGAGTGAGGGGAGAATGTATTTTTAATTGCTTTATCGCTTGACAGTTTCTCTCTTCCCCTCCAAACACAATCACCACCCACTATGAAAAATTTCTGTCCTGCATGCTGTGTGTTCCTTAACCTGACCTAATATTGTCTCAGGAGTCATGCTGCCCTAAAATTGGCCTTTTGACACCTTTGGAACAAACGAGTTCCAGTTTCCATCAGGTGGACCTCTGAAATGAGACAGATGGCAGTAGAAACCTACCTGAGCACTATAGTCATCTTTTGAGGCCCAGCTTCTGGTGCACTTGCCTTCTGAGACTGGGTGGGTGGCAGGGGACTCCAGGAGAGGGCCTTCTTGGTTTGGTTAAACTTGTTTTAATGATGAGTTTTAGCTTTGGTTTTACTTGCTTTAATGGTGAGTTTTGGTGAGTTTTGGTTTGGTTTTGATGGTTTTTAAGATGGGTTTTTATTATGTATATTTTCCACCTGTCAGCTGCCTGGGTGGCCCAGATGACAGCAGAAAGGCATGGTATAAATTTTGTAAATAAAAAAAATAATAATAGAAAGGACCAGTTCTTTGGACCAGCAGGAGTGGCACTAAGAAAAATCATGTTTTTTCCCCCGTTTGACATCTTAGGAGGAAGCCAAGCAGCTCCGGCAGAAGGCAGACTCTTTAGCAGGCCTGGTGGAAATTTACATGGCAGAATATAAGCAGATGCAAAGCAACATGGGGAACAAAGAAGAAGAGATCAAAGAGCTCTTGCAGAAAGGACAAGATGACAGACTGGTAAAGTGAATCCATATTAATGACCTGGAAAGTGTTGGTAGGCAGTGTTGGTGGGATCCGTAATAGTCCGATCTGTTCAGAAGGGCCCCTTCGGCCAAATGTTCATGTATTCCTAAACTGAAGTTAGTGGCACACATTTTTAGGGATGAAGACAAGAAACATACCCCTTCAAGTGACCTCTAAATATCCTGAATGGGGTCGAGCCTGTATTTTCTCCCTGAAGTAGCTCAAGGACTGAATCACATGATACAAAGTCCTCATGGACTTTGTACCACATAAGCACTGAGTGGTTCCATGCCTCCCAGGGGGAGGGAGGCTGTTCTGACTGAAGCAGTGACATGCATGAAGAAGGGCCTTTCCCCTGTGTTGTTTCTGTGAACCGAAATGGCTGCAAGGAGCTTGTATTTCCTCTGCTGGGAAGCTTATGTGCAGCCATCATCACACACAAGCTTTCTCAGCAGAGCAAATGCCAGCTCCCTGGAGCTGTTTCAGTTTAGAAAAACAGCCTGGGTGGAAGGCTGAAACCCCTTCTCCATGTATACTGTGGCCACAATTAGAATTCAGCTCCCCTTGCTCCCAGGAGGCATGGAACACCAAGGTTATGTGGCAGCCATGGCAACATTGTATTCCTTTCCTTTTATACCTTTAGTAGCTCATTATTCACAGATCTTGAGCAGCAGAAGATACTTGCTTCTTATTTTTTTGATGCAAGGTCTAAAAGGACTGAGACAAATTTTGCAGTTGCTAGAATAAATTTAGGGTCCTTATCGCTAAGCAAAACAGCCAGGGTTTCCAGAGTGTAGGTGGACAGTTGACTGATTAAAGGCTTAATATAGTGATCCCTTATACTCTCAAAGAACCTGCACTCAAGCAGGGCACGGAAGGATGCGTCTATCTTATTAAGGCCACAAAGGCAGATTCAGTCAGAATAGGGCCTATTCAAAAATCTCCCCTGTAAAACCATTGTAGGAATAATATTCAGTCTTGCAAACGAAAAAGCTTTACAGTAACGTGGGATGGTAAGATAGTACATATGAGGGGAGGGGGTAAAGATCTCGGGAAAGAAAGGCCAAAATATAGGCGTGAGCAATCTCTGCAGGATCAGACTACTACACTCGACTTCTAGGACACACTTTTTGCTTTGGATTTGTCCATCTCAAAAATATAATTAATCAACATTCCGACCAACTATCATCAGTTTCTCACCCAGGGCTTTCACTCAAGTCGATTTGTGGGTATCTCGATTTAAAGCAGCAAACAAACCGTCTTTGGCACAGAGCTGTCTTAATCTCAGTTTGAAGGCATACGGCCAAGCTCTGGCTTCCAAGGATATCTGTCTGAATTCTGCCCGTAATACAACATTTGACAGAGGGCATTGTATTGTGTGCATTGTGGGAACCCCTCTGTTTCTCCCATGCATATGATTCAGGCTTGGATCTGTAGCTGGTACTGGGTCCTCGGAGCTTTTGTTCTTAGCCCCAGAATACAGATCCTCCCCTGTACAGCAGAACTGGTTGATTGTGAGTTTTGGGAGTTGGGCCTGTGTTTTCATGCTCCGTGTTAAGTGTGTTCTTTTGTTCTCCTGCCATTGCAGGCATCAGTCCAATTGTTGTCTCGTGCCAACCTTGCCAAGAGTATAGCCCAGAAGGCACTGAATGCTGGCAATGCCTCTTTAGAGGAAGTTGATGGCATCTTAAGGAACCTGAGGGGTGAGTGGCTTAAAAAAACAGGGGCACTTAGAGGTCTATTGCAAATGTTCCCTGGCCTGGCGAGTTCCATGGGGGGCAAGGCTTGAAACCACAGATAGTGTTCACACCCAGCACGTAACAAAAATAAGATCTAACTCTCTGTCAAGAAAACACTGCAACTTAAATAATGTAGATCAGGAAAAGATTTGCAGATAGGCGCCTGTCCAAACGAACTCAAATATGCAAGCTGTATTCTGATCTCTGGGGTTTGGCAGGGCTTGGCATTTTGATGTAGCTGCGCATAGAGGTGCTTGTGTGTGTGTGGAATGGTGTACTAATGCACAACCAGAGTGGTATGTTTTCATTGTAATTAGAAGTTGTTGACTCAGGAACATTCGTTGAGTAATGCACTATTTGATCTGCTGCTGTAAATGTTTTTCGGATATTTGCAGACGGATTTGAATTTTGATGGTTGTCACCAAGTCGATTTTTAATCCTAAACATTTTTCATACTGTGTTTTTAATTGATTGTATTGGTGTGGATTTTTTTAAAAAATAGGGGATAGTGGTAAGGTCGCTGGCACAAGGCTGACAATCAGTGGGAGGAACCTCACTGGTGATGTAAAGAGGGCCCTGGCGATGTACTGTTGTCACTTCCGGGGCACGGGGAGCCACGTCAGTGTGTTGGCATGCCTCCCAGTTTCCAGCTCATTTTCCACCCAGCACCTTGCTGAGTGGTGGCGTGAAGCGCCCACTGGCCGTGGGGGATGCCCCGCTACCAATGGGGACCTGGCAGCCCTAGTGGTGAGCTACCCTGAGGGTCTCTTGGGCTTTGTGGGAGGGCACCGTTAATCAATCACCAATTTCCCACAAGGGCTGCTCCATGCTCACTCTTCCCTCCAATGGTATGTGTCAATTTCACACTAAGTGCTGCGCGGCCACATTTTGCCCCGCAGCTTCATGTGATTTTCCCTGTCTCTACTCAATCCTCAAAAAGACAGGATTGAGTAGACACAGGGACAATCGCGTGAAGCTGAGGGGCAAAATGCAGCAAGCAGCACTTAGTGTGAAATTGACACGTACCATCGGGGCAAAGGGAAGAGCGACCGCGGAGGAACGCTTGTGGGAAATCAGCCAATCAGTCTACTCCGGGTTGATGGCAGAGAGCAGCAGCTGCTGAACGGGGGTGCACTGGCCATTTAACTTACAGGGAGAGTCCCCGGTGGGCCGCTGCTGTGGGGAACCCATGGGCAACCAAGGGCAAGCCGAGCCAAGCCCAGTAGCTCTGCCAATACCACAGGCACCACCCACCTCTGCCCTGACCAGGGGCACTAGTGATCAATGTTCCCTCTAAATTGAGTTGGTGTGAGCTAGCTCACACTTTTCTAGCCTCCGGCTCACACATTTTCGTCTCGGCTCAGGAAGCATGGCTCCAGAGCAAACTAATTTATGCAGCAGCCAAATTGCTCACTCACAACTTTAATGCCAGTAGCTCACAAAGTAGGATTTTGGCTCACAAGACTCCCCAGCTTAGAGGGAACATTGCTAGTGATCCGTGTTGGCAGTGGGTGAGCTGACATCTCTCGTTGGTGTTGCAAGCTAGGTCTGAGCTGAGCGGTTCCTGCAGCAGTGACTTGTAGCACTGCAGGGAACAGTCGTCCTGGGCTGCTTCTGGGCCATCTCGACTACCCGTGGTTCTGACCTGCACTTTCCTAGTTCTACTCAGCCATTTTTGCTCAACAGATGAAATCCAGTGATTCAATAAAGCTGCAGCCTGTTTTTGTCCAGTTCAGGGCAGGCCCCTAGCCAGGATTTTTTAATTGAGGGGGGCCTTTAAATAAGTCAGGGGGCACCCCATATAGACCCCTGCACACAGCTCCAAGGGACTGCCTGGCCTGCATGGGAAGTCAGGGGGCCTTGGCAGTAAATCAGGGGGCCGGGCCCCCGAGATGCCCCACTGTAGCTATGGGCCTGGTTCAGGACTTTCAGCTTAAGGTTTTTCTCTGCCTCCCTGTTGCTGGCACAATGTTGTCTCCATTCAGTGGGCTCTTTACTCAGATGGGTTTTCTCCCCCACCCCTTTTGGCTTGCAGAATTCAATCTGCAGGTGGGCGACAAGCAAAGGGAAGCCGAAGAGGCCATGCGGAAGCTTCCTCTCATAAGCAACATGGTCACCGGTGCCAACGAGAAGACCAGGCACGCAGAAGAGGCCCTGGGCACGGCTGTTACGGAAGCAGAGGAGGCCCGAAGAATGGCCGGGGAGGCAAAGGAGATCGCTGTGGGCATTGGTCAGGTATGTGGGAATGGAAGGAGTTGTACAGAGAGGAGTCCTCCTGGGCAGGTGGGAGAGCGGTCCTGGCTGGCCAGCCGCACAGGTTTGTTTCCTTGTAAACTTGAACTTGCATCCTCCTCCATCCAGGAGGCCCAGGTTGGCTCACAATCTGTGACCCAGAACAGTGTAGACTAAAATATATTGTCAGTCGCTTCCTAGGCTTAGGCTCCAGTATGTCAAAGGCTCAAGCTGTCCACTGTCTCTATACCGGGGGTGTCGAACTCATTTGTTATGAGGGCCGGATCTGACATAAGTGAGACCTTGTTGGGCCGGGCCATGAGTGTCATAAAAGGTAATGCCAGGTAGCGGAGATATAAACTTTATAAAGGACACAAACACAAATGGTTTTTCTTTACTTAAAATAAAAACATGCTTAAAACGTTAGCACTCTTGCAATATTTTGTTTATTAAAAGTGTCTGATAACTGACACCTCTTGCTCTGAATCATTGCATCAAAATGTCTGTGCTGTTGCAATCTTGAGTATGCTGTTCAGGTGGGTATCTGTAAGCAGCAAACCCGCGATGACGCAGCAGCAGCAGAACTGGAAGCAGCAGCAGAAGGCAGCCAGTTCCACTGCGGGCCTGATAGAAGCCCTCCGGGGGTCTGATCTGGCCCCTGTTTGGCACCCACAGGTCTGCATATGTACCCTGTAGCATCCAGTGCTGGTTAGGGTTTAATTTGGGGGGCTTCATTGAGGCTGTATTGGAGACATGAAACTGATTGATGGAAGCAGGGCCAGCAAGACAGGGAATCTAATGGGGCCCATCAAAGGAGATATCTCCACCAGTATCTTTCACTTTGTACTACTTTTGATATCTCCAACTGGATTTTTGTGATTTGTTGAAGTCTGAACAGCCACCAAACCTGTTGTTTCAAATACCCATGAAGCCTTTCTTGATTTTCATTGCCAGGGACCTTCCCGACTCATGAGTATTTCCTCCTGTTGTTTTGTGGTCTTTGCTTCTCCAGGAAATAGGAAGGCTGACCTTGGAAGCCAACAGGACAGCAGATGGAGTCTTGGCTCTGGAGAAAGGGATAATGTCTTTGCGGATGGAGGCCCGGGATATGGAAAGCCAGTTGGAAAGAAAGGGGCTGCAAGTTGACCTGGATGCCTCCATGGCACAGGAAGTGAGTTTTGTAACTCTTCTTCTCTTTATCAAAGGGATTCTGGAGGAAAGATGCTAATATTTGTGATTGTTGTCCCTTCCCAAGGCTGTTCAGATGTCCCAGAGAGCAAAAGCAGATGCGGCAAGTGCCGGGGGCGCTGTCCAAGGGGTGCTGGGTGCCTTGGAAGATGTTCTGCGCCTGATGGGTAAGAGGCGAGGCTTTTTTTATGATTAAAGCCACAATCATTCCTTGGCTTCATCAGTCGATTAACTACATAAAACTTCCACTGTTGAATCAGTAGGAGGTGGTTTTAATCCATGAGGGCAAATTTCAGGCTGAGCATTAAAGGCTGGCTTTTTTAAAGGTTGTTTTGGTTCCTGTACGTTGTCATGACGAGGAATGAAAAAGAAACACGGGTGGCCTTTTTATTGCTTCTGATATCTCAAAAAACACTATTCTAATGAAGCCTCGATACGTGACTGATTAATTATTTTCATTATATATAAATGGATCAATTAATTAGTTCATCAGTTCAAAAGACAACTGACTAAGCCTTTTTAACTCTCTGAAATGCAACATTTCCATTGTACAATGTCTTGCTTGGATACTTTGCTGTATTTGGGTTTACAGTCCAGATGAACCCGAATAGGAAAACTGAGTGGCGGCTATCCAATGCAAGTGGGGGTAAATAGCTTGTCTCAGTGCTCTGTTGTGCGGCTGGGAATTATGCTAAGACCTTTGGAGTTCCAGTCTAGATGCACGCCGGAGGACCCAAACAAACCCAATGCTGGGGTTTCTGTGCATAGAGCTCCAAAAGGTTTTTTTGTTTTTTAAAGCAGGTGCATGGAATCCCAATTTGAATCAGGGCCGGGGGAGGGCAGAAAGGGACCCTTTCCCCTTTGTGCCATTTTCATGATGTAGAATCTGAGGGGGTGAATATACCAGCCCAGTATAGAGTGCATATGTATTTTGCCCCAATGAGGCAAATAGCAACTCACCAGAACTTTCAATCTGTCAAATGGCACTGGTGGAGAGGTTTCCCTACTACATACTGTGGTCCTGATCCAGTGATGGATTCCAAGTGTCTGCACTAGGGGGGGAAACCTCTTGGCCATTCCCAGATGTTTTGGCTCATAGCATGGCAGTCCCAGATGTTTTGGCTCTTAGTTGCTTGACCTCTCCTTGCTCTTTCTTCTCCTGGCAGAGTTATGTCTTGTGATCTAAGGGGAAGAATTACACATTGTGAGACAAACACAGAGTTCTCAGCTCTGTGATGCAAGAGAAGGGTATAACTGTCATGGAAAATACGTGGGTGTGGGGGGTACTGAACCCTTCTCACATTGCTGATTCTCCCCTATAAAATCAAACCCCATTTATATTACCTTTAGCAGACATTATGGATTTCGTCCTCTTCATCCTGTGTAGACTCAGAAGCATTTTTGTGGTCAAAGTGTGCACTTAAAGCATCTTTGATCAAGAGGTTTCTGGAAAATTGCACACATACGTATGGGAATTAAATGAAAATTACTTCAGTCCTAAACTGTCTACATTCTGAGCCTGTCTCAGGTTCGCTTGATTAGTTAAAACAACTTAATTACATTCTTGTGGTGGACTGCGGGACTCTCAAGATAACTTGTCCATTTCGATCTTTATGAGAATTAATTTACTTCATGTGTGAGAGGAGGGAGCCACCACGAGAGGGACACGACAGCTGTTCTACACACAGAATATAAAGAGGCAACAAGTCCTCATGTGTGAGTCTGCGTTCAGGAGGTGGGATTGTGCCTGCTTTTCGTCCAGATGTTCGGTATGGCTTTGTCACTTGAAGTGAATCTGTGTGCTCTTCACTGCCCAGTTATGAATGGAAATTGGGACTGTGCACATTGGGCGCTAGACAAGTAAACCCTAGGTCACATGGATGTGAGTGGGGGGCAATTGCTCCCGATGACAGAGTGAGAAGCCATACTTTTACTTATTCTCCGGCCGATTTCCCACAAGGGCTGCTCCGTGCTCCCTCTTCCCTTTTGCTCTGATGGTACTTGTCAATTTCACACCAAGTGCTGCGCGGCCGAGCGAGCTCGGAGGAACGCTTGTGGGAAATCGGCCTCCATGTTGAGAGCTCTGCATGCTATGGAGGCTTTTATGAACAGGGTTAAGTGTGGGCCAATCATTAGAGCATTTGGGCTTGTACATGGAGGACCTGTTTGCATATGGAAGTAGCATGGGCATCCATGGAATATATGCCTACAGATAGTTTCACTTACAAGCTGTCCTTCCCCCCCCCATTGTCATTCAATATAGACCAACCTGAGGCTGTGGATGAGCAAGGTGTGACCATGCTTGAAGTGAATCTTGCTAGGGCCAGAAGAAGAAACAGTGAGTTAAAAGAACTGATGTTGCAGCTGGAGGAAACAGCCAGCCGGCAGAAACTCCGGATCCAAACGTTAGAGAGGAGCATCACCGAGATCCTTGCCGACATCAAGAATCTGGAAGAGATCCGTGATAATCTCCCCACAAAATGCTACAACATACAGCCCATTGAGAGACCTTGAAGACTTTGAGGGCAGAGGGGGCAGACTGATACGGGTTCTGTTCATCAGGTCTTGGACACAGGTGTTAGGGTTAGGCCAACGGTTTGGGCTTATAGAAGAGATCCAGGCCTCCTAGGGACTAGCTGTCTGGGACACAGCTGAATGGCTCTTTTTCGAGTTCAGTTCAGCAGGCTTGGATAACAAGTTTGCCTCATTGTGGGCAGCAATGTAACCATGCCACCAACATTGGGAAAGATTCCAGATGTCCCATTCTTGGGTTGCAAAGAAGAGACCAGGCTGTCTGATGAAGAAGCTGACCATGACCGGCTTGGCGTGCAAGAGACTGTGTTACTCGAAAATATACCGGCAGAATGTGCCCTGCTCAGTGTGTGGATGTAGCCAAAATTTGTAACCAACAGCTGAACCCGAACACCCCCCCAGCATCCTTGCAGGTTATCCCAGCTTTATTTAATGCAATAAGATGGAAGTCATGCTCTTCTAAACTAATTGTGCTCAGTTATCTATTATTGCTGTGAGTAGTCCTTCACTTTCATTTCTTCCTCAGTTGCTTTTTTTTATCAAAAACCAAATTACTCACACTGCAAAAGGGCAGGATAAATTTTGGGCTCGGGAAAAATATGTGCTAAGGTTGCCAACCTCCAGATGGCACCTGGAGATCTCCCTCTATTACAATGACCAAGTTCAGTTCCCCTGGAGAAAACGGCTGCTTTGGAGGGTGGACTCTATGGCATCATACCCGGCTGAGGTCCCTCCCCTCCCCAAGCTCCACCCCCAAAATCTCCAGGTGTTTCCCAGCCCACAACTGGCAACTGTAAAGGTACACCCTAAATCTGTTGCTATTCAGAACTGTTATTCCAAGTAGTGGAGAACCCAGGGATCTCAGATAATCCTCAGGACTCATGCCAAACTAGTTTCCAGGATTGTTTATAGAGAAGCCCTGACTCTCTGTGTGTGTGGGGGGGGTGCGCACAAACACACACACACACACGCATTGAAATACACACATTTCCTTCCACAGTTTTCCAACGATAGTTTGGGTATGGTCTTCTAGGGAAGTTCTATCAAATCAGATTTGTGAGAAAACTGCAGCAGAGTTGGGGGAAGCCCACAAACTTGGATGAAGCCAGACCATACTGCATGGGAGCTAAAATTAAATCTGACAGGGCTTGGGGGTGGGGGACACGAAGCAAGAGCCCTGGGTAGAACCAGCTCCCAAAGAACGTTTTGGACCTTGTGTTGAAGTTTATTAATCAGTGTCCCTAAACCAGCAAGCTCTCCTCCCCAGCAGTTCATAATGAATTTCTGGTGCAATATCGGGGAGCTGCTTAAGGTCACTGGCGTTTTCTTCACCCCACCGGCAGCAACTTAGAACCAAACTAGACATTACGGTGTCCATGGGGTGAACCTGTGGATGCTGATGCCATTTTAGAGCTGAACTCGGCTATTTAAAGATTCAAGGGGCTTACAGTGCAGATAGACCAGGAGTTCTCCCCTTCCCCCTGTGGTTACTTTGGCACTTGAAATGGCATGGGGGGAATAAGATCCCCTGGTACACTTCTGTGCTGTGGGGCCATTCAGGATCAGGCCCTCATGGTATTTTTAATGGTCAAAGTCAGTTCAGTTCTAAAAAGGTATCAGCATCCATGAGTCAGATCCATGATGCTGTAACATCTAGTTTGGACCTTAGCTATCCATCTTAAAGATAAAGCACTGTTTGGTGTAGTGGTTAAGTGCGCAAACTCTAATCTGGTGTAGAGAGCCAGTTTGGTGTAGTGGTTAAGTATGCGGAGAACATCTGGGAGAACAGTGTTTGATTCCCCACTCCTCCACATGCAGCCAGTTGGGTGACCTTGGGTCAGTCACAGTTCTCTCAGAGCAGTCCTCTCAAGAGCAGTTCTCTCTGAGCTCTCTCAGCCCCACCTACCTCATAGGGTGTCTGTTGTGGGGAGGGGAAGGAGTTTGTAAACTGCTCTGAGACTTCGAGTGAAGGGTGGGGTGTAAATCCAGTCTCCTCCTCCTCCTCCTCCTCCACCAGGATGAATAGCTGTGAGTTTAATTGGGTTATGCAGCTGCTGGGAACTTAGTCTGAACTTCCTGTCCCAACATCTAATAGATCAGTCATCCTTGGCTAGAGATCTAGAAAACACTGTTCCAGTTTTGTACATTACTGTGAAACAAAACGTATAATAATGTCTTACGACGAGTTACACTATTACTCCTTCTAGATCAATAAAGACTAGCAGCTTCTTTCTAAGCTTTTGGGTACAGGTCATTCCCAACCCTGCTACTTGAGATACTTGGGTGGAAATGCTCAAGGCTGGACCTGTGCCTTGTTACATGAAAAGCATGTGGTCTACTAATCTGCTATGGCAGCATTCAAATGTTTTAGAGTTAATATCGCAGCCCTAAGGCACACTGAAAGACACTATGACATTGGCAGCAAGGGACAGCTGTCCAACTGAGCTCTCGTACCCTGTTTCCACTCTATCCTGGGCTACGGAAGGACTAGAAAGCAGGTATCACGCCTCTTGTCACACAGTAAGAGTTTCAGATTTTCCCTGCTGCAACAAGCAACAACAGTAAAGGCCAACGCAAACCTTATTAGCATAATTTTTCTTTATTAACATTTTTTAAATGCTGTGCCAATTATTTTAAACACCTTTGCCTTTTTTTTTGTCCATGACGACTTTTGCAACAATGATCTGTTGTCCATGAATATCCCGTTAGCGTGAAACCGGCATCTTCAAATCTGTTTTCCCCCTCCCTTTATTATTATTTAAAATAAAGCCAATACTGTGGTTTAAAACTGCAAGTTCAGTGACAGAAAATAAACGTCTCCCTCCCTGTGCAGCTAAAACCCCCAGAGTCTGATGCTTCCTCTCGCCCTTTCCACACCAAACCCACCAGCCCCCCTCCCTCCTTTATGCTACACCCTGCCCCTTCCCCACCCCTCCCCCCAACCATAAGCATAACTGAGCATATGAAGGCAAAAAAAGAGAGACTAGTTAAGACATTATATACATCATCTGTACCACAATGCTATGTTCCTAAGGCATGCGCTGTCCTAAACTGGATGGAATTGGAAAGTGGCCTGCTCCACTGGTCTTGCGGCTTTTGTTCCAGTGTATGGAGAGTCCGTTCCTTCGCTTCCCTCGGCTCTCATCCTCGGTTCCCAACGCAAACTGTCCTTTGAGACTTTTGGAGGAACTGCTACAGTGACCGTCTCGGCACACACCTGCACGGGCGATGTCTTGCGCTGCCTTTTCCCATCACTGTTGAACACCATCGCTGAATTTGGTCTCTGCAGCTTGGCTTTAAGATGTGTGTGTGTGGGGCGGGGGGGGGGGGAATCCCAGCAAGAGGTTGAAGCTGTTTTCTGATAAACAGAGGCTTGTGGGTTGTGTGTGACTGAAACAGCGCACTTCGGAACAGTAGTTGATAATGTGCAACAGGACAGCAAAAGAGCAATTTATCTAAAAGGCGTGGAGGAGATCTAAAGCCTTCCAGGAGTAGAATTTAAAGAAAAAGAGAGAGAGACTGTGGCCTTTTGGTACATCTGCCTCTGACAGCGGTGGGTCTCTGGGAATACTAACTGTGGTGAGTGTGCCTTGCCAAGCCAGACAGTGGCACAAGCATCAAGGAGTCCATCCCGGTTATCTAATCGTTTTCTGTTTCCCTTGTGCTTGTTCTGAAAGCTGCCCTCGGTTCTGCCACTAGGCAACAAAAACACTCAACTTAGAAAGCAAGATGGGTTCGAAACCCTGTGTTTCCCCCAGGCATCCCGGTATGGCTGTCTGCAAATGCTTAGGACAGTTTTGGCTATCAGAAGTTGCCACTACAGATGCCGCCCTATAACCTCCAGGTACTCTCGCTAGCTCTAACATATCAGTAAATGACCAGGTTGCCACACTTTGAGATCTGCGAATGACTCTATATTCATGTGGCTGCTGGAATCCCCCCCCTCCCAATTTCTTGTAGGAATAACTGGGCGGGAAATGTTCTCTTGCTCAGGCAAGACTTAAGGAACAAGTCTTTCTGGAAATGTGTGTGTATGTGGGGAAAGCAACACACTCACAGACCCCTGTGTGTGGCACCAAGTACAGTTCCTCACAAGAGGATGGATGGATGGTAATAGCAGGTAATCGCAAATCCCTCCAGCCTGGCCAGAGCTAGCAAAACTAGCAAGGGTACAGCGGACGCAACAAATGGTGGAACTCCAAAATGAGTTACTGGACAAAATGAGAGGCTTTGGGTCAAGGAAAGGGCAGGGCGGGGGGTCGCCAATCCCAGGGCCAGATCAACAGGAATGCTTTAGGTCAATGAGATGGCTGCCTCACCCTAAGAGGCAATGCTCAAGAACTATTCCTCCCTCCCCACCCAGAAAAAAGTGCTCCCTTTTTAAAAGGTTCTAAAGCACGACAGAAACCCCCATTTAAAATCCACCCTCCCCTTAAAATGAGTATCTATTTACAACCAGGACAATCAACTGTATAAGAAACAAGGCTACTTTCTGCCCTTCTCACATCCTTTCTCCAGTGGAAACCCCCTCCCTCATTTTTATTATTTTTTTGCTTCGGATAACAGTGTACAGAATCTGAGCCGCTTCACTTAAAAGGGGGAAGAAAAAAAATCAAGGCTAAATTCTTCCATGGCTGACCTAAAAAGTCTGGGCACCGTACCAAGTGGGTTAGACTCTCCTTCTGCCAACTGCGTTCTATTTTAAACAGAGCAACTCACGATAATAAAAGGCCGGGAAAAAAGGGAATTAGAGCTGAAAATAAAAAGTCCCACTGAGATTTATTTTGTTGATGGGTTATGATGAGACAGGGGAAAAAAAGAACAACCTTCCTGGCTCCCAAGGCATGCTGGACAGGTGGACAGTGTTACTTCCCCAAATGCATGCTGGGAAGGTACACATCAAAGCCGCACCCCCCCCTTTAGGCACATGGTACCTGCTTTTGTTTTCCCGCCCAAGACAGGGAAATGGGGATTACGGACTGGGGTACTCATTTGTTTGGCTGTTGTATGCTACACTTCCCTGCATGGGGTGGGGTGGGGGTAGAGAAACAGGACATCAGAGTCAGAGCGGAAAAAAAGACAGATGCACGCAAGAGGCAGTGAGGAAGAAAAAGAGAAAGAAATGTGATGGACGACTGCAGGAAAGTAGAGCGATGGGTCTGCCTCAGTGCACTGCCAAGGCAGGGGTCGGGGAGGGGCTAACCAGAGGCATTCAGGTACAGCTGGCTCTTGAGGATGTAGTCAATGACCGGCTGTGACAGATAATCCACAACATGTCCATCACCGTGCTGAAGGGCCAGTCTGCAGAAAACAGAAGGGGGGGAGAGGAATGAATGACACATACATACACATGGATCTGCCTCATGCTGAGCCAGCTCGTTGAGCCCTGAGTACTGTCTACTGTGAGTGGCCACCGTCTCACCAAGTAGGGTTGCCAGTCACCAAGTGGTGACTGGAGGTCTCCTAGTATTACAACCAGTCACCAGTTTACAGAGATCGGTTTTCCTGGAGAAAATGGCTGCTTTGGAAGGTGGACTTTATGATATTACACCCACTGTGGTCCCTTCCATCCCCACTGTTAGAGTCACTGGTATGGTATAGCCAGGAATCTCTATTATGTAGCAGAGTGATCAAGGCTTACACGCAGCAGCAGATTCTCTGTAATGTGTGTTCTAGCACAGGTACAAAGTTACACGGAGCCACTTGTCAATTTTGAACTAATAAGAGTCCTTTATTTAGGGAGCTCCATTCTAGATAGTATAGGATGAGAGGTAGGCCTAGAATCTACCTAACTAGGATGGATGCAGATGTAGCATAGGATGAGAGATAGGGTTAGAATCTGACTAGATAAGATGGATGCAGACGCACAATGCGTGTCTTGCATCCATGGTGCCAAAGATGGAGAGCGTGCTCCTCCTTTGCGTATGAGAGAGATGTGTTAAGCCAGAAGGAAGGAAGTCTCGTCCCTAAGAATAGCATTCTACTTCAAAGGGATAGTATCAGATAGCAGGAAGGAAAGGATGCTCTGTGTGTCCTGGCCTTCTATCTAAATCTATGGTGCTGTCTCTGAAGTCTGAGGCAGGAGACAGTGTACACTCCTCCACTTCCAACAACCAAACCTGTTAGCTGTTGCCCTGGGAGGAAAAAAAGCCTTTTCTCTGTGAAAATGCTCTCTTGGAAGGGTGTGTATGTGTGTCTCATTTCTATTAACAGGATCCCTCCCCAATTCACGCACCTGCTTTTGGTTGAACTGACAACAGACATAGGGTGATTCACGTCATCCTTCACAACCAGGATATTATTCTGTGGAGAAAGCAATGGCAGGACATTGAGAGATGCCACTCCCCACACTAGAAGATTGACAGGAAAGGTCCTGCTCTAAAATGCCACCTCCGTTAGAGGTCAGAGCAGCAAACACAACAAAGAGGAGCTCTTTACTGGTGTCACCCTTATGAGGGAACCCTCTTCCCATTAGGTTCATTTTGCCCCTATTATTTTTCAGTTTTAAGAAAATGGGGGAGATCAGCAGATATTTTGAAGAGAACAATTGAACCTTTTTTGCCAGAGAATGGAACTTTTGGTGCCAACAGTTTTGTGTGATTTCTTTAAAAGCAATGTTTAAATATATTTTGTTCTTATTTGTTTTTAACCAAGTATTTTATTGGGTTTTTAACGTTTTAGGCCTTCCTGTGGGGTCTGCCAAGCCATGTGTTGGGCTGGAAGTTCGAAAATCACTTAAAAATTATTACAGAACTGGATTGCCTGGGTCTTCTCTTCTGAGAGGAATATGAATTTACTATATGTAAGCCAAGCATTTGTGGGGAAAGTTTTAATTTGTCCCTAAATCTGAGGTTCTACTAATAGCACAGGGGTAGGTACTAGGCTAGCATTAAAAGGTAGAACTAAGAGCTTAGAAAACAAACAGGCATCTAAAGTGGTTTATTTCTCCATTTTACTTAGGGCAGGTTATGTTCACACTTATTAATTATATTAATAGTTCTGGGATTTGGCAGGCTTGGGTGCAGCGAAGGGCACATAGTATCATGGCTGTTTCTTCTCTAACTGGAAGGACAGAGTTCAAAGATGGCATGTTTTGATTGGCTTTTTCGGTTAAGTTGTATTATTTCAATTGCGAGCTGCCTCAAGCAGATCTCTAGAGAGGTGGCATATCCACTTTCTAAACAGATGTGTCCTTCTCCACGAGATTTTCAAATATGGTCAAAGCAGGGCTTTTTTTGTAGAAAAAGCCCAGCAGGAACTCATTAGCATAATAGGCCACACCCAACAGCAGGAACTAATTAGCATATTAGGCCACACCCTGGAGCACAGATCATTAGCATATTAGGCCACACCCCATGTTACCAGAAGTGTGATCATCCAGCCACACCCACCTTTTGCTTCTTATTCTGTTTACCCTGTTCGTTGTCAAAACCCAGGGCTTTTTTTGTAGCAGGAACTCATTTGCATGTTAGGCCACACACCCCTAATGTGGCCAGTCCTAATGAGTTTCTGCTGTTGGGTGTGGCCTATTATGCTAATGAGTTCCTGCTGGGCATGGCCAACTCAGGAGCCAGCCGGAACTCCGTTCCTGTGCGTTCCTGCCCCAAAATAGCCCTGGGTCAAAGTAACCAAAGTGGGAGAAAGAACTGTCCCCCTGCCCCAGGCCTTTGGGCCAGTTTCAGCAGGCCTCCCTCATGACAGGTCACTCCTAACTGCAAACACCTTCCGACACCTGTGGATTCAGAGAGTGTGAAATCAGACAGGTAGCTGAGAAAATACAAATTCTTTTAATGAGCCATGCTTGTTAGCTAGGGCCAAGTACTGTTAATGTGGAAGAAGGGGGCAGAAGAGGGATGCTTGTGGGGCAGTCGAGGATTCTGGGCAATGGGAATTTTGCATCAGCATTACAAACCAACTGAAGGAAGAACCATGTTTCACTCCCACAATGCATCTTTGTGTCCTTTACAAGCCTGCTTTACAACACCCCTCCTGCCTTCTGACCAGTGTTCCCTCTAAGCCGAGTTAGTGTGAGCTAGCTCAGTTTTTTTAGCCTCCAGTTCACACATTTTTGTCTGAGCTCAGGAAGGATGGCTCCAGAGCAAACTCATTTATGCAGTGGCCAAATCGCCTGCTCACAACTTTAATGCCAGGAGCTCACAAAGTAGAATTTTTGCTCACAAGACTTCACAGCTTAGGGGGAGCATTGCTTCTGACTGGGATAAAAAGACTCAGCTCTCGGTCTCTGTGACTCTCAAAAGCTGAAAATCCAGGCTGCTACTGGACTCGAATCGAACTGTTCTCCTGCAGACCAGCAAGGAAGCCCTTTGAAACAATCCTTGTAGGTGGAAGCTCTCTTGACATCCACACAGCACTGGTGTTTTCCCTCCACAATTCAAAAGCGTGCATTGATAATGTTAGCAAATTGTCTTTGCTATGTGATACAACTACGGCTCCAGTTATCTCCCTAAAGAGTCATCAGACCCACAAGGTTTCTTGGGTAAAGAGGAAGGGTAAGGAAGCACAATCAAAAAACAGAGGGGCAGGATGGATACCAGAAAAGCATGCTGTGGTCCTGGCCAGACATTTCACTCTTCTTCATCACTGAGAGTACTGTGAGGAGGTAGTGGTGGCGGTCGAGGTCCAGCCATTATGTGAAGGCACTTACTTTGTACTTGCGGAGTACTGAGGAGTGGTTCATGATCCGGTCTGTGTCAGCACCATCTCGTGGCACGACAACAATGCCAAAGTCCCCAACAATCACCTCCATCTGTTGCAAAGCAAAAGGAATGCTCTTTAGAACCACGAGAAGAAAAAACTGCTTGTTTAAAAGAAAATGAAATTGAATCAGCTTCTGAGTCACTGAGTTGGCAGTAACGATATAGTTCAAACACTTGATTACACGAGGACGCTTCCCTAATCTGGATTCTCTTGCTCATCTTTCCAAAAAGTCTGGGAAAGACAGCAATACAGACTCCTAGGATTCATCTACTTTATGTGTTTAATAGTTTATGTATACATTTATGGTTTAATAGTCATTCCCTTTCCCCAGGCATGTGGACTGTCAACAGGCGTGCACTTGGAATTCTGTGCTGGGAAATCAATTCCCAAGCCCATGGGGGGGTCCCATTTTAATAAAAAAAAATGCAGTGCATTTTCTCAACCTGAAATGGCCCATGAACCCATTAATATGCCCCACTGGGAAAACATGTAGCTATCAGTACACATAGGTTTCCCCATTGGGCTCCGTGGGGCCATTTCAGATCAGGAAAGTGGCACAGTGCAGATTGGGGAAGGCTTAAGATCCCTCTTCCAATCCACCGGGGTGCACATCTGACCCATGGCAGCCATGTGTTGCCCTGTGGACTCTGTAATGTGTGAATCAGCCCTTCAGTCATGAATCCTAAGAACTATCATTTGGAGCATGGAGCAAAGGTGTTGCTATAGTTCTCAGGAGGAAGCCATGACAGTCACACTGGCACAGAACAGGTAACTTCTTTCAGAGGTGTTCTCTCAAGGGCAGTTCTCAAGAGAGCTCTCTCAGCCCCACCTACTTCACAGAGTGTCTGTTGTGGGGAGAGGAAGGGAAAGGAGATTGTAAGCCACTCTGAGACGCCTTCGGGTAGTGAAGGGTGGAGTATAAATCCAATCTCCTCCTCCTCTTATTCATTCATAATGTGAATATAGCCATAGAGTTAGAAGGGAACATCATCATCATCATCATCATCATTTAAATTTCTAGATCACCCAATCCCTGAGTACAAAAGGCTCTCAGTGATTTACAACAGGTTAAAAACAATATAAAATTACATATCCTCATTTAATAGTTTCCAGATGTCATCCAAAACCTACTCTGGGCTGTTCTTCTATCTCGTGGGCAGGTTAAGGAGGAGGCCGAAGCAGGCAGAATGGAAGAAAAGAAAAGAAAAGAAAAGAAAAGAAAAGAAAAGAAAAGAAAAGAAGGTGCAAGCTATGATGGAAAATCATTGCTGTCCTCAACCAAAAGCCTGGTGGAACATCTCTGCCTTACAGGCCCTGTGGAATTTCATTAAGTCCTTCAGGGTCCTGATGGAAGTTGTCAGAGAGTTCCACCAGGTCAGAGCCAGGGCTGAAAAAGCCCTGGCTCTGATTGAGGACAGCTGGATATCTTTAGGGCCAGGGATCACCAGCAAATTCCTCTCAGCAGAGTGTAGTGCTCTCCGAGAGGCATACTAGAAGAGACGGTCCCAAAGACACGCAGGTCCCAGTCCACTCAAGGCCTTAAAGGTCAGTACCAGCACCTTAAATCTGACTCGGTATTCCACTGGAAGCCAGTGTAGCAAGCGCAGCACAGGTTGTATACGTGCCATTTGTGGCATTTCTGCCAGGACTCATGCTGCCGCATTCTGGATCAGCTGGAGTTTCTGGGTCAGTCTCAAGGGAAGGCCAGTGTACAGCGGGTTACAGTAGTCTAGTCTGGAGGTGATCGTTAAATGGATTACTGTGGCTAGGTCAGGATGCCACAGGGAAGGGGTTTCGGTTTCGGCGACTCACTTGACAGTTGCATTCCATCAAGTTCCGATGGATGCGTTCTGTACTGGGCGGCAAGAAGAGAGACTGGCTGGTTACGGCCTCCCCTAGAGTTCCTGGGAAGAGAGCCACTCCCGAAGCCGCAGCTGAAGGATTGAGGCTCCCTTTTGTCCCCAAAGGTTCTGCCGCACCGGGGCCAGCAATGGCATCCAGAGGCGCCCAACGAGTCCAGAGTGAGCAAAGGATCTAAATGAAGTGGAATAAGAAGTTGCCCTAATATGCAGTGGTTAATCGATATTAAACGTGAGTGCCGAAATACCAATAAGAAGTGTTGTGGGAGTGGAACTAACATAAGCCTTAAATCTGAAGAAGGGGGGAAACCCTTCCAGTGGGGGAAGAGCAGGGCTGGCTCGAGGTGCTTCTGCGCCCTAGGCGGGCGCAGCTGCCAACCTCCCAGTGGGGCCTGGAGATGCTGCCATGCCGCCCCCTCCCCCCAGGGGGAGGAGGAGGCGCTCTGTACTGGCAGTAGCTAGTGGGGAGTCCCTGATGGCCGCTGCCATGCCGCCCCCGCCTCCTCCCCCAGGATGGATGGAGAAGGACGTTGGAGCCCAGCCAATGTGCTACTGTGGCCCCTGCCAGTACTGTGGGGTCTCCCCGCACGCTGCCACCTCAGCTGGGCCACTTCATGGCCTCTCCTGCCCAGCGGCAGTGGCAGCTCCTGCTGCGCTGGCTGAGGAGGAGGAGAAGGCAGCGATGGCGCGGGATGGGACCCCTACTTGGCGGAGGAGGCGTCGAGTCACCGAGCAGCATAGGGGTCATCGTCTCCCCCGCCTGCCTGCCCTGCTCGCCTGCCCATGGTGACAGGGGGGGCTCCTTCTCCACCCGGGGGGGAAGGGAGTGAGGCACAGACTAGCTACATGCGGGGTCTGGGGGCGGGAGTTGCCAGTTCGGTCGTTCCCGCACGTTGGAGCCCAAAATGCAAGCACAGCCACGCAGTCCGGACCTGTTGCTGCTGCGTTGGCCCAGGAGGAGGAGGAGAAGGCGGTGATGGTGGCGGCACCGTCGGGGCCCAGGTCTGTCTATCCAGCGCCCTCCCATCGGTGCCTCCGGGGTGGCTAGGCCAGGTTCGCCTGGCACAGAGCTGCCTGGGGCTCTGCAGTCCCCTCTTCCCCCCGCCCACCCACCCGCATGCCCTCCAGCTGCAACCTCCTGTTTGGCTCCGCCCTCTGCTCTGGTCGTAGCCCGGCACGGGGAGCCTCCTGATTAGCTCCGCCAGATGAGACGCTGTCAAGCTCTTCCAGGCAGGCGGGGGAGGCGGCGGCGGGTGGCTAGGGTGGGTGGGGTGCCGTTTGGCGCCCCTGAGCACCGGCGCGCCCTAGGCGAGGGCCTAGTTCACCTAGCGGGCAAGCCGACAGTGGGGAGGAGTAGCCCTTACCTAGACTAAACAACTGAACAACAGATTAAGGCGGAAACAGACTTTAAATGTATATATTTTTCCAAACCCACTAGAGCTCAGAATGGCTTTTAGCACCTGAGAGAAAGATTTCAGATCTTCAAAAAACTTTTACCTTTAACATAAACAATGTCTCAGCATGCGGGGAAAATGGCAACTAGAATGAAACTTACTACAGGAACTACCAGTTCATCATCACCGAGTCATAGACCAGAAATGACCATAGACACTGCAAACATGATTTCCTAAGCACTACGCCCTCTGCTGGACCAGATGTCGAACCTCAACCAAAATTTTGAAACACTCCAAACAGAGATCAAGGAAGTCAAGTCCACATTGGACAAGACAGCTAAAAACTTCAAAAAGTTGAACATAATACAAAAACTTTGAATCAAAAAGTGGAATCAGCGGAAAAAGAATTTCAGCAAAACAACAACTTCTACTACAACTTCAAGTGGAAAGATCCTCTTATGTCCTTAGATTTCAAGGGGTCCCAGAATTAAGAGACAGACAGATCTTAAGTGAAGCACTGGCTCCTTTGATAAACTGTGAACAGGAAACATTACAATCGGATATAGATATGATATATAGGATCTATCCTGAATTTATCAAGAAAAATAACCTTCCAGGGGAAATTTTTGTGAAATTTTTAATATGATCAACAAGAGATTTGATTTTGAAAGCAACTAATGGGACAACCTTAAAAATCTAAGGAGAAGAAATAAAGACCTTGAAAGACATTCCATTTGAAATTCGGAAAAAGATAAAACAATATAAACCTGTTGCCATACTATTGCAAGAAAATTCAACTCCATATCATTGGCTTATGCTTGAATGACTGTCTTTCAACTACAAGGGAAAAAAAGAAAAGATTGACTCTTTAGCTAAAGCTAAAATAGTTCTGGAACAGCAACAACCCAGCGAAACCAAAAGGAGAAACAAAGGACAAAAATGCTACGGCCACAAGCGAACAAGATGGGACAAGCAGTGGCAGTTCCTCATCTACATCACTATCCTCAGGTGATTTTTTAGACTCTGAATCTGAATCTGAACTAGGGGCGGCAGCTCCTAGATCATTTAAAGTCAAAATCCCCTTTGAGAAGAAGAAAAAACGTAATCAGAAGAAGAAATCAAAATGAAGACTTGAAAATCTACTTTGTCTTTTTTACTTGAGATAATGCACTAATGTGTTACTTTAAAGTGTATTTTGAGCTAGAGCTATTTTATTATAACTATCTTGTAACCATACTTATAGGGAATTCCTAAATTTAACTGTAGACTTTTTAAGATCCTTCCCTACTCTGGTTTTTTTAGATGTTAGTTCGTAGTATGTAGTTGGTAGGGTTAGTGAAAAACCAATAAAAAATTTATATATATAAAAAAAGGATGCTACAGGAAAGGGGCCAGTTGCCACGCCTGGTGTAGATGGAAAAAGGCCACCCTGGCTATATTCGTGACCTGGGCATCCATAGTTAAGGAGGCATCCAGGACCACACCCAAACTCCTGACAGACTGCACCGGTGTTAGTGGTGCCCTGTCAAGGGTGGGAGGTCTGTGCCCCAACCCTGACGCTCCCCCCCCCCAAGCCACAGAACCTCCATCTTTGTCGGATTCAGCTTCAGCCTACTCTTTTTTAACCATCCCACCCAGCTATTCAGTCCAGCTTCCTGTCTCTGAAACCCAGTTCTAATCTACAGTCACAAAGTAGGTGTGTTATGGCACCACGAGTTCCCAATGATCAGAGCAAGGCATAACATGCCAAAAGCACTGGGGGACGGCCATGCTCCCTACCAGGCTCTCTGCCCAATTTTTGCTTTAAGTAGCTAAATGGTTAAGATGATGACTGCTTGGGGTGGGGTGGGGGTGCTGGGGGGCAGGGGTGTGTGCTGGAGGGAGAGCCAGATCCCAGGGGAGTGGCATGCAGAATACTATTACAGCAGACAAACACTGCACATGTGTACGTGCCTGCACACACACACCCAACCGCTTTGGGGAGTGGCTGTGGATCAGTAGTAGAGCATCTCTTTGGCATGTAAAAGGTCCCCCAGTCTCAGTAATCTCCAGTTAAAAGGTTTGGGCAGAAGGTGATGTGAGAGACCTCTTCCTGAGATCCCGGAGAGCCACTGCCAGTCTGAGCGGACAATATGGACCTCGAGGGATACGGGCCAATACGGGCCAACAGTCTGATTCAGTCAGTTCATGTATAGAGAAGCCTGGTCATCCCAGGACAGAGGACATGCTGTGGTCTGCCAGCACTCGGCAGTCCCAGACTGAAGCCTGAAGCCTGAACCCTTTGTCCCACAGAAATTAAATGAGAAGTGAGTCGAGCCGCTATCTGCCCCTATCAGACTCTTCCTCTTCACATCCCTGCCCTGTGTTCTGTTTCTTGGTGGGGTGCTAAGGGTGTGATTCACCCTAGGAACTGAAGAAGATATGTAGAAGTGTGTATGCATAGGAGAATAATAATAATAATAATAATCGTATAGCAGTGTGTGTAGTATAGCCAGGAGATCCTAGGATTGTCTGGTAGCAAGAAGTTCTAGCTCTTTTAGCATTATGCGCCACTATGTGGCAAGCTAGACTTGTTTTTAAGGCAAGAGACGTTTCAGAGGTGACTTGCCATTGCCTGCCTCTGTGTCACACCCCTGGTATTCCTTGGAGGTCACCCATCCATATACTAGCCAGAGCTGACTCTGCTTGTCTTCTGAGATATGACAGAATCAGGCTAGCCTGGGCTATCCAGGGAAAATCCAATGATCTGCAAGGTAGCAAACTGGACATAGGAAAAAAAGGAGTCCTGCCTTTAATAGAGGTTGGATGAATGAAAATGCATGGCTGAAGCTTTATATGGCACGACCTTAAACAATGTCGCCTGACAACAGCTTGCAGTTCAACCTGATATTAAATGGGACAGCTGGAAGGACCAGTTTAAAAGCTGCTAACCCTAATGATCTGACAGAATTCAACATTATATATATAAAAAAAACCCAACCACAGGTGAATTCCCTATCAGCAGCTTTATAATTCCTGCATGCTGGGTTATTTGGCTTCTCTGCAGAGACGGGAAGTGGTGGGAGGTAGATAATAACCACTGTGGTAGGACCGGTCAGAGTGTGGTCCATAGCAAGGTAATTCTTAACCAATCACAGAATTTTGGGGACAGGAAGGGTGGTGAGAGGAAGGAAAGGCTTTGATTGGCAGTTTAGCACTTGAGGTAACCCTGCTCTGTAATCTGTACTCAAAGAATACAATGGCCTAGGCCATTGTACACAGAATTTCCTGGAGGAAGTCGAAGTTTTCTTCTTAATCCAGGGGGATTAGGGGTCATGGGGAAAATCCTTTCCCTTATCGTGTTTAGCAAGTTTATCCCAGAGTTTTAAGCTTGTTTCCTGGCTTGGCTGGAAAGTCTTCTGAGGGAAACCATCCCTGCCCTGCCTTGCTTAGGGTTTATCTGTGGTCTCTTTGTCCTGCAATCCTGGGAACCTCTGTCCTTCCCTGACAGGAGCGCTGCTCCACTTCCTCTGCCTGCTGTTCGTTTCGGTGACCTCCAGAAAGCATGACTATATCTCAGCAGTCCAGCTTACACACCACTGCAACAAAGATCAGAGGAATATCTGCATGCAAAGTTGGAGGTCTGCATGCAGAGCATGAGGGTGGGACGCTGGGGGCTCAAAGGGAAGGGGTGAACGTCAACTAACAGAGACTTCCTACCTTTGCAGGAAAAATAGAAAGCAGGACCATTTCCGTAGTAGTGACATTCCCTGCATTGATGTTTTTAAAAACTGTGCATTATGTGAAGTTTTCCGCAGTAGATTTTTTTCCTCACCAGGTGCAAACCAGAAGTTTTCTCCTTCTTATCCTGCGTTTTTGGAATTCCCCCAGTTTTAACAAGTTCTGAAAATGCAGGGTAAGAAGGAGAAAACTTCGAGTTTGCTCCTGCTGAGGAAAAACCTACTGCAGAAAATTTCACGTAATGCGCAGTTTTAAAAATGTCAATGTGGGGAATTTCAGTGCTGCAGAAATGGTCCTAAGTGACGTCACCTCCACTCCCCCCACTCAAACTATCACAAATGAAAACTGCATCAAAAGCAGCTTGAAATCGGCAAGCATGTTTTAGGGTTGCCAACCTCAGGGGTGCGTGTGTGTGTGCTGGAGATCTCCTGGAATTACGACTGATCTCCAGGCAGCAGAGATCAGTACCTCTGGAGGAAATGGCAGCTTCAGGGGGACTCAAAATCTCCAGGAATTCCCCAAGCCAGAGCTGGCAATACTAGTAGGCCGTAAGTTCCATCATGATCTCCTGGAATCAGAACTGACTTTCCCTTAGGCTTGCCGACCCCCCGATGGGGGCAGGGTTTCCCTCAGTTTTGGACCCTCCAAACCCCACTGCCGGCTAGCTCGGCACAATGTGTGTGGGATGCTCTAGCATTCAGTTAAAAACTCTATGGTCACCATAGAGTTTTTACCTGAATGCTAGAGTGTCCCCTAAGTGACATGCCCAGCATGATGATGTCACTTCCAGGTGACATTGTTGTGAGTGCCAGAAGACTCCAGGAGCTGGGCTGGAGCCCCCCACCAGGATCAAGGTAAGACCTGGCAACCCTAGTTTCCCCGGGAGAAAACGGCTACTTTGGAGGGTGGGTTCCATGGCATTATAACCTGTTGAGCTCCCTCCCTCCCTTTCCCAGACCAGCCCTGCCCAGGTTCCACTCCCAAAATCTCCAGGCATTTTTCCACCCAGAGCTGGCAATCCTGCATTGCACATGTTCTAGCCTGGCCCCCGTGGTGGACAAGTGAAGACGGGGAAGGAGGAGGATTCAGCTCAGAGGGCATCTCCCCTCTGTGCTGTCTAATCCCGTACTTGGCACGTTGGCAAAACAGGGGTCTGCTCTGTTCCCCAAGTGCAAGGGATGTGGAACAGGGCTAACAAGCTGGGAATCTGCCAGGACTTGCAGGGGTGGGCGGGATTCCATTCTCCTGCCACCTTCCCTCTTACATTGTCTATCTTGCTGGATCACGTTGCTTTCCGTCTGGTAGGGGCCAGGCCTACCCTGTGCCAACAGAGCCTGAGTGAGTCACATTCCACAGGAAGGAAGGGAACCACCAAGCCCTCCATGAGGTTGAAAGAGGCACTCGAGACTCACATGCTCCTCTCTCAGTCTGGCAAACGCTCATCCTCCCTCCCTCTGCTAGGTGAACACATGTCATAAAAAGGGGGAATCGTTGAACAGACGTCTGCTCTGTTTTCAGCTTGGCAGCTATCCCTCCTCCTTCTCTATACAGAGAGGACAATGCAGCCCTAGAGACCCTTCCATGGTCACAGGGACCTGTGAGGTGTTTTGCAGTTGGGCATGATGCACCAGGTCCAAGTTGGTACAATTGGCACACAGTGTCCAGCCTGGCTGGCACATATTTGTACCTGCTGGCCAGCATGTACGCCACCACTGCCACCACTTAGCCTATCTCTTCTTCCCTCTGACTCCCCCGTTCCAGGCCTAACCCTACTGGCACTACTTCTAGCATCCGATGAAGAAGAATTTTTAGTCCCATCCCCACATATGCGCATATCTGTGTTTTGCAACATTTGCTTAGAGGCAGTGCTACATTACCTCCTACTGGATTCTCCTTTACAGCCTAGCGAACAAGCTGCAGCTCCTTCCTATAACCTAGCAGCTATCTAGAGAGTAAACATTTTAGTTGTACTTCTAAGAAGCAGTCTGCGGCGTGACCCTTAGCCATACCTCCCCCTCCCCACCACCACATAATTCCTTGCTGAGTAATCTCATATTTGGCAAGAACAGCGTTACTGTAGCTAAATTAGCCAAGCAAATGTTGACACAAACTTATGTACAGTTCATCGATTCATATAATTTTATTTTTGATTGCAACCTTTGGGTTTCTCTTTTGGGCGCAACACTGATTACAATTTCCCCTTTCATTCCATTTAGAGAATGAATGCAGGCTTTGTGCTTCGGTTGACTTCCTGGCTCTTGCATCCCAAGGCGAGAGGGGAAGGTTTTTGTAGCTATTGTTAAACAAATAGCATGCTGAGTTTTTAAAAACACACACACACATTCCTTATTCCCTGCAGTGTCATGGAAACAGTTCTATCCATATTAGGTATTGCAAGGTTCTCTTTACCAATATGCTAAATTTATGCAACAGTTTCTTTCCAAAGGAAAGGGTTCGGAATGGAAGCTTTCAAAAAGTCCCTAGAACGTCCCCTTGGACCCCACAACACTAAGCAGGTGCTTCTGCAAGATGACTCCACCACTCTGCCTCAAGTGGGGGGGATTAAGGAACTACAGGACTAAGAAGAGTTTTTAAAGAACAGATCTGGCTAGACTGCAAGAACAGATCTGGCTAGACAATACAGATCTGGCTAGACAGCAAGCTCCTTGGGGCAGAAGCCTCTCTTTCTTGTTGCTCTTTTGTTCATGTTATTCAGTAAAATGCCATGGACTGTGATCTAAAAGGCAATGATTTGGCAAGTTGAAAGAAAAGTTGCTCTCTGGCATGGTCTGTCCAGGGTGATGGGGTGTAAAAGGCTGGCAGTCTCCCATGCTTACAGGAGGGGATTTTGGCAGAGGTAACTTGCCTCGCTTGTATGGAGGAGTGCCACTGAGGAATGCCACTCCGCTAGTACCGTGGGCATCTTTGAAGAACCTGGTGCTTCCACATGCTAGAATGGGTCTATCTACCAAGGATTTATGGATGCCAAAGTTTAAAAAATCCCTTTGCTTAAAAATAACTTATCCCCAGAAGAGAGCCAGTTTGGTGTAGTGGTTAAGAGCAGGGCACTCTGATCTGGAGAACTGGTTTTGATTCCCCTCTCCTCCACATACAGCCAGCTGGGTGACCTTGGGCCAGTCACAGTTCCCTCAGAGATTTTCTCCCAAGACCAGTTCTCTCAGAGCTCTCTCAGCCTCACCTACCTCACAGGGTGTCTGTTGTGGGGAAAGGAAGGGAAGGAGATTGTAAACCGCTCTGAGACTCTGAGTGAAGGGCGAGGTATAAATCCAACTATTCTTCTTCTTCCTCTCCTCCTCCTCCCCCATCAAAAACAGAGTTACTTAATGTGTACTGAGGAGGGATATGTAGCTCAGTGGCAGAGTGTGAGTTTTGTATACCCAATGATTGTTTCTGTGGACAAAATGCTTTTTACTCACAACTTTCTTAACCCCACTTTCCCACCGTAGCCCAAAATGCCTCCTGCGGGGCTCTCAGGAGCAGCATTTCAGGGGTGATTTAGGGCTGCTGTGGCGGGGGGGAGGTGACCACAAGAAAGTCACACCTTGTAGATGGAAAACATTTCTGGGTGTAAAAATGCTCCACTGGATCCAAGCCCAAAGGGTCTTCCCACCCTTCTCCCAAATTAAATTTGAAATGGTGCACTTGGTGTGCTTGACAAGCTGCACCTGCCAAAATCCGCTCTTCCATACAACTACGGAAGGTATATCCTCCTTTGCATCTTGAGAGAAACAAATGCATTGCCCACAGAGAAGCAGAGAGTAGCAGGCAATCAGTAGGGGCTGTTTGCGGACATGGGGGTGGGGAATCAGACTTCCTGATGAGAATATGATGCTAAAGGAAGGGCTGCTGGGATGTATGAAGACACAGTGGAGGAGAATGACCAAGTGGCAGGGCCAAGAAAGGGAAAGAACCAGGCTGCAGTATGCACCTGTCTCTGTAGCCGTTTCTACTTACATCTGCTTCATTCCATAGGCCTGGGATGCAGAAAGATTCCAGCAAGTCACTGCCACACAGCAGCAAGATTCGGAGCTCTGCAAAAAAAAGAAGGATGCAAAAAATTTAGATCTGTAGACAACTATGACTGCTTAGACATCAGTCCTGCACTAACCTCTCTCTTCTTGACCAGGAGAAAGAAATCCAAGGAAGGGAGAAAAGATGAATCTCTGACTCAGAGACAGTGCTTCCGTTCCATTTCTATTCCATCACTGGATACCTCTACCCAAGTACCACCCAAATATGGGCAAGTATCTTTGTATGTATGCAATGTTATCATTGTTGACTCCAGGGCTTTTTTTGTAGAGAAAGCCCAGCAGGAAGTCATTAGCATAATAGGCAACACCCAACAGCAGAAACTCATTAGCCTATTAGGCCACACCCCTGGCAACACAGCTCTTTAGCATATTAGGCCGCACCCCCATGTTACCAGAAGTGTGGTCATCCAGCCACATCCACCTTTTGCTTCTTGTTTACCTTGTTTGTTGTCAAAACCCAGGGCTTTTTTGTAGCAGGAACTCCTTTGCATATTAGGCCACACACCTCTCATGTAGCCAATCCTAATGAGTGTCTGCTGTTGGGTGTGGCCTATTATGCTAATGAGTTCCTGCTGGGCATGGCCAACTCAAGAGCCAGCCGGAACTCAGTTCCTGTGCGTTCCTGGCCCCAAATAGCCCTGGTTGGCTCCCAAACTGTTCTGTGAACCTCTCCTGGAATATTCATCCATTAATATGTTGGAATGTGATGTGAAAGGCCTCCACTTGAGACCCTGGAGAGCTGCCGGTGGTCAAGAGCAGACAATACTGAGCTGGACAGACCAGTGGTCTTGACTCACTACAAAGTAGCTTCCTGTGTTCATTTCTGATAGGATGTCTGCTCGTGTATGCAGGAGAGCTTCAATATTTGAAAAAAGGAAGGTCAGTATAGTTCAAGCACAGACCTTTTCCCTGCCATTTGAAATCGACTTAACATGCAGGAGTCCAACCATCTTTTACGCCATCTCTTATCAGAAAGAGGGTTATGTTTGTGTATGAAGAGGATTCAATGCCTGCAGAAATGCTTTGAGAGCTTAGTGCTGTTCTGAGCAGAGTTCCACCTTTCTAATCCCCTTGACTCCAATGTTCTTAGAAGGATATAACAGTGCTTAGGATGGCACTGTGATCTCTAAAGCTCCCAACATGACTGAAGGGCTTACTTAAACCAGAGACTGCAGTATGAATGTCTCAGCTAGGGATGCCAACCTCCAGGTGGGACCTGGGGATCCCCTGGCATCACAGCTCATTTCTAGACTGCACATGAAGTTGCCATAGTCAGACTTGGTCCATCAAGGGCCGTATGGTCTACTCAGACTGGCAGTGGCTGTCCCGGGACTCAGGTGGATGTCTTTCACATCACCTACTACCTGGTCCTTTTAACTGGAGAGGCCAGAGATTGAACCTGGGACCTCCTGTATGCTAAGTAGATGTCCTACCAGGGAGCCACAGCCCCTCTTCTGTCTGGTGCAGTACCCTGCTGGTGAACTAAAGCAACCCCTTTTGCATTTCCTGAGTAAAGCTGGGCCCGACTGAACGATGCAGTGCAGGAAGCTTACTTACCAATCTCTTCGTATCTCATAACTGTCCCCAAATTTGCATTTTCGTCTGGAAGGTGGGGGGGAGAGAGGAAAAAAACATAACAGCATTTAAATTGCATAACAGCATGAGGCAGCACCCTCCCCCCTGAATGAGATTCTGTTCATTAGTTTAAAATATTGGCTGCTTTGCATTCTAACTAGTGATGATCATATGATCTGAGCCTCCCGCTTGGTGGTGGCAGACTCGGATTATCCATTCTGAGCCATGGAAGGGGAAAAGGGTTTGAAGCAGGGAGGCAGTGGATGGAAGGGATGCGGAACCCTTCATCTTCCTGCTGCTTGCACACCAAGGCCCGCTTCAAGCACAATATTAACATTCCAGAGGCCAGAAAAATCCAGAGCTCACATGGGCACAGTCGTAGGGTTACCAACTGTTTAGCCAAATGGCCGTCAGGGGAAAACCCACCCCCAAAAATACTTCCCTCGGAGATGTTGGTGACACGATGATGTCATCATGTCAGTGCCATCAGGATGACACTCTAGCATTTGGGCAAAACTCTATGGTTTGTAGCCATTTTTACTATAGAGTCTTGCCCAAAAAGTATAGCGTCGCCCCAACATCACCCCAATGAGATGACGTTACTTCCAGAAGTGACATCATCATGTCGACAACATCCCCGTCCACCCCCAGAACGCTACCCAAATCCCCCTGTCGGCAGCCAGTAAGGGCCTGGCAACCCTACAAGAAAAACAAATATGAGTATTTCTAAGGCCTGCAAACTCAAGGAAACAATAAAGGTTGAAAATAGCCTTTAAATATGCTGCTGAATCAAGAACACATTGGACTTTTGCCACATTTTACAGTCTAGTAACACTGCCTCTATTTCAGGCACTAACTAGATATTCAAATAGATCTAATTTGGCCTGGCAAGTGACTGGGTAGAGTAGTGAGGCAGAGATATCAGAGGTTGGGAAATTCTTGGAGATTTGGGGGCGGAACCTGGGGAGGGTGGAGAATGAGGAGGAGAGGGACCTCATCAGGGCAAAATGCCAGGGAGTCCATCCTCCAAAGCAACCATTTTCTGCAGTGGAGGTGATCTCCATTGTCTGGAGATCAGCTGTAGTTCCAGGAAATCTCCAAGCCTCACTTGGAGGTCGGTAACCCCTACGTACAAGGCACCATTTTGGACCTAGCTTGGATATCCACTTTGTCTGACTGTTTCTGAACCGAATCAAGGGACATTTACCGATCTTTGGTAACAATTCAGCTAGCAAGGAGATGCTTGGTATGTTGCTAGCTAAATGATCGCGAAGCAGATTCTGGCTTCCCAGGAAAGAACTTTGATATTTTTAAACCCAATGTATAAGTGCAAACTAATCGGTAGCTACATTGATTTGTATACACTAGCCTTTAAGATAAGAGGCGCGGGAAGAACAGCAGAGATGTGTTGAATGGAAGCCTGGACACAACTTTAATTGGCTATAGCCAGTTGCACCTGTGTAACATACCCACGAAGGTGAAACGTTCCATTGGCGGGCGGACACAGCAGATCCTGCTGAGGCTCTCTCCCACCTTCCCCAAAAACTTTGCTGAAAGAGAAAGAATGGAAGAAGATAAGAGAAAACAAGCAGCTGGGATGGGACAGAAACTGCTCCATGCTAAGAAATGAAACAATACTTTGCCTTGGTGTAATGGCTTTCCAACAGCTGAAAGTAGCAATAAAAAAAAATAAAGCCTGAAACGTTTCTGTAAATCAGTTTTCCTTGGCAGAAAAGTCTGAATTTTATTCCCTGGATTGCATAATGGAGACACAAAGCTTGTCACCATACTCGGATATACATCGCTGGGAATTTATGAATAAAAAGTAGTTCTTCTGCCTTGCAGCCCAACTCCCTTGCCTGGAAGTAAGTCATTCTGATTTCAATGGAACTTTTTTGTAGCTGAGTGTGTAAACATATAGCCAGAGGGGGAAACAAAGCCCTGTTTTTCTGTTTTTTTTGTTTTTAATGACAAGCAGCCTCAGAAAGTTAAGATTCTGCAAAGAGTGGAGGCTCTGTATATGCATACAATCATAAAGTTTATGGCTCAGGTACTCTGATACAATTCTTGTTGCATACTGCTATCTTGTGGAAGAGCAAGCACATGGCACATGGGCATCCAGAGGTGCATTCTGCCAATTCAGTGTGGAACCTAGATTAACATTTCAATGAGGAGGAGGAGGATGAAGAAGAAGAGATTGGATTTATACCCCACCCTCTTCAATTGTATAACTAGTATTGATATTTTATGCCAATAAAGGCTAACTTGACTTGACTTGACTTGACTATACCCCACTCTTCATTCAGGTTTACAATCTCCTTTCCCTTCCCCTCCTCCCAACAGATGCCCTGTGAGGTAGTTGGGGCTGAGAGAGCTCTTTTGAGAACTGTTCTTGAGACAACAGCTCTGAGAAAACTGTGACTGACTCAAGGTCACACCAGCAGCTGCATGCGGAGAAGTGGAGCATCAAACCCGGCTCTCCCAGATTAGAGTCTGCGCTCCTAACCACTACACCAAACTGGCTCTCAGTATGTGCAGGCATGCATCTACATTAGCTGCGCAAGTAGAGGTCTGCCTCTGGAACTTGCAGCTTCGTTTGCTGTGATTTCTTCCTGGCACTCCAGAAGTGAGATCTCTTAATGCAGAACGTGGGGCAGCTGGAGCTACAACATCTATCTTGGAGATACCAGGCAAATCTTATTGTTGCATATACTCTTCCCATAATTTGTTTCTTGCTGTGTCTTATTGCCCTGAGAATGGTCCAGCTACAGGTGCAGTCAGACATAAATAACGCTTGGTGCTGCTATAAAGATGTGGATCCCTCAAAGCATCCAAAGATAAATTTGGACAATTCAAGAAGGTATGAATGAGCAATGCAGGAGAGGACAAATGTGTTGAGATGCACATCAGGATCCTCAGCAGCTTCTCCATATTGGGGGGGGCTGCTCTCTCTTGCTGGATCAAACCCAATGGAGCCAATGTTATGTCATTCCATGCTGCAGGGTTTTATACAGTTTATTATTAGGTTATTGATCATTCATTGTGTTGATTCTATTTATTATTGTGCGTCATCCCGAGCATATTTTTGGAGAGATGACTAGAAGAGTTTATAAATAAAGCTAATATTCCGGGGCGAAGTGTCTCCGAGCAACAGATGCTGGAAGGAACACTGGGGGAGGATGGTGGCATTCAGAGCCTGCTTGTGAGGTTAGTCTGATCCAGCAGGGCTCTCCTTACAGTCTTAAACAGAAGGATTAAAAACAAACAAAACAGATCAGCTGAAGAATCAAAATTCCCCTCCTTGTTCACCTGTAAAAAATCCATTTTCAAAACATAGCTTTTTAAAAATGCAGGTGCTTCATATCGGTAGTTCAAACTCTTCCAGCTGCTTTCTGAATGTTCAGACTCTCTTTTAAAGTCACTGTAGAGTTGCCAGTTCACAACATGAAGATCCCCCCCCCAGGGCTATTTTTGGGCAGGAACACACAGGAATGGAGTTCCAGCTGGCTCCCGAGTTGGCCACACCCAGCAGGAACTCATTAGCATAATAGGCCACACCCAACAGCAGAAACTCATTAGGATTGGCTACATTAGGGGTGTGTGGCCTAACATGCAAAGGAGTTCCTGCTACAAAAAAAATCCTGGGTTTTGACAACAAACAAGGTAAACAGAATAAGAAGCAGAAGGTGGGTGTGGCTGGATGACCACACTTCTGATAACATGGGGGTCTGGCCTAATATGCTAATGAGCTGTGCTGTCAGGGGTGTGGCCTAATATGTGAATGAGTTTCTGCTGTTGAGTGTGGCCTATTATGCTAATGAGTTCCTGCTGGGCTTTTTCTACAAAAAAAGCCCTGCCCCCCTGTACTTTTAAACCCATCACTGCGTTGATAGGCAAAGGCAGCCATGACTTCTCCTATCCATTTTCATCTGGCATCTTTTGGCTCTCCTGCACCGAGCAGGACTAGAGGTGTGATGTGGAGCGGGAAAGGGGCAGCTGGAATGGATCATGGGAGAAAAGCCACTGGATGCCTTCTGTTGTGATTCTGCAGAGGATTTTGGTTACAACATGGGAACCCTAACCGGTGGCTACTACCCCTTCTCCAGTTCTTGGCCTTGTTTTGATTACATGTACCACCAGAATTTTATTTTATGGCACCTTGGGAGAGCTCGATTCCCTCCTCTGAACACCTACCTGCAGTGGGCTTGTTGGAAAGGTTGCTGTTCTGATAGATGGGCTGTGGGGACTCATTCTGGGGCTGTCCAATCACTGGGGTCAGGGATGGTGTGTTGACATTGGAGAGGATGCAGCCAGTCACTCGCTAGAGGAGAGAAGAAATGATTGGATGTCAGTGTTTATGTATTCACTGGCACCTAGACAACCCACAGAAAAGGGGCCACTGGTCCCATCTGAAAGGCTTTAATCTCACAATGGTTTCCCCCATCTTTAAAATATTCTAAGATCTCTGTTCCTTGATTTGTCTCTAACTGTGACCTTCTTTAAAAACATGAACACTTGAGTCAGACCATAGTATGTATCATGGTCAGTATTGCCTATGGTGACTCACCCTCATCAGCCCCCCCTTGGCTACAGACCTAGTACAGGGGGCAACAGTGGGAGGGCTTCTGGAGTTCTGGCCCTGCTGGTGGACCTCTTGATGGCACCTGGTTTTTAGCCACTGAATGACAAAGAGTGTTGGACTGGATGTGCCATTGGCCTGATCCAACATGGCTTCTCTTGGGTTCTTACGTTCTTATGGCATTGCCTCTTGCATTCCTGACTAATGCCTAAAAAAATCAAGCCTGGTTTCTTCTCATTGCTTGGAAACCCTACATGAAACTGAATACTTCATGTTCTATTTGGTTGTCTCTCTTACAATAAACATTTAGATTCTTAGCCCTTGGGGTCTGGCCAGCCTGTTTGTTTACATTCCTCTCTAAAGCACCATCTTTGATGCTGTATTATTATCAATAACAGTAAATACCAAATGATCTAATGAATTACCACAATACTAGAGGTTGGTGAATTGATTTGCTCCCAATAAAAAATAGCACTGGAAACAGAAAGGCCTTTTGATATTGCTATTTGCTTACAGTCTTCACATGATGTGGGTGGGCAGATGGGTAAGCCACTGGTCGATTTCTGGTGGACCACCACATATTAGGATTCTTGCAAAGAATGTTAAGATGGACCTTGGTCTAATCCATCTAGGCACTTTTTCTTATTAAGACCTCTTAATACATATTGGTCATGCCTTAAGTGTTACAAGGTACTAGAGATGCATTCTTCCTTTGCTAATTTAGAATTCAGTGATGGACCATGGGGATTCTAGCTTTTGTTTTTTTTTAAGTCAAAGATACATATTTAGAATTGCGCTGTGCAGGAAGGTCACAAGTTTTTGTATGAGCCACCAGAGGGTGCTCAATCCTAATTGGTGTGCCTTTGGTTTTTGGTTTGTCTTTACAAAAAGGAGGACACAAGGCATTGTGAATAGAAAAGGGTGTGTGAATGCATTGGTTTAGAAGTGAATGATCAATGCTGATAGAACTGAAAAGCCAGTCCCAGGAAGTAAAGACATCACATCTTACAGGCAAAGATCTGTACTGCACACATGCCTAGCGTCAAGTCAGGTTGAATCACTGCTGCAGTTAAATGTTTTGGCCTTCTCCAAGATGCATGCCCCCCAGCGTCTGACAGGAGCTGATGGATATACTGGGCATACTTATGCTATAGGTGTAAGCAGTTTTAGAAGCTAATCTGTTCTGCAAAGACCTGGGACCTCTCAACAAATACCTGGGATTCTTTGGAAGAAGCCAGGGCAATTGAACTGGTATAAAGGTTCCCTTGCTTGAAAGCCAGTCGAATCTGACTCTATGGTTGTGGTGCTCATCTCTGTTTCAAAGCCGAAGAGCCAGCGCTGTCTGAAGACATTTCCATGGTCATGTGGCCGGCATGACTAAACACCAAGGTGCACAGAATGCTGTGTCCTTCCCACCAAAGTGGTACCTATTTATCTACTTGCAATTTCTTGCTTTCGAACTGCTAGATTGGCAGGAGCTGGAACTAGAGATGAGAGCTCACTCCGTCATGCAGCACCCGGGTCTCAAACTGCTGAACTACTGACCTTCCACAGCCTGCAGTTCAGCATCTTAACCACTTGAGCCATAGAGACTGCTTAAAAAAATTCTAGGGCTGGGGGGCACTTGACATCAAATATTAGAAGTATTATTAAATTCTTGTACTAGGTGAATTTTTGGTGGGTATTTTGTGTGTGTGTGTGTGCTTGCGTGCCTGGAAGTCATGGTGATTTCTGGCAAGCCCAGTGGGGTTTGGACATTTCCGAGATCTGAGGAGATCGGGCTTGCCTGGGTAATGCAGGTCAGGGCTAGGCGAATTTTAAATAGTGGGTTGTTGTTCTGCCTGTGGGTGGACCAGATCAGGAACTCACTGAAATGAGATTTTGTAGAAATTAACCCCTAGATAATGGAGACCTGTGATACTTCTGCTGTAGAACTAGGGCTGCCAACATCCAAGTGGAGTAACGAATAAATATACACTGCAAGAAACTTTTGTAAATAAATGTGTTCTCTTATAATCAATATTCTATAAAGTGCATTGTGTGTCCTTAAAACATCCTAATCAGGGATATATATTCAATACATTCGATTCCAGAATTATACGCCCGCTTCTACTTGCATGAAGTCTTCCAGAAGGGGGAAAGCTTTCTTTTATAGTTGTGTTGATGCTTATTGCCGGTCCTTCAAAAGACACATTGCGCAGCTAAAATTCATGGACGGGAGCACTCCTGTCCTTCTCAAGGCTTGACCACTCCCCCTGGAGAAAATGGCTGCCTTGGAAGGTGGACTCTATGGCATTATGCCTCACTGTAGTCCCTCCCTTGTCCTCCCCAGCTTCTACTTCCAAATCTCCAGGAATTTTGCAAACCAGAGTTGTAATCCTACACAGAACTGCCTTGCGCTAAGATCAGTGCTGAGTGTCCAAAGTTATTTTCTTTTATTTTAACACTGTGTACACTCTAAGCTGCCTGCCAAGCAGAAGCCAAATTCCAGGACTCCATGATGAATTCTGTCTGGCAGGTGATGAGAGTGCACTGGGTTTGGTGGGTGCAAAAGCTCTCCTGCCCCTTTGATGCATTGCTTAGTATTGATGGAGCATCAGCTCACATTCCCTGCAGCCATTAGTCTTGGCACCGTGGGCTGCTGGCTGCCTGGCTTTTCAGGCTGGATCAATGAAAAGAATAAAGGTGTTCGTAATAACTTGTTTTGGCAGGAAACTCAATGGCTAGAGCGCAGGGAAAGTAAAGCGGAGGCCTCATAATAACTGTTATTAACTGGTTAAAAGCCTGTAAAATTTCACTATACAGGTGACATTGACATTCTGGGGGAAAAGGATACACCCCATTTCCCTTCCACCCCATTGCCCTTCTCTTAATCCCCTCCCCGCCATTGCCAGTTCATCTTTCAGTGCAGAGCTCTCTCCCTCAAATCCAGCTTTGTCGGGGTGGTGGTGGTGGAGGGTCAGAAATACATAATTCTACCCACATCTCCCCTTCCAAAGCTAGCTCAGTTTTTTTGATATATTGACATTTTCCTCTTGGCCTTCTCCACATGGTTTTCAATCACCTTCCAAAGCCGCTGTTTGCCCTCCAGAGAAAAAGACAGAGGCACCATACAGGCACCAATATTCCTTTTTAAAACTTATGAGTGTCACAGTAAAAATAATAATCTGGAGCCAGTATGCTGTAGTGGCCAAAACGCAAGTGAGGAGTCTGATTCAGGCCTCACTTCCACCATGAACTAACTAAGGGTCAAATTACTCATCTGGGTACTGGAGAACTCGAACGGGCTCGGAATGCTGCTGTGGGGGTGGGGGGAGTAAGGGCTCCTGCCTCCCCCACTAGCCATTTTTCTGCACAGAAACAGCACTGGGGATGAGCTGTCCCCTCATTTTTTGCTGCTGCCTGCGTATAGAATACTACACATGGAGCAGCAAAAGCAGGGGAACAATTTCCCTCCGGTGCTATTTCCATGCAGAAAACCAGTTGGGGCTAGGGTTGCCAGGTCTGTCAGACTGGCGGGCAGGGAATGGGGCTGCACTTACTAGGAGCAGGGAGGGAAGAAGCCAGAAATAAACAAGATGTGGCTACGTCACCCGGAAGTGATGCAGGCACATTGAGGGTGATACTCTGATTTTTAGGCAAAACTCTATGGTAGAATTAGCTTCTAACCATAGAGTTTTGCCCCAAAACCAGTGCATTCCCCCTCCCCCCACATCACCGACATGCAAGTCATGTTTATTTCCGGCTTCTTCTCTCTCCTCATGGAGGTAATGGGAGGGGGTGGAGAGGAGTGCCTGAAACCGGGGGGGGGCGCCCTACTGGGGGACCTGATAATCCTAGTGAGGGAGGCAGGATCACATTTGGGCTTTCCCTTGTTTTTAAAAAGCCATTTCCGGCAAATGTTATGTGGCTGTGGGAAACCCGAGATGGGTCCAGGAAGCCTGGGCCCAACTCATTAAAAACCCGAACGTGTAGCTTGGCCACGTGGTTTTTGGAAAGCCAGTATTGTTCTGCTTCAACTACAGTTGCCACCTCTGGGTTGGGAAATATCTGGAGACTTGGGGGTGGAGCCTAGAGAGGCTCTTTCTCTCTCTCAGAGGGAGAAAGAGAGGCAGAGAAAACATTTTCTAAAGCAATAGGTTTTTTTATTTAGACAGCGAGTAGGAGAAATGCATAGCATAATGGGTCCTGCCTAAATTTTCTGCTAATTAAAAGAGTGGGGTAATTTCCATCAGTTCCCTCTTCCTGCTGCAGACCCCTGACTTGCCTCTAATGCTGTTTGGGGAAATCAATTGGCTGCAATGTGGGGGTGGGAAGGAGGCAGGAACATTCTGTTCCATGGGCAGAAGTGCCTTGCTTGAATGGAAGATTTAGTCTGGATCCAATTCAAGTCAGAGATGAACTGAACAACATATCAGAGAAGGGACTAGAAACAATGCTGATCTAGCCACAGAGATATTGTAATCTAAGTTACAGTGCCCTTAAAATTTAGGATTATGAACCCTGTGCACCCGCCACATCTGTATGTAGGGGAAATGCAGTGTCATGGGCCAGCCAACTGTCTTCTCCTCTGAGGATGAGGAAATGGAAGAATCAGGCCCTGCACCAGCGGAATGCCCGCCTGAGCAGTTGGGTCTAGAAGCAGATCCAATGAAAGAAGAGTCAGAAAGTGACAGTTGCTCATTCTGGCAGGAGATGAAAGAAATAGGACAGAGATCAAAGTGTTAGTCACCGCCAGCTTCTCCTGAACCAGCAGGGCACAGGAGATGGGGAGAGTGCTTGACAGCCCAAGAGAGATGAAGAAGTGCCCGTTTAATTGCACAGCAGCAATCAGTGCTGGTTCCTGGAGTAGAGTCATTACAGGAGCAGAAATGACAAGCTGGTAAGTAGCAACACCTGGGCTTTGAGGAATGAGTCAGCTAATGAGGCAGATAAAAGAGAAATGCGGAACAAGGTTCGACACAGACACAACCTTGCTTGCTACCCCCTCTGTGAGCTGACTCACTCAGCGAATTGATTACTACCTTGCCTTGCTGCCTTGCACCCTGTCCTGTTAACTTGTGCTTGCTTTTCCAGCTAGAAACCCAGACCTCATCTCCTGCCCTGGCTTTCAAGCTTTGGACCCTGGACTCTAGACCTTCCTGTTCCCCCAACCTTTGGACTGAACCTTCAGCTCCCTGACTCTGTATTGGTTTGTTGACCTTGCTCGTATTTCTTACCTTGATTGATTGTGCTTGTATTTGTGCATCCCGGAGACCCTGGGTAGAGTAAAAGGGCCAAGCTCTGCCCTGAAGGTGACATTTGCAGTGATTAACTGTGATTGTATTTGGGTTTTCGTGGAGCAGAATATTACTAGCCTTGATGAAATATGTATTATTAACATGATTGCTGTCTAATTAGTTACGCAGCAGGAACTAGCAAGTTATTGAGAGGGTTCAGACATCAGATTTCCCAGGTCTGCCTCTTGGATCAATCTGACTGGAAACAGATCAGTTTTGGGACCCCTCCTGTCAACACTCCTGCAGACCGTTCCTGTCTTTTTCCATCTTGGGATCTACCTGGAGCACAGTGTTAAATTTTAGAAAATCCAATAGCTATTAGTTTCAGAAATTTACCTTGATCTTGACCGTGCTAGAAATTTGCAACTAGTTTTGGCATACTTTGTCAGTGTATATTCTGTTAAAAAAAAAATCCCACAAATCCCCAGATAGAGTTGCCAACCTCCAGGTGGAACCGGGAGATCTCCTGGGATTGCAACTGCTTTCCAGACTGCAGAGGTCAGTTCCCCTGGAGATAATGGCAGCTTTGGAGGGTGGACTCTGTGGCACTGTGCCCCTCCCCAAGCCCTGCTTCCCTCAGGCTCCACCTCCAAATCTCCAGGAATTTCCCAACCCAGAGCTGGCAAGCCTAATTTCATAGGTCTTGCTCCCACTGGTTTGGTGAAAATTTATTGTGTATTCATCAACTGATAACATTGCAAAATTCTCATTTAAATTATACAATGAATTATGAGCAATTTATAGTAGCTCTAATACTCTGGCATTATATATGAGACACCTAACAGCCCTTCACCTTGTTAGACCATTCACTTTAGCTTGCCTTAATGCCATCCCATCCATAGTATTACAGGGAAGATTTCATCGTATTCCATATTCAGATTGTCTTTGCCCTTGCAGTCAGGATAAAATTGATTCTCTGTCTCACAAAATATCGGAACGTCTGTTTTTTTACCACTTTTAGGAACTGCTGGATCTCACCGCTTTTAACACGCTCTCCGTTTAATAAACTTTAAGGGGATAATATTCCCTATCTGATGCTAGACGGTGATCTGAACATATCCTACTTGAGCAACAAATTTCTGTCTAACTATTTTCCTTTAGTAAATAATGTGTTATTCTTGTAGTCATTGCATCCGACAGAGGGAACTCTGGAAAGGAAGGAAGGGAGCCCTAATAGCCAGTACCTATCTCATCAGAGCACAGAAGCTAAACAGAGTTTGGCTACCACACAGCTATTACAGACTTTGATGGGAGTCCACTAAGGAAGACGGGGGCTGCTATGCAGAGGAAGGCAATGGAAAACCATCTCTGCTCGTCTCTTGCCTTGAAAACCCCATGAGGTGAAATTTCATGGGGTCACCATAAGTCAGTTGTGACTCAATGGCACTAAAAAGAGGGGGCAGTTTGTCAGTGCGAGCATGTTTAATAGAATAAGCCTTCCCTGTATTTCCTAAAATAAAAATAGTGTGCACATGCGTAGGCAGTAGTTATAGCTGTAGTAGCGGAATTGGTTTCCAGAGGAGAGGGGATTCTGTGGAAGAGTGAGAATAAGATAATTTTTTTCCAGCTAAGTGAAATTTTGGGCTTTTTTCTTCTTTCTTTCCCCATTTTTTGTTGCACAATTGCATGATGGTTAGAGGGTTGAATTGTGCAAATGCTGAGAGCGGTAGCTGGGGAATGGTGGAGTCTGGGGAGAATGTGACATCACTTCCAGATGATGCTCTAGGAATTTCTCTTAATATCTGTGGTCAAGACCATGGAGATGCAGGGAGTGTCACCATAGAGGCCATTTTCCAGCCATTTTTTCTCTTGCTCCTCAGTTTCTTGAGGATGGGAATGGGATATCAGGGCCAAGGCTGGACAAATAGCAAGTCTATGCTGAATTTTACACTAAAAATAATATTCTGACTTCTGTAGAATGGTGGAACATACATAACCAAAGCATGCATGCAGCAAACATCTCCTACCAAGCGTCTCGCACCATTCTTCACAATCAACTTACTTTCATCAGATCCCGGTGGTGTTCGAGTACACTGCAAGTAGTTTGCCAGGTATCCTGGTAACATTCCCAGGGGTCCACTCTGTTGTAAGGAAGAAACAAAGAAAGGTTCAGTGGACCTTATCTGCAAATGGCCATTATTGATTATTTTTTGAATATAACATATTTGAATATATTTAAATATATATACCAATTAGCCATTGGTAAATATTTATTTACTATACATTTATCCTGAGCATTGGGCTCCCAGTGATTTCACATTCATAGCCGCTTAGCCTCAGGTGTTCCCTGGTTCCTTGACACAGTGGTCTACAGTAGCTGAAGTGGTCCATTCTACTCTGATATGCTCAGGCCAGTTCACACAGTAAAATCCAGCTGGAAAGTGCACTGGAAATGGATTGAAAGTGGATTATGTAGTGTTTTTGACCTCAGCCTCAGTTCTAAAACTATATTGACCAAACAAGTTGATGCCTCTGCTTTCTAATTTATTCCAGATTTATCACTGATTATTATGTACAATCTAAACTCCAGCTGCAGTCATTATTCTATCAAGAAGTTAGACAGATGCTAATAGAAATCTCTTATAAACCTATATTCAGGTTTCTTCCAAGCCAATCAATGCCTTTATTTTTGGTTATACAGCCCTGGCTTCCCAATGCCTTAACTTTCACCAGTACATCTTTTTCTTAGTGGCTTAGATCAGCAGCCTTCAGCTTCTCCAGACTGAGGGGGAAAGGTCTTCTTTAACCCTAATCTGTAACAAGGGAGCCACCTCTGATTTTTTATTGTCTATATCAGGGCTTTCTTTGTAGAAAAAGCCCAGCAGAAACTCATTAGCATAATAGGCCACACCCAACAGCAGAAACTCATTAGCATATTAGGCCACACCCCCATGTTTCCAGAAGTGTGGTCATCCAGCCTTCTTATTCTGTTGTTTGTTGTCAAAACCCAGGGCTTTTTTGTAACAGGAACTCCTTTGCATGTTACGCCACACACCCCTAATACAGCCAATCCTAATGAGTTTCTGCTGTTGGGTGTGGCCTATTATGCTAATGAGTTCCTGCTGGGCGCGGCCAACTCAGGAGCCAGCCGGAACTCTGTTCCTGTGCGTTCTTGCCCAAAAATAGCCCTGGTCTATATTATTTTAATGATTGCGCGCTCTCGCTCTCACTCTCTCTCCAACCCCCCCCTCTCTCAGCACTACATGAATTTCTGTTTTAACGTTCTCCTTTCCTCTTTCCAAGATACAGGGTGCGTTCAGACGCGTCGTTTGAGCCGTTTTCGGCACGGCTCAGAAACGGCTTTTCCCTGCGCGTTCACACGCCCAACATCTGCCCACCATCCCCAGCCGTCGCTTTCTGGAGCAAACCCCCTTTGAAACGGAGTATTTTGGCACCACTTACCCAAGCGGTGTTTTCCATGATTCTCCGTTTCAAGCCGCACTTTTCCCTGTCTGATCGCTCCATCCAGCCACTTCCGGGTGCTTCAACCCCCCTCCCTGGGAAGCTGCCTCCAGCTTCCGGTTTTAGTCCTCCATTTTTTTCCCCCCCTTACCGGTGTGCGCTTGAGCGGAGCTCTGCACTCAGGTTAAAAAAAGAAAAGGTTTACTGGTGCCTAGTTTAGGCATTTAGAGGAGTCTGGGATCTCGGGGAGGCCATTTTTAAAAGGACTCTTCCTTTAAACTTTAAAGGGACCTGTTGAGCTCGCTCTTCTTCGCACCGGCCAAACTTCCTGTTCGGGAGAGGGCTGCCTGTGCGCATGCTCAAAGGAGAGGGGGAAACCCCTCCCACCTGCAGGAGGACGGCGGGGCGCTCGGAAGGAGGAGGTGAGTCTGAGCGCGATTCTCCAGTTTAAAAAAAAAACGCATCGTGCCGGAGCAGTTTAAACCGCTCCAGCACGCTGTCTAAACGCACCCACAGTTGTAATGCTGCTGGTGTGTCCACCTTGACTAAGAAGAACTATCATTTGGTCATAACCAACTAGTAGGAGACCTATGATTTAGGCCAATAATCCCAATATGGCACCCGTAGGTGCTACGGTGCCCACCAAAGTATTTCCTGGCACCTGCTCCCCCCTCAAAGCAAAGTGTCAGTCCTGACTATTCTCAAGATCCTAGGAGGAGTCACTTGCAGGTACTTCTATTTGGAAACCGCTGCACTGATCGGAGATTGTGGGGCAGGGACTTACCTTTTTGTTGGTGCACCAACACCATGATGTCACTTCCAGTATGACCCCAAAGTGATGCCATATAACTAGGGTTTTACCATAGAGTTTCCAGTAATTGCTAGAGAGGCATGGCATTACTTTTGAGTTTCCCCTGGAAGTGACACCAAGCTGTTCCCTCACTCCCTTTAAGAAGGTTTGTAAAGCCAATCTATTTAAGCAAGCTTTTGAAAAACAATCTGATGTTCGCTTTCCGTTTTACCAAATTTTGATTTTACAGTTGTTGATAGAGGAGTTTTGGTACTTGCTGAATTTTAGAGCTGTAATTGTTAGCTTTTAAGTCTGATTTAACCCCAACTTTGTTCATTCAAATAGGTATATTTACAATGTTGTACTTATCCAGCTTGTCAGAACAGCAACTAGCTGCTAAATAAGAAACTAAAAATGATCACCTACATCTGTCCTTGTGAAATTAAAAGATGATACACCTACTTATCAAGTTTTTCCTTAATATTTAGATAGGATTCATAACAAAAGAATACGCATTTGGACTCAAGGGGTGGGGATTTCGTTAAACGAATACTAGACAGAGATAATTTCGATTCAACTATAACAAAAAAGACTGCTAGATTTATAGCAGTCAAGACCATTCATTAAATATAATCTTTCCCTCCACGTACCCCGTTCAGCTAATTTCAGCCACAAAGATGAATGAAGAATGATGACTTGGGGCTTATAATTGCAGCTCTGCCTATCACCACAGCAGCCACATTAGTCAATGGCGTGAAGAAAATGCCTCCAGCTGAAACATTTCATTCCACAAAGAGAAATGCTAAGCATTGACAGCATGCTGGAATGCCAAAGAACTCTGCACAGAACCATTTTGTTGTTAGCAAGTCTAAACCACATGACCACAAAAATATGGAGCACAGGCTGAAACAGTGTGATACAAAATTATTCAGGGATCAGCAACCGATGGATGAAGGGCATAACTACACAATACACCCAGCACATGTCAGGTCACGGATGTGCCATCAGACTCACAGTCAAACATAAACTGAGGGAACTCACCTTAAAATGTGCTTGGTTTCCCTCCTGGCCCACTTTCACCAGCAGAAAGGGAGTGGGGGGGCTTTTCTCCCCTTTTCTCTGGCTCTGCATGGCTCCCCACCATCAGCACCCTTTCCAGTTACGAAAGTGGGGTGGGAGGGAAACTGGAATCTCCTTCTTCTCCCTCACAGCACTCACTCAGAGCACCAAGCAAACAAGTGCTTTTTCAGGTGAGTTCCCCAATGTACATCTGATTGTGATTCTGGTTGTGCACCCATGACAGGCGCATCATGTAGTTATGCCCCTAAATCAGATTCACAAAAGGTATTGCTATCATCTTGTATTCTCTCCACACCCAGTGCCATTTCTGCAATAAAAGATATCTCAGCATCTGCTGGTGCCTAAAGCTAAGCCTTTACTTTCTCAGAAACAGATAATTAGTCGGCAAAGGTTTTTTTGCTGTAAAATCTCTTGAATACGTTCTGATTTGGATGCTGATTGTAATATGACTTAGACGGAAGAAATGTCTAATCCATCATGGACCATTTTGACCCAGTTACCATGATGGATGTTCAGATTCCTGGGACCTATGAAGATCACCACATGGGCTCTGGATCCTTGTCCATCTTGGTTGCTGAAATCATGTAAGAACCATATTAATGAGTCACAGAGGTCCACTATAAATCAGTCACTGATTTAGGGTGCCTTTCCTTGGCCACTCAAAGAGATGGTTATCCATCCACTATTTTCAAAATTTACAGAAATGCAATGTGGCCAATTATTGCCCAGTCTCTAATCTGTCCTTTCTGGGTAAGGTGATTAAGCAAGCAGTGGCAGACCATATCCAACTCTTCTTGGATAATTCATCTGTTCTGGACCCTTTTCAGCCTAGTTTTGGGCTGGGCTATAGCACAGAGACAGTGCTGGTAGCTTTAACTGATGATCTCCGTTTGAACTGTAGACAAAGGCAATAACACTGACTGTAGTTAAGTTGCTAAAAGTGAATAAACTGAAACTAAATCTTGACAAGATGGAGGTAATGCTGGCTGTTGTTGTTGTTCAGTCACACAGTCGGGTCCGACTCTTCGTGACCCCACGGACCACATCACGCCAGGCCCTCCTGTCTTCTGTCAGCTAGGAAGTCTGAAATTCTGAAGGACATTGTGCTTCCTACATTTGATGGGGTTCAGCTGACACTTACTGCCTGACTTAAGAGCCTAAGAGTTATACTGGATTCAGCTCTACTGCTGGAGAAGCAAGTTATTACAGTTGCAAAAAATGCTTTCTTCCAACTTCATTTAGCCCTGAAGATGGTCTCCCTACCTTGACTCAGCCAATCTGGCCACCTGAATCCATGCCATGGTAACACTACCATAATGCACCATACATGGCTCTACCCTTGAAGTCAGCTCTTGAAGTCAGTACAGAATGCTGCAGCTTGGTTATTATTACCAGGAGCCGGGTGAAGCATGCATATTATACCGATTCTACAGTCACTCCACTGGCTACCCATCAGTTATCGGGTTTAGTTCAAGGTACCGGCAATCACATACAAAGCCCTTCATAGTCTTAGACCCTCATGTATGCAGGACCACCTCTCCAGGGCCGGATCGCCCATAGGGCAAACTAGGTGTCCGCCTAGGGCGCGCTGGCATCAGGGGTGCCAAATAGCGCCCCACTCCCCCCAAAAGCGCCCCCCCCACTGCCCTAACCGGGCGCCCGCCGCCTCCACCGCTGCCAGACCCCCGCCCCCTTCCCAGCTTCCCTGGGGGTCCCACAGCCACGGAGCCCCCAGAAAAGCCAGGGCCGGGAGGGAGGGGGCGGAGGCTGGACCCCCCGCCTCCTTCCTGGCTTCCCTGGGGGTCCTGCAGCCACGGAGCCCCCAGAAAACCGGCGCTGGGAGGGAGGGGGCGGAGGCTGGACCCCCCGCCCCCTTCCTGGCTTCCCTGGGGGTCCCACAGCCACGGAGCCCCCAGAAAAGCCGGCGCCGGGAGGGAGGGGGTGGAGGCTAGACCCCCCGCCCCCTTTCCTGGATTTCCTGGGGGCCCCGCAGCTGCAGAGCCTCCAGGAAAGCCAGCGCCCCACTGCCACCCCGGTCTTCAGGCCTCACTGGGAGGTTGGCATCCCCAGTGGGGGGCGCCCCAGGCTGTCCTGCCTAGGGTGCCCAGATACCTGGAGCCGGCCCTGCACCTCTCCTCCTATCCTTTGCCATGAAACTTTGTTCATCTGAACAGGACCTTCTGCAGGTGTCAAGCTACAAATGGGTAGGATCAATAACTGCCCATACACATAAAATCTCTGGTGTGGTCCTCATCTTGTGGAATGGCCTACATGAGAATGCTCTCGTGCTTCTATGATTCTGCAAACATTTTTGTGAAGGTATAAGGGCAATATAATAATGAAATGGTTCAGAAAAACGCTTTAATAAAGGGAATGGGGTGTGGCTTAATATGCTAATGAGTTCCTGCTGGGCTTTCCCTACAAAAATAGCCCTATTTAAAGGGATCCTTTAAATGTTTTTGAGAAGAAGTGGGGGGGGGCGTGCGCCCCTCTCCCTCCCTCCTGCAAGATTTAAAGGGCCCTCCGGCTGATTGGTGGGCCATATGTTCTCCACTGATCAGCTGAAGTGCCTTTTAAATCTTGCAGGAGGGGAGGGAGAAGGCTGAGAGATCCTGACTATGGGGCTGAGAATTATTACATATATTATCATGCTTTCGCTGTACCACTTATATAATACCATTATCTTCATTTAACATGTCATGTTGAGTAATTATGCTTCTTGTAATCTTGGTCCTATTGCATTTCTTATTATATGTCTTGTCCTATTGGTTGTATTGATTTAAATAATCTACCTTGAGTCTCAGTGAGACAGGTGGACTATAAATAACAAATAAAAAGAGAAACATGCAGAAGTGATAATTCTTCAGCTTAGGCAGCATCCACAAATTGCTGGATACTGCATATCATTGCATAATAGCAATAATTCACTTTCTGGATTGATCTATCCATACAGGAAAATCTAGGTACATAATAAAAGCACAATTGTAATATCAAAAATAAATTGTAAAAAAATAACTGCTGAATGTAGACAACAGGCTGATATTAAATTCAATTATTCTAAGCAATGCGGTTACTTTTAAGGAAACTGAACAACAATCATTTTTTAAAAGTTAAATCAGATATAAACCTTTCAAGTATGATTACTAAAAAATCTCAAAAAAACAAAAGCCATCAATTTTTTATCCATTTTTTCTAATGTTATTCCCATGTGCTTTTTGTAACCTCTATTTTCCTTCAAGCTCTTTAAATAGTGACATGCTGTTATGGGTATCTCACTCTTGTCCAAAATAGCTGTTTTGTGGCTTTGTATTGTCATAACAAGATCCTCACTGGAGAATCCTTACTGAAAATGCTTTCTTTAGAGGCCATGACAGACCTTCACCCCTGACATTGGTACAAAAATCAATTGGTTCAATTAAAAGGATTGGGCTGCATCCAAAAGAGGATTTCCACCAACGGAGAGAAGACCGATTTTCACTGATTTCTACCTCCTGTTACAAGCCTCCAATTCCCTCCCTCCATGGTTTTTCCTGTGGGGTGTCCTTCTTCTCCCCCCAGAACAGCATTTCAGGGGCCATTTTGGGCTGCACTGAGGGGGGAAGGCATTAAAAGCTCACTCCTTTAATGGATGTTACCAGCAGACCCAAGCCATTATTTTATTTCTATAGTCTTGCTTAGGATGCCTCTTAGTTACCAGCAGTTCCCACAGCTGCCTTCCCAACTGTTTCCACACCGCGCGCGTTTGCTAAAACCAATGACATCTCCTCATTTACAAATCCCAGCGTGGTCATTCCCAGGAGTTGTGGCGGCCCAACAATTTTACGCCTGTCTCTCACAAGATGAGGGAGTGCACGCTATAGAAAGGTGATGAAATTCCCAAGCTCCCCTATTTAAGGCTCAGCTTGTATAAAGAAAGCATTGGAAACCTCATAGGCTGAGCAGCGGCACAAGGCCTTAATTGAAAACGTAATGAGCTGCTAAATTGGGCTATTTTCTTAAACATTTTTTTGGCAGTTGAGCTCCGTTTTCCTATTCACTTCACCTGAGCTTTCCTCAGAGAAGCCTGCTTGCTAATTAAAACACTCTTACTAATAATGTCACTAAAAGCTCAATTCACACAAAACAGGCTAACTTTGGGAGGGTTTGTATGTGTGAAAGTTATTTTAGGTTACCTCACTCCAAGCAAGTGGAGTGTTATTGGGGCAACTTCATTTATCCTATAATCAAGAGACTGCCCAGCCTGGGATGAGGCCAGCTGAATGCAGTTCAAGGCTCAGGAAAACAGGAGTAAACAACCAAGAAGAAGAATAAAGGAAGGGTTCTGATAATCCCTTGACTGTTCTCTACACAGAATGGGTTGACATATGGTGTTGCCGGAGAGTTTTATGGCTACTGTGGACCGTCAAAAAGACAAAAAAGTTAGTTCTAAATCAAATCAAGCCTGAACTCTCCCTAGAAGCTAAAATGACTAAATTGAGGTAGCAGACTTTGGTCACATTATGAGAAGATAAAGAGTCACTGGAAGAGACAATAACGCTAGGAAAAGTTGATGGCAGCAGGAAAAGAGGAAGACCCAGCATGAGAGGGATTGACTCTATAAAGGATGCCATTTGAGATCACTTAACACACAAACACACAGAGAATGGGAAGAGTTAAAGAGTCTTTGGCAGAAGAAAGCAGCTGTGGTGAAAGATAAAGGGCAGGTCTTGGACTGCCATGTTGAAGTCTAAGTAGGAAATCTCTGGAGGCTAGGTTCCCTGTGTGAGTAGGTGCTTATCTTTATGACTGTTCCTTGTTGCATCTGTACTAATTTCTTTTACAGTGCTTAACTTGTTGGAATTCCAGGTGGGTTCCTTTTCATAGAATCATTAAGTTGGAAGGGACCTCCAGGGTCATCTAGTCCAACCCCTTGCACAATGCAGGAAATTCACAACTACCTCTCTCACACACACCCAGTGACCCCTGCTCCATGCCCAGAAAATGGCAAAAAAAGCTACCCTCCAGGATCCCTGGCCAAACTGGCCTGGAGAAGAATTGCTTCCTGACCCCAAGTGGCAATCGGCATTTCCCTGGGGCTGTAAGAAAGGGCCATGAGAGCTAAGCACACTGATGCAACCTTGCCTGGCCTCTCTCTCACGGTCTGCCTAAGTCCACAGAATCAGCATTGCTGTCAGATGGCCATCTAGCCTCTGTTTGAGAACCTCCAGAGAAGGAGAGCCCACCACCTCCCGAGGAAGCCTGTTCCACTGAGGAACTGTTCTGACTGTCCGGAATGTTCTCCCTAATGTTTGGCTGAAAACTCTTTTGATTTAATTTCAACCCCTTTAGTTCTGGTCCGAGCTTCCATGGCAACAGAAAACAACCTGAATCATCCTCTGTATGAGAGCCCTTCAAGTACTTGAAGACGGTTATTGATAAGTATGAGACAACACACCGGAGGTAAATTCAAAAGTGATTTCAGCTTTATTTCAGCTCCAAGTTAGACCAGCTAAGGACTAGACCAGCTAGACAAAATACAGCTCCAACATAGCAGTTTATATACACTTCAGGCTGTAGTAGCCACACCCACAGAATGTAAAACGCGCCAATAACATTTGAACCAGGCAGCCAATCATAATGCAGTGATAAGGACCAATCATATTCTATAACAATAGCCAATCAAAGCTGTTCCCTCTATGAGCCCTTTGATTGGGCAATACAAGACAGTTTCTGAATCCGCATAATGAGCACCTGCTCAGCTTATGCTGTCACTTATGTCTCTGAAGACATAACAACTCCTCCCCCCTTAGATGGAACACACTCGTAATCAGACAAGTGGGGAGGGGCCTGCTTCGTTGTGACCGCCTTAACTCTGGGGCTTCAGGTGGATCAGGGTCTGCACTAGATTCAGCGCCAGGCACTGCTGGGCTGACAGGCTCTTCAGGGTCCGAGAGTGCAGGGGTCTGCCCTGCCTCAGGTTCTTGACGAGAACCAGCAGCACTCACCTCGTCCGGAGGCAAGTGGGACTGCTCCCTGGGCCTGTAACAATCTCCGGCTTCAATCTCCTGGTCCGCAGGAGACCATCGCTGCCGGAGTTGGTCTATGTGGCGGCGTATCTTTCGGCCGTCAGATAGCCTCACCACATACATCCTGGACCCTAGACGGTGGGTGACTTCGGCGGGAAGCCACCGGTGCCCCTCGGAGTAGTTTCGGGCAAAGACCCAGTCCCCGGGCTGAAACTCTCTGGATGGTGTGGGCGGTTCGGCCCGTACGGCTCTGCTGCCATCCAGATCCGGGTGCAGGCGGTCGAGGAGGGTTGTCAATTTCCTCCCCATGAGCAGCTCGGCCGGGCTTTTCCCTGTGGCAGAGCTTGGTGTAACATGCTGCCACAGGAGAAAATCGGCCACTCGATGGTCCCAGTCCTCGCCAGGCAGTCGGGCGAGGGTCTCTTTCGCTGTCCGAACCATCCGCTCTGCCTGGCCGTTAGAAGCAGGATGGAACGGGGCTGTGGTGATGTGCCGGATTCCGTAGCCCTCTAGGAAGCCGGCGAACTCCCTAGAGGTCAGTTGAGGGCCGTTGTCACTGACCAATACTTCAGGTAGCCCATGGGTGGCAAAAAGTTGGCGCGAAGCCTTTATTAGGTTTGCCGATGTTGTGGACCTCATGGGGACTACCTCCAGCCATTTCGAATAAGAGTCCACAACCACCAGGAGCATTTGGCCGTTGATTGGCCCCGCAAAGTCAAAGTGCAGCCTTGACCAAGGCTTTTCAGCTCTGTTCATGGGTGCTGGTGGTGTGTGCGGAGGGTCAGGCCGTGACTGCTGGCAGCGCACCCAGCCTCGAACTTTCTCTTCGATGTTTGCATCGAGCCCAGGCCACCATAAGTACCCCCTCGCCAGGGCCTTCATGCGAACAATCCCTGGGTGCCCGGCATGCAGGGACTCAAGAACCCTTCCTCTTAGTTTGGGGGGAATCACGACTCTGTTCCCCCAAAGTAAACAACCCTTAACAATGGACAGCTCAGACCTTCTGTCCCAGTACGCCTTGAACTCAGGCTCTGAACAAACACTCGGCCACCCCCTCCACACCCAGTTTAAAACACGAGATAGTATTAAGTCCTTCTGGGTGAACACGGCAACGTCCTCGGACCGAAGTGGAGACTCCGACAGTTCATCCAAGGCGCAAATGTCCGCTGTAGGAGCCGGATCGAAACCAGTCTCAGGCAGAGGACAGCGGCTCAGAGCATCAGCGTGCGCGATACATTTTCCAGATCTGTGCTCCAAGTCGTATTCGTATGCCGCCAAGAACAGGGCCCATCTCAGCATTCTGGGCGACAGTATGTTGGGCGTGGGGCGGTCTGGGGCAAATATTCCCAGTAGCGGCTTGTGGTCAGTCACCAGAATGAAATGGCGGCCATACAAAAAGTCATGGAATTTCTTGACCGCACTTACAAGTGCCAAACCCTCTTTGTCTATTTGCGCGTAGTTTTTTTCTGCACCACTCAATGACCTTGAGTAGTATGCAATCGGCGCCTCAGACCCGTCAGGCATTACATGGCTCAAAACTGCCCCAATACCGTATGGCGACGCATCAGCCGCCAAAACCAACATTTTACCCTCATCAAAATGAGTTAGCACGCTGTCAGAAGTCAGTAACGCTTTAACATTTTCAAATGCCCTCTCTTGTAGCCATCCCCAAACCCATTTCGCGCCTTTATTCAATAATCGATGCAATGGCTCGGCTACCGAAGCTTTGTGGGGCAGAAATGAGTGGTAAAAATTGATTAGCCCTAAATAGGCTTGTAACTCCGTTTTATTTGTAGGTCTGGGTGCATTGTGTATAGCTGCTACCTTTCCAGGGGTTGGGTGTACACCTTGTTCATCAATCTTGAACCCAAGGAACTCGACACTTGAGACCCCAATCGCACATTTTTCCCGTTTTACTCGCAACCCAGCCTTATTGAAGCACTTCAGAACACTCCGGACCCTTTCCAGCAACTCTTCATCACTTTTTCCCGCAATAAGCACATCATCAAAATAGGGAATTACTCCCTTGATACCTCTGAGCAACACCTCCATTAAACCCTGGAAGATCCCAGGTGCGACGTTAACCCCGAATTGTAGGCGCTTAACTTTAAACGCACCTCTATGCGTAACGATGGTTTGTGCTTCTGCAGCATTGTTATCTACGGGCAACTGTTGATATGCCTGGGCAAGGTCTAATTTTGCAAACACCCTGCCTCCCCCAAGAGATGCAAGTACATGGCTTATTACCGGTACGGGGTAGGAATGCTGTTGTAGCGCCTTATTGATTGTGCATTTATAATCTGCACAAATACGTATGCTTCCATCAGGTTTGACAGGAGTAACAATGGGCGTTTCCCATTTGCTGTACGGAACTGGCTCCAAGACCCCTTGCTCTAGGAGCTTGTCAATTTCCATTTCAATCTTGGGTTGCAATGCTAACGGCACCTTCCTATATTTTAGCCTGATAGGCCTAACATTTGGATCCAACTCAAATGAAACCGGGGGACCCGTATAAGTTCCCAGCCCTTTTGCAAAAACCTGAGGAAACTCGTCATACAAACAATTCCATTTATCATGACATACCGTATTAATACCAGAAATAGCAATGCCTAATGGCTCAAACCAATCGAGCCCCAACAGGCTTACCCTATCCCCTTTGGCAACAATCAGGGACAGAGCCGCCTTACGCTCTTTGAAACGGACGTCAAATTCCGCCTCACCTGCCAATGGAATTCGGTGCCCTTGAAAATCTGCTAGACAGGCATCAGTGGGCAGGAGGCGGCGGCGGCTTCGGCTCGGAAAAAGACGATCCAATGTGCACGTTGAAATGATGGTTCTAGCCGACCCGAAATCGACTTCAAACGGGCAGGGAATTCCGTCGAGGAACAAGGTGACGAAAATCTTCTTCCTCCGGGGTGCTCCCGTGGTGAGGACGGACGATGAAGAGGGGTTGGACGACAGGGTCGGGTTTCGGGACGACAGGGATGAAGAGCAGGTTGTGTTGACCTTGCTTCGGAATTGAGAGCGCTGCGGAGGCGACGTAGGCGGCGATCTCTTCGACTTGCAAACTCTGGCGATGTGCCCATGTTTTCCGCAAGCCCGACAAACCAACCCTTTGGCCCAACAGGTGTCGCGCTCGTGCTTCCTGCCACAACCAAGGCACTGACGCGCTGGCGCAGTCTTCACTTGGGTTCGCGGCTGGCTGCTGGAACAAGGCTCTCGTACGTCATCCACGGCGGCCACTGGCTCACGGTCCTCGACCTGTTGGTGAATGCTGGATTCAGCTGCCGCAGGCCGCTGTCGCACTTCTCGCGTCGACCTTTCAGCAGCTTCAGCGGCGATGGCTTCCTCGAACGCGACCTTGAATGTCAGCGTCTTTAGGGCGAACAGGCGTTGTTGCAGCTTTGCATCGCGGTGGCCGCAGACCAGCCAGTCTCGCAAAGCTGTCTCGAGATCGGCGAAGTTGCAAGCCCTTGCCAACTTCCTCAATGCCGCCACAAACTCGGCTACTGATTCGCTGGAGCCTTGCCGCCTTTCGTAGAACGCGTGCCGGGAAGCGATCTCTGAAGGCTGCGGCGCGAAATGAGCCTTCAATTTCTCCGTCAACGTGGCGTACGGCACGGTCTTGATGTCATCAGGCGTGACAAGTGAACGAGCAATGTCGAACACCTCTTTGCCACACGAGCTAAGCAGTGCAGCTCGTTTCTTCGCAGCATCCGTCACCCCGCCGCTCTCGAGGTGAAACTCGAACCGGGTGAGGTACGCCTCCCAGTCCTCGGTCGCGGGCTCGAACGGCTCGAACCGGTGCTTGGAGCTCATCGCGGCGCTTCCTGGAGCGGACGGCCCCCTCGGAAACTCGCGGTCGATCGGAACTTCCTCCGTGGTGTCTCAGCGGGGCTGCCTACCCGCTATATCCCATCCTCGTCGCCAGTTGATAAGTATGAGACAACACACCGGAGGTAAATTCAAAAGTGATTTCAGCTTTATTTCAGCTCCAAGTTAGACCAGCTAAGGACTAGACCAGCTAAACAAAATACAGCTCCAACATAGCAGTTTATATACACTTCAGGCTGTAGTAGCCACACCCACAGAATGTAAAACGTGCCAATAACATTTGAACCAGGCAGCCAATCATAATGCAGTGATAAGGACCAATCATATTCTATAACAATAGCCAATCAAAGCTGTTCCCTCTATGAGCCCTTTGATTGGGCAATACAAGACAGTTTCTGAATCCGCATAATGAGCACCTGCTCAGCTTATGCTGTCACTTATGTCTCTGAAGACATAACAGTTATCGTATCACCCCTCAGTCATCTCCTCTCCAGGCTATACATACCCAGCTCCTAAAGCCTTTCCTCATAGGACTCTGTTGCCCTCCATAGCATCTATGAGAATCTGTAACAATTCACTTGACTGCTGAAAATGGTATTTCTTTAAGCTGCTTGTAAATTTATAGAGAATCTTTAGAGTTCCGGGCTAACCATAACAGTTTTTCATTCTAAGTGCTGCACATCTTTTCTGTGTGGCATTTAAGGCCCATGCTTATGTGCGCTGAGCCCACATATAAAGACTACGATAATCTCAAGGGGCTTCCAGTCTGAATATGTTCACTGAATACAGACTTTGATGGTCCAGGTACCAGGGGATGCCTCCCCCATTACTGCATCTTTTGCAGATATCTGTGTTCCTTTCTGAAACAGTCTCTGTGCGGTCCAAAACAATCAGAAATAGCTGTTTTATTGGATTAGCCTTGTTCTTATATTGAGTGGAATTATTTCTATTTATTTATTTATTTATTTATTTATTTATTTATTAAAATTGTATCCCACCCTACCCCCAGAAATGGGCTCAGGTTGGCTCACAACATAGAATCAACAAACAATTAAAACAATAAATAGCAATAGCAGATAAAACCAAAACCTATGCCTTATAAAATAATTACTCAAAGAAATTCCAGTGCCCAGGTAGTATCCAAGACAGCAGGGCACTGGAAAACGGTCACAAACAGTGCCATGGACAGGACAAGGGGGGATGGATTGAATGCCTGCCACCTCGACCCAAAGGCCTGGTGGAACAGCTCCATTTTATAAGCCCTGTGGAACTGTACTAGATCCCGCAGGACACTGATCTCAAATGGGAGCATGCCCCACCAGGCTGGGATGTGAGGGTATTATTGCGTCTTCATTGCATCAGGTATTATGTTTCATTTTGAGGTTGGTACAGTTGTGCAAAGCTCCTCTACTTATTTTTTCAAACAGTTGTCGGTATCTCATTTAGTGAGTAATACTGGGGTGGATCCAACCATCCTCCAAATAGTCTTCCTTCAGTTTAAGTGGGTCTTCCTCCAATGGAAGAGCCTCTTAATTTGGATTGAGACTCATTAGATTGGAAGAAGGCTTCAAACACAAGGAAAAGTGGGGTATAATATTTCAGTAAACTTTGCTCAGTGGAGTGGAATAGAAGGACAAGGTGTTTGTGTGATTGTAACATTGGCGCGGACGGTTCACCAAATGTTTCCAAGAGATATACTAGCAAAGAAGAGTTTAAGGCACTGCAGTGAACATGGCTTATATTTCCTGTGATGGTTAAGATTTGGCCATCTTGACATGAATGGTTTCTATTTTAGTTACCATCCCCAGATGGGAATCTTTGGAGTATGTATTTTCCTAGAGAGGCATGAATGAGCAGGAATGACGCTAGAAGAACAAGAACAGCATATAGAGAACACACAGAGTGTTTTCAATACTTCATTCCCCAAGTAATAGAAGAAATGGGAAAGATCATCTCTACATTTAGTTATTCTGGTCAGTGATACTTGTTCAAAATCAAAGGATATCACCTACATAAGCACACGCAGAAATGCTACATATCCAGTGACACAGGAGTCCACAAGGCCCAAGTCATTAAGGTGTGCGGCATCATTGGGGCCAGATTAAAGTAGATTTAGGTGTACTTCAAAGTAATAATGATATTAAATTATTTCCACGGCAGAAAACAGCCATAAAGTGTACAAATTCATAGTGAATCTTATAGGCTAAACAGGCCAAACAAAGACATTCTGCCCGTAAAAGACAAATTTTGGCTGTGTTCCTCGCTTTGGAGTAGAGATCAAGAATAATTTAAAAATCTCACTGTAGGAGCATTATATAACGTCCAATATAAGATGCAGTATACAATATTTTTAATTTCCCCCCAGCAACAGACACAAAATCGTTGCTCAGCTTAAATTTTACAGCATTTTTCCATCTAGGTAAGCTGAAGGCATGATCTGAAACCTGAGTCTTGTAAAAGCTTTTTGCAGTAGCTTAAATGTTAAGCCTTGCAGATACATTTGTTGTGTATGATCACTCTTGATAATCTGACACCATATACAAAAGCAGGAGTTCTGAACAGCCTGCAAATCAATACAAGCCCCCAGAGTAAAATTTGCCTCTAATTGCCTTCCTTAAGGGCACCAATTCTAGATTTAACATAAAAGAATAACATGCTTTCACATTACCTACTCTACTTATGATACTTTCTTTTGTAAGTGTATTTACTGGCATCTGAGCCAAATCTTAGGTATTTGTGCCACAGTGGAAGGAACTCCAGCTTTGCCTCAAAAGAAAGATAGATGGAGTTCCCTCTAGGGAGATTCTGAAGAGCTTTAAGAAACTGGTTTTGGATGACCTCCAGTTCTTCTTCTTTTATGAACCTGACAGTTCAGCAACACAAATTACAACAGCCTTCTGCACAAAAACTCTGATAGCTGGAGAAACTGAATTCTTGCCCTTACCCTGTGAAAAATTTAGAATGATGCGTAGTTTTCGAGCGCGTTATTTTGATACAGCTAAATGTGTCTTCACCCTGCTGCCCCACACAACCCCATTCATTATCATAGCAGGTGATATAACTTTTAATTAGGTTGAAGCTGTAGGAAATCCAAATCCTTCTGGGAAAATTCTGCGCTGGTGGAAAGAGCTGTCAAGTCACAGCTGACTTATAGCGACCCCATCGAGTTTTAAAGGCAAGAGGAACAGAGGTGCTTTGCTATTTCCTACCTATGCATTGTAACCCTGCTTAGCTTCTCAGATCTGATGAGACCAGTTTGACCTGGGCCATCCAGGTGGAGGCAAATCATTCCAACATTCACCACTCAGACCTATGTGTCTCTTTAGTATATTTTTATTCTGTTCTTCTTCCAAGCAGCTCAGGATGATACACATCATTCTTCCTTCGTCTGATTAATCTGACAGGTATTTACTTGGTACTGGAAGCCTTTCACTATTGCACCATTTATATCACAAGCAGCATGTATCCTTACAATATTGTATTCCCTTAGTGACAAATCATCTCTAATAATCTTATCAAAGCCTATGTTTTTACACCAAGGTGAAATAAGTATATACAAAAATTTCTCTGTTGTGCAAAGCATTAAGATTAACAGCCTCCTCTGACATCAGGCAAAATGTGCAAGAATTCAGGTGCAGTGTGACGATTAGCAAGAATTCATGTGAGAAACATGAGCCTGGATTACACTGAGAAAGCAGAGTCAATTAGGGAGCGCACACGTACACACATGCGCAACTAGGTGAATTTTTTGTGCCCCATTAAAGTGCCACTGGACTCCTGTTTAGTTTTGCTGCAATGGACTAACACTGCTACAGACTAACATGGCTACCTGTCTGGGATTCGCAAACATATTTGTTTTTCTTAATAAAACTGTGTGTATTAAGTACAGTCAGGTTGCTTCCAACCTATGCCCTATGAATTCGTGACCTCCAAAGCATCCTTGCTGTTCTGACCTGGATAGCCCAGGGAAGCCCAGTCTCGTCAGATCTTGGAAGCTAAGCAGGGTTGACTCTGGCAAGTACTTGGATGGGAGACCTCCTTGAAATACCAGAGGTGGGAGGCAGGGGCAGGCTTTATTCAACCACCTCTCTAAATATCCTCCAAGCCCCCAGTAGGGGTCAGTCACCAGAGGTCACCATGACTTCCAGGTGTTCTCTCTCTCTCTCTCACACACACACATACACATATGCACACAAACATATAAAAATACAAAAAAATACCCCCCAAAATCCCTGCTGATTAATAAACTAGCTTTGAAAGATAAAGCCAACAAAGCAGTGCAAAGATTCATTTGAGTGAAACCACACTCAGGGATAGTTTTTTCACCATAAATATTCACTCAAATATCCCTGAAAAGTTTCAATATGTGTCCGTGTTTCTTATTCAAACTCCATTCGATACCTGACCAACTTCAGTTGAACGCTTCTCCTGTCTCCGTTTCACAAGCTGTCTATATTCTTTTTCACTCCATCTATTTCCTTTCTTTCCCAGCATGTCTCAGTCCCACCCGTCAGATTTCTTACACAACATGATCATGGCGGGTACTCTTCTTATCCCAATCCTAAGCAGCAGGGGTCATTTGGAGCAGAAGCACGCAGGAGCAGAGCTCCAGCAGTTAGAAGCACAGGCGGTGGTAAGCCCCGCCCCCAGTTCCCAGCAGGAGCACAAAGCAGCACGTGTAGCATTCCTCCTGGGCCCAGATATGCTATTCTGGGACTGGAATGACAGCCCTCATAGCGGAAAGACAGTCCCTAGGGGTGGAGCCTGGGTGTTGTCTTCTGACATACTTTTCGGTGATGTCAGGGGTGTGGCATATGCAAATAAGCTATGCTAATGAGTTCCTGCACCTCTCTTTCTACGAAATGACCCCTGCTAAGCAGCTCTTTGAACCTGGTGCTGGTCGACCGGATTACTCTCCCAAGTGGCCCTGTGGGACATAATACAGTTCTGCTGGCTTTGTGAAATGGAGATGTTCTGCCAAGCCTATGGCTGAGGTGGCGGAATTCCATCTGCATTGGCCTCCCCCTGCCTGATTCTCCCTGTTTTACTTTATACTAGTCTAGCCTGCTTTTTCTCGGCTACTCACCTTACCGTCTGCGGGTGCACACTTGTAGAGTTTCCAGGGAGAGACTGTCAAACTGTGCTCTAGGATTCCCATCTAAAGGTGTAGTTGTCTGATATTATGTATTATTATTTATTGTATTTATATGAATCACCCTACCCCTGCCACAGCAGGGCTCTGGGCGATGTGCAAGAGCGATAAAACAAAACAAGTTTTTAACTAATGTTATATATATTTTATCTGTATTTATCTCTTTGTCTTGTTTGCTGTAACCCATTCTGAGCCTGCTGTGTGCAGGGGAGGACAGGCTAGAAATCAAATAATAAATAAATAAATAAAATAAACCATAAGCAGTCAGAGCAGTGCAAGATAAATCTCTAGTTAATCATGATGTCTGGCCCATTGTTTTTTGTTTATCCCTGCTGGCCAATGTGGATCTTTCCAACATGACCTAAAGAGAGCCGGTTCTCTGTCATGTTTGTGCAAAGTACTATCTTACCTGATCCAATCAGAGGACTGGACAGCCAATTGGCACATTGTCAGGCGGTGTCGGCTAGAGACCAGGCCCTGTAAAATAGTGGTATGTCAGCAAACATAGCAAAGTAGGGTTGCCCACTTCTTGATAAAACCCAAACCTTCCACTTAAGTTGTTTAATAATCTTGGTCTGTGGAGCCTGACATCCACTCTGGCATAGCTGCATATAGCTGAACTGGGAAGGTGATGAATTCAAATCCTCGTCAGCCACAAATAACTGGGGTGCCCTTAACTAGTCACCAGTTCTAGGCTGGGGTCAATCTAGATGCAGCATGTCACTATTACTGCAAACTAGAGTAGCTAATGCCCCAAAATGATGCAATGGTGCCATCCAAAGAAAAGGTGATATTTTTGATGTACTTGGGAGAGAAAAATATGTAAATTGTCCAAAATAAAATTACTCCCTCCCCCAAATGGCTTGATGTATATGCTCCAAGCTGCATGTTCAAAGACCATTAAAGAAGAAAGACAGAGAAAGGGAAATTAGCCTGCTCAAGTTTGTGAGAGTTGGAGGGGGAGACACCCCTCCCACAGTTCATCTCCTAGCCTGTATATTCTAACTATGAAGGCAACTTTGGTAAAATTTTCCATGATATAGGCCCCTCCTGGGGATCCCTTGCTTTTATAACTGGTCTCCAGCTGACAGAGATCAGTTCCCCTGGAGAAAATGGCTGTTTTGAAGGGTGGACTCTATGGCATTGTACCATGCTGAGGTCCCTGTCCCTCCCCAAACCCCACCCTCTCCAGGCTCCACCCCCAAAGTCTCCAGCTATTTTCCAACTCTGATCTGGCAAACCTATGCCTCTCACATAGGGGTACTCAGGGCTTTTTTTTTAAGAAAAAGCTCAGCAGGAACTCATTAGCATAATAGGCCACACCCAACAGCAGAAACTCATTAGCATATTAGGCCACGCCCCTGACAGCACAGCTCATTAGCACATTAGGCCACACCCTCATTTTACCAGAAGTGTAGTCATCCAATCACACCCACCTTTTGCCTCTTATTCTGTTCACCTTGGGTAAACCATGTTTACCCAGGGGTTTTTTTGTAGCAGGAGCTCCTTCGCATGTTAGGCCACACACCCCTAATGTAGCCAATCCTAATTAGTTTCTGCTGTTGGTTGTGGCCTATTATGCTAATGAGTTCCTGCTGGGCATGGCCAACTCTGGAGCCAGCCAGAACTCCGTTCCTGTGTGTTCCTGCCCAAAAATAGCCCTGGGGATACTGCAAAAAATCTGTCTGAATCCTGAGGTAAACCAGTGGGTCAACAGCTGGACTGTCCTAATATGCTGGCAAACAGGATTTGTATTCTACCTGAGGCCTAAAGACAAACAAGCATAAGTAAACAGAGCATTATCTATCCCTTAGAGGTTACACTTGCTCTCACCTCCACTTCTACAAGGTTCTCATATCAGCTTTGGTGAACCTTCATTCAGACACTTTCACAAGTGCAGAGGCTGCCCTGAATGAGGGTGCAACCGTTTTACCTAACAGGGAATTTGGGCTTTAATAGCTGAATGACAGAAAGAAGTCCAGTAGGCTTTCCCATAGGGCTGCCAGGTCTCCCTTGGCCCCCAGCAGGGGATGTGGCTCAGGCAGGGCTGCCCGATCCAGGTTGGGAAACTCCTGGAGATCTGGGCAAGGAACCTGGGGAGGATGGAGACCCCATTGGGGCACGATGCCATAAGGTCCACCCTCCAAAGCATCTATTTTCTCCAGGGGAACTGACCTCTTTAGTCTGGGAATCAGCTGTAATTCTGGAGGATCCCCAGGTCCCACCTGGAGGTTGGCATCCCCACTTTCCCACCACTCTATCTCTGTGACTAAGAAAAGCAACACTTGTTGAATTTCTGCCTATTAAAAGATGCAGAACCCTTTCTCGGGTGGGGGGGGGGAAATGGCAGTTGCACATCAAGCCAATGATATTTGTTCCACTAGAAACAACAGAAGTCAGGACAAAGTGCTACCGGCATTTTTTCTCAATGGATTTTATTGGCAGTGAGGAAAGAGTCCAAGCAATTATACTCACCTGCTTCCCATAGGAGTCATGTACAGGTGAGACAATTCCACCAATGACAATGAACCTTCCTGTCTTGTGCAGATAATCCCGGGCTCTTTCTAATGGAAGGGGAAAAACAGGGTACAAATCAGCATTTGAATTCTACTTATCAGAAAAAAGCTAGCAACCCCCCACCATATATTTCTCTAAAAATCTGTATAAAAGCATGTACAAATGCGGATGTCTCTAAGAACACAGTATTATTTGAGCATTAAAGATATTTACAATCCTCATTTTAACACATTACAAACTTCAGTGGTATTGGTGAAAAAATAAAACTCTGGCAGCTGCCATGATGTCACAGATGGGCGGGGCAGGCAGAACAGTCTCTAGATGCCATTGGCTGAGAAGCTAGAGAATGGCTGAGAAGGGTCTATGGATTAGGGAAGAAGAGGCGGGTTAGGTGCCTAATAAGGGAATAGGCACAGGAAATTTTATTTTATTGTTTACATAGTTTATATTCTGCCTTTCTGCCCTTACAATGGCCACCAAGGTGGCTTAACAATTGAAAACATACATGATAAAATTACATTATAAAACCATTAAAATCAACCCTGGCCCCAAATATGCATTATTAAAACAATTTTTAAAAGAGTAAAAAAACCAGAATTAAAACATATACAAAATGTAAAAACAAATTAAAATTAAATTATTGTATGGTATGGTGTGTAGAATAGCCAGGAGAGCCTAAGATTGTCTAGCAGCCATAAGTTCTAGCTCTTAGCATTATGCAAGTGGTGAGCTAAAGTTGTTTTTAGGGGCTGAGAGAGCTCTGAAAGAACTGTCAGTGGCCTAAGGTCATCCAGCTGGCTTCATGTGGAAGAGTGGGGAATTGAACCCAGTTCTCCAAATTAGAGTCCACTGCTCTTAACCACTACACCAAACTGGCTCTCTTATAAAAACACTGGTCAGGAAGGCTCATTGAGGGAATGTCAAATAAATGCCAAACAAAACAAAAAAGTCTTCACCGGCTGGCAAAAGACAGCAAGAGAAGGGGACAGACGAATCTCCCAGGGAAGAGAGTTCCAGAGTTTTGGTGAACGAGAAGACCCTCTCCCTAGTTGCCACCCACTTAATCTCAGAAGACAGGGGCACTTGAAGTGGGGCTGCCGCTCCCAGCTTCCCGCCCCCAAGCTCCTTCTCTCTGACTTATGTTGATTTGGGGTTATGCAGTGGCAGTTAAGGTAGAAAAGCACCTCCTCCTATGCCATGTCTTCTGGGTTCCAAGGGTCTGGAAAGCAATTCCATAGCCAGTTACATGGTTGCCAACTCTGGGCTGGGAAATACCTGTAGATTTGAGGGGTAGAGCCTGGGGAGGGCAGGGTTTGGGGTGGGGAGGGACCTCAGCAGGGTATAATTCCATAGAGTCCATTGCCCAAAGCAGCCATTTTCTCCAGGAGAACTGATCTTGGAGATCTCCAGGTGCTGCCTGGAGGCTGGCAATACTAAGGGGAGGGCCAGACCTGTTGATTTGAAGGGCAGCGTTTGGGGTGTGGAGGGACTTCAGCAGGGTATAATGTCATAAAGTCCACTGCCCAAAGCAGTAGCTGGGAAATTTTCTGTAGGGGATATGATGTGCTGTGGCTGGGGAACACGGTGATTTCTGGGAGATCTCCAGGCCCCACAGGGAGATTGGCAACTCCAGTGACCATTTAAAGGAAGATTGGGATATGTATTTTGGCAACTCCAGTGACCATTTAAAGGAAAATTGGGATATGTATTTTATCTCAGGACACATTCAATGACTCCCAGCAGCAACAACAAACTGTTTAGAATGTTAGAGGCAAAGGCCAATCAGGCTGAATATGCAAATGACCTCTGTGTTTCAACTGGCTATTGGGGGAGAGGAACAGCAAATTGTTTAGAATATTGGAGATGAGACTTGGGCACGCAGCCAGTGGATAGGGACAGCTTCTGAGTGACAGGTCAGGGAGCCAACTGATTTGGGAGCGTGTGGAATGTTCAGGAGTCCATGACCAAAACAGAATTATTATATAGAGAGATTCAGCAGATACAAGACTAAACTTCAGAGCAGCAGCCCTGTTTAAATAGCATGCAAACACCACACCCAACCACCCCCAACCCCCAACGATAGGGTCACCTCCAGAGTCCTGGTGGGCTATTGTTTGGGGCAAGTGGGGATTGTTAAAGCTCTGTGCATCTATCACACACTATGCATACCCTTTGCTGTTTGTCTGCTGGCATCATCAGTACACAGCTTGAAAAAACAAAACATAAATACCTTATCCTACTGACACAGTTTGAATATAGGCCAGCCGTCACAACCATATGATACAATAAACCTGCATTCAGCAACCGTGCTCTGTACCTATTCAAAGATGCAACATCATAACTGTTAATTTTCTAACCAAGGTGCAAAAACCAACATGAACGGTTACTTGAAACCCTGGCAGTATTTGAGGGTGAGTGTGGATGCTCCAAAGAGATTGAAGAGTGGGTTATAAATTTAAAATATAAAATTGTGGCTACACTGTTTCACTCAATTCATTGGTTATTTTAATCAATGAACAGCCCTTTGGTTGTCTACAAAGGTGCCCTTCATTAAATCAGGCAACAGATCCTTTTTAAAAAAAATAATAATGGGTAATTATGTCAGGTAAAAGTAGTTAGGAAAAATGAATGTGTCAAGCACCGTCCTAGAAGAGGCAATGATTTTTTTTCCTTTTAAAATAATCTATTCTATTGTAATGCACATCTGTAATTCATACAATGATTTGCCAGAGATCTGTTTTGACCAGGTGACAACCTAATATTAATAATGAAATAACAATCCTGACTTCGCTCAGAGAGAAAAGACCTAGGGGCTTGCTACGCAGTTGTCATCACAGTGCAATAGCAGATGGCACCGAAGGATTCTGGGATCACTCCCAGTCATCCACTGCATTTACCACCACCAGGGTTCTTTCATATCATGTCCCCTCTTGCAAGTTATTTTCCTTTCAGCTAAGAATGGCACAGATTCCTTTTTGATTCTAGGGGTGACAGCCTTTGTTATCTGTACCACTTGCAACCCAATGCACAGAAATGATTTCAAATGCAAACCTCTCTGGATCTTCGCTGAGGTCTTGGAACCAAAGCATAACCCTGTTGCCCCCACAACATGGTATATCACTGATGAGAAACTCTGTGACAGAATGAGCTCGGGACATAATCAAACATAAATGCTGCCTTTTACATAACAAGAGGACTGTACGCTAAATCTTCTAAAGTGTTTCAGTTCAGATAGCACAGGCTGTCACTCTGTCTTAATTTCACCCTGGCTGTCCTTGCCAAAAGTCTGCATGCCTGCATACAGGGTAGTTCCACACTGGGAAAGACTGTCAGTCTTAGATCTTCATGTTCTGGCTTTGACTTTCCCAGTGTCAAAATCTTAACGGGTTTGAATTTCTGTCCTTAATGCTGGCTGGCAGATTCCACCCAGTTAATAAACATCTATCTGCAAATAACTCATAGTTTGGGAGTCAGTGACGTACCCTCTGGCTGTCCAGCAAGTTCTCTTAACTCCGAAGCCTAAACAGCCTGGGTTAGGATTGCCAACCCCCAGGTGAGACCTGGAGATCTCCTGGAATCACAGCTGTTCTCCCAACATCAGTTCACCTGAAGAAAATGGCTACTTTGGAGGGTGGACGCTATGACATTATATATTGCTGAGGCCCCTCCCTTCCCCAAATCCTGCCCTTCTCAAGCTTCACCCCCAAATCTGCATGAATTTCCCAGCAGGATTTGGTACCCCTAGCCTCAGTGGGGTCCTTGCCTTCAACCTGATGTGATCTCCAGCAACCCAACTCAGAACTCATAGCTAAAGCAGTTTACAGCAACTCAAATTCATTCAAGGGAGTGATATAATATTAAGGAGAGGGAATCAACAAGGTATTGTTTGTCAAAGTACCTGAAGCTCAGAATGTAAAGCATGACATACTGCAACACACAGTCGCAAGGAAGGCCAGCTCTAGAGGGCACAAAGCATGGGTATTGTATGGGTTTCCTTGCCAGTACCACTAGCAGGTCATATCAAAAGAAACATAGATGATCAATCATACAAGTGACATAAACAATCACCTTATATGTTTATACACATTGACGATCATCTGTGGTCTTCTACAACTACGTCATCTACAATATCTGAACATACATAAATACATAACAGAAACTAGATATACATATAAAAATTACCCAATACTGATTATTAACCAGAACTTACTTGCGCAGAACTTATTTATATATACACTTTATATACACACTTATTTTTATACTTCTGTTTAAATTTTCCTTTCCATCTTTCCCTAAATGCTTCATATCCAACTAAAAAAGGGCAAAGCACCAGGCTAAGACCTTATTCCACAGGAATTATTGACCGAAAATACGGAATGGTGGGCACCTTTATTAGCCTTACTCTTCACCTACATTGATCAGACTAGAGATGTTCTTGAGGCATGGAGAAATGCTATAATTGTTCCTTTCTATAAAGCAGGGAAAAGATATGATCCAATGAACTATAGACCAATCAGTTTGTTGGGTATAATAGGCAAATTGTATGCAAGTCAGCTCCTAGAAAAACTAAGGAGCTGGCTAGACCAGGAAAATGTTTCAGTAGACAAACAGGTTGGTTTTAGGGAAGGGCGGTCTACTATGGGGCATGTTCTGTTTCTATCCCATTTAATAGACAAATATGTGTTCAGCAACAGCGTTTCTTTATATGCAGCCTTTGTAGACTTGAAATCTGCCTTTGACTCTGTTCCCAGAGCTAAACTATGGGAAAAGCTAAATACTACAACGATTGACAGGAGACTTTTATTTTTGATACAAGCATTTATACCCCAATACAGTGGATAATCAAGGGCATTTAACTAACATCATCCCTTCAACAAAAGGAGTTAAACAAGGCTGTGTTTTGGCCCCAGATCTTTTTGCCTTGCATATCAATGATTTGATTGGCATTTTAGGAACAGTTGACACCCACCCTCCTACCCTAGCGAACTGGTACATAACTGCCTTACTTTATGCAGACGATATGGTCCTGCTGTCCAGGACACCAGTAGGTCTCAAAAGGGCACTGAAGCAGCTTAGCCTTTACTGTGAATTCAGCCAGTTGGAGATAAATTATCAAAAAACCAAAGTTTGGTACGAAGTCCAAAGCAGGGGCACGGAGCATAAAGGGCCACAGACTAGAACAAGTAACAACTTTTAAGTACATAGGGGTTGTGTTTCAATCATCGGGGCGAAGAGATCCCATCATGAATATGTTGCAAATATTGGACATAAATCCTCATATGGAATTACATTTGCCTGGGTTTTCATCAGAGTCCTTTCAGATAATGCCTGTAGCCCAGGCAAAGGCCATAGTCAAACAAAGAATATTTGATATTGAAAGGCAGAGTGATATCGCTGGGGTGCCGACCTTTCTGGCTCCCCAGGAAATAAGATATGTGGTCACCCCAGCAACTTGTTTATCACTCCTAGAAATTCCAGCTTATTGCAGGGCTTTTTGTATGGCCAGATGCAATATTTTTTCCATCAACAATAGTAGAAGGTTGGTATAAAAAGGTACCAATGAGACAGCGGATATGTCCTTGTGGTTCAGGAAAAGTAGAGACAATACAGCAGATATTATTGCATTGTTTGTACTATAAAGAAATTCGAGTAAAGTTTCTCCAACCCATATTAGGGGAGTTCCTTGGCTACCAGGTACAGAGATAAGTAAGAAATTTCTCTTTGATTCCAATCCTCAGCTCTCTCTAATTTGTGCCTGGTTTCTGGCAACAGCTTATAGGATTTGTAAGGATCAAGTAAAGAACTGAAGCAGTTAAAATAGGAAGCACATTGGATGAATTTAATTTTTCTATAATGTAATTTATAAGTATTTATATGTAGTTCAACCAAAGGGTCTCAGATAAGACTGATATGAGTGCAGATTGGCTTATAAATGTTTTATGAATGAGCCCTAGAGATTTTAAACTGTTTAACTGAATTGTGCTGGTTATGCACCAAATAAAAACTGACTGACAAAAATACCCAGCAGTCCATTTTTATGTATGTATTGCCTGAACTTGTCATATTCTATTTTAGCAGTTTAATGACTTATGTCTTGATTTTCGGCTATATAATTGAAAAAAGCTTTCCATTTTTCCTGAAATTCTAAAATAGGTCTATTATGTACATAAGATGTTAATTTTGCTGTCACATAATCATTTATCTTATTTTTCCATTCCTTCAATTCTGGACAGTTTTCTGCTTTCTATTTTGCAGCAAATGTTACCCTTGCTGCCGTCACCATAGAGTTGAATAATTCAGTGTGTGTTCTTGTAATATTGTTCAGTATGATATTTAATAATGTACTTTTAGGGTCCATCACAAACTTGATTTTTAATATTTTTTTGCATTTTTTTCATATATCTTTATCCAATTTTTTCTTGCTTTCTTACATGTCCACCATATATGATAGAATGTTGCATCTGTACTCTGTCATTTCCAACACGTCCCACTGTACCCTTTGTTAGTCTTTGCAATATCTTTAGGCATAATATACCATCTAAAAACATTTTGTACCAATTTCCCCTTAATATTTGAGATTCAGTAAATCTGATTTCTTTAGTCCATAATTTTTCCCACTGGCTCATTCATATATTCTCTCCAAAGTTTTATCCATTTCATCATCCATTTTATTACTTGCTCTGTTCCCATGTCAAATTGCAATAACATTTTATAAATTTTTCCTAATAGATGTTTTAAATCTCCAGTGATTAAATGTTCAAAGGCAGTTTTCTCTCTTAATCAACCTCCTTCTTTTGCTATTTGTTCTTTGTATTTATATACCATTCGATAACATAACAGCCATGGAATATTCTTTCTTTCGTTATAAATCTCTTGCCAACAGGTCCTCCTCTTTATCAGAGTTGCCATTCAAATTTTCCACAGAACATTCCAGAAAGTCTGGGGCTGAATGAAAGAATTCTCACTCACCCTGTCGATGAGGTCCTGTTGCTAATCTGCACACCTCACACAGATAGCTGGAGTCTTTGGAACTGTCTGAGTGGAAATATTCATGACAAGGAAATGTGAAATTCCCCAGCATGTGTTTTCCTCAGGCAAATGTGGAGGTGAGTGAGTAGAGATCTGAAGGCCCACAGAAAGAATCAAAGCCTCTTGAGAAGGGGGATAATTTTTCAATTTTTAAAAAAATTGAAAAAGTTCTTGAGCTGGATCTAAACAGTGTTTTTTTCTTAACCTTTTCCAGAATTCTGCCCCCCCCCCGCCTTCAAATCTCTGAGGAGCACAAACCTGTAGACAGGAATGGTTAGATAGAGGAGGTGCTTAACTATTTCCAGTTTCCCCAATGGGTTCCTGAACCCATATATAAACCCAAACAGAGTTAAAAACAGGAAAGAATCAGCAGGCATGGGACAGGTTTGGGAATACTCCTTTGTCAAGGTGACTTTGTTTTTATTTACTAGACGAAGAGCCAACCTGTCAGCACTAATCATTATCCCAAAACTGAATTTGATGTCTCTTTGTTCTGAGTCTCAGTGTATATCGTTACACACTCTGGTTTGCCGGAAGGTAGTGTACCCTTAATGCCCTGAATTTGTCCTTACTGGCAGGACATCTGCATATCCAGGTTTACCTGTATATGCATATGAAGCTGCCATATACCCACATCAGACCATTGGTCCGTCAAGGTCAGTATTGTCTGCTCAGACTGCAGGCCTGTAGCCAGGATTTTTTTAATTCAGGGGGCCTTTAAATAAGTCAGGGGGCACCCCGCACAGACACCCCCCCCAAAGGAGTGCCACAAATTAAAAATTGGAAGTCGGGGGATCTGGGCTGGATGGGAAGTCAGGGGGCCTTGGTAGTAAGTCGGAGGGTGGGCCCCAAGATGCCCTGCTGTGACTACGGGCCTGTCAGACTGGCAGCTGCTCTCCAGGGTCTCAGGCAGAGGTTTCCTGCACCTCAGAAAAGGATTCTGTGCAGCATGAGTATGAGGTGACTGCTGAAACTGGTGGGGCATCAGAAAGCTGCACAATGGCTCAACAACAACAACAAATAAGAATGTGTAGTTCTTCAGGAGGAGGTACCTGTATCCAGGCCTACAGACTTGGCTACCACTGATGGGAGACATCTTAGAGCTTCTGGACAGGGTTTGGGTACAGATTCCCCTTGGTTTCCAGTGATGCTCCGTCTGAGCTGTGGAGTCTTGTGAGCAAAAATTCTACTTTATGAACTACTGGCATTAAAGTTGTGAGTGAGCAATTTGGCTACTGCATAATTTTGTTTGCTCTGGAGCCATCCTTTCTGGGCTCAGAAAAAAATGTGTGAGCCAGAGGTTAAAAAACTGTGAGCTAGCTCACACTAACTCAGCTTAGAGGGAACACTGGTTTCCAGTTTGATTTGGAAAATCCAACAATCTGTGGCTGATCTCCTTGCTGGGCAAGGGACTGGCTAGGACAGTTTGGACAGGGGAGGGAGCTCAGCAGGCATGTGATGCCATACAGCCCACCTTCCAAAGCAGCTGTTCCCTCCAGAGGAACTGATCTCTGTAGTCTGGAGATCAATTCCAATTCTGGGAGAAATCCAGGCCCCACCTGGAGGTTGGCACCCCTAGGCTTGGCATGACTGGTAGGGAAGCTGTACGTTTGCACTATTGATGCTGTGCTCTGTGCTTATATTTTTCAGATCTGACACATTACTAGTAAGGAACCAGCATACTGCCCCCCAAAGGTATTTATTTAATTATACTAAAAACTAAACGAAACTAAAAAAATAGAAAATCCACTAAAACCCTACATAACTCCCTCCTGCAACCTACACCCGTTAAAAGCCCTAGGAGAGGGAATGTCATGGGCTCTGTGACATGGCTTCTGGGTGCTCACTCAGAAGTGATGTCATAACATCTGTTCTGTTGTCCGCCATAATTTTTTCCTCTCAATTCTTCATTGAGCTAGTGCAGGGAATAGAGCACAGGTAGAGTTGCCAGGCAACTGGAGGGAGAGTTGTGGGTGGGAGAATGGGAGGAGGTGCAATGACAGCTGTGGAGTTACATCACTTCTTGTAAAAACCTGCAAGTAACATGGGGCATCTCTAGGAATTGTCAGAAACCCCAAGGTAAAACCATCCTAGAGGTACCTTATGTCACTTCTGGTTTGTTACCAGAAATTATGCAGGGCCACATGTGGCACTGTCTCTTAAAAATTTTTCTCCTGCTATTGCTTGTAGTGGTGGTGGGCAATGGGAGGTGGGGCAAGGACTCCCCCACCACCTGCAGGGGGTTGTCAGCCCTAAGTGCACGATTGGGAGTGGGAGCTATGATGGAAAAGACACAGGCTGTAGTTGAGGTCGGATGGGCCACTCTAAGCAGGAGAGGGCATCTAGCAGGTGGCTATCTGAGGGCCATAACTGATACATTCAAGAAGAGATTTCTTTTTTTTAGATATGTGGGTCATAGGCCACAAAGGCCTTTAAAGATCATTTAATTGAATCCTGGAAAAATGTATAGGCTCAGAGCAAAACCAGTCTCATATATTCATGGGTGTAAACTGGCATCCTTTGTCAGGAAGTTCTGGCTTTGACCTCCCTTTAACCTCAACAGTGACACAGGAGGCCAGAGTTATGTTTTCCCCTTGTACAGAAGGAAGCTCCTCAGAGAGATGCAGAGTCTGCATTCAGCCATTAGAGAAGATTTAATGGAGAAAAACTCTCCTTTAGCCTCCAGCCCATAACACAGAAGCACTGGAGACGATGGCTTAGCTTTTAACATTCAGCCCTACCCAGCTGCCCCCCACCCCGTCACAGGTCACTTAAAAGTCAAGCTAATTTTACTCTTTTTGTGAGGACTAATGATGGGAAATAAAGGCCCTGCATCTTAAAATCTGTTAATGCAACTGACGCTGGCACTGTTCCAACTAAGAAACTGCCTATACTGCCTTAAGTACTTTCTTTCTTTCTTTCTTTCTTTCTTTCTTTCTTTCTTTCTTTCTTTCTTTCTTTCTTTCTTTCGGGAGTTACTGTTCACTTTTGGTGGACACTAGACAAGAAGGCCAGGAGTCATGAATAGGGCCCGTGTTGCCATGGAAATTCACATTGCTGGAACAAAAGCGATAGATCACTCTTGGCGTTTTGACACCCTCAGATAAAACTCCGCAATTTATTTAGAATCAAAGAGGAAGTGCAGAATAAAGTTAGTTAAAGGGAGACCTGTACAATCAGAAGTCCTTTCTCACAACTCCCTACCCAGAGCCAGTACAAATAAATAAGGGGCTTCTCCAAATACCTTTCCCATTGACTGTGATTTGCACATGTTTACCCTACCACAGGATGATTATAGATTACATGGGGGGGGCGGGGTTTACACTGCTGAAATAGTTTCTTTTCACTATTCAGCTACAAGCCAAATGGAAGCAGGAGTTCCACACAGCACAATAAAAATCTATCTCCTCAAAAATATCCTACTATGTATCTACTCAGAAGTAAGCCCTTTAAGGAAAAGTTTGTTTGTTTGTTTATCAAATGTTTTACCTCGCCCTCCCCGCCTTAGCAGGCTCAGGGCGGTGTACAAAGGTTAAAACACATCGATCATAGTTAAAACAAACATAAAACCTTATAAAACAATCTAAATATCATCATAAAGTGCTGGTACATATCAAATCTGGCAATAATAATAATGTTGTGTGGCAACAGCGGCGGCAAGTCAATGATCTATCCTATCGATCCGCTCCTTGTTCTGTTTCTTATGTGGCCAGCCCAGACTGTTGTTGGTGCTTCCAAGAGTTCTGCTTCTCCCTGCATTTTCCTTTTGTTCATTTATCTTCAGCTTAATTTCCCCCATCCATTCTCTTGCAGCTGAATGGTTCTTTTCTAGCACTCGTGAAACAATTGTAAATTATCAACTCTTGAACATGTGAAGCTGCCTTACCCTGGATCAAACTATTGGTCTGTCTAGATCAGTATTGTCTACCCTAATGGACAGTGTCTCTCTAGGGTCTCAGGTAGCAGGGGCTTTTACATCACATACAGGGTTGCCAACCTCCAGGGAGTGGCTGGAGATCAGGTTCACCTGGAGAAAATGGCCACTTTCAAAAGTGGACTCTATGGCATTATACCCCATTGAAATCCCTCCCTTCCCCAAACCCTACCCTCTTCAGGCTCCATCCCCAAAATCTCCAAGTATTTTCCAACCCAGAGCTGGTAACTTAATCACCTACTACCTGTTTCTTTTAACTGGAGATGCCAGGGATCAAACCTGGGATCTTCTGCATGCAAAGCAGATGCTGTACCACTGAGTCATGGCCCCTGTTGCTCAATGGGCAGGAGAGATTAAGTACTGCTTTTTACATTGTAGCAAGCCAAAGTCACTGCTCACAATATTTTTTTTGTATTTCATTATACCATCACATTGATGAAATAGTTTTGTTTTTTTAAGTTAGTGACTTTGGCTGCCCAAAAATACAAAAGAGTATTTAAACTCCTCCCAGGGGTCAAGAGCTATTAAATTAACAGTTAACTTATGAATGTCCCTATAGGAAGTAATTCATCAATGAGAAAGAAGAGATGAAATTTTAAAGGGACAGTAGCCCTGGTCAGTCTCAGTAGCTTTAGTTGTCCACTCGACAACCTGATGCTGCAGTAATGGTGGGGGTTTTTTTAATAGCCCCAAGTCAAGTCTGAAAAAAGTAAGAAAAACAACATAAAATACCAGAATAGAAAAAGATGATTACTATTTCATTTTTTTACAAAGCAGTGAACAAATAATCATGGTGACTCTATGCTAACTGATTACTGCAGATGCAGCCACATGAAGCTCCTAGACTAGCCTCCCAGTCCCCACTTGAACAGTCAAAATTAGGAGGGGCCTGGATTCAAGAAGCGTTTTTTGGGGGGATGCACTTTGTGTGTGTGTGTGTGTGTGCTTGCCCGTTCCTGGAAGTCATGGTGACTTCTGGCAGGCCCTACTGCGGTTTGGACATTTCAGAGAGGTGGCTTGATTGCCTGCCTCTTCATCCCGAGTCCTGCTATTCCTTAGAGGTCGCCCTTCCAATTACTTGCCAGGGTTGGCCCTGCTTAACTTCTGAGATCTGATGAGACTGGGCTTGCCTGGGCTATCCAGGTCAGGGCTGTATTCAAGAAGTCTGAAAAACATCAAGTTTACCAGATTGTTCACCTTAATTCTCCTTCTATCGGACCTAATTCCTAGCTTGCAAAATACAAGCCTTCACTGTAAAGTTATCTGCTTCAGAAGAAAAATAACTTAATTTGCCTCCTTGTTCGTGCTGAGAAGAATGAAATGCTAGCAAGTCTATTTTGGATGCTGCTTGCTTAGCATTACAAGTGTGTGAGTGGGCAACCTGGGCATGTTATGAAATCTGAAGCTCTGCATCTCATTCTCAGCAGCACAGTGTTCTTTGAGTAGTGGTCTGGGCTGAAATAACTGGTAGTCCTGAGCTATGCTATAGGCTCCCTGATTGGCTTGCACAGCAACTAGGAGACCAACAGTGCAGTCTTAAGCAAAGTTTGTTGGAATATGCAAGGTCTGTTGTGCACAGATAAAGAAAATGACAAGAACATCCTGCAGGGGGCAGCAGAGGGGACAACTAGTTAGCATAGTGAGATTAGGGACTTCCTACTATGTTCAAATAGTCTCCTTCCTGTCTCCTGATTGGCACAGTTAGCCCCCCCCCAGCTCCTGCTGAGAATTGTTCTACTGACTTCCTTCTAGCTAGTTAGACTTCCCTTTCTCCCTCCTCTTTCTTTCAAAGTTTGTTCTCTTCTTAATAAATCAACTTAATTCTATAAATAGCTTGTACTACTTTTTACTGCATATCTACACTCTGCCAACAAACTTAACCTTTCTAAGCCCTTTGATTTCAATGGACTTAAAAATATAACTCTGCTTGGAATTGCACTGTAAAACTCCTCCCCCTCCTGCACTGTAAAACTCCCTCTGTTAAATCATACCAGCTATCCTCAGAAGCCTCCTGTTTCGGGGCAGACTCCATACTAGTGTTACCAACCTCCAGGTGATGGCTGGAGATCTCCTGCTATTATAACTGATCTCCAGGTAAAAGATACCAATTCTCCTGGAGAAAATGGCTGCTTTGGAAGGTGGACTCTATGGAATTATACCCTGTTGAAGTCCCTCCCCTCCCCAAACCCCACCTGCCTCAGGCTCCACCCCCAAAATCTCCATGCATTTCCCAACTCAGAGCTGACAATTCTACTCCACGCAGTGGCACAGCACGCCCGCATTTACAGTGAGCACTAACAGTCCATGCACAATGTGCACTACCCTCTGTAATGTCTTTGTACATGCACACATGGTGCACCACTATGGCTTGTGCAATCATGAAAAATTTACAACTTGAATTTTTTGCTAGCCTTGCCAGAAATGGATGATGCAATCAGCCAGGGAGGCTGGCCACATCTGATGGGTTGTAAGTTGCCAGCCTGGGAAATTCCTGGAGGTGTTTTTTTGGGGAGGGTAAAGTTTGGGAAAGGGAAGACACTCAGTAGGGCTGATGTACCATAGAGGCTGCCTTCCAAAACTGATATTTCCTCCAGGGGAAGAGATCTCTGTAGTCTGGCTGTAAGCTGTAATGCCAGCCCACACCTTGAGCCTGGTAACCCTGACTGGATGACATTTCAAGTCCTCTGCTGCTCCACCTCAACTCTAACTCCAGCCTGCAATACCCAGTCATAATGCTCCCTCTAAGCTGTGGAGTCTTGTGAGCAAAAATTCTGCTTTGTGAGCTACTGGCATTAAAGTTGTGAGCGAGCGATTTGGCTACTGCAAAAATTAGTTTGCTCTGGAGCCATCCTTCCTGGGCTCAGACAAAAATGTGTGAGCCGGAGGTTAAAAAACTGTGAGTTAGCTCACACTGACTAAGCTTGGAGGGAACACTGCCCCCCCCCAACTAAAAGAAAGCATAAAATCTTTTCAGATGCAAAACAGAGAGCATGCACAGAGGTGAGGTGTCACACCGGAGAGGAAAATTGGGATGGAGAAAGGGTGATTCTTGAAAGAAGCCAGAAATCCTGCACTCCTGCAGGAAGATGACAAGAATTAAACTGTTTAGACCTGCTTCCATATTTGGAGCAAAAACTAGATTTGTATTCAGCATTTAGCTTTGGAGGAGGAAGCTGCCAGCTTCAAAACCAGTAGGAAATGCATATTGATTTCACTGAACAAAACATTGTTGCATAGTTTTGGTATTCTACTAGTTGTCTTAGGAACAAACCAAGAACAGTTTTTAAAATGATATGCTGATCACGCAATTTAAGCTCATATAGACTAGTTCAGTGAATTCACACATTTACATTAAAAAGCTTGTTACGAGTATATGCAGTCAGAAAGTCCCAGGGGGTGGGTGGAACTAAATGAAGCTCACAATCCTAAATGCCAAATTATGTGTTTTGTTTATCTTATTTACGCTATCTATAATCTGCCTTTCCCAATTGGACTCAAGGTGGATTACACAGAGTGAGTCTGTACAATACAGGATGGGACAGTCAATGAACATTGCAATAAGAATTAGGGTGGTAGAACCAACAAAAGGTCTAAAAACAGAAATGAAGCAAAGCAGAAGTATTAATGTGACTCATTAAATGATGGAAAAGTTACATAGTAGGATCCTAGTTTCAGCAAGCTATACACAGTAGTATAGACCACTGTCCCTAAATGATCCAAGTGAACCCTTTGTGAAACATTTAGTACAATGGGAGCAACATGCATGTTCCACCTATCTCTGTTGCCTGTGTAGAAAAGCCCTCTTGGATAATCGAGTTTTGCATAGTTTGTGTAAAGCCAGGAGAGCGGGGGCCTCCCTGACCTCCTCAGGCTAGGCCATTCCATAAGATGGGGGCCACAGCAGAGAAGGCCACGTGTATGGACGGTTGTTGATCTTGCCCAGTTGCAGGTTGACACCAGGGAAGCTGTCACAGTGGACCATAAGGGGAGAGAAGGTCTTGCAAATATGAAGGTCCAGCGCCATGAAGAGCTTTGTATGTGACAGCTAATACATTAAATTGAGCCCAGTAACTGATGGGCAGCCAGCAAAGTGCCTGCAGGGTGTGAGTAACATGCACGTGCTGCCTTGTTCCTGGTAATAGCTGCGAAATTCTATACCAACTGGTGTTTCCTAACTGATTTTGATGGGAGGCCAATGTACAGTGCATAGTCTTGATGTTACTGTGGGGTGGATCCAGATTGGCCGTATCAAGGCAAGGGGACATCTTTCGGGCTAGGCTGAGTTGGAAGAAAGCCTTTTTTTTGCAGCTGCATTAACTTGCTTCTCCACAGTAACACTGGGTCCAGTATAACTGTAAAGCTCTTGATCAAACCATCAAGGGTCAGCCCTGAACTCCATCAAAAGTGGGGAGCACAATGTCCTTCAAGATCTCCACCTTCTCAGTCAGCATTACCTCTGTCTTTTCAGGGTTTAGTTTCAATTTGTTCACTCTTAGCCATTTTATCACAGCAGCCCGGCAGCAATTCAGGAGGACCTCTATTGCATCACCAGGGGATTTGGTTAAGAATATATAGAGCTGGGTATCATCCTCACATTGATGCATCCAGTGCCAAAGCTATGACTGATTTGTCCTAAGGGCTTTGCACAGAGATTGAAAAGTTTGGGGGATAGAACTGTGTCCCATGGAACTCCACAGGATCGGCAGCATCGACTTGTCTCCAACAGCAACTCTTTGAGTCTGATCCATGAGGAATTATTTGAAACGGTTCAGTGCGCATCCCCAATAACCGCTTCTGCCTGCAAGCCCCTCAACAAGATGGTATGGTCTATTGTATAAATGGCTGTATCCAATAATAACAGCAAAGAGGTATGGCCTTTGTCTACACTCTGATGTAGTCAACCAAAGCAAGCAGAGTGGTTTCTGTCCCCTAGCCCAGCCTGAAGCAGATGAGTTATCCAAGAAGACCTGAAATTGGTCTGCTACTGCTCTCTCAATCACTTTGCCCAGAAAGGGCAGGTTAGAGACCAGGCGATAATTGACCACATAATTTTTCTGTAGGGATTTTTTTAAGTAGCAGATGGATAACTGCCTCTTTGAGTGGCTGAGGGAAGGTGCCATGAGTTAGTGCCAGATTTATAATAGATACTAAGGGTTCATTGATGTGGTCCTTATATGATTTTAGCAGCCAGGATGGGCAAGGGTCCAGAGTATAAATAGTGTCTTTCACTGATCCCCGGATCTTGTCAACATCCATCATGGAAACTGGGCAAAATGATACATCAGACTAAAGTTGTGATTATGTGCATGGTTGTATTATGTGGCATTAAGTCACTTCTGACCTATGGTGACCCTATGAATTACTATCCTCCATAATGTCCTATCATTAACAGACTTGCTTAGACCTTGCAGACTGAGGGCCCTGGCTTCCTTGATTGAGTCAATCCATCCCATGTTGGGTTGAGCCAGTTTGGTGTAGTGGTTAAATGTGCAGACTCTAATCTGGGAGGACCAGGTTTGATTCCCCACTCCTCCACTTGCACCTGCTTGGATGACCTTGGGCAAGCCATAGTTCTGTTAGAGGTATTCTTGAAAAGGAGCAGTTTCTGTCAGAGCTCTCTCAGCCCCACCTACCTCACAGTGTGTCTGTTGTGGGGAGGGGAAGGGAAAGGAGTTTGTAAGCCGCTCTGAGACTCCTTTGGGTAGTGAAGGGTGGGAAATAAATCCAATCTCTTCTTCCTCTTTTCCTGCTGCCTTCTTTTTTCCTAGCGTTACTGTCTTTTCCAGTTAGTCATGTCTTCTCATAGGGTTGCCAGGTCCTATTTTCACACCAGCAGGGGGTGTGAGGGAGCTTTCCAGGAGTGGGGGTAGGTGGGGTGACATCGCTGCACATGACGTCCCCGATGTGATAACATCACACGGAAGTGATCTCATCACACCGAGGAAGTCGCATGGTTGATGCTCTGGTATTTTGGACAAATTTTGCCCAAAATATCAGAGCGTCCCCACACAATGTCCCCATCGTGGGGATGTCACTTCCACATGACATCATGTTGGAGATGTCGTGCTGGGTGGTGGCTGTTGGAGGTGGGGCTTCCCCCACCGGCCAGCTGGCCAGTGGCAGGCAGGAACCCGTGAAATTGGGGAATTCCCTGCTCCCACCTGGGGGCTGGCAACTCTATTTTCTCGTAATGTGACCAAACTCGACAGCCTCAGTTCAATCATTTTTGCTTTTAGGGAAGATTCAGGTTTGATTGATCTAGAACCACCTTTTGGTGGTTCATAGTAAAATTCTCCTCCAACTCCAAACTTCAAATGAATTGATTTTCATGGTTTGGGGGAAGAAAACCCCCAATGAATGCACCTGGACCTATTTTAGATTTATAAGGCATGAGAGTCAGCATGCTCCTGTGTATTAAATTTGCATTTAGGTACTTTAAAATACATAACAGTCAAACAGGCTCATGCATTTCAATCCTTTAGGCCTAAGTAGCAGATGGCTACTTCCTGGACTGTGCTACCTAGAGAGGAGGGAAACCCCTGAAACATTTCCCCTGAACATAAAAAACCTGGCATTTCATAAAGACATCTAAGTAAGAACTCCCTAGCAGTTCATTTTCCTCTGTGGAGGGCATTTGTTTGTTTGTTTGTTTGTTTTACATGGAGGGAAATTCAAACATATAGTGTCTCTTCCAATTAGCATTGCCAGCTCTGGGTTGGAAAATACCTGGAGGTTTTGGGGGTGGAGCCTGGACAGGGCAAGATTTGCAGAGGGAAACGACTTCAGCAGAGCATAATGCCATAGAGTCAACCTTCCAAAGCAGCCATTTTCTCCAGGGGAACTTATCTTTATTGTCTGAAGATCAGTTGTAATAGCAAGATAGAGTTGCCAGGTCTGGGTTGGAAAATACCTCCAGGAAAATACCTCCAGGAAAATACCTGGAGACTTTGGGGGTGGATCTGGAAGAGGGCAGGGTTTGGGGAGGGGAGGGGCCTCAGCATGCCGCAGCACCATAGAGTCCGCCCTTCAAAACAGCCATTTTTTCCAGGGGAACGGATCTCAGTCGGCTGGAGATCAGTTGTAAAAGCGGGAGATCCCCAGGCCCCACCTGGAGGCTGGCAACCTGACAGCAAGATCTCCAGACCCCACCTGGTGAAGGTTGACAAGCCTACTTGAGATCTGAAGTGGTACAGTCCAGAAATAGTTTTACTGCTTCATCAGTCCTTTTTGGTGAACCAGGCTTTAGTGACGTAGCAGTATATTATATGTACATTATCCCTTTAAAAAAAATGGCATGACTGTCTGCACCAACAGTCCTTCACATACACAAAAACTTCATTCCTTTACAGTTCTGTCCATCTGGAAATGTGCGTGCGTGCTGTTAAGTGTACTATAAGACCCAGGGAAATGGTGGGGGATGTACGTGGAATTGGAATGGATAGGAATGGACAAAAAAGGTGGAGTAGGATGGGTAAGAAGCAGGAGCCCCTCCCATCACAGCCTTCCTTTCTGTCTGGGAAATTACATGTTTTTTTCCAAAGTAATTTTGTGTCATCACTGGGAACCATGTCAGTTTGCTTCTTTCCCTAGTTTGCCCTGGAACATTTTCAGCCTGATACATGTCACTGGAGGCATCTCTTCTGACTTTGTGCTGCACCTTGACTTCTGCAATGCAGGCAGACTTCCCAGGGCACAAGATAATTTATCCCTAGGGAATACTTCTGTTTTATGATGGCACTAAAAAAATAAAATCCTGAATGGCTGTAATGTGCATCTTTCCCTTCCTTTCTGTGTTAACTCTATAATGCTGATGTATACAAATCTTGTTTCCTTTCCCCTAAAATACATTAATGTTTCCAATCGATTTGTGTCACTTCTGACCATGCTAAATAAATAAAACGAAAGCAATGTGAAACCTTTCCTCAGAGCATGGCTTTCTAAATTTTCTACCTTCCGGGAATCCTTTCCACATTGAGTCACTTATTACAGAACCCATGTACGTCTGCCACTGGATCTGATTCCGTGAATAGCATTCTGGGGCATATTCCAGGATTTATTCACGAGACACTAACCATCAGCCGGTATGAATGGAGAATGTGCTCTGACTGGAGCACACCTCTGGAAAGGTCAGTTAGTAGGATTGCTGTCCTCCAGGTAGAGCCAGGAAGATCTCCCAGAATGATCTCCAGATGAGAGAGATCAGCTCCCCTGGAGAAAATGGCTGCTTTGGAGGGTGGAGACTATGGAATCTTTTTCCCCACTGAGGCCCCTCTTCTCTCCTCATCCCACCCTCTCCAGGCTCCACCCCCAAAAACTTCAAGTATTTCCCAATCCAGAGTTGGCAGCCCTATCAGTCATGGTGAGGAAAATGTATTTCAGGGAAGGAGAGGCACCATCCTTTCTCCCTGTACCCTTTTCCGAAGGAATATTTGGTGTTCACCAGACCTTGAGCAGTATTCAAAAATCTCAAAAACTACAGCAGTGAGCCCAACACAAAAGGCATTAGATTTGTTTATCTTGAACAGCTGCCCCCTATGCTGTATGGCAAACTAGAAGTTTCAAGAGCAAATGTGAGATATGCCCATTGTTTGGGACCCGATCCTTCCATACACCCAAAGAAACTACAAAGGCATCATAACCTTGGGTATAGGCAATTCCCAACCAAGGCATGCAAGAACCTGATTTAGAGCTATGGCCACTGTGAGTGTACCCCGGTCGCCCCTGCAGCCACCGATAAAGGCCCGTTTGAGAACCACTTACTTAACGGCTAAGTGTCAGAGCAGGTGGGACGTTTGCCAGTCTAATGACTTGGTACCTTCTGCAGATCCATGGCTTTAGGGTGGCAGCAGTGAGATAAATGAGGTGCTATCTCTGTGGCAAACACTGATTCCATCTGAAGCGGCAGCTCACTTCTCAACCACTATCATGTCTAACCACCCATGCTTAAAATATCTGGAGTTTTTAAGCCAAGCCAATAACACAATCCACAAAAGAAGTGTTTTACCTCAGCCAAGTTCAAGAGAACGTGAAAGCTTGCACGCTGCTTTTTGATAAGCTGGTTGCTTCTGATAATGTTATTACGTGACTTAGTTTTTTAAAAAATACACACATGATATACCTCCAGAGCAATATGATAGCTGACGGATCTCTTCTTGATCCCCAATTAATTAGGATTTTGAAAGTAATAATGCTTCAGGCAAGCATCAGTCTTAAAGACATTTAAATAATTCTACACAGTGTTGTTCCCCCCCATCTATTTCTCAGCCTCCACCCCATTCTGTCAAGTGCCTCACTATACTGGTTCGTAGTCAGCTCAGAAAGGTAGAGGGTCAACATTGCGATCATAAGCCGAATGATGCTCTTGTAAACCCATTGATTTCTGTGGACTTATCATGGTGTAACTCTCCTTAGGACTGCATTGTAAACACCCCTACAGGTATTGCAATAGGTTGTTTCCCCCATAACAGGTGATTTGGGCAGTACAGAGTTCCTGCAACTGTACTGTTTTAGGAGAATTCAGACATGCAACCCCCTCCTGTATCATAGAAATCTGACATGCTAGTAAGTAAGGTAGGCAATGAATACCAGATATGGCACCATCAATGTAACTGGTGCTTACTGCTACCAGGAACAGGCATTTGCCACAGGCTCTGCTGGAACATGCAGGCATCACAATTAACCATAGTTGGTTGGAAAAGTGGTTTATAGAACTAACCACAGTTAGTGCATCAGATTGTAATGGAATTACTGAGGAAGCTACATTACCCAGCGGCCCTGATTCTTTCTTAGGCAATGGTTGCCTTTTTCCTAAGGGGAGGAGGAACAGGAAAAGGAGAAGGAGGAGATTGGATTTATACCCCACCCTTCACTATCCAAAGGAGTCTCAGAGTGGCTTACAAACTCCTTTCCCTTTCCCTCCCCACAACAGACGCCCTGTGAGGTAGATGGGGCTGAGAGAGCTCTTGACAGAAACGGCTTTTTTTCAAGAACGGCTCTTATCAGAACTACGGCTTGCCCAAGGTCATCTAGCCAGGTGCAAGTGGAGGAGTCGGGAATCAAACCCAGTTCTCCCAGATTAGAGGTCGCACACTTAACCACTACACCAAACTGGCTCTCAGGGGAAGGGAGGGAAAGGAGAAAACAGAAGTCTGAGGAGAAAACTGCAGGACTGTAAAGCAGCCATAATAATTTTATGATTTATAATTTTTTAAGAATGTTATAATTTAACACCAAAATCGTTAATATTATGAAAAACAAAACTTCACTTGCACACTTTATCTTCATATCTTCTTCATCTTCTTCCTTCTCCCAAAATTATTACATGATAATGTTTATAAGATTCTCAAACTATCAAAAAATTAAAAAGTCATCTTTGGAGAGAGAGTTCATTAACACAGATAACACAGGTGCTGCGGAAAAGAACTACCTTAACCAGTTCCCACTGGGACATCAGTGTGAGGGCCATTAGAGTCTCTGGGGGAAGGCGTTTCAGAGGTCAAGGGGCCAGCCCAGAGAGAAGGCTCTCTCACTTGTGTTAATTTCCAAAGGAAGGGAAATCATTTATTTCATTTATGTCCCACTTTTCTCTCCAAGAAGAACCTACCCAAGCTTACGACATTCTCCCTGCCTCTATTTTGTCCCCACAACAACCCTGCAAAGTAGGTTAGGCTGGGAGGATGTGACAGGCCCAAGGTCACCCCGCAAGCTCCCGTGGCAGAATGGGGATTTGAACCTGGGTCTTCCAGATCCTAGTCTGACACTCTAACCACTACATCACACTGGCTGTCTTAGGGCTGCCATCCTCCAGGTAGCACCTGGTGATCTGCAATTGATCTCCAGACACTCAAGATTGATTCCCTGGGAGAAAATGGCTGCTTTGCAGGGTGGACTGTATGGAGCTGTGCACTCTGCTGAGGTACCTCCCCTCCCCAAGCCCTGCCCTCCCCAGGCTCCAGCCCCAAAATCTCCAGGTATTTCCCAACTCAAAGCTGGCAACCCTACATTCTTGGGATGGCTTTGAAACATGTAATCCCCCCTGATCTGCCTCAGGAAGGAACGCTGTACCACATAATTTATCTGAATAGCCCTAATTCTTTTGTAGTGGGAGAGGAGCTAGCCTTCCCTTAGCAACTTCTTGGGCCTCCTGAGGGAGACCGGTGTCACCATTTTAGAACCATGGCTCCAAGCCAATCTCAGAAACGTTTAAATATTTTATGTTCTCTTAACGGGGTTTCAGTAGGATTAACAATGCTGGAACAGGGTCCGCTCTGTTCTATGTTGCAGGCTTTAATTGCGCTTTAACTTGATCTGTCTGCAGGCTACCAAGTTGTATGTCCCCCTGGAAAGATAGGATCTTGGCAGGCGCTGCAGAGGTAATTATGTCCTTTACTTCTCTGTAGCAAGTTCAGTGTTCTAATGACCAGGGCTCATTCTGAACTAAAAGGACAGGAGACCTTTGTTCTTCCAACTGGGATTCGTTGAAAGTCATTTTGTTACAGAACCCAACCACGCAGTTGCCATAAAACCAACATTTTATTACCTGACCAAAAAAACCCCTAGCTACATCTATGACTTTTCAGCTCCTTGATAAGGCTGTGTCAGTTGCAGCATACCAGTTAAAACAATTTCCATTGTATTTCTTTAGGAAAATTTACAGAGATGACAGAAATTTACAATTTGCTTCAGGGGTTTCGATTATGCCTATAACTAACACTGCCTTTGTTCTTGGTTTTATCAAGTCAGCACTTCCTGCCAGTTACGTTACTGCCTTAGGAAAGAGCTTGGATGAGGACAGTTCTCTTCATGATCAATGCACTTCCCAATGAGGACAAAGGACTGCCTGCTGCATTTAAGGTTTAAAAGATGCAGAAATATTAGGCAGGTTTTAGAAAGTAAGGTGCTATTAACAGCAGCAAAACCAGGGAGAGAAGCAGCTATGACCTATGAGGGCACAATCCATTGGAAAATTCCCTTTTCTATGTCTTACTGAAATGCACATGCAGCTTCTTTGAATGAAGCTTGTACAGGAGACTGTCCTGGTGGATTGTGCCCAGATATTGCTTGCTGGAAGTCTGAGTGTCATTTGGAATTTCATGGTCAGCCATTCATTCAGAAATATGTGTGGTTCCTCAGAGCAATACTGTGGGGGGTAAACTAGACTGTGAAGTAAGGACTGGCCCACGTGTTTAAAGACAAGGTGGGCAACATTGTTCCCAGGTACAGTGCTCTGCAATTTCTCATAGAAATAATTACATCCATTAGCATAAGTGACGGAAAGGAAAGGTGTATATTCAAGGACTTCACTAGATTGTGGGTGAGCCTTGCCAATGGCGATCCCAGTCAGTGTTTGCCTCGAGGTCTCTTTCAGCTGAAGCCAGACCAGACACTAATGGTGTAGTAGAGTTGCCATATTCCCTCTGGTACTCCAGTGGCCAGTAGGAGAGAGAATTTTTTAAAATGCTGTTGGTAATAGTGTGATGTCACTTCTGGGTTTTCCTGGATGTGACATCATGCCTCTCTGGGAATTGCCAGGAGCTCTGTGATAAAACCAGGAAGTGATGTCAGTTCGCTATAGAAATTGCTGAAAACTATATAGTTTTATGACAAAGTTTCCAGCAATTCCTAGAGAGAACTGACATCACATCCAGGTTTTTCCAGAACTGATGTCGTGCTGTCATTGACAGCTTCCCCCTCCTCTGTCCACATCCAGCCCCAGTTTCCTAATGGTTGGCAAGCTGAGTCTGGCAACCGTCATGTGTAGATCAGTTTTGCCCCATCTTAACTGTATCCCAGATGGCAGTCAGTTTATTTTGCCCTGTAGAACTCAACCAGTTCTACTGAGAACCAATAGAACTACTAGCTCTAAGTTCAGTTTCTTTGTCACAGACACACCGTTTCTTTGTCATAGACACACAGCAAAATGAGTTGGTATAATTCTGAGGTGGTAGAATGGGCTGAACCATCTGAGACTGCAGGTGGGAGAGTCACATTTTTTAATACTTTCCCTTGTTAAAAAAAATCCTATAAATATAAAATTATCATACCACATTGTTGCATTTATTTGCTACTCTCAGGGAATTACTGGTGGAGGGGAACTTTGAGAAACATAATCTTTTCACCTACACACTGTAGTAGTACAGTACAGTCCACCACCTTGGCTCTCTTCTTCCTCACTGCTATCTCATTCTGCTGTATGTATGGACCAGGGCTTAAAACATAAGGAAGCTGGAATAAATTTTGAGGCCCTGATTGTATACAGAAAGAAGATATGTATTGCTCTTTTCTCTTTGTTACACCTTCTGATTTACAGATTAGAGAGCGTAGTGGATCACATTTCATTTCACATGATAATAACTATTCAAGTGAAAATATTTAAGGGACCGGATCCTGCTCTCATTGGAGTAATCGCCAAGCTTGCAGCACCAATTACTGCAGCAGAATCCTGGCCTCACACATCTAATTCATCTTCCCCGAGGATGCTCTGATTAAATGGAAATGTCCTACAAACCAGGACAGGTAATAATTTTCACGTCTAAATTAATTGCACTGATGAATTATTTCCCCCCCAGTTATAATCCATATATAATATTGGTCTGTCATGCTTCTGAGCAGATTGCGCTGCAGGGAATTTACTTGTGCAGCTTCTTAGATGAAGGCCTTCACCATTTCCAACAACAAATGACTGTACTCCCAAGGTGTCAAGAAGCATTTAACATGCACGGCATTTTGTGAGATGTCCCATCTACTAGGGTTGCCAACCTCCAGGTGGAAACTGGAGATCACTCACTTTTACAGCTGATCTCTAGCTGACAGAGATCAGATCTCCTGGAAGAAATGGCTGCTTTGGATGATAGACTCCATGGCATTATGCCTTGCCCATCTATGTTTACCAACTCCAGTTTAGGAAACTCCTGGAGATTGGGCTGTGTATGTGTGCCTGGGATGGTGGAGTTTGGGGAGAGGAAGAAAGAAGAAGAAGAGATTGGATTTATACCCTGCCCTTCACTTGGAGTCTCAGAGTGGCTTACAAACTCCTTTCTCTTCCCCTCCCCACTACAGCCACCCTGTGAGGTAGGTGGGGCTGAGAGAACTCTGACACAAACTGCTCTTTCAGGAACAGCTGTGCCAGTGCTTGGGACTGACCCAAGGTCACATCAGCAGGTGCAAGTGGAGGAGTGGGGAATCAAACCCGGTTCTCCCAGATTAGAGTCTGCACACTTAACCACTAGACCAAACTGGCTCTCAGAGGGAACTCAGTGCAATGTGATGCCATAGAGTTTGCCCTTCACATCTGTCACTTTATCCAAGGGAACTGATCTCTGGCATCTGGAGATCAGCTGTAGTTCCAGAAGGCTCCAGGCCCTACTCTGATGCTGGTAATCTGAATCCCACCCCACAAACAGGACCACAGGCCTTCCAGCTAACAGCTTTTCCACATCTTTGCCAGACTGGCTATATGGCTTCAAAATGGACCCCAGTAGGGCTTCTCCTTTCTATTCCCTCACCTGCCAACTTAAAGATGGTTAGTTGCCACTCACTTGAGCCCCGTGTACAGTGTGAAGTGGTTCACCCCAAGCTCAGAGAGAACTCGCCTCAGGATTTCCTGGAATGCCAGCTTAGGTTTCTAAGATATCAGGGTTTAATTAATTACATGTCTCTATGACAAACAAAATCTTGTCTGGGCCTCAGTGGTTCAGTATAATTGGCTGCTGGGTCTTGTCCCTCTTTCAGAGAGGCTATTTTTCAGTTAATGTTTCACTGTCATGCTGAATTTGTACAAACTCCATGTATTCATGAGGTACACATGCAACTCTGTTGAACATTGGATGCACCATTCCTTGTAATAAAGGAGAGGGGGAAGTATCTATTTTTGCTGAACAGAGACGGGCAGATCTGCCCATGAGGCCAGACCTCTTTCTGAAGTGTCCTGCATAGAATAAATATAGAATTCCACTCAAGTGAATGTCTACCAGCCACTGGATTTTCCAGGTCTTGGGGTATAATGCAAAATTTTAGGGTTCTATTGAGGGTCTTCAGAGGAAGGAATTAAACTTCAGGGTGAAAAGCTGGGGGGGAGGGTTCTTTTCCTAGCCTTCTCTCCCCCTCCCTTCTAAAATTTGTCATCCTCTTTTCCCAGCACTTTCTTCTGATCTTTATGTGCAGGAGGATGACAGAGAGGTGGGCACTGATATAAGCATAATAGATCTATTTTGAGAACCTATGGGGAAGATGGCAGGAATTCTGTGCTGGAGCTCAGTTAGGAGAGGCTTGAGATCTTTTTATTTGAAAAAAAAATTACCAAATATCCTCAGTCTTGACCGTAATAGGCATACCATTGAGTTCTGAATCCCAGTCCCTGAGTAGGATATCAAGAAGAAGAAGAGGAAGAAGAAGAAGAGGAGGAGGAGGAGGAGGGTGGATTTATACCCTGCCCTTCACTCAGAGTCTCAGAATGGCTTACAAACTCCTATTCCTTCCCCTCCCCACAACAAACACCCTGTGAGGCAGGTGGGGCTGAGAGAGCTCTGACAGAAACTGCTCTTTCAAGAACAGCTTTGACAGAACTATAGCTTGCCCGAGGTCATCCAGCAGCTACAGGTGGAGGAGTGGGGAATCAAACCCAGTTCTCCCAGATTAGAGTCCACGCACTTACCCACTACACCAAACTGGCTCTCTGTTGTCATTTGTTTTGTAATACGCACCCCCATTTCTTCAGTGATGAGAAGTCCCAGGGGCAGCGCTTACCTCGATCGATCCATTCGGAGGACAGGAAACTAGAGTCTTAAAGCACATTTGTAATATTTGTTTTATTTATAAATAGAGCTCTTCTATTTTCATGTGTATGGTACGTAGGATTGCCAGGTCTCCTGCTACAGAGGGAGACCTCCTGCCAGCAGCCGCAAACTCCCACTGCTGCTTCGGTGGGCGGGCGGGGGAGGGCGGGAAGCAGGGAAAACTGAAGTTGCTATGCCAGCATGAAGTAACTTCCAGCACAAACCTGGAAGTGGCAGTATCATGTTGGGGTATCTCTCTAGGAATTCTATGGTTAGAGTGTTGCCATGATCAGGTTCATGTCAGATTCATGTCATGATGGCAAATTGCTGATGATCTGCATTTCCCTGCCGCCCCCCCAAGCCTCCCAGTGGTTGCCATATAATATGAGTGGTCAAAGCCTAATCTTGGCAAAGGAAGTTTGTTACCCTCCTGATTAAAATTCTTGCAACCACCAGATGCTAACCACTGATAAATAGGGTTGCCAGCTCTGGGTTGGGAAACACCTGGAGATTTTGGGGGTGGAGCCTGGGGAGGGCGGGGTTTGGGAAGGGGAGGGGCCTCAGCAGGGTATACTGCTTCCGAGTTGACTCTCCAAAGCGGCCATTTTCTCCGGGGGAGCTGATATTGGTTGTCTGGAGATCAGCTGTAATCTCCAACCCTAGTCTGATAATAGAGAGAGATTCAATTTATTTTTTTTATTACAACAAACGATTAAGAAACTTGGTTTGTTGTCATCTGACCCTGGAATGGCATGGCATCTGCAAACATCCACAAAAGCAGGAAGTAAATTACTCATTGTGTGGAGGGTATCTTTCATTTTACCTGTAACAGAACATCCAAACAGGTAGCTTTTTGTGCTGAGTTCAATGGGACTTACTTCCAAGTAACTGGCCATAAGATTCAATCAGTTTTTTCTCCTTCTCTGTCTGTTTTTTTTTTGTGAGGGAACCCCATCCATATTAATGAAGAGTTTGGGAGAACTGAAATGCTTACACACTGTTTTCTGTTATTTTGCTTAGCGCTAATGAAAGTAGTACGTGCAAAGTATTCAACAGTTAAGGACCATCAGATTCTTACTTTTCAGCAGCATATAGGCTTGCCAGCTCTGGGTTGGGAAATTCCTGGAGATTTTGTGGGGTGGAGCCTGAGGAGGGTGGGGTCTGGGGAGGGGAGGGACTTCAGTGGGGTATACCATAGTGTCCCCCTTCCAAAGCGTCCATTTTCTACAGAGGAACTGATCTCTGTTGCCTGGAGATCAGCTGTAATCCCGGATCTCCAGCCACCACCTGGAGGTTGGCAAACCTAAATTCATCAGATAATACATTAAGCAAAACCATAGTGACTGGCCATCTCACTTACTGTGAATAATCCTGACTCCTAAAAATATCCAGTGTTCTTTCCACACCTTTCACTCCCCAGTCCTCATTGGGACAATATAATAGGTGTACAATATTTCTAAATTCTGTCATATAATAAAAACAAGTTCGACAAGCCAAAATAAAATCATGCAAATTAAGTAAAGGTAAGGATATCTGTCACAGAATGTGAGACTGATTTCTAGGTCTGGGACCATTCACCCCCTCTCTGTGCTTGAATTTCAGATTGAATGATGAGGGATTTTAGTCAGGACACTCAGCCATTTTTCTGAAAATTGTCATCTTTTCCTGCATCTCTGAGTTTAGCTGCCATTTCAGTATTTACCGCCATGGCCTGATGGAAGTTGTGACTTGCAGTGAGCTCTCATGCAAAAGGGAGACCAGCAATTTGCTTTGGTGCCACTCACCATCTAGTGCAGCTTCCCAGAAGCTTCTGTCATTTTACTATGATATTGCAGAGCTATATCTGGTTTGCGTGAAGTGGCACTTGTCACAGAAGCAAGCAATGCTTCAAGTAATGCTGTGCTCCTTCTTAGGAGACTTCTCCACTCACACTCAGGATTTAAAGCAGGGGGCGGGGAGGAAGGGAGAAAATAATACATTTTGCAACGAAACCCTGAGTGGGCAAACATTTTAAGAAACTGACTCCATTTTCTAACAAACAGAACCTTTCAAAATGATCATCGCTTCAAACCATGTCTGTTTAATTCAGGTTCAGACACCCAAGTTTTGAGTCTCGCTAGTTTTAGAGATAATAGTTGGGATTTGTTAATGCCTGTAGACTTCATTGCAGCAAATGCTGCTTTTGGTCTGGCAAGCCAGATGGCAAAAATTCCTCCTCCCAAGGAGGTTTTCTGTTGTTTTTTCTCCCTATGGCCACAGATAAGCTCCTTGGCTATTTCCCCGAGCAACTTGGGATGGAAGCATCTCTCTGCGCCTAGGATGAATATTTGGTCGCAATCAAATGAAAATGCAGAATGAAAGCATGACATGCAAATCGGTTTCAGGGGTGTCATTAGCATGGAATGCACACTGGAATTTCTCCAATGGCATCAGAAAAGCATGGGGTCCCATCATAGCAATCCACTTCATGAACAGACCTCCCATGAGTCACTGAGAAGTGGGCTAAACAAGAAAAGGGCACCGTCTCATCAGTGAAAGCATCAATCCTGTAGGAGTCTGGTATGAATCAGTGACAGAACCGACTGTTCTGATGGACCAACATAACTGTTTTTGATCTCCCACAGAGAACACTGAATGATGCCACCGCCCAAGAGGAGGAGAATTCTAAGGATGGCCAAGAACGTGCCAATTAGAATTTCCATCCAGTAGAGCAGCAGTTCCCAACCTTCTCAGTATGGTGACCCACAAGACCAAATTTATTTGGCATGGTGACCCTACTGGGTACGGTGACCCATCCAAGGCTCACCCAAGGGGTTTTTTTGGCACCCTAGTCAGATGATGGAACTTGGCTACAATCTAGTTCAGAATTCAATTTTCTACAGTGAGAAGCCAACAAATATCACACACCGGGTAAAGCTGCCCCCATTATGAACCCCAAACAAGTGGCATTCCAACATACACAGGCTTTGCATATGGAAGTTACATTCCAGCCTTTGACCACCTTCTCCTTCTCCATTACTCTCTCCAATCCCCCCCCAAGATTCTAAGAAACTCTCTTTAGTAACCATCAGGGCACGTTTTATTTGATCAACATAGGCCCCGGTCACACGGAGAATTTGCCCCGCGAGAGGGACGGCTTGCCTGTGGATTAAACCAGCGCAATCATACTTTAACATCTGGGAAGTGTCGCACTCCCATCTCTAACCCGCAGCTTCGGCCCGAAGACTACTGGGAACTACTGGGAAGCTACTGGGAACCATGCACTATTTTCCTGATAATGCGCGGCACGTGTGGGCGTCTGATCAGGAAGCGCTGGTAGCCCATGGCAGCCAGCGCCCGTCGGTGTCCCATGCATGCGCACAAACGCCTTGCTGCTGTGTTGCCTCGTGTGGTGTGATTGGCTGCCAGAGGCTTGGGCAGGGAGCCTCGGGGGAAGGTGAGATCGCGCTACCGTACGTCTTTTTGCACCGGCTCTAAAAGCCTCCCGTTCCCTGCGGATTATCCCGCTCATGTGGCCAGGGCCATATATATGCAGTGAAGAAAAAAAAATACAAACTAACGTATGTCATGGAAGGCACTGTTTCCAGGGTCAGATCTTGATCTCCAAAATACAAAAGACAGCAATGGAAAGGGCCAGGGTGGCCATTTCTAGAGGCTTCGTGGCCCACTTCTGGGTCCTGACCCCAGGTTGGGAAACACGACAGTAGAGCACGTTGTCGAAAGGGGAAACCACATCCAGCTACTAGTTAATACTACCCGGTTTGGCTTTTATGGCCTGGGTGCTTAGAAAAGGCACTAAGTGGCAGAGCAGACATGATGCTTCTGTGGTTTTCTAAAAGCTATTTAGTGGCACTTGGAAGATGAAGGGTCCTTGGGTTGAGAGAGTGTTTAACCCTTTGCTGCCATACTACCAGAATTTAAAACTCACCTCCAAAGCTGCAATGCTGTCTGGGGAGGGGGGGGGTATAAGTGCCTGAACCTGTCTCTCGTCTTCCCCAAGAACAAATTTATGATTGAGGGAATTGTGTTTTAAATCATGGAAGAGGCATGAGGTTTAAACACCCACTTGCTCAGCAGTCCTTCTAGAAAGCAGCTGCCTGGGACTCCTGACTAACTTTAAAATCTCCAGTAAATCCTTAACATGGGTATTTTCTGTTTCGGCCTCCAGACTTTGCTAATACAAAGAAAACGATAGTCCATAGTTCTGCTCTCTGCTTCACCAAGGGACCCATGAATTCTGGTTATAGTGAGAAACTGGTTGAACTAAGCTGTAAACTGTGTACTGTGTATTTGGGCATTTACAGGGTACCTGCCCCAAAGGACAGATCCTTGCCCGAAAGACAGAGAAACAAAGCTAAGGAAAATGGGGGAAATGCCATTGCATGCACTAATGCCTGATCCACACATATAACAAAATGAGGTGGGAGTAGGTGCCAACTCTGGGTTGGGAAATTCCTGGAGATTTGGGAGTGGAGCCCAGGGAGGGCAGGGACATCAGTGGGGCATAATGCCATGCAGTCTACCCTCCAAAGCAGCCATTTACTCCAAGGGGACTGATTGCTGTCACCTGGAGGTCAGTGGTCATTCCAGGAGATCTTGAGGCTCCACCTGGAGGCTGGCAACCATGGGTGGCAGCATCTTGAGGCAGTAAATCGGGTTTTACCACTTTGGACCCTGGGTGGGGAGAGTCAAGTTCAGTCTGTAGGTGAGGAGAGGAGAGTCATATCCCCCCCATGTAAAGACTCCCTGCACATCTCAGCAAGAGGTTCTTCTTGCCTGCCTAGCACTTTGTATGCTGTGCTCTTTTTTCATTTGCAGGGAATCACTAGTGACTAGGCCTTAGACATGGGAAAATATCATCATCATTCACCTGCACTTTGAGATATTAGTACAGTCCATTCCACCATCTCAGCTATCTCTCGTCTCATCACCCACCTCATTATGTGTAGGCCAGGCCTTAGACTGCATCCCCTGCTGAAATCGAGTGTAAGGGATTAAGATAAAACCTTCTCAGAAGAAGTGAACTTTGAGATGAGATTTCAAAGAAAAGAAAGAAATGGCACCACAGAGGTATTCTAGAATGGATTGTCTATAAGAACGTAAGAGAAGCCATGTTGGATCAGGCCAGTGCCCTTTCCAGTTCAACACTCTGTGTCACACAAACCCCAGATGCCGTTAGGAGGTCCATCAGTGGGACCAGAACTCCAGAAGCCCTCCTGTTGTTGCCCCCCAAGCAACCAAGAATATAGAGCATCACTGCCCCAGACATATTGTTCCATCTATACCTTGTGGCTAATAGCCACTGATGGACCTCTGCTCCATATCTTTATCCAATCCCCTCTTGAAGCAGTCTACATTTGTAGCTGCTACCGCTTCTTGCAGCAGTGAATTCCACAAGTTAATTCCATGTGTTAATTACTCTTTGGGTGAGGAAGTACTTCCTTTTATCTATAAGAACATAAGAGAAGAAGAGCTGGCCGAAGGAGTTGCAAGGGTGGAAGGGAGCAGGAGATTCTAGTCATTAAGGTTGTAAACTTGCTTCCACTGGATGTGGTAATAGCTGCCAACTTGGAAGGCTTTAAAAGGGGGGTGAACAAATTCATGGAGGATGGGACTATCAGTGGCTACTAGCCATGATGGATATCTACTCTCTCCAGTATCAGAGGCAGTACCCCTCTTCATATTGAGCACGGGCAGGAGAATGCTGTTACAATCATCCTTTTTATGGACTTCCTATAGACAGCTGGTTGGCCACTGTGTGAATAGGATGCCGGACTTGATGGGCCTTTGGTTTGATCCAGCATGATTCTTCTTATGTTAGAGTTACCAGCTGCCAGGTGGGGCCTGGATATCTCCTGGGATTAAGGTTGATCTCCAGATGATCAGTTCCCCTGGAGAAAATGGCTACCTTGGAGGGTGAAATCTATGGCATTTTACTCTGCTGAGGTCCTTCCCCTCCCCAATCCTTCCCTCCCTGGGCTCCACCTCCAAATCTTCAGGAATTTCCCAAACCAGAGTTGACAACCCTATTTAAGTTCCAGATGGGGCCTGGAGATCACTCAGAAGACCAACTGATCTCCAGGCTACAGAGATCTGTTCTCCTAGAGAAAATGACTGCTTTGGAGCGTAGACTTTGTGGCATTATACCCTGCAGAGGTTCCCCCCTCCCCAAACCTCACCCTCCCCAGGATCCCCCACCAAAATCTCCAGAAATTTCCCAGGCTGGAGGTGGCAGTCCTATTAGCCATCCACGGATGGTAGAGTTGAAGGAGCTGCCAGGGACCTATCAGGGCCTGAAGGATGAGAGATAAATGTGCAAGACCTTGCAGAAGGCTTTGAAAGTCAGGACCAGTGTTCCCTCTAAGCTGAGTTAGCGTAAACTAGCTCACCGTTTTTTAGCCTCCGGCTCACAGATTATTGCCTTAGCTCAGGAAGGATGGCTCCAGAGCAAACTCATTTATGCAGCAGCCAAATCGCTCACTCACAACTTTAATGCCAGGAGCTCACAAAGGAGAACTTTTGCTCACAGGACTCTACAGCTTAGAGGGAGCATTGGTCAGGACAAGGAGTTGGTGCCAGATACAAGAGTGGTTGGGAAGTCAAGAGAAGGATTTAGGAGGGATGCCCCATAGTCTAAATGTTGACAGAGGTGATATCTGTGGAGATGATGGGATGGGATGAAACAGTTTTTTTGATCGTTAAGCCTGTGCATTGCGCTTGAAGTATATACTGCCTAAAGGACTGTTAGAGCCATAGCTGAAAATAATTTAATTGCACCTTGGCACGTGCGCTGTTCCGCTCGTTCCTGGGAGAGCAAATTCACTCTCCAGGCATCATGAATCTCAGCCTGGGTCTAGATTACAGGAGCGCCTCTATTCAGTCGGCAATAAAAATAAAACGATTGACTATGCATAGAACAGTCCCACCAAATCCCAGCTGGCTTCCTTTTTTGAAAATGCTTTTCAGTTGTCTTGAGCATAAAAAAATATGCAGAATGCAGTAAATGCAAAACACAGAGGCACACAGCGTTTATCTTACCACCCTTCGGGCAAATGATTCTGCTTAACATAAAAAGACCACGTGCGTGATTGAAACAGGGCAAAATTATTTTGCTTTGTCCCCCAAGAGGATCTGGCTTGCATCTCTGGCAGCCTCTTGACTTTCAAAGGATGTTGGCAAGAGTTATTATTTTTTTAAATTGAAGTCCTAGCAAAGTGCCCACCTTTATTTTGTCCTAATGTGCTTTTGCAGTGCTCTTCTTGTAAATCCCAGTGATGTACAATGGGGAATGTCATTTGTGGCTTTTATTTATTCTGGTTGCTTCTCACCCCCCCCCAAGACATTGTACAAAGGGTTGCTACCCTTCATCCTCACAACAGCCCTGTAAGATAGGTTAGGTTACATTCAACTTGGCATGTGCACTGGGGGGGGGGAAACACCGGTAATTTAAAAGCACAATGTGTCACCCCATTCAATTGAACATTTATTCTTCACCTTCTTTTAAACAACCAACCCCCCACAAACCCTAGCTTTTAAATTAAAAAAGAAAATCTTGTCATAGATGTGATGATGTCACATGGAAAGATGCGACCTCGTAACATCAAGAGGAGTAAACCAGTCTCAGTGCTGTGCCCAGCTGGCTTCAGCCACACACACTGGAAGAATCAGTTTCCTTGAATGTGTGATCCTTATGACTGTGGGTTGGATACAGCCAGCTGTTCCATTAGGGTCTAACAAGATGTTACATTTTACATGGGTATACCGTACTGCTCCCGTGAGCTCCGGGTGGGAACTCCATTTTGAAGAGTCACAGGGGGCTGATTTGGATTTGGACCATGGCGTGGGGGAGGAGGGGTTCCTACCTCCCCCCATGCTGTTCTCCCAACCTGAAACAGCACCAGGGGTGTTATTTGTCCTGCTGGGGACAGCCTACATGCCTACTGAGCTTTCATGACCCCCAGCACTATTTCAGATTGGGAAAACAGTATAGGAGGGAAGGCAGGAGCTCCTCCTCCTCCTCCTCCTGTGCCATGGTCCCAGTCTGAACTGGCCCCCTGCAGCAATTCTACACAGTGTTGCCAATAGAAACCCAAACCTGCAGTATGGCTGCAAGTCTCCATGGTGAATTAATGTAAAATGTAACATCTAGTTTGCCCCCCCCAAGTTTTACCCAATTCCCCTTCTTAGTAAAGCCCCCATGAAGGGTTGCCAGCTCCGGGTTGGGAAGCACCTGGAGATTTTTGGGGTGGAGGCTGAGGAGGGCGGAGTTCGGGGAGGAGAGGATAGGAGAGGGTGTAATTCCATAGAGAACACTCTCCAAAGCAGCCATTTCCTCCAAGGGATCTGATCTTGGTCGTCTGGAGATCCATTGTAATAGTGGGAGACCTTCCCCCATCCCACATGGATTTTAAAGATACAGACCAAGGTGCTCAGCATAGCCTTGTTTTCCCCCAGTGGTCCTTCCTTTTTCACCAGCAGAAAATCTGTTTGCATCCAACGCTGTCTATTTGGGGGGAAAATACATGACACATGTTTCAAACCATGTGCACTTGGACATAATCTTGAGGTGTTTGAGTTGCCTTCCTGAATCCAGCAGGGACAAGACACAGCTACTATCTTGGTCTCACCCAGTCTGGTGCTTGAAATTGTGCCAGCTGCAACCTGTATCCAAATCATCAGTCATGAATTTAGAGAAGGTGTTTCCACAATCACTTCTCCTAATCATACGTCTTACTAGAATCCAGGAAGATGGTGACTTTCTACTGCAGACACCTTCCTCCATTTTAAATCCACCGAACACAGCAAAACAGTTCTTCCTACCCTCTCTATCCATGCTTGATTTTTCCATTGCTGTTGCTTCTAACATACTAGTCTTTGATATAAAATTTCCTATTCCCATTTTCTCAATCTGCTTGTTTATCACTGAAGGTACAAAAATATTGTGAGATGATAAAACTGACGGAGGCATGTGGGGCGGAGGAGTCATCACAAAATGGTGGAATGGTTGGGGGATAGGTGACTGGCTGCGATCCCAAGGTCCTTCTCACAGATCCTACTGCCAAGCCAGGTATTTCTCACTCACCACTCAGTGGCCTTTGATTCTTTTTGCCGAAATGCAGAATTTTGCATTTCTCTCTGCAGAATTTTATTTTGTTAGTATCAGCTCAGATTTCCAACCTGCCGAAGTCATTTTGAAATTTAGAGACTTTGTGTGGGGCCCAGGGTTCTCCTGGAATTTCAGTTGATCTCCAGGATACAGAAAGCCAGGGCTATTTTAGGGCAGGAACACACAGGAACGGAGTTCCGGCTGGCTCCTGAGTTGGCCACACCCAGCAGGAACTCATTAGCATAACAGGCCACACCCAACAGCAGAAACTCATTAGGACTGGCCACATTAGGGGTGTGTGGCCTAACATGCAAAGGAGTTCTTGCTACAAAAAAAGCCCTGGGTTTTGACAAGAAACAAAGTAAACAGAATAAGAAGCAAAAAGTGGGTGTGGCTGGATGACCACACTTCTGGTAACATGGGGGTGTGGCCTAATATGCTAATGAGCTGTGCTGTCAGGGTGTGGCCTAATAGGCTAATACGTTTCTGCTGTTGGGTGTGGCCTATTATGCTAATGCGTTTTCTACAAAAGAAGCCCTGCAGAGAGCAGTTCCCCTGGAGAAAATGGCAGCTTCAGAAGGCAAACTCTGTGGTATACCATAGATTCTAGGCAAAATCCCTCTCCAGATCCCATCCTCCACAGATACTGCCCCCAACTCTCCAGGACTTTCCCATATCATACTTGGCAATTCTATTTCTGTCTTCTGTTAGCCATCTCTCCCAGTTTTGTGTCAATTACAAATCTGATAAGGATTCCTCTGCCCCTTCATCCAAGCCATAGATAAAAACGTTGAAGGCTACCAGACCCAGGACAAAATACTGTAGCAGAATGTGATGTCAGCTGAGGAGCTTGATTAAAAGACTCCAAAATTTAAGTATTTATTAAAATATTTATATCCCACTTTTCCTCAGGGCTCAAGAAGGCTTACTCGCCAGTAACAGAAAACAGAACAAAACTTCATTAAACAGACTGGCTCAGCTAGCCATCTGTACATGCTACACTCTTCCCCTTGTCTCCCCTAGGAGGCCTCCCTAACCAGGCTTCCCTTTGACCCCTCAACCAGGAACTTCTTTCACACACTTCACTCGGAACTTCTCACCTGATGGATAAAGAACCATGACATTCTCCCACCTTGATTTTCTCTAAGATGTTTTCCACACAGGGACAGGCTTCTGTAGTTTCCCTGTGACTGCCAATACAGCACAGTGACAATGGGGGTTCCACATGGTTTCCCTATAGTTTTCCTGCCCCAGCCCCCAAGCCACACCCCACCCACAAGGGGTTTTTTTTAGCCATTAAAACCCCTGCAATTTAGGGTTGTCAGCCCACAGATGGGAGTGGTGGATCCTCCGATTCTTGGGCTCTTGCCCTCTGCTGGCCAGCTAGCTGGTGAGGAGAAGCCCCACCCCCAATAGCCACAACCCAGTGTGACATCCCCAACGTGATGATGTCACATGGAAGTGAGGTCATCACGCCGGGGACTTTGTGCAGCAGTGCTCTGGTATTTTGGGCAAAACTCTATGGTAACCAGAGTTTTGCCTGAAATACCAATGTCACTGTGTGATGTCCCCAGCATGATGACGTCACTTCCATGTGACATCATCACATCAAGGACAACATGCATGGTGAGGTTGTCCTCCCCCCACTCCCGGAAAGCTCCCTCTCATCTCCCCCTCCCCACAAGAGCCTAAGTCCTGGCAACCCTACTGCAATTGAATATTGTTATAACAATATAACAATCTGTGTATGAGGTTCTGTGTATTCCCTTTATTTTTAAACAGTTAAGTCTCTAGTTCCCCTGATTATGGAGGCACACACCTTAAGCTGCTATATGGGCTTGGTCCAATCAGAAAATGTTTGGAGGTTTAACAAAATGTTGAAAGGTTGCAGGCGAAGCACCCTCCAGTGACTGAGGCAGCTGTTTCTGAATGGGCGCTCCCGGTCCCTGCAGGCAAACTCATGAAGCACCGAGATTAAACGTTCAGCGATATAAAAGGTGAGAATCCACATATGATTCTCCTCCACTTGTAAGCAGCTGGATCACATTATGTATATGTGAATGCTTTTCATCATTTTTTCAAAAACTGCTCTAGGCTTACAGATGGTGCTCAAGATAAAATACGTGATTAGAGTGAGTTGGCATGTTCTTCAGCGAGAGCTGGACTGACTGACGTGCCAGTCCTGTACCACAGAATGGGTGAAATGATCTCTTTTACTGGATCAGTTGATCATTTAAAGTAGGGCTGCCCAACCTTGTTGAACCTGTGGACACTTTTGGAATTTTTGTAACAGGTAGTGGGTACCACGCAACAAGACGCTGCTATGGGAGCTCAGTTGAATCACAAAACGTTGGGAGGTTCCACAAAATGTTAAGAGGTTCCAAGCCAAGCATCCTCCTATGATGTTTCCAAGTGGATCCTTCCTGCAAACACAAAGGTGAAAGGTCTCCTGGGCCCTTCTGAATCACCTCCTGCTCCAATGAGGTGGCTTTGGGGGAGAGGAAAGCAGCCATCAGAAAATACATCAGCAGGTGCCAAGGTGGCACACGCCACACTGGGGAAAGTTGATAGAAAATTTCGCAAGCTTTCAAGTGTACAAAACTCTTCTTGTATCAGAAATACATAGCGTAAAAATAAAATGAATCTCTGCATATGTCCATATTTATTACTACTATTGGCCCTGACCTGGATAGCCCAGGCTGGCTTGAGTTCATCAGATCTTGGAAGCTAAGCAGGGTCGGCTCTGGCTAGTATTTGGATGGGACCCCCAAGGAATATTGGGGTCATGATGCAGAGGCAGGCAGTGGCCAACCACCTCTGAACATCTCTTGCCCTGAAAACCCTCTGGGGTCACCATAAGTCAGCTGTGACTTCATGGCACTTTTCACCACCACTATGACTACTATTGATGCTACTTGTGGAACAAAGAACAAAACTACATGAGGAATAATTCCCAAAATGTGATTCAGGAAGCCTTGAGGTTCCTTGAGGTCTTATCAGGGGTTCTTCAAATGAGAAGACTGGGAATGGCAGCAGTGCAGAAGACAACTGGTGAGCAAACACTGGTTACCTGTTAAGAGTCTGATCCAGCCCTGACCTGGATAGCCCAGGAAAGCCTGATCTCAGAAGCTAAGCAGGGCCAACCCTGGCAAGTATTTGGATGGTAGACCTTCAAAGAATACCAGAGCCAGAAGGCAGAGGCAGGCTATCAAGCCACTTCTCTATACGTCCTTCATGCCCCAGTAGGAGTTGCCAGAGATTGCCATGACTTCCAGGCACGGGCACACAAACACACAAAAAGAGTCTGATCCAAATGGCCCCCGAGGTGCTGGCAGAGTTGCTGGGGCTTGGCCCTCTAGGGCAGTGGCCTACCAGGAAATTTTCCTGTAAATTTAATGGTCAGTCCACCCCTGACTACAAATCTTCTCTGCAATGCAAAGTTACACAGACTGTTGGGCTTTATTTTCAGTTTACACCGGGTGACGGTGGGCCCAATGGTGCTCCATTTGAACGGTGCTCCATTTGAACTTTGTGCTCTGGAACATGCCCAATAAACCTCAGCAATATGCTCTTGAGGGAAGACTAAGGTTCCTTGGCAGACAGGTTGATGTGGGATCCATGCTTCAAGCAGCATTCTCCTGCAACTTTGTATTGCAGGCAAGATCTGTAGCTCTGAATGCCAGTGCACTAGATTTCTTTGAGACCCTGCACTGTGGTGGTGGAAAGTGCTGTCAAGTTGCAGCTGATTTATAGCGACCCTTCATGGGATTTTCAAGGTGAGTGGGGGGGTGTGCCATTGCCTGCCTCTGCATAGCAACTCTGGACTTCCTTGGTGGTCTCCCATCCAAGTACTAACCGGGGCCAACCCTCCTTAGCTTCCAAGATCTGATGAGACTGTGCTATCCTGGACAATCCAGATCATGGCCCTTGTGCTGTAGCAATCTAAAAAACTAGCAAATAACTCTCCCTCCCTCTTTTTAGATTGTATAGAAATTACCCACATTATCCAAAGTCCTTCTAAATAAAGAGAATTAGGGATCATTTACCAAGTCTTTCCCCCAACACTGTTTCTTTAGTCCATCGGGCCAAATCCAGAGTATTGACTGAAAGCTCCATCTGGACACTTAATAGTCAATCCCAAAGGGAAAAGATGACTGTGAATGAATGGCACCTATGAAAATGGCATTTGGCAGCAGGCTGCATGGGAGAGAAGGCAATGGTTCTTCTAATTCCCCCAGCCAGGAAATGAACTAGTAAAATGGCCTGCTGGCAAGACTAGTTGCTGAACACAGCTCATGTATATCAAGGCAGGGGCTTCTTGATGCTAACTGTATTTTTCTTTATTGTTTTCTTTCTTAGTACTGTCTTCTCTAGGTTTTGGTTGTATGCCAAGGAGAGGGAATCTCAATACATGGAGATGACCAGCTGTTGTGGTTAACAGTACCAGGTAATTTGTCAATATATGTATGTATGTATGTACACACACACACACAGGCTCCAGGTTGCTTATATTACCATAAATTAAAAACATACAAACTACAGTAAACCCTGCATCCCCAAGAAAATTCCTGCACTTTAAGCACTATTAAAAGCCCTCACAAATAAAATGGCCTTACAGTGCAACCTAAAAACTTATAAAGATGGGCGCCAATCACTACCTCAAAAGAGCCTGTTCCACAAAGTGGGAACCATTGCAGAAAAGGAATGGGCTCCAACAGGTATCAAGTGGACCATGTTAAGCAGGGGATCAACTAGAAGTGGGAAATACATTTCACCATCACCACCATGTGTGCCGTCAAGTCTCAGCCGACTTATGGCAACCTCATGGTTTTCAAGGCAAGCGAGAAGCAGAGGTGTTTTGCCATTGCCTTCTTCTGTCTTTGGTTGTCCATCCAAGTTCCAGCCCTGCTCAGTTTCCAAGATCTGATGAGATCAGGCTATACTATAGCATTCCACATCCCCCCTCCATCTCTGCCTTGGTTGTTTTAGGTTTAGGACAAAATTCTAATTCTTAAACCCAATCATTTCATTTTTGGCAAGAGGTTTTACACTATATAAGAGCAGATCACTAGGCAATTATCGTTAAGACCTGAGTATCTTTTGCTCCATCTTTGGGATGAGTCTTTTATTTCACGTTCTAGCAAAGATCGGGACAATACAATGCTAATAGCAGCAAAACTAGCAATAGCATCAAATTGAAAAGAAAAAAATGGCCCTACAATCAAGATATGGGATTGCTATCTCATGGAAAAACAGGCCAGGCAGCAGAATTGGATAACAAAGTTTTTAAGTCCCACTTTGCAATGAGATGGTTTCCAATTATGGAGTTCATGGCAAAGCATGAGATTTTTCTCTCAGATTCGACCTCAAAAGACTTACTCCCTTTATAATTTGATCTTGCTAAGCCAGTATCAGATGTGGTATCATATACAACCCAACTACACTAGTAAACTGAGAAGTTGTGAGCAGTTAAAGTGTTTTGAGGCTCACCTCGTTTTAATTTTCTTGTTTGAGTTTGTTTCCCAATGTGTACTGTTAACTATGTTTATTTTGTGCCTATTTTCTGATAAATTGTTACAGTTACTGTATTCTTGTGTAAATTAAAATTGTTAATTAAAAAAAGAAGTCCAATGTAATTATACTGGAAACAAACAGAAATTGGATCTCAAAACAACAACAACCACCCAAGCATTTCAGAAAACCCTCTTGAATCTTTCAGTCAGAACTACACAAAGCCAATCAATGACTCATGTTGAACTCAGCCCATCTTTTCTCTACTCCAGTCTGGTGTAGTGGTTAAGTGCACGGACTCTAATCTGGAAGAACCGGCTTTGATTCCCCACTCCTCCACTTGCACCTGGCTGGATGACCTTGGGCAAGCCAAAGTTCTGATAAGAGCTGTTCTTGAAAAAGAGCAGTTTCTGTCAAGAGCTCTCTCAGCCCCACCTACCTCACAGGGTGTCTGTTGTGGGGAGGGGAGGGGAAGAGAGTTTGTCAGCCGCTCTGAGACACCTTTGGGTAGTGAAGGGCGGGGTATAAATCCAATATCTTCTTCTTCTACTACTCTCTACCAGTAAGTTTAGAAAAATAATCCATATGGTGTGATGTAGTTGCCTTGTGAGTTTCACCACTTCTGCTTGCAGGGGTAAAAAATGTCTGAGGCCACTGCTTTTCATGGTGGCCATACAGCGGCCATCACATATAGTTCCAGCCATCTTGACGCTTAGGGTTTCCAGTCCCCTCTGGCCACCAGCATGGGATGGGGAGTTAGTGATGCTAGCTCCAGATTGGGAAACTTCTGGAGATTTGGGGGTGAAGCCTGGGGAGGAAGGGAACCTCAGTGGGGTACAATGCCATAGAGTCCACTCTCCAAAAACATCCATTTTCTCCAGGGGAACTGATTTCTGTAGTCTGGAGATGAGTTGTAATTCTGGGGGATCCCCAGGTCCCACCTAGAGGCTGACATTCCTATTGGGAGCAGAAAGGTTGAGATGCCTTTTTAATTTGAGGGCTGAGATTTCTTTCTCTATTTGTTACTCTAGACAAAATTGACAGCACCAATGACCAATGAGCAAGAACTGGAACCACATGCTAATCAACCACTGGTGGTTTTCAGCAGTTTGGTGTAGTGGTTAAGTGTATGGACTCTAATCTGGGAGAACCGGGTTTCATTCCCCGCTCCTCCACTTGCACCTGCTGGATGACCTTGAGTAAGCCATAGTTCTGACAAGAGCTGTCCTTGAAAGGGCAGTTCTTGAAAAGAGTTCTCTCAGCCCCAACTACCTCACAGGGTGTCTGTTGTGGGGAAGGGAAAGGGAAAGCAGTTTGTAAGCCACTCTGGGACTCCAATCTCCTCTCTTCTTCTTCTCTCCTTGTTTTGTTCTGTGTGTGTGTGCCCATGCATGTGTGCCTGAAAGTCATAGCAACAGTGGCGACCCCTACTGGGGCATGGAGAGCATTCAGAGAAGTGCCTTGATAACAGCCTGCCTCTACCTGGTATTCCAAGGAAGGTCCTCCCATCCAAGTACTTGTGAAGGGTCGGCCCTGCTTTGCTTCCAAGATCTGATAGAATCAGGCTTGTCTGGGCTATCCAGGTCAGGGCAAAAAAACCCTAGATCTTATGTACATTCAAGGTTAGCCCTACAGCTACCTCGAGCAGAGAGCCATGTAATTAGATGGATCCTGGGCAGCAGGGCTGGGAAAGAACTCTGGAACCTTGGAGAGCTCCCATAGATCAGAGTATACCGTACTGGAATAGATAAATCAGCATGAGTCAGATTTATATTACTGAGTTTTCATGCAAACCCTTTTTTCTTTTTCTGGCCCAAGCAGACCTTCAAGGTGCTCCTAATCAAGGCTTTGTAAAAAAATAAAAAAAAATGTGCAGCCTGACAGAAAATCTCTATTTCCAGGGGGGAAATGGGCAGTTCCGAAAGGATAACTGTGCAGTTCAAATATTCAGGTCATGCAAAAGTTGTATCATGTTAGTTGATGGAGAAAGTGTCTGAAGACAATGGGAAAAATAAAATAGGTCCTCCAGCTTCCTCTAGAACCCCAGAATGTGATCAAGCACCTCAGTTTCTCCTCCCTCTGACAAAGACACTCTTCCTTAGCTCTCCTGCTATTCTCCATATGGATAAACATATGGAGCAGAGGTCCATCAGTGGCTATTAGCCACAAGGTATAGCTAGGAAACTCTCGGTCTGGGGCAAGTGATGCTCTGTATTCTTGGTGCTTGGGGGGACATCAGTGGGAGGGCTTCTAGTGTCCTGGTCCCACTGGTGGACCTCCTGATGGCACCTGGTATTTTTGGTCACTGTGCGACAGAGTGTTGGACTGGATGGGCCATTGGCCTGATCCAGCATTGGCTTCTCTTAAGTTCTTATGTTCTCAACAGAGCATTCACCAATCATTCAAAGAGGAAGGAAATCATCCTAGAATGTGGGGGATCCCTTTCTTCGATAAGGCATGTGAAATTGTCAACGTTACGAAGCTGGTGATGCACACACAACGAAGATACACAGAGGTGCTGTGGCACCATGGGCTGCATCCACAAATCACAACTACACACTGCTGTGCTGTTCCTCTATTTTATTAATATATTATTGCTTAATGGGATCCCTCTCCCACCCTCGCCCACAAGTGGGCTCAGGGTGGGTTACAGTAAAGCGATAAGACAAATTAAAGACAATTTCCACATGATTCCAATTTAAAAACCTAAAAACCACACTAATTGATACCTGATGGCGAACTGGTAGTTTTCCTTTTTTAAAAAACCCCTGCTCACAATCAGCTGACTGATGGTGACCCTGTAGGGTTTTCAAGGCCAGAGACAAACAGAGGTGATTTTGCCTTTGCCTGCCTCTGTGGAGCAATCCTGGACTTCTCCCATCCAAGTGCTAATCCAAGTACTTCGCTTCTGAGGTCTGACAAGAGTGGGCTTGCCCAGGTAACTCATCATAACGCATATGAAAATGAACTTGAAATCACAGCAGCCAATACAAAACTGTAGAATAAGAACACTAAATATCTACAGCAATATCCAGCAACAGGAATGGTCCATAAAGTGACTGACTCAGTGTACGTGTTCAGCAGCCATCCATCAAGGATCGGTTCAGCCATGAATGTTCACACATGCCTACATCAACAAGTGATGACTACCACCGGAGAGTGAGTCACCACAGGCCTAACGCCACCGATGGAAAGTCCTTGTCATCCACCATCATTCGAAACCAGTGCCTTTCAGTGAAATCCCTTCATGCCAAGAGCAGTGAGCCCTCAAGTGTGCAGTAGTCAAATGTAGAGAAATCACATGTTGTACTTGAATGTGTGAACCAGGCCCCCATGAACACTAATCCAGCACAGAAGCACCAAGCTATGCCTCCACGTCATAAGGAGCATTTGGCTCAGTTTTGCTGAGGGCAGGAGTAGATTCTACAGGGCTGCTGAAATCTAACACCGCAATCCTAAGGAGACTCGTGCCTTTCTGAGTTGACTGAAGACAAGAGGCTTAGAAGGGTGTAAACTCTAGTTAGGACTGCACTGTAAATCACGTTTGACCCTTTCTAAATAAGAACGTAGTTCAGCATCGAGCAAACAGACCAGGGGCTGACCTGTAACTTAATTTCACCTCTGATTTTTCCTGCAGTAACAAAAGGTCAAGACACTGGGGTCAACTCCATTATAATGGTGAGGAGGGAAGAAAACAGAAGACGATTTAATTTAAAAAAATTCTAAGCACGTACAGTTGTCATCTGGCACTTTGTCAACACTGGCACATTTGGGCATTAGAGGTGAGCAGAGTATCTTTTCTTCCTGTTGACTGAATTTATGCATTTTTGGGTCCTTGTGGATGGTTATATCTGCAAAAAAATTGCTTTGATAACAGACCCGGTGATTATAGTGAAAGTTTTGCAAAATGCCATTGCTTTTATAGAATATTCAGAAGACATTCAAAAGAATGCAGCATCAGGCCAATTTCCCTAGGAGCAGAAATCACTCCGTTTTACAAATTCATCATCTCAGAAATACAGCATGCAGGGTAAGTGGCATACCTGTCCTGGGCACCACCCGGTGGGTCTCAAAGACTGGTTGTTATTGGGATAATATTCTCGTGCTTCAGGCCTGTGCCAAGGCAGCAGGCAAGGCAGGCGGGCCCTGTGGCATTGGTCGCATGGCAGAAGCCCAATAAAGCACCACTGAATGCTCTGCTGGGGGGGGGGATGGAGAAATCCAAGACCTACAACACAAGGCAGCAGTTTTCCCTCACAACAACTTCTGTCTGAGGACAGAGTTTCAGCAGCTTGATTCTTGAAGGCTCACAGCCGGTGCCAGATCCAGATTCTGTGTATAAGTTTGATGTCAGCGTAGAAAAGCCTTATTATAGAACCACATGGTTTGTTTTAGGTTTCGATACATTATTTATTAATCAGCCATTGATACCCTGCTTTTCTCCCCCAATGGGGACCCTGAGTGGCATACAACATTCTTCTCCCTTCCTCCATTTTACCATCACAACAACAATCCTGTGCAGTAGGTCTGGGTGAGAGAGAGAGAGTGACTGGCTCCAGGTCACCCAGCGAGCTTCCATGGCAGAGTGGGGATTCAAACCTGAGTCTCCCAGATCCTTGTCCCACAGTCTAACCGCTAACCTACTCTGGCTTTCAAATGAGGACTTCACTTCCTTCTGTTTATGTTCAGTTCCATTTTGTTCAGAGGGCCAGTCACTGCTAATTTAATCTTTAACCATCATATAATGATGAGGGAAATGCATAATTGAGTTTCTTATGAATTACACTACAAAAGTGAAAGGTTCCACCTCCTCTGCCTTCTAATCCCCTCATTTTGCCATCTAAAATGGAGTGAGCTATTCCTTCTCTTAACACAACAAAACAACGATGGCGTGAGGTGGTACAAACAGAATCCATGTGAGCTCTCAGAGCTCTTTAATCTGGCACTCACTTCATGTGGGTGCGTGCACAGCCACATAATTTCACTATGTTTCTGGTATCTCTTACATATTCTCTCAAACTTAGCTAGAAAATCATCGTCATTTTTGGGCATCATTTCAGTGGGTTAAATAGAACTGAGGCAGCATTTTAACATAGCGCCATCGTGACTCTTTACTGACTAGTAGCTGCCCCTAGGAATAAACATAAGGAGAGCCCTGCTGGATCAGCCCAGTGGTCCATCTAGTCCAGCATCTTGTTTCACACAGCAGCCAGCCAGCCAGTTGCCCCGGAGGGCCAAACAAACAGGACACAGAGGCTGAGACCTTCCCCTGATGCTGTCTGCTGGTACTGGGATTCAGAATGTATGGTCTGAATTTCATCAAAAGAAACAACAGAGAGGAGAGAAAATCAGCAATACAAAGGGATGTTTACATGGGAAGATGAGGATTCTGAAGTTTAAAACAAAACAGTTACTGTCAGTTCAATCCTAAAAACAATTTCCTGGAAGTAAACACTATTGAATAGACTTGAGTAGGATTCTGGGTAGACCCACTTAGGGTGGCAGTGCTGTTTGATTACTTCCTGCCTCCCCAGAATCAAAGATCAAGCACTGGTGCAGAAACCCGACTTTTACATTTCTGTTTGAGAACTGAATTTGCAAACTCATGGCCCATAATAATTGCCTGTCCCCAATCACATTAAAAGTACACAAAGCTATTTAACTTCCAGTTTAAAGACATATGTCTGGAGTCTGATAAGCCATTCAGACAGAACAGAATTCCATTACAAATAATGCAACACAAAGGAATTGAACATCAATAGCAACTGGATACTAGACTTGCTTTTGATGTGCTGCATCTTTAAGTATAGCTCATAGGATTTTATTTTTTCCAGTTTAAGGAAAGTTTTTGTTCACTGCGTAGCTTTAGAAAGTGGTCCCTGGCCTGGCAACTAATTAAGTCAGTGGTGGAGGAGGAGGAGGAGGAGGAGGAGGAGAGGAGATTGGATTTATACCCCACCCTTCACTGCCCAAAGGCGTCTCAGAGCGGCTTACAAACTCCTTTCCCTTCCCCACCCCACAACAGACACCCTGTGAGGTAGGTGGGGCTGAGAGAACTTCTGACAGAAACTGTCCTTGAGAGAACAGCTGTGCCAGAGATTGTGACTGACCCAAGGTCACATCAGCAGGTGCAAGTGGAGGAGTGGGGAATCAAACCCGGTTCTCCCAGATAAGAGTCCACACACTTAACCACTACACCAAACTAGCTCTCTCGGTGGTCTTCAATCCCTGGGTCCAGACCCTCAGGTTGTTCACAGAGCCCCTCCTGCTGGGTCACACACCGTTAAAGAGCTGCCATTTTAAAGCTTCCTTTTGGAATGGCCTGCTAAATATGCAACACGGGTGCCATGCCTGCTGCCTCTCTTAGAAGGTATGCTGAGAAGAGAAGCAGGACAGCTAGTTCAGGACACTCCGTGGCAGAGTGGATCCCTATGGCTTTGAGCCTTGGCTTGTTCCTCATTATGATAACCTTCTGGTGCTTGGTTTGCATTTCCTGTCCCCAGCTGCCCACAGGCCTGGCAAAGACATCAAAGAGGTCATAACTCTAGCTCTTCCTGTCACATGACTGTAGTGTCACATGACTTCCTGTTATGTGCTTGTACCCCCGTGGATGCTGGCTCTGGACAGATTGAAGGCAACTGAATTCTGTTACCCAAAACTGCAAAAAGAAGATCAGGAAACCAGTGACAAGCTGGGCCAAAGATCTGGAGAGGGAAGTACCTCAGGCTAAGAAAAGATGGAAAGTATACTACCAGTGAAGAAGTGGGATGACACTGGCTCAGGGCACATGAAGATGCAAGCGGGAAAACTAATCAGGAATAGCATACTTTAGCTTTCATTTTTTAAAAAATCTATGAGATCCAGCTTGGCCTCACTGTTCTGGTGTTAATAATATTTAGCATTTATATGATCTGTTAGAGGATTTAATATACACATTATTGCAGCAGTCCTTACAACAACCATGTAAGGTAGTTCAGTACTATCCCTTAACACAGATTGGGCTGGGGTGGGAGCTGTGGCCAAAGGCTTCCTAGTGAGTTGGTGCCCAATTGAGTTGGTGAATTTTAATGGGAAGCTTCCTGGTTTGCAGCTGACTTCTCATTGCCCCTATGCTTACGCTTGCTCTGCATTTCTAATGGAGTCCGGTCCTACTCAGCCCTTGATCCTTATGGAAGCATTTCGTAGCATGATCACTTTCTCACAGCAATAAAATAAAGCTGGACCGGGGAGGGGCAGCAAATTCTGTCTGCAGGAATTGCTTTTGAAGACATTCTGTTGGGGCCTATATGGCCTCCATGGAGATGAGTGAGTGAGAGGTATTGGTCTCTATGCAAGAGATGTGGCTTGTGTTCTCTCCCCTCCCCCCTTTGCTGACACACGGGAAATCAAAGGTCTATCCGGACATGATGTTCCCTCACTTCCTAACATGCCGATACTAGTAGAATGTGTTCTTAAAGCAAACCTATGCAGATGTTTAAAAAAAACCTCCACCTTTGTGAGTGTTCAGAGAGAAAGGAGAGAAAATGGAAATAAGAGCATCTGTAGGCACAGCAGGCACCTGGCAGGGGGAATAAAATGACTTCCTGGTTCTCATTATGCTCCATTGTGCAATCAGCAAATGCGTTATTGCATTCATTCAAGATTTGTTTCATCTGCATAACAGCATTAGCATGGACTGACGTAGCAGACCCCCAAACCCTTCAAACTCTGAGCAATGGTCCCTTTTAGGGAGCTGCTTTAAATAGCCATCTTCTGTCTTGAGCACAATCCCGATCTAATTCAGCTGTATGGCCAAACTCCTGTTTGACCTCAGTAGATAGAATAGGGCTGCATCCTCTGTTCAAAACATAGGACCAGACCGTGTCTTGGGAAGAAAGGGGCAGAATGGTTTTCCAGAGCAGGCATCAATCAATTTTTAAACATGCAAAAGGCATACATTATTTATAGTTGCGTGTGTGTGTGTGTATGCTCGCTTCTCTTTAAATGGGTGGAAGATCTTTTCCTCCGGCCACATCTAAAGATTCCAGTGCAAATTCCAGTCCACAGGGAACTTTCCTGGTTAGCTGAGCTGTATCTAGAAATCAAGTGCAAACTGGAGACTTTTACAGTGAATTCTCCTGCAGTCCTCCTCCTGATGTGTTTCTGGCTGTGCCCAGACTGGCAGGTTGGTGCAGTTTGGGCACGCCCCTAGTTACTCCATCACATTTTGTGATGGGGATTTTCGATCAGACTCCCACCCTGATCCAGCCACACCACGCACTTCTTCCATGGTTCACCAGTCAGATTAGTGCTGAGCATCAACCATGGAGCGTGCAGTCTGATCTTTTTTAAAAAACAACTTTGACCTTTTTTTTGAAAACATTTATTGGGTGTGCATGTGCGCCCATATGTATATGCGCTACAATTTAAAAAAAAACAACAGTGGTGAAACTGGAACTAAAAGTTCACACTTCCAAAATGGTTCGTGCATGCACTAGGGGATGCATCCAGAAATGTGGGATGAATGTGCAGGGATCCATCAGCACCAGAATTTAACTACTGTCTATTTACTCCATCTCCAACTCATTTTATGATGGAGTGAGTATGACTGGGGAACGGCTGCCAGATGTGGCTGTGTGAACCAGCTGGTTTAATCTGTTAGGGCAAAGCAACTACATCTGGCCAAACTGTCCGTCTGACTGCAGCCTCTGTTATGTTTACAGGCACATCATTTGTTTTCTAAGACATAAGTGGCCTCACTTTTTTGTTTTGTTTTTGTTCTCACAAAATTCTCAGTGAGCGAGCTATTTAGACTAAGCACCACACAGTTGCATGCCACCGTCATTTACTATTACCATGGCTAGTTAATCTAAACAACAGCCTCTCTGAATTCGCTAGGCTAGAAAGGGGAAACACATTTTCTATGCTTAACCATGAAACCATTTCAGCACTTAGAGCTGTGGACAGCAAACTGCTCTTGAATGTTCCTACCCACACAATGAAGGGGGGAAAGCCACTGAAAATCCTTTCCTTCGTAATGGCCAAAAAAAGTGGCCGAGATTACGTGCCTAGGCTGCCTTCCCCCCACCCCACCCCCAGTTATATACCCAAGATCACCAGCATGGGTTAGATCTGCCATACCATATCCACCTGCAGTTACACACACAAAAATCCTTCAAAGAGTGGGGAGAAAGCAAACCATTCTGTCACTCAACTCAATCCCATACAACAGGATTGGGTTTGAAATTAATGTATTTAAAATATTTCCACACTCATCTTTCTCCAGACCATCTCAGGACCCGAGACAGAGAACACCAATATAATCCCCATATAAAAACAACTGGATGTGGCAAATAAACATGAAAACAACCTATTTAAAATGCATTAAAATCATATTAAAAATTAATAAAACCTGAGACCCCACTAGCAGCATATATTCCCTCTTAAAACCGGCTTGGGTTGCCCTGGAAATGGTGAACGGATCTGATTCTGGTTTGAGCTCCAAAAGGCAAGCAGTGAAGACGAGACCATTGTGTGCACCAAGAAAATTTTGGAATCTTGTAAAGGTGTACTTCTTTTTGTGTAGGACTGGTCTAAGGACCGACACAATAAACTGAACTATTGTGTACACCAAGGGGGCTCCCCCCCTACAAACCCGATGCCAGCCACAAAATACATCCACCAGCGCGGCCACCCCACCCTAATCTGGCCTGACCAGCTGTAGCCATTCAACGGAGCTCCCTCTTCGGCTGGTGGACCGAAGGGTCTTCTAAACAGTTCACTCCCCAGGCCTCCTTCCAGTCTCACACCAGATCTTTCAAATGCCCCGGGACTTCTCTCTCCAACCCTCCCCTCCCGACCCCAAATCCGATTCAATTCTAAAGCGATCTTTTGAAACAGCCCACATATCGCAGGCGAGAGTGGGGAGGATCCGGTCCGGCTTCAGGCGTCACGTTTTCCTGTTGGGCGCACGCCCAAGATGCACACACCACCCAACGTCAAAGCGGGGAGGGTCAGGAGTGCTTGTTTGCAAACAGGGGCAGGATGAAGGTGCGCTTCTCTCTCCATCCTCCCCCCCCCGGGCACTCTGATTGGCTGCAACTTTTCGGCCCGGCGTCTCCTCGGGAGCGCATCCTGGGCGCTGCCCAAAATGCCCTGGAGGGGGGAGGTGTCGCCAAATGCCAGTCCCACGACAGGAGGTACCCAGGCGTAAAGCCTTCCTGTCCGGGAGAAACCCTGATCCAACGGCAGGCAGGAGGCTCCGTCCGCGGCGCTTGCAACCTCTCCGAAGGGGACAGCCGCACACATGCCACAGCCCGCGCAGCCACCCGGGCAGGCAACACTCCCACCCGGGCGCTGACACCACCAGCCCTCCGCTCCCAAGAGCCTCCCCAGCCCAGCCACCCGCCTCCCACCTCTTCTCTCCCCCCCCGCCCCGCCTCCCACCTTCCTCCCCGCTGCCTCCCATCCCCATGAAACCCTCCTGCCGAAGAAGGCAGCCAGCCTATCCGTCACCGCTCGCTCTCCGCAGGGAGCTCTCCAGCACTCGCCCCTCGCCGCCTTCCTTCCCGCCCTCATCCTCAATGCTCCGCAGCCAGGCCTTTTCTTCTCTCTCTCTCCCTCCCCCCCCCTTCCCATTCCGGTCCATCCAAGCCCCTCTTCCAGCTCGCCTCCCCAGGATCCCCAAGAGCCGCGGCCCCTCCCCAAGGCCGGTCCTGGGATGGCAAACACGGCGCCGAACAGCCTCGACGCTGCCCCTTCTCTGCAGCAATCCAGTCCTCCAAAGCACGCCCCCCCCACTGTCCAGTGCGATGGTCCAAGGAGGAGGAGGGGGAAGGGACTCCCTGTGCCCAGGCAGTATCCACCCTGATGGACCCGAGCCAGCACCTCCAGTGGGTCCCTCCGATCCAGGGACCTCCCCTATGGAGGCTTGGGTGGGGAGACTCACCGAACATCTGGATGTGGCCCTTGGTGATGGGGTTGAAGCTGCCGCAGGCGAGCAGGATAACGTGGGTCTTGGTGGTTTCGGTCATGGTGTTTTCGCAGGGCTTGGCTCCCTCTCTCCCTCTCCCTGTCGCTTCTCTTTTTTTGTGTGTCTCTCTCAATGTGTCTGCAGAGGGAGGGAAGCTCGCTCGGAGCTCCCAGACGCAAGCGACGTCACCGCCTCCTCCCTCTCTTAACGCTTTCGAGGCCAGGCGGGAGGAAAGGAGACAGGGGGGGCTGAAGAAGCTCAGGGCAAACCAGAGAGCTTTGGCTCATGGGGCAGTTTGGACAGGATGGGCAGAGGATTAAAAACCAAGAGTCTTGGAGCACCATAAAGAGGGAGCATGATTTTATTCCAGGATGAACTTGTGTGGACTAGCCGAGAATCCACTTCTTCAGATACAAAGGAGAGGATTCCTCTCTCTTACATAAAATGCCTGCATAAAAATGCCTGCATAGCATCTGAGGAAGTGGGCTGTCATCCACCAAAGCTGATGCTGGAATAAAGCACTGTTAGCTTTGAAGGTGCTACAACATTCTGGTTTATTGTTTTCTAAAATGGAACTTTTCTCCCAGTAGTAATGTATGGCTGCGAGAGCTGGACCATAAGGAAGGCTGAGCACCGAAGAATAGATGTGTTTGAATTATGGTGCTGGAGAAGTCTCTTGAAAGTCCCTTGGACTGCAAGGAGATCAAATCAGTCAATCCTAAAAGAAATCAACCCTGACTGTTCCCTGGAAGGCCAGATACTGAAGCTGAAGCTCAAATACTTTGGCCACAAAATGAGAAGGGAGCACTCACTGGAGAAGACCATGATGCTGGGAAAGATTGAAGGTAAAAGAAGAAGGGGACGGCAAAGGATGAGATGGTTAGACAGTGTTATCGATGCAACAAACATGAACAAAAGCAAACTCCAGAGGATGACGGAAGACAGGAGGGCCTGGGGTGATGTGGTCCATGGGGTTGCAAAGACTAGGACTTGACTGTGTGACAGAACAACAACAAAAGCAACTTTTCTGGACCTAAAAGAGCATCCAACACACGCAGCCTATTTCTTATTCACTCAGAACAGTTAGTGCTACAACCAACCTTTGGACCAGAGAACAACAGAAGTTCCTTTGCAGGGCAGAACCCTCATTCGGGGGGGGGAGTATATGATTGGCAGTGGGGTAAGCTCATTTTGAGGTGCAGAACTTTTTCAGTATTAATAATATTTGTGGTGGGTTTGTGAATCAGGAATCAAGAACTGGGAATAAGGAACTGGGAACCAGATTTCAGCCTTGTCTTGAGGAGGAGGAGGAGGAGGAGGAGGAGGAGGAGGAAAAGAAGAAGAGTTGGTTTTATACACCACCCTTCTCTACCCAAAGGAGTCTTGGAGTGGCTTACAATCACCTTCCTCTCCCCACAACTGACATCCTGTGAGGTAGGTGGGGCTGAGAGAGCTGTGACTGACCCAAGGTCACCCAGCTGGCTTCATATGGAGGAGTGGGGGATCTAACCCAGTTCTCCAGATTAGAGTCCACTGCTCTTAACCACTACACCAAACAAGTTATGCTTCTACCAGCCCCTGGTCCCCACCCCACCCTGTAACTCTTCAGCATCTCTGTCTTCACTTCTGCCTGGTCTTTTGGCTCCTGCTAGTTTCTACCTGCACCCACCTTGATTTTGGTGCAGCTTCCCCTCCATCTTTAAGGGGCAAATGAATCATTAAAAGGCCATCTAGCCTGAAGAACCAGAACTATCTGGGGGCGAGAACTTCAAGAGGTGATTGGCAGCTCTTGCCTTAACAGAAGTTACACAGCCTACTAGCAAGCACTTCAGAGCTTTGCATGTCACAACAAACCCCAAATGTTAGAACCCCCTTCCCAACTGGCACTGGCTCTGTATACCCATGTGTCATTGTAACTGCTGGACCATGGAAGGAACTGCGAGAATAACATATTATCAAGTCTTAATTATATATCGCCATCAGTGTCAATGGAACTTCACAGAATAACATAGGCACAAACTAGATTTCCGCTTGGAGGAGCTTTATAATCTACATTGAGGACAGGGGTAGCCCAGTAGAACTGCCAACCTCCAGGAGGGCCTAGAGGAATCTCAGAATTACAACTGACCTCCGTATGACAGAGATCAGTTCCCCTGGAGAAAATGGCTGCCTTGGAGGGTGGACTCTATAGTATCATAACTCACTGAAGTCCCTCCCCTCCCTATCCCCTGCCCCCAAATCTCCACAAATTTCACAAACTGGCAACCCTAGAGTAGAGGCAGAATGGCTCTTAACTTACTAGGAAAATTCAAGGTAGGTCACTGTCCTTCAGGGTCACTGGGGCCATGAACAAGCTGAGCAGGGTGGCCCCCGGGGTGCTGGTTTACTTGGGGTCACTTGGTTGGAACCAACTTTGTGCTAACAATGATGATGTCACTGAGGCACAGGTCTGAGCCTCTGGTTGTCCCAGCATTGCAGAGGCTGTTTTGCCCACCTTGCAGCTAAAAAATAACCGTTCGAAGGCAACAGAAGGAGATCATGGTAAAGACAACCTTTCTATCAATAACAATTTGGTGACCATCACAATTTCCTTGATTTAGGCCTAGTTTTTTGAAGTGGTCACAGGTCTATACCCTCAGTGAGAATGAGGGCCAAACTGGATGAGAGGGTGAGAGGCCTGTAACTGGCTTTCCCACTTTTTCAAAAATGTCAGCAGTGCAATGAATCCAAAGCCAAGGCTTCAAAGTCCATTAACTTCTCTCCTGAGAGAGCTCTCTCAGCCTCACCTACCTTACAGAGTGTCTGTTGTGGGGAGGGGAAGGGCAAGGAGACTGTAAGCTACTCTGAGACTCCTTCAGGTATAAATCCAATCTCCTCCTCCTCCTTCATCTTCTTCAACTTCTTTGTCGTCGTCTTCTTTGGACTTAGACGGGCGTAATTGCTTTGGATGGCACTGCAAAACAGCTAGGGTCCCTCTTCACTCCTGCTGGGCCAGGGAAGCAACACTGGCAGAAGTATTTTCTCCCACCCCCATGCTACTTTATTTCCCAAACAAAACTGGCCCCTGTGAAGTTGCTATTTGCCATGCAGACAAAATTAAGCTGGTTCCATCCCCCCCCTTGAAGAGCAAATAGCAGCTTGACGTTCTGTCATTGCTTGGCAACTGGTCTTCTGAATGTGTGCCATTCATGACAGTCAAATAGGTCAATGTGGTAGAACATGCCTTAAAACAGGAGGTTCGATTAGATAATATATGGACCCATCACGGCCTACTTGGCAGCGTCTGGGACGAGGCAGCATTTTCTCACATACAAACCCCATTAAACAGCTAAAATATTCTGACTGAGCTCTGTGTTCCATCTGTCACATGTATTCAAAATTTCAGAGGTTAGCTGCGTTGGTCTGTAGAGGAACAGCTAGGTTTGAGTACCCCAAAAGTCTTGTTGTGATCTGAGATGCTAGTGGATTCAACTCTACATATTCTGAGGGTGCAGCGTTGTGCGTTTTGTGTTGTGGCATTGGGAGTTTTGGACTGGCCTTTTTCATAAGAGCACCTGATTTCCTTGTCTGAATTTTAGGGAAATTGTGAAAACCTATTTGTTCCACCAGCCTTGTGGAGATCTTTTATATTCAAGAGTTAAGCTGCTGCTCATTTTTAATGGCGTTTTGATGCCTCACAAGGCTGAGGGAAGGCGGGAGGAGCATGTCAAAGCTCCTGAAGGGGACTTAAAGCTCAGCCGCCTCAGGCCCAGCAGAACGCCTCTGATATTTTTACTGGAGTCAGAGAAAAAGGAAAACCACTGAGGAGGTGGAGGTGACTGGAGTGGCAAACAGACTCCTTTGGTTCTGAGGCCTTTCCAAAGGGGAACTCCCTCTTCACAAACCCTCCTATTCTGTGTGGCTTCTGGTTGAGTCATATAATGCAGGAACCCAAGCTGAGAGACAGCAACTTGCCCTAGGCCAAGGGACTTCAATCCACGTCTCCCAGTTTCGAGTAGGTTTGCCAGCTGTCTGGAGAGAAAAAATTGTCCTGCCCTTGTCCTGAATGTGGATATACACACCATAGAGGTATGATTCATTCTAACCTTTCTTACAGAGATATTTGGACCATGAACAATAATTTGAAAAATGACTTTTGATGGTCCTAATGTATCCCAGTAACATAGTGGGCCTTATCCAGTTAATGAACTGGCCCTACTTCTTGTGTGTGTTTTAAAACTGAGGTCAAAGATGTTGTGTTTTATATTTTGAATAATTTTACTTTATGGTGTGTATTTTAATTGTTTGTATCACTGTGGAAGGCAGTGTGGCTGAAATGCATTTGGTTTTAATGGCTTTAAAAATTATTTCTTACTTACTATGCATTAAAGCTTTGTTAATTTAACATACTGTAACCATTAGAATTACCCGGCCCCGGTCATACAGGCCAGATAACGTGGGGGGGAGGCATGGCTATTTGCGCCATTGCAATCTGATCTGCCATTAGGTGATCAGATGCAACGGCGGCACACCGGGTCTTCCTCTGTCGGCGTGCGCAGCAAAGAGGACGACCCGGAGGAATAGCTGCACACCAGTGCGATCACACTGTGCTAGTCCGTAGGCAGCCCGTGGCAAACCATTTACCAGTAGGTTGATCCAGGTACCTTTTAAATGTGTATCTTCAGTGACATGCCACAGGTTGGCATGGGTTGGCCACGGGTGCGATACTCCTCCCAGATGTTCCAGTGTGATCGCGCCTGGAAAATCCGCTGGACTATCGTGCCTTCCGTGGAGCAAATGCTCTGTGTGACCAGGGCCCCTGTTATACTTTCTTCCAATTTCTTTTGGATACCTGGCTTTGCTGGGTTGAAGCCCCCACCCCTTTTAGTTCCCAGTTTTATTTTGATTTTTATTATTCTGTGAAGCACCATGTACATTGTAAAATAACACAAAAACAGTATCCTCTGATAGCAATGTACCCCCATCTATTTTATGAAGTTGTCTCATACACAGGAGAGCAATAATTTGGCATGCAGATTTCTCTTTTGCTCCTTTATTTAAAACAACAAACAAACAAAAATGAACCCTAAGCAGAGTTACATCTTGCTAAACCCACTGACTTCTGCCCATTACATTGTTAGTATATCAGTGTCTCTTCCTAGACAGATTTCCCAGTTATCAGCCCTTTGGTGTACATACAGCTTTCCCCTTCCATCTCAGCACTGCTGTCTCCTTCCTTTCTCTCTCATTCCAGAGTTTCCACAAGAACAATAAAGATCTGCATGAAACCACTCATGTATTTTGCTCTTGATGGCTCTTATTCCACATCAGCAAAATCCCTTCTGCTTGCTGGCAAAGGCTGACATGGGCTTGGTTTTACTTTCGGATTTTTTATTAGCTGTTCTTCAGCTAAAGGGCCTGCAGATCAATGTCATAAAATGCCAGCTGCAACAAAGGTTTCTTGTAAATGCAGGGAAACGGAAGTCAGAAATGTCTACACAGGCAAGAGAGCATTATTAATCCCTCAATGTTGCCATCAGGAATCTTCTTTTTTTTAAGTTTTCTAAAAAAAAGTTTTTTCTCAAATTCTCTAAAAGGAACAAGTTCTGTTTTAGAATCATTGTGGTTCTTCACGACATGTAAACCGCAAATAGGGAAATGAAGAAAAATTACAGCGCCTCTCATAGGTGTCTGGAGGGAGGCAAAGGGGATATTTACCCGCTCAGATCCTAAATAAACTGATCTGTGTCATGTGATCTGCAATTACAATTAATAGACCTTGCCCTCTCACTAGAATTATTTCCGCAGATGCTTTTTGATTCTCTTGTTTATTCTGAAGTTCCCTCTAGTTTTTGGAGACCAAAGGCTGATTCCAACACTTTTTTTTTTGTCTTTCAGCAACACAATCCTAAGCAGAGTTATACCTTTCTAGATCCATTTAAGTCAATGGTCTTTAACGGGTGTAACGCTGTTTAGGATTACCATGCAACAGAGGAGGTTTGTCATTGCCTGCCTCTGCAGCATGAGTGCCCTGGTATTCCCTGGTGGTCTCCCATCCAAGTACTAACCAGGCTTGACCCAGTTTAGTCTGCAAGATCTGAGGATGTCAGGCTAGCCTGGTCATCCAGGTCAAGGCACCTTTCGGCTAGTACCCATGATTCATCAAGACTCCTTCCCAAGGATTGCAGTAGTTTCACAATTGTTCTTTTTTTTTTTAACTTACCTTAATCTGGATCTTAATTTGCTGCAGCATTTTAAATACACGGATATGCTGTAGCATTCAGATGTGTGCTTCAACCATGTTACAACCACTTATGACAATGTATTTTCCAATACATACATATATACATGCAGGGCTTTTTTTGTAGAAAAAGGCCAGCAGGAACTCATTAGCATAACAGGCCACACCCAACAGTAGAAACTCATTAGCATACTAGGCCACACCCCCATGTTACCAGAAGTGTGGTTATCCAGCCACACCTACCTTTTGCTTCTTATTCTGTTTACCTCGTTTGTTATCAAAACCCAGGGCTTTTTTTGTAGCAGGAACTCCTTTGCATGTTAGGCCACACACCCCAAATGTAGCCAATCCTAATGAGCTTCTGCTGTTGGGTGTGGCCTATTATGCTAATGAGTTCCTGCTGGGCATTGCCAACTCGGGAGCCAGCCAGAACTCCGTTCCTGTGCGTTCCTGCCCCAAAATAGCCCTGCATACATGAGTGTGTGTCTGTGTGTCTGTGTAACTCAGTTTGGTATAGTGGTTAGGAGCATGGACTCTAATCTGGGAGAACCAGGCTTGCTTCCTCATGCCTCCACATGCAGCTGCTGGTGTGACCTTGGGCCAGTTACAAGTTCTTTCAGAGCTGTTCTCTCTCGAGCAGTCCTCGAAAGAGCTCTCTCAGCCCCACGTACCTCGCAGGGTGTCTGTTGTAGGGAGGGGAAGGGAAAGGAGATTGTAAGCCGCTCTGAGACTCTTTCGGGTAGTGAAGGGCAGGGTATAAATCCAATCTCTTCTTCTTTTCTTCTTCTTCTCTATTGGAGTAGGGAGGGAAAGATATTTTATCCCTTTGGGGGAGCTGTAGGGGAGGGCCTGAGGGAAAAAGGAGCTGAAGGAAGACATATAGATACACACACAACCACACACATTATCACCTGTCTTTCCTCAAATGCCAGAAAGGATTTCAAGAATAGTGTTTCTTTCTTTGCCTCCATGCTCATTCTCCTTTCCTGATACAGGAAATGTTGAAAAACAGCAGTCTCTCTGAGCTGGTACTCAACAGCATCCCTGTTGTTGCCTTGACAAGCTTGTTTACAGCCTCTCTGACAATTCCCAAGCCTGTTCTGAATAGACTCTGTAGATTGAAGGCTCTTGACAAGAGGGTGTGGGCAGGCTACTTATCCATACTTCTGATACCTCAGCATTAAAAGATGAGATCCGTTAAACAAAGCCCCCTCGTACAGGCAACACCCAGGATGCTGTTTGCATGCATCTACCAAGGCTGTTGTCGAATGAGGCATTTAAAACTTGAACACTTAGGAAACACTCTCAAGAAAATTATATTAGGGTCATAAATATCTATGGGTATCTTTAGAAGAAGAAGAAAAATACCCCCAGGAGAACACAAATGCCCCAAAGCACCAAAACAACAACAACAACAAAAATTGCTGAATGCCTTCATGTTTAAAGTCAAACATGCTTTCAGGTTATCTGAAATAGGCAAAAGCTGTATTCAGTCAAGACAGCAGAGATGTTGGTCATGAAGTCTGATTTTATAGGGGAGCTGAGTTCCTCTGTGATACACAGGGTATCTTTTGACCTGTCTGAACAAGTACCCAACCCGAGATTCCCCCTACAGCCAACTTTTTTCTGGAAATACAGGTGGTGTCTGTGGCCAGGAACATTTCCTATCAGTAACAACTGTTCACATCAACTGTATCATGTCTTAGTGTAAGGACAAGCCTCACATTTGTGAAGCAGTGTGGTCAGCTAGGAAATACCCTCACCTCATTCAGTACAAACACTTTCTCCCTCTGTCACAGGAATTTCTGAGAAAAATGGGTTTGGTGCATTTCTACTATGTTCAGTTTGAACCAGGGAAAACTTGACGGTAAAGAGCATCTATTGGCTAGCACCCATGTTTTCACCAGCACACCTTTCCCAGTTACCAGAGCAGTTTTGCAACTTTTTGAAAACCCTAATCTTAGCCTAGACCTCAGTTTGCTGCAGCACTGCAAATGCAAATGCAAAAAGAAGGAAGGAAGGAAGGAAGGAAGGAAGGAAGGAAGGAAGGAAGGAAGGAAGGAAGGAAGGAAGGAAGGAAGGAAGGAAGGAAGGAAGGAAGGAAGGAAGGAAGGGCTATACATTCAGACATCCACTTTGACCACTTGCACATTCAGTTCAGTCTGATAAAAACATAATAACCACACATGAAAAAAAGATCTCATTATGTGTGAATCAGGCCCTATTTTTGCAAAACTAGGCACAAAACTGCAGCCAAAGTCTGGTTATGTATAAATAGCAAATTAAGCAAGAGCAGAGGGCAAATAAGACACACAAAGAAAATTCTAGGCTTTCGATTGCCTCTAGCCTGGGAGAAGCGATTCAACTCTGCACTCTAATGCTACAGGTCACTTAATTACTTTTTCCAATTTATTCTTTAAAAGCAGGGCCTGGACCTTTGTACTATTGGGCGAACATTGTCTTACATCATTATCTGGAATAATGTGGAATCTCTCTCTCTCTCTCTCTCTCTCTCTCTCTCTCTCTCTCTCTCTCTCTCTCTCTCTCTCTCTCGCGCTAAGGAAGTTCTTAAAACAAATTGTAGTTAAAACTGAATTTGTACCAAAGGGCTACCTTATTATTGTACCCAGGGTCCCAGGCTGTGAAGGGCTTTAAAAGTAAAAACTAGTATCTTGGATTGAACTTGGAAATAAAACGGCAGCCAATGAAGCTGAGATGTCACAACAGACATAGCCAGGAATATAATTCTCTTAAAGTAACAAACCTAAATACCACACAGTTGCTGGTTCTTAACTAAACATAAGGCAGGATGCTTCTGCGGGGTAGAAACGGGGTTAGCCTTGTCTCCTGGTTAAGCAAACATGCCAAACAGGAAATCCAAAGACCCAGAACAGAATTGCTATTGTTATTTTAATTTATAGTCTGCCTTTCTTACTGGGACTCAAGGCAAATTACAAGTATGGTTAAAAAAAAAAATCAGTCAGTCAATAAGTGGGTTATAGCCCTGACCTGGATAGCTCAGGCAAGCTGGATTTCATCAGATTTCAGGAGCTAAGCAGGGCTGATCCTGGCAAGTACTTGGATGGGAGACCTCCAAGGAATACTAGGGCCAGGATGCAAAGGCAGGCAATAGCAAGCCACCTCTTTGAACGTCCGAGCCCCAATAGGAGTCGCCAGAAGTCATGACTGACTTCCAAGCGCATGCATGCACACAAACACAGATACTAATAAATAAATAAGTGGATTATAAAATATGATAACATTCGTCAATCAGTAAGAGCACAAAAAGATACAATAACTTTTGACTATAATGTCAAAGATTCTCTAAGAAGACAAAATTAATGCAGTTGGGCTGCGATTGGACAACAGGAGAAAAAATGAACAATGCATATTGGGCACTCAATGAAATTGTTGAGCAGTTGGGCTAGAACAGATAAAAGGAAGTACTTCTTCACCCAAAGAATGATTAACCCATGGAATTCACTGCTGCAGGAGGTGGTGGCAGCTACAAGCATGGACAGCTTCAAGAGGGCATTGGATAAACATATGGAGCAGAGGTCCATCAGTGGCGATTAGCCACAAGGTATAGATAGGAACTCTCAGGCTGGGGCAAGTGATGCTCTGTATTCTTGGTGCTTGGGGGAGGCAACAGTGGGAGGGTTTCTAGAGTCCTGGCCCCACTGCTGGATCTCCTAATGGCACCTGGTATTTTTGGCCACTGTGTGACAGAGTGTTGGACTGGGTGGGCCATTGGCCTGATCCAACATTGGCTTCTCTTAGTTCTTATGTTCTTAAACATATCTGTTAAAGACAACAAGACATTCAGGGTAGGAAAACGTTATACTTAACACATGTCACCTACAGAGCTGATCTCTTACTCTGCAGCTTGGCTCCCTCTACAAGAATGTCCAACTGAACAATGATGTTTTGCACGTTTTGCGAAAGGACAAAAACATGGGAGCCTTCCTAATAGCTGCAAGCAGACCATTCCATAACATAGGAGCCACCACAGAGAATTGCACGTCAACAGATGGCTGCCAACTTTACCTGTTTAGAGAGTGGCACCTTCAGAAGGCTTTGCTCAGTTGGGTGTAGCTGTCACATGACATAATAGGAGAGGAACATAACAGGAGAGGTGACATAATAGGAGAGGAACATAACAGGAGAGGTGGTCTTGCAGGTATGTGGGTCTGATGCCTTTAAGGGCTTTGCAGGTGATAGCTAGAACCTTGAATTGAACCTGATGATGACTAACCACTGGAATGTCTGCAGAAACAGAGTGATATGCAGATTCTGCTAAGAGCCTGGTAGTAGCTGGGGCTTAGTACCAACTGGAGCCTCCAAGTTGTCTTTAAGGGAAGACCCATGTAGAGTGCATCACAGTACTATAGGCTCACAATAATCATAGCATGGATCTACACCAGTTTGGTGTAGCGGTTAGGAGCATGGACTCTAATTCCCACTTCTCCACATGTGGACTCTAATTCCCCACTTCTCCACATACTCCACATACTCCACATGCTGGTGTGACTTTGGGTCAGTCACAAGTTCTCTCAGAGCTGTTCTCCTTTTGGGTCAGTCACAAGTTCTCTCAAGAGCAGTCCTTGAAAGAGCTCTCTCAGCTCCAGTGACCTCACAGGGTGTCTGTGGTAGGGAGGGGAAGGGAAAGGAGATTGTAAGCCGCTCTTGTAAACCCAGTGAAGGGTGGGGTATAAATCCAATCTCCTCCTCCTTCTTCTTCGTGGTCAGGTCAGCAGAGTCAATGTAGGGGTTATTTTCTGAACTGGAGAACAGAGAAGTAACAAACTAATATGGTCTTTAGCAGATCAGAAATGTTATAATTAATTTCAATAGATATGTGTTTGAGCCCAGGAGTGAGACACATCTGAGAATGGCAAGAATGTCTAATTAAATATAGAAGTGAAGATATAGTTCAAAGATGGGCTGTATTGCTGGAGGTCCAACCGATAATCATATGTAAGAGAAACCTGTTATACCTTTTTTTATATTCTTTGTTATGATAAAAATAGCTAGAATTAATTGACATAATTTTTATGTATTTGCTCTGACCTGGATAGCCTAGGCTAACCCTATCTCGTCAGATCTCAGAAGCTAAGCAGGATTGGCCCTGGTCTGTATTTGGATGGGAGACCAACAAGAAATATCAGGGTTGCTATGCCGAGGCAGACAATGGCAAAGCACCTCTGAATACGTCTTGCCTTGAAAACCCTACAGGGTCACCTTAATTAAGCTGTGAGTTGAGAGCACACACACAAAAGAGAGAGAGAGAAACTTGTAATTCTTATTTTTCATATTTTTGGCTATGATAAAAAGTAGTGTGAATGCAATGATATATATTTCTATAGATTCTGGTAGGTAGCTGTGTTGATCTGAAGCAATAGTAGCTGTGTTGATCTGAAGTTTAATTCTAGGTATAAGCTTTCATGTGCATGCATACTTTTTCAAGTGTGTATGCACACAAAAGCTTATACCCAGAATTAAATTCTGTTGGTCTTAAAGGTGCCACTGGACTCAAACTTTGTTCTATAGTTTTTATATATTTTACAAAACTTCATGAATCTAGGTTATTTTGTATGGTGTTTGGAGTTATAAGATAAATAATTAGCCATGAACGTGAGCCCGTGGAAAATGATTTTGGGAAACTTATAAATGCTGGAAACTGAACTAATCTGGAATGTCTCCTTTGAAGACACTCCTTGCTTACTTTTGGTAAGAAATAATTAACAGGCTCAAGTATTCAGTCGCCTTTCGTTATCTATGTAAAATCAGTGGATGGTGTTAGATTATTTTGCCAGTGTTAAAAGATTAAATAATTATGTTGTCATGAAATGATAAAAGAGAGGCAAGATTTCCTAGCAATGTTTTTTTTACTTGTGTACAGTAGCAAAAGTGCTGCTGACTTGTACATTGTCAGGAGATTAACGTTCTGATATAGAAAACTAAGTAGATGCAGGGCTTCTTAAATGCTTGCCTGTACCTGAGACAGGGTTGCCAAGTCCTCCCTGGCCACCAGTATGGTTGCCAGATCCAGGGTGGGAAACTCTTGGAAATTTGGGGATGGAACTTGGGGAGGACAGGGACCTCTGCGGAGCACAATGCCATAGAGCCCACCCTCCAAAGCATCCATTTATCCAGGGGAACCGAGCTTTGTAGTTTGGAGATGAGCTGTAATCCCAGGGGATCCCAAGGCCCCACCTGGAGGCTGGCATCCCTAACCTGAGATCATCTGGAGCAAAGTGTTCCTGTCAGCCAGTGCCGACAACAACTGAGGTGCCACATTCTGAACCAGTTGAAATTTTCCAAGTTAGTTTCAAGAGCAGGCCTAGAGACAGCATGTTACAGCAATCCAGCTGTGAGGTTACAAAAGCGGGGATCAGTGTGTGCCCTAATATCCCCCCACCCCCCAAAAAATTGCTGGTCTGGTTACCTATTTGCATTTTGTCACAAATAAACCTTATTTTGTTCCCGCTGGATGCAAATGTCATCCATTTAGATGTTGGTAACCTGCTTTCCTCCACAGTGGGCTTATGGCAGCGTTCTCACCACCTCCATTTAATCCTTGCCATTTTGTTATAGATTTATTTAGAAGAATTCATATGCTGCCTCTTCAGGGACCTGCTCGAGATGGCATCGACCCTGTGAGGTAGATTAGGCTGAGAGAGTGGCTGGACCAAGGTTCCCTTGCAAGCTGGCACAGCAGAGTGAGGATCTGAATCGGCATCTCCAATTCCGCCCCCCCCCCCCCCGCTTGTGAATGGGATGTGTGTGTGCCTGCAGGCCTTCCAGTGCCACCGACTGTCTGCATGTGTGCACATGATTCGAAAAGGGTCGTGCATTAAATCCAGTGTGTATACACACTCATTTTGCACATCTCATCTCCCTGATCAAATTCAGGGATCAGCTGCACCGTCTGACCCTAAATGCATAGGACCCTGTTTGAACTTTGCACCCCCTGCATCGATGTCCTGTGCTAGAGGCAGAGAGAGCGGGTGGGCACGCTGGGTGAACAGGGAACAGTACAGTGAATGCATTCGTGCTCTTTTTCCTCATCGTGTGTAGGAGAGTGATTGGAGGGCCTTCAGTGCCTGATTCAGTTCATTGACATATGCCTGGCAGTGCACTCGGCTTAGATCTGTCCCTGCAGTTCTGTCAGGCAACCCCCTTCAGATTTCCCCCCCAGGCAGGAAATAAAAACGTCAGGACAACAGAAGCTGCTGCTGTTTGTGTGTGGAGGAAACTAGAGCTGCCCTTAGGTACTGGAGCCACCTGCAGGGCTATGGCCAAAAAACAGGGAACACAGATTTAATCAGCTGTCTGCCTGTCTCATGTCTGTTGCATGGTGCTGCACAGGGGACCTAAATGTCCTGGATTTTAGCAATATAAATTCTTATAGTGGACCATCACGGAAACACAAAACCAGAGCAGGGCAGGAATTGAGTGTGTGAGACAGTAGTGATTGCAAAGACCCGTGTGGCAGTTCCTCAGGTCTCTGTGAGGCTCTTATTTACAACACTGTGAGGTCATGCACACAAAGACTTGCAGAGTCTTTGGAATCCAACAGGAAAGGGCTACATGTGCATTGGCTTGCCAACCTCCAGGTGAGGCCTGGAGTTGTCCTGGAGTTCTCCACTGGTCTCCAGACTGCAGTACCCCTGCAGAAACAGCCGCTTAGGAGCTGGAGCGTGGGCTCTAGGCCATCACGTCTCTACTGAGCAGCTCCAGGTATTTTCCAAGCCAGAGTTGGCAACCTTTTACCAAGCTCCAAAATTCCTGTTGGTATACTGGCAAGTCTAGCTACTGAGCAGACAAGACAAGACAGGTGCTGGATATTTAGCAGGAGATCTCATTATTACACTGATGCCATCAAATTGCGGTTCAACCAGTCTGTTGCCTATGGTTCTGTGAGTGTGTGTGTGTGTTCATGTACACAGAAAGCATATGGTTCGGAGGTTGGCCTCTGATCACTGTGGATCACTCTGTCCTCCAGGTAAAAAATGAAGGGTGATGTGTCTCACTGATTACTGGTATTCTCTCAATAGGCCTCAAGAACCAGTGGTTCAACCAGGCCCTTTCAGGTTTGGAAGAGGTGAGCTTCCTGCCTAGCTGGAGGGACAGAGCAAAAGGATGTCTGTGTGAAATGAAAGCACAGTTTTAGATGCTGGAAGGAGAGAGAGAGAGGTTGCTATTGCTTTCAATTGGCTGAATCAATTTGGGAATACAGGATCTCTCTCTGTTTCTCAGACTCCCCTCTCTGGGGATTTGATGTCGGATAGTAGATGAGGAGTACTCTCTCCTCCAAAGTGAACCAACCTAGGCAAATGCTTGCTGCCCCTGGAACTCACTGCTTGGAGAAGTGGGGTGCATGTAAGAATATTGTGGTTACTTAGCAACTGCAGGATATGCTTCCAGTCCCAGGTCACTTGTTATGCAGTTGCAAAGGGGCTTCCCTCACCGTTTCTTTGCTAGGGCTCATAAAACAGCTACTAGCAGCAACAGCAAAGGGACTGACTATTAAAGAGGGGGAAAGAGCCCATAGCAAGGGACAGAACAGGACACCTGTCTGAAAGGCAAGTGCTTTCACCTTCCAGTTTTCCTGGAGCCACTTTGAAATTATCTATTTACGTACCTATTTATTTGTGTGATCCTTGCCTAGAATGTGGATGTAAACATGTATAGGATCAGGCTGCAAGAAGATCAAAGTGGAGCTCCAGTAAGGGACAGGATTCTGAGTTCAGAGGGCCTCTTTCCCCAGGTAAATGTACACAGGCTTGCAGCTAAAATCAGGAGCAGAGCTACAACAACTATTTGGGTTGCATCCAGCTCCATACCAGGTTAAATTAGGGTTGTGGAGAATACTTTCAATTAGGTTTCTGAGTCCAACATCTTAGAGTTGCCAAGTCCTCCCTGGTCACTGATGGGGGGATGGCGAGGGGGGTCTTGTTGCTAGATCCAGGTTGAGAAACTCCTGGAGATTTGGGAATGGAGCCTGGGGAGGACAGGAACCTCAGTAGAGTATAATTCCATACAGTCCACTCTCCAAAGCATCCATTTTCTCCAGATGAACTGGTAGTCTGGAGATGAGCAGTAATTCTAGGGGATCCGCAGGTCCCATCCGGAGGTTGGCATCCCTAAGCATCCTCCTCTCTTCTTCCTAATCTAACAGCGGAATTGGTTCTGTCTAAGCACAACTTTACACAACTCCTGTCATCACCGTTTACCACCTCTGCCATTTTCAGTGGTTGCTGTGAGCAGGTGACAACCACATGGGGCATGCTCTGTAGTCATTCACCTCTGCACTCAGGATTCTTGAAGTAGAGAAATAATTTTACAAAGAAACACAAATGGGGGCATCTTAAAGACCAACATTTTTTAATTCTAGCATATGTTTTTGTGGCCTAAATCCCTCTTCATTCCACACTAGACCTTAAATCCTGGTTCAACCCTGTCCCCAAACCTACATTCTACACTATACTTGAGTTTACCCCTGTAATTATCTCGGGGTATGTTTTGTTTCCACATTACATTGAGGTCACCCTGGTTTTGCCCCACACTTGTCCCAGGATAAACGGATGCTGTTATAACTAGGGATAAATACATGGTATCAGGGCTATTTTTGTAGAAAAAGCCCAGCAGGAACTCATTAGCATATTAGGCCACACCCCTGACAGCACACCGCTCAGCATATGCCACACCCCCATGTTACCAGAAGTGTGGTCATCCAGCCACACCCACCTTTTGCTTCTTATTCTGTTTACCTTGTTTGTTGTCAAAACCCAGGGCTTTTTTTGTAGCAGGAACTCCTTTGCATGTTAGGCCACACACCCCTAATGTAGCCAATCCTAATGAGTTCCTGCTGTTGGGTGTGGCCTATTATGCTAATGAGTTCCTGCTGGGCGTGGCCAACTCGGGAGCCAGCTGGAACTCCGTTCCTGTATGTTCCTGCCCAAAAATAGCCCTGCATGGTGTTATGTTGTGAGTTGAACTCTGATAAAACCAGGGATGAGATCCAAGTGCGGAAAGGAAGTGCGCTTCAGCCCACAAAAAGTTCACGCTAGAATAAAAAACATGTTGGCCTTTAAGGGGCCCTGAGATTCCTGTTTCTTTTTTGTTCCTAACAGGCTAAGGTGAAACTTCTGGACCACTCTGAAGGGTGACAGTGACAAGTGGGAAGGGGTGGATTTTGCTGTCATAGAAGCCTCTCTGACATTAACCTTATCAGTGATCATAACTGAATGCTGCCCTGGTGCGTTCTAAGCCCTGAATCAGCTGTCTGGTCCCTTGGTACATATGCTAGCATCATGCCACAGGGAAACTGGCAGAGTTCTTTACGAGTCTGTAAAATGTCTGTTGGGCACTTAATATAGGGCATGTTAAGAAGCACTGAGTCTCGTCTGGCAATCTAAAGTGGCTGGACCAGTCCTAATAAAATGTCAGCTTACACTGTGCCATACTAAAGCTGTATTCATTTGAGTCCAGTTTCTAAATGAAAGAATAGCCTTTCTTCCTGAAAATGAACTGTATGATTGCACTGAAAAGCATTACATTTTTGTTTGTTTTTTTAATTTTGTTTTGTTTTGCTAGGGTTATTAGCTCCTTTTACAAGGCCTAGTCCTCCGCCTTGACAACAGGATTTTTTTTTAATGAGGGGAAGCTGAAAGGGTGAGTAAAGAGTAGGGTTGCCAGGTTTGGGTTGGAAAATACCTGGAGACCAGTGTTCCCTCTAAGCTGAGTTAGTGTGACCTAGCTCACAGTTTTTTAGCCTCCAGCTCACAGATTTTTGTCTTGGCTCAGGTAGGACGGCTCCAGAGCAAACTAATTTATGCAGTGGCCAAATTGCTCACTCACAACTTTAATGCCAGTAACTCACAAAGTAGAATTTTTGCTCACAAGACTTCTCTGCTTAGAGGGAGCTTTGCTGGAGACTTTGGGGGTGGATCCGGGAGCGGGTGGGGTTTGGCGAGGGGAGGGGCCTCAGCATGGTACAGTGCTATAGAGTACACCTTTCAAGGCAGCCATTTTCTCCAGGGGAGCTGATCCCTGTCAGCTGGAGATCAGTTGTAAAAGCAGGAGATCCTCAGGCCCCACCTGGAGGCTGGCAACCCTAGTAAAGAGGCATAAATTCTTTCAGGATGCTGGGAAATTATTTAAACCCACAAGCAGGGAAACTCAACTAGAATGTATTGTGAAGGTTTGGAATGGTACCATCACATCTAAGAGAAGGCCTACGTGGTTAACAAGCAAAGCTGAAGAAGCCATACAAAGCAAGAAAAAGGCTTCCTTTAAAAAGCAGAAGTCTTGACTAACTTAGGTGAATAAGGAGTACAAGCTCTCACAGAACAAATTTAAATGTATTAAATGGTGAGCCAAACAAGTTGACATTAAATTATTCAGGATGGTGAGGACTGGAGCAGATTGTGAAGAGGTCCGAAAAAATCTCTCCAAACTGAGTGAGTGGGTGACATCCTGGCAAATAATCTTCGGTGTCAATGTACAGTAATGTGCAATGGGGCAAAAAAACCTGCCAACTTTAAATATATGCTGATGGGACCTGAAGTTGAACTGGCAGTCATTGACTAGGAAAGAGATCTTGATGTCGTGGTGAACAGGTCAAATAAAATGTCGACTCATAGTTGGGTAGCTGTGAAAGAGTAAATTCTGTGTTAGGGATTTATAGTGAAGGGGCTGAAAATAAGACAGCTAATATAGTCATGCTGTTTTTATATATATATATATATATATATATATATATATATATATATATATATATATATATAGTGCAATTGCATTTGGAATACCATGTACAGGTCTATTCTTTGTATCTCAAAAAAAATACTGCTGGAAAAGGTGCAGAAACTGGCAATCAAAATGATTAAGAGGCTAGGCCACTTTCCCTATGAGAAAAGACTGAGGAGTTTGGGGCTTTTTAATGTAAAGACAACTGGAGGGCATGATAGAGATTTGTAAAATTATACGTGGGGTGAAAGTGGTGGATAGAGAGAATGTTCTCACTCTCCCATAACACCAGGATTAGAGAGTGATTGGCCTGTGGAATTCCCTGCCAAAAGATGTAATGATGGCCACTAGTTTAGTTGGCTTTGAAAGGGGATCCAACAAATTCGTGGACGATAAGTCTTTGAAGAAACAACCTAGAATCCTTTTTAGAGTCTATTAAATACATATAAAAGGTATAAATAATAGTTCTGCATAGAAAAAGCCATGTTTAAGAACAAGAATGAATAAAGTTATGAGGTAAACATAAGATGATTTTACTGCTAGGATGGGGAAAAGGCTACAGAAGATAACATGTAATAGCTGAGGAGGAGAGGGGAGGTGCTCAGGCAGTGATCCTTGAGGTGAGTACTCTAGGGTTGTTAGGCCATTGGTGGGGGATGGTGGAGTAGGGTGGCCAGATCTAAGTTAGGAAACTCTTGGCGATTTGTGGTGGAGCCTGGGGAGGACAGGAAGCTCAGTGGGGTACAATGCCATAGAGTCCACCCACCAAAAACATCCATTTTCTCCAGGGGAAATGATCTCTGTAGTCTAGAGATAAGCTATAATGTCAGGGGATCCCCAGGACCCACCTGGAGGCTGGCATCCCTAGGTACTGTCATGTCACAAGTATGCAACTCCGCCTATGTTCATCTGTGAATTGTTGGCAGGTATCAGTCTCTCTGTCCTTTTATAATGAAAGTTTTCAAATATTTATGTAAGCTGCTCGAGAACTGAGATAGATCTAATAAATAAATAAACTGGGTAGAACTTGCTTCCAAGTAAATGTACATAGGAGGATCAGACTATTAAAAAAAACAGTAAAACCAAGTGGTATGAAAGCAGCTCAGAGGAGCAACCTGAAAGGTGGTAATAGATGTCTAAAAATATACTGCGCATACATATGTCGAAACCCCCAAAGGTGACAAACACCGAAAAGAATAGAATTAGGTGAAGTACAAAATTACAACTTTAACAAAAAATAATCTATAGGGACCTAACACATAGGTTTGTTCAGAAAAATTGTAGTACAAAGTCACAAGATATCATACGGGGGGGGGAAATGTTCATTCCAGACAGCTAATAGATTCAGAACTCTACATGTCAGTGAAATACAAATTCAGTCACGGCTGCTGAATAGTAATTGAAGAAGTCTTTATTAACTCCTCATCAGGACTCAGATTACAAACAGTATCATAGAATCATAGAGTTGGAAGGGATCTCCAGGGTCATCTAGTCCAACCCCCTGAACAATGCAGGAAATTCACAACTATCTCTCCCCCCCCCCCAGTGACCCCTGCTCCATGCCCAAAAGATTGCAACAACAACAAAAAACACCCTCCAGAATCCCTGGCCAAACTGGCCTGGAGAAAATTGCTTCCTGACTCCAAAGTGGCGATAGGTATCTGCCTAGGCATGTAAGGATTTCGGCAGTCTATATGATTCCTATATATTCCAGCATATGGTTGGAGACATAGCAAAAACAACTGCGATGGTGACATAGCCAGTTTTTCTTTGCTGCTGATAGAATTAAGCCTTCCAAGTAGGCAATAACCAAAATCTATGTATTAAAAATGCATGTTTACAGGGTTATCTTTCTGTGTGGTTGGGTTGGGAACCCAGCGTAAAAAATGAAAAGAGTTCTCAACTGCACGGAGATTTCTCAATAGCGTGTGCCTGTGTGCTGTTCTGACTTTAGAGTAACATGTGGGGCGCTGCCTGCTACTGTGATCCTGCCAGGGGTGATCTGGGAAGTTATAGTGGCCCAGGGGCAAGCCAGGTTGAGTGGCTCCATGGTGCTACAAGCCGGCAAAGCAGGGACTGCTCAGGTCAGATCCAGCTAGCGGTGCCAGCAGTAAAAGGGGCTGACTCATTGCCTCTGGTGGAGGAGCTAACTGGGTGAGCTGATGCTGATCACTGAGGCTACAGAAGGGTTTGGGGGAGGAGTGGTCCCTGCAGCACCAGCACAGCTGCCAGGGTTTGGTTCCACTTGCTCCTGGCTGGTTCCTGCCCTCCAGGAAAGCGGTCCACCAGGAATCTTTCCTGTAAGTTAAATGGCCAGTCTGCCTCTGGATGCTGTCCACTTCCATGTGTTTGCACTCTGCTAACTGTTCAGTGGCACTTTCAAATTTGCCTTGCATAATAGGTGAAATTACTTTTAGCATAGGCCCCGGTCACATGGGAGGATTTGCCCCACGAAATGGACGGGTTGAGGGCACATCAAATGGGTGCTATCATACGGCAACGTTTGGGAAGCGTAGCACACCCGTCACGAACCTGTACCGTCGGCCTGAAGAAGTGGATTTTAAAAGTGCCAGCAAAAGGGTAGTAGCAACCGGAAAATGTGGGTCGCAGGCGAGCATCAGATCATGGAAGCGGAATTAATCCGGCGCATCCAGCATGCACATGCGTCCCGTCGCACCGGATGTGTTTTTTCCAAGCCTCCACAGTATGCGAAGAAACATAAGAGTGCGCATGCGCAAGACCCTTTGATGCGCTTCAACATCGCCTTGTGATCGCTGGCTGTCAGCATCTGTGCGGCATCTCAGGGACCCATCTGATTGTGCTACTGCGCATCTTTTTGTTCCGGCTCTAATTTGCCTCCCTTCAGCGGCGCGGTATCCTGCTCGTGTGACCGGGACCATATATCTGCCTGCATAAACAGGTATGATTTAATCTTGCTGCATTACAGAGGCACATTATAATAATAATAACAACAAAATCAGCAGGCTCATGCAATGTCGCTGGATTGTACTGCTACTGGCAGAGATCCTACCACTGCACTGAGAACAGTTTGCCAGCTTTCTCCCAACTTAAATGGCTTTTCCTCCTATGAAAGAGCCACTTAAGTTGGAGAAAAGCTCCTGAGGCTGGAGAAGTTCCTCCACTGCTAATTCCTCAATTGCTGGGGGGGGATCCAGTGTACGAATGAACATCCTTTTTCCCTGAGAGACCAACCACTGGGAAGTGCACAATACAGGGACAGAGACAAGAACCCTTTTTTTAAAACAACTGCCTCTGTCCCATCCAGTGTTCCCTCTAAGCTGAGTTAGTGTGAGCTAGCTCACAGTTTTTTAGCCTCTGGCTCACACATTTTTGTCTTAGCACAGGAAGGATGGCTCCAGAACAAACTAATTGATGCAGCAGCCAAATTACTCACAACTTTAATGCTAGTAGCTCACAAAGTAGAATTTTTGCTCACAAGACCCCACAGCTTAGAGGGAGCATTGGTCCCATCCCAGCAATTGGCTCTCGGAGGCCCACTGTCTCTGAGCATGGATGTGTCATTTAGCTGTTATGGCTAATAGCTTTTGACAGACCTACTGCAAATGAATGTATCCAGTTCCCTTTTAAAGCTATCCCTACATCTGTGGCAGTGAATTCTGTAAATGAATTCTGCATTAAGAAGTACTGTAGTCAGTCCTGAATCTTTAGTGGGTACAGCCCTGAATTCTAGTACTATGGGAGAAAAAGCTCTCTCTATCCACTTTCTCTACACCATAAACCTCGGTCACGCTCTCAGTCATCCTATTTTCCACCTTATTTGCTAAACGGAGCTGCCCCTAACACTAGCTTTTCCTTGCAGGGAAGGTTCTCTAACCCTTTTATCATGTTGGTTGCCCTTTTTTGCATCCTTCTCAGGCCTACAATATCCTTTGTGAGATGGGATGACTGGGCATGAGCATAGGATTCCAAATGCAAATGTACCATAGGTTATAAAGGCATTGGGATACTAGCTATTTTGTTTTCAGTCTCTTCAAATAATGTTTTACCTTTTTCACCACCGCCACCACCACCCAATGAGAAGACGCCTTCACTGAGTGAAGGTCTTCTATGACAGTTTCTTCATGGTCATTCAAGATGTCCGTTGATGGCGACCTCTTTCCTGTTCTGTCACCAGTATTTCCTTATGTAAAAAAGCCCTTCACCCAACACCTTCACCCTGGCATGTTAATTTAAGAGGTGCAGGGAGACATAAAGCACTTTCAGTGTAGTCCTAAGCAGAGTTACACCCTTCATTGACATTGGCTTCCATGGTCTGAGAAAGGTGTGACTCTGTTTAGGATTGCACTACTAATCCATATTCTCTCCGATCAGAATTAATAGTTACACACACAACATGAGAATACTGTCCTATAGCATCATTCGGGATCACTTACCTTCTGTTGGGGTGTTAGCACATTGTGAGCTTGTCCACCTTCATTCCACATCACTGGAATCAGGATAATAAAACCATCAGGGATTCCCAAAGTTTGGCTTGTTTTAACAACCTATCTGGCTGTTATTTGGGATCACCCCTCCCCTCCTAGGTGTACCAACTCCAGGTTGGAAAGTTAATGGAGATTTGTAAGTGGAGCCCCAAGCAGGTGAGGTTTGGGAAGGGGGACACACCTCAGTGGGGAGTAATTCCATAGAGTCCACCCTCCAAAGTAGCCATTTTCTCCAAGGGAACTGATCTTTGTAGTCTGTTGCTCAGTTGTAATTCTGGGAGATCTCTAGGCCCCATCTGGAAGTTGGCAACCCTATTCCCTCCACTCATGTGCATGCTGTCCTGTATAACTCCATTCACACATGCTTTGAAGAAGGCAGAAGCAGTGAGAGAGACAGAGATGGGCTACTCTTGTTTTTTTGCAAGACCAGGGCTCATTTCCTGCAGGAGCACACAGGAGCAAAGCTTCGGCAGCAAGGAGCCCAGGGGGCAGGCACATGCAGCAAGCCCCTCCCTCTGCTCCCAGCAGCCCCCCTTGCCTTTCCCAGCCCACTGGCCAACCCAGCGGAGCACTGCCACAAGTTGGCCCTCAAGCTGCTCTGCCATTGCGTGGGCCGTGGCACCCAGCCAACCCAGGCTCTGCCTGTCCTCATGCTGGCCCTGGTGTGGCGCCTCTGCAAGGCGGGCCCCAGCAACTCCTGCGAGGCCTGCGAGGAACTCCACCCCGGCCTCCTGCACCTACTCGGCCTCCTCCTGCACCTCTGCCCCACCACCACCCTAGGCCCCTACCTGCTTGAGGCCATGTGCATCCTCTGCGCTGCCCTCCTCAACCCACAAGCATTTTCCTGCACTTGCTGGCCATCCAAAAGACCCCAGTGCCACCTTTAAGACCAAGGTTTATTCAGGTATAAGCTCTCCCTCCTCTGTGAGGGCAGATCTGCATGCTCCCCCCCCTATAGCTAGCAATCCAAAACAGTCCAGTGGAGCCTGAGCGGTGGGTGTTGTCTTCTGACACACTTCTGGTGATGTCAGGGGGTGTGGCATATACAAATAAGTTATTCTAAGTTATGCTAATGAGCTCCTGCACATCTTTTTATACGAAATGACCCCTGTGCAAGACCCCATTGTAAACAGAAGGAAGACCTCCTCTATCTCCCCCAGTCTTCTGACATACACATATGCTCAGGGCTTTTTTTGTAGAAAAAGCCCAGCAGGAACTCGTTAGCATAATAGGACACACCCCAAAGCAGAAACTCATTAGCATATTAGGCCACACCCCTGACATCACAGCTTATTAGCCTATTAGGCCACACTCCCGTGTCACCAGAAGTGTGGTCATCCAGCCACACCCACCTTTTTCTTCTTATTCTGTTTACCTTGTGTGTTGTAAAAACTCAGGGCTTTTTTTGTAACAGGAACTCCTTTGCATGTTAGGCCACACACCCCCAATGTAGCCAGTCCTAATGAGTTTCTGCTGTTGGGTGTGGCCTGTTATGCTAATGAGTTCCTGCTGGGTGTGGCCAACTCAGGAGCCAGCCAGAACTCCGTTCCTGTGCGTTCCTTCTCAAAAATAGCCCTGCATATGCTTAACCTCCTGTCAAATGGTAATCGCAGCACAAAGATTGACAGTGAGCCCCCTCCTCTCTGTTATCTCCGCAAATTGCGGAGTAGGGGCTGCTGGAGTCACTGATAGGTGGGCTTGTGGAACCCTGGACCTAAAGATACCTTTTCAAAGCAGGGGACTTAATTAGATTACCCACAGCAGGTGGGGGGAGGCTGGGGAAGGAAAAGCAAGCCACCCTGCTGTTTCTGGTCAGTTTCACACCCCTGGATCAGCTGTTAGGTTTAACAGCTGTTCCTGGGGGAGTGAAGCTGACCAGAAGCAACAAAGCAGCTTCCCTTTTCTCCCCCAACCTCCCTGCTGCTGTGGGGGAGAGGCACACCGAGGGTGGGGTAGGGGTCTGGTATTCTCCCAGGGTGGGGCAGGGCTTGTCCGTGGTAGGGCTCCACCCCCAAATGCCCCACGGTGGCCACGGGCCGCTTGAGGGTCTTTCCATCTATTTTCTTCATGTTGTCAAACTGTTAGCATTGGAGTCAAAAAGAAGGGAACCCTAGACGCATTCATTTATCAGCTCCCCTGGCTATGAGTCACAAGTACAACAATCAGGCTTTTCTGAGCAAAGCCTTAGTGACTCATGGATTCAGCATCACGCAGCAGGTCTTTGTTTTCTAGCTCCCCTTTCCCATTTAACACCTTCTTCTGGACAGGAGCTTCCCCACCAAATTTCCAATTAGGATGCTATTGATTTGTGTGTGTGTGTGTGTGTGTGGTTATTATAGGGAGAAAAAAGTCCAAGCACAGATTATTACTCAGATTCAACATTAGTTGTCATTGAATGGAATGGAAATAAGTATTTTGCCTCTAATTGTTGGGACTGCCCTTGGCTCTTTAATATAAATTGTATAATATAAACCTGGTATCAGGAAAAAAATAATAAGATCCCAGTGCTGGATTAGACCCAGAATCCATTCAGTCCAGTTTCCAGCTAGATATATCCAGTGGAAGTCACAAAAGGCAACGAAGGCCCCGGTCATACGGGCCAGAAAACGTGGGGGGGAGGCGTGGCAGTTCACCCCGGAGCAAAATAAGGCACGGTAGCCCGATCACACGGCCCACCCGGTTGCCACGCTCCGGCGCCGAGCACCGATCACACAGCACTGCTGCAGCGCGGCAAAAAGGCAGCGCAGCAGAGCACGCAAGCCACGCTGTAGCAAAGGACACAGATGCCGTTGGGGGGCGGGCGGACTGCTGTCAGTGTCTTGCATGTGCGCATGCGTCATTCAGTGTTGGTGCGCATCCCATGGAAACTTACAACATCTGGAAACCCCGAGACATGGGTGGGCGTCAGAAGCCGCGGGATACTGGCGCTCCCGCGATCAGACGCCAGCCTTTGCCCCGGGGTTTCCAGAAACTAGTACTTCAACCCTAGTAGTTTTTTACTTCGCGTTTTCCATGGGAAGCCATGGGTTGGCCACGGGAGTGCTACACCTCCCAGATATGCTGGTATGATCACGCACGGAAAGTCCGCAGGGTTACCATGCCTTCAGCAGGGCAAATGCTTTGTGTGAACGGGGCCGAAGTTAACATCTCTGGAACTTATTTTTGGTTTTGGCCCCAGCATATGGTGTTCAGAATTATACTGCTCTTGGACATGGAGGTTCCATTTTAATGTCATTGCTAATATTAAACAAGAATTAGTATCAACTGTAAATCAATCTAATTATGTTTAAAATGGCTAAAAGCCAGTGCATGCTATGGTAAATGCCACACATTAATGATGGGTTGAGTGAAGCAGTGTTTTACATTGTCTCTCTGGGAGCCTATGACAAACCAGCTTGGTTGGGTGGCTCCTAGTGCTATGAGAGAGAATGCTGAAGAGTACAAAGTGCTGATTTTTAATGTGTTCACTTTTTAAAAAATCATTTCAAGTTTGCATCCCTTGGAAAACATTAACTCTCAAAACTCACCAGGAATAAAAAACAGATTCTTTTACTACTCAGCTGTTGTTGTTTTTTTAATTTCTTGGGTACCTGTTATAGCTGCTGTAGCCCAGGCTATGGTCCTGTCAAATCTGATCTTGGACAGATTATTTGGATGCAACCCCTGGAAAATTTATTAGTGCTGATGATGCCCAGCCCCTTGTTCTCTCCACCCTGCTCTGACATCAAAACTTCAAATCACAATACACTATTGGGAAAAGAGGTTTTAGCTTGGAATGGTTAAGTCATACATGAGTTAATGGAGACAGGAGCAGGAATTATTTCACTGAGATGGACATAGGCAGGGGTCTTTTCGTAGAAAAAGAGCTGCAGGAGCTCATTAGCATATGGTATGCTAATGAGCTATTAGGCTATTAGCATATGCCACGCCCCCTGACATCACCGGACGTGATGTCATAAGGGGAAGCAAAAGGGGGAGGCATCTTCAAAAGCCTCCCCTCCCCTTCCCCAGCTGGCCTGGGTGGGGGAGCTAAGAGAGAAGGCCTTTAAAGTTTAAACTCCTTCTCATGAGAGTTGGGCCACAGAAGGAGGAAAGAGAGTAGAGAGAAGGAAAGAAGGAAGGAAAGAGGGAAAGAAAGAGAAGGAAAGGGGAGGGAAAGAAAGAGAGGGAAGAAGGAGAGAAACAGGGAAAGAAGGAAAAAGAGAAGAGAAGAAGGTGGGAAAGAAAGAAAGAGAGAAGAGAAGAAGGAGGGAAAGAGGAAAAAGAGAAGGAAAGGACGGCAGTTCGGCCCCATTATATCCTATGGGCCATTGAAGTCAATGGTGAAAACATAGGGTATATTCTGGGGGCTGGAGGGAGGGGTTTGAGGAGGGGCTCCAAACTCACAGGGCGGCTGATGGAGCCTCTCCCCAAGATACCCACCAAGTTTCAAGAATATTGGATCAGGGGTCCAATTCTATGGGCCCCCAAACAGGTTGCCCCTATTCCCTCCATTGTTCTCTATGGTGGGAAAACAAGTTATTTTTTTCCCACCATAGAGAACAATGGAGGGAATAGGGGCAACCTGTTTAGGGGCCCATAGAATTGGACCCCTGGTCCAATGTTCTTGAAACTTGGTGGGTATCTTGGGGAGAGGCTCCATCAGCCACCCTGTGAGATTGGAGCCCCTCCCTCAAACCCCTCCTCCAGCTCCCAGAATATACCCTATGTTTTCACCATTAACTTCAATGGCCCATAGGATATAATGGAGCTGAAATTGACATGCGGCTGCCTGAAAGACTCCCCGGGACGGCGGCTGGGGACGGGGCTTGGCTCCTGAGCTCCCGGAGCTGCGCTCCGGTGCGCTCCCCCCAAAAGACCCCTGGACATAGGTTTAAACTATGAATAGTCTCTATAGCAAAACAGGGGCAAATAAAAATGTGCATCCAGTCATTCAGTCAACTAGGTTACTGGCAGTGCAATCCTAAGAAGAGTTATACTAAATCCATTGAAATCAATGGGCTAAGAATGGTGTAACTCTGTTCAGAATCACACTGAAAATGCATCCTATCTGGCATGGTGCCCCACTTAGCTCCTCAGTAATATGTCTGGGAGAACATGAACTGGACTGCTGCTATAATTCAGCAGTGACAAAAAGGGCCAGTTTTCAAAACTGCAAGCTTTTTCACATATCTGTTGGACCCTTTTGAAGATCTGGCTAAAAGTGATGAAGTTCCAACGTTATTGGAAATCTGGCCCTTGTTGTGATGCCTTCCTGAGTAGAATGCCTTCTTGGGAGGGGCAAGATTAACACAGAATTCCATATTTCTGGGTGTCCTCCCCCAGCAGTTTCATGTAGATGACGATAAATAACATGAGAAATAACAGAAGCTTGCAGAACCATGTAGATTAAAGGCCAAGGAGAACAATAGACTTCCCAGCACCACAGCCTACCAGGATTCTATCCACCATTGCAGTACAAGGTAATTTAATCTCATTCCACGGAGCAGCACTGCTTTCAGTTTCAAGTTTGTGTGCATGTGCAGTAAAACATCCAGTTTATGATGGGACGTGGACAGGCGCCAGATGCCATGGGATACTAGCGCTCCCATGATCAGACGCCCGCCTTTGCCCCCATTTTCTGGATACTAGTGCACTTTCCACGGTACTTTTTAACTCTGCATCTTCAGCGGGATGCCATGGGTTGGTCATGGGAGCACTACACTTCCCAGATGTTGCGGTGTGATTGTGCCCCGAAACTCTGCCTGACATTCATGCCTTCCGTGCGGCAAATTCTCTATGTGACCGGGGCCATAAACAATTTGTTAAGATACAAATATACAGATATAAAAACCATGGTCTAAAAGATTTGAGGGGTTAAATAATCTTTTCTTTGTGGATACAGTAACAAGCTGCACAGAATTTAGCTACAAGTTTGGTAATGGTCAGGTTATCATCTGACAATAAATAATTGACATAGAGTCCATCAGACCAGACATTTCCTTTACCAAAGGTAAGATATATTTGGATTGAACCAACTTGTACCATGGGCACCTGAGAAGCATATATGTTCGATAGTTTTGACTTCTCCCAGATCACATTGGCAGAGTCTCTGGTCACAAAGTATCTTCCTGTATCTCCCCTCAAGGACAGCCCAGGGAAGGGCTGAGCAACTAGCTAAGGTGAAAGCTTTTCTCATCTTGTGATCATCTAAGTTAGAAAGGTAATTAGGAGGGAGAAGTCGGTACCTGCTTTGGTCGGACATTATATAGGCTGGGCATCTGGCTAGGTCAAGCTGTCTCTCTGTGTCCATTATTCTCTATTTCAGCACTATCTTGGCCTGTTCCCTACCAAAGGCCAGAACTGCTTAGGGAGTGTGAGTCACAATTCAACCTAAAGATTTAGGGGTTAGAGAAGAAAAAGGTGTGATTTCATGGAAAAGATAAATTTTAAGGATGGATTTTAAAAGGGTGGTGATAATACTGTGCACATGTTTAGGGGAGGCGTTCAAGGCACGTGTGCATGAATGCCATCAAGTCGCAGCTGACTTATGGCAACCCCAGCCAGGGGCTTTCAGGGCAAGTGAGAAGCACAGGTGGTTTGCCATTGCCTTCCTCCCATCCAAGTACAGACAGACGCAACTTAGTGTCCAAGATCTGATAAGATCAGGCCATACTGTGCTGCCTTCCGTCGCATTTGAGCCATAGGAGGCCGCCAATTACCATGTCAGGTTTATAACAGCTTTTCATTGTTTTTTTTAAAAGCTTTTTTATTTCATACATATAAAACAGACAATCAACATACATAGAAAACTGGGGAAAATTCATTGTATCATCCCCCCCCCATGTTGTCATTTGACCTCATACAGTAATTTAAAAAGTTCGTTTCTTTTATATACCTTATAATTTTAATAAACATCTTTTGCTCACAGGTATATATGTAGTTCTTATTTCTTTTAATTTTGGCTGTAAGTCTAGGAATTTGATATGTTATGTTCCTATATCCCTTTATAGCCATGTGTCCTCAAAATCTTGTTATTTCCTCTCAATACTGAGGTTAGCTTTTCATTGTTTTTGTGTCTGTCCTCATTAGAGGCGACATTTTACAGACATGGCGTAACATTTTACAGACACGTAACAGTCTGACAAGACCTGTTCACAACTTACTGTGAACACAAATACAATCCATGTACCGTGCGCACTTGGTTTTACTTTATACGCGCATTGAGCAATTCTCAATTCAAGGCATTTTGGGACTGCCAATCTCGAGGGGGGGGCATGGAGATCTCCTGGAATTGCAACTGATCTTAAGACTATAGATCAGTTTCTTTGGAGAAAATGGCTGCTTTAGAGGATGGATTCTATGGCATTAAACTGTCCACCCCCCAAGCCCTACCCTTCCCAGGCACCAGCCCCTAATCTCCAGGAATTTTCATATCTGGAGCTGACAACCATAGCATGTACAGATGAGTGTGTGATTGAAACTCTACATTTATTAAGGTACTGGTCCCCAGTTTCATTTGCAAGTGAGCGTTTGTTGGCTGTTTCTTATTACAAACAGATGTATACTTATAAGCAGGATGTATGTGCATTTATTGTAACTTGAGAACAGGGCCAGAGAGTCACTAGACTGAGGCAACACAGTGAGGCCCTTTATAGCCATGGGAACTGAACCAAGATCTTGTAAGTCCAGCTTTGGTTACCAATGTGATTTTTAGCCATAAGTAAACTCAGATCCCTTTGGTGAACTTTATTATCCATTTTAAGAGTTCACCATTAACAACCATAGTTATTTATAGTCAGGGGTCATTTCGTAGAAAAAGAGGTGCAGGAGCTCATTAACATAACTCATCAGCATAATTCATTTGCATATGTCACACTCCCTGACATCACCGGAAGTGTGTCAGAAGACAACACCCACTGCTCAGGCTCCACTGGACTGTTCTGGATTGCTAGCTATGGGGTGTGTGTGTGCAGATCTGCCCTCACAGAGGAGGGAGAGCTTATACCTGAATAAACCTTGGTCTTAAAAGTGGCACTCTTTTGGATGGCCAGCAAGTGCAAGAAAGTGTGTGGCTGCTTGTGGGTCGAGGAGGGCAGCACGGAGGATGCACATGGCCTCGTACAGGTAGGCCAGGGCAGTGGCAGGGCAGAGGTGCAGGAGGAGGCCGAGTAGGTGCAGGAGGCCGGGGTGGAGTTCCTCGCAGGCCTCACAGGAGTCACTGGGCCTACCTTGCAGAGGCACCACACCAGGGCCAGTATGAGGACAGGCAGAGCCTGGGTGGGCTGGGTGCCAGGTCCACGCAGTGGCAGAGCAGCTCTTGGCAGTGCTCTGCTGGGTTGGCCAGTGGGCCAGGAAAGGTGGGGGGGGGCTGCTGGGAGCAGAGGGAGGGGCTTGCTGCATGTGCCCGCCCCCTGGGCTCCTTACTGCCGGTGCTCCTGCAGGCAATGTGCCATTTATAGTCACCTACAGTGGGGATAGGTAGTATGCATGGCTCCCTTTTGTGATGAACGACTTTGGAATGAGACACAGATTATCTTGCAAAGGGAAATTATTCCTAGCAGGCTTGGGTACCAAGGAGCTGCCTCATGTCCCACTTTAAGACTGTGACATAGCAAAAAGTCTCATTTGACTCAGAGGGACATGCATTGAATTTTTTTTGGCTTGCAGCCTCCTGGGATTTGGTTTGCAGGCTGCTAAGAATCCTGTTTAAAGTCTGACATTAATATATCACTTCACAGGAAAGTACTTCACAGATGCCAGTGCCCAATAGCTTGGTCACTCTGAGTGACAGAACATTTTGTCTGGGCAGCCAACAGACTTGGTAACAATGTGAAAGTCACTGCTTTCATTTTGCGATCCTAGAACATGGTTTCTGATGGCACATTTTGAGGGCTGGTCTTGCCATAATGGACAGTAAAGCAGTCACTTGGTTTTTGTGCAGTCTGTTTCACAGCCAACTTATGGCAACCTCAGTGTCCAGGCCCGTAGCCTGCGTGCGGACCTGGGGGCCCAGCCGCCCCGCGGGTTTTGCGGTCCCCCGATCCTCTGCTCCCCCCTCCAGGCCCTCCCCCCCGGCCCTCCCTGGGGAGTGGCTCGCGCCACCCGCTCCCGCGCGGGTCCGGCTCGTCTAGAGCACGCCGGCCGTACAGGCGCTAAACTGCGCCCCCCCCCCCCAGGAGCCCTCCCCCGCTGCCGCCCCCGCCTCTGAAGACCGCCCCAGTGGGGTGCAGGAGGCAGCAGCGGAGCTTGCCTGTCCCCCCCCTGGGGGGGGGGAGAGGAGGCAGGCGCTGTGGTTGCCAGCAAAGAACGCCCCCGCCGCAGAAGGGGCGCAGCTTTAGGCTGATCAGCCGCGAGAGGTTGCTCTGGCTCCCCCCGTCCTCAGAAGTCCCGCGGGAAGAGTGATGGCCGTTGGCGTTGCAGGCGCCGGGCGCGGGGGGGCGAGAAAGGTTCCCCGGCCCCTCTGAGCTCCGGGATGGCGGCCCTGGACTTCTTGCGGGAAAGTAGACCTCTCGCGGCTGATGTCCGAGCGGCCTTGCCGCTCGGACATCAGCCGCGAGAGGTTGTTCTGGCTCCCCCGTCCTCAGAAGTCCCGCAGGAAGAGCGATGGCCGTTGGCGTCGCAGACGCCGCCGCGGGGGGGCGAGAAAGGTTCTCAGTGAACTCAATGCGACTCCCGACTTGTACACGCTTAGGCTCGGGCTCCAAGCATGTTGAGGTGCATGTGTGTATCACAATGAAGATCCATTGGCAGTACGGGATCAGTGCGCGATGGGGAGGGGTAACAAAAGGACGCGCAAGGAGGGAAAAGAAAGGGCTACACCGAGCCACGCTGTGGTTGCCATGCCGACCACTCACACCTCTATTCGTTCCCCTCCTCCACCCCACGCAATTCTCGTTGCTATGGCATCCGCCCAGCCAATTAGAAGCCTCGTCGAGAGGCCAGCCGGTCGCGTAGGAGCAGACGAGGGAAGCATATTTGTCGTGCACTAAGGCGGAAGTGTGCCCCGTCGAGGTTGGGCCGCACCCGGAAGTGTGGGCTGAGCGAGGAGTGGGAAGGCGGGGAGGGGTGTGGAGAGAAAGAGAGGAAAGCGGCCTCGGCAACTCGACTGTGAGCCGGCGCCTGCTTGCACGCGATCCCGGGCGCGAGCGAGCGAGAGAGCGCGAGCGGAGGCGACGGCGTCGGCAGCTCTCGCGAGACTTAGGGTCAGTCAGGAGGCGGAGAGCGGAGTCGTTTCTCCTCCCCTCGCGGCATCCCCCCTCCTTCCTCTCTCACGCCTCCTCCCCCTCCAGGAAGAGCCTGGGCCCAGCACGGGAAGATGGCGGCGGCCGGAGGCGGCGGCAGCAGCAGTGGCTGCGGCGGCTCCTGGGCAGCAGAAGGGCCCGAGGTGTGAGACCCCAGCGCAGGACCGGCGGGGACTGGCGGGCAGCGAGTGGCGGCGGAGGATGAGCTTGCTTTGCGCCCAGTATCTCCGGTGAGGAATGTTGGGAGTCGAGGAGGGGGCAGCAGGGGGTGCTGGAGGGGGCACGACTGGACCTGTCGGGCACGGCGAGGGGGCTGAGGGGGACCTCGCGCTTTCTCCCCCCCTCTCCCGGGCATTAAAAATGGAGGGGGAGAATCGAAAGGCCTTGGGGAGGCTGGTGTGGGTGAGAGTAAGTGAGGGATGCTGGGCTACAGGAGCCCTCTAGAAGGGGGAGTACCAGGTGGTGAGGAAGGGGGTGGTGCTGGGATGGGATGCAGGAATGTGTTTTCTGACCGCGGACTTCTCCTGCCGTATGTAATCCCGTCCTTTATATTTCCTGCTTGTCGTGAGACTAGAAAGTGAAAAGGCGTACATTGCTTTAAAAAAACCCTAATTTAGGTGCATTTAGAAACTGGACGTGATGTTAGCAAGAATATCACAGCACTCGTTTAGAACCCCCCCCCCGCACGCACAATTTGGGTACCCAGGGTTTTGTGGGGAGGGGGGTTTCGTGCATTCCATACATTGAAAAAGGCACAAATAAGGTAAGGTGAGAAAAGCGGAATGCATATTCAAACCTTTTTTCACCCAGCCCATACACAGTTAAAGTGCATTTAATTTTAATACTGCCTGAAAATTAATAGAAGCTGCTGTGAAAGCCCTGTGGACTGGGAGATGGTAGGAATCTTAAAAGATAAGCAAAATGCCTGGCAGGGGAGATGACCCTCTTTTCTTCAGCAAGGCTAGACTGCTATCTTGTGGTGGAGGAATTGCTGTAGTGCTAGTCTTGAGAAAGGTGGCACGCTGAAATGTACGAACATGCAGAAGGGTGATGCTGTTTCATGGGTGCTGCAATAAATAATAGTTGGATGAGCAAACAAGGAGACTGCATGGTAGAGAGGATTAGGCTGTTAGAGAAGAGTTGTTGGGAGCCCTGGATCACTGAAAGATGCTGTGTTGAAGCAAATGGAAGACCAAGCATGACAACTTTTTTGTCATTCTCTTTTAATTCACTTTTTCCCTTTGGCCTGGTTTCTGCAGTACTAGAAGGATGCGCTACTAAGGTGCTATATTGTTCTGTGTTACACTGCTAATGGCACCAGCATTGTAGCTCAGATGTCAAGCAAAGCCTTTGACTCTCTGCATAAGGTGCCACATTGTTGGTTTGTAAATTATAACAGTCATTCTGTTGGTAGCTGGTAAGTTGTTGCTGTTGTCTTAGTGTGTAGCACTAAACGTATTTTGACACTAAAGCAGTTTTTAGGGAGAAGAGAGGAAATAATCCAGGGTGGATTTGTTGCTATAAGGTATGCATACTGCAAATGTGCTTGTATCTTTAGGTCTTGTAATAAGATAGCTGTGTGGAAAAAGAATAATGCCTCTTGTCAAGGATCTTCAGTCCAGTATGTAAAATATTGCAGCATACAGACAAGTTCCAACCAGACTCCTTCCTTTTCTCCAGTCTTGAATTGTCATCTTCCTCTGACCTCTTTGAAATATCTTTCCTATGAATAAAACAACCTTGTGGAAAGCAATTTTGTTCTTTTTGGAGAAATATTTTGCTTCTTTTTACCTTCCCTAGCTATAACTTGTTGCTTGCATCTGTCATTAACTACCTGATTTACAGTGCATTCCTTTGCAGAGTTACTGTAGTCCAAGCATGTTGAAATCAGTGGGTTTAGATTGGAATAATTCTGCATAAGATTGCACTGTCTGTGAATTGGCATTTTAACTTCTGCTTCTCTAACTCGGGTTCAGGGCCCCCTTGGGAAATGCAACAATATTTTGGGGAAGGGTCTTTGTATCATTTGACAGGCCAGAGGGCAACCTCAGCCTGCAAGGAATGGAGCACTTCAGGGAAGGGGTGGAATTGGCTTCTTCCTCTTCTAAGGGTAGCTTGTGAAGTTTCTGTCACTAGCAGGCCTCTAGATTCCAGATCATCTATGAGAAATGGCTAGAAAATGCTCTGATTAGTGATGGGATTCAGTTGCTTAGCCCTAGGAATTCTTATTGACTAACTGGCATTAAGGATGTACAGTCCCTAATACAGCCATCATAGATATTTCAGGTGAAGTTGAACTGGTTTTCACTCTGTTTTCCAATCCAAAATGTTTCATGGTAGTAGCCAATGGCAATTTCAGTTGAATATCAGGAGTTTTATGTGACACTAGGCTTTTTCTGTGAGCAGCTCTGGAGGCTCCTTCCTACTTCCGTTTATCCACGCTCTGGCTTGGAATTATTAACAACCAAGCAAGGATCTTGTCTGTCATGCAAAGCCCTTCCAATCAAGGGGCAAGATTGATTCTTTCCTTGAAAACATTTTCCTGCCTTTATATCCGTTAAGGGTCCCCAAGGCAGCACATTTTGAGGAATGAAAAACAACCTTTAAAATTATGAAATAATTCAGTAAAAACACCTAAAGCAAACAACACAAAAATCAGGGAGGGGGACCAGTAAACATTATTGGGGGCATGCCAAATGAATCAGAAAAGTCTTCACCTGTTAGAAAAGACACTGGTAGAGGGAGGCAGATGAATCTCCCTGGGGAGGAAGTTCCAAAGTTTGGGCACCATGATGAAGAAGGCTCTTTCTCAGGTTGCCACTGATCTATCCTCAGATGGTGGGGGCAATGGAGGCAGGGCCTCTGAGAATGACTGGAGTGAGTGGATAGGTTTGTATGGAAGAAAGTGGTTATTAAGATGTGTTGGTCCCAGGCCGTGCAGGGCTTTAAAGGTCAATAGCAGCACCTTGAATTGAGTCTGGAAGCAACTTGGAAACCAGTGTAGATGGAACAAGACTGAAATAACGTGTTGCCTATGACCCACTTCAGTCAGCATTCTGTACTGACTGCAGCTTCCAAACGTTAATTGCAATAATGCAGAGGTCCCCAATCTTTTTGAACCTGTGGACACCTTTGGAATTCTGGCACAGTGTGGTAGGCACAGCCATGAAATGGGTGCCATAAAATGTCTGCTGCAGGAGGCAGAGGCAGCCACAGAAGGACTGCCACTGCTTACCTTCAATTACACAGTGAAGATATTTGTGCTGTGGTCATTTTTAAAAATCTGCACAGCCAATCAAATCTCCATTGGCCAGTCAGAAACCTTGCTGGGCAAAAACCTCACCCAAAACGTATTTGGCTGGTGCCAGAAATGGTGTCAGTGGGCACCATGTTTGGGACCCCTGCAGTAATCTAATCTAGATGTTACCAGAGTATGCACCACAGTGACAAGATCTTTCTGCCCAGGAGGGGCTGTAGCTGGCTCACTTGCTGAAGCTGATGAAAGGCTCCCCTGTTTTAGGCAACAGGGGGTCTGGATCCAGGGGCACCCCCAAGCTACGCACCTCTTCCTTTAGGAAGTGCAACCCCATCCAGGACAGGAGATAATTCACTTCCTAGGTCTGACTTTCCCCATCAGGATTAAATTTCAACTTGTTAGCCCTCTAGAACTGCTTCCAGGCACCTGTTCATATTTCCCACAGCGTCACTGGTTTCTGCTGTTGAGTGTCATCTGCATATGTGTCATCTGAGTTGAGTGTCATCTGCATATTGGTGAGCCCAAATCTCTGGATGACCTCTCCCAGTGGCTTTACATATGTTGAAAAGCATGGCAGGGGGACACACAGGATGGAACCTTTGGGAACCCTATAGGCCAGAGGCCAACGGGAAAAGCAGCAGTCCCTCAGCACCATACTCTGAAGCCTACCCTGGAGGTAAGACCGCAGCCACTGAAGAGCAGTGCCTCTCAGTCCCAAAAGATGATCCAGAATGATACTGTGATTGATAGTATTGAGAGATGCAGGAGATTGACAGGATCAAACTCCCCCCATCCATCCCCCACCCAGGTTATCCACCAGTGTGACTAAGGTCATTTTAATAACTGGGCCTGAAACTTGATTGAAATGGATCCAATCAATTTGTTTTATTCAGGAATTCCTGAAGTTGGCCAGCCATCACTCTTTCAGTCACCTTGCTCAAGAATGGTATGTTTGAGACAACACTCCTTGGCCTAGAGTAGGTTTGTTTTTCAGGACCCTTTGAGTTGTGGTCTGCCAGATTCAGCTACCCTCCGAGAATTGACCTTGTTTCTACTTGGTCTATAACATAAACATTTTATACAAACTTGCTTTTGAAGTTTGCTGTTGAGACTCTCACAGTATTGTTCTGAGGACACTAGAAGATGGAGGCCTCTGTAGGGCAGTTGTAACATTGCATATGTTAAAAGGAGGCTGTCTGAAAAGTGGTCGGTACCAGTGAGGGAAGAGGGGAGGACTTGGGAATCTGTGAAAAATGTTTAAATCAAAATGGGAGTCCCCATGTAGATGAAGCTAGAGACCCACTGACTTAATCTTCATTGTGGATTTACGGATGAGCTTGCAATACAGTCTGTATAATTACAGATAACAAACTGATTCTTCATAGCAGAACTGGTTCATGCAAATACGTTGCTCAGTAGCAACACAGAATGGGGAGGGGTGAGACTTTATATTGTCTTTTCTGTCTTTACTCCCCTTAGATCACTTGCATTACCCCATACCAGACCTAAGGAGCAATCCTGTGCCATGCCTGCGCCGCAGCGGCTGCCCACCTCATGTTCTCCAAGGGCATAAGTTATGCAGCAGCCAGCAGACAGACTTGGTGCATTTGCTGTATTTTCTGTTTGTAACCGGGGTAGTGTCTATAGCAACCATGCTGTAGCCGTCAGTGGAGGCGGTGGCACTACGATGGACAGGGCTGCCAAAGCCAGTCTGGGGCCATGTGGCAAGGGGATGGAGTCCAGCATCCTTCTGAGGCAGAGGGTGGAGAGAGGTCGGAGTTCCATTTGGTTTCAGGAGCATACTCCTCACCCGCCTAAAGGGACCGACTCCTGTCTGCTGATCTGGGCACCTGATAGTGAGGAAGGGGTTCAAGCTGTCCATTGCTGAATGCACTCTTGCACCACCCCTGCCAGTTGCGTAGCAGGAGAGGGGGCCACTGGGACGGGCTCAGATATGGGGGCATGCAGCACCACCCTCAGATCCCCCAATTCTCTCCTTGATGGAGCAGAGGTGGTCTTGGACTGGAATGACCGTCATTCCACTCTGGGCTCTGTCATTCATCATTACTTTCATGTATAGTGATGTAGGTGTGACGTATTGCAATGGAAACCATGCAAATCATTTGTTGTTCTTGCATGCCAGTATGTCCAGTGGGCAATCCCTCAACCCCACTCTCCTCCAAAAACATTGGGTCCACCCGCTGCATTGGCTCAGGGGACCCCTGTGATCCCCTGCCCTCTCAGTGTTACGTTCACAAATGTCTTCCCTCTTGGTGGTAGAAGCCCTCCCCCCCTCCTGGAGCAGACCCACAGTTATGAACTTTGTTAATTCACTCAATTTGCTGACATTCCCTGCTTCTCTGTTTCATGCTCACAATAACCCCATGAGGTTGGTTAGGCTGAGGGTGTGCATCTGGCCCAAGGCTACCTACCTAGCTTCCATGGGGTTACCCAGATCTAGTTGCATGCTCTAACCACCTCACCAAGCTGGGGGGGGGGCTACAATTGGGTGCTGGGGAGGAGGCTTGGCCACCCCTGGGGAGAGAGGTAATTGGTTGAGCCTGAAGTCAGCATCCTGAGCTTGTCCAAGCCTAATAGGCGATGCTGCAGTGGCGGGGGAACAACTTGAGTTCTCCATTCAATTGGTGCCTATGGGCCATGCCATGTTTATTGTTGGGGTAACTTTCTGCCTCTGGCAGGGGGCATTCCCAAGATAAAAGGGCTCAGGGAGCCAACTAGCTCTGGCCATGCCCCCAAAACTGCCCACAGCCATGGCGGCACAGGTCTAAACCTTGGTTGCTCCAGCGGGTGGCTGCAGTGGCCCTCCATTGGCGCTCAAGAGTGATGGAGCAGTGCTGGGGGCCTGCGCCATTGTAACTGGCCCTTATGCTGGTGTATTTCGGACATATGCTGATGCAAAGGTCATTTGACTCCCTCCCCCATTGCGCTGTTAGTCACCATATTCTTCCTGGAGCTGTGCAGATATAAGGAAGATTCTCAGTATGATAGTGCCAGGGTTTCTGTTAACTCTGTTACCATCTCGTTCAAAATAAACAGTAAAAGGAGTAGTCTTAAATCTTGTGTCTTTCGTTATCACTAGTTGTTCTGTATTCACTTTTAGAGAAATTTCGTTTCATCTTGATCAATACAAGTTGGCCCAGATGACACTTGGTTGAGGTTTTACATATTTTTTAAAATCTGGGGAGCAGCACTGACTTGCTGTATTATAACTTGGTCATACTGTAGTCCTGTGATGGTGCATTTGATAGACATGTCCTAGTGTCTGGCTGCATCTATGACTTAAGAGCCCTCTCTTGGTATGCAGAGTAGTAATACACAGATGAAAGTTCTAATTGATTATTTGAGGTTTGGGATACTGTTGCAGAGGTATAGCTGAATCCGATGGTGATGGTGTGTGGACATATGTCGTGGTACAACGTAATACCTCTAATTATAGAGAGTTTTACTTTCTCTAAAACTCCTTATTTATGATTTGTTGTCTGATGTATCCCAAAGGCTGGGAGTGAGTTACAGTACATTAAAAGCAAGTATGTGTGTATTGAGTGTCATCAAGATTCTGACTTATGGGAAACCTATGAATTAATGTTGGTCAAAATATCCTGTCATTAAAAGACTAGCCTCAGGTCTTGCAAACTGAGGGCCGTGGCTTCCTTATAGAGTCAATCTGTCTCGTGTTGGGTCTTCCACTTTTCCTGCTGCCTTCAACTTTTCCTAGCATTATTGTCCTTTCCACTGACTCTTGTCTTCTTATAAAGTGACCAAAGTACATAGCCTCAGTTTAGTCATCTTAGCTTCTCAGGAAAGTTCAGCCTTGATTTGATCTTTTTGGCAGTCCATGGTATCCGTAATACTCTCCTCTAACACTGCATTTCAGAGGAACCTACTTATTGTCAGCTTTCTTCACTGTCTAACTTTCACATCCATGCATAGTAATGGGGAATACTATGGCATGAATTAACTTGATCTTGGTCACCAGTGACATATCCTTACATATGAAGTTTTTCTAGCTCCTTCATGACTGCCGTTCCCAGTCTCAGACTCCCGATTTCTAGGTTGCATTCTCCCTTTTGGTTGATGATGGAGCCAGGGAAGAGGAAATCTTGAAAAATTTCAATTTCTTCCTTGTCAACCTTAAAGCTGTGTAATTCCCCAGTAGCTGTTACTTTTGTCTACTTGATGTTCAGCTGTAATCTTGCTTTGGCACTTTCTGTTTTAACTTTTAGTAGTAGTTGTTTCAGGTCTTCACTTTTTTCTGCTAATAATATGATGTCATCTGTGTACCTCAAATGGTTAACATCCACCAGTTTTCATTCCACCTCTATCTAAATCTAGTCCAGTTTTCCTTATGCTGTGTTCTGCATATAGATTGAAGAGCCAGGGAGATAAAGTGCATCCTTGTCTGACACCTTTGCCAATTGAAAACCATTCTGCTTCTCTATATTCTGTCCAAACAGTGGCCTCTTGTCCAGAGGACAGGCTGTACATCAAAACAATCAGATGTTGTGGCACATCCATTCCTTTTAAAACCAACCAAAGCTTTTCATGTTCCACACAGTCAAAAGCATACAGCTTACAAATAATAATGTTCAGTTCTCATTGCCATGTCTTGGACAACTAAAACCTGACTGCAATAAAAAGGTTTGCACTAATTCTGGAGAGCTCATTGAGGCTTTGACATTCCAGGTAAGGGTTTTCTGTTAGCCATCCAGAGAGGCACCCGTCTTGACTATCTATCTAGCCCTAACAGCGCATAGACAATAATTTCATAGTGGCACTTCTAACTGATCTCAGTGTCAGAGTCCCACAGCAACCAGTCTCAACAATGTTCCTTCAGAAGGATCAAGTTTATTGAAGACAGGGAAGGCAGGTCATCTGTGCATACGTTCTATGTTAGGGCTAACCTAACTGGTGGGAGAGGGGAAGATATATGGCATTCAAAGTGGGGCCCCCTGATGGAGTTGATCCAATCAGAGGTGCATGGCTTGTGCGCCTAAACCTATGGGAGCAGGTTCCCAGGCAGAGCAGAGAGCGTGAAGTACCAAGGTCAGGCTGCTAGATAAGATACAGCATAAGAAGTGAAAGCTAACATTCCAGGACTGTAAGGCGCTCACCCAGCGGTCTCCCCCCCATACCATGGTAGCAAAGCTGACACTCAGAGATGATGGAACATATGGTGGAAGCATCTTCTCAAGTTTGGAGTGTTTGTGGCTTTCTAGGTCAGGCTTTGACAAACTTTGTTTGGCTGTAGGAGACAGCTGAAATATTTAGGATCCAGACTAGTTTTTCAGACTCCAGAGTACTGTATATTAATTACTGTTGCCACTGCAAAACCTAACCTCTTCAGTTTCTTATAATTTTATGAAGCCTATAGCAAAAGTGTTGTAAATAAATACAGTGATAGCCCTGGCTGTCATCAATTCAACAAAAAAGCTAACCCTAGCTGAACTTCACTCCTGTTTCTGATCATTCCCTTATTGCTTTAAAAGTTCCATTTAATTGAATATTGGAGCTAGTGTAGAAGACAACTGTTTAAGAAATAAAATGCATCCATTGCCATTGAATGTTATAAAGTATAAACAAGCAAGGATAAAAGCTTCATGCACATGTATTTCTATGCCACGCAGCAAAACCTTATGTGAAATGCTAAATAAGCTTTGTTGTTCTTGTGGAGAGACTCTACAATAAAATTATTGCTAAAAATGCTAACACTGTAATGAAATTTCTAGGTGCCATGTTGACCTGGTGCCTAGGATTTGTCAAGCTCTGTTCTAGGTCATGACTATGTATTTATTTGAGCCTAGAAGGCAATGCAGGGAACAATGGTGAGTCTTACTGTAGTAATATGTTCCTCAGGGCTTGTTCCATCAGAAAGTGTGTGTTACACGTTTTTTTATCTGTTGGAATCATCAATGATTACTTTCCAGAAGAACCTGGTTGAAAATACTTCAACTCTAGGAATCCATATCATGAATGTGCTTGTTCCTTTCTTCCTTTGCAGAAATTGTTGCATATTTGGGTAATATCTGTATCAACAATTCTTTTTGTTAGGCTGTACTTCATAAGCCCCCCCTCCCCCATTGTTAATATTTTCTTCTTAGGTCAAGTAGAAAGAAAACAATGAATGGTGGGGAAGGATATTCTAATCCCTCCCTCAATCAATGTCTGCCATGAAAACCAATAAAGCTGAACTGAGGAGTAATTGCCACTGGACCCTATTCTGATAGGTGCAGTTCCAGTGGTAATTAGCCTGTGTTAGTGATGGTGGTGTAAGTGTAGGACAGATGCTTATAAATGTTATCATGAAAGGTGAATCACAACGTTTGTTGAAATTGCAGACAACAAAGCTGAACTAAGGAGAGGCTGGGGTGAATTTCAGTCAGGCCATCAAGACATTGCAATAATTAATACAAGTATTTGAGACTTAGGTAGAACAGTCTGTCTTTTAAAAGGCCCAATGAGAGTTTACAGTAATCCGCTAGATTAGTCCTTTGAAAAATCCAGGTTGTGTTTGTGATATTTTCAAGGCTTGAGACAGCCATAATCCAGCTGTCTTCAGATGGAATTAGTATACCCTATGAATCAAAGCCATTTTGTTTTTTCTTTAGCAACTCTTCACCACAAAGTGACAACTAGTTCATTATGCGTGTGAACACGTGCCTGTTTACCAGGTGTTTGTCTAACTAGGCTAGGAAGCAGTCCCTAAAAGCCACCAGAGATGGTGGGCATCTTAATCTTTGGACCATCTCCCAGATTGCCTCTTGCTTGTACTATGTGTTCTATATTTATCTCCCATGTTTTCAGTGTGTGTGTGGGGGGGGCGGTGAGAAAGAAGAAAGTTGTGTTATTTTTGGGAAGGATATAGCTTTAATTTTTACTCTCTAGCAACTCTGGTATTGTAGCAAGTCCTCTTGGCACTAGGCTGACTTCGAGCATAGCCTCTGTATCGGCTTGTTCATTTCTGTTGACAGGTTTGACCTATAAAATGGATTGTGGTGATTAGAGGGGACTAAACAATGGCCAATGTATGGCATGTTGAAAAAAAATATAGATGGGACTCTGTTTGGAAAATAGGATAAAGTTTGAGTCCAGTGACACCTTTAAGACTGACAAAGTTTATTTCTGGGTATAAGCTTTTGTGTGCATGCACACTTCTTCATGCACATGAAAGCTTATACCCATGAGTTAAACTTTGTTGGTCTTAAAGTTGCCACTGGACTCAAACTTTGTTCTGTTGCTTCACACCAGCAGGGCTACCCACCTGAATATGTTTGGGAAATACTAATATTTTTAAAGTAATGTATATCATATGTACAGTGATATATCTATGTGTAATATCTGGACAGCAAAACTACTGCTTGTCGTTGGAGTCTGAGATCTGAAAAGATAAAAAAGCAGGCAGAAACACCAGTTTGACTTTGTGATCCCATCTTGTGGTAAGCCTGAACTTGTTATCCTAGGTCACATTGTATATAAAATGTTTAGGGCTTTGGTAGGTTTCTGTGCTGATGTAAAGTTGTAACTGAGACAACTTTTATAAATGGGGTAGATGCTGTGCCTTTGTGGATGATATTCTACTTCTATTTGACCTTTTTGGCTGCCTTGGGATGACAGAACCTCAACAACTGCTTAATTGTAAAATATCAGAATATCTTCATAGTTCCTTGAAGTTATGACCAGGATTTAGAAAACATAAGCTATGAAAATGCAAGTATGGGCTTGTCCTTTGTGAAAAGAACAAGCCAAGGGAGTCCTTGGTATTGCACACTCACTCCCCTCTTGAACTTCACAACAAATGTGAAGACTTGCTGCATTACTTTAACAACTTTAACAAATTTCACTTAGTTTTTTGCCTACAAACCTGGGTTTCTAAGGCTGAATACCAGTTTAAAGGCAGGAAAAAATCTGCCGTTTATGAGAGCACCTGATTCAGAGATCATGACAAATTGCAGATAGTTCTATGCCAGGAAATTTTCAGTCACAGTATGACACCTGGGGGAAGGAAATGCTGCTTTGTTCGTGACATCCAAATAGAACCAGTGATCTTCTCATAACTGAGAAGTTTTATAGTGCCTTTGTTTTCACGCATTGTCACAAGGTCTAAACAGTTAAATTAATCTGTGTGGGGTATTTGTGTGTTACAATCTGTAGAGGATCCTGCAAACCCCATTTGGACTTTGAGGCTGCAATGTTTTTCTTCTCTTTCAACTCTTTGGCCCTCACCCCTTATTCCAACTTCTAAAAGACTGGGAATCAGGGCTAGTTACAGTTGACTAAAAGCTTTTCCAAATGTGTTGTGTTTCCTGCAGATAAAAGTAGGTGTGGCAAAATGCTCAACACAAGATGGAGAGAAGTGTGACATATGCTGTGTTGGGTCCCCATCGGGGAGGAAAGTGGGGTATAAATGTTCTCTTTCCACAATTAGTGATTTTTTTAAAATGCAGTATAGCAAGTGGGTACAGATTAGTGTTTGGTAGTCTCTTGACAGACATCACCACTTTACTGACTGCCAGTGGTTTTAATTTTACTACCTGCAGGGAACCCTTTTCATGTTGACCTTTCTGACAAGAAACCACTGTGCATTGTCATGGACATGCTGTGAGCTTTCAATCAGTTATGGTACTGTTTGGGTCTCATCATTGCCCTGTATGAACTGAGTGAGCCTAGAATGTTTAGATAGCATTCAGCAAGCTTGGGAATTGTCACTGAGCTTGTCATTGAAGAACCATGATAAGCTTTCAAGGAATCCCTGGGTTCTTTCAGTGACAGTTTGAAATCAACTGCTGGGTGCTTCAACTTCCTTTCAGTCTACTGTCTGGGATAGCTCTCACCCCCAGTTCTTGGCTTCTCTTGCCCTTAGTGTTTTGGAGCTCGTATTAATATTCATTGGTTCTACCATCTCTGCTGCCAAAGAAAGCTGGAAGAGGAAAGCACTGGCAGGGGCTGCCCCATTGTGTCCTGATCTCTGCAGCATGCTACTTTTTGTAAATGCTAGCATTTGGGCATGACAGGCCTTTCATATTCTATCTAACAACTGTGGGCACCAGAAACTAGATTCTTTAATTGCCTTCGTACTTTGCAATGAGCCCAGTATACAATATTCTGCTTATAGCATCTGTATAGAAACAAAGAAGTTTCTTGCAGCACCTTAAAGACTAACAAATTTATTGTGGCATAAGCTATTGTGAACTACAATAGAACTGTCAGGTTTTATGGTGTCACAAAATGCCTTTGTTTGTTGTTGGCTGCAGCAGTCGAATATAGCTGTTCCTTTGGAATGTTGCATACAGTCTGCATTTCCATTCCAGTACATGCTTTAAGGGGGCTGCTTCTGAGGAATTAAAAATATGGGGGACATTTGGTAGCTTTCCTGGCTTGATTGCTGCGTGACTGACAGGGATGGTTTGTGCCCACTTCTGTTGCCTCCTGGTGAGTTCAAGACCTGTAGCCAAAGAGTGCTGAGGCGTGCTGTTAAATGAAAGCTTCATACTAATGTTAGCGGTCCCCAGGCATTTGGCATGAGGAGGCAGCACTAATTAGTGGGGGACTGCTGCAGACAGTGGCTGAGTCCTGCTGCTGTCCCAGTGGTCTTCAAAAGGTGGCTTTGCAGTGTGTTCCTTAATAAGGGGATTATTACAACCCCCATAATGCTCATTCCAGAATATACTGATTTTTTTAAAGAGTGTTGCAACTGTGGATTAGGCAGAAGCATATTCATTTTGCCTTTTATTGACACAGTTTATCAACTATTCACACTTAAATATATCCTTCATTGTTAAGGTCCCTTTTTGGCTTGCGTTATGTTTGAACCATAAACCTACTAGACAGAGGTGGGGGAAAATTGCATTGGGATGATTAAGCTACCCAAAAAATTGGGACACTTTCTCTGGCTGCACTTTAAAAATGTTGATGGCGGTGTAAAGTGTTTCTTCCATAACAACGCTCATCTGCTTTCTGTTCCTCATGTTCCCTTTTCTTAAAGTGTGACTGTGAAGGCTGAGTGCCGTTTTGTGCTTTGCTTGCCTCCCCTTCAGTCCAGTCAATGAAGACTGCGAGGTCTCTTGCACTCTTACTGGCTGCTTTTATTTTCATTGGTGTCTGTGTTCCTTGGAATTCAAGTTGTTTGAGTCCATGCTATACATTCTGCCTTGTTGGTAAAGAAAAAAGTGCATGGTTTGTCAGAGTAACTACAGTGAACACTTTGTATATTTAGATGCATATCTGTTAGTTGCAAAAGTGTTTGTCCAGGGATCGTTCACTAATCTTCGCCTGTCTTGTAAATTGTTAGCAGTCGGCCATGGGCACATGGTTATCTGGATATGTTCATCCGTTTAACTGTCAGGGCCAGTTTGCACTGGGATGGAAGCTACTTTTTTCTTGCCACAAACGAGTGGAGGGGGTGTGATGATGTGCAGGGAAGGGCATGTGCTTAAGCTGCTTCTCCACTTCACCTGGTATGGCAAAAATATGTCTGAGGGGAATGAGAGCAGTAAAGAGGTTGCAGAGAAACAAGCCATTGCTGGTTTGAAGGGGAGAAGAGGCAGCTGAGATTTTCCGAACTGTGTTTGTGGCTGAATATTGTGAGGAGCCCGTAGCTACTTCTACAAGGTCTGCAGGGTGTATTCTTGATCATGCTGTTCTCCATGTGTTAATTCTTGCATGCTCTTTGTATTTGGTTTTCTTTCCTGAAGTCTGGGCTTTCTCATGAAATAGCAAGGTGATTGGGGGGGGGGGAACCACCAGTCCCTTTTGCATGTGCTACAGAAAATGATCCTATTTTTAGGTTCACCAGTATTGAAACTCTAAAGAGCTTACACTGTATACCTGACATCCCATGCTGTTTGCAGGCAGTTGCTGATGGCTTCTAAATGTAAACTGTTTTATAGTCTGTGGACCAAACAAGACACGTGGGCCATTGGGAAGGTACTTAAAAATGCTTTGCACATGCATCAGCCCATTTCTGAATAGTATTAGTATGCCAGTGTTTGATCTGGGTAAGTCTGCTGATGACATTATAATGGTACACATGAGTTGGCTTATGTTTGTGGTTAGTACACATAAATATGATAGGATGTACCTGGATTGTGTAAAGTGGTTATCACTTTACCTGTGATCCATGTCGTGTGTCTAGCCTTTGACAAGTTTAGTTAGTTTATTTTTTGGTCACCTAGTTGCAGCTGACTTAAGGTTTTCAAAGCAAGAAATGTCCAAAGAGAGGCTATATCCTGCCTCCGTGTAGCAACTCTAGACTTCTTTGGTAGTCTCCCATCCAAGTACTAACCAGGGCTGACTTGCTTAGGTCTGATGAGATCAGCCTACTTTGGCTATCCTGGTTAGGGCAGTTTGGTTATACCTTCTTCTGAATCTAAAAAGGCTGGACTTAATGGGAAGTATTTCCAAGCAACATGCCCCAATTATAGTCCACTTGTCGTTTCATACTAGCAAAATGTATCTTTAAAAGTAGGGGGCCCATGCAGAGCTGGGGGGGAACCAACTGGTAATCCCCTCCCTTAACTGATGTTCAGCTGCTCTTAATGTTTTGTCTCTTCTGGAGTATTCTCAGTCCTCATAGGTGCACACTCACAGACACAAAGACATATTACAAACCTAAGGTGCCCCCTTAGTAGGTAAAAGACCTCCCACTTTGTTTGTAGGTGGGCCTTTATGCCATTCTTAGCATTCACACAATAGACAGCCAGTTAACCATTAGATGTAGTGATATGTTTGATTTGTATCTGTTCTGCCTGTCCTCAACGACCCCGTGCTGTAGACGAGGCTGAGGGAGGAGGACGGATCCAGGGTCACCTCGTGAGGTTCGTGGCTGAGTGGGAGTTTGAAACTGAATCTCCCAAGTTCTGGTCTGACCCTCTGGGTTGTTGGGGGTAAGGGATAATTCTTCCTATAAATTCCTTGGACAGTCTGCATAGAACCCTTATTGGTGGAAGCCGGGCCATCAGGGCAAGATCTTGTGACTCAGCCATGTGTTGGTTCACTAGCTGTGAAGAAGCACAAACTTTTCAAAGTGCCCCTTTGGTGCCTCTTCCACTGCCATACAGTTGCTGTTTTTCCTCTTTTCTTGAGCAGCAAGAGAAATGGGGAGGAGGCTCTTCAGTTTTGTACCTGCTATTCTGAATAACATTCTCCACAGAATTCTCCTTTGAACCATCAGGGACGCTGGCAGTAATTTTCAAGCAATGTTGTTGTGGGAGGAATTGCCAAAATAAAGAGCAAGAGTTGGGGGGTGGGGGTGGGGTGTACAGGCCGAAGAGACCAGCTGCCAGGAAGCAAGGGTTGGGACAGGAGCTCTGACAGCAGGTGTTTGAGCTTCAAGGTTAAGACTATTTTTAGGGAAAAGTAGACAAACATAGCATGGCAGTCTGTTTATGCTTTGAATACCAACACTGCAAAAAAGAAAGTTTCCTTCAGTTACCAACAAAAAAAAGAAATCAAATCTCTTGCTAGCATATCTCTACTAGTCGAAATCTTTGTTCTCATGACACAATTAAAATTGCTTCACACGTTTTTGTTTAAGCTGTTAAGCAAATGAAAACAGTGACTGAAATCTGTTCTTACTGCAGCAGGCTCAATACAGATTTGTAGCTGATTTTTCTATCAGCGGACAATTAGTGCAGGGTTTTGAATTTCCTTACTACTAAATCACATCGTTTACGTACTAGAAATAAGGATACCCATTTTAATTTTCTGGTATTTTAAAAATGGGTACTGCACTTTTTGGCTGTGTTCACACACACACACAAAATAATCCACTTTCAAACTACTTTCAGTGCACTTTCCAACTGGATTTTACTGTGTGAATTGGCAAAATCTAGTTGGAAACTGCACTGGAAGTGGTTTGAAAGTGGATTATTTAGTGTGTGTGAATGCAGCCAAAGTGTACTTACTCCCAAAGAAGAGTGTGTGTGTTTTGGATGAAAACCCAAAATGGCATATAAAAAACAAGAGGCATCTCTATATTATAAATGTGTTGATATATGTTTTAATTTTAATGTGTTTTTAGTGATATGGGTTATTAGATTATTAAGAGATTTATTTATTTGTTACATTTACAGTCTGCTTATCTGACAATTATTTCCCAAAGTATTGATCATAACTCATGTGCGCCGTTAACAGAGGCCAAGGAGTCCTTTTCTTTCTCTTCTTCTGACTCAGAACTGCTGGTACTCTTATGGAAATTGTTATTTGAATGAATGTAGCTAGACATTTGCAAAGTGGTAGCTTACCACAGTGTGAATGTTATTGCACTGTGAACGGATAGCAGGATTTTGCCAAAACAATACAGATGATGATTTTGCACCTGATCTGAAGAAGAAGAGATTGGATTTATACCCCGCCCTTCACTCGGAGTCTCAGAGCGGCTTACAAACTCCTTTCCCTTCCCCTCCCCACAACAGACACCCTGTGAGGTAGGTGGGGCTGAGAGAGCTCTTTCAAGGACTGCTCTTTCAAGGACAGCTCTTGTCAGAACTATGTCTTGCCTAAGGTCATCCAGCAGCTGCAAGTGGAGGAGTGGGGAATCAAACCCGGTTCTCCCAGATTAGAGTCCGCACAGGGAAGGAAGAACATGGTAAAAGTTTATTCCATCTTGGGGAGGTAATACAAATTAGCAGTTTACTAAGTGATTAAATGTTTGCTTTAGAAGACAACAAGGGGTGTGCATTCGGCTGAAAAAATATCCCAAAAAATACCTTATCAGTATTTTCCAGATATTTTTTAGGCTGGATATAGAGCCCGGTATTTATTCAGCTATCCGAAAATTGCCAACCCAAAAAAATCCTGAAAATATTCAGGATTTTTCAGTACTGCCAGATAGCTAAAGGTCAGGGGTGTTTTAAAGGGACTGCAGTCCCTTTAAACACCTTCCGGGTGAACTTGCCACTTCAAAAGCCATTTAAAGGGAACACAATCCCTTTTAAATGCCTCCCCTCTCCACTGGAAATAATGGAGGATGGGGGCAGTTCTGTTGGGCAGTCTGGTTTAAACTGGGCTGCCCAGCAGAGCCCCAGCCAAGCCTGTGGGGAGAACTCTACCCACAGGATCTGCTCCTGATTAGTTTAAACTGGGCTGCCCAGCAGAGCCCCAGCAGATCCTGCCAGGAGAATTTCCCCCACAGGATCGGCTCCTTGGTTGGCTGTGTTGGGCAGGCTGGTCTAGTAGATCCTGCAGGGAATATCCTCGGCTGGGGCTGGATCCTCTTTGCAGCTCGATTTAAATTGGAGCCAGTACACACTGGAAGTGACGTTGCCATTCTCTCGGCAACATGGCCTATGCCTCTCTCCTTCTCTTGGTAAGTCCCCCTTCCGGTCAGCTGATTGGCAGTGGGGCCTGGGGGCAGGGGATCTCCTTCTTCCAGTGGGACCTGGAGATAAACTGAATTCATCCAGCGTGTACGTTAGAAATAGTTGTAATGGTTGCTGATGCCTCTTAAGAGGCTATGCAGTTGATGATTTTTACATAGGAAGGTATTAATGGGTTGCTGTTCTGGCTTAATTTGACTGTTTTGGCCTTTGTTATATTTGATACAAAATAATATTGGAGCAGTCAAGTTTTTTGAGAGCCTGCATCTGAGAAAGCGTTCACTTTAGTTGCCTGTTAATGTGTGTGCCGCACTCCCCAAGTTGTAAGAAGTATACCCTCACCCAGTTCTCTCCAGCGGAAATGCTTGGGTAAACTTTAATAGTCTCTGATGTTCCACCCAAGCTTGGCAAACTTTAGGTTGTACCTATTAGGTAGTGTAGGTAGAGATTTCTCTGTTGACAATAATTTGTTCTCAAGCTTTACAAAGTTGCTGTAACAGTCTTTCTAAATAGTCTCTGGAAGGTGGAAAGCCATTTCGGTAGACCTTCTCTGAATTGTTATCAGTGTTTGATATGTGCTGATAGTATATTACAATAATCAGAAACTGTGTTGATTGGTCACTATTAACCTACATGCAGTTGAGCTTTGTATAGATATGTCAGATTGTACGGATTGCCTTTTTACTTCACTTTACAATTCCCCGCCTCTGTTGATATGATCTTTGTTTAGGGGGTCTGTAGTCCACAAAAACTTTAACTACAATAAATTGTTTAATCTCACAGTGACTCCCTGTTGAATTGGTTCTGTGATGATTTTATGGTTGCGCATTCCCCTCCAAACCTCACTGATCCATGCCATCTGCATCCCAGTTGCCACTATTGGAGTTGTGATGTCTGCACTTGCACAGATGTTGTGTCTCCCCTGGGTTTTGTAGAAACATCTCCCTCTCCTGTACCTGGCTCCACTGTGCAAACTTTTTTTATCTGCTCTGTGACCAAGCTTAGAATTACATGTAAGTTAGCCAGTTTGGGTTATCTGGATAAGAGGCAGAATATAAATAACAGAAACGTTAAAAATATCCATTAGGAGTTGTGGCCGTGCTTTATGTCCTCCAGACTCCTGAGCTATGAATATCCATGATATAGGGCAGGAGACGATCTGCCATACCTGAGAAAAAAATGGACTCAATTGTAACATGAAAGGCTTGATCTTTTGTAACAGCCTTTGATCTTTAAATTGATAGTATGATAATTCTGGTCTTGTGTACACAACCTTATTTCTTGGGACAACCTTTGCTGAACTTGCTTCAGCCAGTGGTGTGTCCATATGCTTAGGGAGTAAATCCACCGCTGGAGGCAAGATGAGTAATCAGTTCCTGGTGAACTCAGGGACTTGGAGCACATTTTTATCATGTCTTGAGGAAAATGTAGTAGAGGTACTTGAGTGCAGCTGAGAGTTCCATGTATTGCAACAGTGATCTGTAAATACTCCAAGGGAGCCACTGAAGGACGTAGACGAAGCACCCTGAAATTCCTGCGGACTGGGTGTTTTCTGTTGGAATCATTACCTCCTTTTAACAGCTGTGTCAACAAGGGCTTCCCTGAACAGGTGGAATGGCAGGGTTAGCCAAAACTTGCAAAAAAGGTTTTTTAAGTAAAATTAAAATATGAATCAATTTATTGAAGACATTTTAAAAACAAAGTACTGGACACTTGGCTCAAGAATTCAGCAAGAGCTGGTTCATTCTGTCTGTATTTTGTCTTCTGTACTCAGAAGAGCAGAATTTCTCCAAGCCTTAACGTTTTTTACGCTCTCTATTTTTATAACTGTTTTCATTTTACAGTCTGTAAATATTCATCCCCTGCCCTCCATGTTGTTTTGCTTGTTCATATAATTTCATTTTGAAATGGCAGGCTTGTTATCAATGTAGGGACCTTAGTCCTAACCTGGTGATGGTTCCCTAATAATTAAAAGGCTTCAATCTTTTTGGATCCAGTCTTGCTCAGATAGGGTTTCTAGGTTCTTCTGTTGTATAATGACAAGATGAGCAACTGTTAATAAACTCTGAATTACCTTTTCCTTCAAAATGTTCTGTTCAGGTACAGCGTTCACAACATAGTCATTAGATCAATGTTTTATCTCACAATTGTTTCCTTAATAGCAAAATGAATCATTTTCTAAAATGCTTGTATTTAAAGATGTATCCACCAGACGTGTACATCTGTATCTGTTTCAGAGTACTCTTTCCAATAAGAACAGTTTCCTAAAATGTGTATACATTGGGTCTTGTAATCTGCAAATGTTTTTTAAAAGGCCCATTGAATACTGCAGACCAAACCGCCTGCCAGTTTTCTTCTGCTAGCTTCATATTTCCCCACTTTTTCATATATGCCATCTTTGCTTCTAGTTTTTCTTGGGGGAAAGTGTTATTTAATCATGATGCTGTTCCTTTATCCATGTTGTTAGTATTCTGTAGCTTGCTTTCAGAGTCTTTTGATGATCTGAAGACATGTAATTGTCATGTCATTTTCTTCATTGTTTCCTGTATCCAGCATGACACGTTGACATTCCCTGCTAGTTTTTGCTGTTTATCAAGTGCAAGTAGCTGTTTGTGTGTTGGTTTAAAAGACATTCAAGATTTATTTAGCTGTTTGTGTTTTGGGTCAGGCAGGAAGGGTTAAAAATACTTGTAACATCTGTGAGCCTTTGTTCAAATGCTGGAGATTGAAATCCCCATACATGAAGCAGAGGGTGGTGGTGGTCAGGACATGCATTTGTTTCATAGACATCGGAGGGGGGGAGATGTTGGAGGCAAACCTTCTGTATTAAGTTTAGTTTAAGATTATATTTTCCTCTTTTTTTATTAGATCTGTAACCAGTAGGCATGATAGCATTTTCCCTGCTTTGTGTCTTTTCCTGTTTAAGAGAGCAGGCTTTGATTCAGTTCCTTCCTGTGCTCCTTAGAGCACTTGCTCACGCTTAAACATTCATGCACAGGGGGAGAGCTGGAGTAACTCTGCCCTTTGTACTTGTTCAGTGGCAGCCTTTACCAGTGTCCCCCAGTCATTGGTAACATGGGAGGCTGGATTAATGAGCTAGGGTGGTGGCACAATGAAGAAGATGTTTTACATGCACATGGACATGCCAGTAAGCACACACAGACCCAGGGCGCCTTTATGACAGCAGGTACTGCCCATGGTCCCCCCGACACAGCATTTCCTTCCACCCTGAGAAAGTCAGTTTCTAGGGTTCCAGGACCCATGTGAATGTAATAACCCTGTAGGAAGGGAGATGAAACTGCTCTTCCTGCCTCTTCTGTCAATGCAGCCATGAGATGGAAGGGGGAAATTTTGTCCCCTTCCTCCTCCCTCTGCAGGCCCCCCCCTCAAACTGCATGGGTCACAGGATTCAACTTTCTCAAGGTCAGAAGGGACTGCTGGGGTTAAGAGAACATGGGAAATAATCCTGATCTCTGTATTCATGGATTGTGGGATCCAACCCAGTGTCTCCTTTTCTGTCTGTGTTATGTTTAATGTCTGTTCTAAAAATAATTCCCTCTCAAAGAAGTTCCAAAGATATCTTGGTCATGAGAGATTTCTAACCATAGGTTGGCTTGTGCACAGCATTGATCTGTTCACAAAACGAGTGTGCTTGTGAGTGACTGAAATCACCTTGTTCTGGGACAAAGTTGTGTGAAGCAGCTGCCCTTTGTGTTAGCAGTACGAGTTTTATTTTCAGAAGACTAGGCAAGGGGACCAACTGTCTTTGCAGTCACACTAGAAGTTAATTGCTTCTGTTATCATGTAATGAATTTTGGTTTCGTGGATGTTAGAATTGGCCTAAATTTGTGACCAGTTGGGAAGCACTGAAGCACTCTGGTGATGGTTACATTACCAAGCCTTCATTTCAAACATAGTCATCCTTACTTAGAAGCAGTAACAGAAGCTGTATCTGGGATTCTTCCACTACTTAAACAAGAAAGCGTTTCTGTCTATAAACTAATATAAATTAAAAGACAGGCTGCACATCTACTTCATAGATAAGTTCGTTTTTTCTCAGTTTTTAAAAAATGCGTGTTTCTCTTACTGATTAGGCCTAATGGCAGCTAAGATCTGGAAGGTATCACCTTCAGGGAGGGAAATTTTCCAATATTGTTGGAATACACTAATATAATTATTTTTATGTCTAAAACCATTTTTTTACCCTTAAAATATGAATCTCTAGGGTTTGTTTGCTGACCTCCCCTTTCTAGCCAGTGTGTTGGTATGGGTGGAGGTTTGGAGCTCTGGGCTTTCCTGGAGGAAATGGATTTCCTGGATCCATTTCAGTCTGGCTTCTAGTCACGATTTCAGGGACTGAGAATACTTCTGCCACTCTGATGACCTTTGTTGCAGGGGATGGGTGTATGTGGGGATGGGCAGAGAGAAAACCTCTCAACAGCTTTGATGCTGTCCATCATGGTGTCCTTCTGGATGGGCTGAAAGGAGTTAGAGGCTTTGCTTTGCAGGTGGCTCACAGGTCGTAGGATGCTGGCAGGATTTGCTTTCTTGTGCTGTGGAGTCCTGAGATTTTCTTTCTGTACTGTCTACGTAAAAGTCTGGGGGAAGTTGTCCAGAAATGTGAAATAAACTGTCTCTAATTTAGGGCTTGAAGCTCTACTTCTCTTTTTCTAATCCAGGACTAGCAGTTAGGTCATTGAGTACTCCTCTGCGTCATAAATGGGCCAGAGGAGGACAAATGAACTGAAACCAGATGAATGAGCCACTTTGCACATGGAGGCAGAGGAATCTCTTGAAAGACAGGGTTTTCTCAGTCTGAGAATACTCCTGGATTTGGCATTTCTCCAGAATGCTCAGGTACCAGGATGGATTGCAGTGCTGTTTTTGCATCCTTACACATTTTGTTTCTTTGTTAGCCACCTTGAGTCTGAGGAGATAAGGCAGAATACCATCACTGAATTTTCTTAATATCAGCTGGTACACTTCGTTCTGGTTGGCAGTGATTTTGCAGGTTATAATGTGTGCCCTGTTAACTGCTGAGTGTGACACATTGTGTGTTATACAGTCTGGGGCTGCACAAGATGACTTGATCAACCGAAGCATCCCAGAATGTGGCAGCCTGTTTGTTACCTGGAGATGATCACAGGGAGCACATTAACACCAGCCTCGCAGGTGTCATGTTTAGAGAGCCTGAAAAGCGAGTGCTAGGCATTGGAAAAGGTAAAAAGTGAGATTCTCACTGCTTCAGTTTCTCTAAACCCTAGTGCAAAGTGAAAAGTTATCCTCTTGTCCACCCCACCAAAGCCTTGCACAGTGTGGAGAGACTTGGGGAAGGAATGAGCCGTGGGTCACCAGAGAGATTTACTGGCTACTAGTAATAACTACCTTTGTGGGTCTTTCTTCACAGCTGGGAGTGTTTTCAGCACTAGTGCAGATATCTAAAGTTCCACATTAGCACTACTTAACCCATTTATTTACTAAATCGTTTGACAGAACCAGAAAACAAGTCTGCTTGATACTGCAAAATCCCTAGGCAGAACTGTGACTGCTCTGGCTTGGATAGTAGGTGACCTTTTTTTGAAGTCTAACTTTTATTTCCGTGAAGGCTGTAATCTTAGCTAGATAAGCTCCAGTGAGTCATGGAGAAGAGCTGACCAGGGTGCTAACATTTTATTCTATCTGTATTGCATTATTTGTCTGGATTAAATGTACCTGGCCAACGACATAAAACGTCACCTCAGAACATTCTTTGTTTGGTCAAGAGCTAACAGAGCCATACTTACTGTTACTTTGAATCTCCTGTTCCGTCTAAACTGAACTCTTGAAGACCTCTGTATGGAGTAATTTTGACAACATATTACATGAGGACTAGAAAAGGTATAAAGATAACAAGTTGTGTCAGAGACAACCCAAGGAGATACTAAAACTGGGATTCATTAGCTTAATTTTTTAATTAAAAAAAAGTGAGCAGCTAGATGTGAGAGAGGTTGAAAGAAGGGGATACTTTCTTGTCTAGTGCCTTAAATACTGGGAACTGTGAGGAAGTAGTATTTGAGCTGTTAAGACCTATATCAGACTTCCCATCAAAGGGAGTACTTGATCTTTTGGAATAAAAAAGGCCATAGGGTTAACATTGCAATTAATCTCATCAGGTATAGGAGAGGTGGGATGGTGAGCAGTAAGCTCAAAGAATATATCCACAACCTATGGGATCTGTGTACCACCTTTTGTAGAATAATCCCTTCAGCCACTATCTGGGAGGTAACCTTTGGAACCCACCTTTTCCACATATGTTGGCAATACCTGTATACTTTCTAATGCTGATGCAAGATCTCTTAATAGAATTAAAATAGCATTAATTCTTGAATCTGAATTTCAGAAAAAAATTGTGTTGATTGTATGAACTGTGACAAGACTTCACAGCTGAAAACTGAGCAAGTAGTCTTCAGGGATGCTTAATATAATGAAAGTGAAGGCTGAAGAAGACTGTGATCTGCTTGAACAGAAATGTTACAGTGTGGTTTAGTGTGCTTTTCTAGAAATGTGCTGATTAGTTAATCTCAGCTGGTTAATCGGACAGTGACCTGCATGTGAGAACTTTAGAGTAGGCCACCTTAATTATTCCTCCTTAGTATTTTATAGAAGATACTAAATTAACATTTTCTCTCTGAAATTCCAGAGAAGCTGCACTCAGTTGGTAAAGAATTGGACACTTGAGATCTGAATGGCCTCAGACCTTGTTTGTTGTAACTCTTTTTTTATTGTGCTTTCTGCTTGCAGGCAGGCAGAAGTCCTGAAGGCTGACATGACAGGTAATGAGCTTTCTCTTTTACTGTAAAACAGCCAAAAATTTAGGTAGCCCGCTTCTCCATAAATGATCTCGCAATGCACAAACTTGTTCATCAAGTCCTACTTTTCCACTGACATGTACCCTCTGCTTCCAGTTGAGCTGTGTTCAGAACTCAGAACCCCCCATCTCTTCTTCTGAACCTAAAAACAAATGTAGGAAAGCTCTAGCTTCATAAAACTAGTCCAAGAAACCTCCAAGCTAGGGCAATAACTTTGCTGCAGAATACTGGCACCTTTGTATTGGCACCTTTGTGTTTTTAACACATTTTTATCCTGCCCTTTTCCCAAGCTGGCTCACATTGTTCTCTCCCGTCTTCTATTTTATCCTTGCCACAACCTTGTGAGATTTGTTAGACTGAGAGGTAGTGACTGGCCTTGGGTTTACCCAGTGATCTACCTCACAGGGTTGTTGAAAGGAAAAGGAAGAGGAGAGAACAATGTACACCATCCTGAGCCACCTTGGAGTGGCTAATTAAAGTTATCCAGCGAGCTTCATGCCTGAGTGGGGCCGTGAACCTGGTCTCAGACATCCCAGCCCAGGTCTCAAACCAGTAGACCACACTGGTTCTACACTTGCACCTCCTTCAACTGGAGAGGCTCAAAGCAGAAATCTCTCCTTATCGGGCAACAGGCTGCTTTCACTGATGTAATAAAGTGGGTGTTTCTATCATGGCAATTCCTGTCTCAATTAAGGGAGCAGGGAAAATTCAGTTGTGCTGATGCCATCATAAATCCTTACTGTGTTTGTTTCTCAGATTCGAAGCTGGGTCCAGCTGAAGTCTGGACTTCCAGGCAAGCTTTGCAGGACTTATACCAGAAAATGCTAGTTACAGATTTGGAATATGCTTTGGACAAAAAAGTAGAACAAGATCTGTAAGTATTTTTGTTCAGACATGTCCATGTCATGCAAAGGAGCCTGAATTGTACTGATTCCATCCCAAACTGATAAGCTATTAGCTGTCTTTCTACATAGGCACTTTTAAAAGAGTAACTATCTTAGTGTGTTTTTTCTCCTCGGGCAGCTTTCTTGGTTTGGCTAAAAATGTGCGAATGTGTGATACTAACATTCATTGATTTTTCTCTTCCTCATTTTTGTATTTTAAGTAGCTGTCAGTGAGTGTAGCACATGCCCAAGATATTTGCAAAATGAAACTGTGTAACTAACAGAAATTTTCGTGATGAAACTCCTTTATTGTGTGGGAGGTGAAGGCTGGAAAAGAGTATGCCTTTGCATCGAAGTTGTTAAATAAGAGTTTCCAGTGAGATTCTGGCTGGGGTTCCCTATGACAGTGACAGACCCTTATCTATGGGTATGCTTACCGAGTTTGTCAGTTCTTTTTTTAAGCAGTACTGTGACACCACATTTAAGGCTGATCACTTACCTCCTCAGTTTCTTCCTCATTGATCTTTCCTAAAGGCTATTGGTAAGCTGTCCAAGACTGGCACATGCCAACTGAAAGTAAGATACCTTGTTGCAAAGGCTGAGGGGCCTTGTAACCTAATCAAAATCTGAGAATCTAGATAGCTGAGATCTAGGTCTTGCAGGCAGACCTAAAAACCTTTAAAGTATCTGACTTTTGAGACTTAAAGCATCTTTAATTTTTTATGCGTTTTTTTAGTGCTTTGTTAGAACTAAAGCGACATTTAGGACATTCTGGCTAGGGCCATGGCAACTGTTTGTCATTTGGGCACCAGTTTTCCCTCCCAAGATCTCCAGTGAAAAAGATCAGTCAGTAGATAATGAGACAGGCCTCTTGTGTTAGATCCCAGAAAACTGTTGCCAGTCAAAACAGGCAATACTGACCTTGGTAGACCTGTGGTTGGACTCGATATAAGGCATCTTCACGTGTGCATGATTGTATAATACAAGAAGTGCCGGTTGACTATTACTCTGGTACTGGATACTATCTGTGATGCAGGATTTCTCCATTAATGGATTTCAGCCAGGTGCTGATTCCTGTGTTGAATGGGATGGTAGTGATGAAGAGAAGGATGTATACTTCCAACACATCCCCCCCTGTTGGGATCAGTTGGCTCTAGGGCATCCAGTATCGATGGTTCAGGGCATATTGTATACTTGGTTGTCTAACATTTGTGGGAAAGTTGAAGGCTGTGTTTGTAGATGCTGATGAGGTGTGAGCTAAACCTTTGGAGACTGGGGGCAGGTTTCTGTGCTCTCATATGCATCCTAGATTGCATCTCCTTCTGTTCCTTAGAATTCAGCCACTCATAATTGGCCTGCTCTTGTTGACCCGGCCTATTTTGGGCTCCATGTCTCAGAGTGTTGGTCAGCAACTAGTTTTGCTGGTGGGGTCATTTTACAAGTACATGAGAGATGGTGAGTTCAAAAGGCTTTGAACTGTCACCAAAATCTGCTGCCAAATCCTGTTGTCATTCATGCCCCTGGTATGTTTCATTTGTTAAATTGGGGGGGGGATTTAGTCCAGGGACCGCCAATTGATGGCTGCCAGAAGCAGCATGAACCATTATCTAAGGAACTCTCTCTTATTTTTATACTTTGTAGAATGAGTGATCAGATTTCCTCAGTGGATGCTCTGATACCTCTGTTCGATGCAGGCTAATGAGATCCATCATACCACAGAGTCTGGTATTCGGAATTTTTAAAAAAGTAAGAAAACAGTAGTAAGAATCCCTGCTTTCTATTTCAAAGGGCAAAACTTGTGCCAGACATTAGAAAGCCCAAAAGCAGATGTGCTGAATCTCTATCTCTAGTAAGTATTTTCACCCACAATTTTGTGAGAGAGAAGGGAACACAACACTCTTTGTTTTTATTGCTCTTTGTGTACATTTTAAGGCTGTGCATCAGATCACAATGATATCTTTACTCTGAGGTGCTCTATTAAAACAGCACTTTTGCCTCACTGTTCTTATAGGGGCTGGTGTCATTCAGTGAGTCATTATTGTGTCACATAAAAGAGTGAAGCTTCCCTTTCTTTCCTCAGGTGGAATCATGCCTTTAAGAATCAGATCACAACTCTACAGGGTCAAGCAAAAAACCGAGCAAATCCAAATCGGAGTGAAGTCCAGGCAAACCTCTCTCTGTTCCTAGAGGCAGCTAGTGGCTTCTATACACAGGTGAGTCCACTGGGGCTTAGTAATTACATTCCTGTCTTTGTAGCAGTGGAGAATCCTTGAAAGGGACCGGGAAAATTTCTCCTGAAGAGGTGGGATTTCATATATTTCGGCCCCAAGGCTTTGCACTGCACAGTTCCTAGTTCAGCTTCTGTCCCATTTGCTCCTGACCTGCAAACTTTTGCCCATTCCGGGATTTTTGGTTTAAAAATAGTAAACACCTAAAATTCTGAAATCTCTCTAAATTGTAACCACCAAATAACAGTCATAATTCAGTGCAAAAATTTGGATTTTAATGTGGCATCCCTGGCCCCTGTGTAAAAGAAGTTTCTAAAATATTCTGCCCTGAAGTTTGAAAACATAGCTGCCTTTTCTTAGTAGCTGACAAGTTGAGAGGTCTGCAAGGAATCACAGTACAGGGAAACTATTTGGAAATCCCACCCCCAATCTCTCTTTCCAGGATTTAAGCCAGATCTGCCAACCTTTTCCCTTCTAATTGTCTGTCATGATGTGCTCTCAGCATCCATTCTCCTGGGGCATATTCAGTCCTGATCTTGTTGGGTTTTTATTTTTTTCTGAATGAGTAGGCATAGATCTCTACCTGGTTAGTACATGGCCCCATTTTACTGTTTTGTGGTTGACTAGCATGGTGGCCTGCCACTTCCCTGTTATTGCTGTGTTTTGGGAATAGTCTTACAATTCCATAACTTTGTAGTATGTATGGGGGGGGGGGCGGATGGGCCATTTTCAGATAAACAAATTCTAAAAGCAATAGGTTTTCTTCCACTTCATTGTATGCAGCTCTGTTGCATTTGTTTGCAGTCAATTCTCTTTTGTCAGAATATGAGGTCCTTTATGAAGCTGCCTTATTCTGAGTCAGGCTATAAACCAATCCAAGCTCAATACAAGCTACTTTGTAGTGTCTTGGGAAGAAATCTCTCCTAACTTTGTCATGTGAGATACCAGGGATTGAATCCTGGGAATTTCTGGATGTAAAGCATGTATTCTACAACTGAGCAAATGCCTCTCCCCTAACATTAGCTGTGGAGAAGGGAAGTGATTGTAGCCAGGGCTTTTTTTGTAGAAAAAGCCCAGCAGGGAACTCATTAGCATATTAGGCCACACCCCTCACAGTATAGCACATTAGCATATTAGGCCACACCCCCATGTTACCAGAAGTATGTTCATCCAGCCACACCCACCTTTTGCTTATTCTGTTTACCTTGTTTGTTGTCAAAACCCAGGGCTTTTTTTGTAGCAGGAACTCCTTTGCATGTTAGGCCATACACCCCAATCCTAATGAGTTTCTGTTGGGTATGGCCTATTATGCCAATGAGTTCCTGCTGGGCGTGGCCAACTTGGGAGCCAGCCGGAACTCCATTCCTGTGCGTTCCTGCTCCAAAATAGCTCTGATTGTAGCATGAACAAACATGTTCTCTGTGATAGTTAAGTTTCCATGAGCTCTTAATCTCATGCAAGAGCTTTTTGTTCAAGGAGATGGTGATGGGAGAATAATAGAGGACAGAGGTAGCTCAAGGCCTGATTCTCTGTAGGAGGCCTGATGAAATAACCATGTCTATCTGACTCGACTACTAAACTTGGTTGTTTCTCATTCCAGCTACTGCAGGAGCTGTGCACAGTGTTTAATGTAGATTTGCCCTGTCGTGTGAAGTCCTCTCAACTGGGGATTATCAGCAATAAACAGACGCACACCAGCGCCATTGTGAAGCCACAATCTAGCTCCTGCTCATATATTTGCCAGCACTGCCTTGTCCATCTTGGAGACATTGGTGAGTTGTAAGGGCAGGGAAGCTGCAGTGTTCTGTGCAGTATTAACCTGTGACAATGAATAAGATGCGGCAATTGGGAAAGGAACTGTGGTGTTCTGTGAGGATAGAAGTGGGCCATGTAAGGAGAAGTGTTGTTGATCTCGACAATCAGGGAAAAAAACCCTTCTAGTTCTTGAGCATGGGTTGGTCTCACTGTTGGGCAGAGTGAAACTGGTCGCTTCAAGGTCAGCTTCTGAGATATTGAAGGCTGTCTTAACTGTCAAATGTTTACTTTGCCGCTCTGATCAGAACTGACTTCATGCCTGGGGTACCAAAATGTCCTGAGCAGTCTCCATGGAGTGAGCAAGGTACAAGCAGTTTAACAATACTGCACGCTTGTTTCATTATCATTTATTGCCTGTCCCTCAAGTGACTGTAGCGGAGAGCATTTTGTGTATGTAGAGTTGTGCAGTTCCTTTCAGTGTTCTTGTGCAGAAAGGACTGAAGTTTGACCTGATGGGCTTTTGGAGACAGGGAAAAGTGTAGTTCATGTGTGAAGAGTGTAAAACTGTAATCTGAAGAGGCAAAGAAAATAATGACAAAGAATTGCCTTGCTGGTACAGACTAATGTCTACTAGTCTGGTGTTATGTTCCTAAGAGCAACCAGCCAAGTGAGATTGAAATTCACTGTGGGACACTGGCTTGTATCCTGCCCACTGCGTGCAGACTTCCAGGTGGGTGGCTGTCTTGGTCTGCAGTAGAAGAGCAAGATTTAAGTCCAGTAGCACCTTAGTGACCAACAAGATTTCCAGGGTACAGGCTTCTCTGAAAAAAGGGATCTTGGACTCAAGAAAGCTTATACCTTGGAAGCCTTGTTGATCTTTAAGGTGCTACTGGATTCAAATCTAAAGCGAAGACTGGAGTCTTCCTGTTAGGAGAAAGAGTCCTTGGACTAGAGGAAAGCTTTTTCAAACCTGTCTGAGCAGAGTGGTTAGGATGCAAGCTAAGATCGTGATGGCCATCCTCTGTGTCCCCCCCACACACACACACACATTTGGTGGTCACTCTCTTGGTACAAGGAAGTTTCGTTCAGTTACTATGATTATGTTTGGGTATGGCTTTTGTCTTGAGTTTTGTATGCTGACTTTATGAAGATCAAATTGGATAGACCGATGTTCTGTAATTCATAAGCCCTGCTGTCATCTTAAAGGTGGGGATGTGCTCGTGGGTATGTACTGGCGTGTTGCTTAACAAGACAACATTCCATGATATGTTCCTTCTTGGTGTGTTTTTCCCTCCCCAGCTCGCTACAGAAATCAGACCAGTCAGGCTGAGTCCTACTATAGGCATGCGGCTCAGCTTGTTCCCTCCAATGGTGAGTTTGTGAAATGTAATCCATGTCGGCTGAGTTGCCAGTTCTGAGTTGGTGCTTTTTAAGCACATGCTTCTCTGTCCTTTTTCAGATGCAAAGGGGGTTAAATCCTGATGCCATCTTCTCTGTATAGCTATCCTCAATTAGTACCCTGCAGTGCCTGAAAAAAATTCCGTGCCTGGAAAAAATGACTGTAGCAGGCATCAACAAGATAATTGTTAAAGATTCCATGTGAATGTATTTATCATTATACTATTCAACTCTGGCTTGTCGAACATAGTGATGTAACTTTATTTCCCTAAAGAAGACTGGGGTAAATGGGCCAGTGTGTTATTCTACGTAAATGTTATATTTGAACCATTTTTTTCTATTAATGCCTATACTGAGTTTTATTTATTTTTTAAAAAAAATCCTATTAGAACTGTCTATGTATTTTATTTTCTCTTTTAGAAAAAAAAATCCTTCCTTTCCATTTTGTTCAAATACTCTGTCGCTAATCACCTATTTTGGTTTCTTTAGTCTCCCATTTTTTTTGAACAGCCCCTCTGCCCTGTTCCCCCATTTCCCTTTTACACTCCGTCCCCTTCCTGGACAAGTGTGGCATCCTGGTCAAATAAGTACTTTCATCACTATAGGATAGAATTCTGCTGTCAAATGCAGGGCCTTCCTGGTTGTTGCCTCAACCTGTGAAAGCCCCTCCCAGATGAATTAGGCGTTTTCTCTCGTAGAGGACACAAAACTAGGGCATTTAGTTATTGAAATTTGCTGCAGGTATGGTTTCATACACACACACACACACACACACACACACACAGAGGGTGGTGGAAAGAGATGTCAAATCGCAGCCGACTTCTGGTGACCTCATAGGGTTTTCAAGGCAAGAGATGTCATTGACCACCTCCGTGTCACAGCCCCAGTATTCCCTGTTGGTCTCCCATCCAGATACTAGCCAGGGCCAATCCTGCTTAGCTTCCGAGATCTAGCCTGGGCTATTCAGGTCAGGGCATATCAAACACTAGAATACAACAAAAATGCAGCATCACTGATGTTCCACAGACATGCAGTTATACCTTGTAACAAAAACTGACAATTATAAAGGTCAGTCTCTTAATACATGGGCATGTCGACTACATACATCTAAAAACGACAGACTTCTAAACATATATTTATCAACCCCAAAGATTTTATTCAATCTGTATGGAGCTAAATACCATTTTATAAAAGTTCTGTTTCAAACTGGTACAGATTGTATTAACATAACTGGAAGGGGGGGGGTCATCTTTGGATACTAAACAGACTGTTCCATTTCCTAAAGAAAACGTTGCTGTCAATGGAATTGATTTTAATAAATGTTGATAAAGGGATGAGAAAAGATCTTTTATTTCCTTTTTATGTGTTCTGTCAGGATAATATTTAATTGATGCTGAAATTGTTTAGAATGGATGTTATGCAGTTGAAAAGCATGCACATTTTTTCTAAACTGAATACAAAATGGAATACATTGCTTGTTTACTAACAAAATGTTTAGGTTCTTAAAGTTATATCTGCCATTTGAGCAAATAGACTGGTAGCACAGTTCTGTGCAAGTCTACTCAGACATAAGCCCCACTGTGTTCATAGGGCTTACTTCCAGGTAAGTGTGTTTAGGATTACAGCCTGAAGCTACTAGAAATAAGCCTTTGCCTGATCTATAGTTGCAAAAGTAAGTTGAGAGTTCTTGAAGAGACTTTTTCCCCTTCTTCTTGTTACCTTAGGTCAGCCTTATAATCAGTTGGCTATTTTGGCATCCTCCAAAGGAGACCACCTGACCACAATTTTCTACTACTGCAGAAGCATTGCTGTGAAGTTTCCTTTCCCAGCTGCCTCTACCAATCTACAAAAAGCACTTTCTAAAGCACTGGAAAGGTAAGGCTGATGTGGTCTTTGTAGAGAGGAGCCTGTTTAAATAGACTTTAGCAATGCAGTTGTACGTATCAGGGATTTCCCCCCCCTCTCTTAAGGACACAATGCCTGTATATGGGCTGCTAGCAGTAGAAGCAAAGCTTTCTGTTATAGGTTGCAATTCTATAAAGCCTTGGATCTCAGCTGAGAAATGTGGTCTATAAATATTTTAATAAATGCAAAGTAGCTACTCATGTGAAAGCACTATTGATGTCTATCTGAGCATCTTGATGTGTGTATGTACATCTTCTACATAATTCTCATTAACTGTACCAAGTACGTATACAGGAGTGAAGTCAGAAAAGAGATTTTTAGTTTCCTTTTCAGACATGTTCTTTTGATGTGGTCTAGTTCTAATAAATTTCATTCTATTTAATGTTATACCTCTCTTTGGACTTTGATATATTAATATTTTAAAAAATTATTTGCTTCATCTGTGCTCCCCCTGAGCCCAGTAGGGACCCAATGTGGCATACATATTCTCCATTTTATCCTCACAACAACCCTGTGAGGTAAGTGAGGCTGTGTGGCTGGCCCAAAGTCATCCAGCAAGCTTCCATGGCAGAGACAGGATTCCAACCTGAGTCTCCCAGATTGTAGTCCTATGCTCTGGCCACTACACCACACAGGCTCATATAAATGCACATATCTGTATATTCTGTGTCTGAACATAATAATAATTAATATTAATTATTGTGTGGCAGTGTGTGTAGTATAGCCAGGAAATCCTAAGATTGTCTGGTAGCCAGAAGTTATAGCTGTTTTAGCGTTACACTCCACTAGGTGGTGAGACAGACTTGTTTTTTAAGGCAAGAGGTATTTCACAGGTGGTTTGCCATTACCTCCTTCTGCATTACAACCCTGATATTCCTTGGAGGTCGTCCTTCCATATACTAGCCAAGGCTGACCCTGCTCAGCTTCAGAAGTCTGAGATTGGGTTAGCCTGGGCTACCCAGGTCAGGGTGTATCTGAACATATGTGCTTTAGAATTGTGAAATATGTATTGCTGTTTAGAACCAACTACTTTTATGACTTTTCCTAGATGGGTGTTTGAGAACCCAAGTTGGTCACTCCTGTTCTGGGCAAAGGGATAAAACCTCACCAGTGTGAGAGATTCTAAAATGTTGATGTTAATCTTTAATGTTATGGGAGGAACAGTCACAGGCAGTAGCACTTTTGCTCATATTTCTCTTAATGGGAGACTGTTCAGCAAGATATTTTTTGACCTGGTTTGTGTGTTTTAAAGACTAAAATACTATTTCCCCTCCTTTCCAATTGCAGTCGTGATGAGGTGAAGACTCAATGGGGAGTGTCTGATTTCATCAAGGCATTTATAAAATTCCATGGTCATGTGTTCCTGAGCAAGAACTTGGAGAAATTGAACCCTCTTCGTGAGAAGCTAGAGGAGCAGTTCAAGGTTGGTTCTGTAAAATATTCTCTGTTGAACTAAGGTCCATTTGAGGAGTTGGGTAGTCTGAGTGTTTTCCCTTTTCACGGGAGCACCGTCTCCTATCTGTACCTCTTCGTCGTCTTTGATCTGGTGAGACTCCCTTGCTTTGTATTCTTTCCCTTACCAAATGAGGTTGATGGGGACGCAGAACAGGGCCTTCTCTGTGGTGACATCTTCCTTTATAGAACGCCCTGCCTAGGGTCCTTTACCAAGAGACCTCCTTGATTTCTTCCTGCTTTCCTCTCCCAATACCTAGATGAATTGAAATGGTGGTACTGGTGCTGTTCTAGTCTGATCTTATACAATCAAGCAGTTAAGTATTTAATTCATTTTAGAATGTCTTTTGTTTCCTTATGACATGTATTTATAACATAAGTAATCTTCAGTCAGTGCAGCTCTCCTACAGGAAGGCAACTATTGCATTTTAAATTACAATCAAGTTAAATGTCAAGCAACGCTAAGTCAGAGGGCAGAATATTCTAACATGTACTGCAGCTTTGCAGTAGGCTTATCATAACTTGCTGTCTTGTCTGAGATACACTGCAGAATGTTCGTCTCCTTAATACCCTTGCTTTTTCTTAACTAATGGCACAACAACTGAAGCTTTGGCTGTTGGTTTGATTGCCTTGCCTCATAACCTGATGAATCTTGCACATTGTACTGAAAGAAAATCTCCAGCCCTTGACCTCTTTATTGAGATGAATTGAAAATGCCTTGAATTTGGTGGTGACTTACAGCTGGCCGTACGACTCCCCCCTTGCTTATATCGTAAAGGCCAGGAACACAGATGGGTTATTGTGCAGTTTTTGTTGTTTCAGCCCATGGCTGAGATTTTAAATGTTGTTTACCACATTTTTGCCTTGACCCTCCTCAAGGAGTTCAGGGTGGCTTATATCCCTCCTCTGCTTGACCGCCACCCCATGAGGTCGGCTAGTCGGAGACTTTCACCCAGAGTGGTTTCAGGCAGAGTTGGGGTTTGAATGTGGTTCTCCCTGGTCTCAGCTCAACAGTCTTTGCTGCTGCACCATGCCGGTCCTTAAAACTGAGGCACAGCAATGGTTAGCTGTGGCTCAGAGGCACCCAAGTTTAAATCATTTCCTCAGCCATGAAGTTTGTGAAGTGGCCTTGAGCAAATCATCCTCTTGTGATTTAACCTCACAAGATCGCTGTGAGGGCAGCCCCATGTAAACTCCTTGAGCTCCTTGGAAGAAGAAAACGTAATCAGTGAAGCTGAATCTGTGGTCTTGGTACAGCTCCAGTCTGGGCCGATGAGGTAGGGGAAGTATTGCAAGTAGCCTTGCAAATGTCCAGGTGTGGGAAGATGGCTCGCTTAAGCATGGTGGCACAGAACCCCCCTGTGTGGAGCCCTGAGCAAGGAGCTTCACTGCAGCAATGTCACACATGCTTCTGAGAGCACAGACAAGGGATAAGAGTAAAGCTGGTTGGGGCATGTTTAGATGCAGGGAAAGGGTTGACTTTGTTCACCTGAACTGCATCCTTCAAGGCACCTCTGACTATTCTTGGACCAATGCACTGCTACCCCTCAGCGAGGTGTACTTTAGCCAGGATGGGCAAAGATAAAGCATGCATGTGATAGGCCACATTTCTCTCTAAGCACCTTGTTACCGCAGACTGTGATAATTGTAAGGTATACTGTATTCCACCTAGAGTCCCAAATTTGTAATACGTCTGAGCCATTTTTATTTATAAATTGCTTTGTAAACTTCTTTGAGAAGGTAACCCAGGATACTAGCTGGTTACAGTTGGGGCTCACTATTCAAGGACCTTTTCATCAATTAGAAAAGTTCTGCTGGGGTGGCACAGATCAGACGCAAAAATGTTGAGAAACAGCGTTCCTTTGCCACCATAACTACTGCAGAGTTGGCTTTCAGCCTGTGTTCAGTCAGATGCATTCCACGTCCTCCCTTCCCCCCTGCTTGCTTTTTAGTCACCATCCCATCTGTTTCCTTAGTCTGTGTCAGTGGTCCTTTATATACCAGGAAGCCAATCTGGATCCAGTCAGCCAGACAAAATGTCTAAGAGTGTGCTTGCTTGGGTAGGGAAGTTAAATTTTCAGAGGTGTTGAAACTGTGGGGGATTTGGGGGAAAATTGGTATATATTCATGGACTTCCTTAGTACTTATCAGCTGTGCCCCAAGGGGCAATAGTATACTGAGAAGAGGGCTAGGATTCCTTTGGGGAAGGATTGGGTGTGGGTAACCTTCTCTAGCTCCCTTACCTGGCATGTTCTGATCTCACAGCTACATGTTCTTTGCTCCAAACAATAAGAATAGGGATGCACGTTCCTTTCCCCTGTTGTGTAACCTGCCTGTTTCAGTGTACAATGAATAAAACAAAGGTGGTTGTTATGCACTTCCATGAGGTAAAGAGGCGCATAGGGGAGGGGATTCAAAGCTATTGTCCCCCACTGGAGACTCTCTGTGATTGTAGTTCTGTCACTTCATTATGACCAGCCCTGTACTCAGATCTGTCTCTTGGCTATACTACCATCTGATGGAATGTTGATGAAACATTTGGGGAGGAGCATCTGTTTTGTGCTCAGAAGGTCCATCCCTGGCATCTCCAGTTAAAGGGATTAGATATTAGGTGATAGTCTAATACCTGGGAACCTGGACAGGCATGGCCAGTTAGAGTAGACAGTAATGACCCTTGATAAATCAGTGGTGTGATTCAGTGTAAGGCAGATCCATGTGTTCAAAACAGTGTATTTTTTAAAAAGGTGGAATGTATTAGTCACCAGTCACATTTTACTGTTTATATTATATATATTTTGGGAAACTATAGGTATATCTTCTTTGTTACAGCGGCTGCTGTTCCAAAAAACCTTCAATTCCCAGCAGCTAGTCCACATTACCGTCATCAACCTGTTTCAGCTGCATCACTTGAGAGACTTCAGCAATGAGACTGAGCAGCACAGTTACAGCCAAGATGAGCAGCTCTGTTGGACGCAACTGCTGGCTCTCTTCAGTAAGTACCGAAACTGCCACAGCTCGTCTGTGCAAGGGCAGGTGGGTTTCCTAGCTGAGGCTGCTGGGCTTGTAAGATGAAGTTTTGTCCGGGGCTGGGTAGAACACAGCACTGGTGGGCTGCAAGAGAAAGAGCTGCTGTACTTGGAGCTGCTCTAAATTAATGGGTGGCAGTGATGGCGAGCATTCCTTTCCAGCAGGCTGGCTCAAATAAAGGTTCCTGTTGTATGAGAGAAATGTTGAACTACTTGAGGGGCTGCTCAACAAGCAGTGCCCTTTGTTGCTTCTACTGATTCCTTTTGTCGTTACCCTCCTTATACAGTGTCAGCTGTTTTCTGAGTTGCTGTTTTTGCTGCCCCTTAATCTAAAGTTGTGTGGCAGGAACAGCAGCAACTTGTTTCTCTCCTTCCCTCCCAGTAACTGGGTGTAAGTGTGGCAGGGGAGGGGAGCATGTCGGCTTTCTGGCAACACTGTCCAGTTCCATGGACAGGCTGACTCTTCCCACCATAACGTATTTGCTGAGCTGCCTTGCTGCCCCAGTGCAGGATTTGTCTCATGACAATCTGTTGATGGAGACTTAACCTGTTCAATTTCTGTCATCCGTTGTCCCTTTCTCACCACTCTCAGTGTTATTCCCAGAGAACAAGTTCTGTAGAACAATGTCTCTTTTTGTTTGAACTGCCCCCAGTCTCAACATAAAGTAGCATCTCCCTTTGTATAGCGGCAACATAGCTATGCACCATGGAAGAACACGATCTCTCTTCTCCACAGTGTCTTTCCTTGGAATCCTGTGCAAGTGTCCACTACAGAACGATTATCAGGAAGAGTCTTGGGGTTCTTATCCCCTTCCTGCTCTCAAAGTCTCAATGGACTGGCTGAAACTTAGACCCAGTGTATTTCAGGAGGCTGCAGTCGACGAGCGACAATAGTGAGTCTTGATTTTATTTCATAATCCTTTTTTGCCGTTCACTTGGGCAAAGCAAGCTGCTAATTAAAAATTTGTGATGGAAGAATGTGAACATTTCAGTGAAAGCTCATATAGTTTAGTGGCCAAGACAAAAGTATGAACCAGAAGCCATTGTACAGCTCTTGCCCACTTCCTGAACTGTAGGTGATCTAAGGCAAGGTCTCTTACTATGCCCCATTGGCCAATGGGACTGAGAGTCATACAGTCGTAGGGGCAAGGGAAGGAGCAAGGCGAAGGAACAAACAAAGTGGAAAAACAAGCTCGTAACTTTTATTGAATGCCACCGCAGGAGCATTGGTGCAGTGTAGGGCATAGATCCAGCATTGGTCAACCTGCCTGTTGGCCAATGAGCCAACCATCCACCCAGCCCCACCTGCTGGGGAGAAGTGTTAAATATCAATTCCTGCAGTCCCACATGGGTGCAAACCACAGCATGGTTCCCCTGCCTTCTGAGGGTGAGAGCTACCCAGCAGCTCCTGAGCTGAACATATTGCTTAACTGTCCCATCCTTAATATTCCTTATAGGGATCCTCAGGCCAGGGGATGTAGGCATGCAGGTACCACCTCTCCCCAAAATTGGGTCTGGCCTAATTCCAGACTGCCACTAGATATGGGTGTAATGTCCAATTCCCGTCAATGTCCAACTGTACCCAAGAAAGAAGGCAGTTGCGAATGCCATGCAGCCAAAAGTCCTGACCCCATTCAGATATATGCACCCTGTCTGCCAGGAAGAGAGCTGGCTGTCTGAAGCAAATTGCTGGATGATGGAGTCACTGGTTGCCTTCACTAGCTGCCTCACTGATTTTCTTCCTTCCTTCCCTGCAACATCGATTTTGTCCCGTGAGATGGCCCTGTGCCACTCAAACCATTTCAATAAGTCCAACCAGAAGAGCTGTCCAGCAGGTGGGACATGACAATCCAAAGGTCCATCTCCATGGTCATAGAAAGATCCAGTCCTTTCCTGCTGGTGAGGTTGTTTTTGCCCAGCTGGAGGATCAAGGTGTAAAGAACTTTGCTTCCCTTAAAATTCTGTTCTGATTCAGAGTTTGCTTCAGGCTTCGAATATGGCCTGTTTGTGAGTAAAACAGAATTCAAAACTGCTTTGCCGAGGAAGAATATGGTGACCTTGTACAGCCAAGATAACAGCACCTGCAGAAGAGAGTGTGAATCCTGTTACTGGCTTTCCAGTTAGCCACATTCCTTTCAGTTAGGCCCATAATTTGCACTTGTGGGAAAGGGGCCGAGCCTGGCTGCAGATTGGTTTTGTTCCTTCCTCCCAGGTCAGACCACAGGTTATGTCACCTGCTCAACCATTGGTTTAACACTTGGGCTATGTGCCATCACAAAAAGACCTTATTGGTCCATAGGCCTGGAACCATGAGGGTCCCTGTACCTATAAAGACATGGGATTCTAGTCTAGGCTTAGCTTGATGGTGGGTACTCAAAGACCTAGCCATGTAGACACCTTCATGCTCACTTTCATCCATCTTGGATACTTGCTTGCATGGGCCATACAACTCTGGCCTGTGGTGACTTGGGAGTAGAGCCACTATGGATCATGGGAACTCTCCATCTGAGAATGGGTAATATCTTGTAATCAATGTATTAGAGGTTTAGTTAGCCTTTAAATCTCTAGGTTTGTTGTTTTATCCTCACAGCCTTTTGTTCCTGTTTGAAATATCCTTGCACCTTAATAAAGATATCTTTTAATTTCCTTTGTGGTTATTTGCTTTCACAGTCCTCTGTCTTAAATCCAGAGCCTAGACTGGCTGACCACTTACCAGTGTAACTTGTCTTTGTGAGAAATTCCTTCTGTGAGCATATCTTGCAGAGTGAACTTTCTGATTTAGACCCAAGAAAGTTAGGCTGATTCTGCATTGGCTTTTCCCTCCATTGTTTTACGAAATCCATATTGGAAGAGAAATTCCCCCCTGCATTGCATGCTGGTTTCACTTCCTTTGATTATTGGGTTTTATGGTAGCTTTCACACTCCAAGCCACTTTCAAGTTCTTTGATTGTCAGATTTTATTGTACCTTCTGCATAGATTTATGGCTGTTCAGGGGTTACTTTGCAGTCAGTATGGCGTTGCCCCGAGGTACTTGAATGTGGTTTTGAGCTGTACTTTTTTCTTCCAGTTGAGAAAATGTGGAGCGAATGCTAGATGCAGAATCACCCATAGAAGCTTTGCCCTTTGGCTTCTGATTATTGGGTTAATTAAAGGGGCTGGCGGCAGACTACTGGACTGGTGTGTGAACAGTCACACCCCAGGGTTTTTTTGTAATTTTGTATTGCAGCCCTGTAACAAAAGGCATTTGTCCTGTGCTGGGCTAAGTGACCTTTTGACACTGTGCACTTGGGGGACTGTAATGGGCAATGCTCTAGCTGACACCAGAGTATCCCAGTGTATTCTCCTGCATTTGAACCAAGAGATCATGAGCTGTTTCCCCTCCTGACAAAGCTGTGTAGATCCTGGGCCAGTGTATAGTGCTGTGGCCCATGATCCAGAAAGACCTGTGCCACCTTGCTGGAACTAAAAGAGAAGGTGTTAGGGAAGGGAGCTGGCAGAAGGACCAATATAGGCCCAGAAGGCAATGGACTTCTGTTGGTTGGCAGTGTGTATGTGAGCAGGGAGAGCACAAAATCTGTAGCCACAGTGGCTGCTTCTATGTGAAAGGAGTGTGCCCCAAAGTCCCTAGGATGGAGGCTAGGAGGGCTAAGCTGATCTGTGTGGCACAGGAGAATTGAAACCTGGTGAGGAAGGCCTCATCTTGTGGATGAGAGGGAGCCAGGAGTGGGAGGTCTCAAAGCTAGATACTGTAGCAGGGAAAATGAGCGAAGTTGCTCCAATACTCCGATACTCTTTGATCATTTGGACTGACCAAGACTGTCCCCTGGGAGCAGCCTGAAGGTGCATGCAAGCCTCACACCCTGCCACCTGAGGGCCCATCCCGAGTGGTCATGGCATGAAACCAATTTGCTACTGCGGAAAGCCCTGTAGAAGGCCAGTATGAACGTGGCCTGGAAATAGTTGAACTCAAACTACAGCCAGCAAATTGATCATGGCCCACCTATTCCTGAAAAAGTCTTCCAGATGGTGACTGCAACCCAGGATGGGGAAAAACTCAAGGAGGTTGAAGTCCCTTAAAGTTCTGGTTTCAGCCCAGTGAGGAAGCCAACACTGGGCACACCAGCATCCTGTGAGGTTAAGGTGCCCAAGGAGTGCATGGAGCTCCCTCAGTGTGCGCTTTTTGCTGGAGGGGGCCAACAGCTTGTCGTCTTGGCAGGCAGGAGGTGCTGTGGACAGAATCCAGTAGGATCCCTAAGTAAGTTAGTTGGGTGACCAAACCCTTAATCGTATCATGGGGCAAGGGCACACCCAGCTTAGCTGCCAAGGCCTGGAAAGAAGCCATATGGGATGTGCAACCAGATTTTCAGGTAGGCCAGTGAAGAGGAAGTCATCCAGATGGTGCGTGTCAAAAGGGGATTGGGTGCAGTCCTTGGCAGCCCATTCCAAAAACATGCTCAGGCCTTGAAGCCTGCACAGGCCACCAAGCAGCCCATGAGCATGGATTTATCCCACATACCACTGGCCATCAAGGCCACAGCTATGTGGGGGTGGCGCCCCCTCCTGAATCCTGCAATGCCCCACCCCAGGAGGTGTACCACACTCCTTATGATGGCTGGGCCCCAGTGGTGGCCGATGCAGCCACAGTTACGGCTGTTGAACAGGGCGTGGCCCATCCAAGAACCACCCACCCCTGGGCAGGAGCGCCACAGATGGCAAGCAGGCTGTGGTCCTGCAAATGGCCGCCAGGCTTGCATGGGGGCAGGCACTCCTGCTGAGTGGGCTGCAGCCTCCAACCTGACTCCCGACTCTGCTCTCTGCCTCCCTGCTCTCCCTCTCTCTGCGGGCCTTTGCCTGCCTGGAGTTTTACAGGCCTCCACAGGAACCCCCGGTCTGCCTGTCCAGAGACTGAGTGTCACTGCAGTCTGCAGGTCTGCAGATCAGCCAGGCCTTCCCAGCAGCAAGAAAAAACTCCCGGGATGGCTCTACTTCTTCTAGAGGTGGCTGGATTGAACTGATGGCCTGTTCCTGACTGTCACAAGATCCCACCTGCTCAGCAGTGGTCTCCTCCTCTGGTGCTTTTTCATCCCTGGGGAACCCTCCCCTCCATTCTTTCCCAGCCATCTGGAAAGCGGGAGAGGAGGTCTTCCTCCAAGATGCTCCACCGCTTAGAGGGAGCATTGGTTGGGGGTAGGTGAATCACAGCCCAGTTGTGTCCCTTCTGTCCAGGCTGCCTGCTGGAGAGGAGGCCCTTATGAGGGGGAGAATTGGGGTTGCTGTTGGTGCGTCCGACTGCAGCCTCCTGGGGAAGGCAATGGCAACTTGCGAGGGGTGGGAGAAGGGGGTGCATGACCGCAGTTGGGGTGTGTGTGACTGCAGCTCGGAGGGGGTTTGGGGATGCGGCAGAATCACAGCCAGGGTGGAGTGATTACAGCTCGGAGAAGGTTGGGGGCTGCAGCAGCCGGTTACTGGGATGCCGCCTGCCTCAGACACTGCTGCGGGAGTTAAGCTTCACCACTGAAACCACTCAAGGAAGTGGAGTCCCACGTTCGGGTCCCTGCAGAAGATTCCCCGTCACCACCTCCTCCTCCTCCCAGTGCTTCTCCTAGTACTGATCTCTTCTCTTCCCTGCCACAGTCTTCACTTGATTGAAGTTGGAGCTGACTGGGGGGGGGGGGCGCTTTGGCAGCAGCCCAGCTCTACATTGGAGGGGTGGACCAGACTGAAGACTCCAGGTCCAGTCTGTATTGCAGCCAAAGCCATCCTCCCCAGTGGCCCCTTTCTGCTGCTGCAGAGCCGAAGGGAGGAAGGGGAACCTACCCTTTTGCTTGCTCCTGGGCCTTGTGGCTTCTAAGTCAACACGAGTATAAACCGTCTGAGAAGCTGCTGTAGTTCAGGGGGAGTCAGTCTTCCTGTTTCAAAACGCTGCGCTGATTGTAACCAGGTGGGCTGACAAGCACTTGGCTCCCATCTCCATAGAAACCTGTCTCAGACTGACCACAACTACCCTTCCTTCAGCAGTCATTCTGTTTAATGCTTGCATGCAGCAATCTGATTTTTACTTCAAGTGTTCCTCACTATCTTCCCTTCCAGTGTTCAAGTCCCTGCAAACAACTGAAGGAGACCAAAGGCATGTTTTTGTGCTAGTTGTGTTCTGCCCATCAGTCTAATCTCGGTTTTTCAGTTTAGTGTTAACCACCTGTACTATTCAGTACCTAATCTGTGCAGCCTGGATTAACCTGTACGCTGTTCTTCACATCTGAATTTGGAGGTTCTTAATAGAGCTTTTGCTATATAGTAGTCACCATTTAATTAGTATGGGGTTATAGCAGGTGCCTACTTGTTATGGACAAAAAAAATATACCTGTAGTGCTGTAGTGCAGTTCAGTAATTTTAGATTCTGGACTTAATGATTTTCTACCTCTCCCTTCAGATGGTAATGTATCTTTCAAGAATCAGCCTGCTTTCTCTCCCCCATCCCAAATACCACCAAGCCTCTGAACTGGGGCCAAGGACTCTAATCCCAAATCTGGCACTGCTGGCATCACTGCTTATTATGCCCCCAGCAATCAAATTAATTTCATACTTCGTCCAAAGAAATATGGAACCATGGAGAAGTACAGAGACTTCCCAAGCTGTCCCATCATCTTCTGTCCTGACTTGAACAGTCTGCCGGAGGAGGACATAGTGTAGGATGGCAGTGGCTGTCCAAGTTAAGCACCAGAGGAAAACAGCTGCTGCTGATTTTTCCATTTGCTGTCTGTCCAGCTCCTCAGGCCTGGAAGAGACCCTGTGTCAGAAAAGACTGGGACTTGCTGGCACTTTAAGAACATAAGAACATAAGAGAAGCCAATGTTGATTCAGGCCAATGGCCCGTCTAGTCCAACACTCTGTCACACAGTGGCCAAAAATACCAGGTGCCATCAGGAGGTCCAGCAGTGGGGCCAGGACACTAGAAGCCCTCCCACTGCTGCCCCCTCCAGCACCAAGAATAGAGTGCATCACCTGCCCCAGACTGAGAGTTCCTATCTATACCTTGTGGCTAATAGCCACTGATGGACTTCTGCTCTATATGTTTATCTAATTCCCTCTTGAAACTGTCCATGCTTGTACCTGCCACCACCTCCTGTGGCAGTGAATTCCATGTGTTAATCACTCTTTGGGTGAAGCAGGACTTCCTTTTATCTGTTCTAACCTGACTGCTCAGCAATTTCATTGAGTCCCCACAAGTTCTTGTATTGTGAGAAAGGGAGAAAAGTACTTCTTTCTCAACCTACTCAATTCCATGCATAATCTTATAAACCTCAATCATGTCACTTTACGATGAACGGGGAACATGAAGTGTTGTGCATCCAAGCTGCTGGAGGTCTAATGGTTTTGGACAATGTGGGAGGTGCCAGGGACTTCTCAGGAGTTCTTTAGAAGATGACTGTAGTTCCTTAGAAGACTATACAGTAGCGTGCCTGACTTCCAAAAGAATACTTACCTTTTCTGGCTCCATCCCAAAGGAGAAATCTGCCATTTTTTTGTTGTTGTCTGCCCATCCATACTTGCAGACATTGGTGCACAAGAAAAGCCAGTTGGCAGTGAACTAAGGGAGAGTGAGAAGGCGTTATTCTAATGGGGGAAGAGTGATGACAGCTCTATCAGACATCTCACAAAATGCAACTACGACTTTAGCATGTATTTAGGTCAAAACACTGAGGCGACATGATTCCAAGGTCCTTGCCAGATACAGAGCTGGTGCATAACAGCATGGGTGCCATGTGTTTTCGGGGGGGGGAGAATGAGTGAGGAAGTGAGCTTCTTTTTTAAAGACAAAGAACTGGATACGTCTTGATAGAAGTGCAGTGGAGGGGAGGCTGTTCAGGCGCAGTGAGAAGCATTTTAGAAAGGAAGCATGAGATGCATGAGAGAAACTACTGGCATGTTGCATAAATTCAAAAACGTGCCTGTTCTTGATCTGCAGTATTTGGCCATGGCTGATCTCCCTTCTAAACAGTTTCCAACCTCATGAGGAAGACCTCTCCTGCCCAAATGGTAAGTAGATCTAGTGGTCCTTAAAATATACTGTTGAGTGAATGGTTGGGCTGGGAGAAGAACAAAACATATTCTTCAGTATTAGTGCACTGTTTTGCTTACCATTTATTCCCCCCCCCCAAACTTGTAGACACTGTTCTCAGTACCACTTTACCCCTTTCCTTGCCCTAACTCTGCTTGTTCATGTGGCTTTCTAGTCTGACTGCAGTTTAATCAACATACATGATGGGAGAAATTATGGTGCCCCATCTGGCATCATGATGTTATAGACCACCCTGTACAAAAGCGTATGGGTTACTGCAGCCCTTCTGATGAACACAGTGTGGCCCATTAAGACTAGGGCAAGAAAGGAACAGAGTGGCACCAGGAAGCAGCCACTGAGAACAGATTACTTAATAGGGAGCTTTGGTGAAACAAGCATTTTTTTAAATAATTTTGCTGCCTAGAGACTCTTATCAAAGTGAGTCTTAAAACTACAGCCCTAGTTATTTATGAATCTCCCTTTGGATGTAACTTCATTCCATTGTACATTATCAAGTCTTGTAGGAGGGAGGATACATGTGAATAATAGTTCCATGCATTTCTGTGGCTGTGCTTTGTGGAGCACATGTTTAATCCTTGTTAGCAGAAATCTGTGGGACATTAAAGTACTTAACTTTGGTTAGGTTTAATAATACTGGGCAATTCCTGCACAGTTATTCATATTTTCCCGTCTGGTTGTTCACTAGCAACTCCACTTCCAGAGGAGTTTGAGCTGCAGGGATTCCTCGCTCTGAGACCTTCCTTCAGGTGAGTGGCTTTTAGAGATAGTGATTTGTACATGGTGGCCAGTGGTCTACTTTGGTGCTTGTTAAGCCATTTTGAATATGCTGTCATTACCAGTTTTGTGGTGCCGATATTTATTTCTTCACTCTCCTCTCCACCACAGTCAGCTCTTAGGATCCTACTCCTGAAAAGATGGAAAGTACATCCAACAGGGAGAAGTTCTTTTGTAGGCAGCATGTTCCTCCTCCTTACCAAAAGAAAATTCCTCCCTTCCAACCTGATAGAGCTTTTGGTTTGACAAAGCATCTGTCCAGAATAATTTATGTAGCTGCAGATACAAGAGATGTATATGCATTTACCCCTGACCTGGATAGCCCAAGAGAGCCCAATTTCATCAGACCTCGGAAGCTAAGCCCCCAGCTAGTATTTCAGTGGGAGACCTCCAAGGAATAGTGGGGTCATGACATGGAGGCAGGCAGTGGCAAACCACCTCTGAATGTCTCTTGCCTTGAAAACCCTATGGGGTCTCATATATAAAGATATATGAGATCAGTCTAGGAGGAAAGCTGTAACGCCTTGAGTTATAAGTTGCGGGGGGGGGGCAGGCCCATAGCCAGAAAAATTTTATTGGGAGGGCAGATGAGTACAGTGGTGGTCAGCCCATCATCATTTATTCATTATTTATACTTTATTAGTTATTTACCAGTTTTCTACTTAAGACTGAAGGTGGATTACATGGTATAGAGAATTGCAATCAAACAGTATGAGAGATCTAATAAAAATGCAGTAGGATTAGGCATATAAAAATGCAAAAATGTATCAAACATGCTATGTCAAGCAATGCAGAAAATGGAATTACAAAAAATGAAAATAATGCTGTAAGGGCATGATAGAACACACAACAAATCAGTAATATATAGCATATATACACTGTGGCATGGACTACAGTCCTGTTCTGTATAAGCTTTATAAAAATGCCCTCCCAAGCAGCTGTTTTACATAGTTTGCAGAATTAAAAGAAGTTACTGAAACCACAAACTGTAAATTCAACCTTCTTTTCTCTGTAAATCACTAACTCAAGGCTTCTGACAGTGCCACACAACACCCCTGCAGGCTTTTAAAATCAGGACTCTTCAGCCCTGCTAACTGCTAATTCTGTTCTAGCCAATCGCATAGAGAATTCACCCTTGGAAGATTTATGACAGGGTTCACACTTTTTACCTCAACTCCTGAATTTTACACCTGAGAGATGTGTGACAGTTTTCACATCAACTTGTAATGTTGACTGGACGGCATGACAAATGATTGATGGGGCAATGCCCCCTGTTGTACCAGTGTGGCTGCAAACCGGGGGTGGGGAGTAGCCATGCTAGTCTTTTGGTGCCAAAACAAGAGCCTTGTGGCACCTTAAACACTAGCAGATTTGTTGTGGTGTAGACTTTCCCTGAGCCAGAGTTTACTTCATCTGACGCATGATATAAAAAAAAATTATATGCACATAAAATTTTGTCAGTTTCTCCCTATATGCACATTTCACTTTCCCATTTAGTGCAGGTGGTGATAAAAGTGACACACATACACCCAAACAGTGTCAGAACATGCACTGCAACCCCCACTTGTAGTGTTTTCTTTCTGTTTTGGCAGAGGAAAATATTTAATTAAGTGTAGTTTTTTCCATGACCTACTTTGGGGTCCGTTCAATCCCCATGCTGGATTAGTAAAGTATATTTAGGGAAACTTACTTTCATTAGTGAGCTAGTATTTCCAGTCTCTGCTGAGACCAAGCCTGAGTGTTTCAGATAAGAACATAAGAGAAGCCAATGTTGGAACAGGCCAATAGCCCATCAAGTCCAACACTCTGTCACATAATGGCCAAAAATACCGGGTGCCATCAGGAGGTCCAGCAGTGCCCCCCCCCAAGCACCAAGAATACAGAGCATCACTTGCCCCAAACTGAGAGTTCCTATCTATACATTGTGGCTAATAGCCACTGATGGACCTCTGCTCCATATGTTGATCCAATTCCCTCTTGAAGCCGTCCATACTTGTAGTCGCCACCACCTCCTGTGGCAGTGAATTCCATGTGTTAATCACTCTGGGTGAAGAAGTACTTTCTTTTATCCATTCTAACCTGACTGCTCAGCAATTTCATTGAGTGCCCATGAGTTCTTGTACTGTGAGAAAGGGAGAAAAGCACTTTCTCAACCTGCTCTATCCCATGCATAATCTTATAAACTTCGATCATGTCACCCCTCAGCTGTCATTTCTCCAAGCTAAAGAGCCCCAAAAGCTTTAACCTTTCTTCATAGGGAAAGTGTTCCAATCCTTTTATCATTTTACTTGCCCCTTTCTGCACTTTTCCCCAAGATCTACTAATCCCATGCATAATCTTATAAATCTTGATCATGTCACCCCTCAGCTGTCATTTCTCCAAGCTAAAGAGCCCCAAAAGCTTTAACCTTTCTTCATAGGGAAAGTGTTCCAATCATTTTATCATTCTACTTGCCCTTTTCTGCACTTTTCCCCAAGATCTACATATGAACCCCCTCTGATTCTCCCTTTTGATACGTCTTTGCTGAAATGTAGTGCATCTCAGTACAGTTGAAACCTTATTCCATTGGTTGAAGTGTTTCCGTTTTGATGCCTGATTATTTTATGTCCATTTGTGATAGCTTAGCAGGATCTCTATATTTAAATACGTGTGACATATATTATGTGCCTCTCGAAAATTTTTGAGATCCATTCCTATGCCATTCATTTTTACACTTTCATGTTAACATGATAATGACTTGAAGTGAATTATCAAGGGTGAGACAGAGACAACGTGACATGAGAAAAGGGTAAAGGAGGTGGTGATGGTTCCATGGTTGGCCGAAAGTAGTAATTGACAACTGGAGGTTTTGAGGCCCAATCTGGGTCACTCGGGCAAGAGGGTATGTATGGAGAGAGCCAGTGATGGCAGCATTGCTTGGCGGCCCACTTTGGCCATGTTGTAAAACTAGATGCTGGCCTAGGCAGTACAAAGCTGATGGCATAATACTAGTTTCAGACATCAAAAATTTGGCAGTAGTTGAGAGGAATACTGGCTGTCAAGCCGGCAGAGGGAATGTAGCATCTGTAGCAAAGCATCAAGGAATTTGCTACACTAAGGTTTTTTGTTTGTTTTGTTTTTGCTGAGAGAAGTTACAGAATCTTTCTTTTTTAGGTGGTTCTTAGGTTATGCTTCGTTCTGGGCTGTAGAGCAACAGGATTTTTGAGAGAGGCTCTCTAGATCTTGTTACTCTGTCCAGGGTACATCAGGACCAGGTCTTGGCCTCATGCACTTCCTTGCTCCTCTCATGGAGAGAAACTACCAAGTGAATAGGGAGATACGGATACTAACCTGTAGAATTAACGAGCTCCCCTATTGGATAACATGCACAACCTTTCTGGTTTGATAGGAGGGAAAACATAGAAGGGTTGGGGAATGGGGAGAGCCTGAGGACTTCTCATGGTGTATCCCTGGGTGTAGAACCTTGGGGACACTTTGTTGTCTGATCCCTCAAGCCCTTAGCATTACAAATAGGTTTAAGGTTGATTATAAAGGATTTTGTCATTTAAGGGAAGTGGGTTAAGGAAAGTCCCTAACTGCAAGGGTGTGAGAAGGTTTTGTTCCTTGCTATGAAACACATTCGTATCTCACAGGCACTTGTCTAAAGTAAAGCTACCTTAAAATAGAATAAAGTTAGAATTCTTTGTGTACAATTTTATACTAAAAATGAGACATGCGATAACATTAACTTCACCACTGTGTCATTAGTGTTCTCTCATGTGTCTCTTTGTGTCTGGTTTATAGCCCGACTTTTCTTTCTCTGTTTATGTTAACATAACTAGGACCTTAGATTTCTCCAAAGGCCATCAGGGGATTACTGGAGACAAAGAAGGGCAGCATCGGCGTCTACGGCAACAGCGCCTGATCTTCACGGGCAAATGGATTGCTGACAACCAGCCAAGGTATCGGCACAGCTGCTGGCATCATCCCTCGCCCTCCTGTGCGTGATGTGTCTGCTGCTTGGTGGCGATGTACTTGTTGATAATGACAGGTGTTGAAAATGTGCTGCAGGACATTATATTTGACACTGTGAAAGGCAGTGTGTGGGAGTGTGTTTGTCACACGAGGCACTTAGTGAAGGGGAAATGCTGTATGTATACCCATTTTCAGAAGCGAGCAGCCTGTTTAGCATGCAATGATGGAAATGTGCCTTGAGATTGTAGGGCTGCAGTGTGCGTATCCGTTGGATATCCATCAGTGAAGGCCATTGTCAGGCTGTCTTATACACTGTTTTATTGGTCCATCTAAGTTAGTATTGTCTGACTCACAGTAACTCTCCAAAGTCACCAGTTCCCAGCTCTGACACCTGAAATCTTTTAATTGGAAGTTCTGGGAATCGAACCTGGGGCTTCACATGTACAAAGTGTGCTTTATTGCTGAGTTACCATGGTTGTTCTAGATACTTTATTGCAGTAACCAATTATCTCCTAATGTGAAAATTTAACACTCAGCTGTTGTAAAAAAATCTTGGGAACCAAAAGCACTGAAAAACACGTCTGTAATGTGGTGACAAATGCTGTATTCAGTATGATGGCTTAACTGGGTTCTGTTCTTGTGGGTTTCTGCCCAAACAAAAGCCATAGTTGGAGGAAAAGGCAGCCTTGTAAGTACCCCATGCTTCAAACAGTTGTTCTAGTGATGCTGCCCATTTCCAAGAAGAACCCACATAGTTTTCCTTTCTGGTAAGAGAACGAGCGTGGTAAAGTGGGTAGTGTTGGGCTCTGATGAGAGAGGCCCAGGTTCCAATCTCCATTTTGCTTTGAAGCTCACTGGGTGACTTTGGACCAATCATGAGCACTCTCAGCCTAACCTCCCTTACAGTTTTGCTAGGGTAGAAGTGAAAAGAGGACTGTGAGTTCCTTGGGTGGTTACAGGGTTTTTTTAAAAACCCGAATGAATAATCAAAATCTCCTTTAAACACCCCCAATACATTTGTGCTAAGAGTCGTCTTTGCAAACTTTCCTTTTATCATGTAAAGTAAGAGCCTCATTACCAACTTTATAATGAGGTGTTTTCCATTTCTGACTTTTATTTTCATTAAAGGCTTCTCCTAAGCTTTTTCTGCCATTTCTTGTATGCTCTTAGAAACAACTTCACACGTGTGAACTACTGGTTAGTTGGCATTCAGTGTTATGTTAGACATAATTGGGCTGTTGCTTCAATTTGCTAAATGAAATTTTACATAAGATGTGTCCTAAACTGCTTGCCGTTGCCTTCATCTGATATGAACTGGGAAATGTGCAAAGGCAGTTTGCTTACTGCTCGAAAGAGTTAGGATACTTTTTGCAGCTGACTGCAGAGACTACCTTCATCTTGTCCCCTCTGTTTTGCCTCACCATCAACTTGATTTGATTTATTAGATTTGTATCCTGCTCTCCCCTGTGTCCAGGCTCAGAGCGGGTAACATCATTGGTTTAAAAAATTAACAATTCAGTATTAACGTTTCTAATATTTAGATAATATAAATTTATTTATTTATTTGTTTGATTTACACCCCACCCTCCCCGTCGAAGCAGGCTCAATAAAATAAAGAGAGAAGAAGAGAAGAGATTGGATTTATATCCCACCCTTCATTACCCAAAGGAGTCTCAGAGCAGCTCACAAACTCCTTTCCCTTCCCCTCCCCACAACAGACACCCTGTGAGGTAGATGGGGCTGAGAGAGCTCTGACAGAAACTGCTCTTTCTCAAGAACAGCTGTGCCAGAACTATGGCTTGCCCAAGGTCATCCAGCAGGTGCAAGTGGAGGAGTGGGGAATCAAACCCAGTTCTCCCAGATTAGAGTCCGCACACTTAACCACTACACCAAACTGGCTCTCTGAATACTGAATAATGTATAATAAAATGCATAATATTATAAACCAGCACATAATTGAAAGATGGCAGGAAACTCAGGTGGGAGTGATGTATAATCTGCCTGATCTGAAAAGGGTGGGGAGACGAGGAGGCCAATCAGAGATGGAACCCATCACTATCCTCAACCATAGGCCGGGAGGAACAACAACTCTGTTTTACAGGCCCTGTGGAATTGTATCAGATCCCACAGGGCCGGGATCACAGCTGAAAGAGTGTTCCATCAGGCTGGAAAAGGCCCGAGCTCTGGTCGAGGGCAGCAGGCCGTTCTTTGGGCCAGGGATCACCAGCAGGTTTTGGTCGCTAGAGCGTAACACTCTTTGGGGGGATATAACAGGAGAGGTGGTCCTGAAAGTATGCTGGTCCCAGAACGTTTAGGACTTTGAAAGTCAGCACCAAAAACTTGATGCTGATCCAGTCTTCAATCCGGAGCCAGGGCAGCTGGTAGAGCACTGGTTGAATATGTGCTCTAAAGGCCGTTGGTAGGAGCTGGTTCTGATATGCTTGCTTTGTACTCTGTCTCGTGCGTGGCTTGTGGCCACTGAATGTGACAACCAATATAAGGTCAATACCTTTTTGTCTCTATCATTAAAGGCTGATCCAGTGTGAAAATGAGGTCGGGAAACTCCTGTTCTTGACCGAGATCCCAGAGTTACTACTTGATGAGCCCAGCGAAGCCAAACAGAGTCTTGTTCTGCAGGAAGCATCCCTTACAGAGCCACAGTTTGCAGACGGGAGTCCGGGACTAAAGTCAGTGCTGTCGACAGGTCGAAACCTAAGCAGCAGCTGCGACACAGGAGATAAGCCAATGGTGACATTCAAAGAGAACATTAAACCGCGAGAGGTAAACCGAGAGCCAGGCCGAGGCTATCTAACAAAGGAAGTGAGTAGGGAAAGAAGGGATTACAGCAAAGGAATAACAGCCAATAAAAATGACGGGAAGAAAGACAACAACAACAAGAGGAAGAATGAGACCAAGAAGTGTGGCCTGGAAAAGATGCAGGAAGCAGGGAAGCAGAACGTGGCGGTGCAGGTAGGGCTCTGTGATTTTCCTCGGAGGGAATGCCTCCCGGGGGTTTCTTGATGCAGCCACTTGAGCTGGCTCCAGTATGCAGAGGCCATGGAACTTTATAAAGCTTTTGTATAGTTAGCCTAGTTGATCTTTTTTTGAGGTCAGAGATGCTGGGCTAGTTTGCATAGCAGATACTCATTAAGGGGTGTGCTAGAGCCTCCCTGAGCCGATAATGTCCCACTAGTCCAGACAGCTGTGACACACACCTGAGGCTAGATCTTGGAACAGCCCCTTACCATGAGCAGTACATCAGGCAAGGAGAGAACTAGTGCCCACTTACAGCAGCTCCCCATATTTCTTGCCAGAAGGAACATAGAAATAAATTGGGCTTTCCTTTGCTTCTCTGGTGTTGACTGTTCCTGCTTCATCAGGAAGGGGAAGCGGAAATGAAACCAGGTGAATTCACAGCACTTACTTTTTTTGTCGTTGAGAGAGCGGGTGAGACAAAGTAGGAGCTAGAAGAAGCCTCTTCTGCAACTGGTGATTTTAATAGGTGTTGGAACCAGTAGCCATTGCAGATATATAGAGGGTGCTGTATAAGTGGTCCATTTAGATAGGTAATTTGTGAACTCACCCCCAACCAGTGTTCCCTCTAAGCTGAGTGAGTGTGAGCTAGCTCACAGTTTTTTAACCTCTGGCTCACACATTTTTGTCTTAGCTCACGAAGGGTGGCTCCAGAGCAAACTAATTTATGCAGTAGCCAAATTGCTTGCTCACAACTTTAATGCCAGTAGCTCACCAAATAGAATTTTTGCTCACTAGATTCCACAGCTTAAGAGGGAGCATTGCCCCCAATCACTGTCTCCCCCCCCCCTTTAGGAGCCACCATCATTTAATGGTACTGTGTTGGCAATCTCATGCTTTAGAAGCTTTCTCCTACCTGCCCACCACCCCAGGTAATTTTTTTTTGCTTGAATCTTTAAAAGTTCTCTTGGAGCTTTGTTAATGATGAAAGCTGCATAAGAGTTAGTCCATCAGTCCTCTTTTCCAAAATAAATCCACCTCGGTATTCTTAATGGCTGTTGAATTTTGTCATTTGACTAGTCTCCTGACGATGAAACTGAGTCAGACTGTAGAATCTCAGCAAAGTTAGACTGATGCCACTCTCTTAGGCTGGTAGGGAGGGCAAGAGAGAGACCACAATTTTTGTTCAGACTAGTTTGTTGTTTTTTTCAAGGGAAGGTTGAAGTAGATGTATAAAATTAAATGGGCGTTTAAATAGCTGTTTTTCTGCCCACCTCAGGTGAACAAGAAAGAATGCAGTCAGGCAGTGAAACGTACTGTACTTTCACAATCACTGAATGCATCTGGTAGGGAGGGAGTCATGGATTTCTGGAAGAAGAAAATAGTGCCTGTCTTTGCTGCCGTGCAACTGGCAGATCCCACCTGAAGGTTTCCCCAGAGTGATTACTCACACCCCCTTTCACAGTGGCCAGTTTATTCAGACTTGGCTATTCTCATGAGCCCTAATTCAAGAGACACCTTTTTGTTGCAGTGAAGATGTGAAAATGTCCCAGCACAAGTTCTTACTGCACTGCCCTTTGACCCCCTAGCCTCTACTGCGAGGTGTATCACTGGCTGTCTTTCTCACCAGCCCTCAGGATGTAGTTTTTCAGAATATAGTCATTGCTCCTGGTTCAGTGGGGCCAGTGTCAGGCGGAATTTTTCAAAGGGATAAAATCTGCTCCTTAGCTCTTTCTGGGCGCTGCACAACTGGAAGGGGGTTGTGCTGCAGGCCACCACTTGGAGCAAGGGACAGAAGAACTGCAATCTAGAGGTATTTCCACCTAAAAATGCAGTATACCTATATTCTCAAGGGATGGGATACTCATAGCAAGTTATGAAGTGTCGGCTGATAGAAATTTAGCATTAGTTTTAACTCATTTCCTCTTGTACAATTTTTGGTAATCCCTAGCTAAGAAGCTTGGATGATTTCCCCTCCTAATCTCCGAATTCTTCTGTTCAGTCACTCGGTTCTGCCATTTGTTGGCTAAAGGGACTTATAGAATGTCGTATTAAAGATTCTCTCAGCTCAGCGTGAGAAGTCAGTCACGGTCGAAGCCGCTTTGAGGCTGTAATCTGTGGTAAGGAAAATGGGTGCACAGTGCAGGTCAGGCAGTAATTTCATTAAGGCATAGTTTGTGTGACCCCATGACTGTAGAGGCTGTGCCGGGAGTGGAGTGGTGGGGAGGAAGCAGGCTCACATCCACCTGTCTTGCCTTTGGGTCTGCTGGGCATACTTGTTTTATAGTTTAAAATATTAACGTACCCACCTTTTCCCCAGGCATCCCAGGACCCAATGTCAAAACAAACATAAAAATATCACATTAGAAACAATCCTCACCCTAAGCAGCAGTGCAGTCCCTCTTTGCCCTGGCTCATCCCGCCCCGGAAGCTGTGTGGAACAGGTCTGTCAATGCGGCCTTGCTGGGAAGCCAGGAGGGTAGGAGCCCCCTGACCTCTTCTGGGAGACCCTTCCAGGGGCATCCTGGACCGTTGCAGGCAAAGGTGGGGAGGCCCTGATAACAGACCTTGTTGGGGAGATCAGATCTGTAACACGGGAGCATGCAGGGAGAGACTGTTCCACAGGTATGTGCGCTCCAGATCATGAAGGGCTCTAAGGCCAAGCAGCAGCATCTTGGACTGGGCTTGGAAACTGGCTGGCAGCCCGCGAAAGGACCTCAGAGTAGGAACAGACCATTTTTGCACCAGCTGCAGTTCCCAGATCACCTTGAAGGGCAGCCCAATGCAGGACGTGTTACATTGGGCTGTCTTCTGGTGTTGTGTGTCTTCTGGTGTGTCTTCTGGTGTTGAAATGGTTATGAAACATTGCTCAGAACTTCTCCTTGTTACACAGAAATAATTGTCGTACACATTATGGAAGAGAGTGTGCATTGTTTTTAGGCCAATTCAACTATGCTGGTTTGTGGTAGAGAGAAATGAGCCACACAACGAAATCTTGTATAGGTCTTTGCATGACACATATATGTAAAGTGCATCACACAGAGAAACTCAGAGTCGATCAGCACTTTGGAAGTGCTCGATTTAACTGTTTTTTTAAAAGGCTGAACTTAATTTCACGTGTTTCAAATTAGCTTGGAAAGAGAACCCAAACTGCTGGCCAGAACCAATTTGTCTTTAGCAGGCTTTAGTTTAAGGAGAAAATGGGGAGAAGTAAGTAAAAGAAGAAATTAACGAATGAATTGCTTGTCTTCCTAGGTGAAATCACAGACAGAGTTGAGGAAGACTCCTGTCTCTGAAGCCAGGAAAACACCAGTAACTCAGTCTCCAAACCAGGCCAGCAACTCCCAGTTCATCCCCATCCATCACCCCGGAGCTTTCCCCCCGCTTCCCAGCCGGCCAGGTAATAAACAAAAGCATGTGCTCTTTTCTGTTTGTTTTGGTTCTCCAGGGCCTTTGACATACTGGATAGGAAGAAAATACAATATTCCTGCTCCCTGACATACCAACCTGAGTGGGTAAACTTTATGTGCTGCATCCCGTATTTCTTTATCATATATGCTTAATTAATGTTTATCGTGTGTGAATGGTGACACAGGTACTTTCCTCGATTAAAATTGTTTTATATTTAACGTTTTTGCAAAAAAAAAAAAAAATCTATTTGAAGAGCAAGTTGTTGGCATGTTTCTTCTTAAAATTGTCCCCAGAGAACAATCAGAAGTGCCCTGTAATGAGTAACTGAAGTGAGGAAATTCTACTGAGGGATCCTGTTAACTCTGAAATCACTTTTTAAAGAAGAGCTTAAGTGGAAGCAGCAGAAGACGTTTCCTTCCTTGTGTACCCTCTTCCCCCAAACAACCCATTGTACTGTCCACTGCTTAACTTGTTATGGAGATTAGTTGTTGTAGATTTTCCGGGCTGTATGGCTGTGGTCTTGGCATTGTAGTACCTGACGTTTCACCAGCACATTGACACAGAGAGTACTCCCATCTTTCTGTGTTATATCTCTGAGGATACCGGTCATAGCTGCTGGCGAAATGTCAGGTACTACAATGCCAAGACCACAGCCATACAGCCCGGAAAATCTACAACAACTAATGAACTCCGGCCACGAAAGCCTTCGACAACATATTGTTATGGAGAGTTAATGATTAAAGTATAGCTGTATTAATCTCAAAAGTGCAACTGGAAAATTTCTTTGCAAGAAAGGAGATTCCTCTTTTTAAAAGCAGGCCTTTTGTTTTTTTGTTTTTTGTCTTTGAAGGCTTCCCGCCTCCAGCGTATGTTATCCCCCCTCCTGTGGCTTTCTCTATGAGCTCGGGGTACACTTTCCCAGGTGGCGTTTCTGTCCCAGGAACCTTTCTTCAGCCTGCAGCTCACTCACCTGCAGGAAACCAGGTGCAAGCTGGGAAGCAATCCCACATTCCTTACAGCCAGCAGCGGCCCTCCGGACCAGGCCCGATGAACCAGGGACCTCAGCAGACGCCCTCCCCTTCCCAGCAGCCCCTCTCATCCTTATCAGCTCAGGCAACAGTGCAGTCTGCCAGCCAGTTACAGGTCCAGGCTCTGGCCCAGCAGCAGCAGCAACAGCAGCAGCAGCAACAGTCTCCTACAAAAGCTGTGCAGGCCTTAGGGAAGAGCCCTCCGCACCACTCTGGATTCCAGCAGGTGAGGCGTTCCGTGGAAACTGCAGTGTTTCTTTAAACAGCAAATGGAAGAACAGCTAGACCCAGAGGCCTCTAGACTACATTCCTGTGAAACATGAACTCAGTTTTGGGTCAGGGAAGTAGACATTCTGTGCTCCAATCTAAATTACCCATGACTGCCATATATTGCAGACTTTTGTGTGGAAGTGTACAAGGAAGGAGAGGAGTTGCCAGGGACTTAAGAGAGGGCTAATGGTGATACCAGTGTGGTGGTTAGAATATTGAAGTAGTATCCCCACACTGCCATGGAAGCTTGCTGGGAGGTCTTGGGGCAGTCACTCTTTCTCAGCCCAACCCACCTCAGCAGGCAGAATAAGGTGGAGGAAGGGAAAATGCTGTTGTAAGCTACTTTGGATCCTCACGGGGGAGAAAAGTGGGGTATACATACTTAAAGTCAAGGGGTGAGCGGGAGGGATTACTGCAAAAACCTATTTGGGAGGCTTATACAGGGCTTGTACAGCACCTCAGTGAGCATGCGGCATGTTAAATCTGACAGTGTTCCCTAAAGCTGAGACGGCCAGCCCTTTTAACCCCAGAGCTCCCGCCTCTTTACCTGTTGCATTCATGCGGGATTTGGGGCTTGTCAGGCTCCTGCACCACCGATGTGACAAAACTGCATCTGCTTGAGATCTTTCTGCATTAAAAATGGATCTTGAAACAGTTAGTCCATCCTTCTGTGGGTTCTGCCTAGTAAAACGCTTTCCAGCTGTTCTTTCTCATCTTGAGGTCTAAGGGCTCTGCTGTCAGACTGAATGTTCAGACAGTTCTGCCTTATTAGCACAGAACGCTCAACGTTGCCCAAGTGCGTTGTGGCGTTGAGTCATGGTAGTTTGGAACTGTACATATTTTTATATTGTGCACAGAGAACGTGGCACGCACTTCAGTGGTGCGGAGAGCCCAAGAACCTTCCTGCCCTCTGCCCTGCTGTCAGAGGAATCTGTTTATCCAGTGCACTTGCCTGGTAAATTCCAGCCAGGGCCTGCTGTGGAATATTTTTGGTAGAAAGAGGATGCCGTTTGGTACACTGACCTGTTGGTGGCCAAGTTGGTCGCTTTTGTTCCGTGGCTGCCCAGTTTTAAAAGAGCAAGTTGTCGTGCTGAATGCAGGAATGTCTGTCTTTAGTATTCCCAGGCAGACGCATCCAAGCAGCTCTGGAACCCTCCTCAGGTCCAAGGCCCGCTGGGGAAGATCATGCCTGTGAAGCAGCCCTACTATCTGCAGAGTCAGGACCCCCTAAAACTGTTTGAACAGTCCTTGCAGCCTCCCCTCATGCAGCAGCAGCAGCAGCAGCCTCTGGAGAAGAAGATGAAGCCTTTCCCCATGGAGCCATATAATCAGAATCCCTCGGAGGTCAAGGTGCCAGAATTTTACTGGGACTCTTACATGGCTGACAACCGTGTTGTGATGGCACAGCAGCAAGCTAGCATGGACCGCAGGGGCAAGCGGCAGCAAGGAGTCTTCCGTCCGGAGCAGGATGCCGTGCCTAGGATGGGTTTTGAGGTAAACCTCCTGCCGAAACTGATGAGCTGCAGGCAGAATGTAGGAGGGCGAGGACAGATCCCCTAGGCGTCAGACAAGAATCAGTGGGGTTGTTTGTGGCGACTCTCAGAGGGACGACAATTAGGGAGGGCAGACAGGGGTGTCCCCATTTCCCTGTTACCTTTCTGTCTCAGAAATAATTAGATGCATCTGTATTTTTTTTATCCTGTTGGTTCTGTGCTAGAGGAAAAGGGAGCTACGTACTAGGTATGCATGCAACAAAACCAGGCTCCCCCTTTTGACAGATGGCAAAGGGGGGGTGGGGTGTTGCAAACAGTGTTGAAGCGTTTGCCCAGTCGGCTGATGACTGCGCATAGGAAGTGGAACTGTGAGTAGAGACATGCCTGCATTCCCTGTATAGTGGCAGGGAGGTTTTTAGTCCCTGACACGCATTCATTTTCAAGCACAGATCGTTTCCCCCTTCTCCCCTTCCTCCTGCTCATCGAAGAGCAAGTGCAATGGAGGGAGCCTTGCCTTCCCCTCTCAATAGTATTCCCTTTCCCTCAGTGACGTTGTCGTAATGCCAAATCTGGTTGGCCGGCTTGACGTTGACATTACATTCACAATGTGATCTCTGATTGGCTGGGGTCATCGTATGAGGAGGAAGCAGCCTCGTGAGAGGCAACAAATGATGCTGAAGTAACTGCTGCAAAAAAAAAGCAATGCATAAGTAGGCGAACAGGTGCCCCTGGTGAGTCACCCGTGTAAGAGGAGCGGATTGGAGCTTTTGTCCTGTGGAAGGTTGTAAAGTTTAAGTTCCAGTTTGTGGATTCCTGCCAAAACAGAGAAGGGTACAATGTAGGGTGTTATCAGACTTTATCGCAGTAAGCCTTCACTAGTGCAAAGCAAAGCACATTGAAGGCAGTTCTCTTCTGGTAGCACTTGCTCTTAACCACAGTTGGAGGCCAGACATAAAAAGGAGGAGCAAGGCCATGTGGGCTTGATGCTCGACTTAAGGTACGGGGGGAGGTATTTCTGAGAACACCAAAACCTTGTGAAAAGGAGGCAGGGCTGCAAAAACTGCCAGCATTTGGAATGGGTTGATGGAGCAGACCAGCCCGTCCTATCAAGGCATTTACTGAGGATAGTTGAGTGTAGGGGTTCACAGCGCCTTGGGCCATTGACTGCACTTCCTTATGAGCGCTTGCAGCAGCCTTCAGGGGTGCCCAGATCTCTCAGTTTCTAAGAAAAGGGCTTGGCTTAACCCACCAGGATCCCAGAGCAGACAGCTGCCGGAATGCTAATCCCGTTGCCTTTTATCGAGGGATTGTGTGCACGTGGTAGTGACCAGGGTATGAGAACACACTTTTGTTTATCTGCAGCAGGATTGGCCCTCCCAACCCCGTTGCAGCTGCTTTCCACTCAAGCCAATCATTCGCACTTCTGAATGTGCTGGCGGCAGCCGGAGACTGACCCTTAAAAATAGCCCCACTAAGGAGTGCTGCAGTTCCATCAGCGAGCAGAAGATATAAACAGCCAGCTTGCTTTGCCGCTTGTGCCTTCAGCTGAGTTAATGCTGCTGGATCTATTATCTCCTTTCCTTTGGAATGATGCTGTATGATAGTATATTCATAGTTGCCAGGAAGTCTCTTTTTACTAGGAGCGCTCTGAGAAGGGTGGCACAGAGTCCTGAGACTTGTCAAAGCAGATATCCAAATTCTAGCATTTGTATTTTTAGGTTAATCTCCCCAATCTGAATTGCATGCCTTTGCCTAATGTCTAAAGTTAGCAAAACCTGGGATGAGCGCCCTGCTGCACAGTTGGGAGATGCTGTGGAAGGGGTGTGGGAAGGCCACGAGGAGTGAAGCAGTGGGAGATTAGATGCCTGGTTGTGTTTGCATTCTGCACAGATGCTAGAAACTCAGCTGGGTTGGGGGGACAGACCTGGCCCTCGTACGGTTGAAGATATTTGGTGATAATTCATCCAGCTGTGATCAAGAGAGAATGCTGATAAAATTGTTTCAGGATTGAGTCACATGACACACCTCAGTGGTGTCTGCAAATTGAAAGGTGACCAAAATACTGGGGAGTTGACGAAACATGTTTGTTCGTAGGCAGTCATCATTAAAGCAGTAGAAATCACGTTCTTCGTAAGTAGGACCTAGTAGTTTGGGGTGGTTTTTGGTTTTCTTTGCTGGCCATAAATTCAAAGTAGTGTGATTTCTAAAACACAGAAGGACAAGACAGTTTGCCTCAACTTTCTCTCTTTCTCCTCTTCAGTTTCTCGTTGCCCTGTTCTTTACCTCTATGAGCCGCTTTTGCATGCCGGCGTAAGCTTGTCCTTGCATACCCTTCTTTTGTCCAGTAGCCTGCTTTGCAGTCTTTGTGCTTCGTATGGGCCTTCGTTTTGTTCCCGTAACCCACCCACCCCGCCACCTCCCTGCTGCTGTTCTTGCTTTCTCTCCGTCCCTTGCTGCGTCTCACTGTGCTCCTTTCTGTCACTAGGACCCCAAGAGCTCCCCTCTGCTTCCTCCGGACCTGTTAAAGAGTCTGGCTGCCTTGGAGGAGGAGGAAGAGCTGATTTTCTCTAATCCTCCTGATCTTTACCCAGCTCTGCTGGGGCCTCTCGCGTCTCTTCCTGGACGAAGCCTCTTTGTATGTATTTGACTTAATTCTGCTGCTTCTTGCTCTAATTTTGGCATACTTTTAGCATATTTTTAATTTCCCCCCCCCTTGCGAGGTCAGTAAGTCCACATGAAATCCATGCTCGCTTGCCAAAAGAGTGGGGGAATTTGAATCGGTGGTAGGTCTCCACATTGCAGGAGAACTGCTGGGAGGAAGTGGTGCCTTTACAATTCTGAACCTAGAGTTGTTGCTTTCTGACTGATAGATCAAGATGGGTAGCCATGTTAGTCAGTCTGTAGCAGTAGAAAAGAGCAAGAGTCCAGTAGCACATCAAAGACTAAGAAAACATGTGGCGGGGTAGGAGCTTTCGTAAGTGACTGCTCACTCCTTCAGTGAGTCACGAAAGCTCATACACCCCGTCACATATTTTGTTAGTCTTTAAGGTGCTACTGGACTCCTATGTTCTTATGTACTCTTTTCTACTGCCTTCTGACTCAGTGCCTGGTTTCTTAAGCTCTGGAAAGGGTCTGTGAGCTTTCATGTTCACTCCACTGTGTGTATGTGTACGAGACAGGTGAGCAGATGACCTGTTGAAGACCCATGGCAGGGAGGAGCTGTTTCAGCTGCATGTGTCCCTGATCCAGAGCTCGTGAGCAGGCACAGTCTGAAAGGTTAAGGAAGCTGCAACTCTGTCTGATCCGAATCCCCCATCTCTTGGCTTGCTGTGGGAATTTCCAGATTCTTCTCTGTCTTGCACTGAAGCTGCATGGAATCCTTCCAGACTGCACCAGAACACAAACGAACAGTGCCTAAAGAGCAGGAGGTCATAGCCTGCAAGAGTGTTGTGGAGGTTCAGTCCACCTTGGTAATGGGAGACATTCTCGAGCAGGTTGTGTGGTTTGTAAGCCATGCCGACCCCCCTTCTGAGGGAGCCAGAGGCACTATTTGCCACTTACCTTGGCATCCACACAAAAACGGCTCACTGAGTCCATTGAAGGTGTCAGGGACGTCTGTGTCAAATTAACGTCTTCCCATGGTTAAAACACACGAGACCTGCCTTGCTGGATCAGATCAAGGGGCTGTCAAGTCCAGCATTCTGTTCGCAGCAGCCAGGCAGAGGCCTCTGAAAAAGCTCACGCCCTGTGCATGAAGTCCTGCGCCTTGCCCTGTTTGCTGCCAGTACCTGGTATTCAAAGGTCTCTTATGGTGCGATAGAACCTTCTCATTCACACCAGGAGCTTCTTCAGACAAAATAAATCTGTATCACAGTTTTTGTGATGTACAAATGACACATTGTGTAGTACTTAATGTATGTGTGAAACAGGAAGACTATATTAGATATTCCCTTGGGAAAGATTCCCAGTTAAGGTTTTCACTTTTCTGTCAAGCAAGACATATCTAATGCTAGTCTAGAAGATTATCAACATTCCACACTACTTTTTAAAGCATCAACACAAAATAGTAGAGTGGGCTGGCTTGCGTCATGTCACTCCTGCTTGCTGAGAGACAGGAACTGAATGAGGGTTTTTTTCCCCCCTGAGTCCTTGGTATATTGCATGTTTCTCCAGAATGAGATGTTTACTGTGACCAAGAACCTGTCTCATCCAGTGGATTCTGGATGGCCAAGGAGTTCTAATAGCTGCTCAGCCTTGAACTCTTTACCAGCTTCCTGTGGCGACATGGCCAAAAATTGTAATGTTTTAAAGCCTTTTTCTCCAAATGCTTACAAGTTTACTGTATCACTGGTCATCAGGGATGTTTGGGACAGCCTGCACCAACACAGAGTACAAGAGGTTTTATGGGTTTTATGGGCGTTATGCCTAATGCACAGAGTACTACCAGTGGGGGACCGTTTTCTAACGCACTCCTCATAAAGACTGTAATATTTAAATCAGTGATTGACTTTAGGCTAGTCACAGTCCTTCAGCCTTGGTTCCAGCCCCATCCAACCCTTTAAAATAGGGATGATAATGCTACCACACAGTGTGGTTGCTTAGAGGGTTGTGATGGGAGATTAGAAAGAACCCAACCATTAAAGATAGCAAACTGGCGCTTGGAAAAGGTACATGGTATGAAGAAAGATGGGTTCACATGATGCTAAATTGAGGTAGCTGCTTATTCTCTGATGATTACCATGGTTCTGTCCCCACTGTATGAGGAGCCCTGACCTGGATGGCTCAGGCAATTGTGATTTTACCGGATCTCAGAAGCTAAGAAGGGTTGGCCCTGGTTAGTACTTGGATGGGAGACCACCAAAGAAGTCCCAGCTTGCAGTGCAAGAGGCAGGCAATGGCAAACCACCTCGGAATGTCTCTCGCCTTGAAAACCCTGCAGTGTTGCCATAGGTCAGCTGCGAACTGATGGCACTTTCCACCATCAAAGAAGGAGACAGTACTTGGTGCTGGGGGGCGGGGCGGGTTGGCAGCCCTTTGGGTCTAGCTCTTGATTCATTCAAGGGAATGCTTGAGTTGGGTAAAAAACAACACTTCAGAATGTATGCTGTCTTGCAGCACATCTGCTAGTCCAAGATTGCTGCTTGAGTGATGTTACAGAAGGGTTGGAAAATGGTAGCTGACCATGTCCAAGAATAATGGATGAAGCCTCGTCAAGCAAAGATATCAATAAAGACTGACATAAAGTGCTTACATTCCTGTTCCTTTAACATCTGAAGTGAATGATGTATATTGGAGAATAGTGATCTTGCCTGGAACCTCAAGTGTCCATGAATTATTCTGGCCAAGGTGCACCAGGTTTGAAGGAGTAGTTCATTGTTATCTGTTTAACCCAGTAGAATAGTTTTGAACTCTTGTGTAGGATTTGGTTGGGTTTGGCACGTCTTCAGCTATCTGTTCTTTAGCAAGTTGTTTGGGGGACCTCGACTGTCTTTAAACCAGTGTATTTTCTTTGTATGAAATGCGGGGAGAAGGGTGCCCAGGAATCACTATGCTTTATTGCCAAGGCCTGTCTCATGCTCCAGTGCCTGGCTGGGTTACTGTTGGAGGGGCTGTCAACTCAATGTCTGAATCTCCCAGTGAGTTCTGTAAACCAAATCTAAAGCCACCTCCAGTCAGCTTGACTTATTGTGGAATGAGCTGCACTGCAGCATAGTTCCATCACAGGTTCCAACCAGAGGAACACTATGAAGCCAGCAGCAGTTTGCATTGGGCTCCCTCCAAAGAAAATGGTACCCTTTTGGAGATTCTTAACTCTCCTTTCTGGCCCCACAAAAGCTGACTTCTAGGATTACAAGACCTATGTGTAGTACTAACCGCATGGATTTAAGGGGTTGCCTTTGAGAAGGGGGAAAGGTCATCCCCTCTGTTTTTCTTTGCAAATGCCAACTTCCTCCTCCCTCGTCTCCTCAGTGTGACCCACGGGGCTGTTAGTCCACAGGGAACCTGCAAGCCCAGGAATCAAGCAGCAGCTCTTTCTCTGCTTCTACAGAATTGCAGCATAGAGATGGGCCTTATGTATTTGTCGTACTTTAGAGAGTTTAAGCTGATTGACACTGTGATAGCCAAGCATGCAGGCACAGGGCTGGATCCTATGACCCATCAGTGGAAGGCACCAGTGGCCACTGACCTTTCCTGCATCCCACTTCTTCCAGCAGTACTTTCTGGCTCTGGGTCAGTTCAGCTCTGTTGACAGAAGAAAGAGGAGTGGCTTTGTCCCCTTGCCCCCTCCCCACTATAGCCTCCCAAACCTTATGGCTGTTAAGCCACACTGGTCCTGTGACCCTGAGGATAAGCTTTCCCAGGGTAGGAAAGGCCTGGGGAGCAGGAAACATGGGAAAGATCCTCAGATCACAGGATTCAACCTATAATGTGTGCCGTTGCCTATAGCATTCTTTCCCATTTTTCCTTACAGAGTATCTTAAGAAAGCCAGGTTAATTCAGACCATGAATTTATATGTTTGAGCAAAGAATCCAGTGTGCTAACCTATATGCCTTAATGGGCAGTTAGTGGTAATTGACAAAACTGCAGTTTAAGCTTTGTAACTTCTTTAAAGTTGAAGCATAGAGTGTTTTCCATTGAACTTCCCCAGGTGAAATTGCCCTCTTAATTCTCCTAACTAATGTGGCTGTTTGATTTTACTGTCACCTGTAAAATTAAAGACTGTGATTCATAGATGTTTGCATAATGTATTCCAGGCACCTGTAGTTTATAACAGAAGAGGGTCTCCACTATGTCTCTGCCCCCATTTCATACACCTATGCCCCATTTGAGCACTCTCTTGACAATTACTGATTTATTGGTTTTATGCAGAAAGATGGTCTAAGCAGTCAATCTATAATAATGCCTAACAGTGTCTTTCACTTCTCTGGTTTTCTGAAGAAATCGCTGCTAGAAAAACCATCAGATCTGATGTCTCAGTCACCTTCTTTCCTGTCCCTCACGGGCTTCTCTCTTAACCAGGTAATAAATTACAAAAGACCTCTTAGCCTCTTTATGCTGGGCAGCGTCATCGGTTTATTGATTCCTTTTCTAATTCAAAAGCAGCCTCAGGTTTGTTTGTTTGTTGTGAAAGGAATATTTTGTAGGCAAGAGCATGTTCAGTTCCATAAGCCCTCACCTGCAGTCTGAATTAGGCAAAGCCCAGATGCAGATTTACCATCACATGCTCCCTTTCTGATGAGTAGGCCCATCACAGTGTATAACTTGCCACATTTGAATGGTGGCAAATGGGTATGCTGAAAGGTACCCATACTGAGTAGCTGCTGCAGCTTCCCAGTCTGTGTTTCCAGTGGTAAGTACCAAATCCATGTCTTTTCTGACGAAGAAATTATATACTGTTGGGGGGAGAGTAATGTGTGAAGCAAAAGACATAGGTGTCTTTCTCCCAATGTTAATTTGCCCTGAACAATAAACACTGCCAGATTCCTCGGGCTATTCAGTCACTAATTGTAATGTGATCCTTAAATTAAGTCCAGCATGCCCATGTACGTTTCTTTCCCACGATGGCTTACATCCCCCCCATCTCTAAATCACCCTCTTGGATGTCACTTATTTGCCTGGCCTGGGCAGGTGCTGAATCTGCGTGCATGTTGATTCTAGTTTGTCAGCAGGATTTCCCAAGGTTCGAGTCTAGTAGCCCCTTCAAGTCCAACAAGGTTTCCAGTGTATAAACTTTTGAGACACCCTGGGAACCTTCTTGGCCTTTGAGGTGCTCCCGGACTCAATTATTGCTTTCCTACTGCAGAGCAACATGGCTATCCACCTGAAGGGACTTTCCAAGTTAAGTTTTCCAGAACCAGTGTGGTGTAGGGGTCAGAGCGGCACTTCCTAAAATTTATGGTAGCTGAGGTACACTTTTTTGAATTAAAATGGAGTTACCCTTCACTCTAAGACCTCTAAGAACAAGAACTGCCTGCCCTTGGAGGAGTCCACCATCCTTCTTGGTTCTGCATGTTGCTATAAACCGAGCCAGTTCCACCTAAGGTGGAAATGTGGTAGAATTGCTTTTCCCCAGCTGAGGATGACTGGAAGCAGCAAGGCTAGAGCAGTGACGGGGATACAGACGCAGCCAGGAGGAATCCTCCTATATCAGCCATGAAACCTGATGGGCAGTTATCAGTAGCAATATAAAGTTGTTGTGAGGGTGATTTGGAGATGGAGGGTCCCTCATGTACTATCCTAGGCTCTTTAGGGAAATAAAAAGTGTGATTTCTTTAAAAATGTAATAAAATGTGTCTGAGACCCCATTATCAGTTTTCCTTTAGCATCTTTCCCAGATAGTTTTGACACTGTTGCTATGGCAGCTGTAATTTTCGCTGTGCTGGATGCTTGCTTGCCAGCTGCGTGAGGGTGGGCCTTCTCTGATTCAGGCTGTGGTAGGAATCCCTGTTGAAAAGTGTGAGCAGGAACAAGCAAAATTGACTTCAGGTGTGTGAACTTGTCAATGCAGTAATGTATTGGATCAGCCCGGTGCTTGGATTGATCTCTCTGTCTCTTGGCCTTGTAGGAAAGGTACCCAAACAGCATGTTCAATGAGGTGTATGGAAAAAACCTCAATGCCAGCACAAAACCAGACGTCACTCCATCAGTGGCTCACCAGGAGACTTCACTCTACTCTCTCTTTGAAGGGACGCCATGGTCTCCATCTCTTCCAGCCAGCTCAGGTAATGCTTACATACCAGCCAGACAGTGGCTTGATTCCAGCATTGATTCCAAACAGTGGCTAGCACTGACCATAATTCAGAACCCGCACTATGGTTTGAACATTTAATCATACAACAGGTAAACAACATAGCTTAGACCCGTTTGTCTGTTTTAATTTTCCATCTCCTCAGCATTCCTGTGTCGGTGATTTGTTAACTGAGACAGCAACTTGACATGATGTCTGAATCGACCATCGGAAGGAAGAGTTGGATCCTGTTCTAGTAGTGGTAGTGCTTTCCTCTAGTGCAATGAATCTTTCCCTTGTGCCTCTTGCACCAGAGGAAAGTGCCACCGCTAGGAGAAAGGGTCTGCAAAATCCAGCTTGTTGATTTGGTTTTATACAAGTTAAGTTCTTTATGGTCTCTGTACATGTGAGACTCGGATCTTGGGGGCCAGGGACCTCTTGGGCACAGGATTACCAACCTCTTACCAAACACTCTCCAGAAAGCTCCCTTCACACCCCTGTTTCTCAAGCTGTAGATCAGGGGGTTGCGCACAAACTTGTTCTTGTGCCCCCTCCAACCAATGTTCAGAAAGCAAAAGCCTGCATCTTAGTGCTTATGATCCCCTCTCTCCAGATAATATCTCATGAGGGCAAGGCAGGCGCCATCGCATTCACTTTTATCTTGGCTGTTGTTAGAGCAGCGTTATAGAGAGTCTTCTCTCTTGAACAAATTCTAGGCCTTTTTTAAAAAAATGGATCCCCATTTTTTATTGGTGTCCTTTCTTGTTAGCAAGGATCTACCCTCCCCAGCCCCTTCCTCAGGCTCTGTACTCCATGGGAGTCTCGTGGGAGGCAACAGTCAACTACAGACAGATGGGATTTCTGCCTCAGAGTAGTGTACCAGTCCAGTCTTAATAAATCCACTATGCCAGGCATGCCTTATTTGTCTGGGACAGACCTTGCCACATTGATCCATGCTATGGTCACCTCCAAATTGGACTACTGTAATTCGCTCTATGTAGGGCTACCCTTGAAAACACTTTGGAGACTGCAGGTAGTCCAGAACAGGAGTGTGCAAAAAAATTTTTTTGGAGGGTTCAGGTATATTGGACCTGAAAAAAATTGTATTTCTGAATTCCAAATACTGTATGGTTTTGTTTTGTTGTTTTTTTGATTTCTGAATTTTTCAGGCCCGTTATTCCATATGGGAATGGCCGGGGGAGCTGGGGGGAAATTAGGTATAGGATTTTCACTGTCAATTACAAAAAAAGGTAAAATTATAATCCAAAAGCTTTAATCAAATTGCAAATTACAAGTATTTTAAAAAGTGCATCACAAAACAACAATCTTTGATTACATATATATTTACTTTTGGGCCCAGCAACAATTACTGTAACTAGCTGTTCTCTGTATAGCTCCTATAATATCTGCAATTAATACATGTTCTGCTCTCTTCAGTCATGCCAATGCTGGTTCCTCAACCCACTTCTTCTGAGGTTCAATCTGTTCAAAGCGCAGCAACGTCACTGTAGTCTATTTTCAGTAGTTTCAGTACCTTTTGCACACTGTCCTTGGAATGTGCTGTTCCCTTGATGATCAGAGTGTAGCATCCATTTCCAAAAGAGAAATTAACAACTCCAAATCTCTCTGGTGGGCTGTCTTGTCCTCTGTGCGTGCTGGTCATCTAGGTTTGACATGGCATTATTCACCAGCAAATTGGCCACTTTGTCACCTTAAACCTGGGACCTTTTGGTGGTGGTTAGACACAGGATAATTTTCAAGACAGTTGCCACCAAGCAACCTGCAACTATTGTTCAATTGGTTGTTTGCACTGATGTACAACCCCAGCCTTTCCACTGCTGCAGCTGTCTTTTCTGTTACTTGCTGCTGGGTGATCTACAAGGAGAACTGAGCAGGAGAGTGCTGTCTTTGCCTTGAAGGCAATGTGCATTGGGTACAGTTTTTCTCCTTGATGGGAGAGGCTACATGTGCCAAGTTGTAGATTTTTAGCTCTACAAAATACTGAATGTTGCACTGTGCGAGTGAATGCACAGATGAACATGTGAAGGGCATCCACTATAATCACCCTGTGTTTCCGTCCCAGCAGTTACAGCCTATTGCATTCCCCATTCTTCCCCCTGCCCTTCAAGTTCATTTAGCCCACCAGGACCAATTCATAAAAAGTGTTGCAAAGAGAGAAAAGATTGGTAGCTGTCCTCTGTCTTCTTTAGGTATTTCAGTTGTTTTCACTTAGTCCTGCTAATCTTTTGTCCAATAGATCATTCAACACCAGCTAGCCAGTCGCCTCATTCATCGAACCCTAGCAGTTTGCCAAGCTCTCCTCCAACACACAACCACAACTCTGTTCCATTCTCCAACTTTGGGCCCATTGGAACGCCGGACAACAGAGATCGGAGGGTGGCAGATCGATGGAAGACGGATAAGCCAGGTGGGTGGGGAGAGGTTCCAGTTCAAGGTGTGACTTCAGTGTCTTGCTGAATCATTGACTTTAACATTCTTGGCTAGAACCTGTCTCTTTAATTTCTGCTGTGTTGAATCGATATCACATATTTTCCTTCATTGTTACTTATATGCAGATCTGCGTGTTAAACATTTAAACTTGTTTTTAGCTGGAATGTCAGGCCTTTCTGATCATATCAAGGTTTATCGTCTCCTGAACCATTGCTTACCGGAAGTTACTGAGAAGGTAGCCCTGGTTTTAGAGTCCGCAATAAGAGTCCGTCAGGAAATTTTACAGTATTAATTTTCTTTTTAAAATGCCAGATAAATTTCTGTATAGTTGGCTTTGTACCCCTCTCTGTTCAACTGCTGTTTGTAGTATCTGTACATGCCAGTAAAGGGGACTGACTAATTTTGTTAACTTTCGTCTTTCAGCAATGGGAGGATTTGGCCTGGACTATCTTCCGGCAACATCTTCCTCTTCAGAGAGTAGCTGGCACCCATCCAGCACTCCCAGTGGCACCTGGGCAGCCCATGGCCCAGCAATAGAGGATTCGTCGGCCGTGCTCATGGAAAGCTTGAAGGTAGGACATGTCGCAGTACAAGAACAAGGCATTATGGGCTTCACTTTGGGGGCGGAGAGTTAGTTTAGCTGTCTGTCATTGCTTAAGGTGAACCACGTGCTGTTTCCTCAGGGCAACACTCTGGATTCTTAGGCTCTGGAATATTATTGCAGACCTGTCTGATCAGATGTCATCAAAGCTTAGACGCAGATCTAGATCATCCTTGAACTGTTCAAAATGTGTCACTGGTTTCCTGATCATTGGCATAGAAGCAAACTACTGTGATCAGAGCATTTATACTTTCATTGTTTTGTTTTTTATTTATAATTTCAGTTTATATACCGCCCTTCCCTGAGTTCACAGGGCTCAGGGCTGTTGACGACAAAAAATACAATATAAAACCAAGAATAAAACAGTTAAGTTGTAGTTAAAAGAACATCAAATGGCACCAAAGAAGATACAATATGTATTACTGTCCTGTAAGTGGGAGAAAGGGGGGAGTGCCAGATAAGATGGTACCCATTGCTGTCCTCAACCAAAAGCCTGACAGATGTCCTGTGGAACTAACTTCATTGTGGCTTGTGGGCAAGTTTTCTTTCAGAAGAGTGCTGCCCTGTTTAGCAGCTGATTTTATGATCATATTTTGAGCTGAACAGCAGCTCTGAAGGACCAATAGTGTTAGCCCAGCCCATGCAAGCCACAGCACAGTCCACGGGATCTTTATTTATATTATTTATAGACCGCCCCACCCTATGTCGGGCTCAGGGCGGTGAACAGCATCTCAATAAATAGTTTTACAGATCTGATTAAAAACAATTACCTGCACTGCAGGCTTTCTTGTCCTTACATTCGAGCCTTTTGGGAACAGGTCCTTGCACAAATCCAAAACGTAACTGGAATTGAAATTCTTCCTACTCCAGATCATCTCTTTCTTAATGGATGGAAACTTGATTTTTGCCCCTTTTTTCAATCTGAAGGCCTCTCTATCCTTTCGTTTGCTGCAAAATCAGCTATAGCTTTATGATGGAAAGATAACACGCTACCGGACCTGTCACTCTGGCACAAAATGCTATGGGAACGTTATATCATGGCCAAAATCATTGACAACCTATCTCTTCATCTAACTGTGTGGCAACTTGGTTCCCTGTTATGGGATACCTAGCAGAACGTGCTGATGTTCCTGCTGTAACTGATGACCTCTGTTTGTGGTAATTTTGAAAGATATTTAGGCACCTTGAGTATACGGTTTAAAATGGTGAAAAGGAAAACAGGGCAAATATGATTTACTTACTGTGTGTTGTATATTTCTACATTAGCATTTATATACCCTGGTTATCTTACAGGTTATAGATGTATCTTTGTTACGATACTATATTACATTACACCATCTTGTTACATTTTTTTCTTTTTTGAGAAAATGCAATAAAATATTAACTAAAAAAGCAACTAAAACAGTAGAATAGTAACAATTCCAGGTCTATTCAGATGATGGTTAAGAACCAATTGCATCCCACCCCCATAGGGGAGAGGAGGAAATGGAAGAGACGGTTGCTGTCTTCAACCATAGGCCTGGCGGAACATCTCTGTCTTGCAGGCCCTGCAGAACTGCACTAGGTCCCGCAGGGCATGGAGGTCATTAGGCAGAGAGTTCCACCAGGCCGGCACCAGGGCCGAAAAGGCCCTGGCTCTGTTTGAGGGCAGCCGGATGCCTTTTGGACCAGGGATCACCAGGAAGTTCTTCTCCCCCAGAGCGTGATGTAAAGGTGGGTGGGTGATTCAAAGTAACCAAAGAGGAGATTTGAGTGGAGCCTCTCTGTTTTGTTATGTACCTTTGCCCTTTGTTTCAGAGTATTTGGGGTGCATTAAAAGGGGAAAGCTCTGCCGGAACCCATCATTTGTCGTATAAAAGCTTGTTTTTGCTTGGGTGACAAAAACTAGATGAAGTACTATAAAACCAGCAAGGGTGGGGTTGGAGGGAATGCAATGGGGATTAGGCTAGGAAACCTCTGGAGGCTGGATTGAGCCCCCTGAGCTGGTAGTTGACCATATACAGTACAGTAAAAACTAAGAATGTAATGGGTATGGGAAGGATGCTTACTGCTTTGGAATGCTTAAGTATTCTCTTATTCTTCCTTCTGCCTCTGCATTATTATTATTATTTTTTTTGCATTAGTCTTACTGGCTACTGTGGTGTTGATGATGACGGCATGTTTTCTTTCAGTCCATCTGGTCCAGTTCCATGATGCATCCTGGACCTTCAGCCCTGGAGCAGCTGTTGATGCAGCAGAAGCAAAAGCAGCAACGCGGGCAAGGTGCCATGAACCCGCCACACTGAGAACAAAGGAGATGGCAACCTTTGCAACCGAAGGCCTCCATAACTCATGGCATGTTGGGTTTGCAGGACTGGGCCACACAGTCCTGTGCGCGTGGCAGCCCTCTCTTCTGTTCTTTGCCGTCAGGAGGGCGTAAGTGCTCCACCAACCCACCGAGTGTGCACGGAAATGTCTGCAGTGCAACGGAAAAGCCAACATCAGGAACTCTCCCGTACCCGCCCCCCAGGCCCTCTGGAGGGAGAGAGGGACTGCTGTTTGTCTCACGGTAACCCGATATCACCGCCTCTCACCTTCTCCATCGTGCATGCCCCCCCCTCGACCACGTGGGAAACCTTTAAAAAAAAAAAAAAAGCCGAGAATGAAGAGCAGATGGGAGAAGCCACTGAGAACTTCTCGATCCTTCTCCTCAATGTTTTTTTTGGGGGGGGACCCAATAGGAATATTACCGATAGCTTTGCTGACTGAGAATGTAGTTGAAATTTACTCCTCGACATCTAAATTTCTGATTATGACTCTCTCAGTAGTGAGGTCACACTGAATTCTTCCATACACAGATGTGCTTTGTAGTCGGTGTGTAGCAAACCCCTCCAGTCACCGGTCCAGCCAGAGGTGGGGGGTGGTAAATTCAGCCGCGTCTGGGGAGGGGGGGGAGGTGTGCGCCAGTCTCCTGGGTTTAGATAAGGAGTTTTGTGAAGGAGAACCTGGCCTGGCCCCCCTCCAGTACCACTTCCACTTTTCCTCAATGGCTGCCTGTGGACGACCCTGCATGGGTAGAAATTCCAATACTGAAGCGCAGTGGCCGCTGCAGGGCCCCCCCCCCCTCTCAGGGCGAGCAAGTCACTGCTATGAGGTTTTAAGTTAAATGGCTCAGATTTCTGTACATTTTATGATAGCCTAGCGACCAGTCTCCCAAAAAATAAAATGGCAAGCTGGTCTGTGCATTCACAGCCTGACTTCTTTACATAGGTAGGTAGAAGCTTTCTGTGTCTTTCCCCCCGACCTTCTCTCCTCCCTCCCGGTTGCCCCCTTACTCCCCTCCCTTCTTGCTGGTTGCTCGTAGTTCTATTCTTCATAAGCAGCATCCCACAGAATCCTAGCAGAAGTAACTGGGAGGGCCAGAGGAGTTCGTCCAGGCAGGATGACGTGTCGCAGTCCCTCTGCCCCATAGGTATATGGCCACTCTGCACGCTGCAACACGCCCCCCGCAGCCCCAGGGTTCCCCGTTCTGGAACGGAAGTTCGAGGCAACCAATGACACAGACACAGAGCCCTTGCACAGAAGCCGGTAGTCCCCCTCATTCCTGCAACGGGTGTGGAATGGGGTACAGGGGTCCTACTCGGTATTTATTGAGCAGAAAAGAAGACGGCAGTTCTTCTTCTCATGTCGGGCAAAAGGACAGCAGTTCTTTTTTCTTTTTTCGTTCTGTTTCCCAAGGTAGTTACAGAAACGATCTAAACGTCTCAAAGCCGCTGCCGTTTGCAGGAGCGTACGTAAACCAGTTCTGAATCTGTGAGCCAGGAAACGGCTGCAGAGCAAAGCACATCCAGGGTCCGTGGGGTGACACTGGAGTCGGGAAACAGTCCCAAATAGACTTTACGTAAAGGGAAGCTGTACATGTAGTACTCTTTCTAGGATAGGACTTGGACTCTCTTTGCCTCCCCTTGCTAGCAGTGTTGCTGCTCTGCATTGCATTTTTGAAACTTGTTCCCCCCCCCCGAGACCCCCCCCTCAAGGATGAAGCTCCTGCCCTGGTTGTAATCTTGAGCTGAGATTCTCTGTGCTTCTTTGACTCCTTTCCTTCCATCCCGCCTCCCCCTCTTCCCCCAGTTTGTGTATTTGAGCTGTGCGCTCAGGCAGCTGCGACATTCCAATGTTTTGAACCGCCACTGATTCTTGCACCCAAAACAACACCTAACCAGGCTCCCACCTCACTCTTCCAGCAGTGCCAGAGTCCCAGCCCGGAGGCTCCCATTCTGCATGAGAAATCTGGTGTTTGGAATGTTTTTTCTCAGCCTTTAGGGCCGGGCTTCCCCGTTCCCTCCCTCTCCCCCACCCAACCCCATGCACACAGCGCACATAATGCCCTTCTGTACTGGGAGCCGCAAGGGACAGGGGGACCCCCCAGCAGAGAAAACTGGTTTGTGTCGTAAGCTTCTTTTGTGTTTTTTGTCTGTCTGTGCAAGACCTGCAGCTGCTGAACTCAGCTTTGCCTTTAATTAAACCATGTTCTCTACAGCCAGCCTGGTGTAGTCACATCATCTTCTTTCAGTAGTCCTTACGCTTCAGCGAACGCAGCCACACGGATGCTGTTTCGCTTTCCAGATCAAAGCAACGAGAGGTGAAACGGCTCAGCAGAGAAAAGGGGTCCCTGAGGGTCATGCTAATCCTGGCGCCAGTTCAGCAGTCTAGGTGGCGATGACCCAAGTACAGCTAGCGCCGCCGGGCTACAGTCGCTCTACTAAGCCATAAGTTACCAGTGGGAGATTGGCCATACGCTTCACATTATGCTAAAGAGGGGCCTATGCATCCATTCGGTAACTTTCCAGAATTCGAGACCCTAAATCAAAGTGGGCCCTTTGGAATTGCTGTGGAGTAGCCCGTGAGCTGCTTGGTGGTCTGTGTGAGTCTGGGGTGGGGGGGATTGGGGAGGTGGAGGCAGTTCTGAAGAACCGTGACATTTATGGGGTTCAACGGCCCAGCCTGTGAAACTGCAAAAATCCCAAACACATTGGATTCTGTGGCTTCTCAAAGGCTTTATTGGCATTTTGGTTGGTAACTTTTAGGGCTGGTGGAACACTGCAAAGCAGATAACACTGGCTGGCTGATGATTAACAACCCACCGGAGGAAAGAAAGGAAAGAGGCCAGTGTGTTTCAGTCAACACGGACACGTGTGTACCTTTTAAAATGCCCCACTGCAGTGACAAGGTGAAGCAGTGGCCGCTCCTTCTGCTCCATGACCTGCCATCTTTCCTCCTTCACCTGCTGTGTGGCCCACCTAGAATCCTCTGTGTTAATAGCAAAGGAAGCAAAACAAGCTGCCAAAGGCAAGGTTTGTCTCATCTGAAAGGCATTTTATGCCCTGGCAGCTCTCCTAGCACACTGTAGCACGCTGGGTCTGTTTTCAAGCTATTCCAGAAATGGAAATGAGTGAAAAGAGCGTCTAAATTCTGAAGGCCAGTTGTGCATGACGATTAGAGCCAGGGTACGGTTTCAGTCGATGCCCGTCGAAATAAATATATCTTCCCAGAGGTTTCAGCTCAGACAAACTTTCTGTCTTCAGTGCAGGGAGCAATGAGAAGGGCAGAAAAACTCAGCTGGCTCCCTCTCGGGGGTTTCCTTTAGCTTGTTTTATGCTTCAGAAATAGTTTCAAGAGGTTGGCTGCTGCGCTCTTCAGTAAAGGCTTTGGGGAAAATGCCCACTTTCCCATTGCACTGGCCTTCCAACCAGTCGTCGTTCACTAGAATATAAAACATAGAAGTCGGTTGAATTAACAAAACATAATCCACTAACGCCAAGCATCAGGAACCAGTTGTGCTGTGGGGAGCCAGACACCCGTTGCTGGATTAGAAACAAGAGCACCTACAAGTCTTAAGATGACCCCAGGCAAAGCAGGATAAGCCGGGGGGGGGGTCCTATACCGTTCAAGGTTGTGCAGCAGTGGGATCTTGCCAGGGACAGCCTCTCACACCTGCCAGAAACTCTCCCTGCTCTGCAGCTGCTTGAGCTACAAGGAGCCCTTTGCATCTGGCCACGCCTCGTTTTGCTTTTTTGATCCTCAGGAGTGTTGTCAAGAATTGGGCAGGGCAAGAGAACAGTCTGGCTGTGCAACTCTTCATATTCACAGAGTACAAGTAACAGCGACTTTGTGCGTTTAGTGCTTTGTACACTGGTAACAAAGTAGTCACTGTAAAAAAATACTAAGACCGGTATTGCTCAGCAAGGAAATAGATTGCTGAAGGACTCGGAAAAGGGTTTTCTTTAAAAAGGGAAAGGCAAGACTAACAGCACAATCCACTGACTTTGTTCTGGCTTCAAACAAGGCTGGCTTATTCTAAAGAGAAGATTTAGGTCGGATCTGCATTTGCATTTTTAAATCAGTTTCGTGCTGCTGTGACGCCGCCAAGCATAGAGAAAGGCAGCATCACAGCAGCACAAAACTGATTTAAAAATGAAAATACAGATTCGACCTTAAGTCTCTTTGAGGATACCACATTAGGCTGAGTAGACCCGGTGTGCAAACTTTGGGGCTCTTTATGGCCCCCAGGCATTGCCTGTGCACCCGCATCACAGCCAGACAGTTTAAACCGCCTGGCTGCAAAAAGATGGGGTATGAGCATTGCAGCAAAGACAGGGTTGGCTCACAGGCAACTCGGAGGCTGCTGTCTTCCTGTAACATGACCCACATGGGTGGGTGGTACCTCTCAGAAAAAAACTTTGAGGTGTCTGGAAAAGATGAAACCACCTGCCCCTTCCTCCATCTGTCCTCCTGCTGTGAGCCTGCTGCATGAAGGGAGGCACCAATCTGAAACCCCAGCAGGTGGGTGAGGGGGACCGGTGGGGGAACAGAGCCAGGAGGCGCAGATGCCAGCTGGCGCTCAAAGCTTTGAAGGAGAGGCAAGTAGGATTTCCAGATGGCTGCATCTGGCCATTGGTGTTTGGGAGCTGACAAAGAGGAGGCAGAAACCCAGAATGGGGGGGAGGTATGGGCACGCACAAGACACCCATGGTTGTTGGTAACAAGGAAACGATGGATGAAGGTGACCAAGAAAGCGTCGGGAGGTGCGACGGTGAAGAGAACCAGCCTTGGAGAAGAGAAGGAAGCACCAGCTTCTTGGAGGATTCTTGCTGTCCTTGGCAGAGTGTGTGTCAATATGCGTAATACAAGTGGTGGCTAAGTACTTAAATTTAGCCCGTAATGTTGCACTCTCTGACTTGACTACTTGGTTAAGCAAAAGAGTTTAATCACTTGTACGCTTGAATTTTTCTTAACCCCCTGTAGGTGGAGCTGTTTGATTCATTTGGCACTGTTAACAAGCAATATTTTTGGGGAAGACTGACAACCTCTACTGAAGGTTGCTAAAATGGAGTAGAAGTCTGAGAAAGGGGAATTCATAGACGCCGTCCATGTGTGCTTTATGTGTGCGGCTGATAACACTTTGTTGTTTAGGATTTGCTTACCTTTAGAAAGGACGAGTATGACGTCTCCCTTCTGGAATGCCAGGTCCTCTGGCTGGTTGGCTTCATAACTGTATCGTGCTACAACCTGGTTTGCTTCCATCTGTGTTGGTATTTCCTGCTGGAATTCCTTTCCGTCTTCCGCGCTTGGGGTATCTTCCTCTGCCTGACATAGGAAACAGCCAGATTTAAGTCTCTCTCACCTTTTTCTTAATGAGCAGCGCAAAATTTTAAAAAGGCGTTTGTGTTTATTCAGGCTGATTTAGGCTGCTGGAAATACTATCTCAGGTGATGCCCTTCTGACAGCCGGACATGGAATTCGTCACCAGTGGGAATGAAAACACAGAGGCCCCTTCCTGACTCTCCTTTTGTTTCCATGTCATCGTGTTCGTGGCTGGAGACGACTGAGTTCCTGGGCTGCAGAAGGATTGGGTAAAATTGGTTTGGAAAACCTTGGCTTAATTGTTCATCAATGTGTGCTTCCCCCCCCCTTTCTGAACTAAAATCTTGCATCCCAATACTGCTTTCTTTTTAAAGTGTAGGAATTACTTGCCACCAGGGTGGAGGTCACCTGCCAAGTCTCTGCATGAATCATTCTAGGGTATGCCTCTTCAGAGTGCAGGGAGTCCCCACTGTACTGGGAGTGATTGCGATTGGATCTTTCAGTCACAGCCGACAGAGACGCAGTCAGTATGATTCCCTCCCTCCAGTTCCCCAGCTTAGGCTGATTGGAAGGGAGGGGGGGTGTTCAGCAGGTGCAGCGGATCCACAAGCCTTTTACTTCATGTGGCACGTAAGTTTGGCATTTGGGAGTTCCAGGGGAGCTAGAACCACGAATCGTGTCTTCGGCAAGGTTTGAAGCAAAAAAGCCAGTTCCAAGAGCATAGGCCAGAGTTAGCAAGGAGGGGGAAGTTCTGTTTCTTTGAAATTCCCCTTCCATCCTTCTGAATCTGTGCTACAGCAATGCAGATCTACTAATACATTTGTTGTCTGCACACCACCCGCTCTTGCTTCTGCGGCCTCACCTTGGGATTTACCTCACGGGAAGGAGGCATGAAGCCGTGTGTGAAAAGGGAAGTGCGCCAACCGAGCCGATTGACAGCTCCCATGTAAACAGGGCAGTAGCACCACATCAGGAGCAGAGCAGGAGACGGGTGTTGTACTTTCATATTTACCAATGGCAGTCTTGTGGCCCCCTGACCAAGTTTTTTTATTCTAGCATAAACTTTCAGGGACTGGAGACCACTCTGTCACAGGCACTTATGCTAGAATAAAAGGTGGTTAGTTTAAATTACCACGTGGCAGCATAACCCCTCTGGAATAGTGTCCAGAGGTTGTAGGTACAGTCCTGTGAAATTACTCTTGTTTAGAGCCCATTGATTTCAGTGAGCGTAGGATTCCCTTGATAATTATGCTAAGCTTAACTCTGCTGGATCATAATCTAACCAGGCCCAGTTTTGGAGAGGGAGGAGAGCACAAGTCAGTGCGAGGCAGCCCAAACCTTAAAAGTGTGTGTAGTGTGGTGGGTTTAAATGGGTTTTTTTAGCTACTTAAAGAGTGCAATAATAGCATGTGCCCACCAGTTTGTTTCCAAGTTAGAAAACTCAAAACCCTTCATTAGAGACCAGGAAAAATGTCCAGCCATCAGAACAATATTATGGCCATAATTGACAAAGAGCATCCCTACCCCTCAGTCAGGCAGTGGTCTTTGAATGCATGGGCCAGACCGGTGGAAGCAAGTTTTCTTGGTAATCTTTAGCTGGTAGGATCCCTCTTTAAATAGAGCCATTAATAAAGGCTAGATGCTTGGACTTCTTACTAAAAGAAACCGGGGAACTGCTTAGTAACTTTGGGAATATTGGTATTCAGGCCTGCACCTGTCTTGCACCCTGAAGTGCCAGTGCAAATCCCATGCTTTAAAAAACAAGCAAACATATTTTCTGACAGGCTGGGATCCAATCGTGCGACGAATTCCAAGCACCCTAAAGTATCAATAATGGGATGGTTTGTCATACAGCAGCCCTTCTCCCGCTGCTCCATCGCAAGCCGCCTTTGAAACAGAAGGGGCTTTCCAAGTCAGACGATAATGGGGTGGAAGGAGGGGGAGAGCCCTGGAAGGGGAAAAAATGTGCACTGGACACATCTATATGCTTTCTTTTGAAATTTGATACTGTGGGGTTTATTTGGGGGGCATCATGGTGGCAGGAGAAATGGGGGGGAAGGTATTTTGTCTGTGTGTGTCCTGCTAAGGGCTAAGTGCCACATGATGGGGGTTACAATTGGATTAGCTGCTGTTGTAGTTTAATTGCAGAGCAGCAGCAAGGAACCCCGATGTGGACCCTGGGGCTCTGGCATCCCGGAAGGGGGATTTTTAACTCTTCCTTCCCCCCCAGAGTGTTTCCCTGGCTCCTCCGGGATGGTTTCAGCTTTGTGGGAAGGGCGTACGTACAGTGTTCCTGTCTTTTTCTCCCTGCTTGTCCAAAAACAGCTTGGGCTGGGCTGTTTTCAGTTGGGGGAGACAGCGCAGGAAGGAAGGATGTAACTAGCACCTCTTCCCATATTGCATCCCCCCCTCCTTTTTATTGATTATGGTTCCCTAAGATCAAGCTTGTTTTTTTTTTTCAAATATATCTCTACCATTCTGATAGCTCAGCAAGTTCACTAATAAGATATTTGCAGCTGATTTGCAGGGAATCTCTTCATATGTTACTGTGGTAAAGAACAGGCTTGTATTGGGAAAATATGCTTTTTAAAAACAAATTACGCTTAAAAAAATAAGCTAGAAGGCACCAATACAAAAAAGCAAAAACCTCAATGCCTTTAGAATGGTGTACTTAAATAAAAAAGTTATAAATGAAATTGCGTTTGCATGACATTAACAAGCACTTTGTCCCTTTTCACAAAACAATCCACCCCCTGTGTGATTGTTGGGTTGGGGCTGATGGTTTTGTTCTGTTAGTGGAGGTGCTTTCCTCTAGTAGGGGCAGGTGCTCTGGGGCCCTTGCTGGCAGGGACCTTGGCCACCCATATTCCCTACTCCCCCCTCCAAGGAGGGGTGGAGAAGAACAGATTCCTACCACCACTTGCGCCTGCCACATCTGGGACTCATGCAGCCGTCTTCTTCGGTGGCGCCTACACAGAGAGGGGCCACCCCTTGCTTGGCCCTGGTGGGGGTTGGCACTGATTCCGGTAGCCCATCCTGAATTCTTGCCCAGGGCCACAGAAGCACTGAGATAGGCCCCGTCCTCCAGTAGAAGGTGCTTTCCCCTGACAGAAGGGATGGACTCCTTGGTATTAGGGAGAAGTGCTTTCTGTTGGAGGGAAGCGCCTCTTCTAGCAGAAGTGGCCTGCAGACTTCAGCCCATTGACCAGAGCACTAGAAGCACGGACTTGATGCAATAATGAATGTGGAATACTACCCGCATAGTTTTTCTCTGTCCATAAACAAGCAGGCTAACGAGCTAACTTAACTGAAAACGGAAGCTCCGTAATACGGACAGGTTTTTCGCCCATGGCTGCAGAGTAGATGCCTGGCATTTCCCCCTTCAGAGTGTGCCTTTTCCCGATATGGCTGTACCCACCTGATAGGAGCTGCACCACAGGGTCAAGCGGTAGTTCTGGGCATGGCTCCACACTGCCTTCATGCCGTCCTCGCTAAGAACCACCAGATCCTGGCTGTCTCTAGGCTGGTAGCTGAACAACACAGGGAAAAACAGTGAGTCCAAACCCACCCCACACTTTGAGCTGGACGAGGGCAAGGCTGGGTAGTATTCCTTACCTCAGTCTTGTGTTTGGGGGTGAAAGCTCCAGCTTCTTGCAGACTTTCTCCAGGAGGCTGCGGTAAAGGAGATCGGGACTGGCCTGCAAGGCTATGGTGTAGTTATGGTGGACTTTGATGATGTAGGGGGTTGGGACAGCCAAGCTAATGACCTGCAGGGAGAGAAAGGTGAAACACACCGGGTCAGCCTTGCCACAGGGGGAGGCTGTATGCATTGGGAATAAGGGGATGCAGGACCTGCGGGGAGGGGCCGTGGCTCAGTCGCAGAGCATCTGCTTGGCATACAGATGGTCCCAGGTTCAATCCCTGGCATCTCCAGTTAAAAGGACCAGGCTGGAGGTGATGTGAAAGACCTCAGCCTGAGACCCTGGAGACCGGCTGCCAGTCTGAGTAGACGGTACTGACTCTGATGGTAAGAACATGAGAGAAGCCAATGCTGGATCAGGCCAATGGCCCATCCAGTTCAACACTGTGTGTCACACAGGGGCCAAAAATACCAGGTGCCATCAGGAGGTCCACCAGTGGGGCCAGGACACTAGAGGCCCCCCCCCCGGTTGACACCCCCCCCCAAGCACCAAGAATACAGAGCATCACTTGCCCCAGAGTCCCTATCTATACCTTGTGTCTAATAGTCACCAATGGACCTCTGTTCCATATGCTTATCTAAATCCCTCTTGAAGCCGTCCATGCTTGTAGCCACCACCACCTCCTGTGGCAGTGAATTCCATGTGTTAATCACTCTTTGGGTGAAGAAGTACTTCCTTTTATCCGTTCTGAAGCAACTTCATTGAGTGCCCACGAGTTCTTGTATTGCGAGAAAGGGAGGAAAATACCTCTTTCTCTACCTGCTCTATCCCATGCATAATCTTATAAACCTCGATCACATCACCCCTCAGCTGTCATTTCTCCAAGCTAAAGAGCCCCAAGCACTTTAACCTTTCACCATAGGGAAAGTGTCTGATTCAGTATAAGGCAGTTTCATGTGTCTTTGTAGTGAGGTTACTTGTAGTAAGCAAACAGACTACATTTGTATCCTGACCTTCTGAGATGTTCAGGATGGCAAAAACAGTCCCCATTTTGTCCTAGCAACAACCCTGTGAGGTGTGATATGTTGAGAGTGTAAGCCAGGCCCAAAGTCATCCAGTGACCTTCATGACAGAGTTGGGGATTTCAGTCCAGGCTTCCACAGTACTGGTTCAGCACTTTAACCATTATATAGCACTCTGGCTTTTACTTGCTTGGCATTTTGTAATGGTTACTGCAGTGAACTCAAGTAGCGCTAATGGCTATAGGCTTATTAAGCATTTCAAAAAGAATTTTAGACTGGTCAATTTCTAAAAATTCTGTACATCAGGGCCTGCATAGAAATTCCTGCCGTGTACCTCAAGAAACCCTTGAGCTTTGATTCTAAGCATGTGGGAAAAGAAAAGCACTCTGCAAATGCTCAGAAGTGGTTTTACTATATACTGTTACTTCTGCCTCTTTGTTTTAAGGAAGAGGTGCAGCCATATAGGAGGGGTGTGGCTAAAAGTTATGTGGGTGGGGCTCCCAAGACCAACAGTACCTACAAGAGATATCTTCCTAGTCCCACCAGGGGCTTATTACAGCACACTGTAATGTACATAAACCTAATGTGTTCCTTAAGTAAAGTGTGGATTGGAGCAGATGTCAAAATATAAAATTTGAGACCGTTAAGCTGATTTGGGTTTCTAGATTGCCACATTTAGATGCAGACCATTAGACTGAGGGAGATTTTCCCTCCAAAATGTATTTTCCAGGTCTGTAAGACACATATTGGTAGGGTACAAATTCACTGATCCATTTATCCTTTCTAAAAAAAAACCCCTAACTAATGGTGCAAAGAAGTCATTACCTCAGGTGCTCTTCTTCTTCTTCTTTGGCCTGTGAGGAAAACAGGACATTTCTGAGTAGATGACAGTAAAGTAGGCATTGCACATCAGCTAACAGGTGGCTTAACATCCATGCATGGTTGTATCTGAAACTGCAATGTGGCTCACTTCAGTAGCCATCACCACCCCACCCTCAATAAGAAACCATAAGCTGGGTCTCTCCATAGAGATGGCAGAGAGAAGCTATAAAAGATTATACTATATCAGGCTGCAGGTGGACAATCGCTGTTTTAAAAAATGGTCTGTAGATGTAACACAGCAAGGGAAATACTGGGCCAGAAATTATCTCCCTGATGTGGCAATTTCCTAGCAATAGAATGTTTTGTTTTTACATGGGGACAAATCCCAGTGGGATTTGTCCCCGTGTAAAGGAAGGCTTGACACTTGCTGGTTTGGCTTGCATCTCATTCACGGATCATGAACATGACCCGTTTTTCAATACACAGTTTTCCAACCTGTATGCGGCTGTTCGGCAAGTTGCTTTACTGTAACCCTTCCTTACAGTACAGTATGGCAAAATGCTTTTCACACATGCACCTTCTCACACAGCCCAAATGTGTTCTGCTTCCTTATTGCATGACTCAACAAGCAAGTGTTCAAATGTCCTTCTATCCGCCCATTCTGGCTACCAGTCACCTCACTGTGTCACCACTGAACTTCAAAAAAAAAAAATTGATAATGGCTATTATGACTGTGTGCCCAAGCATTGTAACTCTTGCCTACTTATTCCTCTTGACATCCCTGCTTTCATTTTTTTAAAAGTAAGTCTCTAGCCCTTTTTCTTACAGAGAGATAAGGGGGGAAATGCATGCTTTATAGAAACAGTTTTGTCCTGTGTTACTGTTAACTGACCTGGAGAAGGCTTATCAGGACGTTCTGGAGCAACAATGCTGGGTGGAGCTGGAATGTCCATGTCTGCCTGGTTCTCTTCCTGCATCAAACAAAACAGGTTGACAAATGTGGCTGTGTGTAGTAATGGAACTTCAGAAAGACCCCCTGCAAATACGACATCACACAGGGATGCCAGAGTTCCAGTCGCAGCTCCAATCTAGACAAGGCCACGAGGCTCTGAGCAAATCACTATACTCCAGCCTTAATTTTCTGAGAACATTGATCTACTCAATTGGGCCTTAAGACAAATGAGAAACGAAGTGTTCTATGACTGGTAAATAAAAGCAGTGTTGGAACAAAATGAGATGGAATGTGCAGCTGCCATCCAGAAAGGAAGCTGTGGGTATAGTTCCTTTCTGTCTCATCTAGAACAGATGGCAGAACATACCATTTTGGGACATCAGGATCTGGGTAAGTTGTCCTAGACTTTACGGGGGATGGAACTACATTATACCCGAAGTCTAGTTCCAGCCTAACAGTTACTGTTCCCTTACCCGGACTGAAGGCTGGTTCTGGAGTTCCATTGGCTCCAGGTAGTTGCAAGGTACGATCCCTTTCTGTATTTAAACAAACAAACAAAATTCAGACACTGGACGAGAAGTGACAAAGTCTGATCTGTGCACTCAGAGCAATGGAAAGAATCCAAGGTAGAAGAAAGCCTTTTCTAATCTACACGTTAAGAACTGGAGCATTTTATTTCTCTTTTCGCAAGCCAATGCAGACTCTTTTTTTCCATGAAAAGGGTGTCTAGATAATCCAGGAGGGGTCCTGGTGTCTTTGGGTCAGATCCTGTGCACTGCAAGTACAGTTGTGTGCCTGTTGAATGAAACTTTCCCATCTCATCCTTCCCATTAAAAGCCTGCTGTGTTCCCCAAAATCCAGTGTGTGCGTGCTAGAACATAAGTTAACAGCATGTAGAGGCCTTCAGTGAAAATCTCATGTGAGCAGAAGCATTGCTTCTATGAAAGGAAAAAGGTGAAGAGGTGCCAACATTTCTTCCATGTGTGATTTTCTTTCATCCCTCCATGCTACACTAAAAGGCAAAGCACAGATTCTGTGTCTTTTATTGCCATCATGCTTCTGATGGACAGCAGGAAGCAGCCAGCTTTCCTCTGGTATAAAGGCCTGAATGTGAGCATGCAAAGCCACAATATAGCTGCATTAACATGAGGATCTTTGGGATGAAGGAGGAATGTCAGCTTTGCACATTGGATGGAGGCGGGATCCTCTTTCGAAAGATTATGTGCCCTCTTGGGAGAATGCCTCTGTATCAGGACTCCTCAAACCCTAAACTGAGGACCTGGGCAACGTCTGGCTGCCATACCACCAGCCTGCACTGGCTGAAGGAGGAAACTACCCGGAAACCAAGCAGCTAGCAATTTTACAAAATTAGGCCAAAAGAAGTGGTGTCGTAATGCCTGACTGGCTGACCCTGCCTTATAAATGCTTCCAAATCAGCTACGGTCACTCATCTTAGCAACCAGCAGACGGCTTCAAAGCAGGAAGATACGGTGGAACATCTCTGCCTTGCAAGCCCTGCGGAACTGCCTTAGGTCCTGCAGGGCGTGGATGCTATTTGGCAGAGAGTTCCACCTGGTAGGAGCCAGGGCTGAGAAAACCCTGGCTCTGGTTGAGGATAGCCAGATGTCTTTTGGGCTGGAGATCACCAGTAAGTTGTTCTCTGCAGAGCATGAAGCTCTTTGGAGGACATACCAGAGGAGATGAGTCCGAGACCGCTCAAGGCCTCGCAGGTCAATACTACAACCTTGAACCTGACTCGGTTGCTGTGAAATGATAAAATAGGGTACCCCAGACCTGGATAGCCCATGCTAGCCCTATTTTGGAAGGTAAGTAGGGTCAGCCCTGGTTAGTTCTTGAATGAGAGACCACCAAGAAAGTCCAGGGTTGCTACGCAGAGACAGGCCATGGCAAACCACCACTGAACATCACTTGCCTTGGGGTCACCATAAAAAAAAGCCCTTATAATCTCTGCCCTGAACTGCTGAGTATAATAGATGACTCCAGAAGCATACAATTCAGTTCAAACATACTAGAAAGCAACCCTTAAAAAGCACAAGTGCCTATCCATGTGCCCTTTGAGAGTCATCCTTGTTGGCCTTTACACAGACCTTCCCATTAAACACAACCGTGGCCCAGTTGTCTTTCTCCTTCTTCAAGACAAAAACAATGTTTCCAGGAAGGACTTGAAGCTCTTCCGGTGTTTCTGGTATAAACTCATACATGACTCTGTGAGGTGCTCCCTGCAGGGCCCTGTGTGAGAAAGCGACAGACAGCATATTATTATTTTCCCCCTAATTCTCTTCCCCTCCCACTGGGGCAATTTATACGAAGCCCACACTCCTAGTTACAACTGATGTTGGGGCCTGTGCCGAGTTTTAACTCAAGTCCCATAAGAAGATCAACCACACTGCTCAGACCGATGGTCCATCTGGTCCAGCATCCAGTTCCACACAGTGGCCTATTCAGATGCTCCTGGAAAGCCTACAGGTCAAAAAGGTAAAGGTTCCCTTGCTCGAAAGCCAGTCGAATCCGACTCTAGGGTTGCGGTGCTACATCTCCGTTTCCAAGCCGAAGAGCCAGCGCTGTCCGAAGACATTTCTGTGGTCATGTGGCCGGCATGACTAAACACCAAGGCGCACGGAATGCTGTTACCTTCCCACCGGAGTGGTACCTATTTATCTACTTGCAATTTCTTGCTTTCGAACTGTTAGATTGGCAGGAGCTGGAACTAGAGACGGGAGCTCACTCCGTCATGCGGCACCCGGGTCTTGAACTGCTGAACTACCGACCTTCCACAGCCTGGAGTTCAGCGTCTTAACCACTTGAGCCACCGCAGTTCCACAGGTCAAAACCTCCCCCTTTTATTAGAACTGGTATTCAGAGGGACATAAGAACATAAGAGAAGCCAATGTTGAATCAGGCCAATGGCCCATCTAGTCCAACACTCTGTCACACAGCAGCCAAAATATACCAAGTGCCATCAGGAGGTCCAGCAGTGGAGCCAGGACACTAGAAGCCCCCTCCCACTGCTGCCCCCTCCAGCACCAAGAATAGAGTGCATCACCTGCCCCAGACTGAGAGTTCCCATCTATACCCTGTGGCTAATAGCCACTGATGGATTTCTGCTCCATATCTATATATCTAATTCCCAAGTGGCCCCCTATGTGCGGATATCTAAATCCGCACATCGGGGGCACCTGGGAGCAGGGAGATTTTCCTGTGCACGTGGGGCAGTCCCCACGTGTGCAGAAAAATCTAAAAAGTTTAAAAAATTATAAGGGGATCTTTAAATTCCCAAAAAAGTAAAAGAGCCCTCCCTGCGCATGCGCAGGGAACGCTCTACAAACTGGCTGTTGAGGGTGGGAGAAGGCTTGGCGGGCCAGCTGGCCTCGCTGCTGCCACTGGGGAGGGAGGAAGGGAGAGGCTTGGCGGGCCGGCCTCCCCCCCGCCGCCGCCGCCGCCGCCGCCGCCGCCCTGCTGCTTGGGAGGGGGCTTGGCGGGCCGGCCAGCCGCCCCCCCCCTCCCGGCCACCCTCTGGCTCTGCCGGCCGAGCACGAGCAGGCCGCCTCCCGGGCTGACGGACGAGGGCAAGGCCTGAGAAGCCGCACCGGCCTCGCCTGCCCATGCCGCCCGCCACCACAACGGGCGTCTCCCGGCTCCGTCACGGGCGCCAAAGTAGGGTTGCCGGTGGGGCGGGGCGGGGCGGGGCTTCCCTCGCCCGGCTACGGGACTCCGGGGGGGTGTCTTGGGGCGAGGGAGGGGCCGTGGGGGGATGCCGCGGTCATCACAGAGAGGGAGGGGAGTCTTGGTGGGCCGGCTGGCCTCCCCCCCCCCCCACCACCATCCTGGTGCTTGGGAGGGAGGGAGAGGCTTGGCGGGCTGGCCGGCCTCCCCCCCTGCCCCCGCCCCTGCCTTGCTGCTTCGGAGGGAGGGGAGGCTTGGCGGCCGGCCAGCCTCGCCGCCCCTTCGCTGCTGCTGGGGAGGGGGAATCTCGGCGGGCCTTGCCACTGCCACCGTTGCTGCGGAGGGGGGAGGGAGGGGGAACCTTGGCGGCTGGAATACTCCCTCCCCCCGCGAGTATCGCGGGTCCCGCCTCTTGTGTTTATCTAATTCCCTCTTGAAACTGTCCGTGCTTATAGCTGCCACCACCTCCCGTGGCAGTGAATTCCATATGTTAATCACTCTTTGGGTGAAGAAGTATTTCCTTTTATCTGTTCTAACCCGACTGCTCAGCAATTTCATGGAGTGCCCACGAGTTCTTGTATTGTGAGAAAGGGAGAAAAGTACTTCTTTCTCAACCTGCTCAATCCCATGCATAATCTTATAAACCTCAATCATGTCACCCCTTAGGCGTCGTTTCTCCAAGCTGAAGAGCCCCAAGCGTTTTAACCTTTCTTCAGAGGGAAGGTGTTCCAACCCTTTTATCATTCTAGTTGCCCTTCTCTGCACTTTTTCCAATGCTATAATATCCTTTTTGAGATGTGGTGACCAGAACTGTACACAGTATTCCAAATGAGGTCGCACCAATGATTTATACAGGGGCATGATGATACTGGCTGATTTGTTTTCAATTCCCTTCCTAATAATCCCCAGCATAGCGTTGGCCTTCTTTATTGCAGCTACACACTGTCTAGACATTTTCATTGAGTTATCCACTATGACTCCAAGATCTCACTCTTGGTCCGTCTCTGCCAGTTCAGACCCCATCAGCTGACTCTAAACATGGGGATTCCGTTTAGTCATTGTGGCTAAGAGGCTCGATCAGGACAGTCCTCTGTGAAACAGTCTAATCCACCTTTCAAGCCAAAGCAGCAAATTCCACAAGTCAGCCACCCAGTGTCGTGTAATGGTTAAGAGTGTCAGACTACTATCTGGGAGACACAAGCTCAAATCCCCAATTTTGCCACAGAAGCTTGCGAGGTGCCCTTAGGCTGGTCACATGCTCCTCAGCCTAACCCACCTCACAGGGTTGTTGTGAGGTTAAAATGGAGGACAGGAGAATTATGTAGGCCACTTTGGGTCCCCACTGGGGAGAAAGGTGGGATGGAAATGAATTAAATGGATTAAAAATAAAAAAGGGAAGAAGTACTTTCTTTGCCCTGCATCTACATCCTATCAATTTCATAAGCTGCCTGTGAATTCTGGTATTACGAGAGAAGGAAAATGTTCTCGCCATCCACTTTCTTCACACCGTACATAATTTTACAAATCTCTTTATCATGATCATTTTGAATGCCCCTTTTGCACTTTCCCCAGCACTTCAATATCCATTTCTGAGTTACAAGGACAGGAACTGTACACAGGATTCCCAATGGGGGCATGCCACGAGTCTCTATAAGGGCACTGCATTGCAGCCATCTTGTTTTCAAGCCCTTTTCTAATACTTTCTAGCACACAATTTTCCTTTTTTTGCATCCCTGAGGCACTGAGCAGGCGATGAAGGCGTCAGATAGTGGCTTCATGAATTTATGCATATCTGCCCAGAGGTCCGTGAGTCCTGGGCACATGTTATAACTAATTCATTGTCGACATCCTGTATTAAACAACTGATACTGGGAGGCTCAGTGGTGAAGCATCTGATTTATGTGCAGAAGGTCTCAGGGTCAATCCCCAACATCTCCAGTTAAAGGAGCAGGTGGTAGCTGCTGTGAAAGGCCTAAGGCCGAGGAGTGCTGCTGCCAGTCCAAGTAGACAATTCTGCCCTTGCAGACCCAGGGTCTGACTCAGTCTAAGGCAGCATCTTATGTTGAGGGGTGGGGGTGGGGTGGGGAGCTGCAAGCCGGTATCTGCAAACATCTGATTTTGCACATGACAAACGTATTTCATATTTTGAGATTTTTTCTCTCTCTCTCTTTAATTTGAGGAAAAAATACTAATTTGTTGACCTTACCTGAGTATTTCTGGTGTTTTGGGTCTAGGAGGGGGTTCTGCTGCCTGAAAATACACAAATACATTTTTTTTGGTGTTAGATTCTCCCTCGTACAGCAGTGCTCTTTGGTCTTTTCTAATCCCAGGATCTGCATTGCACTCAGAATTGGGGATGTTGCTTTCCTAATATTACTGATCATGGGGGAGGGAGCATCCTCGTGGACCCAGCCTCCATCCGTAGTCGGTGTGCTCACCAACCGGCAGTCATGCAGAGGTGGGGTCTGGGGCCAGTGTGCTCGTGCACCTCTGTGCATTCAGTCAACATACAGAGGGGTTGCATGTCATAGGGCTTGCACGTTTCCCATGCATAGCTTTTATTATCTCACCTTTCTTTCCACGTGGACTTCAAGGCAACATCTGCAAAGCTTTCAGTGCGTCTGCCATCCACGTACAGACCAGATTTGGTCCCCCTGGGCTCCACCAAGGCTGCTGTATCATGCACACTGGGAACTTTTGCAAGAGAGCATCCCCACACAAAGGGAATCTCTACTTCAGTAAACCGGAGCCTCTTTATAATATCAAAATGTTTTAAAGTGAGTCATTTAAGAAATTGACCTGACCCGGGCAGCCAGGCTTCCCAAGAATTTACCGTAATTTGTCGGGGGACGGCTACGTCTTGGCAGGACCATTCCAGCCCATTGCCAGAGTGTCTCCCAGCATCACTTCCTGGCGATGGTATCATGCGGCATGGGTGTTCCATGGAGGAATGCTCTGACCGGGAACTGTGTGACCCCCACTGAATTACGGTAAGTGCTTGGCAACCCTACGGGTAGCCCAGACTAGCCCAATCTCATGAGATCTCAGAAGCTAAACAGAGTCAGCCCTGGATGGGAGCCCTCCAAGGAATACCGGGGTTGTGATGCGGAGGCAGGCTGTGGCAAACCACCTCTGAACGTCTCTTGCCTTGAAAACCCTCTGGGGTTGCCATAAGTCAGCTGTGACTTGATAGCACTTTCTATCACAACCAGTTTAGGAGATTAGTTGATGAAATGCTAGAGCTATCTTTTGTTGTATTGCTGGGAGAGGCAATGTTTGTTTTTTAAACGACATGACACTACCCTTACGCAATGGTCCCTGAAAATACAGACATTAGATAACAATGTCCACCTTGTCCTATCAGACATTAACTCTTCGGCAAAACCAGCAGACCACGTTGGGAGGAAGGAGGCAAGCAGACTTCAAGAAGTAGAGAAGTAAATAAAAGCGGTGAGTATGGGATTCTGGGTTGGTCACTGGAAGCCAATTTTGTGCCCACTGAGATGTGCAATCGTTAACCAAGCAAGTGGCTGGCTGGTCCGAAGTGAATTGATCTTACCTGTGGCTGCAGGGGAGCAAAGCCTGAAAATTCATCCTTGTCAACTACGGATGCCACAACCTGGAGGTGAATGGGAAAACATTATTGCCTCTGGTAAATCAAATATGGCATACTCTCTACTTCCCATAGGCTGTTTACATTAATCTCATTTCTGAAAACAACAGCTAAATTGCTATGTTTTGGATGCTAAGTGAACACAAAGAATAAGGTCCCCGATTCAAGTTGGAGGCCCCAGCCAGGGCGTAACATGTCTACATGGTGGCTGTTTCAAATAATTGTTGCTTTATCTTTAATTTTGTTCAATGAATCCCAGTTTGAAAGCACCTTTAATGAAAAGTACTAGCCACTGTCTTAATGGCAAAGCCAACATTTCTATTGCCTTCAACAGAACTTGGGTTTATGACAGAGACCACAGACCAAAGGATGGCAGACCATTTACCTTCTTTCCCATCTTCATTTCTGCCTGTTCATTTCCCTTCTTTTGCTTCATCCAATAACAACATTAAGATTTCCAACATTAAATACACACCCTACTTCAGCTGAAGCCTATTGTGAATCTTCTCTGCAAAAGCTGAATTCCTGTTTCTTATGATATTCCATAAGCAATGATAGAAGGAATGATATTTTAATAAGCAGATTTATGGTTCTGGCTAGGGCCAGCAACTTTTCAACCACACTCTGTAGTCAGGCCTTTCACAACAAGGATGTTTGGTGGTAATTGGAAGGCGGCCGTGCTTGCCTTCCTGCTGTGAAAAGCCGTATTTGCTGATTTCTGTGCATCACACAGCTTTTTGGCACAAGAACAGGCTGTACCAGTCTGCTTCTGGCCAGTTGGAAACACAGTCCTGATTTGAGCCAAGTGAAAAGGCATTTTTGTGGGGGGAGGGTTAATTCATTTTGGGTGAAATTCACTCATTAATTCAGAATTAATACACAAAAAATAGTTTTAGAAAAGGGTTTCTGGCAGCATGACTTGCAGGGCGTGGTTGTTAAGTGAGGGGGCATGGCCCCGGCTTGTTAATTCTCCTTCTATTGCAGTTTGATTTCCTACCGTGGCTTTCCCCAAGTAATCTTTCTTCTCCAGCTGTGCCACTTGCTTTTCATTGGGCCGAAACAGCTTCCCTTCAGGAATTGTGATGGGCTCAAAAAGTCTTTGCTTCTGCACATTAAAAACACACACACAAAATCAATCACTATTATTTTTCAGGCGAGCTGCTAAAAACAGAGCTTGCATGAATGTTCTTTGTGCATAGTATTTTCATTTTCCATACTTACTAGTTTAAATCCTACATTTAACCCCTTTGTTTTTTGGCAATACAGCCCCCAAGTCCCCTGTGGGAAAAATCCCTATTCTACTTCTTCCAAAATGCTGCAAAAAATGTAAAATATCTGGTGGCTGCAAAATCCTCAAATGCTGAAGGGCACTTACTTCACATCAATGCTCACCATGTTTCTACCTATTTCACCCAAATACAAAAGAGGGCGGGGCCCTCATTGTGATTTTCATAGTTACCTAGAAGAAGGGATTTCAACATGGGCAGCTTTTCATCCCCCTGGCACAACAAATTCCACATCCTGACTCTCCTTTTGCTCCACAGCTGTTAGGGTTGCCAGGTCTCCAAGTGTGACCCAGAGTTTCAGGGGTTTAACCTGTTTTCTACGTAATTTTCATTTTCTGGGTAGAACATAGGATTGCCAAGCCAGGTTGGGAAATTCCTGGAGATTTGGGGGTGGAACCTGGAGAGGGTGGGGTATAATGCCAAGAAGTCCACCCTCCAAAGCAGCCATTTTCTCCAACAGACCCAACCCATCAGTCTCCAGCTGGAGTTTGTCAGCTTTAGTGGAACAAGAGGGTTTTATTTGGCATGTTTGACCTCTGAGAGATGAACACTAATATAGGCACTGTACTCAGTCTGATTTCAGGCTATGGGTCGGACACCCATAGAAGACTTCTGGTTGCACAAAACTCTTTGTGTAAGCTGAAGCACTAAAATTGTTCCTCACTGTCTACTCGCGCTGTGTAAAAGTTACTGTATCCCCACTATCTTTTCACATGCGCAAGGCACAGCAAATGAGATAATTCTTTTGATACAAATGCAGAACCAAATTAAATGAAATCATGGCACCATCTGTTGTATATTCACTTACTCACTGTTGTACATTCACTTGCACTTAATTATAACAATGTGCTATGTGTGTTTGCTTCAGCCGTTGTACTACTGCTTGCACAAGCACACCTGCACCATGTCCGCATTCACTTCCTCTCATGCACTGCTGGATCTGACCCTTTGTTTCACCCTATTATATACTCCTTAACAGAACTGCCCTAAAATATAGGACACCTGCGTATTCCCCAGAGGTATGAGCCTGGATTAATTTTCCAGCCTTTCCTATGTTTTCTTACCAGGATGGATTCCATGGCCCTGTCTATCTTGCTGTGCCGTGGCTCCGTCTTCATTTTCATTGCCATTGTTAAGTGCTCTTCAGCTTTCTTCCAGTCTTCCAGCTTAGCATGGGCAAGAGCTATATTGTGTAACACCTGCCAGACCAAAAGAAGGAGCGTCAGTTAATCAAAATTCCATTTTATGCACATGGAATGGCATTATGAAGATGTGGTTAGAGGGCTGGTTTTGGACTGGGAAGATCTTGGTTTGAATCCATGAAGTTTGCAGAATGATTTTTGCCTTCTCTTTGCTTAACCTACCTCCCAGGCTTGTTGTAAAGGCAAAATGGGAACTTGAGCTCATTGGAGGAATGGCAAGATACAGTTACATGGTTGGAACCAGTGTTGTGTCATGGTTTAGAAGAAGAAGAGTTGGTTTTTATGCCCCGCTTTTCTCTGCCCTAAGGAGTCTCAGAGCGGCTTACAAGCTCCTTCCCTTCCTCTCCCCACAACAGACACCCTGTGAGGGAGGTGGGGCTGAGAGAGCTCTGAGAGAACTGTGACAGGCCCAAGGTCACCCAGCTGGCTGCATGTGGAGGAGTGGGGAATCAAACCCAGTGAAGATAAAATAGAAGAAGGGTAGACTATCTTCGACACCATCCTGAGCTGCTCAGAGGATAGCACGATAAAAATGTGTCTGAAACACAGACCATCCACTAAACCAACCCCGTGGCCACTTTCCAACCTCTTTGGCATTGAGTTACAACCTCATTTCTCACCATCTTCTGCTTCTGGTTAACGGCTCCCAGCTTTTTTCAGTGAGCTCAGAACTTACTTCACAAGCAAGCAGCTTAAAACGGAGGCCCAGGATCTTGTAATCGATTAGGCTGTTTCCACGCAGCTGAGCCAAAGCCTCTTTAAACTCATTGATGGCTGACTGATAACTGGAAAGCAAGAGACATTAATAAGTGCTTTTGAGCCAATCAGAATAGAGACCTAGCAGACTTTTGCTCTAGATTCAACATGCCTAGAGCAGGAGACCAGGGAGGTGTGTCGGTAACCACATGACACACAACTGCCAGAGGGGAAACTTAAAATGATGTCATGCCTGTCTAGGAGTCACTGGGAACTCTATGGTAAAGCCATAGAGTTTTTGATGATTCCTAGAGAGGACTGGCATCACTTCCGGGTTTTCCCTAGAAATGATATCACAACGTCAGCCTGTCAGGTATTTTTTTTCTCATGCTGCTGCTTGGGGTGAGGAATTTTCCACCCCCACAGAGCAAGTGGCAAGCCTACTCATGAACACATGAAGCTGCCTTATACTGAATTAGACCCTTGGCCCATCATAGTCAGTATTGTCTACTCAGACTGGCAGCAGCTTCCAGCTCCTCAGGCAGAGGTCTTTCAGATCACCTACTGCCTGGTCCTTTTAGCTGGTGATGCCAGGGACTGAACCTGGGACCTTCTGCATGCACTTCCACTGAGCCGCAGCCCCTCTCCAAAGTCCTTCTGAAGTCTTACTCAGACTTGACGTTTCTAGACTTACTGTGATGGTTATGCAGATGCTAGGCCTCAAAATACTGATTTCTTCCTTTTATCATCCTATATCACGATAGAGCTCTTTTTGGAGCAATCAGGAATTGCTAGTGATCTTTAGAAATCAGTCAAGAAGGATACTATGGGTATGGATGTTCATTTTCTGCACTTCCATGCAAATGCAGAAAACAAATAGAATTTGATACTGGGTGCAGAACCGACCATCTTGAGAACCTTAGCCTTCCCTCTTTCAGAATCTAGTCCTTATTTATTTTATTTCTCACTCATTTAAAAGATTTGTATGCCACTTTACTGACTTACAAAGGCCACCAAGGCAGCTAACAATTTAAAATATATGTGATAAAATACATTATAAAACAATTAAAACCAACCCCTGTCCCAATCACATGTTATTAAAACAACTTTTAAAAGAGTTTAAAAACAGGGTTAAATGCTTACAAAACTGTTTAAACAAACATAAAACGTTGATTAAGAAGGTTCTGGGGAGAGAGTTCCAGAGATTTGGGGCCATGACCGAGAAGGCCCTCTCCTGGGTTGCTACCCACCTTACCTCAGAAGGTGGGGGTACCTGAAGCAGTGCCTCCAAAGAGGACTGTAGTGGTCAGGTAGGTTCATAAGGAAGTAGGTGGTCCTTCAGGTATGTTGGTCCCCAACCATATAGAGCTTTGAAGGTCAAGACCAGAACTTTGAATTGTGCTTGGAAACAAATTGGCACCCAGTGACGACTGGGCCAAGACTGAAGTTATAGGGTCCCTACAATTCCCTTGAGTCAGCATCCTGGCTGCAGTATTCTGTACCAATTAAAGTTTCAAGTGCTTTTCAAGGGCACCACTAATGCTCCCTCTAAGCTGTGGAGCCTTGTGAGCAAAAATTCTGCTTTGTGAGCTCCTGGCATTAAAGTTGTGAGCGAGTGATTTGGCTGCTGTATAAATTAGTTTGCTCTGGAGCCATCCTTCCTGAGCTGGAGGCTAAAAAACTGTGAGCTAGGTCACATTAACTCACCTTAGAGGGAACACTGCAACCCCACATAGAATGCATGACCATGGCATTCACCATAGAGGCCAGACCTTTTCTGTCCAGGAAAGGCCACAGCTGGCTAACCAGTTGAAGCTGGTCAGTGGCGCTCTTGGCCACAGCTGCCGCCTGCTTATCCAGCAGTAGGCCTGGGTCCAAGAGCACACCCATGTTACAGATGCATTCCTTCAAGGGGAGCTCAACTCCATCTAGAATGGGTGACAACTTAAATCCTGAGAGCCAGTTTGGTGTAGTGGTTAAGTGTGTGGACTCTTATCTGGGAGAACCGGGTTTGATTCCCCACTCCTCCATCTGCACCTGCTGATGTGACCTTGGGTCAGTCACAAGCTCTGGCACAGCTGTTCTCTCAAGGACAGTTTCTGTCAGGAGTTCTCTCAGCCCTGCCTACCTCACAGGGTGTCTGTTGTGGGGAGGGGAAGGGAAAGGAGTTTGTAAGCCGCTCTGAGACGCCTTTGGGCAGTGAAGGGCGGGGTATAAATCCAATATCTTCCTCTATCTTCTTCTTCCTGGGTCAGACCCTTCGCGCACCAGTAGCACTTTCATCTTGTTGGGATGAAGCTTCAGTTTATTAGCCTGCGTCCACTCCAGAACAGCCTCCAGGCACTGGTTTCCTGGGATCAGCTGGAAGTTTGAGACAAGTGTTGTCTGCTCATTGCCTGACAAAATCTTTCGATCCAAAGAAAGACTTGGGAGACTTTCCAAAATGGAGATCTTCTACCCTCAATGACGAAACAAGTGAATAAAGTATGCAAGTATAAGCAAATGTATTTAATTTGCATCCAATAGCTTTTCAGACAGCATTGGGGAGTCTTCTTGCTGATATGGTTGGCACTCCTGTCAGTACCCTGGTTGACCTCTGGAATGGGGAAATCACCGGGCCATTGAGATGATTGCACCTAGATGCTTCCTGTCAGATCAGAGAGGCCAGGCAGCACCTTGGGTTACTGAGGGGCTGCAGGCAAAGAAAAGACAGGAGAGACAGCTGGAGCAATGATGAAGAAAGACTCCAGATCAGTCTGAAAGCCATGGAGGTGATGGTGGAGGTGATGGCAAAGAAGCCATGAAGGTGAAAGCTACAGAGGTGATGGCGGCAAAGAAGTAATATTTTTCTGCCACCATTGCATCTACACAGCGTACACTTGCAGAACTCTTCCAGGTGGCCAGGGACGAATTGGTTTCAGGTGGTTCCTCTTCCAGGTGGTTCCAGGGGCCGACAGGAGGAGGTGGATTGCTATGCAGCCCACAGTGATAATTTTGCAGAGTGCACTGCACTGTGGATAAAATCTCTCACATCTATTCCAACTTGGACTCTACATTAGTAGCAACAGGATGAGATGGTCCCAGGGTGCCAAATTGTCCAGTTGTGGGATACCCTTCAGCCCATGCAGTCTGAGCAAGGGGACAAGATTCTGTTCGCATGACCCTTATCTCTCCTGGCTGCTTAAATCTGCCACTGGGTCTGGATGACAGTAAATGCCTTCCCAAGAAATGGGGTGGTCACTCCTACCTTGAAATGAATAGTAGTGCGACCACTCCTAAAGAAACCTAGTCTGGACCTAGGAGAGTTGAATGACTACCGTCTAGTCTCAGATGCACCATTCTTGAGCAAGGTGATTGAACAAGTGGTGGCTGGCCAACTTCAGAGATTCTTGAATGAAGCAGATTGTTTAGATCCATTCCAGTTTGGTCTTGAGCCTGGTTATGGGAGTGAAACAGAGAGCCAGTTTGGTGTAGTGGTTAAGTGTGCAGACTCTAATCTGGGAGAACCGGGTTGGATTCCCCACTCCTCCACTTGCACCTGCTGATGTGACCTTGGGTCAGTCACGAGCTCTGGCGCAGCTGTTCCTGAAAGAGCAGTTTGTGTTCGAGTTCTCTCAGCCCCACCTACCTCACAGGGTGTCTGTTGTGGGGAGGGGAAGGGAAAGGAGTTTGTAAGCTGCTCTGAGACTTCAAGTGAAGGACGGGGTATAAATTCAATCTCTTCTTCTTCTTGGTCACGGCTGGTGGATGTGCTGAGACATGGATGGGGGAGTGTGACCCTGTTGATTCTCCAGAGCCTCTTGGCAACTTTTGATACCATCGATTATCGTATCCTTCTGGATCACCTGTTGAGACTGAGAGGCATTGTTCTGTGGTGGTTCTGGTTCTACCTTGAGGGTAGGTATCAGAGTGTGGTGCTGGCCTATGGGGTTCCCTGTCTCCTATGCGTTTCATCATCTGCATAAAGCCACTGGGAAAGGTCAGCCGGAGATTTGGGCTGAGTTGTGACCAATATGTAGATGACACTCACTTCTATCTTGCACTACCAGCAGATCCCAAGGAGGCTGTGGAAATGGTGAACAGGTACCTGGAGGCAGTTTTGGAATGGATAAAGACTAGTAAACTGAAACTTAATCCTGACAGAAAGGAGGTGCTATTGGTGGAGGGAACGTCTGACCAGGTAACAAGTTAACCCCTGTTCCATACAGGGTTGCATTTCCCTGAAAGGAGGAGGTTCATAGCATGGGGGTGTGCCTGGGCCCAGACCTCCTGTTGGATAAACAGATAACAGAGGTGGCCAGAGGTGCCTTTCAGCAGCTTCAGTTGTTGAATCAGCTGCAGTCCTTCCTGGACAGAAAAGATCTTCCCACTGTGATGTATGCTCTGGTAACATCTAGATTAGATTGCTGCAATGAACTCTATGTGGGACTGCCCTTGAAGACTGTCTGGAAGCTACAGTTGGTGCAGAATGCTGTGGCCAGAGTGTTGACTGGAGCGGGTCATAGGGACCATATCACTCCAGTCTTCTTCCACCTACACTGTCTTCCAATTTGCTCCTGGGCTCAATTCAAGGTGCTGGTATTGACCTTTAAAACCCTGCACCGCCTGGAATCAACACGCCTTAATGACCACTTTCTCCCACACAAACCTATCCAACTCACTCCAGTCATCCTTGGAGGCCCTGCTTCAGTTGACCCCAACATCTTAGGCTAAACGGGTGGCAACCTGAGAAAGGGCCTTCTCCATCGTGACACCAAAATGCTGCAACTCCCTCTCCTGGGAGGTTCACCTGTCTCCCTCGATTGGTGTCTGTTGCCAACAGGTGAAGAGCCCTTTTTTTGTTTTGTCTAGCATACCCCCAAAATGGTTATTGGCCCTCCTTCTAGAGTTGTTTGTGTTTTAAATTGAATTTTATAACTATATTTTAACTGTATTTTTAATTGTTAAATGTTTTTTATGTTTGCTGCTTTGTGGACCCTTAGGGGGTGGAAAGGTGGCATAAACATGTATTCAGCTCCCAAAGGTACAGAATATGGGCTGTGTACATACAGCTCTTCTTGTTGATTAAGTAGAAAATGGCTGGCCCAGGTAACATCATAAGCTATAGTAACATCTTTGTTATGTCAGATTCCATGGTTCTAACACTAATAACAAGAAGAAGAGGAGGAGATTGGATTTATATCCCACCCTTCACTCGGCATCTCAGAGTGGCTTATGATCTCCTTTCCCTTCCCCTCCCCACAACAGACACCCTGTGAGGTAGTTGGGGCTGGAGAGCTCTTTCAAGAACTGCTCTGACAGAACTATGGCTTGCCCAAGGTCATCCAGCAGCTGCAAGTGGAGGAGTGGCGAATCAAACCCGGTTCTCCCAGATTAGAGTCCGTGCGCTTAACCATAACACCAAACTGATTTATTCGAGAATAGAAAAAGAGTAAATCTGCTACCAATTTATGTGCTGGATCCTATGATACATTCTGTTAAGTCATCTTCCAAGAGAGAAAGACTTCCTCCAATGGAGAATGACTTTTCCTCTGATGAAGAAAAGTATGTCTTTGCTGAAGGAAGTCTTTCTTTTTCGGAAGAAGATTTGGTGAAAGGAAATCATATGATATAGCTTAGTGAGAGGGAATCATAGGATCCAACCCTGTGTCATTTCATACTATGTGATTAACTCCAACCTCTTCCTTACATCTGGTTCAAAACTTCTTGCCTTGTTTTTTTCTTCAAACAGTCTTGTTCCAGTAAGGTTGCCAGCTCTAGGTTTGGGGGTGGATCCTGAGAAGGCTGAGGTTTGGGGAGGGACTTCAATGGGGTATAATGCCATCCAGTCCACCTTCCAAAGCAGCCATTTTCTCTAGGTGAACTGACCTCTGTTGCCTGGAGATCAGCTGTAATCGCAAGAGATCTCTAGCCACCACCTGGAGGTTGGCAACAATATGTTCCAGTAAGAAAGGGAAAATAAACCCTATCTGCATAAAGATTTTCTGAAGAGCAAACTCCACTCTCCCCCCATCCATGTGTTGCAAACTCACTCTTCCATCCTGTAGGTCACAGTCCCTCGCTGGAAGTAGGCCACGGCTAAGTGTTTGTCACAGCTGGTGCTCCTGGTGAAGGCCTGTAGGGAACAGCAACAATAGTTGATTTTTGTGGGCTCTAAAGTTTCATTTTTTTCTGATGTGAGAAAAAAATTAAAACATTTTCTTCTGATTTTAAAATAAATAAAAACATTTTGTGGGCCCCTAAAAGTATGTGTGGGCCACAGTGGCTCAGAAGTTAAGACGCTGAGATGCAGACTGGAAGGTCTGTAGCTTGGCAGTTCAAGACCAGAGTGCCGCGTGACGGAGTGAGCTCCCGTCTCTGGCCCCAACTCCTGCCAACCTAGCAGTTTGAAAGCAAGAAACTGCAAGTAGGTAAATAGGTACCACTTCGGTGGGAAGGCAAGAGCATTCCATGCAACTCGGTGTTTAGTCACGCTGGCCACATGACCATAGAAAAGTCTTCAGACAGCGCTAGCTCTTCAGCTTGGAAACAGAGATGAGCACTGCCCCCTAGAGTCAGATTCGACTGGAAACTTTTACCTTTTAAAAAGTATATGTGCCCTAGGCACTGAGTCTACTGTGCCTAAAGGATAAGTTGGCCCTGGGTGGAGCATCTGCTTTGAGGCCAAAAGTCCCAAGTTCAATCCCCAGCATCTCTAGTTAAAAGGATCAGCTAGTAGGTAATGTGAAAGACCTCTAGCCAGAGAGCTGCTGCCAGTCAGAAGCAATACTGACATCAATAGACCAATGGTCTGACTCGGTATAAGGCAGCTTCACAAGTCTGAAACCATGTTTTGTCTGGTAACCACCACTGGGGTCTAAAAAGAACACATACACGAAAGCTTATCCCCAGAATAAAACTTTGTTGGTCTTAAAGGTGCCCCGGACTCAAACTTGGTTCTGCTGCTTCAGACCAACACAGCTACCCCACCTGAGTGGGGCCTACAAAGTCAGTTAACACCAGATTATGCCATGCTTTGCCCACAGTCTGCTGGAGTTTGCCCTGATCTCACTGCTAAAGGTACAAATTGGCTAGATTGGGCCTAGACTCTGCCCAGGACCCTCCAGATAGTGCCTTGGCTCTGCCTATTCTGGAGGTACTCCCCCCCAATTCCATTCAGGGAGTAGTATTTTTGACAAAGGTGGTGTTGGAGGTGAAGAACTTTGTGCTGTCTCTTAGCCTCAGACTTCAGACTATGAGAGAGTCAGAGAGATAGATAGGCCAGATCCCTGATCATCCTTTCCTTTCTACCGCTGTGTGTAGATTGCTACTCTCAGGGAATCTTCCCTCCTTCAGGCCTGACACCTTCTCTCCACAGTGTGCTACTCTTCTCCATCTTGGCACCATGAGGGCAGGACACACTTCCTGCATCCCTATCCATCCTAGCTAGTTAGACTAGATTAGAACACTGTCTCTACTCTGTCCTGTCTAGAGCAGAGTTCTTTAAAAGAAAGGATTCATATTAGTTTGCAAAGATAAAGAGGCTCCATGTGTAACTTTGTTTCTTGTCAGCACCCACAAACTGAATAGACTCTGCTGCATTACGTGCCTTGAGCAATCTGCTAACCCAAATAATCCTTCAGTTGGCAACCCCACACAATTGTTTTGGCTAACAAGTCTGGGTCACCCTCCCAGCTCGATTGGAGTCTGTGGTATCTTACTTAACACCGTGAATTCAAATTGTGCCCTCGCTTATAGTGGGTCCTACTCTTCAAAGGGTTAGCCTGCTCTGCAGCCCCTACCCCAACTCACTTTTGCCATATGGGCTTGTGGGGGTCTTGTACTGCCTTTCATCTCATAGATCAACTTCTACTGAATTATAAAGCAAACATTGCACCTAACCCTCTGTGCTTGGCTGATTCAGGGCAACTGTAGTAGCCAAGGACAGGGTCCATTTATGTGTCTGTGCGTCACAAGCTTCTGTGCTGACAGCCCTTCTACACCAGTTTGGACGAGTAGGATGCAGAATTCTTCCACTCTCGCTGTAATGTTTCAAGATGGGCAGATGGGAGCAGGAGAATTCTAATCTGCATCACTTCAAACTGCAAATAGGCCGGACATATTTGAAAACCATCCTATACAATAAGTTCGCTGCGTGTTGTCAACTAGTGCATCAGGAAAAGGGCTGCAGTAATTGTTTCATCCTGATTTGCTGTTCTACCACACGCAGGGAGGGTGTTTTCTTTAAAATGTAGGGAACATTCAGAAACAGGATACCCCATTTAGAAGCCGCAGTGCAGTAGTAGGGGCTCTGTGGCTCACTGACAGCCACATTGCAATTACCATCACCCAAAAGAGCCACATTTAATCTCTGGCATGAGGTCTGCACCTCAGGGAGGCTCAAACATTACCTGTTCTTCTGGTGGTGGGTGCTTCGAGATGGAATACACCTGCCAGCCGCAAGTTCCCCTGCCACACTGGGGAACAATGCTCAGAAGAGCCAGAAATGGCATGTCAAAGAGCCACTGTATACCCCTGCTGTAGTGGTACAGCCCAAATTTCTACAAGTTCAGTACACCACATCATTTTATTTAAAGCGTAAAATGCTACACACGTTGTTTTCAACACAGCTAGGGTTGATCGCCTTCCATTTAAATCGACTTCAGTTCACCGTGAACCTAAAAATGTTGTATTGAGAGTCCCCTGGCTCCAGCCCAGCAACCTACCCATCCAGCCAAAATCAGCCAAGAATGTTAGCATTCACGCACTCACCTGCTGTGCCTCAGCCAAATTCCCCATAATCAGGTGGATGCAGCCGATGTTAAAGCAAATTTTGGAAGAAGGATTCTGGATGGAAGAGAAAGCCTCCAGAGCGGCTGTCCAGTCTTTGCCATCGGCTGCAGACACTCCCTCATTCCAGAGACGGATTGTTTCAGCGAGAGACATGGTAATTCAGGGACGAGCCCGATTTCCTTGACGATACTGCTCTGGTCTCAGAGCGTCTTCCCCTTGAGCATTCAGCCGATGGGCCCTGCGCGGTTGCAGTTCTGCAAATCCCCTGACAGCTTTAGAATGTTGCAAATACCAGGAAGTGTCCCCACTTCGCTAATAACCGAAACAGACCTCTGTGACAACGGAAGTAATGCAACACAGGCTGGCTGAGGTGAATCATTTTTTCAAACAGAGCACCCTCTGTAAACTTCTTGTCAGGCCTGTCTTTGCTTTCCAATTCTGACTCCTCCTCCAGGCTGAAGTTCAGCCTCCCTTTTTCTGAATTTCACTTTCTAAGGATCTTTTTAAAAATATAAAGTATACTTGTAGGACTGCCTCAGCCGAATTTCCCTTTCTCCTCGTCACTCAAGGTCTGTGTTCATCATGTGAATTTGGCAGTGACCACACACTAAGTGACTAAGGCCCACTGGAGAAAAGCCATAATTGAGGGTCATCCTTTCAAAGGGGTGGTGCCTTGTTGCCAAATCAGTTTAGTTGTGCTGCAATTATGTGCTATCACGTCAATGTTAACATGTTAGGAAGGCACCCATTTCTGGAACAGAAACAGGCATGAAGAAAGTATTGCCCAATTAAAAAATAAAGAAGAAGGTATTGCCCAAGTCTCCAAATGTACAGGCTACATCAAAAATTTGATGTAAATAGGTAGGGTCAGGAGATCTCCCCAGAATTACATCTGCCAGGCTACGGAGATCAAATTCCCTGGAGAAAATGGCTGCTTTGGAGGGTGGACTCTAAGGCATTATACCCTGGTGGGATCTCTCTCTTCCCCAAATTCCTCCCCAGGATCCACCCCCCAAATATCTAGGGATTTCCCAACCTGGAGTGGGCAATCCTAGCTGTAATTTGTCCAAGCAAGACCAATTTCTTCTTCCCTCCTCCTTTGTAATGGCTATGGCAGATGTTCAGACCTGGGAAGTACAACTGAGAACCACACCAGTTCAAAGCCCCTCTCCCAATAGACCGCTATTGTGTGTCCCCTGCCTCAGCCTCCAGACTTTGTGGCAAGAGAGTCAGATAGCCAGAGAGGCAATCCCTGTGTTTTCTTCCTGTGCTTACTCCTCTGCCACTGCCCCCCAAGTAGATTGTACTCTCATGGACAACTTCCTTCCTTCCTTCTGCTCATTGTCTCCCCCACAGAACTTCTCTCCCCTTCCTCCTGCACAGACCAAAAGGCAGGGGACATGCGGTTCTCATTTTGGCACCATGACTCAGAAGGCACGTTTTCAGTTTAAAAGACTAATACTAGTCTCTATTCTTGAACTACAGGCTGAATAGGAAACATGAGAGATAGGATAGTATTCTAGTCTAACTAAGGATGCACTCAGATGGTGGGAGAGAGTCATGGTGCCAAGATGAGGCATTCTCTCTCCCTTTTGGTCTGTGCAGGAGGAAGGGGAGTGAATGCTGGCATAGGAAAGTTAACGTGTCCTTTGTGCTTTGAAGAACAGTGACAAGGAGCCATGCCGTTTGCTTTAGTGGCGCCAAAGACACACATCACTTTTGCTTATTGATGTTCTGAATTTGCACTAGAGAGAGAAGCACCCTGGCATACACTACTCCTCTGCTGAAACCATGTGGTGTCACAGTTGCATGTTAACTCACCATCTGAGATTATCCTTAGTTAGTTAGACTAGAATACTATCCTATCTCTCATCTTTCCTGTTCAGACTGTAGTTCTAGAAGTTTGCCATCTGTGGTTTCAGCTTTTTTGATACAGATGAGGATCTTTTTTGATAGTTTACCAAAAGCTGCTCCTCTTTACAGTATGCAGTGAAGGCATGGAGCGTTATCTGAAAGCCCACTTGTGAATGGGATAATAGTATCATCTGCATATAATAAGGCAGGGATTGTTTTATCAGCAAGCTTTGGAGACTGGAAGCTTGGATTTCTTAGGTGTTGCACCACGGAGTTGATGTAGAAGTTAAAATACAGAGGGGCCAGGATGTTACGTTATCATACATTTTCAGATTGCAATTCCTTTGTGCACAGAAATGCATTTGCAGGGAAAACCTGTGAGGCCAAAGGTCAGAGTAGGATCTTAAATATACCACAGGTTACAAGGGTGAATGAGAGATTCTAACATGTGTGATTTAAACCAGAGACTTCCTGGTTCACAGTCCCTGCATTAGCCACCAACTGACTTATGGTTCCTTTCATAGGATGTGCTCGGAGAGCATACTACATGCGGAGTTTAAAATGTTGCTCAACCATCTCTTCCTGTGCAGCAACAGCAGTTCCTTCCCTTTTCCCTCCCTTGCAGGTTCTTTCCAAGTTCAATAATATCCTCATGTGATTGACAGCAACTATCTGACACATTTCCTCCTAAAAATCTGTTAAGGGTGCTATCAGGTAAAAAAACCCAGAATGATTCTACCCATCATCACTGTTCAGTTTAGGTATGAAACAGGGAGGTGAGAACTGAATTCACAATTAGGGCAGGAAAAGGTAATCTGACTTTCTCTGAAGGAGAACGATTTATCTGGCAGAAAGCGCTGGACCAGGCAAGGATGAACACCTGAAACTGCCTTATAATGAAGCAGACCCTTGGCCCATCAAAGTCAGCACTGTCTACTCAAACTGGCAGAGGCTCCCCAGGGTTTCAGGCAGAGGTCTTTCACATCATTTACTGCCTGGTCCTTTTAATGGGAAATGCCATGGATTGAGCCTTCTGCATGCCAAGCAGATGCTCTACCACTGAGCCACAGCCTCTCCCTAAGGGCGGCTTCACCTAGAACATAAGAACATAAGAGAAGCCAATGTTGAATCAGGCCAATGGCCCATCTAGTCCAACACTCTGTCACACAGCAGCTAAAAATACAATGTGCTATCAGGAGGTCCAGCAGTGGGGCCAGGACACTAGAAGCCCGCCCACTGCTGCCCCCTCCAGCACCAAGAATAGAGTGCATCACCTGCCCCAGACTGAGAATTCCCATCTATACCCTGTGGCTAATAGCCACTGATGGACTTCTGCTCCATATGTTTATCTAATTCCCTCTTGAAACTGTCCATGCTTGTAGCTGCCACCACCTCCTGTGGCAGTGAATTCCATATGTTAATCACTCTTTGGGTGAAGAAGTATTTCCTTTTATCTGTTCTAACACGACTGCTCAGCAATTTCATGGAGTGCCCACGAGTTCTTGTATTGTGAGAAAGGGAGAAAAGTACTTCTTTCTCAACCTGCTCAATCCCATTCATAATCTTATAAACCTCATCCATGTCACTCCTCAGCCGTCGTTTCTCCAAGCTGAAGAGCCCCAAGCGTTTTAACCTTTCTTCATAGGGAAGGTGTTCCAACCCTTTTATCATTCTAGTTGCCCTTCTCTGCACTTTTTCCAATGCTATAATATCCTTTTTGAGATGTGGTGACCAGAACTGTACACAGTATTCCAAATGAGGTCGCACCAATGATTTATACAGGGGCATGATGATACTGGCTGATTTGTTTTCAATTCCCTTCCTAATAATCCCCAGCATAGCGTTGGCCTTCTTTATTGCAGCTACACACTGTCTGGACATTTTCATTGAGTTATCCACTACGACTCCAAGATCTCTCTCTTGGTCCATCTCTGCCAGTTCAGACCCCATCAACGTGTATTTATATTTAGGATTTTTGGATCCAATGTGCATCACTTTGCACTTGGCCACATTGAACCCCATTTGCCACGTTGATGCCCACTCACCCATCCTCGACAGATCCCTTTGGAGTGCCTCACAATCCTCCCTGGTTTTCACCACCCTGAACAACTTCGTGTCACCTGCAAATTTAGCCACTTCACTGCTTACTCCCAATTCCAAATCACCTTCCTACTTTGATATGACCAGGTCATTCCATAGCCTTGAGTGAGGCACCGCCTGCTTTCCACGCTCACCGTATTTGTCAAACGCTGTCCTCATTCACTGCAAACGTCATTATGCATGCAGATGACGTTGCTGCCAAACGGCGGCCGTCCTATATATGTGTTGTCCTCCCTTTGCTTCCTCTGTGTAATGGGAATGAGATTGACTTTGAAAGGGTATGCCACTCTGCGTGCCACAGAAACAAAGGAGTAATTTGCTGGATGTGCAGACCCCTATTCAGATAATTGTTTATAGTGACAGTCGTCTGTTCAGGAGAAACGGGCAGGTATTGGAGGGGCCCCTGTGCTCTCCCTCCTAAGTGGAATGTGTGTAGGTTATTACTGAAGAACCCCCACCTGCTAGAGGTCTAGTCCAGTGGTCCAATGGTCTGGAGCCACACCCACACACCTGTTTGGTTTTGTTGTTCATCATCTGGCTAGGTAGAAGAGGACTTAACAGGAGAGGGACAGAAAACCTTAAAACAATTCAAGCTTCAACAATGCAAACACTCTTGGCAGTGTTTTATCAGTAACAGCACATTACCCTTCATTTTTTCCTCCAGCTACCACTGGCAGCTACACTTCCACACCTGAAGCACAACGTCAACATGATGTCCTCTTTACCTGGACTGGAGACAAAGAGACAAGGGGGTGGGGAAGGGAGCCCCTTGCAAAACCGAATACCTAAGGCAAGGGTTCCCCATTGCTGCATGGGAAGACTAGCCCTCGAGAGAGAACAGACCTTCCTATCATCATTGGGAAGCCTCTGCAAACCAAAGAAAGCTTCAGACAACTTTTACATGGTAAGAGATTTATCGTTGTGCTGATTGCCTTGTCTGATTTTTCCTTTCAAACTGGAAGATTTCTCCTGAGATGCAGTGACTCATTTCTCTTAAATTAAAAGTTCAACACCAAGGGGGTGGGGGAACCCTCACCTTTTTGACACTTTTTGTTCATTCCCTAGTTATAGGCAAGGAGTCCCCAGGAGCAACTATTTGAGTCACCAGCTGGTTCTTGAAGATTGCTATAGCAACCCTGCATAACACCGGGGGTGGTGGTGCAGTCTTCTTTTGCCACAGGAAAAGCAAGGCTGAACTGCCAAGGGACAACTTGAAGAAAACGAGGGGGGAAACTACAAAGGTTTGTGAGCATGAATTCTCTCATTTGCATTCATGATTTTCTACAATAAAAACTGAGGGTGTTTTCTATTTGCTGTACTTGTATAATGCTATGTGATTCCCCCATCTTTCCAGTTTCACAGTCCGGAACATTTTGGACACCTTAATTTACCCTTGTGATAGCTTTCAAAATGGGGAACAAAGAGCAAAAACAACAACAACAACAACACACAAATGAATTTTAACCATCCGATTAAGGTTTATCCTGAACAGTAGTGCTTTTTCTTCGACTGCTTCATAAAAATTGAAGAGATGATCTGCTAATGTAAAAAGCAGAGCACTTAATCTAAATTGGGATTCATTGTCCAGACCCACTGGTGTACACTCAACCCCCACCCCACCCCAGGGCTTTTCAGAGCAACACATTGTCTCCATCCCCTGCTCCAGTCCCCCGAGATTTTGTCTGAGGGTGGCAGCAAATCCTCAGGAACAGCGCAGGGACAAGAGTGGGCGTTTGCAGGTGGGACAGCAGAACTGCCAGAAATGACCATCCCCTCTCTGAAAGACAGAAGTACTGCTGGAAGAACCACCGTGCTGGATACGTGCCACTGAAACGTTCATGAATGCGTCTAGCGCTTTTAAAAGTAACATACGCTAGTGGCTGCTTTGTGATTGCAAATTCCTTAGGTAACTGAGTAAATACTTCTTGCTGACTTAAGGGGGGGGGGACTCCCCTAACCATTTTTAATTCAGTGACTAAATATATTCACATTTTCATGGTGGATATTTTTGCTGAGCTCATCGTGAACACATTTACCAGAAATGAAAACAAACAAAAGGATTAGAAAAAGGTTCTCTTCCTTTTCACATGCATCGTGTAATCCAGCATTGGTGCTGCCCAGGGCAAGAGTTTGTGGACTCACATCTAGAAAATCTCACAAGTCCATGACCGGGACCAGCTGCCTGGGGCAGTATTTGAGAGAGAAACATTAGGAGAGGCTTGGATGGATGCTCAGTCTGTTTTAGGAGCCTGAAGCCATCTTAAATTTAGGGCTCAGTAAGCTGCAGAGGATGGAAACAAAAGAAAACTGCTTGAGCTAATAAGCTGTCAGCTGAAGGAATGGTGGTGGGTGGCAGTGAGTGGAAAGAGGATGTTTGCTTAAGCTTGACACAGAGATGGCAGGGTTCAGCTGCCTCTATTGCAGAACCTTATTCTTGGTGCCAGGCTAAATGGGAAAATATCCAATAATAATGAAGAAAATAATGCCCCTGTATATCCAAGCCAGGGCCCCCATATGGGATGTTTCTCCTGCTGGCAACAGCTGGAGCTGAGGGGGAGGGAGTGCTGGCTCCCCAGGAGTTCTCTGATAGGGAAAGCAGTGAAAGATGCTAACAGCTACCTTGTTGACGCAACTGGCCAACTGCTATCACCAAGACCCTTCGAAGGCTGGAATACACCCTCGAATTGGAGCGCCACCCTCCCTGGTGTTCATTTTCTAAACATGCAGCTACTGATGTATTTCTTTATTCCCTTTGCATCCCACTTTTTCTCCACAGAGTACAACATGGCTCACACTGTTGTTTCCTCATTTTATCCTCAGATAGAGGAGGTTAGGCTGAAGGATAATTGGACTGGCCCTAAGCTCACTCAGTGACTTGTGGAGCTGACAGATTTAGACCCAGATTTCCCTGATCCAACATTTCAGTGCTTCCCTTATATTAAAATGATTTATCGTATTTATTCCCTTTCAAATATTGTCCAGTAACCTTCTTCCCCTTTAAAAATCCTGGTTTGTCTACCTCAGTACATCTAAGGAAGAGGTTATTCAACATTTTTCACCAAAACCCACACTCAGAATTTATAATCCTCTTTTAGTAAAGAAAATGGACGATAATGTTCAGCTTCAATTGAGTCCTTTCCTTTTAAATTAGTTCAGTGGCTTTTAAACTGTATGTTGAGGAACCCTGGGGTGCCATGGAAAGTCATTAGGGACTCTTCAATGAGAAGAACACTGCCAGCAGCCTCATTGCTAGTCTCTGCAATGCGCAGCCACAGTTGTCGGGTGTGTTCTAGAGTTGTGCTTGGAGGAGCGGCGACCCAGGACCTTGGAAAGAAGGAAGTACATGGACAAATTGTGCCCTGAGAGATGAACTCTGCCTAGATCGGATGACTTTTCAACAGTGGCTCTTGGCAAACAAAGAGCAACTGGAAGGTGTATCAGAACAGCCCCTCAAAGCTGTGTTTGCTCTTTACCATTTCAAGGTCTTTAGTAAAAGGTCTTTAGTAAAGTGCATGGGTGTCTTGCAAAGGCCTGCGAAGTGGCAGTGCTTGCTTGCTGAGGCGATATTCTACCTTCATAAACTTACCCTGCACTAGACAATCAATCATTATGTCAGCGATCATTCAACCCAGGACCAACTGCATGCCAGAGATCACTAAATATGCAGAAAATACATCTTCATGTAAAGGTGAGGAAATAAATCTAATGACATTTACAATGGCTGCTGGAAAAAATTGCCAAGTATCTTTTATTTAGTACCTGTAGCTTCATGGGCAGTATATCAAATAAGAAAAACCCCACATATAACTATCTGGACCCTGCCCTAGATGGTTTGGGGAAAATGTAGCATGAATCATACTGAACTGAAACATCCAGCCACCTGGACTCTGGACATTCATTCAGATCCCTTTGCACATGCTTTCTTAAAAAAAAAAAAAACCTTTAGCAAAACAGTCCACTTTTCTTTTTTGCATTCTTCAGAATCAGACTCCTGATTTAACTGAAGATATTCAATGCTCCAGAAGAGCTTCAAGCATTCTTCAATTCTTGGACATGCCAATTTCTAGAGGTCCTTGCTAAATACACCCCCCTACACACACTCACTCTCCTTAATTTCCTACCGAATAATTGTGCAAGGGCAAATATAGGTTTGCGCTTTTGGGGGGATCATTGTAACCTTGCTCCCTCCAAGAACATGAGTTTCTAAGTTTACATGCTCCGTTAGCATTTACCACATCATTGTATATTAACAATACATCAACACAACAAAACTATAATTTGGAAAAAAAATAAATATTTAACAGTGACCGTTTATTTTTTGATTTTCTCATTTTACAAAAAAGCAGGTATAAAAAAATGAGCAAAGGTTTCAGAATTCCTTACCAGTTTTTGGATATGAACTGGCAGTGAGTATAAATGAAACACACCCGTCAGCTTTGCTCCTAAGTCATTCATATTCAAGCTGTTTCCAGGTCTGGAATGCACAAGGTCTGCTGGAAAGTCACCCTTTTTAATTTATAAGCACTTAATTTTTTTTCTTGGTCAATACTATCTCCTATAATACATCAAGGAACATGACCCTATTAGGAACAGAGGTCAAGCTCTTAGATCTCCAGTATCTCAACACTGATTTCTGCATCTTAAGGCAGAACTACACATTACACTCAACATGTAGCTCCTACCAAAACCAGCACCCTTATCAAATCTCCCCTCCTTCCCCCTAGGGTCAGTTGTCCTATCTCCTGCTGTCATGATATCATGTTTCCACTCCACCTGCAACCAATGAGGACTGGAGGCAGGGAAACAAACAACATAATGACATGAGGATACAGGTAAGAGATCCTACGCATTATAACAGAAAGGAGAATCTGACAGAGGGATGCTATTTTTGACACAGTCCCAAATAAAGTATAACAGGTAGTTCTGTGCTAAAACATTAAATACACACATATTAGACCATCAAGAGGCAACCACTATATGGAGTTCCCCCCAAAAAACGCTTCATTCCCTTCTTTTGATGGCTCATCAAAGAAAGTAGGATATTTCTCCTCTTAGTGATTCATCATAAAAGGGACTGCAAAGAAACACTGTGAGAGATACTTCTGCACTACATTCACCCATCGAGGGATAACGTGACCTTTTGGCAAACCCTTGCCTGATGCTGTATAGTCAGAATTTGAACAGGAAACACAAAATCCAGTTTCCATTATTAGTAAGGGAATGCTGCCTGACCAGCTAAACAATTTAGACATTGACCTCAATCCCCCTCAGGTCTGGCCATAAAAAGGGGAGGCAGTAATATCTTGTCATGATTCTCTGAAAATGCAAATCATCCTATGCAAACACTGTATTTGAGTCACTGAAATGCTTTGAGAGTACCAAATCCTCTTTTTACAAATAAAATTGCACCTGTATAATTATCCAATATTTAACAAAACAAAACAAAAATCTGATATGCTTATTACACCATAGATATGAAAAAGCAAGAAGGCAAGCTGAGACACACAGAGAGAGAGAGATGCTACCCACAGGGCAGTGATGGCATTTGGTTGTTTTGGTCTTTGTACCAGCATTTCCCACACCTATGGCAGAAGGGCACTTCCTGCTGGACTTAAACTGTTTTCCTGGCAGTTAAGACACGGACAATGGAGCCTACACCTCCAGCAGCAAGAGCCTGAAAACCAAAGGCAAGAAACAAGAAGATAAAGCAATTGCAGAATATTAATTCTAGTATCAGCATAATTTATTGTTCCAACCAATATGACTGTCGCAGTGACAATTATAACTATGAGCTTCTAATGTGTCTCATGTGAAGTGAGCAGCATTTTTCTATCAGGTGTGTGCAATGAGATTTTGACAGCATTTGTTCCTAAGGAAAGGCAGCAGTAGATGCTTAAATGTGCACAGACCTCCCTTCATCTCTTATTTTTCAATTATTCAAGATGGGATGATTGACAGGTATTTGTGATGACAGTGTAAACCAAGTTATCTGAAACTTATTGCATGAGATGCAATATGTGGTGATGTAAAACTTTTATTTGGGGCATTAGATCTGCAGGGTTTTATTTCCACACTTCATCACCTGATGTTGCAGTCTTAATAAAATGATAGAACAGGCATGAATGAATCTGCCTTAAGTGAATCTGCCAGCTCCTACTTACAATTAACAAGATGATGCATGACATAACTAGCCTTATCTTCCATGAATTCTACCCCTTCCATTTCTAAAAACATCTCTGATAATAGTATGGACAGCCACTATGACCACATGTAGCAGAATGAGGTGGTAGAATCCTGATGTCATAAAATGGACTGTAGTTGGGAGAGTCACATTTGTTGTTCCCCATGTAAAAACTCCTTGCAAATAAAAAATTAACACATGAAAAGTTCCGGGCTACCCCTCTGGATGCTGTACTAATTTTCCCCACACAGGGAATTACTAATACAGTATTAGGGAACTAGACCACAGGCCTAAGTCAAATTGTAGTGAGTTTTATTGTGCTTCCTTGGTAACTATAAAGTTTCCTGTTGCTCATTCCATTAGCTGACCTCTAGTTCTGAGGAGCGACCTTTCCCATTCATGCATAGTTTTATTTTCTTCTCTCATATTCCACAGTCAAGCTAAAGTGCATCAGCTTTTTTCATTCATTCTTCTGCACAGCTCTTTTAGACATCTTATTGCAGTTACTCCCATCCTTGTATGTGTGTGTGGGAGGAGGTCTTAAAATAGTTACATGGAAACCAAAAGCCTCTTTGACTGCTTTGAAGCAATGTGTTAACCAAAAAGTTGTATGAAGAATGATCAATCAGTCTGTTCAATGATAATTTTTTACAGTTACCAGTCTTCTGACTGAAGAGGTCAGGTGTTTATTTATTCCAGGTCTTGGTGTGAAACCTAGTATCCCAGCCAATAATCAGTCAATGCTACCTTTCAGAACTTTAAAATCACTGCAAAATTATCCTTGAACAGATGAAATGAATAAGAATCGCAACTATACAGCTTTTATATACACTAAAAAAAGATTATAAATACTAATAAAAGATTATAAATAAAAAGCACATGTCATCCCTTCTCCTATCTAACCTGCATTTAAAAATAAAACTCAATTTCTAAAGTTCTTACCAAGGCTTTTTCAGGAAAGATAAGATAGTTTCACAACAACACAGATTTGAGAGACTCAGGGGGGGCGGGTTTTTTTTTGCAGATATAGTTATGTGAGCCTCACATGGTTTTATTATTAAACCATCTGAGCATTCCTTATCTTTATTTTTACCTTATCTAGGAAGTGGTGGGCTCTCCTTCTTTGGAGGTTTTTAAACAGAGGCTAGATGGCCATCTGACAGCAATGCTGATTCTGTGAACTTAGGCAGTTCATGAGAAGGAGGGCAGGCAGGGTTGCATCAGTGCTTAGTCCTTGTGGTCCTTTCTTACACGCCCAGGGAAATGTTGATCACCACTTTGGGGTCAGGAAGCAATTTTTCTCCAGGCCAGTTTGGCCAGGGATCCTGGCGGTTTTTTGTCATCTTCTGGGCATGGAACAGGGATCCCTGGGTTTTGTGTGGGGGAGGTATTTGTGAATTTCCTGCATTGTGCAGGGGGTTGGACTAGATGGCCCTGGAGGTCCCTTCCATGATTCTATGATTATCTAGCTGCTCATCTTGTAAAATCTAATCTATTAGAGGTTTTTACTCAAAAACTAAAGAAATAATCTAGTTTACTCTATTTAGATAAAGGGGAGTTTATAGGATCAAAAGGACAATCTCTCTTTCTGCTCATGGTTGTGAACAAATAAGACCAGTTACCTCAAGTATGATTACTCTTTCTCTTCCACTATTCCCCTCACTCTTCCTCTTCTACCCCTTTTGATCCTCCCCCTTTCCTCCCTTTTCCCACCTTATCTACCACTCCCTCTTCCCTTATCTTAAACATCCTTAAGCGGGCCTAGCCAAATTAAAACTGTTAACATCTGAGCATTCCAAAGAATAACTGTTCTAAACTCTGTTTCATTTGTTCAGGGATGGATTCTGGGTATAAAGCCGCTGATTCCTATTTCTTCAAGGACTGATTCTGGGTATAAAGCCACTGATTCTTACTGCTATTTCTCTCAGGCTGTAAACTGGTAAGTTAGCTTACCACTGAAATAATGCACGTTTACAGATTTACACAGAAACCTAAAGGCAAACTCCCAGGCCTACTGTGTGAAAACATTCTAAACAGTGGTTTAAAATTAAAATACACAATGATGTTGTATCTTTTGCATACACATGGCTCCCTTGCTTCTTCTTCACCTACATGTACTTTAAAATATAGAGAAGAGCAAAAAGATAAAGCAGTAGTAGCACTTAAAGGCATTAAGAAAATATTTTGGGAGATGCAATTATCAGGCTAAAGCTGTTGTGCCCTGCTAACATACCTTTTCATGCCACTGCAGTAAGACAGCACTGCTGTTATCAGATGGGCTCTCAAAGCCCTTGTAGATGTATTTCATCAAGAGATCAACTCCATTCTTGTCCAAAGACTGTACAGCCTTTTCAATGTCATTGGCTTTGAAAGAGATGAGAACCTTCAGAACAATGCTTTCTGCACGATCCTAAGGACAAATGAAGAGTGTCACAAACAGGGAAGAAGCTGCAAAACCTAAAAAAAAAAAAGCATCTCAGTCTGGAGATTTAGACTGAAGTCCTCAGGAGTAAGCCTCATGGAACCCAGTCATTTTTACTTCTGAAAGAACATGCACCCTGGATTGGGATGCTGTGCCTTCACAGAGATAAAAGGTATCTGTAGAAACTCAATAAGCATCAAGTGACTAATCACACATGCATCCATCTCCACAGCAAAAGCAGACTCGTTCTAATTTCAAAACCACAAAGACCTATTCCAATACTCGTGTTAGATATGGAAGTCAAGAGGATTAGTTAAGCTCGGAAGGTGGCAGTGTTCCAAACACCTAAGTTTTTTTTAAAAGGATTAATGCCTCTTGGTTTCTTGTTCACCAAGCCTTTCCCCCCATATTTGCAGGACCAAATTCTAGTTTAATTAACAAAATCTGTGCAACAAGTTTAGAATGAATAGGATTTAAAATGAATCTATTGCCACAAACTCTTTATTTCAAGCCTTCAAAACAATTGTGAGGGATTTCTGCTTTTACATTCTATTTATTGCTTGTTTGTTCCAAACACAACTTTAAACATTAAGGCCTCTTTAAACATTAAGGCAAACCTCTTCAATTTGTAACCCTCCAGAAGAGAGCCAGTATGGTACAGAGTACCTTGCGAGACCCGAAGTCAAATTCTTACTCTGCAGTAAGACTCACTAGGTGACGCTCATAAGGTTGTTGAAAAGATAAAATGGAAGAAGGAGCATATTTTGATAAGATTTTATAATTGTTCAACAGTGTAGTATCAAAACATGCATTATAATATATTGTGGACAAAATTAGTCATGCACAAAACATTTTCAAACACACATCTACTGTATACAGAGGAATTATAATTGTCTACCGCAGAGGTGTCGAACTCATTTGTTATGAGGGCTGGATCTGACATAAATGTGACTTTGTCGGGCTGGCCCTTGTGTGCCATAAAACATCATGCCAGGTACTGGAGATATAAGCTGCATAAAGGAGAGCAGCTAATAGCTCTGAGTTGGTGTATCCATGGGCTGGAAGGGGGTGTAGAGGAAAACCCACATGGATGGAATAGAGAGCCAGCAGTGCAGCACTGGGTAGATGCTCTCACACTACTTGACTGCTGCAGACTAGGTTATTCCGCCATGCTGAAGCCACAATAGAAGCCACTCCCCTCCCCAAGCAGTCTTCTGTTCCCTCCTTTGCACACGTTGCTCGTGGGCCAAATAAGAGCCCTGAACGGGCCGATTCTGCCCCCCAGGCCTTATGTTTGACATCCTTGGTCTAACGTAAAAATATTCATAATACACATTCTGAGTAAAGCCTTGTCTTAAAAAGCATTTGACTTATCCCAAAACAGAAATTATAAGCCCCCACAACCCAATTGCCACACTGGAAAAGCTAATTTTTAAAAAGTCCTCCCACCAATTCTTTTCCTCCAGGCCATCTCTACTAACAGAACAAAATTCAAGTTCAGTGACAAGGCACAGCACCTCCATGATTGAGAGGAGACGAATGGAGCACAACAAAAGGGTCTCAGTTAATTACCTTAGCATTCCACAAGTCAGAAGGGTACATTTACACATTAATCTCCAATTCTAATATATTTATTTGCTTCATTGTGGTTTTCCCCCAGAATTAAATCCAAACAAATGGCGACCATATCAACTAAGCTGGTTACTCCTATTTGGTCCTTGCATCTGTAAAACATCTTCATTATGTTGTATGCTAATTTGCTGCTCACCCCTTTACCTATATGTACAGACCAGTAACTTCCATTTCAATGTATCTGAAGAAGTGTGCATGCACACGAAAGCTTGTACCTTGAATAAAACTTTGTTGGTCTTAAAGGTGCCACTGGACTCGAATTTTGTTCTGTTGCTTCAGACCAACACAGCTACTCGCCTGAATCTCTACTAGCAGTTAGCAAAAACCATATTTTAAACCAATAATAAAGAAAACATATGGTCTAATGTCAATGAAGAGCATAAAACCTCATTATTCCATTTTCAGAAATCAAATGTTCACAAAACTGCTCTGAGTAAAATTGTGTGCATATTTACTATAAATTCCACACTTCCTAGCTTTATAATGGAACTGGTTTATGAACATGATTTAAATGGTAATTTCAGAATCTTCTTTTTGCTTTTAATAAATGGCCACAATCCCAGTTCAAGCACAGTATTAAACCTGCTAGCTCTGGGAGTACTTGTTTTTAGAATTACTGCTGAGATGTTACAATTCAGCACAGCTTTCTTTAGATGTAGTCAAGAAAAAAGAAAACATTCATAGCATATTTCTCCAGTTACCTCACCTTTACTGCTTGACTCTTGGTGTTGATTGGAGGATTCTTCAAAGCTGCTTGTAAAGCAGCTGTCATGTTCCCTGTAAAAGAAAAGGTTAAGGAAAACAAAATCTTGACAGACATTAGAATTCATAAGACAATACTTAATTTATACACAGCATTACAACCCTTACAATGACAACTTACGTTATCCCCATGGAACAGTAGCTTACGTAAGTTCTCTTAGTGAAAAAATGGGCTGCAATGAAATTTTATCTGGGGCTTTCTGGTTCACATTGTTTTGCCAGTTTTAACCATTATGCTATGCAGGGCTGGAGCAGTACTCTTAGTGGGCCCAACAGTCAAAGCTGAACTAAAGCTATTACTGAAAGCAATGGGGCAGATACTAAGAGACAACTCAATTAAGTTCACAAAAGTACAACTATGCAAATAGCACTGTACCTTAAAGTAGAAGCTAAATTCTAGTAGCTGATAAAGACCACACCTTACAATATTCCTGAATTAAAAACCCATTTACAGGGAAGAACTGGAACACAGGAAATGGAAAAATATTGCCAGCTATGGTTTATGTCTGCTTGAACTTATGAGATTTCTACAAATATATTTCACTTGGATGTTTACACTGCATTTGCATGCATTTATTTATGTCCTACTTTTCTCCCTACAGCTGGGACTTGGAGTGGCTTAGAACATCTTTCCCCCCTCCTTCATTGTCTCACAACAAACCTGTGAGGTAGGCTAGACTGAGGGTTTGCAATGAGCCCAAGGACACCTAGCAAGCCTCCAAGGTAGAACTGGTGAGTTGAACTCTGGTCACCCAGGGTCCTAGACGTCCATTCTAACCACTACACCACACTATCTCTCCTGATGATATCCAAGTGCAGTCATCAAAAATTATGAGCAATATTAATTATCCTGATCAGCTCTGATAAGCAAAGTAACCCAATATCATGTTAAAGATAGAGAAAATGCAGATATCCTATTAACAGTGGAGCAGTATCTCAATTAACTTCCAGTTCTGTTTTGGGAATGGGAATCCACCCTTCCCTATTTTTGTTCTGATTCATTCCAGAAGCCCTTTGAAATGCATCACAATAGCAGGGCATTTCCTCCATAAAGACCTTCTGAACTAAAAGCCCAATCCTGTGCATTACTATGGCTATCAGGAATAAGCCCCATTATGTTAAATAGGTCTTTCTTCCAAACTACTGCCTAGGATTGCAACATAACATTGATAACATATGGAGTGGGTCATGCCGTCACTAACTAGATGCACCCATTTCCATAAAAGGAAAGCCTTTGTAGAATTAATGTACTTCCTCTACTGCTTCAGTCTGACAGGAGGAAGTCTGACGGCTTTGTCTCCTGTTTCATTATGGCCAGCTTCAAATGCTTGCTTTACATCTGTGCAAGCAAATCAGGATAAAGACAGACATAAATATTGATGTGCAAAGCTGCCTTTGTAGGAGTTCAGATATGGATATTCATGTTACAATGCATATAAGGCATTTAAAAATGTTTCCTCTTCAGATCCTGTTGGAGTTTGTTACAAGGCAAGTTCTTTAATGGAAAAAGAAAAACTGGCAGCTTTATCTTCTCAATTTACTCACAGTTTTTAACCTACTAACTACCTTGTTTGTCACCACTAAATGAATTATAGAAGAGTATCACAATGTAACAAATTTTGGAGATTACTAAGAAAAAAAGATCCAAGGACTACACAGTATTTTCAAGATTACCTGATAAAGCAAGATGCATAGGTCATTACAGTGACAGCTGCAGCAACCCTGAAACCCTTTCGCATTCAATAGTTCCTAACAGAAAAATAAGGACCACATACCTTATATTCTCAACGCTGTAATTATAACTAATAATTAAACAACCATAGCCCAGTAGACACACTCCTAAGGCTTACTGAAGTACCAGGCAAATAGCTTTCCTGGAAACCCTCACTCTTTGCGCCTTACAATGGTCTCTCAATACTCCTTTGTAAGACCAAAGTGTAAGCAGGGTTCATATGAGCAGACACAATGCTCATTAATATTCAGTAGAAAAGAGCAAGAGTCCAGTAGCAGCACCTTAAAGACTAACAAAATATGTGGCAGGGTATGAGCTTTCATAAGTCACAGCTCACTTCTTCAGATAATATTCAAAAGAATATTCAGTTCAAATTTCAGCTCAGTCTGGGACTACAAAGCATCTAGCCACAACTCCCACCTGCAAAAAAAACCCACCTGCTTATGAGAATGCACCAGTTTATAAAGCATTCTGTAGTCATGCATCCTGCTTTTTGAGCAGAGAGCATGCTCCTACTGGAAGCAATAATACCTAGGGGTTTTTTTTTACAGGCTAATTTTACACATATCAGCTTGACAGCAAATAGGTGCCTGACGCACCCATCAGCTAAACATACAATCAGGCTCTAAAGGCTGCAATCTTATACAAGCCTGCAAGAGAGGAGAAACAGCCATAACTAACAACAAAAAACATAAGCAAAAGCACAACTAACAACAAAAAGCAAAAGCCTTATGAGAGAGTATTCAACATGCTTTGTGTAACCCCTTACAGCACCCTTGAAAGGCAGGGCAGTATTACTACTACTCTCAACTTGAGGAGGGGGGAATAATGGTCTATTGAAGACCCTTACTGAGTTTATTGCAAAATATACAAAGGGAAACCTAATTCCCAATATATATATTATTATGTTATTTAGTGGCTGTGATCATATACACTAAATAAACCACTTTCAATGCGCCTTCCAACTGGATTTTGCCAGGTCACTCAGTAAAATCCACTTGGAAAGTGGACTGAAGTGAGTTATTTAGTGTGTGTGATCGCAGCCTAATAGTCCGCCTTTCTCACTGAGACTCAAGGTGGATTACATATTGCAAAGCAAGTACAATCAACAGGATTTGGCCATCCAATGAACAACAGAATAGGGGGGGTATCTGAAGAAGTGAGCAACAGGGGCTACAGGTTATCATCATCCCTACTGGGGAGGCGGTGATCTCGGACCCCGGTCAAGACCCCGAATGATGCTGCACCGCTTGACGGAGAAGAAGCAAGTGCAGGGCCGGGCCAGCGTCAGGTGAAACGAAGAAAAGGAGCGACTCCTCATTGGGGGGGGGGGGGCACAAGGAGCTTTGAAAGCGACAGGACCGGCGTCTCTGTGCGGGGGCAGGAGGAGGAAAAGGGAGACGACCCAGTCCCTGACAAGCAAAAGCCGCTGCCAGGGAAGGCATCCCGAGCCCACACTCTGAAGGGGCACCGGAGTCACACCCCGGTCGGTCTCTCTCTGCTAAAGGAAGCGCCGGTAGCGGAAGGATATTGCCTCAGACACGAGTCCACCTCGCCCTCGTCGGGACCGACTTGGCCGTCGCCGCCGTCCTCTTCGTCCACGAACTTGTTCTCGTCGTACTCGTCCACGTCCACCCGGCGGAAGCGCGCGGAGGAGACCGTGTGCTTCGCCATCACCGCGCCTCAGTGCAATTCCGACGCCCTGCCTGTCAAAGAAAGGAAACGGTCGCCAACACCCACTCTCTGGCCTCAAGGAAGGAAGCGGCCGCTGAGTCGTGGGGGCGGAGGATACCCTGTGTCGCCACTGCACATGCGCGGGAACACTGAGGGCGTTGCGGGAGTCCCCCCCCCCTTCTGCGCTCGCAACAAGCTGTTGCTCGGTTTCTCCTTATGCGTTTTAACAAACAAACAAAAAATGCACGGATAGTACACGTCACCCCTTTTATATGGTAGAAACGAATTTTAGCGTTAACTTTTTAAAAAAGACTACCCACAAAATAATTTTACAAAGCATTTATTCCTGTTCCTTTGCGCATGCTTAAAGTAACCGTTGGCCTCTCGACTCCTGTCCCCGCCCGCGAGCTAGAGAGTGCCTATGTGCGCGCGGAGCACTCCGGGACTGGTGGTAAAACTGGATGGGATTGGTTGAAATGTTGGCGAAACCGTGATCCTTACACGGCGGTATGGAAGCGTTGAAAACGGGCTGCAAGTTTAGCCTTCCATGTTTACTGAGGGCGGAAATGCACGGCTGCGAATGGATTGCTAAACTGGAGTGGAGCCGGTCTCTGGGGCGTGGAATGGGCTTCTTCGAGATGGTTACTGCGTGTTCCCCCTTCTTTTTTAATGGCAGAGCTCAGTTGCCTTAGGATGCCTCACATGTTGCTTGCTTCTAGATCTGCCTAAGAAGGCGAGATGAGTCTAATGGCACTCTTAAGACCAAGAAAGTTTTATTTTGGATATTAGCTTTCGTGTGCATGCTCACTTCAAGAACCGAGCATACACACGAAAGCTTATACCCAGAATAAAACTTTGTTGGACTTAAATGTGCCACTGGACTCAGACTTTGCTCTGGTGCTTCAGACCCTACAGGGTTACTCACCCGAATCTAGGAAGTACAGATATTTATCTGGGGTTGTAGTAAAAGAATGCCCCCTGGGTACCAAGGGAGGTGCCTGAAACCCCATTGGGTATAATGGGAACCAGGAAGGCAGCTGATTTGCATGGGCTTCACTGAAATATAGTCATTCAACTCCAGGAGCTGTCATACCAGTCCCCAGAGCAGGATTCTGAGAATATGTTTGGCCTTCATTTGCAACTTTTGTGTATTGTAATGTATTTCAATGGAGTCAGCCAATGCAAGTCATTTGGCATTCCTGGATCCTATTTATATTCAGTGAGCCCTCAGGCATCTCCCAAGGTTCTCAATGGGCATTCTTGTAATTCATTTTAGTACATCCCTGTTCATCTTTTTCTCTGACATGCTGACACTGGAATAGCGCAGAGAGGAGCATAGCAATCTTTGGGTCAGAGTGTCTGCTTTCCTGGAAAAGGCATCAGCTCTCTGCAGGAGGAGGAATAAGTGCCAGGAGCAAATATAGAGCGGGAACCAGAAGTGAGGACTTTATGCAGTTTATGGTGCTTTTCTACCTCTTTGGATTTTTCTGTGTATGCTAGGCTTTCCATATGGAAGTATTAGTGTCTGTAAGAGTGACAACTGGCAGAAATTCAACAGGTGTCCCTTCCTTATTTCTAGTGAATGGGCCTGTAATGATTTCTTGTTTTAGAGTGTGTGTGTCTCTTTAAATGTTTGGTTGGAGTGCAATGATAGCAGAGAAGAATGATTGAGGGAAACAAGTGTGCTGTGATTGGAGGATGACAGAGTGTGGGAGGAGTTGTTCTGAGTGGATCTATGTGTGCCTCTAAAAGTCAGTTAGAGAAGTCAGAAAAATCAGTTGGAGATATTCAGTTATTGAGTCTGTCAGAGAGTGATATGACTCAGTCCTGTGTGGAAACCTAAAGTGTTCAGAATATATGCCTTTGAAAGTTTAAACGTGGAAGAGTTATGAGAAGGGTCTGTGAGACTCCAAAGTTATAAAAAAGAAAAAAATACAAAGAGCTTAACCAGTGTGGCTTCCTATTGAAAGAGAGATTCACCCACGGGGAATGAGGGATACAGTTACCAGATGTTGGCTGGGATACTCCTGGATATTTGGGGATGGGGCATGGAGAGGACAGGGACCTCAGTAGGGGACAATCCCACAGAGTCCACCCTCTAAACTTTAAGGTGTAAAGCATCCATTTTCTCCATGGGAACTCATCTCTGTAGTCTGGACATGAGTTGTAAATATGGGGGATCCCCACCTGGAGGCTGGTACCCCTATGTCCTCTACATGGGACTATCCTTCAAGGCAATTCAAAAACTTCAGTTGGTTCAAAAGGGATGGACCATAACATGGCCAGTTATTGTAATGCTTTGTAGAGTTCGGTGGTGCAGCTTCCATTGGAATACTATATACAGTTCTGATTACTGTATCTCAAAAAAAGATATTGCAGAGCTGGAAAAAGTGCAACCAAGATGATCATGGTTGGAAGATTTAATCTCTGCTGTGAGAACAGGCTGAAGAGTAGGTGCTTTTCACTTCAGAGAAAGACTAAAGGGACACAACAGAAGTTTATAAAATTATGCAGTTAATGAAGAAAGTAGATAGAACCTTTTCTTTCTTTCCCATAATACTAGAACCTAGGGGCACCCATAATTCCAGAACCTAGGGGCAACTGTTAGATTCAGGACAGACATAAGGAAATACTTCTTCAGTCAATGAGCAATTAAATTGTAGGATTTATGGCCAGTGGACAACGTATTGGCCACAAACATAGATGTGGATTAGACAGATTCGCAGAGTATCAATCCATCAATGACTATTAGCTATGGTGAGTAAAGGGAACATCCACATCCAGAGGCAGTAAGCCTCTGAAACCCAGGAGGTGACAGTAGGGGAGGGCCTTTGCCTACTGCTTGCTTGTTGGGCCTTTAGGGCTGCTAGATGGCCATTGTTTGTAACAGGATGTTGCTGGATGAAATGGAGTCCTGGTCTGATCCTGAGGGCACTTCTTATGTCCTTAACTGTTACGTGGGTGGGCTCCTCTTATTGAGAAAATAAATGTTGGGACTTCCGGTTTACAGCGACTCGCGATCAAGTGCATCCCATCAAGCTCCGATGGGGGCGATTTGGATAGGAGTGGCAGGGAGGGGTTTCGGCTGGTTCGGTCCCCCCCACAAAGCTCTTGGAGGGAGCTTCTAGCCTGGAGCGCTGAGGAGCTGGGGATGTAAGTTTCTTTTGCTCCGTAAGGTCCTGCTGCGCTGAGGCCAGCAATGGCACTCAGAGACGTTACTGGATCAGAGCATACAAGGACTTAAGAAAGCGATCCCCCTACCCAGCGGTACAATGATGCATGCAAAAGTGAGTGAAATTCCAAAAGAAACACAATAATAAAGAGGGTGAAGGAATAGCAAAGCGACATAGAGCGAAGGGGAGGGGGAAACCTGTGGAGGAAGAGCCCTTCCCAACAGATAAATCGCAGTGGCATGCCGAGAGCAAGCTGTTAAAACCTCACCTCATTTTAGTGGAAAACTTCGGAACTGAACTTTACTTTCTTGGGGAACCTGTGAACTTTTTTGCAGACTCTTATCTAAGTATAAACAATGAGCCAGCGTACAGGAAAAATGGTGTCCAAGGGCAGAAGCAGCACCGGAAATGCTAGTACAGCATCACCAGTCACAAGACAGGAAGATACCAGTGATTCAACTAGCAAAATTTCTGAAGCTCTGCACCCCCTGATGGAACAGATGATGAATCTCAACCAGAAGTTTGACAATTTGCAAAAAGATCTTAAAGAGACAACAGCAAAATCAGAGAAGATGGGGGAAAAGATTTAAAAAATGGAAACTAAGACCAAAAAAAATGGATCAAAGAATGGACACTGCTGATAAAAAAAGAACATCTGCAAAACAACAATTACTCTAACTTCAAATGAAAAGATCTTTCTATGTATTAAGATTTCAAGGGGTTCCAGAGAAAAGGGATGAGAATCTAAAAGAAATCTTAAGCGAAACCTTGGCCCCCTTGATTAATAGCAAACCTGAGATTATACAAGCGGACATTGTCATGATATACAGAACATACTCAGAGTTTGTAAAATAAAATAACCTCCCAGGAGAAATATTTGTAAAATTTGCAAAAAGAGCAACAAGGGATCTAATTCTTAAAGCATCTACTGCGGCAAAGGAGAAAATTCAAGAGGAGGAGATTAAAGTTTTGAAAGATGTTCCATATGAAATACGGAGAACAAGAAGGCAATACAGAAATATTACAGATTTCCTTCAAAAGAACAATGTCCAATATAGATGGTTAATACCAGAAGGACTCATCTTTAATTTCCAGGAAAAGAAGGAAAAGATTGACTCTTTATTGAAAGTGGAATTATTTCTAAAGCAACACCATTTGTTGAGCAAACAAAAGAAAGGAGCAGAGGGCGAGAAGGCAGCAGAAGAAAATAGCGGACAACCAAAGACTGCGACAGACAATTCTTCTTCCTCTAATACCTCGGTATCTCTGGGAGAAATTTTTGACTCTGACATGGATTCGGATTTAGGTGCAGCTGTGCCCAAATCTTTGAAGGTTAAGCTGCCCTGGCAAAAGAAGAAGAAGGATAAGAAGACCTCTAAATAAAGTTCTCAGATTTTCTCTCTGTATACTTAAAATGTATAATTGTAAACTCTAAAGTTATAGGATTTCTAACAAATTCTTTTTGGTTTATGTAATGTATCCACTGGAGAACATGGGCTCTGGACAGCCATGTGCTTGGACTGGTTCTAACCGGTCCACCATGTGGCCAGGCGAAGGACCTGAGCTTCGCCCCAAAGGACAATGGACTAGTGGATCCTGACTCCCCTCCAATGGAGGAGCAGGAGTTAATCCAATCAATGTAAATAGCGAATCACCGTGTGTGTGTGTGTTTGGGGTGTGGTTCACTTGGGGATAAAAGCCAGCCTGCGAGCTGGCTCAGTTGTCTTGTTCTTCAACTAATAAAGTATGTGAGAGCTGAAATCACTAGTAAGTCTCCGTACTTTTCACTGGCGACGAAGGTGGGATGCCAACTCCCTCCATGAACAACGACCACGAGACGAGCACCGCTGACCGCCCCAACGCCGAAAGCACCGAACGCCGCCGCCGAGCTTCGTGTCCGCCTCTTCGGTTCCTGGGCACCGCACCGCTCCCTAGCACCGCTGACCCTGAGAGCAGCCTCGCTTCCAACGCCGCCAACTCTACGCCTGAACCGCGACCTCCACGGGTGAGCACCATGGTCGCTAGCAACGAGAGCTTCCCAGCCTTCGACATCTCTCGTCCCGCACACTGGGAGACCTGGATCGAGACGCTGGAACGTCACTTCGAGATCCATGGCATCACAGATGCGGGTACGAAGAAGGCCTATCTCCTGCGCTACTGCGGCATCGAGGCACACCTCCTCCTGAAGGACCTGGTGAACCCCCTCCTGCCGAAAGATGCGGCCGCCACCTACGACATGCTGGTCAAGGCGTTTACCGACCACTTGGCACCAAAGCCCACCAAGTTCGCGGAACGAATGGAGTTCTTCGCAAGAATGCAGGGCCCCGACGAAACATCTCCGGAATTCCTGGCCGGACTACGCCGCGCAGCCACAAGGTGTGCCTTCCCCAACCTCACAGATACCCTCCTAAACCAGTTCTTGGTAGGGCTGAAGGAGGCGAAGCTGCGCCGCAGGCTCATCAGCCGGGACGACCTCACTCTGGAGGCCGCCCTCCAAGAAGCGGCCGCCTACGAGAAGTCCCACGCAGATCGCCGGCCTAAGACTGTCCATCGCCTCCAGGACTCCGGCCCCTCGGATGACTCGAACGATGAGGAGGTCCTACAGGTGAACCGCCGATCACAGCCACGCACCCAACGCAACAAGGGATCCCCCGCAACACCAACCCAGCCCAACGCATCTGCCTGTGCCAGCTGTGGCAACGCTCACGAGCGCCGGACCTGCCGTTTCCGGGATGCCGTCTGCAGGACCTGCAACAAGGCCGGACACCTCGCCCGAGTCTGCCGCTCCAAGGGCAAGCGCCTGGGATCCACGGCCCAGCTGGACGCCGCAAGCCTGCACACCGTGACGACCCAGCGCCGGCAGATGGTATGTAACTTGCCCCCTGAGAGCCCGGACAAGGTGCATGTGACTGTCCAAATAGAGGGGTCCCCCTGCCAAATGGAAATAGACTCAGGGTCCTCGTTCTCTATAATCTCCGCGGAGACCCTTAAAACGCTGTGCCCAAAGGGGGGACCCCGACTGCACAAGCCACGGGGTTTGAAACTGACGGACTTTAACAAGAACCCAGTGGCAGTTCGTGGCTGGGGCAAGTTTCAAGTCCGATTTAAAGAGTTCTCGGGCTTGCTGGACCTGCTGGTTGTGGAGGGGCGCCTCTCGAGCCTCCTGGGGCTGTCGTGGTTTGGGCCTTTGGGACTCCAAATAGCGGGTGTAAACCACCTCGGGACCGCGGACTGGGAGGCGGTTTGCCAGGAGTTCCCCAAAGTATTCGACGGGACCCTGGGAAGGTACAATGGGACCCCGATTTCGCTAGACCTGGACCCTAACGTACGTCCCATCCGCATAAAGGCACGGCCCCCTCCCATAGCCATGCGGGAAAAAATTGAGGCCGAGCTCGACCGCCTGGTCGCCCAAGGAGTGCTGGAACTGGTCGCGTCAGCGCGCTGGGAAACCCCCATTGTCACGCCTATTAAACCGAATGGGGCTATATGCATTTGTGCAGACTACAAATGCACCATAAATAAGGCCCTGCAGGACCACGCTTATCCGGTCCCAGTAGTGAGCCATGTCCTGGCCTCCCTGACGGGGGCCAAAGTTTTCGGTAAATTGGACTTGGCGCAGGCTTACCAGCAGCTGCCAGTAGACACGGCCGCTGCGGAAGCGCAAACCATCACCACCCACAAGGGGGCTTTCCGGGTCAATAGACTGCAGTTTGGGGTTTCAGTGGCGCCAGGGATTTTTCAATCTTTCATGGATTCCCTCCTGAAAGGAATTCCAGGGGTCCAGCCCTTTTTAGATGATGTCATCATCGCGGCACCGGACTCCACCGCCTTCGCCGAACGGTTGCGTCGGGTCCTGCAGAGGTTCAACGATGCCGGCCTCAAGGTGAAGTAGGAGAAATGCCTCCTGGGGGTGCCCCGCATCGAATTTCTGGGTTTCGCAGTCGATGCACAAGGCATCCACCCCACAGACGAAAAAATTAGAGCGATCACACAAGCCCCGGTCCCCACGTCCAAACCGGAACTCCAGGCCTTCCTAGGCCTCTTGAATTTTTACCACGCGTTTCTGCCCCAAAAGGCAACGGTGGCTGAACCCCTCCACCGGCTGCTGGACAAGGAGGCGCCGTGGGCCTGGAAGCCGGAGCATGCGGCAGCTTTCCAGGCGGTAAAAGACTTGTTGGTCTCCAACGGGGTGCTGCACCACTTCTGCGAGGCTTTACCTGTGGTTCTGGCGTGTGATGCGTCGCCCTACGGGGTGGGGGCGGTGTTGGGGCATCGGTTGCCGGATGGCCAGGAGGTTCCGGTCGCCTATTATTCTCGGACCCTGTCTTCTGCGGAGCGTAATTACGTGCAGATAGACAAGGAGGCACTAGCGATAGTGGCGGGGGTTAAAAAATTCCACCATTATCTCTATGGCCGCCCGTTCGAGATCCTTACAGACCACAAGCCTCTCCTGGGCCTCCTTGCGCCTGATCGACAGACGCCGCAGATGGTCTCACCCAGGGTTCTCCGCTGGTCCGTATTCCTGGCGGGGTACTCTTACACCCTCACCCACCGCCCAGGGAAGGCCATGGGTCACGCGGACGCACTCAGCTGCCTCCCACTGCCCGCGACGGACCCAGCCCCAGCCCCCGCCCACGTCATCGCACTCCTAGAATCGCTGCCCGGTCGCCCAGTACATGTCAAGGAGGTGGCCCGCCTCACGGGCCGCGACAGGGTTCTCTGTCGGGTTTTGAACTGGGTGGGGAGGGGATGGCCGACAGCTAGACAAGACCCGGAGTTTGTGCCTTTTGTCACAAGGCGCGATGAGCTGTCGACCTATAAGGGGTGCCTAATGTGGGGAGGCAGGGTGGTCATTCCGAAACCACTACAGGAACGGGTACTGAGGGACCTTCATGAGCACCACCCTGGGGTAGTCAGGATGAAGGCTCTGGCGCGGGGGTATGTCTGGTGGCCAGGGTTAGACCGGGATATTGAGGACATTGTAAAAAGGTGTCAACCCTGCCAGGCCTCCCGACCCGCACCCCCGACGGCCCCAGACAGGGCCTGGGAATCCTCTCACCGCCCCTGGTCACGCCTGCACCTCGACTTTGCGGGCCTGTTCCAGGGGCAGCTGTTTTTTATACTTGTAGACGCCTACAGTAAGTGGCTAGAAGTAGAGCCGGTACCATCCACCTCCTCCCGGGCGGCCATCCGAGCGATGTGGTGGATTTTCAGCTCGCACGGACTCCCCGACACCCTGGTCACCGACAACGGGACGGCCTTCACGTCCGGGGAGTTCCAGGAGTTCACCCGCCAGCACGGGATTCGCCACATCAGGTCGGCCCCGTTCCACCCCGCCACCAATGGCCAAGCCGAACGCATGGTGAGGACGGCCAAAGAGGCGCTCCGTCGGACCGAAGGTACGGACTGGGACTTCAGGCTGGCGCACTTCCTGTTCGGCCAGAGAACGACGCCCCATGCGACAACCGGCCGGAGCCTGGCGGAACTACTGATGGGCCGACGCCTCACCACCAGGCTGGACCGGTTACATCCCGATCGAGCGCCCGAGCGGGAGCCCTCCACGGAAACGCCAGCGGCAGCACGAGGGTTCTTCCCAGAGGACCCGGTGTACGCACGGAACTACACGAAAGGGCCCCCGTGGATTCCCGCCCGAGTAGTCCGGGTCCGTGGCCCCCGGTCCTACGAAGTCTCGTTAGAAGACGGCCAGATCCTGCATCGCCACATCGATCAGCTACGTCGCCGGGTGCTACCCCTGGAGCCGGATGAGGGGGAGGAGTGGGATGAGCCAGCTCAACCAGACGCGGGGACGGACGCACCAGAAGAAATCCTGGGGGACTTCAACTCCGGACTGACAGCCACCACTAATGACACACCGGCCGCGATGGTGAGCCCAGCCCCGCCAACACCAGAGCGGCCACCAGTCCCCACAGCCACCCGGGAGGCTGTCAGTTCCCCCATGCCAGAGCCCCGCCGCTCCACGCGAGAGCGGCGGCCCCCCAGCTATTTGAAAGACTATGTATGCGGGTGTTTATCGGACCAAGGGGGGAGGGGTGTAATGTATCCACTGGAGAACATGGGCTCTGGACAGCCATGTGCTTGGACTGGTTCTAACCGGTCCACCATGTGGCCAGGCGAAGGACCTGAGCTTCGCCCCAAAGGACAATGGACTAGTGGATCCTGACTCCCCTCCAATGGAGGAGCAGGAGTTAATCCAATCAATGTAAATAGCGAATCACCGTGTGTGTGTGTGTTTGGGGTGTGGTTCACTTGGGGATAAAAGCCGGCCTGCGAGCTGGCTCAGTTGTCTTGTTCTTCAACTAATAAAGTATGTGAGAGCTGAAATCACTAGTAAGTCTCCGTACTTTTCAGTTTATTTTCAGTAGTGAATTATGGAAATGGATTATATACCACGTAGTGAAAGGCTGAAAGCATATAATAAGCACATATTAGTACCTTGTTACTCTCTTTAGTGTTTAGTGGTGTGTAGTGTTGTATTCCATAGTGTTGTAGTCTGTAGTTTTTGTAGTTTATAGAAGAAAATAATAAAGTATAAAAAAAAGAGAGAGAGAGAAGATAAATGTTGGTTTGTGGCTGGTCGGGTGTCCAAAGTTCATATCATAGGTCATGAACTATCCTATGGCTGAGTTAATCCAATATTCATAAGTAAAATGAGTATATCTAGCTTAGCAACAGTTGTCTGAGAGGGACATAACTTTCATTGGAGGGGAAGCTGCTGTCAGTCCATTATGACAGAAGCGTGGCAACACTGATACTATCTAAGGATGGGAAGAAGCCTCACTCTCAGGGCGTCACCTCAGAAGATCTAAAGCCTTAGCAGCACTGGGAAAGTGGCATGATGAATTCATCAGTTCCACAGCCCACTAAGAATGAGATCTCCATCCTTGGTAAAGTAGCTGCCCATGTCCCTGACCTCATTGTGTATGGTGATTTCTCACAGGAAGTGCCCTTCATTGAAACATTTGATGGAGTGCTCCTCTTCATAGACATTTCAGGTAGGCAAAGAGCAAACTGATGCTGGGATGTGAATGTGTGGAATTTAAGGGCACCCGAGAATAATAAATGGACAAAGAGAATTGAGATCTCTGCACTTACAGGTAGCAGACATCAAAGAGCTTGCATATAGACCCAGACTTCAATAAGGATTGTTTTCTCTAAACAAATGATGCATACAAGGGTCTAAGTGAAATATTCTCTGAGTATGCAGCAAAACAGATGTTGGGTTTACAAGAATTATTGTATTTCCAAAAATGTTAACAGTGCAATCCTAAAGACATTTTTTCTCCAGGCAGTTGGCAATGCTAGATTTTCTCCACTATGTAGAGGCCACTGCCCTGACTCTGGTGGCTCATTTTTGCAGCTTTTGTCATCCATACAGAAGGAAGCCAATTTACTATTAGACCTGATAACAAAGTTGGACTCTCCAGAGAATTGTAGAAATAGGGTTGCCAATCTCCTGGGATTACAACTAATCTCCAGGCGGCAGCAGAGATCAGTTCACCTGGAGAAAATGACTGCTTTGCAAGGGGAACTCTTTGATGTTATACCCCATTGAAGTCCCTCCGCTCTTCAACCCTCCCTCCTCAGGCTCCATTCCTCAAATCTCCAGGTATTTCCAAACCCAGAGCTGGCAACCAGTTGGCAATAGAGTTGTCAGCTGCCTGGCAAAAAAAAAAAAAAATCTCTACCATTAACAGATGCTTAATGGGCTGCTATTTAGTTGATGATGTTATTTACTTCCACGCCATCAAAAATTTCCACTGCTCTTTTCCACACATTAAGCCTCTGTTAAAGACACAGGACACTTTTCTCCAGGCCTACTGGCAACTATAGGAGGTAATCCCAACACACCCTTCAAAATCTCCCTATTTAGGATTTTTGATGGTTTTACTGGCTCAAGCAGGCTTGTTTCTCCCTGACTTTTTATTGTTTTTTTTCTTTAATTTATAAATGCTTTTGATATGAAAATATTGTGTTTGGTTTTTATTTCTGTGTTTTAATGTGAGATTTTGTAGGTATATTGCTGTGGTTTAAAAGGACAGCCCTCTGGAGTAGGAAGGGGGGGCTGGATGGGTGGTTATAATTGGATGGCAGCTGTACCCTAGGGTGTGGAATTGACTGGTTGGCTCTGAGAGCCTTTGTGTGAGAGGAGAAGAGAGTTGAGTGAGTGAAGAGGAAGGTGCTGTGAGAGAAATTTATGCTCTTTGTGGAAATTATTAGTTTAAGTAGCAATTTAGGAAATTAAGATTTGTGGAAATTAGGTCTATTTAAGGAACTTTAAAGAAGAACTGTACCTATCTGAAACTATTATACTTATGAACTTTACTGAAACCGTTACCCTGTTGTACCTCTAAATAAACTCTTTGTTTAAGAGAAAACAACTTTTATTTAGAGTAAACAATCCCCTTTTACCTCAGAGCCATTCACACACACTGACCATTCTGTTGTTCTGCCAAATAAAACTAAGCCATCCTGTTTTTTGGACCCAACTGAGAATTCTAAGACGAGCCCTTGGTGGCAGTGAAAATAAGTAGGAAACACGAAGGAAGGCAAGGAGGCAGGATAACACATGTCACCTCCAATGTTCCCTCTAAGCTGTGGAGTCTGGTGAGCAAAAATTCTACTTTGTGAGCTACTAGCATTTAAGTTGTGAGCGAGCAATTTGGTTGCTGCATAAATCAGTTTGCTCTGGAGCCATCCTTCCTGAGCTGAGACAAAAATCTGTGAACTGGAGGCTAAAAAACTGTGAGCTAGCTCACACTAACTCAGCTTAGAGGGAACACTGGTCACCTCAGAACACCTCATATGGGGGGGTGGCAGGTGGAATCTTTGTCTAGGGGCCCATGGTGGGTCTCAGTAGCCCTGCTACTTTGTATATGGGTGCCCTGTTCTGTGTCTTTCATAATCTACACAGGGACCAGCCAATTTTCGATTAGATGAAGCAGCACTGATGAGAAAGCTCCTCTTTCTTAAGTTATGTACTAACTTGTACTTAAAAAATTTTAAGTTGCAGATCTAATTCCAATGTCAATAAGTATCTCACTTGCAAGTATTGGTCCCAAGAGTTACTAACCTCCAGGTGGGGGGCCAGAGCTCTCCTGGAATTCCAACTGATCTCTGGACTACAAGGATCAGTTTCCCTGGAGGCCATGGCAGTTTTGGAGGGTAGACTCTATCATCACATCCCTGTTGAGGTCCCTTCCCAGGTACTATTCCCTAATCTCCAGGAATTTCTCACGGCAGAGCTGGGAACTAAAAGGTGGAGTCCGGACTTGTGTTTTTAAACTAATCTCAACATGTGTGATGAAGGTGACATTTACAATTTCATTTATAAATTTAGAGATGTTGTGTATTTATTAATGTCACTGCTGAGAACACTAAATGGCTGCAGAGAACATAATGCTAATTCTGAGTTTGAAGCTTATTGAGCACCAAAAGGCAGCAATCCAATGCTGTATGTACATGTAGGTCTTCACCAGCCATTTATGTCCTTTTGGCTCTGATGCTTTAAGAAATCTGAGGACAGTAGTTACCATGCCCTTGTGCATTCAAAGACCCTCAACTTGGGTGCCAGAACAGTAGCTCCACCCCTGGTGTGCCTTATCCCTGTGCTCTTGCTAGGGTTGCCAATTCCAGGTGGGAAATTTGTGGAGATTTGGCGGTAATAATTAATCATAGGATGGCATTGTGTATAGTATAGCCAGGAGGTCCTAAGATTGTCTGGCAGGAGGAAGTTCTAACTCTTTTAGCATTATGCACCACTAGGTGGCTAGCTAGACTGGTTTTTAGGGCTAAGAGTTCCGAGAGAACTGTGATTGATCCAAGGTCACCCAGCTGACTTCATGTGGAGGAGTGGGGAATCAGACCTGGTGGTGGTAGAGACTGGGGAAGGCAGGGTTTGGGGAGGTGAAGGACTTTGGTGGGGTGTAACACCATAGAGATTTAGGGTTACCAGGCTCAGCTGGTGGGAAGGCTGGGGACAGGGATGTGGAGGGGGCATGCAACATTAGTGACATCACCAACATCACAACATCACTTCTGGACAAACTCCAGAAGTAACATAGGACAGCTGTAGGAATCTCATCCCTATATCACGTCTGGGTTTTCCCCAGAAATGACACAGTGACAATGGTGATATCGCTATTTTCTTTTTTAAACAACAAATTCTTCCACTGTGGTGTACAAAGAGGGCTGCCAGTAAGGGACCACATCCTTACACGTAGAGAGCCCAAGGTCCACGTAGAGAGCCCAAGGCTACCCCACTCCTCCCATTTTCTGACTTCAGCTGCAGAATTCATATTTCCTATTATTGGTGACAAATGCTTATGCCTGTTAAAGGTTTCACGGCACTGACTGAAAAATACGGCACAAGCACCAACTTGGAGAGTGGCGCCGACCAGCTGACCCAAACACTTAATCGATATGTGGGTGACATTGTGGAGGGTGAGTAGGGGAGTGGTGCACTTGGAGTGTCATGAGAAGAATATCCTTTTTCTCCTTCAAACAGTTTTCAGGGGGGGGGGAAGCAGGTGCTTACAATATTGCAAATGTGTAATTATTATTTATTATTGCAGATACCACATTTTTCTGAGCTCTCAAACAGCACTATATTGTTGTAGGGGGAAAGTTATCTCAGTTCATCAGGTCATACTGTTTGTCGTGCTGCCTGGAAAGTGATGATGTGCATTACCTGTTCACCTGATCCTCTGCTCCATTTTATCCTCACAAAATCCCTGTGAGGTCAGATAGGCTGAAAGGTGACTTGTCCAAATAATTCACTGAGTTTCTTGACTCGGTGGGGATTTGGACCCAGGACATCTGTCCGATTACCACTACACTACCCTGGGACTTGGATCTTGCTGGAAATTATCACCAATTGAAGAATTTCCATTGGACGAGTTGACTTGCCTCCCTTCCCCTCCTAACCCCCCAAATTTGCTGTGGGAGGAAGGAATCAACAAAAACCTCCCACTTCCACCAGTGGAATCCAACCCTAGATCCTTTGCATAGACACATATTGGGCCCATATTGGTTGCTGCCTGTGACATCACTGCTGACATGTCTATGCCTTCCCATTGTTGCCACTGCAGCCCTTCCACCAATGTTCGGTTTCCAAAGATAAGACTTGCACAACCAACAAGGAGCTTCTCTTAGCTCTGTTTTGAGGTGAGTGAGTTTAATCTCCCGCACATGTCCCTTCTTTGTATGCAGAAAGCTTCTTTTCTCCTGTGATTATGACATGTCCACACCATACTGTTCAAGGAAAAGGCTTAAAAACACAATTACACTGCTATCCATTAAAGGCAGGCAGAATGTTTACTTTATTTGCTTAATTAATAACCCGCTTCTATCACAGATACTCAAGCATACTGCAAGATATAAAAAATAAATTAGACGGCACAAGACGCCCAGTAAACGATTCGATAGGACTGTGATTACGCTAATAAGGAAACAATGCAAACAGAAAACTATTTAAGGTATGACATACCATAAACAGTACAGAGGCTAGCTCACAAAGTGCAGTAAGTGCAGTAAGACAGTGCAGTAAGCAAGGTGGTATATACAATAAACATTGAATAGTCTACAATGTATTTATTCATTTAATCTCAGAGTTGGAAGAGACCATGAGGGTCATCTAGTCCAACCCACTGCCAACACAGGATCTACAGCTATAATATCCCCGACAAGTAGGTATCCAACCAGTACTTGAATACCTCCAAAGATGAAGCATCCACCACCTAATGAGGGAGACTCTTCCAGCATTGTCTCCCTTTTGAGGTGGTGGATTCTTCTCCAACCTTACAAATGCAACCTCCTTAGCTGTTCCAATATACTGCAGTTCTAATCCCTTCCTAAAACTGATCTCCTGAACATTGCAGTTGTGCACATTCTGCAGAATGATAGTAGTGTGCAACCCTTCCTGACCTCCTCAGGCTAGCCAATCCAGAAGGTAGGATCCGTAACATAGAATGCACATGTACTGGCAGATGCCATTTTTACCATTTGCAGGGTGACAGCCTCAGAAGCCTTTGTTCAGGTGAGTGAAAGTGTTGTGACGGAGTGTAGTGGGGGAGGCAGTCCTGCAGGTATGTGGGTCCAGGGCCATTATGGGCTTTGTTGCTGATAACTAACACTTTGAATTGAATGCAGTAACTGATAGGTAATCAGTGGAGTGACCACAGAATGGGTGTGATATGTATGCTCCACCTAGCTCAGGATAGTAACCAAACAGCAGCATTCTTTACCAAGTGCAGTTGTGTCATTTTTCTTTGGGCTGGAAACTGCCCAGAGAAGATCTGTCTGATGGAGACTAAAATATAGCAGGTAGATTCTTGCAAATGGTTGCCTGGATAATCCTAAATAAAACCTGAAAGGGCTGCATCCCATTGGCAGAGTGCAAACTTTCACTGTAGAAAATCTCGCTCAGTTCAGTTGCTGGCATTGTCAGTCAAATGATCTCGGGCAGCAGGGCTGGGAAGGACTGCTGCCTGACAACTTGGGGAGATTCTGCTTGTCGCAGAAGACAGCACAAGGCCAGATGAACCCTATTTTGGATAGTAAAAGATAATATAATCCTAAAAGTTGCTATCACTCTTCAAATACATGAGAAGATTACTGAGTGCTTTTCTGCATTCTCATTTTCCTGTTGTTTTGGGTTCTTTTTTTCTGTCCCACTTGTGTTTTGCTCCCTATAGTGGTTGATTCAATATCACATCACTGTATGTCCAGCAGATCTCCCTGCAGGTTGTTATGCCGGACATACAGTGATGTAATGTTGAATCGACCACTAGAGGGAGTAAAATGCATGTGGAACATTCCCCCCTGCCTGAAGCAACAGGAACATAGAAGCAATGAAAATGAAAATGTGGGAAAGCCCTACCTGTGTAATCTAAACAGAGTTACACCATTATGAGCACACTGACTTCAATCTGACTTAGAACGGGGTGGCCAAACTGCAGCTCGGGAGCCGCATGCGGCTCTTGTAAATTTGCATATTTTCCAATAAAAACGTGTGTGTAATATTTGTTCATGTCTTGCGGCTCTCAAACATCTGACATTTATTCTGTGTGGCTGTAACATCAAGCAAGTTTGGCCACCCCTGACTTAGAAGAACTGAAGTTTCATTTTGCACCAGTTAAACTACCATGTCATCTTCCAAAGAATTGGTGGTGGGGGTGGTGTAGTCTTTTTGTTTGTTTTGTTGAGAATTCACTGTCGCCCCAGGTTCTCCCTGGACAGAGGGAATGACTGTTAACCAAGTTTTAAGCTTGTGGTGTAGATATTTCTGACCTCCCTAGTTTTCCCAGGCATTCAGCACCACGTGGGTCAAGGAATTCTGGTTCAGAGAAATCTCTTGCTTTATGTGAGGTTTACGTGCTGTTTTATGTTATCTGGGTTGTTATAATAAAAGACATTATATGGCTTTTGTTTTTAAACCTTAAACAAATTAGAGGTCCTGAAGCTCAGGAGTGTCATAAGAGCTGTTTCCTCATGGGCTCAGAGTTGTGTTCTTTTTTTGTTATCACTGTAGAAGACTGGATTTTGGCACGGAAATCATTTTAGATGAGGATTCAAATCCCAATTCAACTAGTGATTCTCTGAGAGATAAATTACTATATGACAAGATCTCCTGTCTCTAAATTTAAGATGGGAATCATGATACCCAAGCTCACAGGATTGCTATGAGGCTGATTGACATGAAGATTTAAAGCACCTTAGATGCTTGGGTGGACTATTAAAAATGTAAGGATAAGTTTATCTCCTAATTCAGTGCAAGTTATCCTATCATGTTTCTCTCTCTTTCATCAACAGAGGTGCTGCTTTTTGGAGGTGACATATTGAACTTTGCAGGTACAGAATGTGGAGAAAAGGTGATAAAAAGTTGGGAGGGTTGAGGGTATAAATCCTATAAAGAAATAAACAATATGGACTTGGGGGGATATCCTGGTTGAGTTTGAAAATAGAGTCTAGTAAATTTCATGTGATGCTATCAACTCTGGAAGACAGAGAGCCTGCTGCTGCCCTGGAACCAGATGAGGCTCCGCTGCCTCCCCCTTCAAGCACCCCAGCCACAGGGCAGGAAAGGCCTCCCATCGTCATCTTGGTGCCAACCCTGAGGCATTCCACGTGAGAATGCTGGGCCCCCACCTACCTAAAGGACTACATCACTTAGGCTGGGTTTGAACTATGGGGGGAGGGGTGTTATGTCCGCTGACCGCCACTAGGCGACAGCGACCTTACCTGAGCTTGGAGCTCAAGAGACAATAGGGACCTGAAACCTCAAGCAGTCACCAATAGGAACCTTGGCGGGAAGTTTAAACCCACCAATGGGACCTGGGGGTGGTCCACGGGGACTGTATATAGTTGGCCATCAGCCGGTATCAGGTTGTTCTGTTGTGTACAGGTAAACCATGTGCTGATTATCACGCTGTTTCCTGACTCCTTAATGTGTCAAACCCACTACACAACACAGGCCCTCCCTGGGACTAGGGAGGCAGCATTCCTGACCAGGAATACACCAGGCTGCATCACCTGGGGTCCTGGTAATCTGGCTCCCTCAGGCCTTAATTGTGCAACAAGGGTGCAGTGGCTGGAGGCAAAAGCTAGAGGACTTTGGAAAAGGCCTACACCAAGGAGCAGTCACAGAACCGTGATCGAAGTAGGTGGAGGTAGCCATTGACGAATTGATCTCCTGACTGGAATGTGGCTGCTAAGCCCAGGAGTTTGCAGTTGAAAGTGAATTACATATCCTCTATTCCCTGGTGTCCGATAGCCATTGGTGAGGGTGGTAGAAAATGGAATATACTGGTTGGGAAGCGACTCTCATCCCCAGGGACTTAACAGCTTCCCTCCTGTTAGCAAGCAACTTCCCAAGCAAGTAGTCACTTGCAAGGGCTGAGCCGGCCCAGTGACTAGGAAAGCACCACTTGGCCCAGCCTTTTCTGGGTCCATTTCAGTCTCCCTGTCTTTGATCGTATTCCCCCAACTATTCTGTTTTCTTTGAACTGGAAAGTCTCAGCTTCTTTAGCCTGTCCTCATAGGAAGAGTGCTCTGACCCCTTAATCACCGTGGGCTGCTTTCACATGGTGACGATTCACTGTGTAATGTTCCACTGTGAATGCCTCGCAATTAGAATGATGTCATGGGCTGTACATGAGACTTCTCATGATGATGAGTTGAAAACTTTAATTACTACATAGTGCTGTTGCCTGATTTGTAATGGGTGGTCACTGGCATACCACTGATACCTGTTCTGGAAAACTGCACTGGGTCTCAGGTTTTTTGCAAGCTTAGTGCAGGTTGCCGGTTTTAACTTGTTCTAGGCAGTCAAGACAGTCTCAGAAATGCTTCCTCCTCCCCCCATGAAGATGGTTTGTCTGACTGTTTTGCACATGGCTTTAGGAATGGCAGCTGTACAGCTGTTTAAAAATAGTGTCCGTAAGGAATTAGTTGAATCCCCCTTCCCCGTTCTCTGCAGGGGATGCTTTGCTGGTGCTCTGGAGAGTCAGCCGTCAGCATATCGATGATATCATCACTCTGGCCCTAAAATGTAGCTTGAGAATCCAGCAGGATTACGGAGTCCGCGATACAGAAGTGGGGCTGGAGCTACGAGTGAAGATAGGTACTGTCTCCTCTTCTAGGTCAGAGTTTAGAAAGCTAATTAATACCAGGGTTATAAGGTTGAGTGTCACCCTCAGCACGTGGTAGGGAAAGCAGAAGAACAGAGACAGATGGAAGGAAGTCAGGCACGAGCATTCTCAGCCCCCTGGTTCTCCTGCCCCCATGTTATCCAGCTATCTCAATATGATTAGATGATTACTTTGTTCAGATATTACATGGACCCATGGTTTGAGTAAACTATGTAGAGTGGGTGTCCCCGACTTGGTGGCCATGGGGTCCTGGTGCCCGCCAAGTGTTTTGAGAAAGTGGGTGGGGCCTGGTGGTGGGACTTTTGTTCAATGGGGCTCCTGATTGGCCACTGGAGATCTGATTGGCTGTGCAGATTAAAAGGCATTCGGTTAAACAGAGTTTATGCCTGAAATGCTAAAAGGTTACTATTAGAGTTGTACATAACCTCACTCCCTGACATTTTGTGGTTGGCTCTGTCTCCTGTGGCAGCCATTTTGTGGTTGTGCCTGTGTCAGAATCCCAAAGGTGCCCACAGGCTCAAAATGTTTTGGGACCCCTAGTATATATGATGGTTGCCTGAAAACAGGCCAGTCTACAGATAGTTGGGATCATCCACCCAAAGTAGGATCTGAAGGTGGTTGATTAACCATTGCTCGTCCTAACCAGTGTTCCCTCTAAACTGGGTTAGTGTGAGCTAGTTCAGTTTTTTAGCCTCTGACTCACACATTTTTGTCTTAGCTCAGGAAGGATGGCTCCAGAGCAAACTAATTTATGCAGTAGCCAAATCACCTGCTCACAACTTTAATGCCAGTAGCTCACAAAGTAGAATTTTTGCTCACAGGACTCCACACCTTAGAGGGAGCATTGGTCCTAACTATGGCTTTGTCTGATGTATCAGTGCAGGCATCCTGGTTTAATCCTGGCTTGTCCCCCTGTGATGCCCTCCCGGGCTACACAGAGAAGGCAGTGAAACTAGCATGTGTCAAGGCAAACCAAAATTTGCCTCACAGTCTATTGAGGCGAATCATGTTTTCCCAAACTAAGCATAGTTAAAATAAGCCATGGTTTTTGTGGGATGACAGAATGGAGCCTTTCCTTTCCTTTAATCTGATTAAAGCTTCTTGGATAAAAGTCTTGAGCAGTCAATCTGTTAAATAGTGTCATCTGGACACAACACTAAACCAATGGAACTGAACCAAGCCTCTCATTCCTTTTAATAGTAAATGATGGTTGAGAGTCTATCAATACAGCAGTAAATTTGCTCCATCTGCAGTTTCTGTATGTTTGGCGGGTTTACCATATTTACAGGAAAATATTGTTTTGTAAATTAAAAAAGGGAAGGCCTGAGGAGGACCGTACATTGTCTAGGAACATGGAACTCTGAGGGTAGTTGAATATCAGTTAAAGGACAGAGAGGGGGAAAACAGAAAGGGAAGACCTACTCAAGCCCAAAGGATCTTAGAGCCCCGGGTGTGGTTTGAAGGCACACATTAAAGCAGATACTTTCGAAAAAGATCCTTATGTGAAGCGGTCAGTTTCCACTGGGATTATGTTTCATATCTTGTCCAGGAGTATCTGCAGGACACATCTCAAAAGTTGTTGTTGGAGATAACAGGCACCAGTATTTCCTGGTAATTGGCCGGGCAGTGGATGAAGTGCGATTGGCTCAGAACCTAGCAAAAGCTGGTGAAATTATTCTGTCGCCAAATGGCTGGGAGCTCTGTCAACGGAAACTCATTGAAACCCGAAAGATCCCTGACGAACGAGCTGTCAAGGTGAGCGCATGTCGTTGTCGGCTGTCCTGGGAAGCACTCCCTGCTGTGGTGGTGTTTCACTTCTGGATGAAATGTTTATGACAGAGTCTGTGATAAGAACATGGCTGAGTTCAAAGCACCAGTGGAAGTGACTGTGGCAGTCCGAGGTCCCACCTATCCTGAAGAGGCCAGAGTACCGGGACACAAGAGAAGGCAAAAACACAATACGATTGGCATGATGCACTGGGTGTTTCATGATTTGTACTTTGAAGAGATGGAACTAGATGAAAGGGATTGGAGGGAATACTGCTGAATGGCACTGATTCCTTTTATCTTCAGGTTAAATTCCTTAAGGACGAGCTTCTACAGTTTGACGAAGAGAAGTTCTATGAGAGATGTACAAGACATCTGGCTGACAATCACATCTGTGACAGTGCAGGTAAGTCCTACCGCTGTGCCAACAATTCTGGCAAAGAGGCACTTTCTATGTTTTTTGATTACAGGCACTTCACTCCTTCTCTGTACTGTTTTCCTATTGAGTTTGGCCACCTCACAATTGCTAGTTCAACTTTGAAACAAGTTACAGAGGACTGTCCTTACAGCCAGTATTCTATCAGTTTCCTTTTAGGCTTTGCTATACATTCTGGGTTGTCTGCTCCTGAAATGCAGATGTCCACATGTCGTCCCCTAGGCTGGAGGAAGTTCCTGAAGCCTATGGAGACTTTCTCCAACTTAAATGGCTCACCTACTGAAGGAAGAGCCACTTACGTTGAAGGAAGGCTCCTTAGGCCAGGGGAAGGCTTCAGACTCTGCTCAGTGGAGTGGTACATGCCATCATGTATTTTATTATTTTTCTCATGCCAGAGAGGCTTGATACAATTTGATGGAACAAGAGTTGGAATTGGCTCCGAGTTGTATCCTTTCTGTCACCTACCCAGTTGTGAAATGGGAATTGTAGTGACGTCACCCACCCACCTAGACTGCTCTGTTTTTCTTTCCAAGTTTAATAGGAGCATCATGTGAGGGAGCAGTTTTAATAAGTAAAACCATGCAGGGGTGGAAGGGCTAGACTCCCTTCCCTCCACATTGTCCCAATCTGAACTGGAGACCCATGTGCTTGAAATTTAGTTTTGAAAGATGCAAAGTCATCTGTGATCACCATCTCATCTAGCTAGCTCCTGGGGTTTCTGTTAGCAGTTAGCTATTTCTTTCTATGTCTCTGTGTGTTTCACTGGTTACAGTGCAACAGGATATATTATTGAGGATATATTATTGGGGGTGGTGATGGAAGGGTAGCATTTGCAGCCACCACTCCTAGTCTGCAGTGCTGTTTGTGCTCCAGACAGTGCAAGCAATATCCCCATCTTTCCCCTGGCCAACCTTCAGCATTGCCTGTCATCTGAAGGAGCAAGTGTAGCCTTTGCCTCTGTCCCCACCATCTGAGCCTGCAGTGCACATCCTAACAGGCTTAAAAAGTAGAAAAAACAAGATGTCTTAGACCAAAGATGTTCATTGCCAGGCAGTGGTGTTGTGTCTAGGAATTTTCCCCAAACCTTACTTGATTTTAGTCCCTTTTTCTCAAGCTCTTTCCAAGAGTTTCACTATGTATATGTGTTGGTGAATGGTGGTGGTGGTGGTTGCAACAGCCACCAGTTCCAGGGGGGGAAAAGTCAGAAAAGGACATTCACAGCACAGGAAAGCATATTTTCTTCAACTCTCAAATTTTCCAAGTCCCACCTTTTGATATCGAAAAGAGTAGTCTCATCAAAAGAATGGATGGTGCTCCCTTTTGGAGTTGGGCAATCTGTATGAGACATTATAAAACTCCATCAGAGAAACGGCTGCCACTGTAAGGTCCTGTGCAGAAGGAAAGATAATTTTTCATATGTGCTCATAAGTTCTGAGCGATAAGTGGACTGTGGGGAAATGTAGGCCTGCTTCATACCCTTGTGGAGCAGGGAAGTGGGAAATTTTTCAGAAGGACTTGCAGGACACCCAAACTTGAGTGAGCATCACTTACCTAATAACATAAGGAAGGCTTGAACTTTCTGCTATTGAGTGACATGCATTGATCCCCCAAAGGACTTTAAACATATATATATAGAAGCAAACAGGCATTTTGAGGATGGATGTTTTGGTCATAGAACTATGGCATCCTTCAACTTAAGGTAATCAGGCCTTGGGGAAGGCTGCAGCGGGACGCCTGGAGCCCCGCCGGAAGAGAACGGGAAGCCCTGCTCAGGGTGCCGGTAGGATGTCCCTCCCGCATTGATTGTGGCCCTAGTTAGGGAAGGATCATATACCATGTAAACCGCTCTGAGACCCCCCGGGGCTTGAGCGGTATATAAGCTGAATAAATAAATAAATAAATAAATAAGAAGAGGTGGTTGTTGGTGGTTTGCTACAATATAGCCATAATCCCTTAAAGAGGGGGCAGCATTTACTCCTTTGGTATTCAATTACCCTTTCCAGAGACAAACCCCTTCCCTCCCAGTTCCCACAGTGAGCCTGCAGCTCTCTTGTGTAGCCCAGTACAGCATGCTGAGTTGCCATATAGAAACTGGGGCTTCTCCAGACTCTCACCAGCTGATCTGTGCCAGTAGTCTCGTGGTTGATCCAGGAACTTTTTGAGCAGAGCAGGTCTGTGCCCACAGCTCTACTTAACTGTTCTAGGCACAAATGTATGTTCCTTGTGCCTCTCCACTGCCATTACGAAGGCTGATCCCTGGCAGTGCTTTAGCTTTGCTCACTTACTCTCTCTGTCTCTCACACACATGTGCACTCTTATCATAATCTCCACCACTTGCTGGCTCCCTCATGTGTGTGCATGTGCTGCTGCCTCTTTCCCCTCTCTCTAAAGCTTGAACATTCTGCCCACTTGCTCTCCCTGCTTTGCTTCACAGGCTCTCTTGTATCTGGACTGCCAATCACTGTTGGAGGAATGCTTGCTTCCTTGCCAGGGTGCAGCACAATGCCTGCAAGGAAGGGGTAGAACTAGTTTGACATAGCTGCTCCAGTGTCATTTCCCATTGGCTGGGACCAGTGCAACAACCGACCCAGGGATGACCTGATAAGAGCCCCGAGCTCCATTCTTGCATAGGGCCCGGGAGAATGGGGTCACTCCACTCCAGGCAGGCACAGAGGATTATTCTTTGTATTTTATTTTCATCTAAAACTTGAACATATCTCATAATGAGCCTAGTGCTAGTTTTCCATGAGATTCATTTTTTGATGTAAAACATTGCAGTTCCATTCCCCATCAGTGCTGGACAACGAGATATTCACCTTGCAAATAGCAGGCAAAAGGTTCTTGCATTAAATCAGAAGAGAAGTTCAGTCCCAGTGGGCTTTGCCTACTGCATCTCAATTTTCTAATCAAAAATTTCTTCCTTTCCTCCCCAGAGATCCTGAGAAAAGCCTCAGTACTGGCTCCAAATGCTCGACTCGAGAGAAGACTGCGAAAATTTGTAACAAGGAATGTCTTAAAGAAGGTACTTCAACAAGAGCCCGAATTAGAAAAACCTTTTGTTAAAAAAGATTGTTTCCTGATTGCTGTAACAGGACAGCCCTCTTCAGTGCCAGAAGCCTGGCAACCATGCAAATTGGGACTGCACTCTGCCTGCAGTGCTCCCAATATGTGCAGGTACCATGATATCCATATAAAAGAACACATGTATTTTGTGTGCATGTATGGTATGTATAACCCAAATCTCTGAAAAATCCTGTCACTGATTCACAAATGCATGTGTAACATACTCGGGATGGGTACAAACTGGGAAAATGCAGTTTGGTTTGTGGCTGAACTGCGAACTGAGCCATAAACCAAACCAAACTGGGAGGCTCATTCACAAACTGAACCAGTTTGTGGCCCTGCAAAACCTGTTGAAAGGGACCACAGTCCCACCCTGGCCTGGATAGCCTAGGCAAGCCTGATCTTGTCAGAGCTCAGAAGCTAAGCAGGGCTGGTCTTGGCTGGTATTTGGATGGGAGACCTCCAAGGAATACCAGCGTTGTGATGCAGAGGCAGGCAATGGCAAGCCACCTCTGAACATTCCTTGCCTTCAAGCCCCACTAGGGGTTACCAGAAGTCAGCTTGACTTGATGGCAAAAAAAGAGAGAGAGAAAGGGATCGCAGTCCCTTTAAAAGGGATGTGCAGAGAGCCTGAAAAACAGCTGAGCAGCGGGGAGCAGCTTGCTCCCCACTGCTCAGCTGTTTCGGGCTGTCTTCTGCAGTCCCTTTAAACATGCAGCTGTTTTTCACGCTGTCTTCTGCAGTCCCTTTAGACTTAAGGGACTGCAAAAGACAGTCAGCTCCCCACCGCTCAACTGTTTTTGTGGTGTTGATAGGGAACAGAAAGCAGAGATTTAAGGGGACTCAGAGTCCCTTTAAACCCCCATTTTCTACTGCATCCATGAGCCACCATGAACCACTTGAAAGTTCATGGAAGTTCATGATGGTGAACCTATCGTGAATTTCTGTTTTTGAACCACGAACAGGGCAAAATCCATCATGAATTTTGCTTCGTGGTTTGGTTCGTACCCATCCCTACAACATACACACGTTCCTCTTGTTCAGATAATATGGCACTCACTTGTATTGGATAGATCTACACATGGTTGGGAGACTTACAGTATGTGTGTTAGTTAGCGAGATTTTTTTTTGCAAACTGAGCAAAAGCGGCTGCAATCTACTTTGTTACTTATTTACTAAGACACAACATTGCTATTATCCTGTCGTACAAGCAGCTAATGTGCAGGCACAAAACTGCTCTGTACCCTGCTTGAGACAGATAGAAAGCATGGAGGCTACCCAGTTAGCAGCTTGCTTTGCATGTAAATTCAGTCAAGGTAAATTTTCCTGGTGATCCTCGTTGCAATGGAACTTTCTGCATCATGGCTTACCAGCCTTTTTGCAGTCCAAAAGCAGGTAATGCAGCTTTTAAAAGAGTTTCTGTACCATTTGTGAAGGCAGAAGCATTTTAGCTTAAAAAATTTCCTCGGCCCTAAGATCATTGAACATGAACGGGGATGACCCTGTTTTTCAGATTGATGATGACCAGCCATTGGAGTACTTATCGGAGCTTCGTCCAGTCACCATAGTCTTTGTGAACCTTCAGTTTGATGAAAGTGCCAATACTCTCCACCTGTCCAAGGCTGTTCAGGATGCCAACATTTACATCACAGACATATTACGTCCCTTCAGAGGCAAGATCAACAAGGTCTTCATGTTTGACAAGGTGAGCCTTCTGATCATGGGTTGATTTGACTCCATGGGACAGCAGAGATTTTTTGTGGCTGTTCCAAAGGGATGTTTCACCAGTTCCAATCCTACCGGTTATTACTTGCTTGCAGGAGCCTGCAAACTAATCTAGCATTCTGTATTGGTGTGGTGTGATATAATTCCTACAAAAAGCAGAATTAATTTCCCCACATGGTACATGTGGGCAGCATAAGTTAGAGGTGGACAATCAAAGAGCCACACTATGTCAAAATTCATAGCAAAAGATCAAAATAAATGAGTGTAAGAGAGCTCATTTCCATAATTGAAAAAATACTATGTAACAATATTGAATGTTGATGTGTTGATTAAGAACCCATAGAATTTCCACCTAGGTATGTGCCCTCAATCCAATCTTTTGTCCTGCCTCAACAGAGGATTTATGCCTTTCCTCAGGAAGAGGCAGCGTGGTTCAGTGAGTTGAGAGATGTGCTTTGCTACAGTTCTGCGGATAGCCAAGGGTATGCTTCTGTCCAGGGCTCATTTCGTAGAAAAAGAGGTGCAGGAGCTCATTAGCATAACTCATTAGCATAACTTATTTGCATATGCCACACCCCCTGACATCACCAGAAGTGTGTCAGAAGGCAACACCCACCGCTCAGGCTCCACCCCCAAAATCTCCAGGTATTTTCCAACTCAGAGCTGGCGAGCCTACCTGATGGCACACGTGGGGAAAAATGTCAGGTAAAGAGGGGGGATACCAGGATACCAGGTTAATATATTTTTATTTTCCTTGGCATTGATGGCTGAGGTGCTTTTAGTGTTCCTTTTCTGTTTGACTGGCAGGCTTCCTCTCTGTTATAGTTGACTGTGGGTTTTATATCACTGCCATTTACTGTTATTTTTGTCAGCCACAACAAGGTCACTTTCAGAGAGGAAAAGCAGGTTATCCATTTTTAAATAAATAATGTTGACAAGTCTGGATCCAGAACAACAACGAAATCACGTCTGCTAATTTTTGCCTAAAACCCAATGATCTAGAGTTGTGGTCCTCACCCAGAGGCACAAGAATTCTTGCAAAGGCTAAGAGCTTGGTCAGAGGAAAAGGAAGATGGAGATCCGAGCATATCAATGATAGGAGAAAATCTGCACTCTAATCTTTTCACCTTCTCCTTCAGCCTAACCTGTTCTCTTCCTTTCATGCAGTAATTTCTTGAGAGATACCAAAACTCAAACCTGCATAGAAATTATAGTATCTGATTTGGGAGACTTTTATTCCAATGACAGTTGTGATCATTCTGTGGTGAAAATTAAATGTTCTGCACACATTTACAGGCATTCTTCAGCCATGGAAGTTTTAGTCACCAGGCCATATTTATCTGAAAACTTTGATTTTGTTGTCCAGCCCATACCATCCCAAGCATGTTCTTTCTTGAGTCATTTATATTTATGGGGTTCAGCTTTTATTGTCCTAAAGCTAGTTCTGGTATAGCAAACTGTGGCTACTCTTATTGGATGTAACCCAGCTCCAAGTACTTAGAATTCCAAGTATGAACCAGAGTATGCTCATTGTTTGTCTGTTAGCCCATGTTATTCTAACTGGGTAACATGTTAGGAATGTTTTTCTAAAAAGAATACAGTTGCTGCATCTATTATTTTGGTGCTTTTTAAAAAAATCCTCAAAAGTTGGTTTTGGTTTTGGTTTTCAGATACTTGGGCAAAGCTGGTTTTCAGGTTTGTAGAAAGATCCACTTTGTCTGTTCATGGTTCTAGTCACCAAATTTGTATCCACAGATCTGGCCACATCTAAAATTACATATACTGATGATGTATTATCATTATTATTATATTTCCTTTCCATTTAAAAACAATTCCCAAAACAGCTTAGAACAAATAGCTGAATATAACAGTTGAGCAAATCATTCATACACATTCTTAGCCACTATGCTAAAAGTAAAATATTCACAACCAGGTCCAAGGCACACTAAATATATTGTATGTGGTCCATAAACAGGTCTGTACTACTCAGTTATTTTGGGGGAGGGGACAAATGTCTGATCTAGTCCTGCACACATTTGTTTAAAGTATTATGGACTCTAATGAGCCTTACTTCCACATGCATACAGGATTGTAGCCTTTCTAAGTTCCAAGCAATCCTTAGCCTTCAAATTCAATAACTTTCACCAAAGTAAAGTGATTCTATTCTAATCTCAGTGGTGCTTGACTAAACAGATTTTTTGCCAAACTTGGGGCACTCTCCAAGTTTGCAGAAAAATTGGATTTCTTATTTAAATACATGGTGATATTCCCCCCCCCGTGTGCTGGGGCCTGGCAGCCACAGGAGGCCTGGTGATGGTGGCCAAGCAGCCCAGGGACCTTGCCGGGTGACCAGGAGTTTGGCTATGGAAGCTTCCCAGAGGCATTGCGTGCAGCTGAGGCAGTCTTCCCCCTCCCCCCGAACCTGGGCACTGGGCAGTGGCAGGCCTCGCTCGCTCGGAAGCAGGAAGCACCCCACCGGCAGTGGGACCCCCTGGCCAGAGTGAACCACAGCTCAGCCCCCTGCCCCAGTTGCCCCAGAAAAGCCCCATGAGTCTCGAGCGCCACCGCGTCTTACAGGCCCCAATCTGGAGTGGCTGGCACAAGGTGGGATGGAAGGGGGTACCTGTGACATGTGCAGCACCAGTATCTGCTCCATGGAGTGCAAGCAGATCTGCAGCCCCGGCAGCAGCAGCGCCTCCCAGCCCAAGGCCACTGCCAGAGCCGAGCCCACCAGGGAGCGTAGCCACAACACGCCACTGCCGGGAAAGGCAGCCATTGCTCACCTGCCTGCCGGCTGCACAGGACTGGCTGGGGAGGGGACGGAAAGCAGGGCAGGGAAGGTGGCTGTGGCTCTCTGGCTCCGCCTCTCTGGAGCTGTCCCCCCACCCTCCAGTCCGTTTAAACCCTTTCTCTATGGAGTCGCACCTAGAATATAATGGAAAGATCGTGCTGCTACTGCGGTGTGACTCCATAGAGAAGGAGGGCAGGGCTTGCTGCCACAGCCATTTCTGCCCGCTCCTGGGCTGCTGGAGCAGAGCTCCGGTGTGCTCCGGGCCCAACTGACCCCTGCTTCTGTCTTAGCTGACTTGGCATCTGCGGCCCGACAATGGGGCAAGTAGTGCCCCTCGGGGCTGTTTTGGGTTAGGAAAATAGCCCCAACCCAAATCAGACCCTGTGGCACTTGGAAAATAAGTTTCCCTGCAACTGCCTTCTCGGTGTGAGGAATGTGAGTCAGATTTGGACAGTCCTCTCACGTAATTTATATATTATTTATATTATTCTATTATTTATTAATATTTTTATCATTGTGTTGTTCACTGCCCTGAGCCCTGCTTATGAAGGGGTAGGGCATTCTATAAATTTGAATGATAAATGAATAATAAAAAGGTTGCTTAACTCTTTGTGTTCCAATTGCCCAAAGTAAACAGTAATATTATTGTCCCTTGCACAGTCAGTGTGAGGCCCTGGGCAACACATGGATTTGCAGGACTGCATTACAAGTTAAGGAGAAACAATGGCACATTTTGATATCACTCTTCTTCCAAGAAGTGCAGGAGGATATCCAATTGTGCTTGTAAGACAGAGAGACTATCCTTGAGAATGATGTGTAAATTTACCTACCCTTGATTTTAAGATCAAAGCATCTTCTGTCATTTTGCATAAGGAAGGAAAACAAATTATTTGGTTCCAGCCCTTGACATGTTGAAGACCAAAACTCTATATCAATAAAATAAAGCTGCGTTTCCCAAGAATTTATAGACAAGCAGAGGAAAAAATGAACTGGTTTATGGCATTCATCCGAAAAGGAAGCCCATGGGAGGGAAGGCATGTTTTGGTTTCTCAGACTCATTTTCTCATATGCTTAGGGTGCCTCAGATTACAAATGTGAATAAATATATGTATAAAGGGAGATGCATTATTAGGTCTCTGAGGAGGAATACCTGAAAAACACCCTCACGACTGGGTTGGTGGAGGGAGTGCCGTATTGGCCTTTTACACAATCACAACAATGCATGGAGGGGCACACAGTTTCTACTTAGTCAAGCAAATGCAAGCACTGTCCCTTAGAGCCCACCAGTCACACCTCAGGAGCCACAGTTCTAGAGACTGGGCTTTTCTGCATTCTCATTGCTTGGGGGTGGGGGTGGGATCTGTTCTGTACATATTTTGCTTCCTCTAGTAGTTGATTCGACATTTACATCTCTTTATGTGCAGTATATTTCCCTGTAGATTTAGATTGCAAGTTTTTATGCTGAACATAAAGTGATGTAATATCAAATTGACCACTAGAGGGAGCAAAACATGTGTGGAACAGAAAAAAAAACAGAACAAAAGAAACACACAAGCAAGGAAGATGAGAATGTGGAAAAGCCCTTTGTTTAGTTCCATCTTGATCCTAAATGCCTGTGTTGTCTTGGCATCCAGTGTCATTAGAGTAATGAGAGCTACTGTAGCACAAAGGTCAAGAAGGTAAGCTTTGGGCCTGGGAACTTTGAGGGTTTCCCTGTGATAGTGGTCTTCAGCGTTTCCAGAGCTGGGACCCACTGAGCATTGGACATAACAAGCTGCAAGAATGTGACAGGAAGACACATGACATCAAAGTTATGTGTCAGGGGGACCCAGAGTTATGACCTCACCAGTGTCAAGGTCAGGACCACCAGACCAAAAGAGATGGGGATGGGAAACACAGGCCAAGCAGCGGAAGGTATACTATTGTCACTAATAAGCCATGGCTCTGAGGCATGGAGGAATCTTCTCTATCACTGAGTGATCTCACCTTTCCATCACACTGTTGTTCTCAACATGCAGGCAAACGGAGGCAGGAGGCTTGGCACCCTTACTCTGCAAGGGAATATAGGCAAAGTAATAAGGGTCTATCTACCTGGTAGGGTTCCTGCAATTATTAGTGCGATAATGTTCTGAATGTGCTATATAAATGTTCTCATTGCTGATAGTGCCAGTTTAATGTCATGAATTGTGATGTTGTTCTGGCACCGCTTCCAGGAGAACTCCCATGCTTGCTCATGAACAAGTCTTACAAACTGGCTTCTGTGTGTCAATCCTACAGCCTTTGTGCTGGCAAGAGATGGAGGGATGGTGACGTTATGGAATGCTTAAGCTACACATTAAAGAAAGCACAGAAACAGATATATAGAAATGGGAATAAGGAAGAGGTCATCGGCAATTGTCCAGAATTATGCATGCACAAAATTTGTGCATGCCTTTGGCAGGGATGGGGAGAGATCTGATGATTTCTTCTGCAGCATCTCTCCTTATTGAAGAGCTCCAGGAGAAGTTTTACAAGCAATTAGCAGTTTGGTGCAGGAGCACCATAGAAGAGGAAATGAACTGAACAATACCACATGTGTGAGTTGTCAGTTTTTAGTGCATTCCGCTCTCTGGATTGCAGACAATGAATATCATGTTTACACCAATGGGCCATTGACAAGGGAAATCAGTAGCAAAATCAATATCCAGTCAGCTTTTAAAATTTGTTTAAATGATTTTAATTGAAAATTGCTATCCAGTCAGCTTTAATGTGCTATGTTGAAGGGTGCATGAACATCCCTTTTGCCAGTAGGCATTTAGTTTGTGAACATGTCTTTTGCATTCCTTATTTAGGTGCTCTTTGAACCAACCCTTTCTGACATTCCTTTCTCACCTCTCCCCCTTCCCAAAGGGCTGCACTTTCCTTTGCATTTTTGGTCTCCCTGGAGACAAGCAAGCAGATGAGAGCGCGCATGCTCTGGATTGTGCCCATAAGATCCACATCTTTTGTTCCTCATCACTCATGAAAGTAGGGTAAGTGACTGAGGGTGGTGATGCCAGCCTAGGGGTAGGGCGACCTCCTGACCTGCTGCAGCACCAGGAATGGTCACTAGTCTTGTATGCTTGCCACTTGCAATGACTGCCTGTGGGTGCCTGGTATTGTAAAGCAACATCATAGCTGGGACTTGGATACAAGCAAAGGTCTTTGAGCAAGGGCTGTGGGAAGGGAAGAGGAGCCGGGTAGAGAGGCTTAGCAAGCCAGACATGTCCCAGGGACTCTGGCATTCTGGGAAAGGCAACTGGATACTTTCCCGCTAGTGTATTTATGCATTTTCTACCCTACTTTTCTCCCCAATGGGGTCCAAAAACAGCTTACAAAAATAAAAATTAAATAAACATTTTTTTTTAAGTAACAGCTATCTTTTGGGTGGGTCCACTTGGCTGACTCATCCAAGGATATAGTGACGTAGAATGAAAGTTTTTGCTCCTGCCCTTCAGTTTGCACCTCTGGCAACAGCCAGACTTTTATACCTGCAACAGGAATGGAAAACAGAAAGTCAGATTGGAGTTGGCAGAGACGTTCCCTACATTCTTCTCCCTGCTGCCATGAATGTGTTTCAAATGGAAAGGGGCACAGAAAATGCTAGGGAGCTTTGCTGTGTCTTGGCTCAAATTTACCTTGGACAGTAACCTGGCCTGAGGTATCATTCAGTTTCTGTTCCAATTGCGTCCTCTGTGCCTTGTATGCAGCCGTAACCCCATGTTAATACTTTGATAGTCACACACTGACCAGCAAAGGCTGAGAGACGATAGAGGGCTTTAAAAAAAATAGTACACTTTATTAGATTTTAGGGTATACAGGGGAGAGGGGGGAAAGAGAAGCAGAATAACAAGTCTTCTGCATGTAACTCTTCTCCACATATAATTTCACACTACAAAGAGGTAGACTGTGAAATTTTAGAAGTTAATATTATATCAAAGAGATTGTATCTTTGTATTTCTTTTTCATCTAGTCGTAAAAAGGAGTCCATAGTCCAACAAAGTCTTCTTCCATTTGCCCTTTAAAGATCGAAGTGAGTTTGTCCATTTCCGCACTTTCCATGGTCCTCATTATTAGGTCTTGTTCAGAGGGTATAGAGACTGGAGTTTTGAACCAAATGCTAGAGCGTCCCCTGCACAACATGCCTAGCGTGCTGATGTCACCTCCGGGTGATGTCATCACGGTGCACTTGCTTTGCGCCCGCACCAGAAGATCCAGGGGAGCAGGCTGGTGCCCCCTGCTGGCAGAAGGTAAGGACCTGGCAACCAATGCTCCCTCTAAGCTGTGGAGTCTTGTGAGCCAAAATTCTACTTTGTGAGCTACTGGCATTAAAGTTGTAAATGGGCGATTTGGCTGCTACATAAATCAGTTTGCTCTGGAGCCATCCTTCCTGAGCTAAGAAAGAAATCTGTGAGCGGAAGGCTAAAAAACTGTGAGCTAGCTCACACTAACTCAGCTTAGAGGGAGCACTCCTGGCAACCCTAGTTGGGGGGGGGGCGAAGCCATGGGCGTGTGTGTGAGGGAGGGCTGCCAACCTCAGGTGGAGGTGGAGATCGCTTGAGATTTCAGCTGATTTCCAGACAGCATAAATCACTTATTAATTTATTGTTTATTTTTTAAAAATGATCTCCTGGAAAAAGTGGCTGCTTTGGAGGGTGGGTTGCACGGCATTATACCCTGCAGAGGTCCCTCCCCTTCCTAAACCCCAGTCTCCCAAGTTCCACCCTCAAATTCCTGAGTATTTCCAAATCTGGAATTTGGTGATATTGCAGACATCACTACTTCATTTCTGGGAACAACCCAGAAGTAGGCTTGCCAACCTCCAGGTGGTGGCTGGAGATCTCCTGGGATTAGAATTGATCTCCGGGTGACAGAGATCAGTTCCCCTGGAGAAAATGGCTGCTTTAGAAGGTGGGCTGTATAGCATTACACCCGATTGAAGTCCCTCCCCTCCCCAGATCCTGCCCTTCTCAGGCTCCACCCCTCGAAAAAAAACTCCAGGTATTTCTCAACCCAGACCTGGCAACCCTGCCTGGAAGTGACAGTGGGCAGTTCTAGGAATTGCCAGCCATCCTCAGAATATCCCATTGTCCCTTCCTTCCACATTGTCCCTGCAAGTGACATACTGGCACAAAGACCAGTGTTTGTTTTTGCAACAGGAGTGATCAGCAGGAGGCCTCCTTCCATACAGATAGGAGAAATTCCTAGAGTGTCGCTGACATGGTGACATAACTTCCAATGCTCCTCCTCCCCATTCTCCGTCCCCCCCAAAAGATCTTATCACACAGTCCTGCTTGCTTATGGTATATGTAGAAAATGAAAAAATGGTGGCCCACAAGGCAGGACTCTGAGACATGTGGATTGAAGACCACTAGCCTACATGGATTTTCAAGCTTATTTTCCACAACAATAAATTACTAGAAGACTCCTTTCCTTTTTATAAAAAAAGTATGTGGGATTCTTAGGATGCTAAATCCTGAACAGTTCCATAGGCTTGGGCATTTCCATGCATACATGGCACACAGGGTACACACAACTTGTCCATCTCTTTTATGTCTTTATATTTGTCCCTAGTTTTGTTCTTTAAGGACTGGATAGAAGGAGAATACTGAGACTCTCCAAGGGTGAAAGAGGTATCTGGAGCTTTCTTTTGGCCTGTTGACCTCACGTTCGTCTCCTTGTGTTGTAGGCTTGTCTCCATTGGGATCACCTGTGGGCCAGTGTTCTGTGGTGTAGTTGGCCATCGTCTGAGACATGAATATACAGGTACAGCCATTGTGGACCACTGGTAACTGCCCAAGGCAATCTTTTAGCATTTGGGTTCCCTCCCACCCCACTCCTATAACTTCTCCTCATTTATCTGTCTGGGCTTATGGCCCATACCGTTCCCAGCAGAGCCTTCTTCTTTTCCCCTTTTGACTTTTGTTTCTGCCTGAGAGGGCCATTCCATGTTTTAATTTGACTGGCCCCACCAAGGTCTGATCTTTCAGTTGGGCCATGTTATCTGAGTATTGATTGCTTGTTTCTATTAACCTTCCCACACCCTTATCTCCTGCCATGGTTCCAGAGGACTCCTGTCCACTCCTTCCATTGCTGGGATCCCACTATTGTAACACTGTCTTTTTATGGCCTTCCTAAATCTGCAGGACATCTACTATTTCTTTGCCACTCTTAAGCTTGTGGAAATACGAGAGGTCATCCATGTGCTATTCTAGCAAAAGTGTGGCCCATGCAAAGTAGGGTGCCATGAATCTCAAGGTGGGCTGGTTTGGCAGGTGAGCACGCCATGCTTGGGGGTGACAACTGGCCACCAGCTGAGCCTCAGATGTCCCTGCCTTGCCACGATCAGCCTGAGGCAGTTGCTGAAGCAACTCCCCAGTTAAACAGTGACTGCGCTGGTCTCCCCTCCTTCCTTGCAAGCTACCTGTTAGGAGAGCTTTGGAAGTTCTAGTACATGCCCCCCCCCACCCCCCAAGTCTATCTGGAAGATTTACTGAAGGCTTTTCACTAACAAAGCAGGCAGTTTTATTAAGAATGATTATTCTGATTCAAGCAAGAACAGATCATGCTAGTACACTCTGCATTCCTTCTAGGGAGAAAAGGAAAATAAGCCCTTTACACATTTTTCATGGAAGATAAGGATGGAACAGATCCTTGACTGAGTTAAGGTAGCTTAGCAATCAGCAGGTCAAAGAACAGATTTTGGGTAAGGGGAGGAAGGACAGAAACATCCTAAGGCTCACTAGCCAAAATCACTGCAAGAATCTTAAATCTTCACTTAACTCCTAATGGTGGAAGTTTTTTTGCTGCCTCCTAAAATTAGTGGCACATTTGCAAGGCTAACAGATCAGGCAGTCTATGGGAAAGTATTTGCAAACTGGGTTTCAGCGTGAGTGATTGTGTGATTGAATGTTTGTACTTGAATTTTGTTCTCACCTCTGGATTGAACAGCAAACTCCATAGGGGCACTTGCCTGCTTTGTTAGCAGAAAGCCTTGAGTGGATCTTTTCTCTCCCAGATAGACTGGGAGGGGAGCTGTACAAGAACTTGCAAAGCTCCCCAGGCATAATTGGAGGTTCCACCGAGATCTGGAGAGGGAGAATTGTGTCTGAGAATGGAATTGATGAACTTTCTTTTGGAATTCTAGACCCTGACCATTTTTTGTCTGTTTCATCCTATAAAAGAAGAACTTTGAATCTTGTTCAGTATGGTAGCATGATCTGTTCTTGCTTGCATCAGAATGATCATTTTTAACTGTCTACTTTGTTAGCAAAAAGCCTTGAGTGAATTTTTTTCTCTCCTAGATAGACTCAGGAGTGGGGGGGACTATACAAGAACTAGTATAGCTCCCCTAACAACTATCTCGATATCTACACACCAGGTCCATCCACTGTTTGCCAGAGCAGCTGCAGTGAGTCTCTGGGGGAAGGAAAGAGCAGACTCCCACCGAGGGGGGGTGGGCAGGGTACATGCATGAAGTACAGCTGATTACAATGCACTACATCGTGCAGTTTCGATGAGCAGCCCAACAAAGAGGCTGCTTGCAACGAGTAGGCAGGGCATGGACCAAGCTGGCAAGAATTTGTACAACCTGAATTCAGATTGCTATAGATAGCTGCTTAGGATGGTCCAGCCCCTAAGTGTGGCCCTGTTTGAACGTGTTAGTGAAGAAGTATTCTGACTGAGGGCATAGATTCAAATTAATCCTCTCTCTTGCTCTTCCCATTATTCAGTCATTGGCCGAAAAGTGAATCTGGCTGCCCGGATAATGATGTACTATCCCGGGTTAGTGACCTGCGATGCAGTCACCTACTCCGAATCCAAGCTGCCGTCCTATTTCTTTCAAGAGGTCCCATTAACTTCAATGAAAGGCATTCTGAACCCTGGGACAATCTATAAATTTCTTGGTGTCACTGAGAAAACGTAAGTGCCTCCTCCATGTACAGCTGGGAAAGGAAAAATCAGGGTGGACATTCAGTGGACTGGCTGAAACCCCAGCGAGGGACATTCTTGAGAGGAAAAAGGGGTCAAGGAGCTTCAACTGCCAGAAGGCTTCACTCCGCACATTGCGTTCTGAAAAGAAGGCAAAATTCTTGCTTATTTTGATGTTCTTTTAATATCAAAGCTCAATGAAAAGGTCACGAGATATATTTAGACCAATCAACTACTGAAGGAACTGATGTGTGATACAAAGTGGCTTGCAATACTTGATTAACAAGCAGCTGTCTCTCTGCTGCTTCCTGCCTCCTGTTCCCTGCATCACAGCTCCTTTTGCCCAGTCTTTCCTATTTCCTGCTTCTCAGAGAAGAGAAAGAAAGCCAGGCCTCCCTTCCCTTGATTGGGGGGGAGGGAAAGAGCCAAAGAGTGTGTGTGTGTGAGAGAGAAAGAGAGATGGAGTGGCACTTGGAGAGATGGCACTTGGAGAGATCCCCCTTTCCAGTTCTAACAGATGGAGGGGGGCGAGAAACCTAACAGCACAGCTGATATTAGTGGAAGGGAACAAGAGTTCAGTAGCACCTTAATGACTAACAAATGTGTGGCAGGGCATGAACTTTTATGAGTCACTGCTCACTTCTTCAGTTACAGCTAGAATATGAGTCCATCTGCCATTATATCTTGGAGGGTGAAGTGATTTCAGATGCCAAATGACAATAGCAGCTATTAGTAATTAGAAAAGAAACCTAGGTCTCAATTCAGCCCAGGAGAATACATTGTCTTGAGCTTCATTATAAGCTGCAGTTCAGCAGTCTTTCTTTCTAATCTCCCTTTGAAATTCCTTTGTAAGGGAACTGAGACTCTTAGGTCATCAACTGAATGTCCTGGAAGGTTAAAATGTTCCCCTACTGGTTTTTTAATGTTGGGGTTTCTAATAGCAGTAGAAATAGTAAGAGTCCAGTGGTTTTGTGAGTCACTGCTCACTTCTTCAGACTTATTTCCATTTATTCTTTACATCCTCCTCAACTGAATCCTCCTGGACCAAATTGAGACTTAGGTTTCCTGTGTCATTATCAGTGCTGATATCTCCATGCCTACTACCCCTCTACATATCACACCTAATCCAATCAAGCCTGCTATTCCCATTCATCATCTGAAATAATCTTTACAGAGTTTATATCTCCGGTACCTTGTGTTATATTTTATGACACACATGGCCTGGAGTGACAAAGTGCATTTATGTCAGATCCAGCCCTTGTAACAAATGAGTTCTTTTTCTTTATGGGCAATACTTGTTACCATTGCATTGTTCAACTATTTATGGGTATTTATATAATTGCATATGCATATTTAAAAAAAAGTATATAATTTAACTGCTGCCCATTATGCAGGAGAGATCTGATTTAAACCTCCCCTGAGGCAATGAGTTATTGAAGGCACACTGTGGGGCACATGACGCACAGAGCCAAGTCCACCCTTTTTCGTATCTGCCAATCCCCTTTCTCTCCTGGTCTGGTAGATTAAGTCAGAAATTATCAATGAGGGCCCTTGGGACCTTCAGAGAGAGAAGGAGGGGGATTGGGCAGAGGGAGAAAAGAGCTTGAGCAGAAAATTACTTTAGTGTGGCTGCCAGGGGAGGCCCACACTGGTTTAAGGTTCATCTTTGTTGCCTTTCTGGTATACTTGAAAGCTGTGGGGAAGACTGAGGTCTGTGCTTAAAGGGCTCTGGTTTAATTCTGAAAGGGTGGGAAACTATGGAAAAACAGAACAGCTTTTGCCAATAAAAGTAGAATGGCAGCTACTGGTAGGGATTGCCAGGACCAGGTTGGGAAGTGCCTTGAGATTCTGGGGGTGAAGCCTGATTAGGGCAGAGGTTGGGGTAATTAAAAAATATACTGAGAAAGAGAGGTAATAAAACCAACACTGTGATGGCAGCTACCACTTAAACGTTGTTATTTTAATCCGCAGAGCTAATAAATTCTTCAGTGACAAATCAAACACCCTATTCTGTGAGCCCCACCCACTTTCTAAAAACACTTGGTGGGCTCCAAAAAAGGTATTGGCAGGTGTCAGGATTAGGGACCCTGGTATAGGTGGTGGCCTGTTTCCCACCAAAAATATTTTAGGGCCTGCTTATGCCTCCCCAACCTGTCACACTTATGCGTGTAAACAGTTTGTTTTTTCTAAATATGCAGTTTTTGCTAATAAAATGGGGGGGGGGTGTCAAAGCTTATTTAGTTAGGGACGAAACAAAGTAAAGGAGGTAAGTGGGTTTTTTTTTCATTCTATAAAGAACTGTTTTGATAGAGTACTGCTTCCTAAGAATACAAGTCTAAATGATTGCTGTTTCTGTAGCTCCCAATGACCGTGCGAACCTAGAGAAGACTTGGAGGTAGAAAAATAACGGAAATTTCCCCCTCAGAATGATTTCCCCCTATTTTTCTGGTAGAAAAAATGGAAGAAAACTGAAAGAACTCTTATGCAGTTCTTTTCTTTTCTTTTCAGAATGGCTTTTAAAAGTAGGGTTTTAAAATAATAATATTAACACCTAATTATGCTGCTGCAAAACTCCTAGATCTAAAATTCAAAACAGTGATAGCATCATCACTGAGATGGGGTGTGTGTGTGTGTAAGTAGCCCTCCTAAGACTCAGTGCTGTAAAAATACTTTCAAAAGTTGTGGAATCCAGAAGACCTCCAGGAATTTGAGGTGCCAAAGCTGTTGCTTCTGCATTTTGGTGGTACAGCTTTTGAACCACCCAAATTCTTCTGCTTATTGCTTTGCCTCATCTTTCTTCTTCTTCTGCAGCAAAGAGGAATAAATTAATGTTTGAAAAAAATACATGCGCACAATCAAGCAGCAAACTGAACAGAAAGAATAAAGAAGCTTGTTTTCAATTCATGCAAACCTTCCCTGATACTTAATTCCATTCAAAAGTGCTGAATCCCAGACCATGAGTATTTTGGGCACTGCGTAGGAAAATAACCTCGAGTTACACTAGTATTTTCAAGGATCTATTATCTACTGATACGGAGTGGAATGCAAATTAAAAAATGGAATACTTTCAGGAGCACTAATTGTCTCTCCAGTTACTATGTGACTTGCAAAAACTGCTGCTGCATAAGCTTTCTCGAAAGCAAATGCTATTGAATTAAGTAGTGCTGACTCCCAAGTTAAGTGTATCAGGACTGAAGCTTTCCTGTGTATAATAGTGATACATGGATCTCCAAATACATGGCCACTCCTTAATTACTTTGTAGGAATGCATGATCCGAGTCTAGCAGCACCTTAACAACCAACAAGACTTTTGAGAGCTTTGTACAAATAAGCTTTGTTAGGAATGTTAATTTTCTGAGCTTTTTCTCCAAAAGTTTCTTCTGTTTTTGCATGATAATGTTGAGGTCTACATGGTGGTGTTAAGGCCAAATAATACTGTTTACTGCCATGGTTTTCTGCTACAGGAACATTATTGGTGGGTTTTAATTTTCATGTTGTTTATTTCAAGTTATGTATTTTCTCCTCCAAATAATGTGGAACTCTTCTGAAGTATCTCTGCACATAGTTGTGGTTCCCAGAATTCCTTGGTAGAAACTGTGCTCACTTCTAATAAGCCCCATTCATTCAGGGTTATTTTTTCCCCCACTTCCCCTCTAACAGCAATAAAAATTATTTTCCCCATAGATATTTAAGTGGATATTGCTTGCTTGTTTGAGTTTTAATGTCAGTGTACATTCTTTGTCTTGTTCCCCCTTTGTAGAATGATGTTCAAGTCATTGACTAAGGAGAGATCTGAAAGGTATCCTTTGCTGGGTAAGTGGATAACTAGCTTCCTACGATGAGCAGTTACTCAGACAAGAGCCGGAAGGCCATGGGTTCTTTACTCAAAGGTTAATTAACACGTGGAATTCACTGCCACAGGAAGTGGCGGCTACAAGCATAGACAGCTTCCAGAGGGGATTGGATAAACATATGGAGCAGAGGTCTATCAGCCACAAGGTGTAGATGGAACACTATGTAAGGGCAGTGATCGTCTGTATTCTTGGTGCCTGGGGAGCCACAGTGGGAGAGCTTCTGGAGTTCTGGCCCCACTGTTGAACCTCCTGATGACACCTGGTTTTTGGCCACTGTGTGGCACAGAGTGTTGGGCTGGATGGGTCAATGGCGTGATCCAACATGCCTTCTCTTATGTTCTTAGATGTCAGCGGGTACTTTCTTGGAGGTTTATTCATAAGGCAACTCTAAACTGGGTGAGTGGAGGGATACAACAAGAAAGGGGTATCATCAGCAACCATGATAGGTTTTGTGCCCCATCTGCTGTTTTAGGCTGTGATGTCTAAGCTGATGCTGCTAATCCCCACATTTGACTTAAGGAGTATTACTGGGCAAATGCAGCTATGTCTGCATTCAGCTGCTGTGATGCTTCTTCTAATGTTTAGAGGGGAATCTGTATATAGGAAAAAAGGGAGAGGTTATCATGTTAGTGGTGGAGCACATGCTTTGCACTGAGAGATCCCAGCAGGTGATGGGTGGTCCACTGACTAGGCTACTGTAGGCCATTGCCTAGGGTGCTAGAAGAGCATGGAGGCTCCAGGACTGGCAAGTGGCAACCCAGTAGCTCCTGGTCCCAGAGCTGCCGCTGCTGGGGGTCTGCTCACTTGGCCTGATGAAGGAGAGATGGAGGGAGGAAGAACAGGATGTGGCCAGCTGGGTCATCACTACATTCCCAATCCACCTGGCTCCCTGTGCAGCAGCCTGAGGGTGGCAGGGCTTGGGGAGGGGAGGGACTTCAATGGTGTATAATGCCCTAGAGTCTGCCTTCCAAAGCCGTCATTTTCTTCAGCTGAACTGATTGCTGTTGCCTGGAGATCAGTTGTAAGGTTGCCAGGTCTGTCAGACCAGCTGGCAGGGGATGGGGTGGACTTACTGGGAGCAGGGAGGGAAGAAGCTGGAAATAAACATGACAGGCCTGTGTCACCTGGAAATGACGTTGGGGGCAACACTCTGTTTTGAGTGCAAAAAGCCTATGGTAGAATGGGCTTCTACCATAGTTTTTTGCCCCAAGGCTAGAGTGTTGCCCCCCCTCCTGACATCATTGATGTGCCTGTGGTCAAATCTGCATTTGTCTTTCCCACCGGTGTCTCAGCCTTTTGACTCTGTCTTCAAAAAAATTGTCTACATTTGCTTTTGTTTTCGCACTTCAACTGTGCTAGTATAATTTTGCCTGTCTGCATATGTTTATCACCCTCTCGTGGCAGCTCCATTGTCATTGTGCCTCCGCACCGCTTTAAATGAATCTTCTCCAAACAACTTTCAAACAAGCATAGAGAAAGACGGCATCACAGCAGCACGAAACTGATTTAAAAATGCAAATGCAGATTCGACCTATATCACTTCCAGGTGACATAGGCACATCACATTTATTTCCTGTTTCTTGCTTGTGGGGGGTGTAATTGGGGGGTGAAGAGGAGTGTCCAATAATAGGGAACCCCCATCCACACTGGGGGTCTGGCATCCCTACCAGGAGATCTCCAGCCACCACCTGGAGGTTGGCAACCCTAGGTGAGAGAGAACCCCTTTGGGGCTGGGCAGCATAATTTGAATCTCAGTTGCTTTTTGGGGGAGGACAGCAATGAGTCTAGGACTCTCTTGGCACATATTTTGGTATGCAGGTTTGGGCCAGGGAGGGTTTGTCTGGTCACTGGAAGTCAAGAAGACTACCTTAAGTTAGGGTAACCCACACTGAAAAGGTGCCGAAGGTTATATACATTCTTGCTGCCCATTGGCTATGAATGAAACCCTAGTTTGATCTTATTGAGTGTTGTGTCTTTATCTGGAGGTTGGGAAGGGAGAATTCAACAAATGATAACTATGTTGCTGTTTTAACGACATCTCTCCTGTTACTGTTTTTCCCTAGGTAGGAAGAGAGAAACAGATATCTTTGAGGAATTGGTGGAAAAATTTAAAGCTTCCCCCAAAACCCACATCTTAATGTATGAAGGCCACTTAGGATATGGGAAAAGCCAGTTATTGAGTGAAATTGCCTACTTAGGGCAAACAGCTGGTCAAAAGTGAGTGCATTTTAATCTCCCTTTTTACAACCACCCTGAAAACCCACCCACTGCTCCTCAAACCATCTATCACCCTCCCCCACCCCAGCAGATCCTTGTCTGCAACACTACATCACTGAAACACTTCATAGTCCTGACCCAAAGGTTTACGTTCACAGTTGAATGTGCATCAGATTTCTGAGTTACCCTATGAACTTGAAAGGAAAAGGAGTTGTCTAAATTTGTTCTTTCCTTCAAAAGCAAAACTCTTCCCAACACACAAAAGATGTTCTCTAGGCCTCTTTTAAGTACAACTAAGGGATTCTAATATTTATGGGTGATAAATGTGTGTTTGTTATCAATTCTTTTTAGAGTCAGTTGTTCTTAGCTCTTTTGTTAGAAGCAGCTTGGGCAGGCTCTACTTGGGTCTGTTTGGAACGGGCTAGTCCAGCAATTCTTTTAATGTACAACCACCCTCCAAATACACATAATCATCAAATGTCGACAGTTTATTCATTAGCAGAGGGAAGTAGAGAACTACCTGTTGAATCATCTCATTTATCAGCTACAAAATGCTGAAGGGTGTAGATGGTGCACATATCAAGAGAAATGCAGACCGTGGTTGTAATCTCCAGAATTTCTTCGCAAAACTTGTTTTGCGTACAGTTCAATGCTAAGCAGAGATTCAACCATTAACTTTGGTAGGCTTAGAAGGATGTAACTCTGCTTAGGATTGGCTGGTGCTATTGCCCTTTCAAGCAAGACAGGACAGTGACAGTATAGGGATCAGTGTGTTAGACATTCTCGCATGGGTTTTTCTTCAGTTGCTCCAATCTTTCCTTCTTGAATCTGGTATATCTCCAGCCTCCATATCTTAAACTAAGTGTTGTATTGTGATCATCTCTCGCCTTTTCGTTTCCCACTCCCTCAGTTGATGGCAGTTAACATTATTCTGTGTTCTGGGCAGGGTCGTGGCCATAGAGCTAACGAAGATAAATTTGTCACAGAACTTCTTCACCATCCGGACCCTCATGGCTATGTTCTTGGGAATTGATACCTGCAAATCCTATGATGCCAGGCAGCACGTGCTTCTGAACAAAATCCGTGGTGCAGTGGATGAATCCTATTATTGCCTCCTCAACAGCCTCTTTTACGTTAAGGTAAAGAAGTAACTTTTGTAAGTGTGTGGTAATGGTGGGAATGTAAACAACAGCAAAATAGCCAGGACATGGCGATTGTCACTAGTTTAAGCAACCGAAAAGCCCTTTCCAGTACTCAACATGGAACATCTAGTAGTGACTCTGCCCACACTATGAGAGGCTGAATGACCCTGTAAGTGCTCAGTTCTGCTTCATGCAGACAAAGGCTGTTGTCTCACAGACGTTAGAAATATTTGGCAGTGGGTGTAATGTTTTCTGAAGGGAGGCCGACTTCTCAACTTTATTTGTAGAACCACTTTTGTACTTACTGTAATTTACGGGGCCTGCTTGCAAAGTTACTCCAAACCACTCCCCTCCCCACCCCACCCCAAGTATAACGAAGGAATATTATATTGTTTAAAACTGAACAAGGATATAATTTATTATTTCAAGATTAGTACATATACAGCATTGCTAAGGAGCAGGCTGTATTTCATGGCCATTTTGTAGTTTATGGCAAAGCAAACCAGATCTGTCATTGAACCTCTCAAAGCCTCCTGTCACAGCTCAAAGCCCTCTTCCCTCCTGGCCTCATGACCCATCTGTGAGAGAGTTGTGGCTCACTTTTGGGTCCTGACCCACAGTCTGAGAACTACTAGGTTAGAGTGTTGGACTAGGATCTGAGAGACTTTGGTTTGAATCTCCATACTGTGGTGAAACTCACTGGGAGAAGAAGGAGGGGGGAAGAAGGAGTCTCAGAGCAGCTTACAATCCCTTTCCCTTCCCCTCCCCACAATGGGCACCCAGCAAGGTAGCTGGGGCTGAAAGAGCTCTCCCGAGAAATGCCCTTGAGAGAACAGCTCTGAAAGAACTTATGACTGACCCAAGGTTACACCAGCAGCTGCATGTGGAGGAGTGGGGAATCAAACCCAGTTCCCCCAGATTAGAGTCCACACTCTTAACCACTACACCAAACTTGGGCCCATCCTTCTCTCTAAAAATAGCCTATCTCACAGGGTTGTTGTGAGGATAAAATGGGGAAGTGAGAACCATGTATTCCTCCCTTCTAGGATGAAAGGCAGGACTAAAAGGTGAGCATGCTCAATAGCATAACTCCCTGCCTAGGGAGCATGGGATTTGCAGTTTCTTCTAACTCCTGATTGAATCTGGTGGCAGGGAAACTGCAGTCCCATGTTGCCTGGCAGGAAAAGACACTCATTCTAGTTCCGAGACCTGACAGCGGTCGAATCTGCATTTGTCTTTCCCATTGGTGTCCCAGCCTTCTGACTCCGTCTTCAAAAAAGCTGTCTACATTTGCTTTTGTTTTCACACTTCAACAGTGCTAGCATACTTTTGTATGTCTGCATATGTTTATCACCCTATTGTGGTGGCTCCACTGTCATTGCGCCTCCACACTGCTTTAAATGAATCTTCTCCAAACAACTCTTCAAACAAGCATAGAGACAGAAGACGGCCTCACAGTAGCATGAAACTGATTTTAAATTGCAAGTGCAGATTCAACCAGCATGGGATTTATGTCTGGTCAGCCCCTCCCAGCACCAGCTACTGCTTCTCCTTTGTCAAGTAAGGGATATTTGATTGGGAAGGAAGGGAAACTGGCAGAGGATTGGGGAGTGCTTCGCTAATTTGTTGTATATGTGTTTAAGTTTAAAATAAACTTGCTTCTCCAGTTTTCAATAGGAAAACTAGGGAAAAAAGGATTTTCAAAATGAACCAAGGGAGCAGAGGCTCCACACCTCATTAATCAGTTGTGTTTGTGGGCGTGGGTTTGTTTCCTGATCAGTTTCCCGCTTCAGAAGTTGTTTCAAACATCGACGTCCAAAGGAGGAACGCAGAGATGGAAACAGTTCTTGTAAAAATCCTCTTGAAGGTAAGCAGTGATTTTCATCCTGTAGGGTAGGGTGTTCTGCAAAGTACACACCACTGATTAATTTCTTAGCCACTTCTGCGGTACCGACCAAGCTGAGAAGTTCCCTGGGGTATCCCAGCCAGTGTAGGACCAGTTGAGCCCAAGGTTGTCCTGGAGACTGTGAAATCCTGAACCTCTCCTGAGAAGGCAGCCTTGGCATGAATGTTGAAGTCCCCCAGGACAACAAGCTTAGGAGGTCCTCAACATCACCCCTGAGACCAGCTCTGTCAGCTCAGGCAGGGAGGCAGTGGAGTGAGTAGTACACCAACAGAATGCCAAACCCTGTCTCTCAATCCCAACATTAGGTGGTGGTGGTGGTGGAATGTGCCATCAAGTCACAGGTGACTCTATAGAGTTTTCAAGGCAAGAGATGTTCTGAGGTGGTTTGCCATGGCCTGCCTCTGCGTAGTGGCCCTGGACTTCCTGGTTGGTCTCCCATCCAAATAATAACCAGGGCTGACCCAACGCTCCCTCTAGGCTGTGAAGTCTTGTGAGCAAAAATTCTACATTGTGAGCTACTGGCATTAAAGCTGTGAGCGAGCGATTTGGCTACTGCATAAATTATTTGCCCTGGAGCCCTCCTTCCTGAGCTAAGACAAAAATGTGTGAACTGGAGGCTAAAAAACTATGAGCTAGCTCACACAAACTCAGCTTAGAGGGAACACTGGGGCTGACCCAGCTTAGCTTCCAAGATCGGATGAGGTTGGGCGAGTCTGGGCCATTTCAGGTCAAGGCATTTGGTAGCCTCAAAACCAGTAGTGTCCTAGATAGGGCACCATGCTATGAGAATAGAATCCTTATAGACTAGAGCAACACTGAGTCCATGCCTGCAAAAACTATGCTGATGGACAGGCACAACTGCCCTAGCCAAGTTGCAGTGATACATGCCAGTTCAGTCCTCTCATCCATGTTGTTTTCCCTGTGACTGACCTGGCATTTGACAGTAGGATTTTATAGCCTGGCAAGTTTGTTGATATGACTACTGACATCACTTTGGCTGGAAGAAGAGCCAGAAGTGGCAACAGCATGCCATTGTCTGCTATCCCTTCCCTTTCCTTGGCCTGTTCTTTCTCCACCACCGTATCTCCCCCTGCCCCACACCCTGTGAATCATGGCACTGCCCCTCACCCTATTCTGCCCCCCCAAGCATATAATTCCCATCAGCAGGTGAAGAAACCAAAAATAAGCACATGCACACTTAATATTCACTATAGAATGTTCTAGACCCACCTCCTACCTGGGTCTTGGAAAACATAGAACATGAAACGAACACAAATCCAGATCCACCTCTCACCTGGATATGAGTAACACACACACAAAACCCTGCTCGCATCTGGTTAAAAAGCACGCAACAAATGAAAAGTGGCATATCCTCACCCTCCTTGCTCCCAGTACAACAGGCCAGAGATCCCAGTCTTTTCTTTGGGTAGCTTTCCCTGCCTTGATATACCAGATGGGGGACTAGGGTTGCCAACCTCCAGGCGGTGGCTGGCGATCTACTGGAATTACAACTGATCTCCAGGTGTCTTCATTTTGGCTAACAAGCTCAGAGGCTGCTCCCTGCTTTCAGCCTGACCTTTTCTTTCATAGAATCATAGGATCACAGAGTTGGAAGGGTCCAGACAGGCCATCTAATCCAACCCCCTGCTCAATGCAGGTTCATCCTAGAGCATCCCTGACAAGTGTTTGTCCAGCCACTGCTTAAAGACTGCCAGTGAGGAGGAGCTCACTACCTCCCTAGGCAGCTGATTCCACTGTTGCACAACTCTCACTGTCAAAAACTTTTTCCTAAGATCCAGCCGGTACTTCCCCACTCTTACTTTAAACCCACGATTGCGAGTCCTATCCTTTGCTGCCAACAGGAACAGCTCCCTGCTAAGTGACAGCCCTTCAAATGCTTAAAGAAAGCAATAATGTCCCCCCTCAATCTCCTCTCCTCCAGACTGAACATTCCCGAGTTCCTCAGCCTTTCCTCATAGGGCTTGGTTTCCAGGCCCCTGATCATCCTTGTTGCTCTCCTCTGCACCCGCTCCAGTCTATCCACATCCTTTTTGAAGTGAGGGCTCCAGAACTGCACACAATATTCCAGGCATGGCCTGACCAATACAGTGTACAATGGGACTATGACATCTTGTGATTTGGATGTTATGCCTCTGTTGATACATCCCAAGATCTCATTAGCCTTTTTTGTCGCCACATCACACTGGCTGCTCATATTTAACTTCCAGTCCACCCATACCCCAAGATCTTGTTCATACACACTGCTACTCAGAAGGGTACCAGTGTGCATGTTCCTCATTTTTGTTACCCAGATGTAGAACTCAGCACTTACCCTTGTTAAATTGCAACTTGTTCATATCTGCCCACTTTTCCAGTGTGTTCAGATCTCACTGAATTCTGTCTGTATCTTCTGGTGTGTTCGCTGCTCGTCTCAGTTTGGTGTCACCTACAAATTTTAATGAGTAGCCCCTCCACACCCTCATTCAGATCATTTATAAAAATATTGAAAAGTACTGGGCCCAGAACTGAGCCGGCTCTGTGGCACCCCACTGGATACCTCCCTCCATTCAGAGGAAACACCATTGACAACTACCCTCTGAGTGTGGTTCTCCAACCAGTTCCCTATCCACCTAACTATCCTAGAGTCCAGTCCACAGTCCTTTAGTTTACTCATCAGAACATCATGGGGAACCCTGTTAAAAGCCTTACTGAAATCCAGATAAACAACATCAACAGCATTTCCTTTATCCAGTAAGTTCGTCACTTGATCAAAGAAGGAAATGAGGGTGGTCTGGCAGGACCTGTTGGGGCAAATCTGTGCTGACTTCCCAGATCACCAAGTCGTCCTTTAGATTCTCGCTTATCAGTACCTTTAACATCTGCTCCGATATCTTTCTTGGGACAGAGGTCAGACTGACTGGCCAGTAGTTTCCTGGGTCATCCTTCCTCCAAACTGGGATAACATCTGCCCTCCTTTAGTCTTGTCAAAGACAATAGGGGACCCTTAGTGCATAAGAATAGCCACAAATAATGCCCACCAGAGGAAGACCATCCACAATTCACAACAATATATGATCAAAACTGTATATTACATTCATTGAAGTACAAAGTTGGGTTAGTGGTCATAACCCAATAGAATGTATAGGCACATTTCCAACAGATTGCTCATGACAATTAAACATATTGACAAAGCAAGTCAGTGAGACAGAATGAGAACTCACAGAGTACTATGGGCTAGATTTCTTCAAATTTGTCTCATCTCATTTCATGTTGACATGTGCTAGGTGGTTGTTATTTGAAAGTGTATGTTGGGTGGGGGTTCCACCATACCTTATTGCAATGTGCACTGTGTAAATAAATTAAGTAAAATCTGCTCTTTAATAATCCTGCCCGTTTCTTACTTAACAAACAATTGTTATTCTATTAATGGATGGTAGCAGCAAGCCAATCGTATTTGGTTTTGATCAGGGTCACATGGTGGGGGGCAGATGGAATCTTTGTCTGTGGGCCCATAGTGGCTCTTGGCAGCCCTGGGCTTCCTCCAGCCCAAAGAGGCTTCCTCCAACTTAAGTAGCTGCAGAAGGGTCACCAAAGTTGGAGGAAGACTCATTGTAGGCTAGAAGAAGGCTTCAGATGTTGCTGACCAGAGTGGTAGAATACAGACTGGTATGCTAACCAAACTGGAGACAAGGACTCCATGGCTGTAGGATCACCTTAATCTGAGTGATTTTTTTCAAAAAAAAATGTTTTCTGGTTTGTTTGTTTTCTTATCTTTTTTTAGGCATCAGAGAAGGAAATCATTATCTTTGTCATTGATGGCGCTCAGTTCATCGATTCTGCCTCCTGGGATTTCCTGGATAAATTGATGTTGAATGTTCCCATCTTTATGGTCTTGTCTTTGTCTCCTTTTGAACGAAGGAGACAACTGCTGTGCTCCACTGCAGCTCGAATCCTGGGCACCATAACAAACACTTATGTTAGATTAAAGGAGTTGACTCCTGCAGTGATCGCACAGAAGGCTTGCCAGGACCTTGGGGTGGTCAGTATCGCCAGGGAACTTGAGACGTAAGTAGGAAAAGGCAGTGTATTCTACTGGTCACCGTGAGAGTAGGATGGGGGGAGATCGGGGCTCAAATCTAGGTAACTTTGGGGCAGACACTTGTAGCCTAACCTAATTTACAGGGTTGATTTGAGGATAAAATGAGAGAAGGGAGGACTGTGTATGCCGCACTGAACTCCTTGAAGGAAGGTCAGGGTAAAACGTAATTATTTGGCCCCTCCTGCCTCCAGCACTCAGAATGCCAGTTCAGCACTAGGGTTGCCAGGCCCCTGGTCTGGGCAGGGGTTCCCCTGCTTTTGCAGGCCCCTTTCCACTGCCTGCAAATGCCCCCAAATGTGATGTAATGGCATCACCCAGAAGTGATGTCATCACGGGCAAAACTCTATGGTAAAATTGGGCTCAAACCATAGAGTTTTGCCCAAAAACTAGAGCATCATTCCCCTGACATTGACAACATGATGGCATCACTTCCGAGTGACATCATCATGATGTGAGTGCACCAGAAGATCCCAATATGGACACTGGAGCCCCACCAGCAGCCAGCTAGGACATGGCAACCCTATTCAGCACCCACTGTGGGAGTGCTGATAGCATAGAAAAAAACGTATCATGGTTTTGTCTATAGCAATGCTTGCAAAGTTCTCATGTGAACTGGCACCTGGATTTTAGAGTTCTGCATTGCCTGATATTGTATTTGAAATGGAACAAAATGCACAAGGAAGCCTCAGCTGTTGTGTTTGCTGCAGCTTTCGGTTTCTTCAGTTTGTGTGCATCTCCCCTCCATTATTAAATGGAATCCAAGTCTTATGAGGAAAGGCTGAAAGAGTTGGGTATGTTTAGCCTGGGAAAGAGAAGACTTAGAGGGGACATGATTGCAGTCTTCAAGTACTTGAAGGGCTGTCATGTAGAAAATGGAGCAGATCTATTCTCTCTTGCTCCGGATTGCAAGACTAGATCTAATGGGTGGAAATTACAAGGGAGTCATTACCAGCTAAATATCAGGAGAAACTTCCTAACTGTAAGAGTGGTTGAGCAGTGGAACAGACTGCCTTGGGAGGTGGTGGATGCTCCTTTGCTGGACGTTTTCAAGCAGAGACTGGATGACTATCTTTTGGGTATGTTGTAGGTATGTAGGGCTATCTTTCGGCTATGCTCCTGCAGAGTGCAGGGGGTTGGACTAGATGACCTGCAAGGTCCCTTACAACTCTAACATTCTAGATTCTATGATTAATTAATATGCACATTGCTAAAGTGCTACGAAAAGGCAGTCTTGATACAATGCCAACATGCTACTAGAAGGCGTAGTTGTATCCAGAGTCTTTTTGCATGGCATTTTACCAATGCACAGGAAGGCATATGCTCCTACAGGAGGGGCAAAAAGTCCTGTTGCAGTCATCTGTATGATCACATACAGGTTGCTTGCTTGTATGCTCCGTCCATGCACATGTGCACATTGGTTCCATGGAAAGAAGAGAAGGTACAAAACGACCATTCACAAAGCTGCAGAGAGCTGCAGAGAAACAGCACATGATCCAAGTCCAGAGTTAATTTTAGAAATGTTCCTAGTTAAACTGGAAGAAAGGCAGAGTAGAACCACATGGAAAGAGAAGTTCTGGGGAAACAGAGGAATGGGAATGGGGGTAACCTCCTCATCCCTAAATTTGTCTCCTGGCATTGTCAACAAACAGAAGCAGAGATGCATGCCATTGTTTATTATGTGACCAGTCTCCCTCTGGCAAATTCAAAAGGTCTGCACAACAAGTATCATGGGTCAGTTGTGTCCTCTCTGGCAAGGGCTAGAATAGAGAGAGAAAGCAGCAAAAAGAGAGGAGAGAGAAAGTGGCCATGAGAGTTTGAGGGGGAAGCAAGAGGGGAGGAAGCAAAAGCAGAGGGGAATGGATTGGGATGTCCCCTGTTGTATTTTAATATAATATAAACAAATGCATAAAACAAATAAAATACACCACAGGTGAGCAGCAATTGTCAGCAGGCCCAGCAATGATTCTAGTAACAGTAAGTTTTCCTAAGGAGCTCCTGTGTCTATCTATTAACAATGGGATAGTATCAATACAAGGAGAAAGAAACAGATTCCAAGAGGTGCTATCAAGGAAAGTGTAGCTGGGACAACATAATAAATACCTGAATGAATGTGAAAGATGCAGTAAAAAAAAAAAAAAAGACAGAGTGATAAGTAAATCGGCTTGGATTCATCATGAAGCAGATCTGAGTACCAGTCTCAGTATTTTAGTAACTGAAAGTTGTGGGGCGTAGCTAAAAAGCAATGGGATGCCCCCCCCCATAGCTACGGGCCTATTGGAATCTGACAGTACATACCGCTGTGCTGTTCAGATGTTTCTCCCCATCCGAACACCACAGCAGGCAGGTGATCGTCAGCAAATCCCAGGGATACCTGTCTTTAAGAGCATGGTCCAGCAGAAGTAAATGAATGTTCGTGACTGAGAGTGGAATCCCAGCCAGCCACCAGTACTCTTGGCTTGTGACATCTCGCCAGCAGAAACCACGGTTGTGTGTCCAGCCACTGGGCTCAAGAGTGGCTCACGGACACCTGGAACCTTTGCAAGGGTGTGGGGGATAATTAGGGTGGTCTGCTCCAGGAGGCTGATGGATCCAGAAGGGTTCCTGATGTCTCAGGTATTTTCTGGTCAGCAAGGTTGGCTCTCTTGTTGCAGCTCTGGTTCATCTGTGGAATATGGAGATGATCTGGGCTTTGGATATGATCGCCCTTGAGTGCCCTCTCTCCTTCCACCGAGTCCAAAATGCCCTTTGGTTTACTGAGGAGCTTTGGATGATGAAATCGTTAGGCAGATGGGTAGAGCGCAACTGGAGGAAGGCTCAGAGTGAATGGAACTGAACACAAGTGCTTATTCTATGGCAGTGATGGCAGCAAACCGAACCCAGTTTTCTGCCAGCATTGTATCTGCACAGTGCCATCCAGCCGAGCTTTTCTGTGTTGTGAGACGGATTTTTATTTCAGTTTATGCTATGTTGTCCCCCAGGGTTCCATCTTATCCCTCATGCTATTTAATATCTACATGAAACTGCTGGGAGATGTCACCAATATGCGGATGACGCCCAGCTCTATTTCTCTTTAATGGCTAAGCCACGTGGGTCTGTGGAAGTCCTGAATGGGTGCCTGGAGAAGGTAATGGGATGGATGAAGGCCAATAAACTGAAGCTCAATCCTGATAAGACTGAGGTTGAATCTGCATTTGCATTTTTAAATCAGTTTCGTGCTGCTGTGACACCATCAAGCATAGAGAAAGACAGCGTCACAACAGCACGAAACTGATTTAAAAATCACAACTGCAGCACAAAACTGATTTAAAAATGCAAGTGCAGACTTGACCTGAGTTGCTGTTGGGGGATGGAGAAGCTGCTGGGGGATTGAGGAACCAGTCTGTCCTGAAGGATGTTGCACTCCCCTGAAGGTGAAGGTTTGTAGCTTGCGGATGCTACTAGATCCTGGCCTGCAGTGGAGACTCAAGTCTTTTCTGTGGCACACAGTGCCTTTTACCAGCTCCAGCTGGTCTGCCAACTATGATAATTCCTTCAAAAGTGTGATCTGGCCACAATAATCCATGCTCTGATCACATGATAGACCGCTGTACTGTGCTCTATGTGGGGCTACCTTTGAAAGCGGTTCATATACCTCAGTTGGTCCAAAATGACGGGCTACTGTCAGGGCTTGGTTACAGGGGCCGTATCACCTCTGTGCTGAAAGGTTTGCACTGGTTACCCATCTGTTTCCAGGCAAAATTCAGAGTGCTTGTTCTTACCTAAATGGCTTGGGTCCAGGACCATCTCCTCTGTACTGTCAAGCCCTGCGGTTAAGATCTGCCTCCCGAGCCCCGCTCTCTGTGCCCCTGCCTTCAAAGTTGAGGCAGGTGGCAGCTAGAGACAGGGTATTTTCTGTGGTGACACCTCACCTTGGAACACCCTCCCCTTTGAGGCTCACCTGACACCAACTTTACTTTCTTTTAGGCAATATTCTAAATGAATGAATCAATAAGACGTTTCTCTGGGGTTTGCTGTAAACAACTGCCTGCATGTTCTTCCTGGAAGAAGAATGCATTGGTACAGTCCATGGATGGTTCCTTCGATCTTGGGATATTTCTTCTTCCTCATCCATTTTAACTATTATTATTTACATTATTTTTATCACTTCGATAATGTGCACACAAAGTGCGTCATGCGCCCAAGCATCATCATGATAAACCAGAACTCTTTTCTGCATCAGTTATTATGTTCTGAGATTTATAAAGTTGGCCGACGTGCAAATACCATTTCCTCCAAAAATGGTTTATTTTGAATTCTAGTTTCTCCCCGTTTGATATAACATCACCTTCTTTATCATAGCCGGATCCCAAAGATTAACTAACTTCTGATATTTCTGGATCTTTCTGCATATCACCATTAAGTACTGAGTGACATCTTGATCCTTCCGTGAGGTGGTGGTTAGAGTGTCAGAGCTGGACCTGAGAGATCCAGGCTCAAATCTCTACTGTCCACTAGAGCTTACTGGGTGACCTTGGGCCAGTTCACCTGCTTTCTCTCTCAGCTTCATTGACCTCATGTGGTTCTTGTGAGGATAACATGGAGGACGGAAAAATAATGGAAGAAAGGCAGGATGAAAATGTACTGTCAATTAGCTCAGGCAATACTGATTATGGTAGACCAGAGGTCTGACTCAGTATAAGACTGCTCCATGTCTTCATAATTTATCATTATACACATATAAGATCTGAGTCCAATAAATAATAATCTAGAGGAACTTCATCACCTATATATACGAGTAACCTTTCCAATGTATTCCTCGTCCAATACCTGTAATTTTTCTAATTGCCAGCAATGCTTCCTCTAAGCTGTGGAGTCTTGTGAGCAAAAATTCTACTTTGTGAGCTACTGGGCACTGGCATTAAAGTTGTGAGTGAGCACATCCTTCCTGAGCTAAGACAAAAATGTGAGCTGGAGGCTAAAAAACTGTGAGCTAGCTCACACTAACTTAGCTTAGAGGGAACACTGGTTGCCAGGTACCATATAGAAATAATACACACGTATGCTTCTTTCAAAGTGGCACAAATAGAAAAAGACAATGCATCATGTCATTTATAATGCCAAAATCGCTAATGCAATGCATGCATAAATGCTTCCCCCCTGCCTTGTTTTTAACTATAGCCTGTCTTTGACCAGGTTTCATTAAAATGTGTCGCCCAAATGTTGTTCTAGGTTCTTAATACAAAGAAGCCATGGAAACCCATTTTTCTGCGAGGAGCTTCTCCACAACCTCCACATAAACAATGTCCTTCAGTACCACATAGTAGAACAAGACGAAGAAAGCGAGGATGAATGGGATAGCCTTTTCAGTAAGTTATTAGTCATTAGCCCTTCATTTGGTTAATATTTCCTGAATGGAATGCTCCAAAGACAAGCTGTCAGTGCAGGTGGGAGTGGTGCATGTGTGGCTGTGGTAGTGTTCACAATTCACAGCATCACAGCACAGAGTTTGTGCTGCCACTCATCTTCACTGCGGCTGAGTTCAGACTGGCAGTTTGCCCCGCTATAGCCACGTTTCAGTGACGTTTTAAAAGCGGATTAAAGGGGGCGTTCACACAGGCACATCTGCCTGGCGTTCCCCACCCGTAGGCAACTCGTGCTGTTCCACTTCGCTCCCGCATTTAATAGATACCTCATAAAAGTGGTAGCAAATCCCCGAAGAGTACCTTTATGCTGCATTTGTCCGCATCCCGGCAGTGTGAACACTACATGGGGAAGCCGGGAGCAACTCGCGTTGCGTATAAGGGAGCAGTGATATGATTGGCTGTGCTCCGCTCTACCGCCCAATGCAGTGCCGGGGCAGCAGGATCCTCCCCAAATCGGCTGGATGCCTATGTGTGTATGGGCGCATGGGCATCCATGTGCCCATGCACACATAGGCATCCAGCCGATTTACCAGGAAAAAGCTGTTTGCAGCCGCGCCTCCAGGCCAGCAGTCTGAACGCTCCTGTGCACCTCCTCCCAGTATGCTTCCGCATCAGTCTGAGCTGTGCCATGACTGGCTCCCGCTGCAAATTGCCAGTCTGTTCTCAGCCTGCAGTAGTTTTCCCCAGACTTTACAGACAGTATAGTTTGCCAGTTGATTATGTGCAGATTTCACCCAAACTTTTTCCTGCTTTTTCTCAGACCACCTTGTGGCAGTCTCTTTGGACGGATCACTCCTGAAATGTTTTGGGGAACTGTGTACATTTAGATGCATTGTCAAAGGTCCTGCCCACAGTGCGCCCACTTTCTCGCACACTCATTTTTTTTAGAGCAGCTGCCATTTTCTAGCACTGCTGCCCACTATGGTTTTGTTCATTATTTTCATATGCTACTGCAGGATCTACAAACACAGGGAGCATGATGAAGGCTGTTCAATGACATGCCTTGCTTCCTCCCACCTCCGCAATTGTCTTTCACTCACATACAAACACAGTTACTGAATCTCTGGGGGACCACTGGGCCCCAGAGTAGCTGGAACGGTGGGGTTGTAGGATCCCATCTACTGGAGCTCTGAATTTCCACCCAAGGAGTTGGAGGGGCTTCGCCATAGTCTGGGATTAGTGGCTTGGAAAGTGAGACAGGATGGCTGTGTACCTTACTTTAGATGCATGGCCTGGCAGGCTCTGCTTTTAGGTTCGTTCATTCCCCTGGCCTCCAGGCAAAAAGAAGAAGAAGACGAAGAAGAAGAGTTTGGACTTATAACCCGCCCTTCACTGCCCAAAGGCGTCTCAGAGCGGCTTACAAACTCCTTTCCCTTCCCCTCCCCACAACAGACACCCTGTGAGGTAGGTGGGGCTGAGAGAACTCAAACACAAACTGCTCTTTCAGGAACAGCTGCACCAGAGCTTGTGACTGACCCAAGGTCACATCAGCAAGTGCAAGTGGAGGAGTGGGGAATCAAACCCGGTTCTCCCAGATAAGAGCCCACGCACTGAACCACTGCACCAAACTGGCTCTCATTTGAGAATCTCAAAGCCTCACACATGGATCAAGGCTACGTAAAACAGGAAGGCTTGCACAATTGTATTGCTTTTAATTCTGAATTTATAGAACAGAATTTGGAAGCTGTTTTGGCATAGCCTACAGCCTGCTAGTTTCTTTGCTGTTTCCATATAGCTAACATCGAACAAATCTCTCTCACAAGCAGAAGGGTAGTCCATTGCTTGGTACCAGGTTTCATTAAAATGTGTCGTATCATATGAATGGTTGTTACTTCGCTGCTTCATCTTTTCCTCCTCAATAAAGCCGCTGCTCTTCTGAAGCCTCAAGATTCCAATTCCCTTGAAAACACAGAGACTGAAGAGTACATTTGCACCGTCAAGCAGAATGTGAAGCTGCACAACGTAATGCTCCCTCCGACGTTAAAAGGTGGGGCCAATTTGTGTGAACTCCTGCTCTCCTAAGGTAACAGGCCAGAGGTGTATTTGGAGGACCAGCACACTAGGCATAAGCAGCTCCACATACTAGGTAAGGCCTGGGTGCTGTTTTTGTGGCCTCGCATGAGCCCTCCAGTAGCAATAACAAAGGCCATGCCAAACTTTCCTTGAATTCCTCCAAATGACAGCACATACCCATAATGCTAACCATATGACGTGTTATCATGTCAGGATTGTCACCACTGCCCTGACACAGCACTGACCATTGCATGGACTACCAAGGACAGAACACAATGGATGCCAAAGCATGGAATAAGTGTTGCTATGTGTCACTGGAATCACAGGAGAATTTAATGGGGCAACGTCATTTCAGCAGCAGCACTGACTTCTGAGAAATGTTCTGCCTTAAAGCAGCTCTTCTTTAATACCTGTTGATTTTGAAACTTCCATCTCTCCAGAAACCTGCGTGAGGCAGTCACAAGTTAAAACAGTGCAGTAAAATCGTAAAACAAGCAACAAAAAACAAGCCAGGGCATAAAACAACATTCAGCAGCTTAAAATGATAATCGTACATTTGGCTAGAAGAGGACCATAAAACCAGCTTTAATTGTCGGAAATTCTCAGTTATAAGCCTGGTTTAAAAAGTGTTTTGGCCTGATGCCTAAAGAAGTAGATGGTAGGTGAGCCTCAAAAGGGGAGGACCTTCCAAAGATGAGGTGCCACCACTGAGAAAACCCTGTCTCTGGTTGCCCCCCCCCATCTCTGCAGGCGGGAGTACAGAGTAGGGATGGGCACAGACTGGGGAAACTGATGTTCATCCCACTTCGTGGTTTTCGAGGTCCCATGAACCATGACAAACCTCCCCCACTTCTGATGTTTTCTTAAACCTCACAAATGCTTTTCTGTCTGCATTGCATGACTTGACTTTTTTCTGGGTAGGGATTGCTCTGGCTGAGTTAGACAACATGAGCCCTTCGGAGCAGATGATAGTGAAATGTGCAGCTATCATTGGTGTGACTTTCAGCACAGAATTGCTGCTCCACATCCTTCCTGAATGGACCAAGATGAAAATGAACCAGACACTAGCAGCCCTGGTGGAATCCCGCATCTTTGAGTGTTTTACTGAAGGAAAAGTGCAGGATACTAGCCGGAAATGGGATGTATTCTCCCGGGACCTTTGCTACTGCCCAGATATTGATACTGTAGCTGTAGTGTCAGGTAGGTACATTCTTAGGAAATTGTTCAAAACAAGTTACATGCTTAGGGAGGAAGATCCTTAAGAGTTTCTGTATGTACGTATCAAGTGAAACAGGAGACAAGGTAGTGAGAGAGAGAACCATATGCACCTCCCTGATCTCCTTGGAGGAAGGACAGAATAAAGCAGAAGGGGGAGGGTGTAGCTCAGTGTCAGAACATTTATTTGGCATGCAGAAGGTCCCAGGTTCAATCCCTGGCATCTCCAGTCAAAAGGATCAGGTAGTAGGTGATGTGAAAGATCCCAGCCTGAGAATCTGGAGAACTATTGCCAGTTTGAATAGAGAATACTGACCTTTAGATGAATGGCCTGATTCAGTATAAGGCAAGCTTCATGTGTTTTCATAGATAGATAAACTGGCAGTTAAGTGGTCTTAAATAAGCAGTATTGTATAGGCAGGTGTGGCACTTCCCCCCACCACTTTCCACTTTGCTGAGCAGCTCCCCCACCCCTCGCAATGCTAGAATGTATACAGATATATTCTGACCCATCCTAGGATGTGGAGGAACTGAAAACCCTTCATTGGTATATGTCTGAATATGGCACATGTGAGACCAAGGTGAATTCACAACACAGAAACTGTTTTATTTCACTCCCACAAGAAAATGGTCAAGTCAGACTGTCAGGGACACTTCAGTTTTAAACTTGGCAGGTGAAAAGGCAACAGGAATGAGGAAAACTTTGTATAATTACACATAGTAAATAGTTTGATGCAAAAATATAGCTGTTTTGTTCTACAGACAGGTGTTTATAACTGTTGAGAGAGATCACTTGACTTGTCACTCTTTAGATAAATAGGCATAAGCTTATTTGTTACAAAATTGCTAAAGTTTGTGGAATTTATTTATTTAATTTGATTTTTATCCCTCCCTCTCTGCAAGCAGGCTCAGGGCAGGTTACAAATCACAAAGACAACAATATAATTTAGATAATTAAAACCATATTTCTGCTAAAAACACAAAACAAACACAATCAGGGTGGATATGCCTCAACAACAATGCTCAGTTTGGGCTGGTTCCATTTGGCCAGCATTGTCAGCAGGGGAGGCTGAGATAGATTTGGCTGTCCAGTGCCTCATCCGAAGGCCTGGCAGAACAGCTCCACCTTGCAGGCCTAATCTCAAGAGGGAGCTTGTTTCACCAGGCTGGGGCCAGGACAGAAAAAGCCCTGGCCCTAGTCAAGGTCACCTGGACATCCTTGGGGCTGGGGATAACCAGATGTTGATCAATTGGGCACAATGCTCATGAAGGACATATGGGGTCCTGAAGATATGCAGGTCTCTGGCTGCATAGGGCTTTGAAGGTTAAACCCAAAACCTTGAACTGGATCCGGTACTCTATTGGAAGCCAGTGCAGTTAGCGCAGCACTAGCTGAAGGTAAGCCCACATAAGCATTGCCATCAGCACACATTCTGCACTAGCTGCAGTTTTCAGGTCAAATTCAAGGGCAGCCCCATGTAGAGCGAGTTACAGTAATCCAATCTGGAAGTGACCACTGCATGGATCACTGTAGCTAAGTCCTGGGAAGTGAGATACAGGACCAGCTGCCTGATCAAGCTGCAGATTGTAAAAGGCCGATCGAGCAACGGTGACAACCAGGCCTCCACTGAAAGGGAGGCATCCAGGAGTACCCCCAAGCTCTTCACCCTTGGCGCTGGCTTCAGTGCTATCCCACCGAGGGTTAAGAGATTGATTCCCAATACCAGATTTCCCCAGCTCAGGTACAGGACCTCCATCTTCACTGGATTTAATTTCAATTGGCTCTGGTTAGTCGCGGCCTGTAATGCCCTGTTAGCCAAATTGCCTTCATTTATTAATAAATGTGGGGAGTTATGAGTATTAAATGGCAATAGGCATTAAATATAGGATCAGAACCTGTGTATATGGGGGTTTGATTTCCCAGTTCCAGAAATAGATGCAGAGGCTAGATTACTAAAGTAGTGATTTCTTTACTGAAGGATTCTTAAACATAGAAACATAAAATCAAGCATTCACACACACAATAACAGAACTAAAAAAGCAAAGGTGATTGATAGCTAATAGAGGGGTCAGTTATGGGGAGATACTACCTGTCCAGATGTGCAGAGGTCCATGAAGAAGGGATTATGGCCTGAACCCAAAGGCTTAGGGGTGGACTGCCAGTTGGCATCAGGGCAGAGTTACACAGTCTGAGGCCATGTGCCTGGATGGATATAGATATTGGAAAACAATGCATACCAATGGAAGGCCTTGGGGGCTGGTCTCAGGTGAGAACAATATATTACCTGGGCCAATGATGAGTCCCAGGGATGTGTGGCATCGGGATGGGCAAGGCCTAGATGTAACCAATGAGATCTCAGGGGGGCAGAGTCTAGGTATGATGGGATTAAGCCTGGTGCTGGATGACTGTACTGGGGCTAATTGAATGGATTTTATGACCACTGATAGTTCTGCCAAGGCAGTTGAATAGGTTCCCAGATAGAGATAAAAGATGGGAGATGGGTCCCTGATTAGCATCAGGAAAGATCATTAGTAATTGGAATGTTTGATTGGTTTATCTTGGTATCCTGAGGGATGGAGCAAGGAAGAACAAGTAGTGAGACAAAGAAATCACCCCTAGATATGGGATCACACAAAAGGGCTGGGTGAGGTTCTGGAGACAGGGTTATTCACCAGGTGACCTCTGAATAGCCTTTAGAAATGTAGATGTCTTACCTGGTGGAACTGCCATTGTTTCATATGCATATCTTCCTGGGTGGGGGAGAAGACTGGAAGTTTGCTCTGAGGGTTGCCTGGTTGTCACCTGAAAATGTAGACCCTGTTTCCAGAGCTATAACTTGCTCTGTGTTTTCAGGTCTTCCTTGGCCTGAGTTTTGTTGGTCTCTGGTTCAGGTTAGAAAGTGGGGTGCCCCTGTTATTGGGGCTACCAGAGTGTAAAGGTAGCACCTCTGGCAACAGCCCTATCGAATACCTCTGAGCCGGAGTCTGTCTGTCCATCAACAGATAGAGCTGGGTGTCATCAGCATACTGATGACAACCCAGCCTATACCTCTGGATCAACTGGACAAGGGGGTGCATATAGATGTTAAGCAACATCAGGGAGAGAACAGCCTCCTGCAGCACCCTTGGGTGTCAGTGGGACAGTTCCCTTCCAAGTGCCACCCTTTGTCCTCATGAAGGAAAGAGGAAAGCCATTGTAAAGCAGTCCCCCATATTCCAATGTCAGTGAGGTGGTGGGTCAGGAGATAGTAGTCGACCATGTCAAATGTTGCTGTTAGATCAAGAAGCAACAGTAGCACTGACCCGCCTCGATCTAGACGTCTCTGGAGATTATCCATAAGGAGGTGACCAGCATAGTCTCCGTCTCATGGCCAGGGTGAAAGCTGGACTAGAGTGATCACAGCATCATTCAAGAAAGCCTGGAGTTGTTCCACCAGGAAGCAGGAATATACATATACACATTGGTTCCAATTTTCCATCTTTAACACTTGATAGGGATCACACTTTTTTCCTAGGAGCTATTTCCCTCAGGGAAGGACTACCAGTTGCACTTCCCTTTTTCAGGATCCTCTACTTTCCTCTCTATTCACCCCCACTTTCCTTCTCAACTGACATTCTCAACTGCCACTCCCTCAACTCAACAGTAGAATGCTTCCTGAACCCCCTGTCAATCAGCATGTTCAGAAGGATTCTAATGCATCTGCAGTTAGCTGTCCTTCACAGCAAGATTATTTCCTGTCCCCTGTCTCATAAAGTATGGCACAACATGAGCACCATGGCTTTAGGTTTGGGCTGAAAAAACTGTTTAGAATTTACCCAGTAAGAAGAGCTTAGCTGTTTTGCTTTTATCCTCTCACTGCAGTAGATGTCTTGGGGGGACGGGATGTAGCACTTTAACAGAGTAAAACATTGATGGCCAAATGCCAACTTGTCTTTCAGATCTTGGACAAGTCATTGCCAACCGGATCAAGCATGAGGAGGCAGTGATGCAAAGCAAAGTCATGGTTTTCTGCACACCGCTGTTGATGGAAACCGCCTATGAGCTCTGGCTCCACAGCCAGAAAAGAGCATTACACCTCAAGTGTGCCAGTTATTTGGAATGTGATGCTCACCAATGCAAGTACTGTGGGGAAGGGGATTTCATAGCCTTCCACCGCTACGTCGTGGATGGCATGCTGTGGAAAATAGATTCACAGGAGCTTAGAAATGAGCCAGAGAAGGACATCCTGAGTGAGGCTGCTTCAGAAATTGTTTCTTTCACACTGAGAACCGTAGGTAAAGGTCTTCATTGCCACAAATCTATGGTGATGATGTAGCAGTGCCCTTGGTTATAGGGTGCTAGGGACCCAAAATGGGGAGGGGGAGAAAGACTTTGCTGCCAGCAGCAGGTAATTTGGGGATAGTTGTTACTGCTCACTTAATTAGGCTCACCAGTGACTCTGTGGCGAGGAGCTGAGGGATGGTAAACAAAGAAGGAAAGGTCAGTAGGAGAGTGAGCCCCTTTCCTTCCTTCCCTGAAATCACAGTACCAAGGGGCTTTCTGGGGTACAGTCTGAATGCTTGAAGAAAGGTTGTAACATCTTATTTCAGATAAGAGGAAAAAAGGGAGACAAAAGGCATAGGTAGGCTTTTGGGATACATTTTTTTGTCATTGGTCCTCCAGTATGCCAGAGCAGAACAAAGACTTAAGGCTGAGTGTGGTAGTGGTAGTGGAAAATGTCATCAAGTCACAGTTGACTGATGGTGACCCCATAGGATTTTCAAGGCAAGAGACATTCAGAGGCAGTTTGCCATTGCCTGCCTCCATGTCAGGACCCTGATATTCCTCGGAGGTTTTCCATACAAATATTATCCAGGGCTGACCCTACTTAGCTTCTGAGATCTGATTAGATTGGGCTAGCCCAGGCTATCCAGGTCAGGGCAAGGCTGAGTAGTGCTTTTAATAAATTGTTTAACTTTTAGAGTGCCGTAGAGATGTGGATTTTTTCAGTTTCGGTTTTCAGGAAGGGTTTTCGTGCCAGTATTCTGGATTAGTTGGATCCCCAATACTGTTTTGGAATTTTGGAAGTCCATTATTTTCTGTGGGGCTCAAGTGACTGGCTCCGACAAATGACAGCAGAATTGCAGGGTCCAATACTATAGGTCCCTGAACAAGTTGCCCCCAGCTGTCCTACTTGTCTCCACTGTTTCCCATGGGTGGAAATTCCATGCTTTCTCCAGAGCAAAGAAGCCAGTAGCCAAACACACAAGAGAAACCACTGACCAAAATCCTCCAAATGCAAACAGAACCAAAAAGCTCAACAGAAACATCAAACTGGATAATCCCAGAAGAACCACAGGCTAGTCTACTGCAATCTCTGGTCCTTTCTGCACTTGGATCTCATCCCTGGTTTTATCAGAGTTCAACTCAGGACACAATACCTTGCGTTTATCCCTGGTTATAACAGCATCTGTTTATCCCGGGACAAGTGTGGGGCGAAACCAGGGTGACCTCAGTGTAATCTGGAAACAAAAAATACCCCGAGATAATTACAGGGGTGAACTCGCATGTAGTGTAGAATGTAAGTTCAAGGACAGGGTTGAACCAGGATTTAAAGTCTAGTGCAGAAAGGTCCAATGTTATACCATGCTAAACTAATTGGTGGGGAGGGGAATCAGGCTGAGGAGCCTTCAAATGTTGGGCGTGAATATTCTTAAATATTTTCAGTATTTTGTCTAAGGCTTTCACAGCTGGAGTTCATTAGTTGTTGTAGATTTTCTGGGCTATGTGGCCGTGGTCTTGGCATTGTAGGACCTGACGTTTCGCCAGCTGCTGTGACTGGCATCCTCAGAGGTATAACACAGAAAGATGGAGTATCTTTCTGTGTTATACCTCTGAGGATGCCAGTCACAGCAGCTGGCGAAATGTCAGGTCCTACAATGCCAAGACCATGGCCACACAGCCCAGAAAATCTACAACAACTAATTTTCAGTATTTTTAGGGACCTGATTATCAGTATTCTTATATTGCCCCAGATAAATATACCCCCATACTCAATATAAATTGAATAAATTAATAACATATTTTCCATATATATGTTAAGACCTGTTAGCCAAATGGGCCTGTTGCCTGGTGTACCAACGCCCAATGATGAACACAGCCAGTGAGATTCCAGGAGCAAACTTTATTGCAACAAAGGGGACCTCAGCATCAAAACCCAAGGATTCCATCCAAATGACATAGGCACCGCCTTTTTATAGATTGAAATAAACAACTTTCAGACATGCGCAGATGACTATCGATTACAAAGCTTAAACTTCCTTTATGTCTACAGTTGCCAAGCATATATGTCTTTTTACCCTTATTTGGAATATTCAGTTGCCTCCTAAGCTTTGCAAAACAACTTCCCTATTTCTAAAGACAACTTTTGTTTAATCTGCCATGTTCTGGAACATCTCACCCACTTCACCACATCCTTTTTTTGCACATTAACTGAATTTAGCTTGCCTAAGATTTTAGCTGGCCTAAGCTGCTTAAGGCACAGCAATGTTTAACATTTAAGATGGTGTTACTCTTGCCTATCAGACTGGAAATATTCAAATGCACATCCATAGAGCCTAGTTATAACATTGTCTTATTTCTAGCTGGTAACTGTGTGTGGGGGGGGCTCATTTTGTGAAGTGAGTTTTCAGGCTTGGGGGAACACGTGTTAATTAATATAACAGAGTTGCCCAGTCACAGAAGTGTGATGTTGCATACAGTAAATAAACTGAAGAAGTATATTACAAAAAGGTAAAACTTGCATTTATTGAAGTAGATTCAATTCACACCCATGTTGCAGCTGAAAGACAGAGAGAAGCCTAATCTAAAGAATGCCATTCCCTATCACAAATGGCCAGCTAATCCAACTGTAAGAGCGCATAGCTTCTGTACAAGAGAGCTGTAGATGCGTCTGGCTCCTTGCAGAGCCATGAGGAGAGAGAGAATAAAGGCCACAGGAAAAGAGTATGGGTCAGAGAGAAGCACCCAGGTTAAGACAAAGAGAGGCATCCCATTCCTTTAGGAGATAACACATATATACATCTAGAGCAATGTAGCACACATACCCCTCCCAATGTCCAGGCATGCTGAATCACTCTACTTGAGCACCAGGGTCCAATCTAGAGGTATTTTGAACCATTTGCCTGTTGCTCCTGCTAGCTGGCTGAGGTTGTTGTGATCAGCTGGGATTTTCATTTTATTTATGACTTATTTATTTATTTATTAGATTTATAACCCGCCCTCCCCAAACAGGCTCAGGGCGGCTAAAAGATGAGGCACGTATGCCAAGGTTAATGCAGCTAAAAACAGAATAAAACAATCATTTAAACAATACAATAAAATACAGGTGCTCTAGTTGTCACCAAAGTTCTTAATAGCAAGATGGGGTTCTGGTAAAGATGGTCCCAGAACAACGAGGTAACAAAGTAAGTTCCAGACAGCACTGCCATCCATTCTTCATCCCAGGGCCATCTCGCTCCCTGATGGTACCCACTCCATTTGGTGGTGGTGGTGCGGTGATGGTATAGTGGTGGTGGCCGCCCCTACTCAAAAGCCTGGCGGAAGAGCTCTGTCTTACAGGCTCTGTGGAACTGTGCAAGGTCCCACAGAGCCTGGATCTCCTCTGGGAGCTCATTCCACCAGGTAGGAGCCACCACCGAAAAGGCCCTGGCCCTGGTTGCAGCCAGTTTGGTATCTTTGGGGCCTGGAGTTACCAGGAGATGTTGAGTCCCCGACTGAATTTTAGTTCATCTTCTAGTTGCAGGGAGAGGGCATCCCCCCAACTTTGCTTCCTTCCCTCTCCCCCATATTCCCCTTTCTTTCCTCAAACCAATCCCCCCTTCTTTTTCTTTCCAATCCTCCACCAAACCAATCCCTCCTTTGTCTTTCTCTTTCTCCCAAGTCAGTCCCCCTTCTTTATCTCTCTCCAAGCCAATACCCCCATATTTTCCCTTCCCCCCCAAGACAATCCCCCCCTTCTTTCTCCCTCCTTCTTTTTCCCTACCTTTGAGCCCAGCAGTGGTGGCAGTGCCTGGAGCAGCTCCCACTGGCAGCCAGGTCCAGAGCAGCTCCTAGTGTCTGTCATGGTCAGACCCAAAGTCTCTCCCAGTGTTCCTTACTGTTGCAGCTCTGCCCAGAGTCTCTGCTGGTGTTCTGCAGCACTGCAGCTGGGCCTGGAGCCTCTCCTGGCATTCCCCACAGCTGCAGCCAGGCCCAGAGCAGCTCCCAGTATTCCTTGTTGCTGTGGCTGAGCCCAGAGCCTCTCCTGGCATTCCCTGCTGCCATGACTGGGCCCTAGGGTTGCCAAGTCCACCTTCACCCCCAGCGGGGGACTTTGCGGGGCGTTCCTGAAGGGGGCGGGGCATCCCCGACGTGATGACGTCACATTGGGGACAGCTGCCCCCCCCCGGCTGCGTGCCCATTGCGCGCAGGGAAATGCTGGCTCCTTGCACTTAAAGGGAGCCCTTTACATGCAGAGAGCTGGTGTTTCCCCGCTCACTCCAATGCCAGCTCCGTTTAAGTACAGGCAGCCTTCCCCACACGCTTGATCTTGAGCAGAGATCGGGCTTGTGGGGAAACGCCAGCTTCCTGCACTGCCCCTTTAAGTGCACGAAGCTGGCATTTCCTGGCACGCCCAATCTCTGCTTGAGATCGAGCGCGCAGGGAAGGCTGCCTGTACTTAAACGGAGCTGGCGTTCGGGTGAGTGGGGAAACATCAGCTCTCTGCGCTTAAAGGGAGCCCTTCAAGAGAGAAGGGAGAGGGGTGGCTGTGAGTGTTGAGGTTTGGGGGCGGGTCTTCCCCCACCGGCCATCTGGCTGGTGGCGGATAGAACCCCCCACCCAAAGCGGGAGATACCTGCCAGGAACCCCCCCCCAAAGCGGGAGACCACTGGGCCCAGAGTGGTACCGAGCATTCCCTGCCCCTGCAGCTGGGCCCAGATTGGCTCCACAGGAGCAGCAATAGCAGCCAGGCCCTCAATGATAAGTTGTGGTGTCTGCACGTGCACAAGCAACACTTTTTATAGAGGGGGATTTAAGCCCCCCAGTGTATTTTTTTTAAGTTTTCAGATATTCTGCAAACAAGGACAGGGAGCGGTGGCGCAGGCGGTAAAGGAAGTCTGCCTTAACAACTGGTCGAACAGCTTCGGCTGTTCGAACCCCCACCGTGGTCAGGGTGAGCTCCTGGCCCTATGTCCCAGCTCCCACCCACCCAGCAGTTCGAAAGTCCGTTAGAGGGTGAATAGATATAAGGGGTACTTGCTATTAGAGCAGGGGGCACCCGCCCCTTGTGTAGCAGCGACGGTGGAGAGTGATGGACGGCGACAGCAGATGAGACATGGTGGCTGGCGAAGGCGAGAAGGCGAATGGAGGAGGCCGGACCAGCAAGGCACGGAGGCAGAGTGACACAGCAGGCCGGAGCCTGACATGGACAGAGGCCGCTGCGAGCATGGGCGGAAGTGCGGAATGGTTCCGGCCTAGAGAGGGAGTCGTGATGGCCAGGAAGGCAGAAGGCGGAACTTCAAAGGACAGCGCCGGGAAAGGACGCCGCCGGACTGTCCCCTCGCAAAGAAAAAGATCTGCTACAACAAGAATCAGGGTGATTTCCCACTAAAACTGCTGCGGGGTTGCGCCGCCGTTTGCCCCGAGATTTTTAGTCAATTTCACACCCGAAGCCGCGGGGCTGCATTTTGACCCGCGGCTTCACCCGATTTCCCCGCAGTTTCATAATCCTGTTTTTTGAGGATTACGAAACTGCGGGGGAAATCGAGCGAAGCCGCGGGTCAAAATGCAGCCCCGCGGCTTCGAGTGTGAAATTGACTAAAAATCTCGGGGCAAACGGCGGCGCAACCCCGCGGCAGCTTTAGTGGGAAATCACCCTCAGGGTGCCTGGTAGGATATTCACTTCCCCTACACATATGTGGCCCTAGTTTAGGATTGGTAAAATTGGAATACATGTAAGCCACTCAGAGCCCTTTGGGGGTGAGCGGGATAGAAGTCGAATGTTAAATAAATAAATAAATAAATAAGGTCTACTCCCTTTGATTTACATTGAAAGTTTTCAATCAAACTGGTGCAAAGAATGAGGTATGTCATTTTGGATCCCCCTTGGGGAGAAAGGCAAGGAGGAAATGACGTAAATAAATATTTTGTGATCATGTCCACAGTTATTACAAAACAAGCTCTGCCTAACCTTTTCCCCCCTGGAGTTGTTTGTTTTCATGCTGGAGGTGATGTAGTCCTAGCTATTATAATTAGATGCCAGATTAATTCACTGTGGTCCCGGTCACGCGTAGTGGAAAATGCGGGGGGGGGGGGAGGCATGGCTATTTGTGCCACTGCAATCTAAGCCGCCATTACCTGATCCGACGGCAGCAGTGGCAGACTGGGGTTGTTTCCGGTGGCGCGTGTTCCTGGGGCGCATCAGTGCCGCAAAAGGAATGTGCTGGAGCGATCAGATGGAGGACGTCCGTCTGTGGCCTGCCGCAAGCGTTTGCTACTGGAGTTTCCCAGGTAGTTTTTTAATTCGCAGCTTCGGCTGGGCAGTAGGGGTTGGGGGTGGGTGCGTGATGCTTGCCAGATGTGTCCATGTGATCACGCCCATTAACTCCGCCTGGCATTCATCCCTCTCGCGTGGCTAATAGTGCATGTGATCGGAGCCTGTGTTCTTTTTAACCCTCATGGATATATCTCCTAACAGATATGTCACAGGAGGTAAATCAAATATATAGCCTATAATATATTTTATTTCTTTATGGACTAACCTCCCAAATCTTTGAACGAGTTCACACTCCCATCATCACATATGAACAGACCACCCGTTGTCTTAGCACACTTCCAACAGATTTCTATATTTCCGGAGATTTTCACCAATCTAATCATGGTAAAATGCCACTGGAAATGCAATTTCAGACATTTTTCTCCAGTGAGATAAACTTCAAAGACTTTCCTAAAGAGTTCCCCCCCATTTACAGGTAGGGATAGGGATAGATTACTAATCTCTTTATAAAAGTGCTCTCCTAAGCAGCTCTGTTTTACACATTCTGCAGAAGGGTTAAAATGTGGGAGACTAGAAAGGCAGGGGTGGGGTGGGGGAATGTTCATGCCTGTGACCTAGTTGTGAGATACTACAGCAAGAAGCGTTCAGATCAGCATCTCTTTCTGTTTGACAGGATCGGAGATAAATAGTGCCGGAAATATTGTCGAGGCTTCAGATGAGCTATTAGTGCCCAAGGTGCCAGAAGTTCCCTCTAAGACATCTAAAGGTAAATCTCGCTTCTTGAAAGGAGGGATGAATGGCACTGCTGATGGAAACCTTGAGTGCTGGTTTAGTGGGTAAGCAAAGAATCTCTCACTCACAACTTTAATGCCAGTAGCTCACGAAGTAGAATTATTGCTCACAAGACTCCACAGCTTAGAGGGAGCACAGCCCCACCTACCTTACAAGGTGCCTGTTGTGATGAGAAGAAGGGAAGGTGATTGTAAGCAGATCTGGAAAATGGGGTATAAAAACCAAATCCTCTTCTTCCTCTTCTTCTTCTTCATATCGAAGAGAGAATGGCCCCAGTCAGCACCTGAGCACCCACTTGCTTTTTCTAGTCCTGGCTGTGAGATGAGAAAGCTTGGTGTAATGTAAGAAACAGGAGAGAGACTGCTGCCTTTCAATCACATCAACTGCATGATGGCTTTGAGCACAGATAGCTTCAAAAGTGGGTTAGACAGATTCTTGGAGGAGAGGTCTGTCAGTGGTTGTTAGCTATGGTAACTAAAGAAAACCTTCATATTTGAAGGCAGTAAACCTCTGAACGCCAGTGCTAGGAAGCAACATCAGGGGAAGATCTTGGCTGATGAGCCCTGTTCACTGGGCCTCCAGGGCAACTGGTTGGCCTTCACGTGAAAGAGAATGCTGGACTAGATCCAGCAGGGTTCTTATGTTGGTATGTCAGGAGAGGGCTACGGTAGCAAAACAGCAGATGTGAATGACAGTGGTTCAGCAAGAAGAGAGTTCTTTGTCTCCTCTGAATTAGTGCTGGAAGTGTCACAGCATTTCCCCCCCCTTCAGAATCTAAAGGGTAGCCATGTCAGTCTGCTGCAGCAATAATAACAGGGGGCATTTTAAAAATGAACAACTTTTTATTCCAACATAAGCTTTTGTGGACTGCAGCCTCTCTTCTTCAGATCCAGTGGATCGGACTTTTTACATAACAGGGTGAAAAACAAAACCGCAGGGTCAAGGTTCCAGGAAATGCAGGAAACAGATCTGAATTTCTATCATATTTCTTCCTGTAGTTTCTGCATTTCCTGGCCCCTTGACCCTGCTGTTTGTTTGTTTCTTTCCTCACTTCCTGTATAAAATGTCTGCATTATGAGGATTTGCTCATTGGAATTGATGGTGCTGACTGTAGTTTATAAGGTACAACAAGACTCCTGTTTAAGTTTTTAAAGTGTTCACCTTAACAGTACTTTGTTTTTTTCCCAAATGTTTTCAAACATTTGCAAACTGGACATAGGCCCCTAGGTTTCTTCTTGCAATGATGGGAGGGGGAAGCAGGTCACTGTACTAAAGATGTCTTTTCCCAGTCAAGAGCTATAAACAGATATAAATGTTTCCAGTCAGAAGAATGCTTGGGGAGAGAGTTAAATCCTTTCTTCCCAAGTGCAATGGCCTCAGTCCGGATGACCCCTTTAATGGCGAGGACTTTTCCCTTACTTCTGGTTGCTCAGTTTGAATGTGATTCTTTAAGGGATGTGTCCTCCCAGCTGATTTCTCCCACAGTGAACACAGGTACTCACCCCTATATATGCACATGTTGTGTACATTGTTAGCAGGAGCTGACTGTGTGCTAGCAGAAGGAGGAGGCTGCATTTAGAATAAAGTCCTCCTGAGGCTTGTTGCTTCAAGAAAGAAATAGATTTTTAATGGTTGAAGAAATCCATACTGTAATAGGAAAGGAGAGAGAGAAACACTCTAGCTAGCTGTCTAAGCTAGGATGGAAAGAGATTCAGATAGTACACGTTGATCTAATCTGTCTGTCTCTTTGGCTTTCTATCGCAGTAGAGAAGAGCAAGAGTCCAGTAGCACCTTAAAGACTAACAAAATATGTGGCAGGGCATGAGCTTTCATGAGTCACTGCTCACTTCTTGAGATACCAAAAGTACTTTCTATAGTCACCTTCTGAAGTCTGAGGCTAAGAGACAGCAAAAAGTCCTTCAACTCCAACAACTCTGTTGTTAATTGTGGTTACTAAGGATGTTAGTATATTTAACGCTGCATTTTTAGGTAACTAAAGTTCAAAGGGAGAATGGTTCTGAGCATACCACTGAATTCTGCTTTTTTTCAGTACTGGAGTCGTTGTCAAACATCATTCCTAAACGTCCATTTTGGATGAAATCAAGTTCTGGTAAAGATGTTTTATCCCCCCTCCCCAACTACACATACATGAAGTCTCCTTCTTCTTCTGTGAATTGTTACAATCTGCAATTCGAAATCTAGCCAAGTTCTTGGGAATTGCAGATGTATCTTCATGGGATTCTTGCTGTTCCAAGCAACACTGTCCTATGGATCTGAGTTGGTGTTATTTGCACAATGCTCAGAATGTCCAGGTGTTTCTTGAGACTTCTAGGCACTGCTTCAAAGGCTCCAATGACAACTGAGATGCTCTAACTCTGTTCATAGGTCTTGGTATTTAGTAGCCTTCTCCTGTTCTTTCTTTTCTATTCTCCTATTTCCTGGGATTGCAGTGTCAATGATCGAAACCCTATTTCTCATTTTTTCCCTACAATTGTGATATCAGGGGTGTTATGCTCCAAGTGTTTATCTGTTTGTAATTGGAAGTCCCAAAGAATCTTTGTTTTAGCATTCTCCTTGATCTCGTGTGGTTTGTGGTCTTGTAAATTTCTGGCTGATGGTAAGCAATACTTCTTGCAAAGATTCCAGTGGAAAATAGCTGCAACTCTATCTTGAGGTTCTTTATAATCAGTTTGGGCAATTTTACTGCAGACACTGACCATGTGGTTGACTGTTTCATCCTATGTCTTGCAAAGTCGATATTTGTTGTCATCATTGGTCTTCTGAATCTTGGCTTTCATACTTTTCATTTCAAGTGCCTGCTCTTGTGCAGCTAGAATTAGTCCTTCTGGGTCCGGTCACATGGAGAATTGCTGCGGGAGAGCCATGAATGCTGGGCGGATTTTATAGGCATGATCACATGGAAACATCTGGAAAGCGTCATGTGCCCATCAGCAACCTGTAGTGTCCCGCCAAAGATGCAGAGTTTAAAAGTACCTGGGAAAATCCGCTGTCAACTGGTTGTGATGGGCTGCAGATGGATGCTCTCCAGCGCACTCGTCTCGCATCCCTGCTTCCTGGTTGGAGCACACCGGAAACACGCACTGACAGAAACAATGCCAGTTCACCACCGTTGCGTCTGATCATGTTGGGGCGCATCAAATTGCGACGGCGCAAATAGCTTCCCCTCCCCTCCACATTATCTGGCATGTGTGACCAGGGCCTCTGTTTCTTTTTTCAAGCGCCAATTTTGGAGCCACTTCCAGGTATTTTCACTATCAATTTTATTCTCTATGTCTTTCAGATATTGGCCATGCAAGTGCTTTTCCTTCCAGTTGTCAAAGTGAGTTTTGATTGCAATCTTTTTGTAATCTTCTTTGGTTTCTGTAACTTTAAATAAGTCTGTCTTATAGACTTCAACTAGAAGCTTCTCTTTGCTTTTCTTGGTGTAGTCATTCAGTGCTTGTTTTTCTTTTTTCAACTTTTTGCTTAACTTCCAGGAGACCTCTTCAACCTGATTTTCTTGGTAAGTAAAGATAACCAACATCACTTCTTGAGTGTTGTGAGTGATTCATTGTCATTATCTTGTGAGTTTTGCCATCTATTGCTTCTAATTCTGCTTGTTTCCAATAAATAACGCCAGCTGTGTATCTTAGAACTGGGACTGTCCACATGTTAATTGCCTTTGCTGTGTTGCCTCCATTAAATTTTGTTCACAATATCTTTTTAACTCCTTGCTTGTATTTTTCTTAACAAGGGTAAGTTTGATGTTGGCCGATTTTCCACAAGCGCTGCTCCGCGCTCACTCTTCCCTTTGCCCCGATGGTATGTGTCAGTTTCACATTAAGTGCTGCATGGCCACATTTTGCCCCACAGCTTTGCGCAATTTTCCTTGCATCTACTCAATCCTGTTTTTTGAGGATTGAGTAGATGCGGGGAAAATTGCACGAAGCTGCGGGGCAAAATGTGGCCACACAGTACTTAGTGTGAAACTGACAGGTACCATAGGACCAAAAGGGAAGAGAGAACGCAGAGCAGTGCTTGTGGGAAATTGGTCGTTGTCATCTTCCAGTCTTCCAAGACATTTGTAGTTTTCTTCAAAGTTCAGTGTTTTATATTGTTGTTGTTTGGCATCTTGATTTCTTCTTGCTCAACGATCTTTCCTCTATTCAGTGCTAATCCTGCACACTTGTCTAGGCCAAATTCCATTACTATATGCTGAATATTCAAACTGTATTGAGTAAAGAATCAATCTCTAATGATGACTTTCCATACATTTTCAAGTCATCCATTTACAATGGCTGTGGTCACATGTGTGAGATAATGCAGGGGGGAAGCAAGGCTATTTGCTCCGTAGCAATTTGACCCTCATTTACCCGATCACACAGTCCGTGGAAGCTGCGGGAGCAGCCTGTCACTGCGTGGACAAATGCAAGCCGCGGGTGAATTGGGGGGTTTTTTGCCGCATGTTTCAGATGTGCTTAAACGGGGGATTGATGAATCTCATCTCCACACTGAGGGCTTCCTATGGCAGTATGTGATGATGCGCATACTGGGAAGGGGGGAAACAGCACAGAGTCAGGATGGCCTGATGAGACCATCCCAATGCCATGAGAGCGTGCTGGCGCGATCACACGGGAATGTCCGTCTGTGGTCCATAGCAACCCATTTGATAGTGGACTTTCCCTAGTGTCTTTTAACTCCACTCTTGCGGTGGAGCAAAACGGTTGTCGACGGGTGCGGGCAGAGAGTCTGGCCAAATGTTCATGTCTGATTGCGCCCATTAAATCTGTCTGGCATTCGAACCTGTGGAGTCTTTGGAGTCTTCCCAGAATTCTTTCCAGAAGGTCGTTGTCTTTTATTTGTCTGGTTTTACTTCTACTTTTTCATCTCCCTCTACTGATTTGTAGAATTGTCTTTGGTTAGTCTGGAATTGGAAGTTTTGTCTGTATTGCTGGATTCTACTTTTGTACCTCTTGATCTTCTTGGATATTGCAACAATTCCTTGTTTGATTTTTTCCCCCTGCAACTTGGGCTGTTTTTGTTTTTTTTATCTGATATTTTTTCCTGTTTGCTTTTCTCCTTCCATTCTCGATAGTCCTTTCTTTTAATTCTTTTAAGGCACTTAAGTCTGAATGGCATTTATTGGTTTTTTCCCCTCCAATTGCATTTGCCAGTTTACTTTCACCTTAAATCCTTTCACTGCCTTTTTCTTAATGTCCATTGCCAGTTATCTTGTAACCTGTCTGGTGGTGGTGGTGGTGATGATGATAATGATTTGGATCATGGTTTCATATTGTAAATATACTGTGTGCTTTTCTTTCTTACCTCTAGCATCAATGAGCATTGCATTCCTCAAGGAAATTGAAATATCAAAGCACATGATTGGAAAAGGTAGGCTCATTTTTAATGTAATAGATTACTATTGAAAAAATAAAAGGAATAGCTAATAGGTCATGGGATGAGATAGACATATCCCACTCCAAAGTTTGCAGGGGGGAGTCTGTCTACCACCTGATGAATCATTTATTAACTTCTAAATTTCCTGTCCTGCAAAAATAATTCCTGATTAGAGCTGAGTCATCTTAGGTGGGGAGGATTGTTTTTTTAATACTTCACCAGGCTGTGCAGTCCAAAATTTACTAATCAAGATCTGATCTGAACAATACCCATTTGCAATTATTGGAAATACTCCCAGCTCTGAGCAGAATTATTTCCAGCACTGTGGCAGAAGTCTTCCAGTTGGTCAGTTATTCTGACACCTCTCCACCTCTTGGCTCATGCAAACACATGCACTTGATTTTACATTCCAGCGGGGGAGCTCAGAGGCTGACCAGAAGCAGCCTATATCAGTACCAAAATCAATTCTGTGGTACAGGTATTCCAGGAGTGGGATTGCATCAATATTGATAGAATCAGTACGTCCCAAGGATCTTCTGATGGTGGTAGCTTCTGAAATTTTATCACAGACTTAAAATCCAAAAGGTGCGTCTTTTGTAGTGGATCTAGCAGCTTTAGCATGCTGCCCTGGGACCCCAAGACAGTGAAGGGAGGGAGCGACTGAAGGATTAGGACAGGGAGTCTGTAACCAGTCCAGATTTTTTGTGGTGTCAGAAGATGGGCTTAAAGAGATGAGTCACATACAAGGATTCTAAACTATTGCTTCTGGGCAAGATGCAAACCTTGTATTTTTAATTATTGCTCAAGAGTAGCAGCACCCCTGCCCTGCCCTGGATAACTCAGGCAAGCCCCATCTCGTCAGATCTCAGGAGCTTAGCAGGGTCAACTCTGTGATGTACTTGGGTGGGAGACCTCCTTGAAATACCAGAGGTGGAAGGTGGGGGCAGGCTTTATTCGGCCACCCCTCTGAATATCCTCCAGGCCCCCAGCAGGATCAGTCACCAGAGGTCGCCATGACTTCCAGGTGCGTGTGCACTTTCTCTCTCTCTCTCTCACACACACATATATATAGTTTTTAAAAAAGAGTAGCAGCATCCCTGTTATTGTTTGCATCAGTGTTTTCCAAACTCTGTTTTAGGGAACTCCTGGATTCTTTGGACATTTGTCTTGCATCAGCCATCTGAGTTGGAACACATACCAGGGCTGCTGTTTTTTATAAGCTTAGAAACTGTCCCATTAAGAAGTAGCCAACTGGCCTTCAAACAGATTTTAAAACATAGCTGGGGAGCAGTAAAGATTGTGGGTGATGCTGAAGCTCGGGTGATACACAGTCACAGGGTTCACATTTTGTCCTTTTGCACATGGGCCCACCAAACTGGAAAATAGCTTGTTTCACTGGGAAGGTGAAGTCAATAAATTATAAATGTTCTGTGTCCGCTCAGTGCTATTTAGGGGTCTTAGTTATTATGCCAGCTATTGACCGGCTGAGATTCTGCCCCTTGTCCCTTCACACACAGTTGTTACTGTTTGTGGGGATACTTTCCTCTGATGGGATTCCGTGAGGCTGCATAGTGCCTCTGAACGATACAATGGGGTCCCTGGGGCTGCTCACAAACATCCTTCTTCCCTGTACCATCTGGTTGGGTGCCATTGGGAAAGGCCTCACCTGTCCCATGCCGTCATTAGCATGGGAAAGTAGCTTCCTTGCCAATCTGAAGTCAAAACTGGGTCTTTCCAAAAGAAGTTTTTTCCATGCTCTTTCTGGGCTGTATAATGTTGCCTACTTTACAAACAGAGTTCTTCACATGAAAGGGTTACATGCAATGCTCCCTCTAAGCTGTGGAGTCTCGTGAGCAGAAATTCTACTTTGTGAGCTACTGGCATTAAAGTTGTGAGCGAGCAATTTGGCTACTGCATCAATTACTTTGCTCTGGAGCCCTCCTTTCTGAGCTAAGGCAAAAATGTGTGAGCCGGAGGCTAAAAAACTGTGAGCTAGCTCACACTAGCTCAGTTTACATGGTGCCAAGCATACTCCAGGGATGCAGATCCACAGGTGCCTCTGGTTAGTGTCTTGGCAACAAAGTTCAGTCCAGCAGGGTTTGGATCCAAACAGTTTTTTTCTATTGGAGAAAAAGAAAAGAGGGGGTTTCCTTTTGACTACCAAAAAAGGTCTGTGTTGGAGACCTGTGTGGACCCCAGGCATATGGGATGGGGAGCAGAACTGGGCAAGAATTGGGGAGAATTGGGCAAGATTAAGTGGGGGGGAAAAACCCTGTCTGCATCCAGCCCAGCAAGTGAAGACGCTGTGCAACTTCCATTTGAGACTTCAGCAGAAGGCCAGTCAAAGTGGATGCTTAGTGGGTTGTAATATTTGTACCAATACATTATATCCCTTCCCTTACTTTACGAAGAAACCACTGAGTGTGTTCTAGACCAATACATTTATCTTAACTTTCTTTTTCACAAAGGCACGGACCCCAACCGGACACAGTTAAATGTGAGAGACTTCTTTAGGTATGGTTGGCAAAGACTTTTCTGTTCAGGGATATAATTGGGGAGCAGCATTTTGCTTGGACCCTGAGGGATGATTCAATGTACATGTTTATACATGGCTCCTTCCGTCATGTCATTATACCCCACAGAAGCTCAGTGTATGGTACCAGTTTTAAATGTGCACAAGTTTTCCCATGCTTTTCTCTGTTCAAGTCATTCCAGATGTACTCTTGTCTAAACAGTACCCAGTGGTAGTAAAGGATGAGGAATTGCCAGTAGGTGCACTTAATTTTCACTGAGTGACTGATTTATCACATTTTTATCCCACCTTTCCTCCAAGGAGCTCCGAACAATGTACATCATCCTCTTCTCCATTTATCCTCACAGCAATCCTGTGGGTTACATTAGGCTAAGAGAGAATGACTGGTCCAAGTTCCCCCAGGAAGCTTCATGGCAGAGCCAGGGTTTGAAACTTAAATTTCCCGGATCCTAGGCTGACACCTTAACCACTACACCACTCCAGCACCTTAAGGCATTGCCCTTTTATGGGCAGAAAAGTAAGAACCTCGAGAAAAACAAACCTTCCAGTATGGTGTAGAATATGAAGGCTAAATCAAGCTACTGACTTTTAAATGCTCCTTAACTCTCCCAATGGATCTTGGGTTTCTTTCGGGTTGTTAAAGTGTACTAAACTGTACTAAATTGGTTCATGGGTGGAAGTAGAAATGCAGTATTTGAACCATGCTGTTTCAAGGAACAAAACATATTTCAAGCTTGGTAAGGTGCAGGGGGAAAAAATCAAGTTATCTTTCAAGTTCCTAACTGTCAAAGGGACCACAGATATTGCAGCTAAATCCAGCAGTGAAACCGTGACTATGATGACAGAAAAAAAACAGTTTATAGGCTTTGATCTACTGGTAGTTTCTGTAGAGGGAAGAGATTTCCATCTACAAAGCTCACTTTCTTGCCTTCCCCTCCTGCTGCAGGTTCTAATCCTCCCTAATGCTGTTCCCGGGGGAAGGAGATCCCCAGTGATAACATGGGGGAGGAGTTGGAGGTTGGCAGCAGGAGGTAGGAATCAGCAAAAATAAGGCTCCCGTCCTGTCCTCAAAGTCTTCTGTTCAATCCAAGCCATTAACTGTTAATCAGACTTGCTTGCTCTGAGGATAGTCATGGCAGCCACCCCCCCACACCCTTTGTCACTCACGTTCCCTTCACAATGTGTATGATTGTTAAAGAAGGAATAGCACACCAGAAGGCTTTGAAGGAATCCAAAGGTCAGGTATGTGAAACCAACTATGTGGAAGCATGTTTATTATAGACTACTTCTTTCCACATCAAAGCTTTCTTTGCACATGGGGAATATAATGTTTGGATCAGCCCTACTCAGGTGCTTTCCATGGAGTCAAACTGACCGTTCACCTGGCCTGATACTAACCATCCCAACAGGTGTTTGGTCCCATAGCAATAAGAGACCTTTTGCAACTCAGGTATCCCTTTTAGGACATTAAACTAGGCGCTTTATGCATGCAAAATACACACCCTGTCTCTGGTGTATGCAGTTCGAAAGTTCTGGTACAATTCCATGACCAGAAATTATAATTTTATGACCCACTGCCTACTCCAAGGTAGCTAGACATTGGCTAATGAGCAGATACAGATGTTTGTCTCTCCTACATGGAGCTAGAAAATGACATGGGATCAGTGGAGCGATAGCCAAGAAACTGTATTTTCGGTGGGTTTTTTTTACTGTATTAAAAATCACACTTTTATGGAAGTGATTTGAGCAGAATTATATACCACAGCAGACATAAGGCACTTCTTTGTCTGGCTTGCAGGTGTCTCCAACCCTGATAACAGGTAGTGGGTGCCACAACAAAATGGCTGCTCTGGTGATGGCGGGGACTGATCACAAAATATGGGGTAGCTCCACAAAACATTAGACGACTGCAAGCCAAGCATTGTCCTCTGATGGAGGCAGCAGTTTCCAAATGGATATTATAATTCCAGACATGTAATGAGGCCCTAATCCCATTCTAGCATGTGGTTTCTAGGGAGTCTCCCATCAGAGAGTCTACAGGTCCAGGAGTGCGTGGGGTCGGTTGGTACAGGACCAGTTCACAGGGTGTGAGATACTGGTGAACTCAGAGCATCACAGTCTTGGTGAATTGTGAGTTTCAATGGCATGTAGAATGATCTGCCATGCATTAAAGCTTAAATGCCCCAAGTCTTCAGGTGGTATGAAGGAAGCCCAAAGGAAAAAATTGTCTGGGAGGCTCTGGAGATTGAAATAAGACCCTCACACCCGTTGGAGAAGTGAATGGGGCAGAGTCATTAGGAATGAGATGGCCACTCCTATCAAATTTTGTTTTACTCTCACAGGCCTTAATTAATCTAGGGTCACCCAGCAAGCCTCATAGCTGAGCAAGGATTTGATCCTTGCTCTTCCTGGTTAATTCCTACATGCTGACCACCCTGGTTTCCCCATAAAGTTCTGAAGGGTCGAGTAACAATGGGTGTTTTCAAAGGTTTTTGTCATTGCTGCTGCTGCTCTTGTTCATGTTGGGGTGAGAGATGAAGCTTGATTCATAAGCCCCTGGCCTTTCTTTCCCTCACTCGCTTTTCTGACAGAAGGGAAGATACCGGAAGGGCATTCCTAGCCAGGCTGGATGAAATCATCGAGATGCTTGAATCAGGCAAGAACAGTGTCAACAACATAGGTTCCTGTTATTGTGAGAAGATTGTGGAATCTGTCATTGTGCCCTTGTCTCACCACTGTATGGCTCTGGGGGATCATGTCCGCGCCTTTTATTACTTGCTGGAATGTGCTGCCGCCTATGTGCAACTCTCCAACAACTACATGGTGAGCAGGACATCTCCTTTCTTCCCCCATCAGTCTCATAACCCCCATTCACTTTTCTTTCCCTGTTAGAGGACAGCCTGGATCCAGATATATTTAACACATTGGGGGGGGGGGGTCTCTGCACTTGTTTGTCTAATTTAAAATTTATTTTGGGGAAAAAAGAAAGTTGGATGCAAAGCTTTACAAATACATCTTAAATTCTGTAAACAAATCATATAGGGCTTTTCTGGGTTCTCATTTTATTTGCTGGTAAGTTCCTGTTTCTTTTTTTTGGGGGGGGGGGCGTTCCCCTGTTTCACACACATTTTCCTCCCTCTAGTGGTCAGTTCAATATCACACAAGTTTATTTGCAGTATATCTCCCTGCAAATTTAAACTACAGGCTTTTATGTCAAACATAAATCTGCGTGACATAAAAATCAACCACTACAGGGAGCAAAGCACATGCAGAACAGAAACCTGCCCCCAAGAAACAGGAACTTACCAGAAAGTAAATTGAGAATGCAGAAAAGCCCATATAGCCATTATTAAGTTAGTTCACCATCCTAGTTAGAATAACGTTCCTTTTATCAAACTTACTAACTTTTTACCATGCAACACATAGGTTACTTCAACCGGGTATGTTCTATAGTTTCTCCAACTGCTCCTTTTTATTTGGAGTTATGTTCTTTCCCCAATAAATAGCAAAGACTAATCTTGCAGAGGTTATAGTATTTAAAATTAATTCTTGAGTATCTTAAGTTAAAAAAAAAATCAGTTTGATAGTAAAAAAAAAAATTAACCTGCAAATACTGACAGAAAGGTATCTGCTTGAGGATGAAATCTCTTCAAAGGCAGGGCTATTTTGGGGCAGGAACGCACAGGAATGGAGTTCCGGCTGGCTCCTGAGTTGGCCATGCCCAGCAGGAACTTATTAGCATAATAGGCCAAATCCAACAGCAGAAACTCATTAGGATTGGCTACATTTGGGGTGTGTGGCCTAACATGCAAAGGAGTTCCTGCTATAAAAAAGCCCTGGGTTTTGACAACAAACAAGGTAAACAGAATAAGAAGCAAAAGGTAGATGTGGCTGGATGACCACACTTCCGGTAACATGGCGGTGTGGCCTAATATGCTAATGAGTTTCTGCTGTTGGGTGTGGCCTGTTATGCTAATGAGTTCCTGTTGGGCTTTTTCTACAAAACACCCTGTTCAAAGGTAAGATATGCCTGCACTTCTGTGAAAGTCTAAGAGCAGAAATACGGGTTACACAGTCCCCGTGGTATGTTGAGGTCTGCCATTCTATCAAATGTATCTTGCAAGTTCCCTTCTGCAATTCAGAGGGTAAAGCCTCCCCTGATATAGTTTTCTCTGTGTGAAGTGACTCTGGCTGGGTGTTCTTCCCCATTGGGGAAACTTCTGTAGAGTGATCAGTACATGTAAGTTTCCCTAGTGGGGCCCATAGCATCCCCTGGAGCCATTTAATATCAGGAAATTGGTGCTGTGGCTCCAATCTGAATCAGGCCCTTGCATGCCTTGGGAGGGGCTGTGGCTCGATGGTAGAGCATCTGCTTGGTATGCAGAAGGTCCCAGGTTCAATCCCTGACATCTCCAGGTGAAAGGGCCAGGCAGCAGGTAGTGGGAAAGACTCTGTGACCCTGGAGAGCTGCTTCCAGTCTGAGTAGACAGTACTGACCTTGATGGACTAAGGGTCTGATTCAGTATGAGTCAACTTGAAGTATTCATAACTTAGTTCCAAACACAGAACTTGCAACATACACCTAATAGGAAGTCCTGATGGCAGAGCAATATATGCCATAAGGACTGTGTAACGTGTAGTTGTGTCCTGAACACTGGATTATGAAGGGATAGCAGCTGGGCTCTTTTTGTAGCAGGAACTCCTTTACATATTAGGTGACACACCCCTAATGTAGCCAATCCTCCAAGAGCTTACAGTAGCCCCTGTAAGAAGAGCTCTGTTAAGCTCTTGGAGGATTGGCTACATTAGGGGTGTGTCGCCTAATATGCAAAGGAATTCCTGCTACAAAAAGAGCCCTGGTTAGGAGCAAATCATTAAAAAGTGTACGCTTTTAAAGTCCTTTCAAGATGTTGTGATCATGCATATGGGGAGCCCATCAACATACGGTTGTCATTTCTTGTGCAGAGGGATCACATTGCCAAAGCCATATGTGCATAGAAAGCCCATGCATTGCCTTGTTCACACAAAATTCTACATGGGAGCCTCATGGATAGCACATATTCCTATTGCTTTATGCCACATACTTATCATTACAACATCTGAAAAAGTTTCATTTGAATGTTGTGCAGAGTTATTTCTGGTCTAATCTCCTACCTGGCTCCCCCAACCGCATCCCTGCCCAAATGTGGAGAAAATCTCAGTAGAGCAGCCATCTTCCTTGTTTAGCCCTCCTGGGATACCTTACGAATCTGCCTCTTAAAAAGAGCCACAGAACCCCAAAGTTATCTGGGGGCAACATGACCAAAACAGTAGGCAAGTAAGCAGAGTTCAAAAAATCTCAGACAAAGTGTTAGGGTTGAAAAGCAATTTATTGCAGGAAATCAGAATTTACGTGGCATTAAAAATAAACAACCTAAACAATTCTCCAAAAAGAAACTGGGAAGAGTAACAAAATGCAGATTTCTTCTATTACCAGCTGCCAGATAATGAAGCCAGGCATGGCACAACAGGTCACAGGCAGATCTTGTGTTTAAGTCATCTTCAAAATGTAGGGTTGCCTACTTCCTGGAGAAAAAAACATCCTGTCCTTTTAATAGAGGCTTAATGAGATGTTATTTTATTTATCAGTTGATGTTATTGCCATGCCATGAAAAGTTTCAGCTGCTTGTTTCTTCATCTTAAACCCTTATTACAAGGACTGGACATTTTCCACATCTCAGCAGATGGGTTGCTTACAAGAGGGAGTGATTCACTTTAGAAAAGATGGAGCTGGTCAAGGCCCCTCCAAAAATTCAGCCAATATAGGTCTTTTTTGTGTGGGGGAGGGGTGTCAACCCAGCATGCTGCAGCAGTGAAAAGGGCGAACTCTAGGGATTATTAGGAAAGGGATTGAAAATGAAACTGGTTATATTATAATGCCCTGTATAGATCTGCGGTGCAGCAGCAGTTAAAATACTGTGTACAGTTCTGGTCACCATATCTCAAAAAAGATATTGCAGAACTGGAAGTACAGAGGACCAAGATGACTGGCCCGGGGGAGTTGGAGCCCCTTCCCTATGAGGAAAGGCTGAAGAGTCTGGGATTTTTTAGTTTAGAAAAGGGATGAAGAGGGGATACAATAGAGATGTATAGAATTATGCATGGGGTGGAGACAATTGACAAAGAGACATTTTTCTTCATCTCCCAAAATACTAGAACTCAAGGGCATCCAATGAAACTGATGGGCAGTAGATTCAGAATGGACAAAAGGAAATATTTATACAGAGAGTGATTAAAATGTGGAATTCACTGCTGGAGGATGTAGTGGTGGTCACAGGAACAAACAGTTTTAAAGGGGGATTAGATAGATTAATGGAGGATAAATCTATCAGTGGTTAATAGCCATGGTGACTGAGGGTAACCTCCACATTCAGAGGCACTAATCCTCTGAATCCCAGAGCCAGGAGGCAACATTAGAGGGCGGTCTTAGCCTCTATGCCCTGTTGTTGGTCCTCCAGAGGAACTAGTTGGCCAGAGATAGGATGAGGGACTAAATGGACCACTGGCGTGATCCAGCAGGACTCTTCTTATGTTCTCATGATCTTACAATACTGAGTCACTAGACTTTGACTTCTACGCAGCCCTGCCAAACCCCACTGGATTCTCTTCCAAAACATACATCTCTAGATGCACTTGGGTTTTACCCCCCTTGGCCCCAACCAACTACCTATGGATTCATGGTTTGACAAACCTGGGGGGGACGGTCCACATAAAGTTACAAAAAGTAAATTCTCTATCCTTTGATATTCTTATTTGAGGCCTTTACATACCTGAATACAGCGGAGTGCCTGTTGAAATCCTTGGAACCCAAGCAGAATATTATTAGCCATTTTGAGAAGTCTGTGTTGTACAGTCTCAAAGGCGAGGTAAGAAGACATCTGCTTAGTTAATAGTGTTCCGTGGCACCATCCGGATGCTTCCAGTTGCTACTCCCCTCTCTTAAAAGCTCATCCTTGTGTTGAAATTAGACAGCCTAAAGAGTGTGGGATATGTTGTCTCCTTGCTGTCAGGAACAATTCCCATGCAAGTTCTTATAGAAATTGAGCTTTGGTTGGGTAAGCAAGAGGTTGTTGGCGAACCACTGGTTGGAAGGTGGGGTGAGCACAGTCATGTATTTTACCCCAAGGGTTCCTGCTTTCACGTGTGCATATAAAGCTACCTTTTACTGAATCATACCTTTGCAGTGCCATCCTAAGCAAAACTGCATTATTCTAAACCCATTGACTTAGATAACTCTGCTTAGTATGGCACTCTTAGTCTCTCAAAGTCAGTACTGCCTGTTTTGACTGACAGCAGCTCTTCAGGATCTCAGGTCTTTCACATCACATACTACCCTATTCTTGTAACTAGAGATATTTCAGACTGAATAATGTTGCCCTGGGCCTGGCTTCCTATTAGAACGAACTGATGTGGAGAAGCTTTACAGTTTTTTTACTTGTTGGGAGAGATGGTAAGATGATATATTTGCCAGTATAGTAAGATGATATATTTGTATGGTAAGATGGTATGGTAAGATGTATGGTAAGATGATATATTTGCCAGTAAGATACAGTAAGATACACATTTATTGATGTGGTTCTACGTATTTACTGTACCTTATTGATCTGATGAAGTCTTTTAGGATGCAACGAGAGACATAATACATCCCTTGTGATCTATTTACACAGATCTGGAAAGTTTCACTGGACATTTTCTCTCTCTCTTGTTCCATTGTTTGTACTGTTCCAACAGAGACTGTTATTGTTTTTCATTGTAGAATGTTTTGTACTTAGATAATTAAATGTACACAAGTATGAGCCAGACTTAACAACTGTATTTGTATGTATATATACTGTTCAGTGTTGTTGGTTCCTTATGTAAGCAATTTATTATAAACATTTTGAATAAATTTTAATGATACCATTACAAAAAGTCATGAATGAGATAAAAGAAGGAAAGACAATACCTCCAGCATGACCAGAGACATATATAACAGTAATACACAAAAAAGGCAGTGATACAGTGTTGCCACAATCATATAGACCCATCTCTTTATTGAATATAGATTATAAAATCTTCGCTACAATAATGGCAGAATGATTTAAAAATATATACCAAAACTAATACATACTGACCAAACAGGTTTTGTACCAAAGAGGTATATGAAATATAATATAGGATTTATAATAGATGCAGTTGAACTCATGAATAAGCAGCATTTTTATTTTTAGATGCAGAGAAAGCATTCAATAACATATTATAGCCTTTATTTAATGTACTTCAGAGTATGGGCTGTGGCTTAAAATTCTGGAACTGGTGCAAGCTATATATTTGAAACAACAAGCAAAGATTAACAGAAACAATTCCAATTGAAAAAGAACTTATCAAGGCTTTCCTCTGTCACCCTTATTATTTATTTTAGCAATAGAGATATTAGCCATAAAGATCAGACAAAATCAAGGATCAAAGGAGTAAAAGCAGGTGATACAGAATTTAAAATGAAAAGCTATGCAGACAATGTGGTCATAACAGTTTTGGATCCTCAAAAATCATTACAATATGTAATGGAACATATTGAAGAATTTGGATCCTTTTCAAGATATAAACAGGAAGAAGACCAAAATCAAAATGAAATTCTTAACTCAGCAAGATATTATAAAGTGTACAGAATCCACAGCAGCCACCAACTTTAATATCTGGGGATATACATGACAGGATAAAATTGCAATCTCTTTGAAAATAATTGTCAGAAGACCTGGAAACTGATACAAGCAGATTTATTCAGGTGGAAAAAATTAAAACTCTCGTGGCTGGGAAGAATTTCAGCAGTCAAAATGAATGTACCGCCAAAATTAAATTTCTTATTCCAGATGTTACCTATGTATATAGAAGAAAGAATACTTACAGAGTGGCAAAGATAGATAAATACATTCATCTGGAATGGCAAGAAACCAAGAATAAGTTTTAAAATACTTCAAGATGAGAAAGAGAAGGAGGGCTAGCAGTTTCAAATATAAAATTATATTACCAAGTGGCAGGTTTGGTCTGGACTGTGAATTGAATCAAAAACTCAAGACAAAGAATAGTAAAACTTGAATCAGCAGACCTAGAAGAAAGTTTACATAATTATTTATGGATTAAGAAATCAACTAAAACAATCATAACTCAAGAAAGGAGTCATATAATTAGAGATGGACTTTTGAAAATATGGTTTGCATGTTGGAACTTATTGAATCATCCAGACTCCCCACTCATGTCCCCAATAGAAGTTTACCACGATAAGAATACGAGAAACAAAGTGATTTCTTAGCATAATATGGTATATGCTCAGGGGAAACTCCTAGTCCTGGCAAGATATTAGAGATGAGGGGATTAACATTCAATGGCTACCATATTACCAATCAACTTCAAGATTAGAGAAGATAATTAACACGGAAGGTAGAACTCTAAGAGAGATGACCAAGTTCAAACACCTGATTTCAAAACAAAAAGATAATTTACTACAATGGATATATGAGTTATTACTTCAGTTTGAAACAGAATAAGAGCAAATGAAAAAAATGTATGATTAAATGGATGCAGAATTTTAGAGAACAAATACCTATGCAACAATGGGAACAATTATGGGGAAAAGAAACTAAGTTCACAGCCAGCCCAAGCACTAAGAGAAAATTGGTATAAAATGTTTTTCAGATGATATATGTCAGCTAGGCCTCTAGCTGCCATGGAGTGGAAGGTGCCTGTGGAATGTTAGGTTTCCTTTCTCTGTGCCTTCCATAGGTTTTTTATCACTGTAACATGAGTATTTGGCCTTGGTGTCTAGCATCAGCTTTCTCTTGGGCAATTAGACCTGTTAGATTTGGTGGGCTTTCACCTATCCCTTGATTGGCTCCCGGCCATTAGGGGACCCTCTTGAATTTTGTATATCGGCTTGCTTCGCGCACTTACTGCAAGTTCTAACATGAGATGTGTAAAGATGATCTGCATACTTCAGTGTCTCAATAAACTTCACTTCTTTGCATGGAAGTTGTTGGGAACTGATTGCTGCAGGAGTCTGACAATATATTGCTCCAAAGAAAAGATAAAGTAGACAAAACTTACAAAGGAAAATGTTGGAAATGTCAAGATATAGATGGAACCTTTTACCATATGTGGTGGACTTGTAAAAATGCAAAAAGATTTTGGAAGGAAACACTTGGGAAAATGCAGAATATATTGAAATTTAAATTCTCCATGGAAGCTAAGAATATGTTAATAGGAATATTACCTAAAAATACCAAAAATTTTGTAAGACCTGTTTGAATGTATGGTGACAGCAGCAAGAATAATTTATGCATCAAAACAAATGAAAACTGGAAAGGCTCCTGGGTATGACTTTCTTTCGGTTGAACTTTTAAAGTTAGACCCAGTATAGTGGGCAGAATTATTAGCCCCCTTATTCACAAAAATCAATCAAACTGGAGTAATTCCTGAAAGTTGGAAACAGGCATACTCTACAGTTAAGAACTTTAATATGAAATCATCTCTGAGATTAATAAGAATTGAAAAAAGTGTATAGCAAGGAAGCATACTAGCTCCACACTTATTCAATTTATATATAAATAACATCTTCCCAAATCTGCAAACTCATGTACCATATTTAGCAAATCATCCTCTACCAATGCCCATGGCTTGAAGAAATTCATGAACGATTTCTGGGTTTTTTGCATTCAAGAGTTGTTGACAATTAATTTTGCCAAAACAAAGATCCTGAGATTCTCTAAGTCAAGGTGTTTGAAGGAACGTCCCTAGAAAAATTATGGAGAAACTATCAAAGAATGTAGACAGTTTAAATATCTCAGTGTTATGTTTAGTTATGATTTATCCTGGAACTCCCATATAAATTCTGTCATAAGAAAGACCCAAATGACAGTAATCATTCCCAGAAATTCTTTTATACCAAAGGTGGCCAATTTATCCTGCTTTTGTTAAAAATGTAGAAGGCTATCATCTTTCCCAAATTGCGCAGTCTTCCAAAAATTGTGATGAAGGGTCTGTTGGGGAGAAGCAGAAGGGCCCGGGTGAGCCGGGCCCGCCATTTGCGGGGACGGGCAGGGACAGCGAGGTCGCTGGCCGGGAAGGGGCGGGGGGCCCGGTGCGTGACTGGAAAGGAAAAGACGCACCTCCCCCCCCTTTTCCCCAGCCAATAGAGGGCAGGGGGTGGTCAGGGAGGGGGAGGCATTATAAGGGAAGGGAAGCTGCTCCCCCTCCCTTTCGGGGTGGAAAACCCTTCTCCGGTGGTGCCAACACAAAAGGGGGAGGGGGGTCATCAGGCACCGCAGCCCCTTCTTCTTCCAGACGTTAGTGCTCCACGGGACTGGTGGTCCTTGGCGGCCACCCCGGTTCGGGTGGATGCCCTGAGACCCCTCTTGGCACAATACCCCTTGAGGGAGGCCGGACAATATATCTTGGATGGGTTCACGAAGGGTTTTCCCATTCCTGCCTGCGGCCCGCGCATAGCTACCGATTCCAACAACCTGAAGTCGGCCAGGGAGATGCCCGAGGTGGTCGCGGCAAAACTGCAGAAAGAATTGGCAGCGGGGCGCATTGCGGGCCCATTTAGCGCGCCCCCTATGGACCACCTGCGAGTGTCCCCCTTGGGGGTGGTGCCAAAGAAAACACCAGGCGAGTATCGCCTTATTCAGCATCTCTCGTACCCGAGGGGATCTTCGGTGAAGGGGATTTTGCGGGAGCTTCCAGTGCTGTGTTGGTCCCGATACGAGGCTGCACTATTTGAGACTGCATTCGTCTTGGCCTTTTTTGGGGCCTTGAGGGTTGGGGAACTGGTGGCGAGCTCTAAAACCTTGTTCACCAACACACCCCTGGGTGTTCAGGATGTTTCCTTCGGGCAAAAGGGGATGTCATTGTATATTCGGAGGTCAAAGACAGACCAACTGGGTAAAGGGCGCGCCTGCAATTGGGGCCACTACCGGCTGGCCCGTGTCCCGTGCAGACCACTCGAGCCTTTTTAGCAATGCGTCCGGAAGGCGGTGGCCCCCTGCTTATCCATAGAGACGGGGCCCCATTGACCAGATATCAGTTTACGGGGGTTTTCAGGTTGGCTCTGGGGGCTTTGGGCTTACCAGGCAAGGAATTTGGGCCTCACTCCTTCAGGATTGGGGCAGCCACCACGGCTGCGGACGTCGGCCTGCCGGAGGTACGCATACGGGCTATAGGCCGCTGGCGCTCTACGGCCTTTAGGGCATACATCAGGCCACAGCCGGAGTCCAGCCAGTGACCGGCTCTCTGACTCCTCAGTTCCAGGACAGAGGTACAGGACTGTCTGGATCTTTGGGCACAGCATCGTTCATCGGGCAGGTTTGTATGCATCCTCATCAGGCTGGGGCAAAGACTTGGGCTTGGGAGATGCGGCACACATTACGTGGATGGCGCAGCGAGGCATGCGATGGAGGTCCCTGTTGCCCTGGTTGGGGCGCGTAGCAGCGAGGCGCCACCCTCCCGACGTTCTGCTGCTACAGCTGGGGGAAAATGATTTGACTGAGTGCCCCGGAGTGGCCCTCGAGCGCCAGGTACTGGCCGACCTGGCCTTAGTGCGTGAGATTCTGCCCGGCACTGTCATCTTCTGGTCGGATTGGTTGGAACGGAGGTCGTGGCGAGGCGCAGCTCATCCCAAGAAGGTGGACGTGGCAAGGCGGAAAGTGTCCGGCAGGCTGGGCCGGGTCGTCGAGTCGGGAGGCGGTATCTGGATTCGCCATCCAGACATATCTCACAAAATGGAGGCCATGTTCCGAGCGGATGGCGTACATTTATCGGCCTGGGGAATGGATGTCTGGTTGCACGGAATCAGGCATACCTTGCTTTCTTGGCTGCAGCTGTAAGGGCGTTGGCGGGAACAGGACTAATGGGGATGTCCTGTTCTTGTGGCGGTAACAGCATGGGGCCGGATCTGTTGGCGGAATTTGGCCTGCGAGCCAATTCCGGAGCTGGGGGACCCCTTTAAGGGTCTTGGCGTGAGGGCTGAACGGAGCTGGCTAGCTCAAGGAATAACAGTGCTTGCCCTCACAGCCAGAGGGCAGGGGAGCTCACAAAGGGGCAAGCGTCCGTGTGAGTTCCGATAACCTGCCCTCCCGCCTTCTCTACCCATGCCGGCTGGCTGGGGAACGGTTAACTCGGCTGGCACACGGGCCAGCCGATAGGTTGGATCCGGTGGACCCATGCTGTGCCAATGCTCTACAGCTGTAACCAATAAAAGTTGTGGCCAAGTTTATCCACCTAATTTCTAAAGAAACTGGTTGTGTGAGTTCATCCAAAGGGGGGGGGTGTATTAGGAGCCGACCTCGGGGTCCCAGGTAAGACATGGAACCGCAAGCAGAAGGGCCCGGGTGAGCCGGGCCCGCCATTTGCGGGGACGGGCAGGGACAGCGAGGTCGCTGGCCGGGAAGGGGCGGGGGGCCCGGTGCGTGACTGGAAAGGAAAAGACGCACCTCCCCCCCTTTTCCCCAGCCAATAGAGGGCAGGGGGTGGTCAGGGAGGGGGAGGCATTATAAGGGAAGGGAAGCTGCTCCCCCTCCCCACTTGACCACGAGGAGAGCCCGGTTCCCCACCCATCCCTCCCCAGGTATTATGGTGCTGGGGGTTTTGGTGTTTGGAAGTTGAGGGAACGCAGAAGGGGAGTTTACAGGGTCTTTATAGGTATGGTATTCTTAGTGTTTATTTACAGTTTTGCATTGCACAATCTGTCACAACTTTCGGCGGTAACAGCATGGGGCCGGATCTGTTGGCGGAATTTGGCCTGCGAGCCAATTCCGGAGCTGGGGGACCCCTTTAAGGGTCTTGGCGTGAGGGCTGAACGGAGCTGGCTAGCTCAAGGAATAACAGTGCTTGCCCTCACAGCCAGAGGGCAGGGGAGCTCACAAAGGGGCAAGCGTCCGTGTGAGTTCCGATAACCTGCCCTCCCGCCTTCTCTACCCATGCCGGCTGGCTGGGGAACGGTTAACTCGGCTGGCACACGGGCCAGCCGATAGGTTGGATCCGGTGGACCCATGCTGTGCCAATGCTCTACAGCTGTAACCAATAAAAGTTGTGGCCAAGTTTATCCACCTAATTTCTAAAGAAACTGGTTGTGTGAGTTCATCCAAAGGGGGGGGTGTATTAGGAGCCGACCTCGGGGTCCCAGGTAAGACATGGAACCGCAAATAATTTTTATTTCTTGTTTGATACATTCTGATATATAATAATCAATATATATAGCTTGTTATATAATCCCTTTTTTGTTGTATAATTCCTTGTTTCTTTTGTATCCCTTTTACTATTATCTTGTTTCTTAGAATAAAAAATATATTTTTTAAAAAATAGTAAAAGTTCATGGCAGTTCTTCAGTTTGAACTGCCCGAAATTCGTGACAAACTTGTCAGCCAATTTGTGCCCATCCCATGTCAGCTCACCTGGAAAAAAATAAATGCTTTGGATGGTGGACTCTATGGCATTGTACCCCACTGAGGTCCATGTTCTCTCCGGGCTCCATCCCCAAATCTTCAGGAATTTCCCGACCTGTAGGTTGGGGGAAAAAAACCCATCCTGGAGCTGGCAACTCCCCCAACCAGGAGTTTCCCAACCTAGACCTGGCAACAATGGCAAGGTGGGACCTGGGAACCCTAATTCTGATGCCTCTAAGTTTGTGCTAAAGTCCCTCTAGCCCAGAGATTCTGTCCATGTGGAAGAGCAGGCACTGAATCACTAACTCATTTCTTCTTTAGTTGTGGTTTATAGTCCACTCAAAGGGCGTGCTTTATAATATCTCTCACTGCCAAGTTTCCTGTCTGCTTACATACTTTTCACCTTTTATTTCTCTTGGCTGGTAAAGATAAGGTAGTTATACTCTCTGTGATTAAATTATTATTTGAACCTTGAAGTTAGGAGCCTGTGTGTATCATCTAAACCTGTGGATTTAATTTTTTTATTTATTTATTTTATATATTTAATAAATTGGGACATGTTTTTTGATTCACTCATGTGCTTTGGCACAAAGGCATCCAAATTGCTGGACAGCAATAGGAAATGGGATGTGTGTCTCTGATTTCAATAATAACTGAACAATTATTTGTGCCCTGAGGTATAAAAGACACTCTATTTCTCATATGTATAGCTGCCCATGTCTGGTTTCTCTGCTTGCTTCCCACAGCTTTTATGAACAGAATGGTTCACACATCTCTTTACAAACCAGAAATGAGCATCTTTGGTTGAGGGACCTCAATGCACTAGACTAATTATCTTCTGTCCAGAGTGTCCTGATGATTTTAACAATAAACACTGTGCTTTTATCCCACACATATCTGCACAGGTCTCTTACAATATGGGTCAGATTCATTTAGCAAAAAAGATGGAGAAGAAAGCTTTGGATATGTTGAAGAAAAGTTTCCCGTTGACCATCGTTGGAGCTTTTTTCATGTCCATGGTGGAAATTTCCAAACATATGTCACATCAGAATAAGCAGCCTTCTTGGCAAATGGCTAATGGGTAGGATGCCAACAAATCTTTTTTTAAAGAAGTGTAGAGTCATGGAGTTCTAAAGGATCACATGTGCTACCCATTCCCATTTCTGGAACTCAAGCATGGACGGGCCTCTTCTAAAAGCAAACAAACCTTCCAGTCATGGAATTGTATCACCTTCCTCTCTTTCTCTTACAGGAGCATATTAATTTGAAAGTAAGCATGGTATAGTAGTTTAGAGTGTCAGACTAGGATCTGGGAGACCCAAGTTTCAATTCTCACTCTGCCATAGAAGCTTGCTGGGTGACATTGGGCTAGTCACACTCTCTCAGCCTAAACTATCTTACAGGGTGCTTGTAAAGGTAAAACAGAGGAGAGGAGAATGACATAAGCTGCTTTGGGTCTCCTTTGGGGAGAAAGGTGGGGTATAAATTCAGTAAATAAATTATTTGTGCAACAGGCCTCTGAATTAAATCATTTCTAATGTTTTGCCCAGACCCATCTCAATGTTACTGTTACTGTCAAATACAGAATTAAGACTGTGAAATTTTCAGCGACCTAGATGGCCCAGACTGGCCTGATCCCACCAGATCTTGGCTGCTAAACAGGGTCAGTCCTGGTTAGTATTTGGATGAGAGACCACCAAGGAAGTCTAGAGTTGCTGCTTAAAAGCAGGCAATGGCAACACTGCATCTGTTATTCTCTTGCCCTGGAAACCCTATGTAGGGGTGTCAAAGATGTGGTCCGCAGGCTGGATCCAGCCACTGCAGGGCTGATATCCAGCCTGCAAGCAACCAGCTCCCTCTCGCTTCCTTCTTCTGGCTGTTTCTGCTGCTGTGTTGCCAAACTTCTCTTCCTCCTTTAGGGAGGAAGCGAGGAAGTGAGGGGGAAGGAAAAAGAGAGAACATGTGTGCGCACCATAGAATAGCTCCCTCCACTCTCTCCTTCTTCCACCTCTGGGGCTGCTGCTGCATTGCCAAACCTCTCCTCCCTCCTTTGAGGAGGAAGCCAGGGGGAAGGAAAAAGAGAGAGCTTTTTCTAACAAGCCCTGCTCTGCTGTTTACTCTGAGTCCTGATCTCACACACATCCACATTAAAAAAGGAAGGGGGGGCAGGAAAAAGATGCATCTGGGATAAGGGGATTAAATGGAAATAATTTTGGCTTATTCCAAAAGATTTTTATTAATTAAATTTTTCTATGCCTTTCTGGGATATTATTTTCTTTCAAAAAGATCCTGATTAGGAATTACAACACTTGGATTGGATTCCATAGTATAATGATTGGAAGTAGATGGCTAAGTATTTAAAAATACATTTATGCATCCATATATTCCAGTTCAACACATGGTCTCCCTCTCTCCCCTCCCACCTCACTGGCTGCCTTTCTTCACATTAACCCTCCCACCTTTTAAAACTTTTTATTATTGTCACTAGCAGTGAGTGGATTTTGTCCAGTCTGAAAGTACACATTATTTCACTTGGAGAGGATCCCCCTTTCCAGTTCTAACAGATGAAAAAGAAAAGAAAAGAAACCTAACAGTGCAGCTTGCAATCTTTATTAGTGGAAGGGAGCAAGAGTCCAGTAGCACCTTAACAACTAACAAAATTTGTCGCAGGGCAGGAGCTTTCATGAATCACTGCTCACTTCTTTCGATACAGCTAGAATGTGAGTCCATCTGTTCTTCTATCTTGGAGAGTGAAGTGATTTCAGATGCCAAATAACAATAGCAGTCATTAGTAATGAGAGAAGAAACCTAGGTCTCAATTCAACCCAGGAGGATGCATTGAGCTTCAGTATCAGTTGCAATTCAGCAGTCCCTCTTTCTATTCTCTCTTTGAAATTCCTTTGTAAGAGAACTGCTACTCTTGGGTCAGCAACTGAATGTTCTGGAAGGTTAAAATGTCCTTCAACTGTTTTTTTAATATTGTGTTTTTTTATAGCCGTAGAAAGAGTAAGAGTCCAGTAGCACCTTGAAGGCTAACAAAATTTGTGGCAGGGTAGGAGCTTTCATGAGTCACTGCTCACTTATTCTTACTTATGTCCATTTATTCTTTGCATCCTCCTGGGCTGAATCTTCCTGGACCAAACTGAGACCTAGGTTTCCTGTCTCATTACCAGTATGATGATATTTCCATGCATACTACTCCTCTGCATATTACACCTAATCCAATCAAGCCTATTGACATTCAACATCTGAAATCATTTTTATAAAGTTTATATCTCCGGTACCTCATGTTACATTTTATGGCATACATGACCTGGCCCAACAAAGTGACATTTATGTCAGATCTAGCCCTCGTAACAAATGAGTTCAACACTTCTGCCCTACAGGGTTGCCAAAGGTCAAGCTTTGACTTGACGGCACTTTCCATCACCAACCCAGTCAGTCTGGGTTGGATTGTGGACATTTTTCTTTGGCTCCCCCTCAGTGTAATTACTCACTAGCAATTGCTGTAAACTTTAGAGCAGGGGTATCAAACATAAAGCCCGGGGGCCGGAACTGGCCTGTCCAGGGCTCTTACCTGGCCCTCAAGTAACTGGTACCTGGCATTACATTTTATGGCACACATGGCCCAGCCCAACAAAGTGATATTTATGTCAGATCCAGTCCTTGTAACAAATGAGTTTGACACCTCTGCCTTAGAGGATCAGAAAGCTATTTTAGATATTTGAAAACTATTGACATTGCCCACTATAGTCTATTCTTCTTTATATTTTCTGCAGTTCTACTTTTGGGACTAAGGCTATGCAAAGCACACATTAACAGCTTTCACAAAGTTCTGACAGGGGGAAGGTGGAAGGTGGAAGTGGGGCTTTCTCCCCACATCCACTTCCTGTTGCGCCCCAGCCTCAAGAAGCTGAAGTACGAGAGGCCCAATAGCATGCCAATGGCTCCAAAAGGATCTTATTGGGTGTACTTTCCCCCTTCTGCTTTCACATACCCAGGGTAGAGTCGTACAACCCCACATGAGTTTCCCCAGTGGGCCAGATAGCAACTCACCAGTACTGTTTCAGGAAAACATTATTGGGGGGGAAAGGATGAAACCCTTCTCAACATATGTAGCACTTTTTAATCTGTCTCAAATAGGCTGTGTGGAGGTATAATCTAAATAAATAAAATCGTAGCTATATGTCTGCATGGAATAAATGCCTATGACTCAGTGATTAATGTATGCGAGGGAAAGGTTATAAACCCTGAGCTCATATTTTTATGTTCACTCCTTGCCCACCAACATATTCCATGTAATTCCTCCAGGGCTGGCAATTCCACCATGAAATATCAGTGATTATCTCATATCTTTTGCAGCAAAGAGAAGAGATTAGCTCTTCTTTACCAGCGGGGTCGCTGCCTCTCTATACTGTGGCAGGTCTTTAGCTTGGATCCTGCTACAAACAGTAAGAAGTTCTCCTACTTGGCAGCTCTCATGACTGTGAACTGTGCAGAGGAGTCTCAGGATGAGGCCCAGGTATGTCCTTCACTCTCACTCCAGAGGCTTTCTTGCTTTTGTCGTATCTTTGTCACATGGAAAGCACGTACCCGGTATTGTCTGAAAGTGTGTACTCTAGACTGTTTTGTGTGGATTAGACATCTCTTTCCTACCAAGTCATACCCTGTCAGGATGGCTAAAGAATGGTAAAAGGGTAGATTTGTTTCCTACTTTTCCGTTGCATGATTTTGCAGAGGTGAGAATTCTCCATCCACATTAATGATGCACCTTCTTCACATGACACCTCTGTGTACTGGTCAAAGTTGCAGAAAATAGGAACTGGCATGAGCATGCTCCTTTCCAAACATTCCTGATCATGGAGAGGGAAGCATGTGTGTAGATAATGCCTCTGTGCATAGGTCCCATGCTCACAACCCAGTGGAAGGAAGGGGGGATAGGCCAGCATGTTCATGCCCACTCCCTGCATGTATATTCATTCTACCAAGGGATAATGTAAAGGACTCCTGTAAAGATACAACCAAGGTGTGTACTTACTCCAAATGAATTAATGGTCCAAGGATGAATTCTTAATTAAGAAGATGGCCATTTTTAAGAATCTGCTTCTAGCCTATACGGGACCATGGAAAGAACACTCACTCCACGGGGTGCCGGTAGGGCAGTCCCTTCCCAAATGTCTATGTGGCCTTAGATAGGCTTGAAAGAGTAACTGTAAGCCGCTCAGAGACCCCTTCGGGGGTTCGAGCAGGATATAAGCTGAAGAAATAAATAAATAAATAAATAAATATTTAATGCTGTTTTATTCTCAAGTTGGGTTTTTAGTGGCTGAGTTTTAAATAGTGTGTTCATTGTTAATGACTTCTATGGTATTTTGTGTTTTGATTATGTTTTACATCATAAGCTGGCCTGAGCAGGCCTTCTGGGGAGGCTGCATAGAATTTTTTTTAAATGACTAAAATAATAAAATAAAGAGAGCACTTCTGCCACTGTTCAAAAATTATAGGTTATATGCTTTATTCTGCATAAACCCTGATTGTGCAATTTCATTTTTAAAAAAAGCATAAACATTACTTTAACACTCGTTGTCATATAAACTCTGTGGCTTCTGGTTTATTATGATGCCTCTTTTTAAATTCAGGCATAAGTGCTCCCTGATTTTCTCATTTCACAGATAATCTCCTCCTACATGGAGTTCTCACAATGCTGTCAGCTGATTGGCTGTCAGCAGGAATGGATGAAATATGAGGAAATGGCCATCAAGCGTAGTTCCTACCTGCGAATTGTTGGAAGAGAGCTGTTTATAATAGCTAAGTTGGTGGCCTCATTGGCCTACATGAAGCTTTGCTTAGGGAACCTGCATTTGGCCTCCGAGCTGGGTAAGTTAGCCAGACAGCACCCAGCAATAGTGACTGTGCAACGAGGAGAGAGTCCATTTCATGCATTTGCTTTTGTTGCAGGCTTTCGGGCACATGAAATTTGTGAACAGATACGGAAATCTAAACTCAGCTGTAGTGTTCTCTTTGACCTTTTCAGTGCTTTTTTCCTCAGAGCTAGGTACTTTGCTTATATTATATCTTCTTATATTTAATGGTATGTAGTGGCTCCCAAACTTTCCCTGATGTGTTTGCCATGGATTAAAGAGGTTTCTGCAGAATGTTTTATCTAGGATTAAAGTTCAGCACACTGCTTTGGCTTCCTTCACCACCAACAGTCAATCTGCACCTCATGCGGAAAATGCAATAACTGCATGGCACATTGGTATTAACAGGGCTCTTTTTGTAGCAGGGACTCCTTTGCATATTAGGTGACATGCCCCTAATGTAGCCAATCCTCCAAGAGCTTACAGAGCTCTTCTTACAGGGGCTACTGTAAGCTCTTGGAGGATTGGCTACATTAGGGGTGTGTGGCCTAATATGCAAAGCAGTCCCTGCTACAAAAGAGCCCTGGGTATTAACTAGAAGGGTACCCCCTGTGTTTTCAGGAGCAAAACTGTAACCCTCCCCTATACACAATTCTCAGATCTCTTTGATGCATGAGACGTAAATTTCCTGAGTATTTCGGTGAATGACAGACCATGTGCTTCAACTAGGAGAGAAAACGGGGGAAAAGACACTTGTAATATAAACAAACATATTGGCCAGCATAGGTTTTGTGTTCATGTTTGTTTGTTCGTTCAATTTATACCCCGCCCTCCTCACTGAAACAGGCTCAGGATGGCTTACATTAAAAGTTAAAATACATAAAACTAAATAATTATAAAACCAATTCATAAAGTGCTAATAAACAGTACGAAGCGATGGCGGAATATAATAGTGCATCAGTCATAATACGATATGGTCATTGAAGCTGGAGCGATTACCTCGATCCATATATGCCAATGGTGCAGAGGCTGCCGCTGGTAAGTTCAGGGGACATGGCCTTGATCAGTATTCAGTTATTGGCGGCTCCTTGGTTGAAAGCCACTTTGGAAAAAGCTAACTATATGAAGATCTCTGCTGTGATAATCCTTGAGTCCTGGCACGACTGGAGGAGGCACATGATCCAGGAACCTTGATGAAACTAACAGTGCCATCTTAAGTGGAGTTACACTCTTCTACGGCACTGAGTTCAATAAATATAGAATAGTGTAAATGCTTACAATGGGACTGTAAGGCTTGGATCCATGGTGTTGTCCCATTGGTGCAGCAGCAACTCCTATGACAGAACAGCTTTAACATTTTTGGAAGAGGAAAAGGTGGACTTTGCTGATACCCCACTCCTGCTGCTGACTCCCAATTTGTGCTACTCCATACACACAACTGTTCCCTTAGGTCCACCAAAGGAGAAGAAGGGGAAAGTTGCTTTCCTGTAGGGCGACTCTATCTGTACTGCTTAAGATGCAGTTTATGAACATTTCCTGCATGAGAGACTTTCAGGAAACTCTACATAGGCCACCTTGAGTGCTGTAATCGAAGAAAGGCAAAGCTAGATATCATCTAAATATAAAGAAGTTGTGGGGCTTCCATAGTTGAGATGATGCATAGCTAGAGAAGGTATCTCAACAAACAGAACTAGCTCTTCTGGGATCTCACCTACTATAATGGCACAAAGAGACACTTTTTCTTTGCTTCACCCTAGCCTTACCGAATCTGCACAAGTACTGAGTTGGTTAGAGAAGCTCTCGTTTCGAGATGACAATATCATTGGGAAGGCCTGCTTCGTTTCTGGATGCATGGATCTCATGCTTTATGCTAGTAAGTCCTGGGTGCTTCTCATAACATGCCTGACCACACAAGTTGGATGCCACAAATAAATATTTAAACTGGAAGATGTAGCCATCAGAGAGTACCAGTGGAAGGAACTGATGGAAGGGAGAGTGTTGAGGATTGTACTCAAGGGCATGGTTTTCAAGTTGGAAAAAAGTAATCAGTGGACTTCCTCTGTCTCTTATAGCCCAGGACATTTCCACACTAGCCTTTGATACCATGGACCCATTCGTTAATTTCTGAGTATATAGGTAGCATTTCACCCAAGCTATTTTCTCTTCTACATGTCATCCCAGTTTTTCCAAGAATTCCTAGAAATGTTAGGTGCTTGAATTCCTATTACAGCACAGTCTTGACATATATGTACAAGTGTAGCATTATTATCCCCTCACAAATGTATGCTGGTTTGTGAATAGTATTTTCCTCATTCATTGAACACTTCCCCATGATTACCTGTTCTAAAATGTGAATGTGAGGGGGAAGGTGGACATAAGTCCAGTGCTTCGGTGGGGATCAAACTGGTCAATGGACAGCCCACATTGAGCTCCACCCAGTTCTTCTCCAGCTGATAATCAGCCAGCCCTTTTTCTTGGCTTTCTCATATAAAATCGTTTTGTTATTTCAGTTTTGGAACTGATGCTTGTTTTCTTTCACAGGTTTTTCATATAAGCCATTTGCATATTGCTTGGACTTTGTCGCTAACAGTGAAGCAAACTGCATCCTTATGTCTCAAAACGGCATCATGCTCAGCTTGTATTCATCTATGGCCATTTGGTAACATTTCATAGCACCTTGGGCTTTCCTGTCTCAGTCCAAAATTGCTGTCGCCAGCTCAACACCAGTTGTAGATGGTTTGTGGACTCAAAAGAGGGGAATATTTTCACTCATAAAATCTAGCATTAGAGTATTTTGAATTGAGGCTCTGTATAGGCAGATCTTTTTACAGGCAGAAAGCCCATTTGTGCGACCACAAAAAGAACATTGTGACTGTGCTGCTAAAATGGTAGTGGATAGGGGCCACCATGTTGTGCTGAACAGTTGGAATGACAGGGGTGATCTGGAGTATCTCATCTTTTCTGCCATGATGTAAAGGACTTAATTTGAGCCAAAGCTCATTTGAGCTCTTCCCTACAACCCATTAGTCTTAGACTGCAGCAGTCTTCTCTGGAATACAGGGCCTTCCAGGCCACTGACATTCATAGAATTGTCACAGCTGGGGATTCTCCAGCTGTATAAAAAATAAATTAGAAGAGGAGAGATCGGGTTTATACCCCACCCTTCACTACCCAAAGGAGTCTCAGAGCGGTTACAATCCCTTTCCCTTCCCCTCCCCACAACAGACACCCTGTGAAGTAGGTGGGGCTGAGAGAGCTCTCTTGAGAACTGCCCTTGAGAGAATAGCTCTGAAAGAACTTATGACTGACCCAAGGTCACACCAGCAGCTGCATGTGGAGGAGTGGAGAATCAAACCCAGTTCTCCCAGATTAGAGTCTGCGCTCAACCACTACACCAAACAAATTAAGTTTTCCAAAAGGGAGAAACCCCACCCCAGCAGCCTGATAAGAATTGTATATGCTTCAGGAGGCACAGGACATTGAGAGCAGTTAAGGGAGCCAGTGTGGTTTAGTCGTTGGTGTGTTGGACTAGAATTCTGAAAGACCAAGGCATGAATCCACACTATACCAAAATGCTAGCTAGGGGGTCTTGAACCAGTTATTCTCTTCCAACCTAACCTGCCACACAGGGTGGTTATTATTAGGGTAGAATGATGTTGTAAGCTACTTTGGGTAGCAAACGGAGACATAAGTACAAACAAGCCAGTTACATAAAAGACAGGAGGAGGGGAAATTAGCATGTATATTTCCCTGAAAGTGTGTTGTTGTTTTTCAGTCGCACAGTCGAGTCCAACCCTTCGCGACCCCATGGACCAGATTACGCCAGGCCCTCCTGTCTTCCGCTGTCCTCTGAAGTTTCATGTCCGTCGCATCGATGACACTGTCTAACCATCTCATCCTTTGCCGTCCCCTTCTTCTTTGACCTTCAATCTTTCCCAGCATCAGGGTCTTCTCCAGTGAATGCTCCCTTCTCATTTGGTGGCCAAAGTATTTGAGCTTCAACTTCAGGATCTGGCCTTCCAGGGAACAGTCAGGGTTGATTTCTTTTAGGATTGACTGATTTGATCTCCTTGCAGTCCAAGGGACTCTCAAGAGTCTTCTCTAGCACCATAGTTCAAAAGAATCTATTCTTCGGCACTCGGCCTTCCTTATAGTCCAACTCTCGCAGCCATACATTACTATGGGGAATACCATTGCTTTGACCATGCGGACTTTTGTTGGCAGGGTGGTGTCTCTGCTTTTTATCATGCTGTTTAGGTTTGCCATCGCTTTCCTCCCAAGGAGCAGGTGTCTTTTAATTTCATGGCTGCAGTCACCATCTGCCGTGATCTGGGATCCCAGGAACATGAAGTCTGTCACTACTTCTACGACTTCCCCTTCTGTTTGCCAAGGAGTGATGGGGCCAGATGCCATGATCTTAGTTTTTTTGATGCTGAGCTTCAAGCCCACTTTTGCGCTCTCCTCTTTCACCCTGAGCAAGAGGCTCTTTAGGTCCTCTTCACTTTCTGCCATCAGAGTGGTATCGTCTGCATATCTGAGGTTATTGATCTTTTCCCCAGCAATCTTAACTCCAGCTTGTGATTCATCCAGGCCAGCATTTCACATGATGTACTCTGCATATAAATTAAATAAGCAAGGTGACAATGTACATCCTTGTCGTACTCCTTTTCCTATGCTAAACCAATCAGTTGTTCCATATCCGGTTCTAACTGTCGCTTCTTGACCCTTATACAGGTTTCTCAGGAGACATGTGAGGTGGTCTGGTACTCCCATCTCTTTAAGAACCTGCCATAATTTATTGTGATCCACACAATCAAAGGCTTTAGCATAGTCAATGAAGCAGAAGTAGATGTTTTTCTGGTACTCTCTTGCTTTCTCCATAATCCAGCGAATGTTGGCAATTTGATCTCTAGTTCCTCTACCTCTTCGAAACCCAGCTTGTACTTCTGGCAGTTCTCTATCCACGTACTGTTGGAGCCTAGCTTGTAGGATCTTGAGCATGACCTTGCTAGCATGTGAAATGAGTGCAATTGTGCGATAGTTTGAACATTCCTTGACATTGCCCTTCTTTGGGATTGGAATGTAAACTGACCTTTTCCAATCCTGTGGCCACTGTTGTGTTTTCCAAATTTGTTGGCAAATTGAGTGCAGCACTTTAACAGCATCTTCTTTTAAGACTTTGAATAACTCAGCTGGGATACCATCACCTCCACTAGCTTTGTTGTTAGTAATGCTTTCTAAGGCCCATTAACTTCGCTTTCCAGGATGTCTGGCTCGAGGTCAGTGATTATACCATCGTGGTTGTCAAGGACATTGAGGTCCTTCTTGTATAGTTCTTCTGTGTATTCTTGCCATCTTTTCCTAACCTCTTCTGCTTCTGTTAGGTCCTTACCGTTTTTGTCCTTTATCATGGCCAGCTTTGCATGGAACATTCCCTTGATTTCTCCAATTTTCTTGAAGAGATCTCTAGTCCTTCTCAATCTATTGTTTTCCTCTATTACTTTGCATTGTTCATTCAGGAAAGCCTCCTTTGGCCATTTAAAAATATGATGACGGCAGTGTGGTGGATCTTGTCCCCAGGCCCGTAGCCAGGATTTTGTGGCTTGTGGGGCATTTCCCCCCCAGTGGGGCTGAAGTTCTCAGTGCAGAAGGAAAAGGTCACCTACTCCTAGAGGTCACCTACTCCAACCCTCTTGTTCAGTGCAGGAATTAGTCAATTACAGCACCCCACACTGCTAAAAGGAGTGCACACCTTTAAAAATGTTTTAAAATGATTGAAAAAAGCATATACAGGAGAAATTCTTGTGGGGCTGTGCCTTTAAGAAAGGCGGCAGAGCCCCCAAAAATGCCACCATATCTGCAGGGCTGCTTGTGCCTCCCCATGTGTCTTTTCAAGTGCCAAAACAAACTTTGACAGGTACATGGGGAGAGAACAAGCTTGCACAGTCCCACTGCATGGTGGGCCTGATTAGGTCATCATGATATTTTTAAACAGCTAAATTTTTCTTTCTCTTAAATGGCATTGGTGACCATGGGTTCGATCTGTGGCCACCTTAACATCAAGTTTGGCTCTCTGTCACTGGGATTGGGAAGGTGCATACTGGGAGTGCATGAAACTGTTTGCATGCTCTTGCCCACATAAAGCTGGTTGGTGGAGCTTGCAGACAGGCCAATGTCTCATTGATCTTCGTGGTCTCTGTGCACTCCCACACTTGTGAACTGCACTTGTGCTGGATCCGACCATGGAGCTTGTAGAGCTAATCCTCCAGAGTGGAGGAGAAAGCCCACCAAAAGCATTGAGGATTAGCTCTACAAGCTCTGTGGTTGGATCCAGTGCTGGCACAGTACCCAAGTGTGTGAATGCACAGAGGACCACTTGAAGATCAGCAGTCACAGGTAAGCAACCTGATTTTTAAGGTAGGGTTGCCAGATCCCAATGGTGTGCTGGCAGGGATTGAGAGGGACCTTTCCAGGAGTGGAGAGGAGCACCACGACATGCCTATGCCACCCATAGCTCTGGTTTTTGGGCAAAACTCTATGGTAGGAACTGCCTAATGTCCCCAATGTCCCCACATCACTTCCGGGTTACATAGGAACATCACAGTTATTTTTGGCTTTTCAGAGATAAGAGGGGGTAATTTGGGGGGGGGGGTCACCCAAAAGTGGGAGACCTCCACCCGGACCAGGGGGTCCAGCAACCCAATTTTAGGTCCAAAATATTTGGAACCCAGACTACATATTCTGAAATGGAAGGGTTCAGTGCCCTGCTGCCTAAAACATGATGCATGTGGGTCTGTCTTGGAAATAAAGGTTTGCCAGACTTAATTCATGGGATGACTTCAAAGAGCCATATGAACAGGCAAGAAGGCTGGTGAGAAGAACGAGCACCTCGCTCTATGCTAATTACGGCTTCTGCAAGCTTGTGGAGTGCGAGGCTCTGTTGTTACAAAAATGTATCGGAGAGAGGCCTGACAGAGTCCGTGAGCTGCGCAACCGGATGACAAAGGTGAGGGTCATGGGAAGGCCTGGAGCATATTTGTCCATGCAGATGCCAGGAGCTCATAACTCTGAGGAGGTGAAGCTCAAGGGCATCTCCTGATGTTCAGGGAGGAAGGGAGGGGTCATCTACAGAGCTATTCTTTGTTACTGCTATGATAATTTGCTTGTCCCAGATTGAGGCCCCTTCCATTTCTGTTCCTGCCATTTCTGTTGCGATAGGGTTTCTCAGAAGTTCTTGCTCTCTTTCCTGCCATTTTGCCCCCCTTTTCAGCAGTGTGGCCTGGATAATTCTTAGGTAATCCAAATAGAATGGGATCTAGACCAAATAATCCATTTCTCCCAATCTGAAGTCTCCTAGGGCACTATTTTGCCCCATTGGGGAAATGTAGATGTACCCCATAAATATACGTAAAATCCCCAGTGGGACAAGTACTGTCCTGGGAATGTTTCCAGTTGGGGAACAGGGCAGGGGGGAGGCTTAATTCCCTTCTTCCTGCATGAGGCAGTTGCAGTCCACACTAGGCCCACATGGACCTGGGAATTAAGTTTCCCAGTCTGGACTTGCAAGATGTTCCTGATCACACAGAAAGGGAAGAATGGTGAATGCACCAGGAACATGTAATTTGTGTAGTGTTCCCAGGTCCTCCCTGGCTACCAGTGGAGTATTGGGCGGGGGGATGTTGCCAGATCCAAGTGGGGAACTCTTGGAGATTTGAGAGTGGAGTTCGGGGAGGACAGGGACCTCAGTGAGGAACAATGCCATAGAGTCTGCTCTCTAAAATATCTGTTTTCTCCAGGGGAGCTGATCTCTGTAGTCTGGAGATGAGCTGTAATTTCAGGGGATCCCCAGGTCCCACCTAGAGGTTGGCATCCCTATATGTGTAGCTAGGCCCTTGCTAAGTCTGCCCCCTGCCACTTTTCTATCAAAGGTGCTCAAACTGATCAAGTACTTCTCACCAGTTCACAGGGCCTCTGCATCTAGTCTCATCCTGCTTGATATCTGCTATTCATTCCAGGCAATCAGTTACCTTTTCCTGCTGCTTGCTCCACCTTTTGTTCCCAAAAGACTCCTTCTTTCAGACAGCTCATAAAATGACCATATTGGTGGCACTTCCTTTTCTCACACCCCTTAATCCCCCCTCACGTCTGATACCTTTCCTGGCCATCTTTTCCAATCATTCTGAATTCTTATAATCACCTCCATGCCAATGACTCACAGCTATTTTCTCTGATGTCCCCTTCGCTGCCTGCTATCTCTGGACAACTCACTGAAAGCCCCAGAGCATCTTTTTATGCTTCTTTCAAAGCTTTCCCCAGTTTTGCTCTTTTTCTGCCCTATTTGAAAGCCTTTGAGGGGGATTTATAGTGATAAAAGTGTTGGACTAGGATAAGGAAGAGCTGGGTTGAAATCCCTGTGTGCCACAAAACTCACTGCGTGACCTTGGGCCACTCATTCTCAGCCTAATCTCTCTCACAGGTTTTTTGTGGGGGTAAAACAGAGGAGTGACGGCAAAACACGTATGCTGCTTTGATCTCCTTGAAAGGATGGGATAAAAATTCAGTAAATAAGTACATATCACCTTCCACTTTTGTTGCAAAGACCCGAAGCACCTGGCTTTTATTTTTTCAATTTCTCCCCCTCAACTCAAGGATTTACCTTCTAGTTCTCTCCCATGCCCCAGTTAAAAACCCACTCTTTCCTCTTAACCTGAACTGCCAGACCTATCTGACTCCTATCCTGTCCCCCCTTGATTGCTGCAAGTCCTTCCTGCTTTTGTATGCAACTTCCATTTCCCCCCTCTGGTTTCTTCCTCATGTTCATGGTATCTGGGATGTTACTGAGTGACATAAGAATGCCCTGTGCCGAAACAAGCTTGCACTCTAAATTCTGACAAAAGAAACAAAGGGGAAAAGGAGGAAGAAAGAGACAAATACAAGCATCTTTCCTTCAAGTTTTCTTATGGCCAAGTCCTGTTGTACTTGTCTTGTTAGCTTGAGCAGACTGCATACAGGTGGAGGAGGAAGCTTCTTCAGGACAAAGGTCACATGAGGCTTGTTGCCTTATGAAAGGATACTCTTTACTGCTAAAGGAATCCACACTGTGATAAGAAAGACAAAGTAGGCAGTCCAGCTATCTATCTAAAGGCCTGATCTGCATCTAGCATTTGCTCTGCTGTCTTACCAAACTCACACTGGAACAGAAATTCCCATCTACATTGCATGCCACTTTCACTTTGATTGAGTGTCGCATTTTATGGCAGTGTCCAAACTGCATGCTGCTTTCACTTCGTTTGATCTCTGGTTTTATAGTGGCTGTCTGCATAGATTTATGGCCGTTTTATGGCCATTCGGGGGGGGGTGACTCTGCAGTCGCTACAGTGTTGGCCCGGGATAGTTGAATGTGGTTTTGAACTGCATCTTTTTCTATTCCAGTGTGGGTTTGGTAAAACAACGGAGCAAATGCTAAATGCAGATTGGCCCTACGAGTGTAAGAGAACACACATTGCCTTCTTGGAGGCTGGAGAGACGAGGGCACACAATGAGGAAAGGCAGCTGGAAGGAAGGAAAGTCCTTAAAGATAGCAATCTAAATAACGAGCGGATGGCAGCAGAACAGAGAAGAGGGAAGTAGTCAGAAGGAATGGACCCACCCATCTTGCTAGCTCTAGGGGTCCCTTTGCAATACTGGTGTGCTTGCTTGGTGCAAAGAGACATTACACTGTCCTTCACTTCCAACGTGTCCTTGGTCACATTTGTGACTGTCTGACACCAGTCTCCTTTGATCTCCCATTAGAATTTGGAGCAGGCAATAATACAGTGCTCTACAAGCCCAGTCTACTACCCTAGGGTTTACCATCTGAAGGCCTACATCCAATTGATGCTTGGGAATGATGAACAGAGTCAAGTGTATCTTGATATGGCAATCCAGAACTGTTATGAAAATTGTCTGGAGAAAACTTGGCTGACAATTAGCCAGGTAAGGTCTGGAGAATTTATCATCAATCTGCAAAAAATGTTTGAACCCCAGAATGTGGACTGTGATGCTATAGAATACCATGCTGTGTACACAGCAAGCTGAGAACTGAACTAAACAGAACTTTTTGTTAGAGCTGGCAATCATTTGGCCCAGACAACTGGACCTTCTCCGGGGATGTGTTTAAAACTTGTGGCTGTGTGTCTAAATGGCCAGCAGTCCTGCCGAATGTACACCCTGTAGACTCATAAGATTCAACTAGTGAACCAAGAATGCTTAAATTCAAATTGAAAACCACCAAAAGTTTGAACATAAGAAGTATAAAGTTGAATAGAAAATAAAAAATATATGCAACTGATATAAGAGTTCTATACTTTCCATCAATTTCAAATTACTTTTCCTCCCCACAATATTTCATCAATAGCCAGTTCAGGCCCGTTTTATGACCTTGATACCGTCATGTTGATGTGCTTGAATGATCAGAAGTATCATCGTATAATATTTTTTCACACAGGGACTGTGTCTCCTTACACATTTTCTGGATGGTTGATTGGTTATACATGTGTAGCAACACCTGACTGAGACTTAATATTTTTTTTGGTAGATTCTAATTTGATTTTTCATACATACATACCTTCTTTACTGGCACACCAAGTCCAAATTTCTACAGGACACCTCTATTGAAATTTTCAAAGAGTGACAGCAATGGGAAAAACAAATCCATCAATGAGCACACTGTCTATTAAGAGAAGGGGTCAGGCTGTAGCTCAGAGGGAGATTACGCATGCGGAAGGTCCGCAGGTTCACTCCCCAGCATCTCCAATTGAATTATCAGGTGATATGAAAGATCACCATCTGAGATCCTGGAGAATCACTGCCAGTCTAAGTAGACAATGTTGACCTTGATGGATTAATGATTTAAAGTAAAGCAGCTTCATGAGTTCAGATTGCATTTTCCATTTATCTTGTAGGAGGGAAATATATATATGTGTCAAATGCCCTGCTCACATATTCCATATCTGTTTATAGGCTCAATACAACATATCATGGCATGGCTGGTCAACTAGCTAAACACCCAGCACATGACTGGAGAGGCCTGACTAGTTTATATTATTTTTAAATTCTGTTATTACCTACCCTCCCCAAAAAGATCAAGGTTGGATATAACATTTAGAACTAATAACATACTTCCTTAAAAATCAGCATGGGCCACTTGTCCACTTGGTGTGAATCTTCCCATGAAATACAGAGGTCCATGTGTTAAACACAGTAGCTTTTTTTTTTACTGCATCAGCATTCCAGAATGTAGTCCTTTAACACACTTTAAATGATAACTTTTTAAAGATGTAATTGTTATAGCAGAGATGATGATCTTCTAAGTGAAACTTGAAAGGGAATTAATTGTCAAAACTGAGATTAAAATAAATGATTATAAGACAGAAACAGTGTTAAAAGTATTTGAAGAAGAATTTAATAGAAATTATTGTATTAAATCACAATTGTGTGCCATACAATATTGTTATAGATGTGTAAGCCAAGAGATGAGATTAAAATTGAAATTAAAGTAAACTTTGAATATAAGACAGAAATAATGGTTATAAGGTAGCTCAATGTGTTATTTTAGGAAACTTTAAAAATAGAAGCTTTTAAGTAGTGGTAATGTTTGACGATGTATTCTTAAGTTGGTAGAATGTTTTTATAACAAAACATTTATATACAAGCGGTGGAGATTAGAGAGTTGAAATACTAAGGACAAAGGTTAACCTAGAATATGAGAAACAATAGATATGATAGTTTAAAGTTGCGAAATTAGTTAGACATAGTCTCTTTCCTTTTTTTCCTTTGTTGATACTATCCTTCCTTTTCCTTTAAGAACTTATAGAATGTTTAAGAGAGAAAAAAAGTAATGATCTGAACTTTTCTGATTTGCAAATATTAACAGTGGTATAGTGAACAGTTATAAGATATGAATTAAGTGAACAGTTATAAGATATGAATTCCCAGACTGTATAAGCAGAATAATTAATGAAACAATGTATGTGGAAACAACTGTAAGCAACATCTTATCTCTTTATTTTTTATTCTGTATTCTTTTTATTCCTATACCCTACCCCCTTTCTATGTAACATTCAATAAAAATAATATTTAAAAAAATGATAACTTGAAAACAAAGTTTGAGTCCAGTGGCACCTTTAAGACCAACAAGTTTAATTTTGGGTATAAGCTCTCATGTGCAATGCACACTTCTGAAGAATGAAGGAGCCTTCTGAAGAAGTGTGTATGCACACGAAAGCTTATACCCAGAATTAAATCTGTCAGTCTTAAAGGTGCCACTGGACTCAAACTTTGTTCTAGTGCCCCAGTCCAACACAGCTACCTACGTGAAGATAACTTTATAAAGTTACTGCTTGTGATATTTTAGGCAGTTTTAGTTACATTGCTCTTTGTCTATATATTTGTCTATATTTGTAGCATTATTCTTCAGTTTTGTAGTCCTGTCTTAATTATACAGTTTTTCTAGTGCATTCACTACTTTTGTAACCCCAATTTTTATGGCATTGTATGTTGTATGCGTCATGCTGTTTCCATTGCATCGTGTTTTTACTAGGTAATCCACCTTTCTCAGCAGGAAAGGCAGATTATAAATGACTAATAAGCAGCAATAGTAGAGGGTGCAAAGATAGATGGAGACCCTTGCTCCCCTACTGTAAAAATGTTCAAAATTGGTTCCTTGACCATATTCCTAGCAGTTGCTCATTGTCTCATTTCTCCTAGGAATGGTGGTTCACTGGAAAAACTGCCATGGAAGATGAGTGGTTAAAGATGGCTCCAAATTTTCCACTGTGGAGAGTAGGAATGTCAAATGAAGATCTTAAAGTATGCGAGAAAAGCAGGTACCTGCTGAAGATGCCAGAGTTGGACATTAACAATCCATTCCCAGAAATTAAAAGTCAGGACGAGATTTAATAGTTATGACGTATTCTTCAGGTCAAGGATGCCCCCTAGGAGCCCTTCACATCTACAAGCAATCACCCTCCAACATACAAATAAAGACACCAGACAACAAAGCTTGTATTAAACTGTGCTTATTGGATATCAGCTAATCTGCTCACCTATTAACTATCCTGCTCCCTTGTTACCTTTTGGGCTGTTTTGAAGGCATGCCTGGATTACAGACATTCCACCCTCGTTCAAAGTTCTGAGCAGTGTTTCTGCTGCCCGTAGCTGTTCCTTGCCTGCACAGCCAAATGGTGATTTGGCGAGGGACTGAGACTTGACCTCCACCCCTCCCTCCCCTGGATATGATTGACTATGAGAGGTTGCTTCAGGGTGCTTGTCATATCTCCTTACTATAAGCAAAAACCTGCACTATGCCAGCCACAAAAGTAGATCAGCAGAACTTAATGCCTCTCACACCATCACCAACAATAAAGTCATGAAGACCCTGGCAAGTGAACACCATCCTCCCTATACGGGTGCAGTACCTGCTATGAAAGGAGGTCTGTCTGATGCTAAAAGAAGCACTGTCACTGTTAGGGTGATGCATGACTTGGGAAAACTTGAGCAGGCAGTGAAACATTTGTTAAGTTGTCGCCTTTCATCTGATGAAAGACCCTGCTTTAGCATCTAAGGTGCCAAGAGCCAAATTGCCCAGAACCGAATTGAGGAAAGCAGGTTCAGAAAGCCTCTGATCAATAACTGGGAATTTTATTGGTGAACTGGTTTGTGGCAGGCATTGGAGAGTAAGCCTCCAAGTTGCCAATGGTCCAAACAAAGGGATATTCCCCAGTCTGCAATCAAATATATATTTGTACGCACACAGCCATGCGCTCGTCTAGTCTTAGTTTAGTCCTCTCTCCGGTGGAATGACCCTCAGAGCTGTGCAGAGACCGACCCACCCCTCAAAACAAGGAGGATGTGGGAATAAGCAGCAGAGTGTAAGTTAAACTTTAACTATTCTATGTTTGTTTTCTCTAGCCAGCACTCCTATATTTTACTTTTTCTGTAAGTTACTTCCTAACTATCTGTGCTTCTGATTAATTAGATGTATAATGGAATAAACTAAAGATCCTGATGGGGAGAGAGGATTTTTAATAGATAAATGACTCCAGTCCACTTGTGCCCATAGACAACTAAGAATATGCAAGGCCAGAAGTCCTGACAGACTGTTCTGTCTCTGCTTGAAGCAAACCCCAAAAGGAGGGGCTGGGAAAGGTGAGCTGAGCTTAACAGCCTCTCTTCCATGCTCACAGTCAACTGAGATGGGTGAGACCACACCTCTTCCGGTATTCTGGTGGGGAAATGTCATAGCTGGAACAACATCATTGTGGTACCTGTGCAATTTCAGAGAGATTTCCTGAAGTCCCAGGGAAGCAGACAGCAGTCCCTTCCTTCGCTCCCATGCTGAATTCCCACCTGAATTCCCAGGAGGAGGAAGGGATGTCCCTCCCTCAGTTCTCCCCCTGCCATTATTGAGAGAGGTCATGTTTCAACGAAGCTCCTTCTCCGAGGAAAATATAGAATTGGCCTTTTAGTCTCCTGTTGAGGAAATCTTGTGTTCTTCTGGTGAGTGCAGCAGTGAAAATCACTGAAAGATGGAACAGTAAAAGCACTTTGACTTTGAATGCTGCAAATGACTGGAAATATTTTAGACAGGAATTTGAGGACAAGTACATTACACACCAAGGAAGATGCCCAAAAGGTGACAATGTTATTGCGGGCAATGAAAGTCTTCTTTAGTGGTTTCAGCCTCTCAGATTCTGAACAGAATAATTACAGTCTTGTAAAGACAGAAATGTCCAGGTCACTGTCTACTAAAGAAAAATAAGACTGCTGGAAGATAAGTTTCACTCTAGATAACGAAAAGATGGTGAAACTTTCCCCAACTTTATCATAACATTAAAGAATCTCAGACATACTTGTGATTTTGAGGATCTGGTAGATTTTTTTTTGATAGACAACAAACTGGAATTGGGACAAGAAATAAAGCTATAAGGAAAAGACTGCTGGAAGTAGAGGAATTGGACTTGAATAAAAATAGCTGAAGCAGATGAGATTTCCTTATTTATTTTATTTATTATTACACTAAGGAATTGGCCAATCCTTGCTACTGCAGGGCTCTGGATGATATACAGCATATCTAAGAAGATCAAGTGGTGGGAATTGCAATTCCTTCCCAGTTCCGGACTGTGACCACCTTGTGGGCATGGAGAGGGGGAGTAAAGCAGAGAGGAGAGAGAGCAGGAGGAATAAGAGGAGGGTGCCAGCCAGGATGGAAACAATTGCTGTCCTCAACCAAATGCCTGGCGGAACATCTCTGCCTTACCGGCCCTGAGGAATTGCATAAGGTCCTGCAGGGCCCTGAAAGTATTTGACAGAGAATTCCACCAGGTTGGGGCCAGGACTGAGAAGGTCCTGGTTGGGGACAGCAAGATATCTTTGGGGCCAGGGATCACCAGAAGATTGCTGTCTAAGGAGCACAACACTTTCCCAGCAACATACCGAAGGAAATGGTCCTGCAGATATGTCAATCCCTGACCACTCAAGGCCTTAAAGGGCAACACCAAAACCTTGAACTGGCTTTCAGTACTCCACTGGAAGCCAGTGCAGCTGGCACAGCATAAATTGTATATGTGCCATCTGTGATATTCCCATCAGGACTCGCGCTGCTGCATTCTGGATCAGCTGGAGCTTCTGGGTCAGTCTCAAAGGCAGGCCAGTGAAGAGCGAGTTACAGGAGTCTAGCCTGGAGGTGACTGTTGCATGGATTACCATGGCTAGGTTGGGGAATAACAGGAAAGGGGTCAATTGCTGAGCCTGGCACAGATGGAAGAATGCCACCTTGGCAATGTGCGTGACTTGGGCCTCCATAGTCAAGGAGGCATCCAAAATCATGCCCAAACTCCTGATGGACTGCGGGAAGTCAATGCCCAAGCCCTGAAGCCCACCAGCACCACAGAACCTCTGTCTTCGTTGGATTCAGTCTTAACCTGCTCTTTTTTAACCACCCTACCACGGTTCTCCAAACCCACAGGCAGATTTTGCAGGGTGGTATCCGGGTGGCCATCCAGTCACAGACACAGCTGGGTGTCACCAGTTTTTGGAAGTGACAGGAACCATGAAAATATAACAAAGTGCATATAAGACTAGGTCAGTGTAGATTATGAAAGAAGTCAGGACAACAGGATACACGTTGCCAGCAAGATCATGAACCACAAAAAAAGTCCAACTGACAAATGTCGGCTCTCCACTTAGAACCTTTAATGTGCTGTAATGTTTAAAGACATGATTTTGCCTCATCTCCTGGCTTGCATGGCCTCTGTAGGGGTCTTGTGACCCTTGGAATAATTTTTTCTGTGGTCAGAAAGGACTTGGGGGTAGGGGGGAGGAAAGTCCACAGCCCTTATGGCTCCCTAGCTCTAGATCTGACTCAGCAACAAGAAGCAGAATGGCGTGTTCATTCTCAATTAGTCTGAGGAAAAAAGAAGACTTGTGTGAGGAAGGAGGGCCACAAGAACCATGCATGGGCCCTGTGCTGCTACTGGTCCAGCTGAGTTTTAAAACAGCTGGTATTGGGAGGGGAGCTGTGTGGGCAGGGCTGCTTCCTCTTCCCCAGGCTGGAACCTGATAAAAAGCCAGGCCCAGCTGAGAGAAGGAAAGAAGAAGGATTGTAAGGAAAGGAGGCTAACAAGTAAGGCAGGGCCGGCAGGGAGGCTCCAAACCTATGGAAAGGACTGCAGACTCAAAGGGAAAGCACCCTTTAACTGTTTGTCTGTCTAAAGAGCAAATAAAGAGCTCACAACAGCTGATGATGAGGGTGGGCAAAATGGGGAACATGGTGTGAACAGTTGCCCTGGCCTCCTGAGGTGATGTTAAGCACCAGCCTGACAACTCTATTAAAAAGTAGTTTCTCCGGAAAAAATAATTTACTGTCTGGTCGTCCAGGAATTAGATAAGGCACTGGGTGAGGAAATGCAGCCCAGAAAAATGTTCAGAGTCCAAATGAAAATGAAGGTGGAGTAAATGTTTACAAGTCAGGATAACCATCTCCCTGCTTTGAGGACAAAGAGGATATTCGAGCAGTTTTTCAGTTAAGAGTTTTCAACTATCTCCTTTCCTGGGATCCAAAGGGGCAGCACGACACAAACACTTGAGTGAGGCACCCTTTTCCCAACCCCCTTCCCCTCCTTGGCCAGCAACAGTGGAAGAGAGCCATGCTGGCTATGGCGTCTCCTGCTCCCGGCAGCTGGGTGGCCTCTAGCAGTCCCCCAAGCAACCATAGCCTCATGCACCAAACAGCTGGGGGGGGGCTGGCCGAGGCAGCTGCTGGGGCAGGAAGCTGGGGCACTGGCCTGCCCACCACACATGTTGGCAAGGCTCCTCCATGGCTGGTGAGAAGGGCCGCCAACCTGGGCACTGAGTGATGACACATGGTGGCCAAACCTTTTCCCCTGAAGGAACGGACAGCCCTGATGCAGTGAAGATATGCCCTCCCCAATGACTGGCAGAATGGATGTGAGTGAGAAGGAGGAGAGGAAGGTCTGGATACAGGGGCCTCAGGGGATCTGCCTTGCCACCTCGAAGTGCCTGAGGGGGCGCTTGCTGTGCTGCAGGATGGCCCCTCTTGGAGCACCCCGTGCCTGGCAAGCTATCAACAGGGGATGTTGGCACCTTCTCCTCCATGTGTTTCTCTCCTAATGCTGGTACCGATCCAACAGGAGAGGTGTCACCCCAACCACTGAACCGCTAGCAGTCCATGTGCCCTACCTGGCCCTGGCATGGGACTACAGCTCTGTCAGGATACTACTGGAGCAGCAATAAAGGTGCTACGAGAGTGTGGAATTGTAGGGTTTTATCTCGTAAACTCTCTTCTGTTGACCGCTGTTTAAACTGTTTTAGTGATAATGGATTATTTATTGTTTTACAGTCTTACCATTTATCTATGGCTTTGCCTCTATGTTTTAGTGTTGATTATGGCCTTGTGCGTCTTGTTCGCTGCCCTGAGCCCATGTGGAAGGGTGGGATATAAATCGAATCAATCAATCAATCAATAAAAGGAGGTGGCCTACAGAAGCCCACGTGGACATTCAGCCTCCCAGTATTTTGCTCCCAAGGCCCACTGGAAAGGTGCCCCTGGAGGAAAGGGAGCACTTGGTACTGTGTCTTGAAGCACTGGCCTCTCACCCTCTGCTGGCAACCCCCAGGAACATTTGGGGGGGCAGCACTTGGGGGGAGAGACATACGAAGCCATAACATCACTTCTGACTGGGTGAATACCCAGAAGTGATGTCATTGGTGTTAGTGATGTTCTAGGAATTCCCCCAATTTCTGTGTTGGAACAATGGAAATTGGAGAAGTTCCTACTAAAGTGTCATGGTTCTGGTGACTGAAAATGATATCAGGGTTTCAAGGCCATTTGCCTCTCCCCCACCCCCAGTCTGTTTTCTTCTGCTACATGACATGAGGAGGGGGAACAGACCCGTAATTAGCTAATTTTGTGCCTCAGGTAAGAATATAAATGTGTGCCCCCCTTTATATCTCACAGCAGTTATTTTGTCTAAAAGGTAAATATGTAAATAACAAGAGTCATAATAGCGCAACGTTTATTTTTGTCATAAATGATATGCCTTTCCTGTGCCCCTCAGCTTTCTGCACCTGAGGCGAGTGTCTCGCTTGCCTTGCCCTTGTTACAGTGCTGAGGAGGAGAGCTGGTCGGCGTGTGAGGTTGTTTTCTGTGGCAGCCAGGCTGCTCTCAGACATGTGAACCTGGGACTCTATTGCAAATAAGTGGTGTAATTAACTACAACCTTAACTGTTGTCTTGATGTCTGCCTCTTATAGGAGAGGCTGGAAGATGATAGAATGCCCAGGTGGAGAAGTAGCCCCACCCCATGGGCTTGACCAGCTGACTACACAGCTATTCATTTCTTGTCCATTATTGCTGGGTACAAAATGCTTGCCCCAAGTACTGCACATGCAGTCAGCTTCTCTGTCTATGCTAGGATTGTTAGCCTCCAGCTGCAACTTGGAGATCTCCTGGAATTACAACTGGTCTCCAGACTGCAGGGATCAGTTCCCCCTGGATAAAATGGCAGCTTTAGAGGGAGGGTTCTATGGTCTTATACTCTGCTAAGGTTCCTCCTCTTCCCAAACTCCACCCTCTCCAGAATCCCCTTCCCAAACCTCCAGGAGTTTCTTAACATGGAGCTTGCAACCCCAGTCTGTGTACATATGAGCTAAGCTCACTTCCCTTTCTCCTTGGCAGTCTATAGCCTCTGATGCGCTGCATACAGATGACATTTGAAAGTCTGTTCCACATTTTCAGTTTGAAAACCAATAAGCAGTATCTGCCAAAAGCTGAAAAACCGCAAAAGAAGATCAACAGCTTATTAAATCTCACAAGTTTCTAAACTCCTCTTGATTCTTTTTCAGGTGACAAGAAATATATAAATGAAGCTGCTTCATACAGAGTCAGACCACTGGTCTATTCAGGTTAGTATCGTCTCCTCTGACTGGTAGTGGGTTCTCCGGGGTCTCCGGGGGAAGTCTTTCACATCATGTACTTTCTGATCCTTTTAATTAGCAAGGTGCGGGATTGAGCCTGGGACCTTCTGCATCAAAACCAGACGATCTACCACTGAGCAGCATGTCTCTCTATACTGCCTTTATTTATCCAATGACTACCTCAGCTTCCAATGAGCAGGCTCAAGCATCACAACTATGCAAAGGAGTGGCACAAAATCAGTCTTGTAGTGACAATAGTCATAAATGGACAGTTGGCCAGTTTGGTGTTCTCTCAAGGGCAGTTCTCTCAGAGTTTTCTCAGGCTCACCCACCTCAGAGGGTGTCTGTTGTGGGGAGGGGATGCAAAAGGAGATTGTAATCAGCTCTGAGACTCCTTTGGGTAGTGAAGGGGGGGTATAAATTCAATCTCTCTCTCTCTCTCTCTCTCTCTCTCTCTCTCTCTCTCTCTCTCTCTCTCTCTCTCTCTCTCTCTCTCTCTCTCTCTCTCTCTGCAGCTGGCAGTTAATGCTGTTCAGTGGAGCCTGTGAGCTAACAAAAGAAGAGTTATCATTGGCTTTCCAGCATGTTGCTGGCAGCCGATGCCCTTATGCCAACAGCAGGGATGACAAAGGAATGCCTGGCCGTGGTTCTTCCGGCTGCTGTTCGCATGACATCTGCAGTATGTATGAAAATAGCATGTGTTTATCACACGCAAATTAGCACCAGGCCTCCTGCTCATGGTATATTTCCTGTGCGGCCCGTTAGTGCTGACTGAATTGGTTATGCCTGTGTTAGACTTTTTAGGTGAGGTGGATTTAATTCTTTTTCCTCCTGTGGTCTTCATATTTTGCAGACCTGGTAGCTGGAAGTTGTTCAGAAACTCTTTTTGTGCAAACAGATTTCCTGTTTGGGATGACTTATGAATCTTTGGCTTCCTTTAATATCTCATCTGGCATTTTTACGTGCCTTACAGTCAATTTGGGGTAGAATGGTGGTTTTATGAAAGGACGAGAAACGTTAATGGGAGGGGTTGAATGGGGTGGCGGCATCAACAGCGGGAGCAGTCTGCCATCGGGCTGGTGTGGTGGAAGTTGGGAGTGTGAACCAGGAAAATGATACTGTTGCAGATGAAGCCCAGCTGTTGAATTCCCAGGGAACAGCTGAGGCAAGGTAGTCATAAAAGGAAATATCATCTCAGTGATGCTGTTAAGTTGGCATACGTTTTGTCTATCAGCCAGTGCTCTTGCTGGCAACATCGAATGGTAAAATGGCCCCCAAGGCATAACTGCCACAAAATTGTGGAGCAGGGTGTGCCAAAGGCTGCCACACAATGGACCAAGGCTCACTCGAGGCCACATACTGGCCAGGCTCTGTAGAGCTTCACAGTTCCACACAGACACTGGGCAATCCTCTTCTGTGTGATACAGCTGTGAGAAGTAAATACAGAGTGTGATGTCTGGATAGTTGGTCAAGAAATTGTAAATTTTGCTTATGCAGCCATGCTTGGCCTCATTACAAGGGGAGTAGTTTGAATAAAGGATGACATACATGACGTCCTTATAGTGGTATACCATGGAGTCGAGGTAACTGCCCATCTCAAATAACATTGATTCTGGATGAATGTCGTACTCTGTGCAGTTTGTAGCACGGCCCTTTTGAATTAATTTGCCTGAGTGGTGCCTCAGTTCGTAAAAGATAAGGTGGCTGTTTGGGTCACGCATTGGGAATCCAAAGGCATCCTGAAATTCTTTGTAAGAGACTCTTGCTTCTTCACACGTTCGTATGTGATAGGGGCACTTGGTACAGCTGTGGCCCGTTGCTAGCCAGTAACAGGGCTTCACTATTGTACCTTTAGGCATGAGGTATTCTTGGTAGAATGTTACCCTCCCTAGGTCCATATTGCCAGGAATCCCAAGTCAGCGATCCGGAAATGCAAGAACATAGTCCTGGTCAGTTCTCTCATTGTTACTTGGAAGCTCTAAAGTTCAGGATGCATCTACATTACATGTTTAAATCAGGTTGAAATCAGCTGAGTAGGCATGGTGCTCACTCAAGAGCTCTGCAGTCTGTAATGGGGATTTTTGTTGGAGAATTCTAGCCTTTCTCATAGAACTATAATTCCAAGTTTCCTTAGGCGGAAGCCATAAAAAAGGATTAAATCTGTAATACAAGCATGCCCTAAGAAATTTATTAGGTAGCAGAGAAATTATGGTGATTTTTTTCTTCCAAGGTATTTTTGTTGCTATAGCATATTGTGAGTTGTTGTTGCGCACACATGTGCATTAAGGCATGATATGGAGAGTGGTGCCCACATTTGTATAGCATTGCATACTTGTGCTGTTGATTTTTATGAATGCAAGTGCAGGCATAACACAAAATGCTGTGTGTTTCAACTGGCATGCATACAACCCACCCAGCCCAAAATCAAAGCCAAGAATCTCCTTTTCAGGAGAGTGACCACCTGTCTTCTCATCCCTTGTCACCAGGGCTATTTTTGGGCAGGAACACACAGGAATGGAGTTCCAGCTGGCTTCCGAATTGGCCATGCCTACAGCCTCCCCCCCTCGGGTCCCCCAGGCACCTCACAAGCCACGTGGCGCCTGGGGAAGCCAAGCCGATTCAGGGAGGGAAGGCAGTTTAAACTGCCTCCCCTCCTCGGGTTCCCCAGGCGCCCTGCAGGTGTAGGGCGCCTGGGGAAGCCAATCCAGAAACTGCCTTCCTTCCCTCGGGTTCCCCATGCGCCCCACAAGCCACAGAGCACCTGGGGAAGCCAATCCTGGGAGGGAGCTGTGCTGTCAGGGGTGTGGCCTAATATGCTAATTAGTTACTGCTGGGGGTTTTGTACACAACAAGCCCTGCTTGTCACTGTTCTCAGGTAGTGCAATAGCTATGGAGCTACTGCCTCCCTGAGGCAAACTGAGAATAAGGCACTGGATATATATATACATATATGTGTATATATATATATATATATATATATATATATAATCAGAACATTGTATTTATTTATTTATAGTCCACCATTCTCACAGGGACTGAAGATGGATTATACATGAACATTCTTGATGCAACCATTCCTATTAAAATATTATTTATATTAAATGATAATAAATAGAAAATTAATACTTAGAAATGCTTCCGTCTTTCACAAGAACATTCTGTGTGTGCGCATGCGTGCATGCAATTTGCCATTAAGTCTTTCATTGAAAATCTTATATCTGGGGATTTGGCCTCCCAGTATGCTGGCTTCTCCTATTCTAGCCAGTGAGGGCCTAGTGAGGGCAATGCTTGGGGCTCTAGGAATTCCTCAGATCTGCCCTCTCTGCTATAATGCAAGTTGCATTGAGGCTCTTGGTGCATCCATGAGATCTTATACCCACCTATAAACAGGGTGAGATCCGGGCCCTGCAGGATCTGATGCAGTTCTGCAGGCCCTATAAAACAGAATTGTTCTGCCAGGCCTTGACTGAGGACAGTGATGGGTTCCACCTTTCTCCTTGCTCCCCTTCTTCCCCCCTCCCTCAGAACAAACAGATTATACGCTACTCCCTCCTGAGAATTTGCACCATCTTTTAACCATGTCGTTGGTATGTATCTATTATGTATTTATTTTTATTGTCTATTATCAGGCATTTTATTGTCTTTCTTGTGTTTCTTGTATTTACATACTAAGAATGCTAATGCTTGAATTGTTTAAATGTTTTAAATAATGACGTTACCCACTCAGAGCCTGGACCCTGGGGAGAATGGGATATAAATTCAATAAATCAAATCAAATAAATCCCACCTATTTGGTGGGATATGTATTTGCCCTGGCATATGATTTAGGAATCACAAGCAATAATTGCCAAAAAGCAGTTGGTAGGTTCTCCTGGATAATCATCAGTTACCGGTAGCATTGGGACTTCCCCAATCATGGTACCAGATAGGTGGCATTTGATCAAACTATTTAAGCGTGGCCCACTGGGGGAAAGAGATTGGGGCCTTGTATCTTTTCCTCCCTCAGAGTTTGTGATTTCAAACAGACAAATTGCTGATCAGAAAAAGTCCAGTCTCTGTAGTCTGGAGATGAGCTGTAATTCCGGGGGATCCCCAGGCATCCCTACCTCCAACACATCTGCACACCTGTCCTTTGCTCAGCCTCAAAAAAACCCTCTGTCCTCTTCTAAGTTACACAGAAGTGGCTTTCCACCAGAAATCACACGTGCAGAAATGGAGTATACCGTTAGATTCCTGAATTATAGTTACCTTCAGTGGATCTCTAGGCCAGACTGCCGGCAACGAACAGTTATTCAGTGCTACGCTGAGGCCTTCTTGTGTTGTCCTCTGTTTTCTGTTGCCAGCTCCTCCGTTTCCCTTTTCAACAACTATTTGCTTTGAGAGAAAATGTGTTCTTTCTCTTCCTCAACTTGCCTCCAGTACATGTGGTTGTGGTTTGTTCTCTTTACATATATTGCCATTGCTGGGATGTGGCACTTTCAGTGGCTCAGAGGAGACATGGCCTTGTTGACATTCAAGTGCTAGGATACCCACCTGTAAACAGAAGACTTGGCCTTGTTTGGGATTTGAAAGGCTAGTCAGATCAGCTCTCTTGCTCCTGTTAAACGTGTGGTTACAATTACTATACTATGTAGTATAATATACAGTGTACATGGCACTCTACAAAGTGAAATAAGCCATGCGTCACTGAATTATGCCAGTGCCAGAAGACAAAAGAGGAGAGAGGTGAGTTTTTTAAAAAAGAGGAGAAATGGAAGAAGAAGAAGAAGAGATTGGATTTATACACCGCCCTTCACTCAGAGTCTCAGAGCGGCTTACAAACTCCTTTCCCTTCCCCTCCCCACAACAGACACCCTGTGAGGTAGGCAGGGCTGAGAGAGCTCTGACAGAAACTGCTCTTTTTCAAGAATAGCTGTGAGAGAGCTATGGCTTGCCCAAGGTCATCCAGCAGCTGCAAGTGAAGAAGTGGAGTCGACGAGAGCAGACGCGAGTCACTTCATGGCTCGCTAACACCCAATTCTCCACAGTCTTGCTGAGCCGTTCCAAGGCTCCAAAGGGGTTCTTTTAGAGAAAGACCCCTTGCAGAAAGCTTACTTTCGAAAGCCGGGTGGGAAAGGCAATCCTATCCGGCTCCGGAGGCTGCTTTGAGGCGAAGGCTGTGGAGGACGCCCAACAAGAAGACGGGCACAAGCCGATTCAACATAGAACCATTAGAGTCAATGGGGGACATACAACACAAACATGAATTGACAGCCGAAGCTAAATATTTTCAAACTTATCGTGATAAAAGCAGGGGGTTAGAGAGCTAGTATCGGGGCTAACGGCTTACTCAGGGGCATGGCGTCTCAATAGCGGCGTGTGACTTTAAGGCGGCCATTGTTAACAATTGGTTGAGCTGAGGTGAAACTGAAAGGAAGAGGAGTAAGAGGGAAAAGCTCTAAAAATAGGAGATTAAACTGAAGAGCATACTAATCTGCTTGTTCCTCGCTTCTATATCTCTTTCTTGTTGGTGTCCGGGCTGGGACGTGGCTGACCCAGAGGAGTGGCGGCGGCGGAGCAGAGAGGACCCGGAAGACGCTGTGCACAGAGTGGAGAGGGGGCGTGGCAAGCTGCTGCAATCGACGCAGGGAGCCGAGGAGAACCGAACGCGCACGAGGAGAACGACTGAGGACAGATTGGAAAGAGGAGAAGGACCGAGGACAGAGGAAACAGAGAGATTGACAGCGTCTAGCGCAGCATCAGGAAGAGAGAACTGTGTTAAGTAAATTAAATTAAAAGAATGCAAAATTATATTGATCTTGGAGTAAGAGGTGCATAGGAAGAAACAGCAGTTACAGTGTTAACAGAATAGACAGAATAAGACAGAGCAAGAGAAAAAAGGGCAGTTGTGAAGGTCCGGTGCCTGAAAGAGGCTAAATCTAGAAGGTGGGGTTGAGATCTAACAGAGGGGTGAGTCGCAAGGTGGCATTGGGGGGTGTAAAAACTTAAATCATAGGTGGGCAAATACTGCATTAGAGCTGTAATTGTTCTCCAATCAGACCGCTAACACTGCTTTAGTATTATAATATATTAAGTCTTTACTCTAGTAATTGTCGAATGGCCTCAGGGGGCAGTGGTTCGAGCGGTCCCAGGAAATCTTCAATAAAGTCACCGGGCCAGGCAACTATTTTGAGCCAATTAAAAACCAACATAATGAGTGTTACCCAAATGAATATAAAAGACCTAAAAAATCTAATGCAAGAATGCATTGCAGCGGAAATGAAGACGTTTGCGGAGGCTACGTTGCCGTCACTGATCAAACAAGAGATAGAACCAATACAAATTCAGATGAAAGACTTGGCACAACAAATTAGGACGGAAACAGATGAGATTAAAAAACAAATAAGTGAAAATAAACAAGAGATCCTAAAAATAGCTGCAGCCAACGCCGATATGGACCAAAGAGTGCAGGAATTACAACAGGACTTATTAGACACAAGGGGCAGGACGGATGGAATTGAAGAGACGTTAATGGGTTTAGAGATGGATCGTGCCTCCCTAATTATTAGATGTCAGAATGTTCCTGAAGAAATTGGTAAAAGTTTGAGGGAGGAGATGATCAAGAACATTTCTGAACAACTCAAAGTAGGATCTTGCGAGGAAATTGAAAGGGAAGTGGATCAAGTATATAGGAAGAATACCTCATACGCGAGAAGAAACAAAGCTCCAAGGGAAGTGCATTTGAAATTTGTAAGAAGAAATATGAGGGACAAAATACTTAAAGAAGCCAACTCAGTTAGAATGAAAATACAGGATGCGGAAATAAAATTTCTGAAAGAAGTACTGTGGAGAATATGGGAAAGGCGTCAGAATTATGCTATGCTGGCCAAGGCATTAACAGACAATGATATCAATTATAGATGGCTGGTACCCGAAGGTTTACTATTTAACTATGAGGGGAGGCGCTGCAGAATCGACTCCGTGTTCAAATTACAAGACTTTATTGAGCTAAATGGAGAAAGTTTAGGTTGGCAGAGTGAGGAGGAAAGTGGTAAAGAAGAGGAAGATACAAGAGAGGAAACGAGGAAGGAGAAGACAGGAAGATCAGGAAGAGGTAAAAGAACTTTCTATACACCCTCCCAGGTTCTAACGAGATTCCAGCGAAGGGCTAAAGAACAAGAGAAAGCAAGATGGAAAAGAGCAAAAAGCTTAATTTAGTCTCTGTTAATGTCAATGGCCTAAATGGCCCAGCTAAAAGGAGGATATTTCATCAACTAGCGAAACTACAGTCAGAAATTATATGCCTACAAGAAACACATGTGAAAAAAGATTATCAGAAATACCTGGTTAATAAACGACTGGGGAATCTCTTTGTAGCATCAGACTCTACTAAAAAAAGAGGAGTAGCGACTTACGTAAAAGCATATTTATGTCCTGAACTCATATATGCAGCTGAGGATGGTAGAGTACTGGTGTTATCCATTTGGAAGCAAAATAGAAAGATTATAATTGTAAATGTCTATGCACCGAATCAAGCACAAGATAAGTTTTTCAACCTATTAAGAAACCTAATAATTTCACAGAACATGACAGAAATCTGCATTGTAGGAGATTTCAACGCAGTTTGGGATCGGAAAATGGACAGGAAGACCCATACCATGAATAAATTTTCAAGGAACGTATTACCTAAGGAGTTTTTGCAGTTAGCTGAAGAGCATAGCTTGGTGGATGCATGGAGAATAAGAAACCCCGGGAAATCAGATTACACATTTTACTCGGCTAGGCACAACTCATGGTCTAGAATTGACATGGTCTGGATCTCAACCTCACTAGTACCAGATATAATGGATGTTGAAATACTTCCCAATACTTTCGCGGACCATAGTCCATTATTCTTATCCTTTTGAGATAAACCCAGGAGGATGAGGTGGAGATTAAATAAGAACTTATTAAGGAATAAGAACTTTGACAAAAAAACAGAAGAAGAAATTAAGTGTTTTTTTTAAAGGAATAACCAGCCAGAAACACCCATAGACATAGTTTGGGAGACATTTAAAGCCTACTTAAGAGGTTGGTTCATTAGCCAAGAAGCATGGGTTAGGAAACAAAGGAAAAAGCAATATGAGGATCTGACGAACCAAATACAGAAGGAAGAGGATAAATTGAAAAAGATAAAGGTAAACTCAGAAAAATCAGTCATAAATCTGAAATTGTTACACCACCAAATGAATCTTATATTATCTCAGGAAATAGCCAAAAACATAGAATACGCAAGACAATATTACTTCAAGAATGCCAATAAACCAACAAGGTGGCTGGCATACAAACTTAGGAAAGACGAGGAGAAAAAAATAATTAAATCATTAAGAAACGGGAAGGGAGAAGAGGAAGGTAATATAATTGAAATGAAAAAAATAGTGGAAAAATTCTATTCAAGCTTGTATCAACAAAAAGAACAGGATAAAAATTTGGTATCACAATATTTGGACAGCAAAAATACCAAGAAGTTCAGTGAAGAACAAAAACGATTTCTGAATGAACTGATCACTATTTGTGAAATTACTGAGGCAATCAAGAAACAGAAGAAAAACAAGTCTCCGGGACCTGATGGGATTCCAATAGAAATTTATCAAAGATATTCAGACCAATTAGTCTTAATACTTAAACAGGTATTTCAAAAATACCAGGAATTCAAAGACTCCAAGATTCATGGAACCATGCTTTAATAGCTCTGATTCACAAGGCGGGAACATATGATAAAGAAGTCAAGAACTACAGACCAATTTCGCTCTTAAATGCCGATTATAAGATTTTTGCGTCAGTCATAGCAGCAAGATTAAAAAAAAATTTGGCGCAGGTGATACATCAAGATCAGACTGGGTTTCTTCCAAAGAGGCAAATCAGAAATAACATTAGGACTTTAATTAATGTACTAGAATATTATGAAGTTCACCCGGACAAATCTATGGCATTGCTATTCTTAGACGCGGAAAAGGCGTTTGATAATGTCAGCTGGCAGTTCATGCTGCAAAAGCTTGAGGCATGGGACTGTGGCACAAACTTTTTGGCGATGATAAAAGCGATATATAATTCACAAAATGCAAGAATACAAGTAAATGGGGACACGACAGAGAACACTAAAATACAGAAGGGTACCTTTGTTATTCATCTTTACACTTGAGACTTTAATTGACCTAATAAGAGAAGCTAAAACAATCAGAAGACTCAAGATCAAAAAAGAGGAGTTTAAGATACAAGCTTTTGCAGATGATCTACTATTTATATTAGAAGATCCAGTGCTATCATTATCGGACTTAATAGGAATCATACACGATTATGGCCAGGTAGCCGGGTTAAAAATTAATTTTAATAAGTCAAAAATCATAATGAAAAATTGCACAGACTCTCAAAAAAACCAAATCAGAGACATTTCTAGCATGGAGTTGGTAAAGAAAGTTAAATACCTAGGCATAATAGTATCAAATAGGAATAGTATGCTGCTAAGCTACTGGTGGAAATAAAGAACGACCTATCAAGGTGGAAAGACTTGAAGATTTCATTCATGGGGAAAATAGCAGCTATTAAAATGAATGTCTTACCTAGGTTCTTATTCTTAGCTCAAAATTTACCTATCATAAGGAAAGAACATTTTTTTTGCGAATTGGGGGAAATCTGTAGCAAGTTTATTTGGGATAGCAAAAGACCTAGGATTAGCCAAAAAGTTATGCAGGAAAGGAAGGAAAGAGGGGGGTTTGGTATGCCAAATTGGAAACTGTATTATCAGGCGGCAGCCCTAGCATGAGTTAAAGAATGGGTAACATTAGAAAACACCAGGTTGTTAAATTTAGAAGGGTTTAACCTAGTGATGGGTTGGCACAAATATGTATGGTATGATGAGAAACCGACGAAGAACTTTTCTTGCCATACACTAAGAGGAACCTTAATGAGAGTATGGATGGAAATTAGGAAGAAATATTATCTAAAAACCCCTAGATGGATAGCACCTATAGAGTCTAATACAAAACTGACACTGATGGAAATGGATAAAAATGTGAAATATAATGATATATTAGATAATCATAATAATCTAAGATCAGAAGAGGAGTTGAGGCTCTTGAACATAAATCTTACCTGGTGGGATTACACGCAAGTAACATCGAGATACAACAAGGATAAGAAGCTGGGTTTTTATGATAATAAAAATGAGCTCGATGAAATCTGGCTCTCTTCCAATGATAAGCAAATACAAAAAATCTATAGTTTTTTACTATCAGAGCATTTATTGGATGAGACAGTCAAAAAGAATATGGTTGCATGGATGAAAGATTTAGATCATACCATTGAGATAGAGCAGTGGTCAAAGATCTGGCGGGCTGTTAGCATGATGAGAGCAATTCCATTTAAAGAAAATATTCTTAAATTGTTTTATAGATGGCACTGGACGCCAGATAAGATTGCAAATTGTTACGAGGGTTCAACCGTTAACTGTTGGAGATGTAAGACCAATGTTGGCACGTATTTACACATGTGGTGGCGTTGTGAGAAAATTCAAAAATATTGGCGTATGGTATTTAAGCTGTTATATGAAATCACGGCAATCGAATTACCTTATACACCAGAATGTGCGCTTTTGAATTTGCTCCCAGATAGGATGACCAAGGAGGATGAATATTTAACGATATACACATTTACGGCAGCCAGAATTTTACTAGCTAGAGGTTGGAAAGTGGAGACTGTACCTTTTAAAAAGGAAGTGGTAGATAAACTGCTGTCATTGGCGGAAATGGACAGATTAAGTCTACTACTGCAAGGAAAGGATTATGAGGTGTTTGAAAAAAGATGGTCAAAGTTGTATATATGGATGAAAAAGTCTTGTATAAAGAAAAGATGACTCGAAACAATGGATGTGTTAAACATCCCGACTGTATGTATAATGGTGAAAATGTAAATAAACTTTATAAAAAAGAAGAAGAAGAAGAAGTGGAGAATCAAACCCGATTCTCTCAGATTAGAGCTGGCGCACTTAACCACTACACCAAACTGTGACCAGCAAAGAAATCAAGACAGAAGGCATAAATGTCAGCAGAAACATGAAATTGCTACATTTCCACAAAACTAAATTAGAGAAGAGCACATAAGTGCGATTGTGTCACAACTGCTTTAAAACTGCTTCACTGGTTACATATATATATTTCTGGGTTCAACTCACAGTGCCACTTCTTCTCTTTAATGGGAGAATGCAGAGTGCAGATGGCACAGCAGAGTTTGCATTCCTGCTGGGGAAACAAAGTTCACACAGAGCCTAAACTGATAGGAGCCTTTTATTATAAGGAGCTCCATTTCAGTCAAGATAGAGAAGAGACAGCATTCAGAACTTGATGAGCTAAACTAGGATAGATGGAGATGCAGGAAGGTGTGTCCTGCTATCACAGTGGAAAGAGGGAAGGTGTCAGGTGGAAGGAAGGAAGGTTCCCTGAGAGTAGCAGTTTTTACATCCAGGGGGCAGCATCGGAACAGTGGGAAGGAAAGAGATACAGAGTTTGGACCTAAGGCCACAAGATGGCAGCAGACTACACAAAGATCCTGTTTTGCACAAGATGATCCAGGAGAATAGCCTGAGCTGTACTTACTCATATTTAAGACACTAAATCAACGCCACTCACCAAGAAAGCAGCAGGTAGTTTTATCTTCCTGATACAACAGACCTTCGAGCGCTGCATAAATGTGATGAATGGGAGGCCAAAGAGAACCTCACTTGCGGATGTTGCTTTTCAGTGAATGCATGTTTTGTGTCTATGGGCTGTGCCCGTCTCTCTTGCTCCTGTGCCAGCTCCATCCCTGAGAGCCAGCAAAGGCTACAGTTGAGAAGGGCCCTGCACTCCAGCTCTTCCAAATGTGGCATTCTCGTGGAATCCTGTCCCCTGCCAGCTTTTCAAGAAGGGAGCTGGCCGGGGAGTGGAATCCAAATGAACTAATAGATACAAACAGAGAGTCTGCTTCTTACTTGCCACAGATACTATTCCCTGTGCCAGAGGAGGGAAGCTGGCAAGAAAGGTTCCCCAGAACACAAAACAAATCACTCAGTGGGTCAAGGATGTCAACTTAAAAAAAAATTAAGCACCATTGCAAATATGAAAATTAAGTTTATTTTATTTGCATTTTTTTAAAAAGGTTAAGCTGTTGAAGCATTTTGGTGACTCTAATGTGGGGAGTGGGGGAAGACATCCTGAATAAGTATACATCTGTGGCCAATAATCCAGGGCTTTTTATGTAGTGCATTTAATCTCCAAAGAAATGTGTAAGTATTAGGTAGAAGAAGAAGAAGAGGAGGAGATTGGATTTATACCCCGCCCTTCACTACCCAAAGGTGTCTCAGAGTGGCTTACAAACTCCTTTCCCTTCCCCTCCCCACAACAGACACCCTGTGAGGTAGGTGGGGCTGAGAGAGCTCTTGACAGAAACTGCTCTTTTTCAAGAACAGCTCTTATCAGAACTATGGCTTGCCCAAGGTCATCCAGCCAGGTGTAAGTGGAGGAGTCAGGAATCAAACCCAGTTCTCCCAGATTAGAGGCCGTGCATTTAACCACTACACCAAACTGGCTCTTATGCAGTAGTTTTCAAACTTCTTGCCCTAATTACCTCTAGACCCCAGAAGGACCACATGACACAAACAGTTGGGTCTACTAAAGTCAGAACTGGAATAAAAGAACCGCAGAGTCACTTGATTAAACTGCAGGCCTGTTGCAGAACTTTGGGGGCCCTCCAGAAAAGGAGGTCTTTTTCTGCAGACTATCAAGAGAGGCAGTCCTAATAGTACTTGTGATGTAGCAACTCAGCCAATGGGTCCCAAATGCACTTTCCCACACTGTGGTTCCTTTATGCACCTCCCCCCACACACAAGATGAACGGTAAAACAGGCAGCGGTAATGCTAGACAGCCTTTTAGAGAAGTTGTGCTGCGCATCCTTCTTATCAAGAACTCTCACATGTGCTTTTGAGGAACTTCAGGATTCCAACAAACACAAGTTTCGAAATCACTGGATTATTGGTTGAAACTCTGAACTAGAGATGGGTCATATTTCAGGCTCTGAAACTGACTGTAAAATCTCATCCTTTGGGAAAGAGAGGAGAGAGGTGTCATTTCTGTACCTGCTAATGAAGGCACTCGATCTGACTTTCAGAGTTGTCAGAAGTAACCTAAACTCATGGTGTGGAGCTAATTTAGAACAGCTGGCTCAAGGGCATTCCGACACTGAAATACCCCAGATCGGAGACAGTTTTGAAATGCCCACAAACTGAATTCTCCATTACAGTTTTGTCTTAATTGGCCCTAAATCCTGAAGCTCCCGTTAGCTTTTGTTTTACATTTATACTTGATTTACTTTTGTTTCTGCAACCAGCATGGATATCTAACACTGGTTTACAAGAACTAAACGGGTAAGAGTTTGTGAGATGCTGATCAAAGGTATGAGGAATGCATTGGATCCAGTGAACGGTCAGTGGAAGGTTTTATTTTCGTTTATATTATTTGTAGTCCGCCTTTCTCACAGGGACTTGAGGTGGATTACGCATAATGAGTCAGTATACTCAGCAAAATGGGACATCCAATAAACCATGCATTTGAGAAGTCTGGAACCACCAGAAAGAAATGAAGCAGAGCGTAAGTATTAACAGGACACACACATTAAGCGGTACAGAGATTACATAACAGGATCCTACCTACGGTAAGCAATACCCAGCAGTACAGACTGCAGTCCCTAATCATTCATCCAAGTAAGTTTTGGACAGTGCAACCCCATTACCTGCTCAGAAAAGCCCTCTTGAATAATTCAGTTTTGTATCGTTTGTAGAAGGCCAGGAGAGTGGGGGCTTTTCTGACCTCCTCGGGCTAGACCATTCCTCAAGGTGGGAGCCCCAAGGGAGAAAGCACATGCATACGGGCAATTGTTGATTTTGCCCATTTGCAGATCGGCACCAGCAGAAACCCCCACTGATCTGTGCAAAGTTGTAGAGGCAGAGCACAGGGAGAGAGGTGGTCCCACAAATAAGAGGGGCCACAAATAAGATGGACCGAGACTGTGAAGGGCCTCCTTCAGGTTGCTAATGGACTCAGGGCTCTTTTTGTAGCAGGAACTCCTTTGCATATTAGGCGACACACCCCTAATGTAGCCAATCCTCCAAGAGCTTACAGTAGCTCCTGTAAGAAGAGCTCTGTAAGCTCTTAGAGGATTGGCTACATTAGGGTTGTGTTGCCTAATATGCAAAGGAGTTCCTGCTACAAAAAGAGCCCTGATTTTTCCCACATTTCCACCATGGGAAAGTTTACTCCCGAGGTCACGTAGTCTGAATGGAATCATAGCCACATGGGTTGGGGAGGCTGCAGTGGGGAAAGGGGCAAAAATGGCCCTTTTTGCTTCCTCTGTCAGTGAAGCTTCACTGGTAATGAAAGAGGACAAAATGAGAGCAGGCCCGTAGCTAACAACTTTTTGGTGAGGGGGCCCATGTTTTTTTCAGGGGGCCCACCACCAAAGACTGGGGGCGGGGGGGAGAAGAAGGCCTTGCAGAGCCACGCTTCAGCGTGGCCGTGCAAAGACTGGGGGACAGGGGGGAGAAGGCCTCGCAGGGGCCCGTGCTTCGCGGCCCCTGCAGAGCCTGGGGACGGGGGGGGGTCAAGGGGAGAAGAAGGCTTTGCAGCCCTGCAAAGCCTGGGGATTGGGGGGGCGGTGGAGCGTGGAGGCCTAGAGCAGGGCGCGGGGGGCAGTCAGCAGCCACTTACCTTGGATTCCAATGGTTGCTGCAGCGTCCCTCACCCATGTGGAGTTCTTTAGGCGGGAACTGGAAGTCTGTAGTCCATGTGGGCAGGTCAGGAGCAGTCAGAGGCAGAGGGGATGTCTAGCCCCGCCCCCGCCTTATGAGTGCTGGGAGGGGTGGAGGGGCGGAGCAGCGGAGGCAGAGTGGAGCCAAGCCAGTTTAACCTCCCTTATTAGAGTGCTCCGCTCCTAGGAGGCGGGGAGCGGCGGGGGGAGGAGGGGGAGCAGAGGACGGGGGAGGTCCCCCGTAAAACCCACGGGGGCGGGCCCCCAGGGCCCCACACAGGCTACGGGCCTGAATGAGAGATTTCCTCCCTTCTGACCTACCTGGTTATAAGTACAGGAGGGCACTGTGACGCCAGGAAGAAATTTTCCTGGGATCTTTCCAGGAACTTTCCATAAAGGACTTGGGGAGAGGAAAGCTCCGTTATCCTTCTGTCTGCAAGTAGCTGGATCCAGCCCAAAGTAGAATAGTTTTGACAGGGATGGAAACATCTCAGGCACCTGATTGCTTAATATTCCAAATTCCTAAGCCCAGGCATAGAATTTTATTTCAGTGCTGTGCAAGACCAACAGCCACACAAGTGATTTTGATTGCCTAGTAAATGCTCATGCTAGCACATAGGAATGTGAAATCATTTTCTAACCCTGATTTATAACTGAAGTAACATTTATTTAATAATCCTTGATCATAGTATTGAGTTTGTTTGGAGGTTCTAGCAGGGGAGTGCAGCTATCGTTTACCCTTGACAGAAGAACGGTACACTTCTTCTATCTGGGATGGTCGTCCTCTTTGACCGAGCGCACAGCTTCTGGAGGGACGGACATGGAGCGGTGAGGGAGGGAGGGGACACCCGCCTAGCCAGCCATATCAGCCAAATCGACCCTGGCGATCAATGGAGTGACAGGTGTCACAGCCAGATCGCCCCAAGGAATAAGGCTGTGATGCAGAGGCAGGCAATGGCAAACCATCTCTGAATGTCTTTCGCCTTGATAACCCTATACTCGGTCGCCATAAGTCAGCTGTGATGTAACGGCACTTTCCATCCATCCATCCTCATAGTACCAAGACTCCAGCTGGTTTAATTAAACCGATTGGCAGTTGTTTCAGGATTAACACTACTACTTTATACAAAACATACTTAACATGTGGAATCCGTTACTACAAGAGGTAGTGGTGTTGGCCTTCACATTAGCTTTTAAAAAGGATTAGACAAGTGAACAGAAGACAGGTCTCTCAGCGGCTTTTGGCCATGACTGCCAAATGCCTCCTGCATATATAGAATTGTAAAACATTGTCACTCACGTTGGAAGAACCAGATGCGATGTCCCTGTGCCTCAGCCTCCAAGGAGCAAGTGACCAGAGAGTTCCAGATAGATAGGCAGACACTGAGCATCTTCCGTTTTACTCTTCTGTCACTGAACCCTTTGATGTGTAGATTGCTACTCTTAGGGAAAACAACTTCCTTCTGCCTCCTTCTCTGTCTCTCCCCACACAAAGAAGGAGGACACGTTTCTCCATCTTTGGCATCATGGATGCAACCACTTTTTATGGTCCTGATCTGAATCCAGCACACCTCCGTCTAAAAGGCACAGGCTCCCAGCATACATCCATCGCCCCAACCCCGAGGATGTACCCAGGAAACATGGTGCATTTCCCACTGGTGGCCCTCTGGATGACACTTGGGTTTGGCCACTGTGCGGCATAGATTGTTGGACTGGATGGGCCATTGGCCTGCTCCAGCATGGCTTATGTTCTTATGTTCTTAATGCCTCTCTGCATCTGCATCCATCCCTAGCTAGACAGAATAGAAACTGTCACCTGTCTCTAAGGTGCACTATCCAGTATGTATTTCCTAAATAAAGTAGCAATTTTTAAAAAAACAGATAAGTGGCTCTATGTAGTGTTACAAGCATGTGCTGAACAAAGGAGCTCTGCTGCATTCTGAGCCTTTAGTGCACTCTGAAAAATTTGGTCTGGACTAACATACTAGCTTTCCCAATAACTCATGAATATGCTGAGGGTCTTCTTAGGTGAACGGAGCATAATTTTGTTCAGAACAAACAGTAGGAAACACAGGGCCTAAGAAGGGCCTATCAGAGCCCTTCTTAGCCAGTTCCCTAGATGCAAACTGTAGAGAGCCATAACTAAGGCCTCGCTTGGAATAGCTTCAGTTGCCCCGGAACTATAATAAAACATGGAATAAGTATTATAAGAGGTGGCATAGCTTTGATTACCAGAATGGTTGGGGCAAGCAGCAGAAGATGCCTGCCTCCAATTTTTGCTTCTGAATTGCCTAGGGGACATCTTGTTGGATATCATCAGAGAGTCTAGGGTTGCCAGCCTCCAGGTGGGGCCTGGTGTTCTCCTGGAATTACAACCAATCTCCAGCCTACAGAGATGATGAAAATGGCAGCTGTGGAGAGTGGACTGTACGTCATTTCATCGCTGATGAGCTCCTTCCCCTCCTCAAGACCCACCCTCCCCAAGTGCCACCCCCAAATCTCCAGGAATTTCCCCAACTGGAGTTGCCAACACTCTTGGAGACCCAGTGCAGACTATGGTGGCTCTTTAGGTCTTATTCAGTGAGGCCATTTCATTTGTTCTTAATACTATAAGTTGTGGTGTCTTATGGCCTAACCACGGATATGCCTAAATATAGTTTTTGTAAAATATCCTACTGAAAAAAACAACCCGGAGACATCTGTCTGTCAAGCAGTGGGAACTTCAGAGTCTCAACCCAGTGTGCTCTGGCAGCATTTTCAAAGTAGACGTAAGACCACCCAGTGAGCTGAATATCATTTTGCATGAACTTCCCACACCAAAGCCTGTGAAACGGTTATGCAGTTGGATGTTGCAATGTGCAAATGAGAAGGCAGTTTAGCCATCTTCTTTGCACTGGAATGCATTTCATAGCTATTTCACAGCAGGCAGAACCTTTATCTTTCTTAAAGAAAGATGTGTTATTATTGAAGCAAATGGCAGCACTGGAAACTATAAGGCTGCATATTTTTACCAAGGTTGCCAGCCCCCAGGTCCCACTGGAGGTTCCCCTGCTTTGGGGGGCTCTGATTCACCACTGATTTGTTATTCCTGACAATGAATCTGCATCTATGGTCAACATACTTGTATTCCAATAAAGCATATCTTTCACTGTGAAGAGTGCCTGGACTTGCTTGCTGTTGAACCTGACACCAGTGGGGGAAACACCCCCCAGACAGGGACATCATTGCACGATGTCCCCAGCACAATAATGTCACCTGGAAGGGATATCATTGTGTTGGCAATGTCATGCAGCGATGCTCTGGTTTGGGGGCAAACTCATCTTTCGGTGGCAACATTTGATCACTAGTTTTATTAACTAAAGGTTAGATTAGGGCTGCTGGGCCTTCCACTATGGCAGGAGGCTCCCACTGGAAGGCCTAGTTGCCCCCCACTGCTCCAAGCAGCAATGGGAGACCTTTTTTTAAAAAAGAGAGGCAACATTTGCTGTGTCACTACATAACTTCCAGATGAAATTCAGAAATGACTCAGTGTAGCTCTAGGAATACTGGAAACTCTCTGATTTTATCATAGAGTTTCCGGTGATTCCTAGAGCCACCCCACATCACTTTTGAGGTTTTCATGGAAGTGATAATCTTCTTTTTGGTCTCTGTGCATCACACCCATGGGATCTAGTGCACCTGCGCTGATCTGATCGGTGTTGTACAAAGCTCACAACGGGATTTTCACGCCTCCACCCTAAGCCTGCACGGGAACCCTCACCGCACATGCCCAAGGGGTGGGGCATAGACATCCTGCCAGTTCTCTTCTGACTGCCGCGCTGTTAACAGCTAAATCGTTGGTCGATGTTCAAACTTTTTCCTCACAGTTAGGATCCTCAAGAAGAATTTTTCTCTATTATTTTATTTTTTCTCTCAATGGTGTCAGCATAGGATGCAAGTGGGATGCTCTCAACACAAGCAAGCACATCCATGAATTGAATGGTGACTGTTTGTGCTTCTGTTCTATGTCAATAAAGGTTCTGAATTGAATTGAAAGCAAGCACATCAGTTTCCTGGAGCTGCTTGCGATAAAACTAGCGTTGAGATCTTTTCAACCCAGTCTTCGGGGACAATGCGTAGCTGTCCTGACGGACAATACCACAGCACTCAGCTATGTCAACCATCAGGGAGGGACGGTGTCCCGGAGCCTCTGCCACCTGGCAATTGAGTTGTGGGACTGGTGTGTGCCGAACGACATCGTCCCTGTAGCCACCCACATCCCAGGGACCCAGAAGATAGAGGCTGACCTCCTCAGCAGGGGTCTCAAGCATCATCACGAGTGGGAACTGAATTGGTCCTACCTCTTTCAAAAATGGGGCGTGCCAGAACTGAACATCTTCACTTCCAGGAAGAACACGAATTGCCCCTTCTTCTGCAGCTGAGGAAGAGCGGATCCTCTCTCTCAAGGAGACGGCCTATTCCATCCAAGGGGATGAATGTTCCTGTACATGTTTCCTCCTCTACCACTCATGTTATGGGTCATTCACAAACTGGCCAGGGTCCTACCGGACTGCATCCTGATAACCCCATGGTGGCCCAGGCAACCCTGGTTTCCCTACCTCTACTTCGTCTCACCAGGGGCAGGTACCTCCATTTTCCCAAGGTTCCGGATCTCCTCCTGGCAGAAAACGGAATGCTTCTGCATGCAGGGGTGGATGCCCTGAAACTACAGCCTGATGAATACAACCATGACTTTCTCCGACTGGGTCTCTGAGGTCCTCCTTAACATGAGGAAGGAATCTATGCATCTCTTGTATCAGAGGAAGTGGCGTAGGTTCCTCTCCTTTCTTCAGGCTTCATTGCAATCGCCAACGTCTGTAGGCCTGGACAGAGTCCTGGACTTCCTTCTGTCACTCAAGGACCAGGGCCTCCCTAACTCCTCCATCAGGGTCTACTTGGCGGCTATCTCCGCACACCACGAGCCACTGGATGGCTATTCCGTCTTCTCTCATCTGACCTCTAAACAGTTCCTTAGAGGTCTCATCAGGCTATATCCCTCTGTAAGTGCTCCTATGGAGCTATGGGACTTACTGCTGGTACTCTGCCACCTAACCAGGAAACCATTAGAACCCATGGTGACCTGTGACTTGCAGTACGCTTCCTGGAAGACAGCTTTCCTCGTGGCGATTACGTTGGCTAGGAGGGTCAGCGAACTCATGGCACTGCGTCATGACCCTCCATACTTAGTATTTCTGCCAAATGGGGTGCGTCTAGTATTGGACCTTTCCTTTATACCAAAAGTCATCTCAGAGTTCCACCTCAACTCTGACATCTTTCTACCCAACTTTTTTCCACATCCTGACGGAGAAGAGCAACGCTTGCTTCACACTCTGGATGTAAAGAGGGTACTCCTCTTCTACCTGAATAGGACTCAGCCCACCAGAAGGGACAACAACCTGTTCCTGTCTTACTCCTCCACTTCCTTAGGGTCGCGAATCTCAAGTCAATGCCTGTCCAAGTGGATAGTTGGGACAATTAGGCTCTGCTACGCCTTAACAAAGCAACCACTTCCGTGCTCATTTGAGGGCGCATTCCACCAGGTCCATGGCGACTTCAGTAGCCTTTCCGAAGGGTGCATCAATGTCTTCCATCTGCAGAGTGGCTACGTGGTCCATGCCAACCATGTTCATCAAGCACTACGCTCTGGACGTCCATGCACAACAAAAGGGCGACTTGGGTCTTTTGGTCCTGTCCACTGCAGCTCACTGAGTCTGACAGCACCCACCTCCAGGTGAGCCACTGCTTTTTAATCTCCCATGGGTGTGATGCGCAGAGACCACGGAGAAGATAAACAGGTTGGTTACCTGTAACTGATGATCTTCGAGTGGTCATCTGTGCATTCACACTGCCCGCCCATCCTTCCCCACTGCTGTCATCCTCAATGCTTCTCTCATGACTTGGGTTGATAGCGGTCAGAAGGAACTGGCGGGATGTCCATGCCCCACACCTTGGGCATGCGTGGTGAGGGTTCCCGTGCAGGTTTAGGGCGGAGGCGTGAAAATCCCGTTGTGAGCTTTGTACAACACTGATCAGATCAGCACAGGCGCACTAGATCCCATGGGTGTGAATGCACAGATGACCACTCGAAGATCATCAGTTACAGGTAAGCAACCTGTTTTCCCCCATTCCCCCACCCCTCCCACTGGTTACCAGGCTTAGCCTGGCAACCCTATAGGGAAGATTGATTGTTCTCAGCCAGTTTTAAACAGGGAATTAATTAGTGAACATGCACTTGCATATTTTCGAGGATATTTTGACTCTGACCGATTGCAGAAATAATGAGGAAAAATGAGGGGCGGGGTTACAGTATCCAAAATGGCATCTAAATTGTTGTTTTGGTGATATGAAATTGTTCTGTATAGATACATTTTACCAACATTGATTTTTTTGTTGTTGCTTTAGACAGTCTTTTGCTTGCTTGTGCAGTTTTTCAAACCCTCTTCAACCCCAGCCCCACTGCATTATTTTGTTTATTAAGAATCTCTGCTGTCAGAAGAAATCGTTTGTTCATATTTTGTACTCTGCTCACTGACTGATTAATCTGCCTTCAATGAGAAAGGTAGACGTAAATGAAGCTACTGCTAATAATATAATAATATTTAATTTTAATTGACAGATCTGTTAATTGTTTAGAAGCAATCTCACGTGTTCCTTATCAGTATGCATAGAGATTCTGGTGGGAGGGCATTGGGGTACTTTAGCTCAGGAAAAGGACACGGGAAGGGGCTTGAGAGCACCCAGTTTTTATGGTCCTGGTCTGAATCCAGCACACCTCCGTCTGAAAGGCACAGACTCCCAGGATACATCCGCTTCCCCAAACCTGAGGATGTACCCAAGAAGAATGTGTTGTGAGGTTAGGCTTGAGCAGGGATTTGAATCCGGGTGTCCTCAGCCCTAATCTGACAGTCTGACGGCTGCATCACATTGAAAATGGAAGCAACCATGCCTTTTCACCCTGTGTACTGTTCATGAATGCAAGAATTCTCATTCTGGGGTTTATTTACTTAAAATGGGGATAAAGCGGCTTTCTTTTTGCATGAAAGAACATAATTAGATTAAGGGTTTATATAGAACTAGGTGAAAGTTTATCTGAAGTATAATTTTAGCTCCTGTTAGCGTAACAGTCACACCTTCCTCCATTAGGTAGATGAAGGCCAATTTATGTTTGCTGAACAAGGCAGTGAAGGATATATGCATACATTTTTGCATGCAAGGAAGGAACTTCCATTTGGTTCTGCTGGTGCGGCAGCCTGTATAAGGAAGCCCTTTCTTTTATGACTTCTGAAGTCTGTGGGTTGAAAATTTGTAGTGCTTAAATGAGCTTCAATAGACTTATGCATGGCTTCATCTGGTAATTAACAAGAGTTCAAAGTCCAGGAGTGTCATATGATCATCAAACAATTGGAGTTTTAATGTTTCTGTGTTACATTATGAGTACTTTATTGAAAAGCGTGAGCGGAGGAGGAAAGGAGCAGGGTGTTAGCTTAAGCCAACTGTATCCTTATTCTAATTCCAGACTTTTTTTTTTCTGTGCGGATACCTATTCCCTCCAACAGGGGCCTCACTCTCCCCCAACAGCTTTTCCTACATAGTCAGTAGACTTCCTGGGTTTGTAGAAAAATCCAAACAGTGAGGAAATCGCTTCAGGGACAGTTGAATTCCCCCCAAAAGCCTTTTGAAATGGCCTCTGCAGGGACCTGACTCCAGGCAGCAACGGTGAGAGATTAGAACGTTGGGGGTGGGGGGAGGGGGGAGGAGAGGCTTCTGACTGGCTCTGTCAGTCAAGGGTGGGGGGAAGGGCCCTTTCTTTCCAGGCCTCTTTCGGCCTTGGAGGGAGGGGGAGGGAGGGAGCCTTGGGGCCAGGCTGGGGGATTCCTAGAGGTTTTGGGGTGGAGTGCAAGGAGGGCAGGATTTGGGGAAGGGAGAGGCCTCAGCTGGGCATCATGCCACAGAATCCACCCTCCAAAGCAGCCATTTTCTCCAGGGAGACAGATCTCTGTTGTTCACAGATCTCTGGAGTTCACCCTCCAGCAGGCCCCACTTGGAGGTTGCCAACCCTAGGCCTGGCAGCAGTCTAGGGTTGCCAGGTCCCCCCACGGGCACTGGCAGGGGATGGGGGTAGTGGGGTTGCCAGCTCAAGGTCTGGAAACTCCTGGAGATTTGGGGATGGAGCCTGGGGAGGACAGGGACCTCAGTGGGGTACAATGCCCTAGAGTCCACCCTCTAAAGCATCAATTTTCTCCAGGGGAAGTTATCTCAGTAGTCTGGAGCTGAGCAGTAATTCCAGGGGATCCCCAGATCCCACCTGGAGGCTGGCATCCCTAGGCAGCACCCTCTGGGTGACTTGATACCACCTAATTTGCATGACTCAACTTGGCCTGGCTGCTTGCTGCTGTTCAGCAGCCACCCGATGAAAGCCAGCAGTGATGCAGCAGTTAGAGCCTCAGAATAGGTCTGCAAGACCCAGGTTCAGATCCCCATATTGCGGTGGAAGCTGACTGGGTGATTTTGGACCAGTCACATACTTTCAGCCTAACCAACCTCACAGGGTTGTTGTGCAGATAAAAAGGAGGTGAGAATAATGTAAGCTGCTTTGGTCCCCACTGTGGAGAAAGACTATAATTTCCCTTGGTAGAAGCTGTGGGGGAGGGGGGTGGAGACAAAAAGCTGAAGACAGATAAAGGCAGATAAAGGTTAAGTTGGCTGTTGGGTAGGAAGGAAATAGGGTTGCCAACTCTGGATTGGGAAACTCCTGGACATTTAAGGGGTGGATCCTGGGGATGGTGGGGTTTGAGGAGGGGAGGAACTTCAGACCAGTATAATGCCATAGACTCCACCCTCCAAACCAGCCATTTCCTCCATGAGAACTACCATTGCCAGCCTCTGGGTGAGGGCTGGAGATCACCCAGAATTACAACTGTTGTCCGGGTGACAGAGATCAGTTCCCCTGGATAAAATGGCTGCTTTGGAGGGTTGAGTCTATGGCTCCACCCCCCAGAAGGGAGAAAGAGTGTGAGATAGGTAAGGGGAGAGGGGAGGAAGCAAAGGTGTGAGGAATGGGATGACCATCCCGCAAGTTTCTTGCGGGTCTCCACTTGTATTTAATATCTTGGTTTCATTAGGAAAATGTGAGTTTGGCCCTCTTGGTTGTGATGCCCTCTTCCCCCAGTTTGTTTGAGGGTTTTTTCCTTCCTGCTCTCTAGTTTCACTTAGGTTTATAGCCTCTGATTTTGAACTGTTCTGAGCCAGGGCAATCAGGCCGGGAAGGAAGCAGTCAGTCGGAGAAGATCTGTAGTCCCGGTGATATATAGGGATAAGTTGGTGGCCCCGTGAAGTAGTAAGAGGACCAGATGGAGGGACTGCCATCAATCAGGGAACTTTGTTATCAGTGAGTTGGAAATGGCTCCCTGGTGTCACTTGTTCCTGGGCCAGGAAGGTTCAGCCATGTTGGACAGGGCTGCTGTACCCAGTGTATACCAGTGTTAAGAGTCCACTGGCTGAAACACATTAACGGTTCCTCTAGGAGCAGTGCCCAGTTTCTGACTATTTATGCCAGCATCACACAGTGCTGGTTCATAGCTGCTAAGCTATTTGGATCTGTATAAACTTGAGCATGTGTGTGTCTTGCACTGCCTCACAGGAACTGTATTTTCTCCCCTTCCTCTTGTCCAAGAAATGGATGTATCTTGGCAATTTCCCCTGCAGTATTCCTGGGGCCCAACATTGGCACTGAAAACTAAGAAGTTCCATGCACCAACATGATACCTGCCACAAAGGGAAGGGGGGGAGGGGAAGGGATAGGATTTATACACCACCCCTCACTACTTGAAGGAGTCTCAGAACAGTTTACAATCTCCTTTCCCTTCCTCTCCCCACAACAGACACCCTTTGAGGTAGGTGGGGCTGAGAGAGCTCTTGACAAAACTGTACTTGAGAGAACAGCTCTGGCAGAACTATGGCTTGCCCAAGGTCATCCAGCAGGTGCAAGTGGAGGAGTGGGGAATCAAACCTGGTTCTCCCAGATTAGAGTCCATGCACTTAACCACTACACCAAACCACTAAACCAAACTAAAGATGCAGGTACAAAAAGCAAATAATGTACCCACTGTAGGCTGTTGAAATGATTCACTAAACTGTGCAGGCGTATGGAGGGATGAAATTATGAGTGATTCTGTGCTCGACCAATAGGTAACTTTTTTTTTAAAAAAAATATTTATTATCTGATTTATACCCCACCCTCCCAGCCAAGGCCGGCTCAGGGCGGCTTACAAAAGAATAAAACACACGGTAAATAATTTAGATAATCCTAAAACAAATATAACATTAAAAGGTGCTAACAGTTAATGATAAAAGATGGCGGTTGACCTTCAGTGTACCATCCTCTCAGTCAGCCCACAGGCTGACTTTAGTGAACTTACCTATGAATGTGGGGGATACATGCTGCCTCCTCCAGTGATCAAGAAAATTTAGTCCACTGCCCTGACCTGGATAGCCCAGGCAATCTCGATCTCGTCAGATCTTACAAACTAAGCAAGGCCAATCCTGGCAAGTATTTGAATGGGAGACCTTCAAGGAATATCAGGGCCGGGAGGCAGAAGTAGGCTATCTCTGAACGTCCTCCATGTTCCAGTAGGAGTCACCAGAGGTCACCATGACTTCCATGCACAGGCACACATATGCACCAAAATGCAAAAAATTTTGAGCCCACGTTGGACGCCGGCCTGAGCCCATGTTGGAAGGGTGGGATATAAATCCAATAAATAAATAAATAAATAAAATACTGTAGCACATGTCACTATTGTGCAGGTGCAAAGTTCCTCAGCAGTGTGTTCAAAGGTGAATTTTGGGCAAAAGCATCAAGGTGACTTAGCAATGGAGCCTGCCTTGTGTGTGAATGAGGAGTTTGGTCACAGAAGGTTCTAGTGGTGATCATAGTGGCATCAAAGTTCACATGAATAGGGCCTGCTGAGTAATCTCTGAATTGCAGAGAATGCTCAGTGTATTCAAAGATAGATTTCTTTGACATTTCTCGCTCGCCCTTGGTAATGTGGGTATTTGTGATAAAACCTGGGGACGACAATCCATACACTCAAGAGATTTCTTTGACATTTCCACAGAAAAACAGCCTTGCCTTCAGCAGAACAAGCAGTTGCAGCTTGATCTCTTCTGCATGTGGTGGAAACTTTAAAGAAGTTTCTGGTGTCTCAGCATTTTCGTCTGTTATTTGCATCACGCAGGTCCTCGGACCATGCTTTTCAGAACCGCTGGCTTAGCTCTGTTCTGTCAACTGACATCTTTCCTTTTCTTCTCTGTATTGCTGATCGATAGTACTCATCAGTATTTAAATCTTAAGGCTCTATTTGTGGGGATTCCATAGAGTTCAGTTTACATTTCAAGGAAATAGCTTTGTACTCAGTGGTTTGTCAATTAATCTGAAATTCATCTAAAGTTAAGATAGAGGGTTTTTTGTTGGGTGGCTTCAAATGTGTTAAATGTGGGGAATTGCAGAATAGTATAATGTGTGTTATTGTTGGAACCATTGGTACTTTGCAGCATAATTTGTCAGTGTCCTACTTTCAGTCCAAATGTAACAACTTTGTTCTTGGAAGAATTGTCAATTGTGCAGCACAAAGCTCTTTACTCTTGATTGGGTTGGGGAGGGAGAGACTGCAAATGTCAGAGGCTTGTTTAGGTTATTTTGTTACTGATACTGGGAGACCAGCCCCTCAATAAATTGATGGCTATTTAATAGTCCAGGACGAACAGTTAATGAAACATTAAAGGGAAACTGGGGAAAGTGAGATATTTTCCTGGTGGCTGAAAATCTCTCTCATCGGCTTCGGTAATGTAATGCCTAAGTTCAGGAAAGTGACAAAGTCCAGTGTTCAAATGTTTATATTCGAACTGTGTTGCTGCAAAATGCAGTCATGAAACAAGGCAATAAAGCCATTTTTTCTTTGGACCTCAGCTTTTGAAATGTGAACTGATAATAATCTGTGCTTTAGTTTCTTTCTTTCTTTTTTGTAGCCAAGTGTTGTTTTTGTGTGTGAACACCATGGCATTTCAGACGGGCTAATTGCCAGAAAGAAATGACAGTGAGCGTCGCTTTTCTCCCTCCAATTTAGCTGGTATTTTCCATTTTTATCAGGGTGTTATTTCAGATAATGTCAGTTCATGGACCGATTTGGCTGAGTACCTCCATTATAATTAGAGAGACATGTTCTGCGTATGGTCAGAGAGGAAGAACGTGGATAAAAGCACTGGATGGAACTGCTGCACTGGACACGTCGTGATGTCTGCTAACTCAGCAGAACGTCTCCATAATCATAATTTACTATTATTGGTGGTGGAAAGTGCCATCAAGTCACAGCCAACATATAGTGATCTTGCAGGGTCTTCAAGGCAAGGTGGCTTGCCATTGCCTGCCTCTGCATAGCAACCCTGCGCTTCCTTGGCAGTCTCCCATCCAAGCACTAGCCAGGGCTGACCCTGCTTAGCTTCCGAGATGATGATGACAATGATGACAATGATGACGATGATGATATTTCTGAATTGCCCATCCCTGCTACCGCAGGGCTCTGGGCGATGTACAGCAATGAATAAAACATCACTATAAAAATAAAATACATTAATACCAGTAGATAAATTAAAATTCCAGATGGTGAATTAAATCCCCCCCCCCATTCTGGACTGCCTGGCCACCTTGTGGGCAAAGGAGGAGGGGGACAAAATGATCCAGAGAGCATAAAAGGGTGCCAGCTAGAGTGGAAACCGTTGCTGTCCTCAACCAAAAGCCCGGCGGAACATCTCCGCCTTGCAGGCCCTGCGGAATTGCATAAGGTCCCGCAGGGCCCTGATGGAAGTTGGCAGAGAGTTCCACCAGGTCGAGGTCAGGACTGAGAAAGCTCTGGCCCTGGCTGAGGACAGCTGGACATCTTTGGTGCTGGGGACCAAGACAAGTTCTGAAACGATGGGCTAGCCTGAGGCAATCTGGGTCAGGGCTATTATTAGTTACTAATGTCTGCTGCAGTAGGTGTACATGGCACTTTATACAAATTGATGTACACTGTCATCCTAAATGAAGAGAAATCCTTCTAAGCCCATACTTGAAGTCAATGGGCACAGAAGGGTGTAACTCTTATTAGGATGGTACCAACAAGCACCAGATAGACCCCTGCCTTATACATTTCAGCTAGCAGGAAGACAACAGTGGGAGGGTCCAGAGGCATCTTCACACATGTCTTTTAAAGTGTAATCAAGCTGGCTTTTTTTTTTATCTGCATATAATTGCATCCCCTTTCTTTCTTGATCTTCATACTACTGATTTTGTCCTGTGGGGACCTGAGTGTAGATGAAAGCCAGCCTGCTTTTATCCTGTGCTCTGGAGCCCGATGTCAAATGCTCTTACCCTTGATTAACTGTGCGGCTCAGTACCTGATCAGGCAATGCCCCCAAAGTAGGAGGATCGGTAGCTCTTAAATCTTCCTCCTCGCGAAGGTAGTGCAGTGGCAAGCCGGCTTGACGTTAAGTGTTTGAAGCTTGCCGATCCTGCTCGCTGCAGCCCTGTCTTTGAATGTGGTCTGGTCAAATTGAGGAACGGAACAGATCTCCTTCAAACCTCTTTGTGAGTAGATGGATTCCCTTTGCTGTATGTATTATGCATGCGTATATAAATAGAACTAGCGTTCTGGCCACCACTGTGCACCAAACAGGCAGGTTTTATTCCTCCTAGGTAGTCATACCGTTAACAGCTCCTTATGTGTGCGTTTGCTTTGCAGTGTGTGGTGGGTTTTGTTTTTTTAAAGATGCATAGCTCTCTCTCTCTCTCTTTTTTTTGTTATGTATGCAAATCAGTCTGCCAGACTGCACAAAAAGGATGGGTGCAGAAATGGAAATAACATATTGCAGAAGGAGGAGGAGGAAGGACACGTATTTGACAGCTTGGGTATTTTCCCCGAGCATGATTCGTGGTCGCAGGGAATGTCTTAGCCCTTTATTATATAAATGTGTGGTTCTTTTGCACTCTCAGGGGTGGGTGCTTGCTGTCTCATTCAAAGGGGCATCAAAGTTCTTGGGGCATCCTGCTCCACTGGCACATTTCCTCAGGAGCACCTTGTTTTTTTCTGCATCACCAAAATCTCGGCTTCTGTTTATGGCACCACCAGGAAATGCTGGGTTTGGGTCAAAGCCCAATACTATATATAAGGTTCACTGTGGTGGCGGAAAGTGCTGTCGTGTCGCAGCTGACTAATGGCAACCTTGTGGGGTTTCCAAGGCAAGAGTCATCCAGAGGTGGTTTGCCATTGCCTGCCTCCCCGTCACACCCCTGGTATTCCTTGGAGGTCTCCCATCCACATACTAGCCAGGACCGACCCTGCTTAGCTTCCGAGATCTGACGAGATATGGCTAGCTGTCCAGGTCAGGAACAATGTTCGCTAAGCTGGCATATAATGAACTTGCTTGCTTATAGCACTGTTAATGTTTGATCCCATCCTGGGAGCTGATGCTGCACTCCAGTGCTTGGGACAGGCACGGAGTTCTTCAGTGTTGCCTTTTGATTACAATTTAAACAAAAGAAGCCTATCCAGTCTGTGGTTGCTAATATCTGTCTTCTGCTGGGATGCTAAAGAAGAGTGGACTTGGCAGAAGCGGCAGGAGGAGAGTGCTTTCCCCTTTCCTTGTATTTCGTTGGTTTTCCTTTGACAATACAGATAAATGTCTTTGATTGAGGGGTGTGCACTTGGGTATATCTGAGCTGGAGGTGGGGAGAAATTGGCTGTTTTGGGTTGGCTCTGAGATATCTGAAGTGAACCCAAACACTCCAAATTCTGAGAGTAATGACAATGTATCTTGGAGAGCTTCAAGAGTGTTTCAGGGGCCAGGAACTAAGAGGGAGAGAGATGAAACTGGTCCATCAAACAGCTATTTAGTGGTGTCTTCCTCCCTTTAAATTTTAAAGGGCCGCTATTTTCTGTGGGAAGACACGGCCTCCAATTCGGAGGCCGGATCTATCCCATAGAAAACAATGCCTCTTAAAAATTTAAAGAGACAGGAGCAATGTTCCCTCTAAGCTGAGTTAGTGTGAGCTAGCTCACTGTTTTTTAGCCTCTGACACATCTTTGTCTTAGCTCAGGAAGGATGGCTCCAGAGCAGACGAATTGATGCAGTAGCCAAATCGGTCACTCACAACTTTAATGGTGGTAGCTCACAAAGTAGAATTTTTGCTCACAAGACTCCACAGCTTAGAGGGAGCATTGGACAGGAGATGACAACTCACAGCTGATTGGGTAGACCTGGCCTTCCTGCCGAGGTCTACCACCCGCTGAAAATAATGGGCCAATTATTTCGTATAGGCAGTAGAGCTTTCCTCTCTACCATCCATAGGAAAGAATGGATCTATTGTGTCTTATGGGCTGTAGTCCTAGCCTCTAAGGCCATGTCTACTCAATCATCTGTGAGTTGGTGTCCCCAGTGCCTTTAAATTTTAAAGTGGCATTATTTTTATGGGGATAAACCTGGATGTTTTGAGAGGACTGGTCTTCCCATAGAAAATAATGGTCCTTCGAAATTTAAAGGGAGGGATAGCTGTTTGGCAAGACCAGTTTCCTTTCTCTCCTTTCCTCTCTGGTCCTAGCCTCTGGGAGTGGGGGAACTGGGGGGCAACTGATAACATGTTCCCAAATTTTGGGGACCTGACAAAAAAAAGCTCTGGAAAAAAATCCCAAAGTGGTAAGAAAAGTCCCAAAAAATCAGGAAAACAAAAAGAATGCCTGCCCCAAATCTGGATCCAAAATTAATCCAAAATGTTTTGATGTGCACTTTGATCCACTGGAGTGTTTCCTTCAGCAGAAAGAAAGTGTGAGTTCTTTGCCACCACCTTTCTGTTGGCAGCCCAAAAGTTCCCCGGAGATAGCCCTGGAAACTGTAAGCCAAGGGATATTTTGGGCTGTAATGGGAAGAGAGAGGCAAGAAAGTAAGAGAGAAGAAAGTATCCTAACCATAGTGAAGAAATAGGGAGTGCCCCTTCCTCCTTTTCTTCCTTCTTGGGCACATTCTCAGGCTGCTTGTAATTTGGCACCAGAATAAGGGTCACCAGACCCTTGGGCTAAGAGCCAGTGTGTTTGGTGTGTTGAATGAGGGCAGGGAGACCGCTGTTCAGATCATCAGTCTGACATGAAACTTGGTGGTAGTAGGTGGGTAATTGTCTCTCTGCTTAACCTTCCCCACTGGGTTGTTGATGTGATAAAACAGAGGGGGACCATATACTCAGCCCTGCAGTCCTCGAAGGTAGAATGGACTTAAAAACTGCTTAGATTACAGAGGAGGTTGGCTGCTTTCCATTTGTGATGGGGCCCCCTTAACTGCTCTTTCAGAAATTTTAAATCCCCAGAAGGGTGATAATTTGGCCCCCCTACACAGGAGTAAAAAGTAAGCCAGTATAGGAAAGTGGGTGAAGTGGTACATCCTTTCTGCTTTGAATCCTCTGCGAGAGAGACAGACAGTGAGACAGAGAGAGTACCAGTAAGAAATATGTATTATTTTTATCCCTGGTCCAGCCTCTATCAAGAGCACCCCATGGCCCTCCTTCCTGGATCTTTCCACCATATCTCTCTGTGTCTATGGACATTGGCTAGGGCTACCACCTTCAGGTTGGGGAATTCCTGGAAATTTAGGGATGGAGATGGGGAAGGTGGAGTTTGGAGGGGAGAAGGACCTCAGCAGAGTATAATGCCAGAGAGTCCACCCTCCAAAGCTGCCATTTACTCCAGGGGGAACTGATCTCTGTAATCTGAAGATCAGTTGTGATTCCAGGAGATCTCCAGTACCCAACCAGAGGTTGGCAACCAAAGCCTGGGCTGAAGAAAGCATCTGTTCTTCATATTTTCATTCCTTTATCTAGATGCACCCAAGTGATGATTGCACATAGGGTTTTTCTTCATCCAGATGGCTTCCTGCCCTACCTGTGCCTCCCCTATAGGGTTAGACACCATTCCCCAAGACCATCAAAGCCTTTTGCTATCCCTCAAGTGTCCCAGCTGCCACAGTCTAATAAATGCACTGCCTGAGGGAACTTTCCAGCCAAGTCAAAGGTGCCTCCATAACTGATTTGAAACATCTCTTCTATCTGGGGCAATGAAAGGATCATCCAAAAGACCCCTGGCTGGCCCCAAAGGAGGAATGCACAGTGCTGAACTTAGGGCTGCCAGCTCTGGGTTGGGAAATACCTGGAGATTTTGGGGGTGTAGTCCGGGGAGGGTGGGCTTTGGGGAGGGGAGGGACTTCAGTCCAAAGAAGCTGTTTTCTCCAGGGGAGCTGAACTCTGTCATCTGGAGACCAGTTGCAATTCCAGGAGATCTCCATCCGCCGCTTGGAGGCTAGCAACCCTGGTTGAACTCCAACGGGGGAATGAGGAGGAGAAGGCTGGGACAGGTTCAGATGGTTAAGAGGAACTACTCAGGGGAGGATGGGATTTTGTCTTGTTTGGGCTGGAGGCCCTGCTACGGAAGGGAGCGGCCAACCTTATAACCCAGAAGAAATGCTTTGGCCTAGCTGTTCTCTCTGTTTTTTCGCAGGTTCAGAATGGGAAATGAACAAATCCCTGAAAAGTCCTTTTGGAGTGAAGGGAATGGCAGGAGGATAGGTTCCTGCACAGAACAAGATAAGGCCCCTGGGAAAGGGATTTGGGCCCAGTGTGGAGACGTGACAGACTGATGCAGGGGTGTTGCCCTTTGAGGGATGTTTGATTTATGAAAGGAATATAATCCATTGCACACCACAGCCAGCCTATGCGATCTGCTTTACATCTCAGTTGGTGCCTCTTCCCTGGGGAGTCAGTTGGGTGAGCCCAGTGCCAAGGGCAGTTTCCTCAACTCGCACAAGAATAGCAAGGCCGGCTTTCAGAGTGATTTCTGGTGAGACAAAACTCAGGCTGCCAGCCTCCCGGTGGCTGGAGCTCTCCCACTATTACAACTGATCTCCATGCGTCAGAGATCAGTTCTCTTGGAGGAAATGGCTGCTTTGGAGGGTGGACTCTGTGGCATTTACCCTGTCAAAGTCCTGCCCCTCAGCCTAACCCCGCCCTCTTCTGGCCCCACCCACAAAATCTCCAGGTATTTCCCAACCCAGAGCTGGCAACCCTGGACAAAACAACTCTTTTGCTTCACCAGTGTCACATTTGAATCCAACCTGAAAGCAAGGGAGAAGGGGATTATTACTGTCGGTGAATTCCTCCGTTTTCCCCACAATGGCTGGTATTCTATATGAATAATGTCTGCAGGCCTCTGTAGGTACAGAGCTGGGGTGTGGCTTATAAAGGCCTCTAGGAGTGAGTACATTGAGGGGAGCCTGGAGTGGCGCTTATTAAGGGCTCTCCTATCTCCTCCCCCAATCTGAGCACCAGCTAAACTTACAGTAATTAGACAAACCCTGGAACGGGTGGATAAGATTTCAACTAAACTGGCTCTCCTTTACCACATCCCCAGTTCTGCTCATTTGTCTCAGACATCTGAATAGGCTTATTTTTTTTCAATTAAAACTTGAGGCACTCTTTACCATGACACCTCAGAAGTTTTGCTTTAGGGTGTGCAAGAGTAAGAATTACCCTTTGTCACAAGGGTCCATTTTCTATATTTTGAAATTCACGGATCTGAGAGTGTCTCCTGATGGAAGGAAAGAAAGCAGTGACGCATGCAGGGGCACAATGGGAAACTTCCTTTTAGAGCTGAGAATTCTGCTACCTCTTTGTACTATGAATGAGTGAATGACTGAGTCACACCTGGTGCAGAGATGCCTAGGAACTGCCAGTCCTCATTAGAGGCTAATTACGAAGGAGCTAGGCCAGAGCAGCGAATTGTTCAGAAATCCAGCGAGAAGTTTCCTCTGTGGGTGGATTTACAGGATCTGGTACCCATTGGATTATTTTATGTACACTTAGTGACATTTCTCACTGCTCATTGTTATGCTTGATGTCTTGTAATTACTGGAATTGCTACCTTTCAGGGAGTGTTGTGAAGCCTCCTTTTTGACTCTTGTTTTAATTTTGTTTTGCAGTTGTTAGTTTTCTGACATTGCTTTGTATTCCTCCGATAAAATAATATCAGATGAATTCTATTCTGTGTGTGCATGTGTGTGCCTGGAAGTCGTGGTTCACTTCTGGCAGCTCGTAGTGGGGCTTGGACATTTCAGAGAGGGGGCTTGCTATTGCCTGCCTCTGTGTCCTGACCAGTGTTCCCTCTAAGCTGAGTTAGTGTGAGCTAGCTCACAGTTTTTTAGCCTCCAGCTCACACATTTTTGTCTTAACTCAGGGAGGATGGCTCCAGAGCAAACTAATTTATGCAGTAGCCAAATCGCTCACAAAGTAGAATTTTTCCTCTCAAGACTCCACAGCTTAGAGGGAGCATTGGTCCTGACCCTGGTTTCCTTGGAGGTCTCCCATCCAAGTACTTGCCAGGGTCGGCCCTGCTTAGCTTCCAAGATCTGATGAGATCAAGCTTGCCTGGGCTATCCAGGTCAGGGCTAGATGAATTCCTTAAGAGGATTTCTGCAGGAAACAGAAAATTCTATCCTTCGCTATATGCTTGGGGCAGAGAGGAGGAGCACACTTGATGTGAATCGTGTATAATAATCAGGACACATCTGGATACAGTTGTTCATCTGTCTGTAGTTTTGGAGGTGCTGAGTTTATAAAAGGGTATGAAAAAATGTGCTATTATAAATGAGATTAATCCAGTTTGGCATTTTTTTTTAATGAAGGCAAAAGGAGATACTTGGGCTGCACGGGAGGTAAGTCTGGTTTACAGGGGGTGGGGTGTTAGTCTGTTGTACATGAAATACTTTTAGCAAGGCTAGGTCTGGATTTCTCATCAGCCGTTAAGCCTCCGATTCATTTTCAAAGCCAGCTTGCTATGCCTCCTGTGTGTCTGGTGTCTGTGTTTGATCCTAGATTATATTTTCCTAAATTTAAAGGCTTAACAGATGTGTCCACTGTCTATTTAGTCCCTTTTATCTCTTAGACACACATATGTGGGCACACCTCCTTGGAAGCCAAACTGGGGAGACAGTCTCCAGTTCTGCATTGTTGTGGAATGCACCTAGCGGTCTTTTCTTCTGCCTCCCACTTTCTCTGTTGTATAATAAATGACGTACCACACAAGGGCCGGAAGGTAATCGCTGCCAATATTAAGCTACCTGTGTGGCAAGCAGTGGCTTGCCCCTGGAGGAACAGTGCAATCCCAAGAGCATTTTCCTGGGAGTAAGCCCTGTTGAGAAGATGAGGATTCTGAGTAGACCTGCTCAGTATTGCTCTTAACATCTCACCTCTGCCACAAATTTATTAGATGGACATGTACAAGTTACACTCTTTCACCCCCCCTTTTACTGACCTGCAGGGGCAGATTGGCCATTAAGGCCACAGGAAAAAGTCTCAATGGGCTGATGGCCTGGGGCACCGCTAACCCCCGCCATGTGGCCACCCTTGCCCAAAATGAAGGGTGACCCTTGAGCCACCACTGTGGCAAGCAGGCAGCCCCCATCCTGTGCAGGACAGGCAAGTAGCCACTGCTATGAGCTAGCCAGTGGTCTGGGCAACTGGCAGGACAGGTGAGCAGCACTGGCAGGAAGCAAACCATGTGCTGAGTCTGCTTTTGCTCATTCCTCCCCCTCCATTGGGGGTGGGTGATGCCTTTTTGAGGGCCTTTTTTGCTTCCCAGTCCACTGCTGCTTCTGACCTGGGATGTTTTAATTATTTTTGGAGATGATATGTACGAAAAGTGTATCCATACAGAAGCATTAGGTCTCCTTTCCCATAGCCTATTTATCAGGTTTCTGACAAAGTCCTCGGCTCTTTTTGGAACATCCCACTTCTTAACAATGGGTTGGACCGCACAGAAGATTTTTGCATGCACAGCAGTCCTGACACAAGCACAAGTACTAATAGTATTCTTGGCTGTCTACTTGTGAAAAGTTATAGTGACTGTACCCTAATACTTTCTGGTTGCTTCTGTGTATGAATCTGTAGTTGGGGGCTGTCTCTTATCAGCCACAAAATGTTGCCAAGAAGGTTTTATGAGCCAGGGAGGAGTAGCAGGAGGTGTGTCTATAAAGAGAAGCAAAAACTTCTGTATGAAGTTATCAATCACAGATATTCTGCTCTGGGATGCTGGAATTTTTTACAGGAGATTCTTACACATTTTTTAAAAATGAATTTTTACAACCTGTAAAAGCAAGAAACATGTTTGTTTTTAATAAGCTGAGATCTATATAGTTCCTCACTAGGTAGCAGATTATGCACCTAATCATGGTGTGTATACCACTGCAGAGTCAGAGAAGTAGTCATGTTTTATAGTGTTTAACTTTTGGGGCGCAATGAGATGAAAACTTTTTCCAAAGCAGGGAAAGGGTTGTTAAGATTACTGCAATGCATTCTTTAACATAGTCCCAACAAGCAGAAAGAAAGAAAGAAAGAAAGAAAGAAAGAAAGAAAGAAAGAAAGAAAGAGTGGGAGCAGTAAATTCCAGAACTTTAAACATTTGCCAACCTGCATCAGGTAAGCCCCTGACCTCAGCCCCAATCTCCTACCCTCAACAAATTGAGGAACAAGAAAAAAAATGGCCAGAAAATGGCCTTCATACTGATGCTCTAGGAATTTCCCCATGTCTCGATGGTATTTGCAACAAAGTTTGGGAGAAATTCCCGTGATGTCGTCATATCCTGTCTGAACTCCCCCCCCCCCCAGGCACTGAACTCAAAATCTCCCAGCATTTGCCAAGGCAGTGCTGGCAACCCTAGAACATAGCCAGCAAAATACAATTTTCTTTAACCTTGAGTGAACTTGGCTATTATTAGCTATATCAGTTTTTCCCAGGAGATGTTTAGCTTTTGGGTCTCCTCCAGAAGTTAGGCGTGATCTCAGATATTTCATGATTCAAGGCTCGAAAGTAGGAAAATAACATATTTGAAACCAAAGTCTAACAACCACCCCCAAATAGTTCATTATGATCTCAGATGGGTTTGGGATTAAATGTAGGCGCTTTTGACACTATAATGAGAGAGATATTGAAGTGTATATCATACAATAATGCATAAAAGTTGCTCTTGGCAGCAGCTTCCTAGTATGTTTTCCATAGCCAGCATGAATTCAAAACACATTTTTTGAGCATTTATTTTTAGCCAAACAATGCTATAGATATTAACACATGTGAGGTAGCACTATGCTTCTCAGACCTAGCCAGCACTTCTAGGGCATAACTGGTCATCTGCTAAGTAAATAAGGAGTGGCTGGAAGTGACATGGAGGCATCAGTCCCAGGATATACCCCCCAGCCCAGGGTTAAAACCGGGAAGGAGGTAGTCTGATGGTGCATCAGAAGAAGAAGAAGAGGAAGAGGAGATTGGGTTTATACCCCGCCCTTCACTACCCAAAGGAGTCTCAGAGTGGCTTACAAACTCCTTCCCCTCCCCACAACAGACACCTTTTTCAAGAACAGCTGTGCCAGAACTATGACTTGCCCAAGGTCATCCAGCAGGTGCAAGTGGAAGAGTGGGGAATCAAACCCGGTTCTCCCAGATTAGAGTCCGCACACTTAACCACTATACCAAACTGGCTCTCTTTCTAACTCAGCTTTCAACAGGGGATTCCTTGCTTGAAATTCCAGTGCGTAGTCATCTGGGTGGACAGTTAGATTTGAGTCCAGTAGCATTTTGGAGACCAACAAGAGTTCCAGAGTATAAGCTTCCAAGAGTTGAAGCTCATCTGGGTCTGTCTCTGTAAAGTTTATAACCTGAAACCCTTGCTACTGGACTCCAATCTAACTCTTCTACTGCAGACCGACACAACTACCCTCTGAAAAACCGTCTGACTAGGATCCCTCACACCTATCTTGCACATTTCCTACACCTAACTTGCTTGTTCGACAGTAGCCAGCAGTGGACTGAGGTAGCCGCATCTTGGTGAGACACCTGGAAAAAGTCCATACCTGATAGGGAGAAATATTTTACATATAAAGTGAGACCCAGTGGTATCAACTTCTCAAGCCACAGTTTCTTTGTCTCCACCTGCAGAGGTAAGGTAGGTGGGGGCTAGGATTTTTTAGTGGTGGAATATCACCTTTGGAATTCTCTCCCTTGATGCTCATCACCTGGCAACAACCTTACTCGCCTAGGCTTTTAACTGAGGATTTCTAACTTTTAAAGCTGTTTTTTGGTTTGCTTTTAGTCTCAGGACTGCATCTTAGACTGCTCGGTGTAGCTTTATTCCCTTGGCTTGGTTTTTATATTGATAAGGCATGTTTTTATCATTTAAGCATTTTTTTTGTACTCATGAGCTGTCTTGAGCATGTCTTTGGATAGGAAGTTATGATGGAGCTCTGTTACTTTCCCCACTCTGAGGCAGATTTTCCCACCAAATTCTTTTTAGTTCCCTGCTGTGACTGAGCAGCCCCTAGTAGCGTGTAAATGGAAGTGGGTTATAAAAGACTTCCATCCTGTCTACAGAATATAATTTGGCTTTTAGCCCAGCCCAAGAAAAAGCAGAAACCCTCTTCTTACTTTCCTTTTGAAATGGCAACGGAGATGGATTAACAGTAAAACAAAAGAACAAATTTATTCAACAGGCAGGGATGGGGACTGCTGAGGTAAAAGTTGTAGATAGTACAGAATTCACTTCTTTAGACAGGCAAAATGAAGTTATTAATGCTTATTTTCATGTATTCTTAGTTCTTAGCAGTAAGAGGTGTTTTATAGGGGTGTGCACTTGGTATATACTGAGCTGAATAAATACCTGAAAAATACCTTATCCTGATTATTTCCCGTATCCTGATATTGGGATTTGGGAATATCGGGAAATATTGATATTTTTTGCGTTCTATCTACCTGATCTCAAAAATTACAGATTTTTTACCCACACCCCTAGAGTAAGTAAGTCTCCTAGAAACGATAGCATTTTGTGGCTTCTCTGTACGCGATCCCATTTCCGTGTTGGGAATCCTGTGGAGAAACACACAGGGTGCGTTCAGACGCGCCGTTTGAGCCGTTTTCGGCACGGCTCAGAAACGGCTTTTACTTGTGCGTTCACATGCCCAACATCTGCCTACCGTCCCCAGTCGTTGCTTTCTGGAGCAAACCCCCTTTGAAACGGATTATTTTGACACCACTTACCCAAGTGGTGTTTTCCATAATTCTCCGTTTCAAGCCGCACTTTTCCCTGTCTGATCGCTCCATCCAGCCACTTCCGGGTGCTTCAACCCCCTCCCCTCTGGGAAGCTGCCTCCAGCTTCTGGTTTTAGTCCGCCATTTCCCCCCCCCCTTAGCGGTGTGCGCTTGAGCGGAGCTCCGCTCCTAAGTTAAATGAAAAAAAGCTTCACTGGTGCCTAATTTAGGCATTTAGACGAGTCCGGGATCTCGGGGAGGCCATTTTCGGGGAGACAATGTAAAAGGAGTCTTCATTTAAACTTTAAAGGGACCAGTTAAGATCGCTCTTCTGCGCACGCGCCAAACTTCCTGTTCGGGAGAGGGTTGCCTGTGCGCATGCTCAAAGGAGAGGGGAAACCCCCCTCCTGCAGGAGGACGGCAGGGAGCTCCGAAGGAGGGAAGGAGGAGGTGAGTGTGATCGCGATTCTCCAGTTAAAAAAACGCATCGTGCCGGAGCAGTTTAAACCGCTCCAGCACGCTGTCTAAACGCACCCACAGTCTGTCTTGGAGAAACACATTGTCTTTCGTTCTGATTTGATTGCAATGGTTGAAAAAAAATTCCACCACAATTACAGAAATCATTGAACAGTGAGCATTTCTGTGTACTTAGCAGTGTGTGCAGCAGGGTTGTCAACTCTGGCTTTGGAAATTCCTGGAGATTTGGGGGTGAGGCCTAGGGAAGGATTGAGTTTGGGAAGGGGAAGGAGCTGAGCAGGGATGTGATATACCATAGAGTCCACCTTCTGAAGCTGCCATATACTCCAGGGGAAATGATCTCTGTAGTCTGGAGCAGTTTGGTGTAGTGGTTAGGAGCACGGACTCTAATCTAGGAGAACCAGGTTTGATTCCCCGCTCCTCCACATGCAGCTACTGGTGTGACCTTGCGTCAGTCATGAGTTCTTTCAGAGCTGTTCACTCAAGGGCAGTTCTTGAAAGAATTCTCTCAGCCCCACCTACCTCACAGGGTGTCCGTTGTGGAGAGGAGAAGGGAAAGGGGATTGTAAACTGCTCTGAGACTCCTTCAGGTAGTGAAGGGTGGGGTATAAATCCAGTCTCCTCCTCCCCCCCCCTTCTTCTTCTTCGTCGTCTTCGTTGTCTTTGTCTTCTGCTGTCTTTGTTCTGTTCCAGAACTTCAGCACCCCACCTTAAGGTTTAGTAACTCAGTTTCTCTATGCAGTCCCGTACATAAGACTAATATGTGCTAGTGAGTAGTGGTTAGAGCTTTAAGGGTAATCTTAAATGTCATTTTAATTAGGCATAAATTAATTTCCCTACAGTACAAGTTTACAAACTGATTCATGTTGGATCACCTTATTACTGCTATTATACTACATTTGTGTCCAGGGGCCATAGAGCCATATATATTCTAGTATTAAATTAATTGCCTCTGATAATCAGTGACAACTTGTATGCATCAAAATGCAGCTATTTTGGATATTGTTGAGTGGATTAAAAGGAATGACATTTAAGTATGGAATTCAGCAATCGTTGTACAATGTATATCCACCTATTTAGAATCAGAATAATATTTTCAATCATCAAGTTGCTTCAGTTTTCTATTGAATATTGTTATCAGTTTTATCGGATCAATAAGGTTTCTCTCGGTGTGTGTTTTAACATTACAGTGGATAAACAAAAGCAGAGATGATCATTAGTCCTGAAGATCTCCTGTTCGTCCTATACACATCTGGTCAATGTCTGAAATTATGGGTTTGCCACAACAATGACTATTGGGTAACAGTTTAGTAGAGGAGATTCACTGAATAAGGCAATGTTGCTAGGAAAAGTTGAAGGGAGCAGGACAAGAGGAAAGCCCAACAGGAAATGGATTGACTCAGTCAAGGAAGCTGTGGCCCTTAGTGTGCAAGACTTGATCAAGGCTCTTAAAGTTAGGATATTTTGAAGGACATTAATTCATAGGTTTGCCATAAGTCGAAAGTGACTTGATGCCACTTAACACAAACACACACACACCAGATACATGAGAAATGATCAACATTCCCTTCTGAGTATTGCAGGTGACTGCACATTGGACTTTGGCTGTAAGGCATACCTCCTAGGATCAATGCCAGTTCTGTTTAAGAGAAGAGTCAGCACACTTGTAGCTTCACCCCTGATTTTAAAAAAGCATGGAAATTGTAATTTAAGATATGTCATAACTACTACACCATATGTGCGATAAACACAGTCTCACGTATTATGCTCCCTTACAAATAAGTTCCCTGCACCCATGTTACCTTGGCCTTTCAGTGCTTGGGGTGTGTCCATACAGAAATTTAAAAGCCGAATTTCTGCTGGATGCCACCATAAAAGGTCCAGTGCTCCATCATCACAACAGCCAGATTTGAGTCCAGTGACACATTAAAGACCAGCAAGATTCTCGGGTCCATTGAAGATCTCCATTCTGACTTGTATCTGATGAAGTAAGCTTTGACTCTTGGAATCTTGCACCCCAAAAACCTTATTGGTCTCTAAAGTGCTACTCAACTCAAATCTAGCTGTTTTACTGCAGACCAACATGGCAGTACCTGTAGTGAATGCCCAGGTTTTTAAAGGAACAGTTTCCCCAATCATTTTCATACACATCCAGTAAACTTCAGCTGACACTTCTGTATCTAGCAACTGGTTAAAAAATCTCCATATGATGTACATATAAAACACCTTTTCAACAGCCCAGATTGGTGATCCAATCCTCAGGACATAGGTAGCCTCCTCCACTGGGCAGACTGTGATCATTATACTTTCATGCAGAACTTCAAGGAAAAGACTTATTTTACCAGGCAAGCCTACTCACATAACTTGCCAGCTCTTAACGCAAAATTAGAGTGTGAACTTTGACATTTCATAACTTTATAAAACACTGTAGATTTTTACCAACACAGCGAGGACCTAACCCTTGGAATTTTTCTGAATTTTTGTACACAGTTTAAATTGGGAAAGGGAAATTTTGAAAGCATATTTTGCTTGCAAAATAGATGTTACAGAAGTGTGCTATACTTCAAGATCAAGGCATTTTTTAAAAGTGTCTGCTAGGATCTACCAACTTAAACTGGGTTTTTCTGAAATATGCGTGAATGACATCCCTCACTAGAGAGATCCCATATCCCGAATTTCAGAATGATAGGACATATTGCCTGACTTAAATCTTTAGTGGAATAAACATAGAGCTCATGAGAAACTGTGCAAGAGGGAGACGACTTCTCAGAATTTCCTCCTCCACTATTCAGTAAATTTGCAGGTGACATAGCCAAACTGATTTCCCCACTCCACATTTTCCTTCTTACTGACCGTTTAAGAGCTCCTGGAATGTATTCAGTTGTTCAGCTAGTTGGTTCCCACCCCCTTGCTTGATTTACATAGTCATTTTCTACATGCCTGGGGAAAACCCTGAGTAGGAAGAGATCCCTGCCTCGTCTGTGTGTGTCCTGCTTTTAAGGTTGGTATATTACAGAGAAAATGAGGGAGATAACTTTTCAGACATTATAATGTTAGAATGGGGTGTAGACGACATGCCTTAACTTGTGGGACCACTCCTGTGGTTCCATAATAAAAATCAATTCTTAATGTATTCTTTTTCTCTGGCATTCTAGCTTTTTATTACGGCATAACTAAGGGCCAAACCAGTCACCAGACTAGAATTTCTGGGAATGGAGTTCCCAGCACTTTTGTTTCTTTAAATAGCAGGAGTGTGCAGGTGTAATTTAAATCAGGACCGTGGAACAAAGGATCATGGGATTTCAGCCTCCAGTCTTCCTGATCTGAAACTGACTTCTTAGTACCCAGATCTGTACCTGTTTGTTTTCTCACTGGTACAAATAAGACCCTCATGGGGCTGTTTCAGCTCAGTCCCTATCCAAATTGGGCCACAGCATGCCTGCTATTAAGGGGTGGGGGTTATACTGGGAGATCCATTTGCAGAATTCCTGACATCAAGCCTAACTTATCCCTAAGAAGCAGCAGTTAAGGAAGAGCCATTTAACTCATGGGTAATACAACCTACCACTTTAGAGTCACACGTGGTTTAATATAGAACCAAAAATGGCTTTTTATACAGGATCATGAAATCCTTTACTGGAGGAGATGCTAGTATAACCAATATGTGAAATGAATGATGGGAAAAATATGGGACTGAAAGATTTCATAGGGAAACTTTACAGAAAGGGAAAAGGATAAACAATTGCCAGTAGTCTAAGTGCAAACCATGAACAGATTTATGCTAAGTGTGAACCATGCACAGATAAAACAATCACACAGGGTTCTCCTGTGTATATTTATTATTTATTGTGACTTCCTTATTAAAGATTCACTGTAATGAATGTTCAGGCCACAGAAACTTTTTGGATTATTAACACATCAATTGCCAAGTCTCCCAGGTTGGCAGGAGATTGTTCAGTGATCTGCCCTATTGCCTGCTGGCACTTCAAAGGCCGACAGGTGAATAATGGCAGGGCGTACCATCATTGGGCCAGTGTACAGTATCCTTTTCCATGAAAAATTGAACTGACATCATGACGTCTGGGGGGGGGAGGTATGCAATAGGATTTGCCTTGAACCATAGAGTTTTTCCAAATCCAGGAGCACCCTCCTGACATCATGACATCAGTTTTTGGCAGAAGTGATGTCACATGCTAGTACAATACCAGTGTGCCAGTTCCCACCCCCAAAATGCTCCTGGAGTTTCCAGGCTGCAGCCTGGCGACGCTAATTATTAGTAATGTTAAGTTGTATATTTTCAGTTATGCAAACAGGCTTTCTTATACTGTCTCTTTTTTTTCTTTTTCTTTTTTTTGAGCTCTTGCTATTTATTGTGATGTCGTTTGGCTCTTCAATTAAATAAATGTACTTATTTGTCTGCTTGCTTGTTTAATAGATTTCTGTGCCACTTCATCAGAATCCTCTTGAGTCTGATAAAAGGTTGCTCAACTCTGATTTATGTAATGAGGCAAAAATGCAAATAGAAGTAAGGTTAGTTCTTCTCTCTGGCTCCCACTGAGTTCTTTAGGCTAAAGTATACCAGCTGCAGATGGCAGGAGTGTTGTGATGGGGCTGTGTCCTTGCCCCCATTCCTGGGGTTTACCCCTTGCCTGATGATGATTCATATATATTCTTTTCCTCATAGGAGTGAAGGGCAGTTTTCAGTTATTGTAATACACAACGTTATTAGCAGGGGTCTTTTTGTAGAAAAAGAGCTGCAGGAGCTCATTAGCATATGGTATGCTAATGAGCTACTAGGCTATTAGCATATGCCACACCCCCTGACATCACCAGAAGTGATGTCAGAAAGGGAAGCAAAAGGTGGGGAGGCATCTTCGAAAGCCTCCCCTTCACTTTCCTAGCTGGCCTGGGTGGGGGAGTCAAGAGAGAAGGGGTTTAAACTTTAAACCCCTTCTCATTAGAGTTGGGCCACAGAAGGAGGAAAGAGGGAAGGAAAGAGGGAAAGAAAGAGAAGGAAAGAAGGAGAAGGAAAGAAGGAGGGAAAGAAAGAGAGAGAAGGAAAGAAGGAGGGAAACAGGGAAAGGAGGAAAAAAGAGAAGAGAAGAAGGTGGGAAAGAGGAAAAGGGAAGAAGGAAAGGAGGAAATGAAAGAAATTCGGCGGCAATTCGGCCCCGTTATATCCTATGGGCCATTGAAGTCAATGGTGAAAACATAAGGTATATTCTGGGGGCTGGAGAGGAGATGGTTTGAGGAAGAGGCTCCAAACTCACAGGGTAGCTGTTGGAGCCTCTCCCCAAGATACCCACCAAGTTTCAAGAACATTGGACCAGGGGGTCCAATTCTATGGGCCTCCAAACAGGTTGCCCCCTGCAGTCACAGCTAGCTTGGAGGTGGGCCCACTGGAACTTTTTAATGCAAAAATGGGTACAGCATGAGCAGTTTGCAGCAATGGTTATGCTGTTAAACAGGAAATTAGTCCAGCAGTCAATATCCTTTTGAGGTGTGTGCAATGTTCCCTCTAAGCTGTGGAGTCTTGTGAGCTAAAATTCTACTTTGTGAGCCGCTGCCATTAAAATTCTGAGCGAGCAATTCCGCTACTGCATAAGTTAGTTTACTCTGGAGCTGTCTTTCCTGAGCTAAGACAAAAATGTGTGAGCCAGAGGCTAAAAAACTGTGAGCTAGCTCACACTAACTCAGCTTAGAGGGAACACTGGGTGTGTGTGGTGTGAGTGGTCTAATGAGGTTGCACCATCAATTTATACATGTATAAATGTTGTTCCTTTTGGTCTTTTGGGGTTTCTGTGTGGCACTGTGGCATGCTTGCACTGCCACAGTGCCACTTGTTCTGGAATGTGCCACTTGTTCTCATGGCAAACAAGCATGCCACAGTGCCACAGTGCCACACACATCCCAAGACATTTCACTTTCCCTGAGATTCTCTGGGAGAGTCTGACTGTTGGGTGGTTGCCTGTTTGCCTGCCTTAAGTGCAGCTGACTGGGTTTCCCCATTGGAAACAATGGAGGTAATGGGGGGTAACCTGTTTGGGTGCCCATAGAATTAGGCCCATTGGTCCAATTGCTTTGAGACGTGGGGGTATATGTGGGGAGAGGCTCCCAAAGCTACCCTGAAGATTTGGAGCCTCTCCCTCAAACCCCCTCCCCTCCAGAGCTACTAACAGCACCGTGGAAAAAAGTAACTTTTTTCCCACCATAGAGAACAATGGAGGGAATGGGGGCAACCTGTTTGGGGGCCCATAGAATTGGACCCCCTGGTCCAATGTTCTTGAAACTTGGTAGGTATTTTGGGGAGAGGCTCCAACAGCTACCCTGTGATTTTGGAGCCTCTTCCTCAAACCCCCTCCTCTCCAGCCCCCAGAATATACTCTATGTTTTCACCATTGACTTCAATGGCCCATATAATGGGGCTGAAATTGACATTCGGCTGGCCGAAAGACTCCTGAAACTGACATGCAGGAGCCTTTCTGCCCTCCAAAGCTGCCGGAGCTGTGTTCTGGTGCGCTTCCCCCCCAAAAGACCCCTGGTTATTAGTGATAGGCACTTTACATATGTAGTATGTTTGCCTGCCTGAGTCAGGTTTGTGTACCATATTAGGACCTAGGGAGTCCCAGGTTTGAATCCCCACTCTGGCAAGGAAACTTGCTGGACTGGATTGACCTCAGGCCATTTGCTCTCTATTCTATCTCATTCTACCTCAACAAGGTAGATGTGAGAATAAAATGGTATTTGTGTGATGGGGGGAACAATGTTGTAAGCTTCTTTGAGTCTCTGTTAGGCACCAAAATAGGCTGATATTTATATCTTAAATCAATCTGTTGAGAAAATAAATCTGTGAGTATAGATCTGGCTTTTAACATTCCTCCTGGCTGATTTTTAGGCTTCGGACTTACAGATTGTTGTGGGTTTGGATTGTCTGAAATGAGAATGCGAATGCGGCTTCAAAAGATCATGCATAAATATTAAGATTTCGGAAGAAATCAGAATACGGAATTTGGCCACCAGGCCTGAATGGTGAACAGGAGGAAGTCAGTCACTGCAGCTGTTTCTCTGGTGTTGGATCTCAATGCTGAATAGGAATCACTGAGCAATGCATACAGTTTCCCAAAAGAGGCTCACTGGGGTAATGCAAAAGCAATCTGGTTTTCATTTTTTTAATAAAACCCCAGTACCAAATAATATCAGTTAGAGAGTGGAGTGAGGAGACACACAAAGTCTCCTTGAAAGAGAAGAATCTGTCTCAGAATGTAGAAAAACAGAATCATTCTTTCTTCCCAAATTCTTGCTGTTTCATTTTTAATGACAAAGTTAGAAAAGTCTTGTGTGCGTGCATATGTCTTTGCATGCAAGGCAGACATTTGCCTGACTTTTACTTCTCAATGGAGACTGAGTTGGAGAAGGACTGTGCAGATTTGCAAATGGTTTTGGAACAGCTGGTGGAACAAAAAATAAGCAGAATTCCTTCTCTAAAGCTTTTGCCAAACTGACGCTTTACATATCAGGACAAGTTGAGGATAATAAATGTAGGCTTAGTTCTACTTTGCTCTCTGCAGATACTGCTCTGTACATGCATGCGTTGGGTCTTTTGCCATTTCTGGGTGGTGAAGGCATAAACTACCCCTCACCTAATATCAGATAAATTCTAAAGGGAGCCTGGCGCTCAGGGGTTTACAGAAGGTCATTCAGGAGTGACAAGTCACTCTCCAAGCAATTAGAAGGAGAAGGAGAAGCAGAGGAGGAGGAGGAGGAGGAGGAGGAGGAGGAGGAGGAGGAAGAGATTGGATTTATACCCCGCCCTTCACTACTCGAAGGAGTCTCAGAGTGGTTTACAATCTCTTTTCTATTTCCCTTTCCACAACAGACACTATGAAGTAAGTGGGACTGAGAGAGCTCTTTCGAGAACTGCTCTTGAGAGGGTTTCGGTTTCGGCGCTGCGAATGGCGGCCGCCTCTCGGGACGCTCCCGGAGGCGGTTAGCCCACACGCAGTCAGGGGGGTCTTCACGTATGCGAAAGACCCTAGGGAGCCTTAGGCAAAGGCTCCGAACCGGGGGCGCTTGGGGAGTAGCCTCTTTGCCGGCAGACAGCTGGGAAATTGGGGCTTTCTCCCCGCCCCAATCGGCCCCGCTGCGTTGTGCCCGTAATGGGACTTAGCGGCGCCACTGAATTCCAGGAGTGAAGACAGCGTTACGATTTAATATAAAAAGAAGAAGTGGCATCGAACCGTGAGTTGAAGATCGATTTTGAAGCGTGAATTCGAGCCCCCCGTAAGCGTTTAAGCGTATGGGAGGAGGGAGGAATCCCCACCCCTTTTGAGAAGCAAGAGTTACAAAGGGTGCGCGAGGGGGGCAGAGAGGAAAACAGTGTTGGAGAAAGTACCGTTGGAGTTGTATAAAAGAATCGATCCTATTAGCTTCCTTGGGGATGCGGCACGAACTTTATAAAAGTAAATAATAAATCAAAATGTCGACTACGGGGAAAGTCCTGCAGAAACCGGAAGAGATGAGAGGAGGGACTTCCGGCCCGGGTAGCCCCCCCAAGAGCTAGCTGTCAATCAACAGGATCTGCGCCCTCTGCTGGAGCAAATACAGAAAATCAATGAAACTTTGCTTAAAGTGGAAAGTGTCTTGGTTAGTCGACAGGGGAAATTGGAGGAAATAGAACAGAAATCGGATTTGATTTTAAGTTTTCAGGGCGTGAAAGAAGAAGAGAAAGAGGATCTCGGATTTACCTCGACAAATGTTTTGGCACCCCTAACTGGCAGTGAAGCGAAAAAATTAAAAGAAGAGGTGGACATGGCTCTCAAAGCCTATTCCGCTTTTATAAAAGAAGATACTCTGCCAGTAGAAGGGGATGTTGAATATAGCGGACAATATACCAGAGATCCGATTCCATGTGCAGTAATTATGGCGCCCTGGAAATTTGAAGGCCGGAAACATAAGGAAAAAGAGAAAAGAAAGAAGATGGATTACACCTTTAAAAAGCAAAAATCTTTGAAGAGACACGCCAGTTTGGAGGAAGACGCAGCATTTAAAATTGGCAGAGAAAAAGACGGCAGCCCAGGGGAAGGAGGCGACGGATTGGAAGACATCAAAGTTGAAAAGGACTCAACCTACAACTGGAAGAGACCTAAAAAGAAGGCATTTTAAGGACTGTTCGTGTACCATCTACAAGGAGCTGTTTGATTACTAACCCCAATGGACTTTACTAACTGTATTAACAGAGTGATTTTGGACTTTGCAGTTTAAAAGAAGATCTTCGAATCGCGATAGATGCCAAAAATGGTATTAATTACTAACTAAAACTAACCTTTACTAACAGAGAAAACTTCACTCCACCTTTCTCTTTCTCCAGCTGTCTACCCTTCCTCTTTCTTATAAAAAGAATAAAATTCTCTCCTTTTTAGGAGAGTTTTGACAAAAAAAAAAAAAGAGAACTGCTCTTGAGAGAACAGTTCTGAGAGAGCCATGACTGAACCAAGCAGCTGTATGTAGAAGAGTGGGGACTCAACCCTAAATCTCCCAGATTAGAGTCTGTGCTTCTAACCAGTGCACCAAACTGGCTCTCATACTGGCTTTCTCAATATGTCCCTGCCCCTCCTCCAGTGCTTCTGTAATCACTTTCAGAGCCTTCCATTAAAAGCTGCTGTAGCAGCTTCACTCTCTGGCTGATTCTGCATTGGCTTTTCCCTCTGTTTTTTTTAATGAAATCCATGTTGGAACAGAAATTCCCCTCTGCATTGCATGCTGGTTTCACTTCCTTTGATTATTGGGTTTTATGACAGTGTTCGCACTACATACCACTTTCAAGTTCTTTGATTGTTGGATTTAATTGTACCTTCTGCCAGGGCTGGCTTGAGGTGCTTCTGTGCCCTAGGTGGGCGCAGATGCCAACCTCCCAGCGGGGTCTGGAGTCCCCGCACTGGCTGCCTCCTCCTCCTCCTCCACTCAAGGGAGAAGGGGGAGGGTGGGTGTGCTGGGCCGCCACCGCCTCCTGTGCCCCGGCTGGCCAGCCAGCCAGGCATTCTCCAGCCACCACCGCCTCCTCCTCCACCCGAGGAGCTGAAGGGAGTGAGCGTGGAGCCTCGAAAGTCCACCCCCCATAAAAAACACCCCTTGCTGGTCTCTGAGGTGCTGCCGGCCTCCGGTCTGCCCTCCCCGCTGCCGGAGGTCGGCTCAGTCCCTTCATGCAGGGCGGCAAATCACTCCACTAGTAGGGAGGACGAGGGGCCGAAGGAGCCCTGGCAAGTCGATGGGAGACCCTGGCAGGCAGGCTGGCAGGCAGGGGTGCACACGGAGACCCAGGACTGGAGCCTGCAGTTTCCCCCCAGGCCCGGCTCCCCCCCCCGGCCCTCTCCAGCTTTGCAGGCAGCGCGGGACCCTGGACCAGATCAGCCCTGAGCCTTGCCTTGCCCTGCCTGGCAGCGGTGGAGCCTGATGGGCCAGGGGAGGGGGATGGAGAGGGGGGCACTGTGGCCGGTCCGGTCCCCAGTGGCGTCCCCCTTTGCGGTGCTGCCTGCACAGGCTGGACTGGACATTACCAGGGCTGGCGGCTCTGCCTCCAACGGTGTGCCACCGCCAGACGTGCAGTGGTGTGGCACACAGGGCACCCTCATTGGCCAGCACGGAGGAGCGCATGGCAGCCAGGCGGGCAGCCACGTCATGCCAGGGGCGTCCGCGGGGCTCCAGCCTGCTCACCGGCGGTTGGGTGGACAGACGGATGGGCTGAAGGCTGCTGCCCCTCTGCTTCTGCTGCTGCTGCTGCTGCTCCTCCTCTGGGCCAGCCTGTGGAGGGCCGTCAAGGGCCCGGGGGGAGAAGCTGCCCTCGGCCCTCCCCTGCTATTTGTGGCACCACTCACCGGCCGGGCATCCTGTTATTGGTGGCAGTGACAGTGAGTCCCTGCTGGCCGCTGCCATGCTGCCGAGGGGAGAGGGCGGGCAATCTGCGGGGCGCAGGAGTGCCCCAGCCAGGGCAGTTTAGCGCCCCGAGGGCTGGCATGCCCTAGGCGAGCACCTAGCTCACCTAGCAGGTGAGCCAGCCCTGCCTTCTACATAGATTTATTGCCCTTTTATGGCTGTTCAGGGGTGACTGCAGTCAGCATGCCATTGTCCCGAGGTATTTGAATATGGTTTTGAGCTGCACTTTTTCCTCCCAGTTGAGAAAATGTGGAGCAAATGCTAGATGCAGAATCACCCTCTTTCATCTTGGTGCAAAGGAAGAGACTGCACACACATATGCGCATCTTTGCTCTGGATGGGAAAACACCAGCACCAGTACACTTTTCCATCAACCTCTCCTCCTCTTCCTCCTCTACAGGTGTACACACTCACTCTTGCTCTGAATGGGAAAGGAGAATGCTATTAACTCTTTCTCCTGGCATCAAACCTGCTATTTGCCTGTTCTAGGAAAACCTAGAGGTGACTGTATATCTCCCTCTGTAGGACTACTTACAATGGGAATGGGAGGGCTTGCTTAGGAAAAACAGCAGAGGAAAGCTTCCCCCAAGTGCTGCTTGGAAAGTTGGCAACTGCTTGGCAAATTGTGGGGTCACAACGTCTCTTTTAATTTGTGTGGTTAGATATGGTGTGTCTTTAACTTCCTCGTTATCTCTCTCTCCCCCCGCCCCCCGGTAACGCTGCCACCAGGAATTTAATTCTGATCCTTTTAATGAATCTCTCTCTTAGTATTGTGTGCAAGCGCTAAGACTCCTTTGTTGGACAACGTGGTCCTGAGGATGACACTCTGGTATTTAAATAGCATAGGACTCTGGGTTAACAATAAACAAAATAAAACTTTATTAGTACAATAAACATATTGGTTTCAAGATATTTTGTAACTTGTCTCTTCAGTAAATAAAACAGTGTACGTTAATAACTCCGGAATGAGGTATCACACTCTTTCATTTCACAAACACTCCTCAGTCTCAAATCCTCCTGTCTCTTCAGAATGTACTTTGTCCAGTCTTTATTTTATTTAGCTCAGTTTAATCTTTCACTTTTTAACTCAGGTTTCTGTCAGCTTCTGTCTCTCACACCCTTATAATACTTTGACAATATTAGGTTTTGACTCTCTTTAGTCACTAATATGCCCTCCACAAGTATTCTACTTTCTCTTTTAGAATCTTAATGCCTTTCACAGTACTAATATGGGATTCTAATCAGAAGACTGCTTCTCAGGCTCTGTAGATTGCTGAACACACTGACTGACTTTCTCCACACACACTTCTTAGGGTCCGGTCACACTGCCGTTTTGATCGGGATTCGCTGCTGTTTACTTGCGCATGTCAGTTTCACGTTCACACGCACCAATCCACCTCCTGCTGCGAAGCGGGCTTACTCGCACAATGCTTCCGGGTTTTCCTGACCCCTGGAAAAACTAGTGTTTTCCTGGCACTTCCGCTTTGATTGCGCGATTTCGCCTATGTGGACAGCCCCTCTCTCGCAAGGATTGTGACTAGGGCCGTCTGAACGTTCTTGGGGTTCTTTTTTTAAAAAAAAGCTTCTGGTTTGAGCGCTTGAGCAAACATGCGCTTAATAAATCCATTTAAAGTTTAATAATGTATTTATTAAGCACGTGTTTAGTCAAGCGCTCAAACCAGAAGCTTTAAAAAAAAACAACGCACAAAGACGGCCCTGGAGGCGGGAACGAGAGGTGGGGGCTACGGCAGCCTGGATGGGGCCGGCAAGGAGGATGGCAGAGACGGCAGAGCCTATTTTCATGGGTCAATGGTGGCGGCGGTGGCAGCACCCCCCCCCCAAAGTGTCGGCAGGAGCAGCAGCTGCCCAAACCTCCCCGTGGCTGGCAGAATCGCCTGGAAGGACGGCGCAGCAGCAGGCAAGCGGGTGCTGGGAAAGAATAAAAATATTCCCGATTTAAATAAACTGGGAACAAAGCGCATGTCAGTTGCAGTGTGACCAGAGCCTTAGCTCTGTCCATACACTCTCAGTCACCAGCCAATCACCTCACTCTCTCATCCCCCTCTTTTACCCCCCTCTTGTTCTTCTGCAACTTACCAAGAATTTAAAGGAACACACACTTAAAACTTTAAATGGTTACAAGTGGGAAATGGGGTGTGGGGAAAAGGGAAGCACTATCACGTGACAGTGTGACATCACTTCTGGGGAAACTCCAGAAATGATGTCATGCCATTACCCAACAGGTTTTTTTCAGGATGGGGGATTTCCCTCCTCTGGTGGGAACTTGGCATCCCTGGTGCATGTCTGTTGTGATGATTGTGAAAACCTGGAAGTGATGTCACTGTACTGAATGTAATACTCTAGGATCTGCCAAAACTCTATGGTAAAACCACAGTTTTTGGCAAATCCTAGAGTAGCATGTTCAGTATGGTGGTATCACTTCTGGGTATCTGATGGAAGTGATGGTGCAATACTGATTTTACAGGTATTTTTCCCCTGCTGCCCCACCCAGGGGCTGCAAGTAGAGGACAAGAAAGACAGGTGGCCTAAATGCTGCAGACCTGCTCTGAAACACTGTAATTTTAGTACAAGTTGCCATTTTGTGCCAGGTAGCTTCCAAGACACTTGAAAAACATTAAGTAGCTCCCAGAAACAAAATCTGCTCTCTCCTGCTCGACATGAAAGCTCAGTAGTATGCAGGCCTAGTTTTATATTATCTTCCCTTCCTCCATGGCACTCTCCTGGCAAGTCAAGTATTTCAAACAAATTAATGATGCAAAAATTAATATTCTATTTTTGCTTTCCTCTCTTCAGTTCACACAATAAAGGCTTAATGCACTCTCCCCATTAAAAAACATTATAGATGTGCCAAGCCCTGCAAATTTCTTACATAATGCTGTGGCAGTGAGTGTGTCACAGCATTGTATAAGACTAGGAATAAGGCCCATTGTGGAAATAAATACAGAAAGAGACCCTGGGAGAGTGCCCCGGCTTTGGGCACTCAGTGACAATTTGCTGTGGCAATCTCAGCAGGGTATAATGACAGAGTCCACCATTTTCTCCAGAGGAACTGATCTTTGCTACCTGAAGAGCAGTAGTAATTTTGAGTGATCTCCAGCTCACCCCCAAGATTGGTAACAGTGGTTCCACAGGAGGGAGTGGCTGGTTTGGAGGGTGGAGTCTATGGCATTGTACCTGTCTGAGGTCCCACCCCTCCTCAACACTCACCCTCTCCAGGTTCAACCCCTCAAATCTCCAGGAATTTCCCAACCTGGAGTTGATAACCCTATCTCCCTCCCAGCCAACCATCAACCTACCTTTAGTTTTCCATCTCCTCCCCCCTCCCTTCTAGAGAGCAGTTGTAATTTTGAGTGATCTCCAGCCCCCATCTGGAGATTGGCAACAATGGTTCCCCACCAGGAAATGGCTGGATTGGAGGGTGGAGTTTATGGCATCGTACCTGTCTGAGGTGCCACCCCTCTTCAAACCTCACCCTCTCCAGGCTCCATACCTCAGATCTCCAGGAATTGCCCACCTGGAGTTGGCAAACTGATCAGGACTGGGCCCAATGAGTTTTCTCCCAAAGGCCAACATAGGTGTGGAAAGGGCCTTTTACTGACAGAGGAGAAAGTACAGGTGCCAACTCTGATTAGGGAAATACCTGGAGATTTGGGGGGTGGATCCTGTGGAGGGCAGCACTTGGTGTGTGTGTGAAAGGACTCAGCAGGGTATAATGCCATAGAGTCTACCCTCTAAAGCAACCATTTTCTCCTGGGGAACTGATCTCTGTCATCTGGAGGTCAATTGTAACAGTGGGAGCTCTCCAGGTCCCACCTGGAGACTGGCAACCCTAGGGGATAGTCAGCCGCACAGCGGGGAGTTGAAGAAAATGGTTTGATGGTCGCTGGCCCACCTCGTTAGCCAGCCAGTCAGCCAGCCATGCTGAAGCTAAGCAGGAGAGAGCCTTTTTCCATTTATTCTGACAGGAAAGTGGCCATTGGGGAGGGGGTTATGGGAGGGGGTTATGCTGAAAGTCCTTTGTTTTTTTACTCACAGAACCAAGCTTGGTTGCCTACCAACAGCCACTGAGGGGACAGTCCCTCACAGGAGTCAAGAGAACTGTCTTCCTCAGGAGAGAGAGCTGTCTGCCAGTAACTCTGTCTGAAGGGGGAGTGGGTGGGGAAGAGGAGCAGACCCAGCACCTGGCCAATGGTATGCAAGTACTCTTGAGTGGCGGCTGATGGGCCAATGGCTGAGGGAGGGCATTTTACAGCCAATGGGAGCGCATGGAATCTTACGAAACCAAAAGATAATTATTATAAGGAGAGAGAGTTTTTAAAATGGCAAAAAACCCATTATTGGTAAGGGAGAGGGAAGTGGGTGGGCATTCAGTAATCAGAACCAAGCTAGAGTGGGGGGGAGGCAATGAGGCCAGTTGGCATGGGCCTATGATTTTGTGGGGGCCTACTCCAAGACAGTTAAGGGTCATCCTTTAGCACTGAGAAGGCCTGTGATTGAGGGCAGATTGTGTATTCACTGACATTGACAATTTGTTTGCTTATATTGAGTATTACTTGACTCTTAGCATGTCTTGACACCTGGCTGCATTTACTGTATCTTATTGTATTGCCTTGTCCATGAAATAAAGATGTTTTACTTGATGTTCAATATCTTCAGTTCAAGTCCTCAGAGGTGGGAGATACTGAAAGAACTTCTTCCTGTCATTGCATAATATGTCAAAGAGAAGGTGGTCAGCGAGAATTGACTGTGTTAGACCAATTGCACGGCATTTGGATAGAGTTAGAAATGCACTAGCAGAGTTGAGTGAGGTTACTAATTTGACAGCAGAGTGCAAGTCTGATCTTCGGGGTATCAAAAAATACTTGGATACCTTTGAATGCATACTGATGTCAGCCATTTGGATTAAAGTCCTCACAATGATCCATGAGGTTAACTTAGTAATAGAATCTTGTGATGCCACATTATATGTAAAGGGACGACATCAACCAACTACGGGCAGATATCCTAAAACAGAGAGAAATTGAATGATGTACTTGAGGAAGCGTGGCATGTGTCAGTCAAAATCAGTGTGCCAGATAGTTTTGCTACTCATAGGGTGCGTTTAGACAGCGTGCTGGAGCGGTTTAAACTGCTCCAGCACGATGCGTTTTTTTTTTTAAACTGGAGAATCACGATCACACTCACCTCCTCCTTCCGAGCTCCCCGCCGTCCTCCTGCAGGTGGTGGGGGGGGTTTCCCCTCTCCTTTGAGCGTGCGCACAGGCAGCCCTCTCCCGAACAGGAAGTTTGGCGGGTGCGCAGAAGAGCGATCTCAACAGGTCCCTTTAAAGTTTAAATGAAAACTCCTTTTTAAAATGGCCTCCCCGAGATCCCGGACTCCTCTAAATGCCTAAACTAGGCACCAGTGAAGCTTTTCTTTTTAAACTTAAGTGCGGAGCTCCGCTCAAGCGCACACCGCTAAGGGAAAAAAACAAATGGCGGACTGAAACCGGAAGCCGGAGGCAGCTTCCCAGAGGGGAGGGGGTTGAAGCACCCGGAAGTGGCTGGACGGAGCGATCAGACAGGGAAAAGTGCGGCTTGAAACGGAGAATCATGGAAAACACCACTTGGGTAAGTGGTGTCAAAATACTCTGTTTCAAAGAGGGTTTGCTCCAGAAAGCGACGGCTGGGGACGGTGGGCAGATGTTGGGCGTGTGAACGCGCAGGTAAAAGCCGTTTCTGAGCCGTGCCGAAAACGGCTCAAACGGCGCGTCTGAACGCACCCATAGGAGGCCTGGGTGCCCAGGAAACTCAACTCAAAAGGATGCTGAAAATTATTTCAGGGTGAATGTGTTCTACAGCATAACTGACTTTGGTATTGATGGCCTTTCATGTTGCTTTTCCGCAGTCAGGGACATTTGTGGACTTTTTTTCTTTTGTGTGGCACTTTAAGCAGTTAGATGAGAACGAATTGTCACAAAAAGCTAGTCATTTTCAGCTGTGATACCAAAGTCACATTTCAAGTGACATTCAGAGTGAAGTACTTCTTCTTAAAATAATTTTTAATGTGAACTTCAAACTCCATGTTGTGTCACCAGAAAAAAATTATGCTCAGATATTGAACTTGAAATTGGGCAATGTTTTTCCAACTATCATAATCATGTTGTGCATTTTTCTGTCATTATCAGAAACTGTGGCCTTTAATGAGAGGCGCTTTAGTGTTCTAGACTTTTGGTCCACAATGGTGCAAGAATGGTTGAATGGTTTAACTAATTTGAACATCAACAGTGACAAGGCAAAGTTGCTTGATTTTTCTGATGTTATTCATGAATTTTCCCAAAGATAAATACATAAAGCATTTCTAAATGTGAAGAAGTGATGCCCATTTCTGATCTGAAATTCCCAATACAGAATGTATTTGGTGCTTCTCATTACAGTACAGTACGTTTAGTATAGTCTTAGTATTTTGTAATTAATGTGACATAGTTAAGGAGTGTTTTATCAGTATATGTTATTTCTTGAAGTTTCGGATATGGGATTACAGTTGGTATGGATAATTCCTGAAACTCTTACGATTAGTTTGAATTTAGTAAGAATTTACTTCTGCGTTAATCTTTGTATTTTTGACATTGTGTTTGTATTGGGTTTCTTGGATCGTATAGTTCTAACTTCTAAGTATAAATGTTTTATTTCTTGTAAGTGGCTGTGATTTTGTGCCAAATGAGTGGCTCCTTGGCCATTAGAGTTCTGTTTCTTTTATTCTGTTCTATTACTTGTAAGTATATCATACACCACATGTACATGTATATACCCATACATAAATCATATGTATATAGCATTGATTACAAAAGTACTTGAAAAGTACAGTTTGAAATGGGGCCTACATTTCCCATCTGGCCTGGGCCTACATCCAGCTCCCCACAGCCCTCATCAGAACAGAAGGGGGGGATCATTCCTCATGTGGAATCATTCATTCTAAGAGTCAAACCACATGAGATTTGGAAGATCAACGATCGCATCTTCAGAGGTTTTAAATTTCACTTGAACTAGTGATAATGAAAGCAGTGATAACTTGGAGGGGTGGGTTTTGAAACTTTCCCTTGTGCAGTTGTCTTGATCTAAACCCTTCCTCCAGAATGCCCTGAGAAAAACATAAACATGCCTCTATCGTTGGTAGAGACCACTTACTTTTGAAAAAAAAATATCCACCCCCTCTATTATAAAAAAATCCCTCACATATGTGCTGCCCTCATTCTGCTGCTAAACACTGATGGCACCCAAGATATCCTTAAAAATGGGATATCCTTAAATATCCCTGGCAGCAGAAAGCAGGCTATTATTTCTAGAAGGTGAAGGGTAGCAATATGCCTTGTGTCAAAAAGTGTGTGAGTGTGTGTGTGTGAGGGGGCGGGGCTGGGCAGGAGTCCTCTGAGTCCAATCCCACCCTTCCAAGATCCTTTCAGAATGAAAGGATCCCTTTGCTAGGGTTATCATCTGATTACCAGAATTCGACAGGTAGAGCACAGAAATGTGTTCCAGCAGCACAGAAGCCAATCAGCGCAGCGACCTGAACTAGCTAATAGGAGCCTGTGTCCTGGGAAAAGTTAGAATCTGACAGGGGAGGTTGTGTCAGAAGTTAGGTTTTAAAGGCTGAGAGAGAAGAGTGGGGCTAACTAGAGTGTGAATTAAAGATCTGAGGAGCTGTGTGTTCTTTGGCTACCTCTGTCTGGGTAACTGAGATGTTACAATAGGCCAGCAGCGTTTGCAGTGTCTACTGTATAATGCAGTTGTAGCAGAGTACTGAATTTGTGTTATAAAACTACTTCAGACGAGAGTGTTTTCCTTGGACATGTACTGTCTGAAACCTAATGCCTCACAGCTCCTGCTTAAGTGTTAATATTTACCTCAGTTTTAGATTTCTTTCTGAACAAACTTTGTTCTTCTTCACTTGAAAAAGCAAACCACTTTGTTCCTAACAAGTTTAGCTCACATCCATCCAGGCTTGAGTGGATTTGCACTCAGCCCTAGCTACTCTCCACTTGAACCTCCTTAAAACCTGCTGGGAACTCTGGTGCTGTGGGGTAGATGGGAAATTATGCCACCTGGGTTCCCTTCAATGGCAGGGGAGGGGGGATTTACACCTCTGCCCAGTGAAAGGGTGCTTATATATTATCTATGTTGGGGGAGGGGATTGGCCTTGGAAAACAAAATTCTTGTGACTCACATCCTTTGAACCAATTTCTTCTCTATCAGGTTCCACTTGACAGAAAGAGATGCCATCATCCCTGAAACGTTATTCAAGGATAGTTATTTGTCTTTTCTTAATAGGCAGTGCTCCAGTTTGCCTTTATGCACTTAGGCAGAGTGGGATATATTCAGGAACATGAACAGCAACTTGTCTGGTTAGCTATGGTAAGATTTGTCTTGAAGTAAAGAGGGAAAAAAGCTTTACATAAATTGGTTCATTTCATGTCTGTTGGGCCACAGATAGGGTTACCAGCTCTGGGTTGGGAAATTCCTGGAGAATTTGGGGGTGGATCCTGAGGAGGGTGGGGCTCGGGGAAGGTCTTCAGTGGGGTACAATGCTGTCGTGTCTACCTTCCAAAGCAGCCATTTTCTCCAGGTGAACTGATCTCTGTCACCTGGAGGTCAGTTGTAATCCCAGGAGATCTCCAGCCACCACCTGGAGGCTGGCAACCCTACCTCCCCACAGATTTTATATATATATATATATATATATATATATATTCCTGCCACCATTAAGACCTGTTTGTCTGCTGTTCCTCTCATACAGGAGTTTCTACAATGATTCTCAAGGATACCTGGTTCTCTACGGTTTTCCTGGGAGGCTTCCCGGTACCCTGCTTGCAAATCATCTGAAACCCAAGGAAAAGCTTAAGGCACTGAAGTACATGATTCACCATATCTCAATATGGCATATTATTAGTGATGGAAGAGGTAAGCTATCTGAACATTAGTTGTTAATACGGATGACTGTTCAGACTTGGATTATGTTTATAAAACTAACCGTCAGCACATAGGCTGAGGTCTAAAACAATTTTCTGACAGAGTGTAATCCTCACAGTTCAGATTGAAACAGCTGCAAAGAGATGCCTCTTAGGCCGTTTCCACTGTGGTTATTTGCCTTGGGGTTGATGCTATTGGGAAGCCTTTTTTTGGCTTTGTCTTGCTTTGCTTTGCTTTGTTCCTGCTTCCCCATAGCATTGTGGTATATTTCTGCACTATCCTACATTTCCCCCGCTTTTCTACAAACTTTCCCAACTCTACTTTGTTTCAAGGTTTAGAAAAAGATTGCAAGCAAAGCCTGTACGGCTGCCATGTGAGTTGGTAAATTCAGGTTTTCCCCGCAGTTGCCCTTTTCTCCCCCTGCCACTTGTGGCCTATAAAGTTATAACACTATGTGTGACAGGTTCTCTGAATCCTTAGCTTTCTTTATTTCTTTTTTTTTTAACAATAAGTATTATTGTACTCTTGTTCTCTTAAAGTCTGCTGTACTATGTATTTTCTTATGGTGATTGCACTTTTTTGTGGGGGTGGGAGGACAGATTTTATAATCAAACCCCAATAAGAAGGGAATGTGAGGAAAAGTAAAACATTATGTATCTGAGGAAAAGGCAGTTTTAAACATTCCCACTTTTAGCAGTTAACATAAAGGAGCATTAACCTTTTCAGCGGTGATTTTCTGTTCATGCTATGTGAAGGAAGCCAGTGGCTGAGTCCTTGGCTGAGAATTTGATTAAGGGCGTGGTCACACAGCAAGCTTACCTCGATCTCATCCCACTGTAGATTTGATTGGGTGTATTTATTTGTGTATTGGGATGAACAGACATCCCTTCCCTAACCATTTTCACCATGCAACGAGGCCCTGTGGAGTGTCCAGACTGTTGCCACGCTACAAGCGGCAGTGTGGCATGACAACTTTTTTCCTGAAGTCCTTTGTGCATGCGCATAGTCAAATCACTGCTCCTGCCTGGATGTGCTGTACTCCCTCCACCATCCTCAGTGCAGCTGAGAATCACTTCTCCGTCGATGAGATACGGAAGACATTTGCACACACATTGTGATCTGTTGAATATGGATCCTAAGGAGATTCTTTGGTCTGTTCTTCTGACAGGCATCAGGACACTCATCCTGATCCTGCAATGAGAAGAGGAGGCAATCGCCCTTCTCAGGAGAAAGAAAGAAAAAATCGCACTACAGCTAGCAGTGGTGAGGGAAGAAATGCAGCTGGGAACCAGGGAGGGGGAGTGAGTCAGTTCTTGGTTTGTTGGGCATGAGAGGCCTGGCATATATTTGAAGGCCAATGGCAAAGCCAGCCAAGGAGAAGAAAGGGGCACAGCAATGGCTCTGCAGGCAATGCCTGGCATCTTTCACAGGCAGGGTGAAGCAATGTATGTGCCCTCTTTGCGAGACTGTTCTCCATTGTGTTCAGGAGAGAACATCATGTTCATAAGCAGGGGGGAAAAATCAGAAAATCTTTCTCACATATTCAGGAGGATTTCATTTGGAACAAAGATAATGGACAAGTGAGATATCCAGGGCCTGTTCTTTTCAATACAGGCTTCATTTCACAAACTGAAGGTACTTCCTGGTGCCCTGTACCACAAGCAATAATTCTACATGCAATTTTACATTAAATTGGAATCATTCTCGAATACATTTTATTCATGTTTATATGCTGGTTTTCCATTGACTGTCTTAAGATCTACATAGGCGTGGCCTGGTGATCTTCCAGAATTACAACCAATCTCCAGACAACAGAGATCAGTTCCCCTGGAGAAAATAGCCACTTCAGAGGGCCAGCTCTATATACCAATGTGGTCCCTCCCATCCCCAAACCCTGCCTTCCTCAAGCTCCACCACCTCAATCTCCCAACCCAGAGTTGGCAACGCTATGACAACAGACAGCTGCCTTCTAGTGAATCAGACCACTGGTCTGTCAAGGTCAGTACTGTGCAATCTGACTGGTTGCAGTTCTCCAGAGACCTTTCAGAACACCTTCTACCATACCTTTTAACTGGAGATGCTAGGGATTGAACCTGGGACCTTCTGCATGCAAAGCAGATGTTCTACCACTGAGATATGTCCCCCTCCACAAAAGTATACAGTCACACAAAGCTGCCAAATACTGAATCAGACTATTATTCCATAAAGTTTGTTATCCTCTACCCTGATTGGCAGCAGCTCTCCAGAGACTCAAGTTGAGGTCTTTCACTTTACCACCTACCAGACCCTTTCACTGGTGATGCTAGAGATTAAACCAGGGGCCTTCTGCCTGCTAAACAGATGTTCTACCACTGAGCTGTAGCCCTTCCTCATCAGAGAGGGATTATGTTTAATGTACTGGACTCTACTGGGGTCTGTGTGACCCCCTCAGTGCTGATTTAGTAAAAAGGTTGTTTTTTTTTTTACTTGAAACAAAACTCCACATACTCAGAACAAACTAGTATTATCCTTCACTGGATAATATTGTCCTTCACTGGACAATATGGAACTGGTAAGGTTATAGGAGGACGATCACTATGAGATAGATTTAGTACAGAAATAAATACATTGAGACAAGGAATATATTCTTATTGCTTTACTTAGAGTTCAACTCAAAGGAAAAAAATAAAACATAAAGACACTTTTGCTGGACCGGTTCAGACTGTTAAATACTTTGGAGAAGGACAGCCTGGGAACATCTTGCCAACTTTCCACGGCAGGCCGCAAGTACTTTTCTGCTGACTTCAACTGATGTGTTGGGTTGAACTCTAAATTCCATTTTCCTGTAATAAGATGAACTCTTTTGACACCCGTGGTTTTACTCTGAAGTAGCTGACAGCGTGGCGCTGTATTGTTGATGTTAAAAGAACTAGGCGGCCACGAAGTTAAACCAGATGTCTCCCTTGTCTCAAGAGGCTACTTAGAATGTGGAGCCTGGAATTGACACTATTCTGCCCTGAGGAGAGTGCTTGTCTGTTCCCCCACACCGTGATATAGGAGGGAGGAGAGGAGGGCACAGATGGAACACTGTGGGCCCAGGATATGTTTGAAGGTATATGATTTGATAACCTTGCTAAAACTAAGCAGGTTTGAGTCTGGTCAGTATTTAGACTGGACATCTCTTGGGAAACCTACGTACACCACCTGAAATTCTATAATTTCAGGAGCTAATTTTTTTTAAGTAAATAGAACAATTTGTTTAGGGCCACAGCCCTTTCTGGATGGATTAACAGACAGATGGGTGGACAATAAGGAGGAGAGGAAATTGCTAGCTCAGATGGGCAGGGAAATTATAGCTCAGAGAGATGGATGAAGAGAGGGGTCTTGGTGCTGGACATTATTATGTCATTATTTATCAATAGGCAAGGTGGTATGTGAAAAAGACAATAATGCTAGAAAAAGCTGAAGGCAGCATGAAAAGAAGTCCCAGTGTGAGATGGATTGACTCCGTAAATGAAGCCACAGCCCTCAGGACGTTTGGAAGTCATTAATTCATAGGGTTGACATTACTTGGAAGCGACTTGATAGCACTTCACACACACACACACACACACACACACACACACACACACACACACACACACAAGGTGGTATATGCATGGATGATACAATCTCAGATGTCTCCTGTGCAGCTCGGATGGGGAGAGCAGGATACAGGCATAGAGTTGCCAGCTCTCAGTTGGGAAATACCTGGAGATTTTGGGGGTGGAGCCTGAGGGGGTTGGGTTTGGGGAAAGGAGGACCTTAAATGGGATATAATGCCATAGAATGTGCCTTCCGAAGTGGCCATTTTCTCCAGGTGAACTGATCTCTGTTGCCTAGGGGTTAGTGTAATCCCTCCATCTGGAGGTTAGCAACTCTATGCTGGTAGGAAACCCAGATCTCCTTGTTGCTCAGATTACTGAGCAAGCCTGATTCAGAAGCTTTTGTAGGATTCAGAGAATATTGCTTGTTTTGCTTTCTGATTTGTTGAAGGAAAGATGGCCACCTTCCTTGGTTGGTTTCACTGCATTTCACACATATAGAGCTGGATGGGGGCATTCTAGCTGAATCCCTGCTTGATATCCAAAGAGGACACCAGTCATGATCCAGATAACGTTCTTTTCATGAGTGTCACTGCCTGAGTCTAATTAAGACTTAGTACAGCTAATTTAAACTAGATTGTTCATATACTGCCTTTCAACTAAAAGTCCTCAAAGGCGGTTTACAACACAGTAAAATATAATAAGTTCAATGAAAAGCCATAAAGATACAGTAAAAAAATCAGTTAAAAGCAGTATAATCAATAAAATACGATAATGCTGCTTCCCAGCTGCACCCTTTCTCATTAATCTAACTTAAAGGCCCTCTGGGAAAGGCAGCCCAGAATCATCAAATTACTTTGGAACCAAGGTCGTACCACATGGGGGGAAAAGCAGTCTGAGGTCTCTTTAAATGTGAGTATGAATAAGTCTTTAATAGTTCAAGTCTTAAACAGGGAGATAAAAATGATTTTGGCATTTGATTTTTGAAAGCTGGTGGGCTCCTTGATCTACACATATATTTATGTTTTTATCTGAACCTCCAACAATGTCAAAAAAGTTCATTTTAGAATTTAAGCTGGGAAAATCAGTCACAGGCATTTGTAAAGCCGGGAGGGCTTTACCTACCCTGTCGCATGTATGAATCTAATCTTCTGAACTGGGTGACCTTTTTGGAAGTAATAAAACTGCTTGGCTGGGTTAGCTGGTTACTGGAACTGAATGAGTCAAACATAAGCTGAGAGATTGCACCTGCAAAGATGAGGAGGGGCAAAGTCCTTCTGCACGGAGTCAGTCAGATATAAGAAATGTAGAAGATCTATTCTTCGGGGGGGGGCTGAAACAGGGCAAGAAAGGGTTCATCAGCTCAGGGAGCTACTAAAAATTAGCTTGCAATTAAGTTCAGACTATCAGGGGAAGTGTGTTCTCTAAAAGACAGCATGCCAGCATGGTAACTTCTTGCATTTGTGGCTGGCACTTTAATGCTGAAGCTCAACAGGTGAGTAGGGAAGAAGTGCCTGTTTGATTTCAAAGGCTTTCAATAAACAATAGTTTTTATGAGAATTTGGTGTTATGGAAGATCCACCACTTCTTATGGGGTTTGTGCGTATTTTTGACACGCTATAATCTCTGGTCAAACAGGTTTTGTGTATTGTTACCCAAGCAATGATAGCTCATCATGCCACCAATTGTTTTCAAAGTTTTTGTGTGTGTGTGTGTCCCCCCAATTTCTAGCTGAAGTGTTGTGTCTGGTGAAGACACTGAGGATCTGTCAGGAAAACTAGATAGTAAAGGCAACCCTAGAAAAGAAGACTTTTGGCACGAGAACTCCACAGTGGTATTAGCAAAGGCTATGTGGCTGACCCAAGTGGATCCAATTTTGCTCCCTTCAAGTAGTGAAAAATGAAGGGGTCCGATAAGCATATTACATGAATCAAACCCCACAACAATTTCTTTAGGTCTCTTTCTGCATTACATGGTAATGATTATTGCTCATATCTATGTGCAAGTAAGTAAATAATTGTACGTTGCTAAGATTCACCCATCCCTTTACCCGTGGATGGCCTAAGGGCTGAGAGCCACCATCCAAGTCAAGGCTGGGGCAACAGAATCACAGGCAAATGCCTTTTACTGTGTATAAAATTGCTGCAGCAATATGGAACCATTGAGAAGGGGATATGGAAAACCAGTGAACAAGGAAAACTCTGGTTATTTCACAAGAGGCCAGAAAACCACAGACGGCATGTGCAGCCTGGAAAGCATTTTAAAAATAATTTATACCCTGCTCTTCAGCTATCTGCTCCTGCAGTGGCTCACACCGAATTAGGGTGGCAATAAAAAGATGGCAGCTCTGCAGTTATGAGAATTAATGTTGCCAACTCCAGGCTGAGAAGCTCCTGGGGAAGGTGGGGGTGGGGATGGGCAGGACCTCAATGGGGGATGCAAATCCACCCCCCTCTCCGAAGCAGCCATTTTCTCCAAGGGACCATAACCTCTGTAGTCCGGATGTCAATTGCCAAGGGTCTTTTCATAGAAAAACAGCTGCAGGAGCTCATTAGCATATGGTATGCTAATGAGCTATTAGGCTATTAGCATATGCCACACCCCCTGACATCACTGGAAGTGATGTCAGAAGGGGAAGCAAAAGGGGGGGAGGCATCTTCAAAAGCCTCCCCTTCCCTAGCTTGCCTGGGTGGGGGAGCTAAGAGAGAAGGGGGTTAAAGTTTAAACTCCTTCTCACTAGAGTTGGGCCACAGAAGGAGAAAAGAGGGAAGGAAAGAGAGAGAGTAGAGAGAAGGAAAGAGGGAAAGAAAGAGAAGGAAAGGAGGAGGGAAAGAAAGAGAGGGAAGAAGGAGGGAAACAGGGAAAGGAGGGAAAAGAGAAGAGAAGAAGGTTGGAAAGAAAGAGAGAAGAGAAGGACGGAAAGAGGAAAAGGAGAGAAGGAAAGGAGGGAATGAAAGAAATTCCGCGGCAATTCTGCCTCATTATATCCTATGGGCCATTGAAGTCAATGGTGAAAACATAGGGTACATTCTGGGGGCTTGAGGGGAGGGGTTTGAGGGAGAGGCTCCAAAATCACAGGGTAGCTTATGGAGCCTCTCCCAAGATACCCACCATGTTTCAAGAAGATTGGATTATGGTGGGGAAAAGTAACTTTTTTCCCACTATAGAGAACAATGGAGGGAATGGGGGCAACCTGTTTGGGGACCCATAGAATTGGACCCCCTGGTCCAATCTTCTTGAAACTTGGTGGGTATCTTGGGGAGAGGCTCCATCAGCTACCTTGTGAGTTTGGAGCCTCTCCCTCAAACCCCCTCCCTTCCAGCCCCCAGAATATATCCTATGTTTTCACCATTGACTTCAATGGCCCATAGGATATAATGGAGCTGAAATTGACATTCGGCTGCCTGAAAGACTCCGGGGACGCCGGCTGGGGGCGGGGCTTGGCTCCTGAGCTGCCGGAGCTGTGCTCCGGTGTGCTCCCCCCCAAAAAAAAGACCCCTGTCAATTGTAATTCCAGATCTCTGGACCCCACCTGTAGGCTAAGGAGCCTACACCTACTATGCATAAAGTTAGTGAGGAAAAGGAAGTTCTCCCATCAGGGTGACACCCCAGCACTCACCAGGTGCAGGGTATCCCACTTTTTTACAAATAAATAGCAGAGTCTGAATTAATCCAGCATGGAAAAGTTTCTGTAGAGTGCACACATATCCAATAAAGCCATGTTTACTAACTACTTACAAAGCTGTTTAAACCACATCCAGACTATGGCTTAGGAGGCTTCATTAACTTGACCTCAGTCTTGGGTCTCGGAACCAGGTTTGGAACTGATCACTTATAAGCCTCAACAGCAGTATAGATTGATTCCATGTTCTGGGCCCGTGTTGTATGTTTCCAAGGATGGGGAGAATCGGTTCCAATGTTTTCTCTAAGCTGTTGACTGTTGTGAGCAAAAATTCTACTTTGTGAGCCAAAAACTCTTCAAGCGTAAAAGTTGTGAGTGAGCCTAAACTTTTAATTTTTTTAAATTCAGTTTGGAAATGGAAAGAAAGGGAAAGAGAGTGAAAGAAAGGGAGAGAAAGAAATGGAAAAAGAAAAGGAAATGAATGAATGAAAGAAAAAGAAAGAAAGAAAAATGGAGAGAAAGAAACTGAAAGAAAGAAATGGAAAGAAAGGAAAAGAAAGAAATGGGAAAAAGAAATTGAAAGAAAGGCAGAGAAAAAAATGGAAAGAAATGGAGGAAGGGGGAAAAGGAAAGAAAGGGAAAGAAAGTGTTATGTCCACTGACCGCCACTAGGCGACAGCGAAGTTTACCAGAACTTGGATCTCTAGAGACGGTAGGGACTAGGATCCTGAAACCTCAAGCAGTCACCAATAGAAACCTTGGTGGGAAGTTTAAACCCACCAATGGGACCTGTGGGTGGTCCACGGGGACTGTATATAGTTGGCCATCGGACTGGTATTTTCTGTTCTGTTGTGTGTGCTAGTAAACTATGAGTTAACAGTCACTCTGTGTCCTGGTTCTTCATGTGTCGAACCCACTTCACAACAGAAAGAAATAAAGAAAGAGAAAGGAAGGAAGGATGCCCTGTGATTGCAGAAAGCAGGCTTGGAGAAGGCAGGCACTTAAAGGGGCATTCCCTCTTAGTGCCTCCTTTCACCATGCCATGGGATTGGAGAAAGCAGGCTTGGAGATGGCAGGCACTTAGAAGTACTGTCTCTCTAAGTGCCTGCCTTCTCCAGACCATGTGATTGGAGAAAGCAGGTTTGGAGAAGGCAGGCACTTAAAAGGGCATTCCCTCTTAGTGCCTCTTTTCTCCATGCCTTGGGATTGGAGAAAGCAGGCTTGGAGAAGGCAGCCACTTAAAGGGACAGTCCTTCTAAATGCCTGCCTTCTCCAAACCCACTCTGTGGCCCCCTGCGCTGAGATGAAAATTTGTTAGTCTCTTAGGGGAAACCCTGCTCAGTTTTGAGTTTCAGTGCACCTTCTGAACCTTTGCCTGATTTAACCGTGGGTGATCAGGACCCAATTTCACCTTCAGAGGACTTGAGAATGTCAACAGAACAGATGGCCAGGATAGCTCAGGCCTTGGAGTTATAGGATAATCCTATAGAGGCTAGGCTAAAGGGAAAGATACTAGGTAAACTATATCAAGATGCTCCTCAAGCTGTGGCCTTCCCATTGATAGAGGAAATACTTGACATAATGAAAGACCTGCCCAAGCCTGCTTATGAGGAGAGTGAAATACAAGTCCAATAAATAAATAAATAAATAAATGAAACCCTCATTGATCCTGGCAACTTCTAGGGTGGGTGGAAAATATGTGTTGAGTACATCCAGACAACTGTCTGTTCTTATTCACTCACCCTACATCATCTTCCCTCATCTCAGAGAAGATGCCAGGGAAATACCATTCAAGAGCACGTTCTACTCCTGCAGATAAGGAAGGTCACAAGATTGATATCTTGAGTAGGAAATCTTATGCCTCTGCGGCTTTGAATTTAAAAATCTCCAATTACCAGGTGATTATGGCCACCTATCACCTTTTCTTAGATGAAAAATCGTCTGCCTTCTTAGATAAGCTGTCAGAAGATCAAAGGGGCCTGGCTAGAGTCCTTCCTTCAGAAACTGTCTAGGCAACAACTGAATGCTAGTAAGCACTCTGCAGAGGCCTCTGCCAGAGGGATTGCCTTTGCTATCGCAGTGAGACATCATGCGTGGATGCACTTGACTACTCTTCCACAAGATACCAGAAATCACATAGAAGATCTTCCCTTTGAGGGGACTTCTTTGTTCTCTGAATCCACCAATGAGTTCCTTCAATGAAAGAACAGACAAACTGTGCGTTCTTTTGGAGTTTCAGCACCATCCTTGCAGTCTTACCATTAAGGGTACCAACCCAGGTACCAGTCCTCTTATCAACCACCTCATCACCCATTTCACAACTATTACCAGTTTCTGTATCCTCAACAATGGCATTATACCCAGCAGGTGCCACCCAACCAATGCAGACCATCTTCAAAGTCTAAGGGGGCCTAACCACACCAACCACAACCCAGGGAGCAGGGGCAACAATGTAAGTCCTCCTTTTTACTAGACGTGAACACTGTCCAGCCAGTGTTTGGGGATGTTGTGTCCAATTTTTCGGCTGCCTGGCAGGAGAGTATGTCAGATGCCTGGGTTTTGTTCATTGTCAACAATGATTATTGTTTAGAGTTTAAAGACATTCCAAGTTTACAGTTACCACCAAAACAGTGTCCTGCTGCTGATTCTAACATGTTGTCTGAGTTGCAAATTTTGTTTTAAAAAGGGGCTGTCACAATGACAAAGTCCATTGATTCATAGTTTGGTTTTTATTCCCAGTTGTTTGTTATTAATAAACAGAATGGTGGTTCATGTCTCATTCTGGACCTCAGGGATCTCAATGGTTTTCTTAATGTCTGTAAATTTAAGATGATTTCCTTAGCATCAGTGGGTCAATACCTAAATGTTGGAGACTGGTTTATGGTCCTGGATCTCCAGAATGCATATTTTCACATCCATGTACATGTACATCAAAGAAAATACGTGTGTTTCCTTGTTAATGGGAGCATCTATGAGTACGTGATTCTTCCTTTCGGTCTCTCCACAGCCCCCAGAGTTTTTACAAAATGCATGGCGATTGTAGTAGCCTTTCTGATATCAAAGGGATGTGCAATCTACCCATAGTTCGATGATTGTCTGTTTGTGGCCCCTATGGAACATGAGCTCCAGATGCAGGTCTCCTTGGCTTAAGACACCTGTGGTAAGCTCGGACTTCATGTCAATTGAAGGAAATCCTGCTTCATTCCTCAGCAGGTTGTTCCATTCATTGGGATAATGTTAGACTCCATACAGGGCAAGATATTTCTCCCTGCAGAGAGGGCAGCCCTTATTACATCAATGATTTTTAAATGGAAATCTATTTTCAGAGTGCTCTCATTGTTCAGTGGTTATTGGGGTTAATGGCCTCTTCTGTAATTGTGGTCCAGTTTGCTTGTTGAAACATAAGATGGGTCTTTGACCAACATAGGTATTCCAATCAGAGGTGATTTTTCAATACCTATGTACATTCTAACATAGTTAGACTCATGGACATGTGGTGAGAATTTGAACAGAGGGGATTTGATCTCCTTTGGGACTTGATCTCCAGAGGTGATAGTCATAACTGATGCTTTGCTGTCTGGTTGGGGCACCCACTGTGGGGATAGACAACTGAGTGGCCTTTGGTCCCAGGTTGAACAGTGTCTCCATATTAATGTTTTAAAAATGAAAGCAATCAGAAATACTGATAAAAGTTTTTCAGATATATTGCAGGGGCACTCAGTACAGATGGACAATTCTACTGCGATGTCCTACGTAAACAGACAGGGGGCGCTACTTCCCTCCATCTGTGGAAGGAGTCTACCACTATCTGGGAATGGGCTATTGCAAAATGGGTTGCATATCGCAGGGAAACACAATGTGTCGGCAGACCACCTCAGCCAATGATCACAACAAGTACAGCTAGTCCATCTACCACAATGCCCTGGAACCAGTGTTTGCCAGGAGGGGTCATACCACAATCAATTTGTTCATGACTCGACAGAATGCAAAAATGCTATTGTCCTGCACCAGGGCAGGTTGGGATCCGAGGTCCTTAGGAGATGCCTTCCAACTGTCATGGACTCAATACTTCCTGTATGCTTCCCCCCCCCGCCACTCATAGGGAGGGTGCTTACCAAGTTGATAGCAGAAAACACCCACTGTATTGTAATTACGCCATTCTGACAACAAGGACAAATTTAGTTTCACACACTACTGTGCAGTTCCTGGGGCAGGTTCATAGATCTTCCCCAAACTCTGGATGTCTTGGAGGTGGACACATGTCCTTTATCAGATCTACATCTGCTGAATCTAATGACCTGGCTTCTGTTACCTGCCACTGGCACATTTCAGACTCAGTAATGAAAGTATTAGTTAATGCCAAGAAGCCCTCCACAAGTTCTTCATATGCATTTAAGTGGGAGCACTTTTCTGAATGAGTGGAAGGGACAGCCCTCATCCTGTATACCTGTCGATTACCTATAGTGCTAGAATTTTTGTTATCACTTAAAGAAATGAGACTGGCTAATTTCTTAATAAAAGTTTATTGAGCTGCTATTTTGTCATTTCATCTCCCGGTTTTCATCTGTTTTTTTCACGTCCAATCTATAAGACTTTTTTGAGGGGGCTGAAAAATGTGTATCCCCTGACCACTCCTATTATACCACAATGGTCTTCATCTTTGGTGTTAGCATAGTTAACAGGGCCTGCGTCATGAACCCCTAGCAACCTACTCCTTACAGATTCTCACACTTGCAACAGTGTTTTTGGTTGCCATTATGTCTGCAAGGAGGGTCAGTGAACTTGCAGAGCTCAGAGCTGAGTTTCCCTTTTGCAGTTCTATGAAAATGGAATGATTAGACCCAGCATGAAGTTTCTGCCAAAAATGGTGTCCAAATTCCACCTTGTCTGGGACTTGTTCTTACCTGTTTTTCCCCTGAATCCTATCACTGATGAATGTAAGAAATGGCACACACTAGATGTGATACAAGCAATACTGTTTTATTTATATATGACTCAAGTTTTTAGGCGTACCTCCCATCTATTTGTGTGTTTTTCGGGGCACTCTAAAGGGAGAGCTGCTACTTCACAGTCTATTTCCAGGTGGATTGTGCCAGCTATTCAGCGAGCATATCAGGAGGCTTCTGTGAGGTGTCCACTGCATGTTACTTGCACATTCCACAAGATCTGTCTCTACCTCTACAGCACTAGGTATAGGGGTATTACTGCAAGACAACTGTAGAGCAGCCACATGGTTCTCAGCTGTGTTTGTGCAACACTATTCTGTAGACATTGTTTGTAACAGGGAGACATCGGTGGGGATGGTTGTTCTTCAGTCGGTTTGTAAATAAAGTTACCCCACCAGCAGCTTGTATTGCTTGGTAGTCTCCCACGTGGGACTGCTCAAGACAACAACAGTGAAAACAGGGTTACACTTACCAGTAACTGTTGTTCATCAAGTTGTCCTTGTGTAGACACCCATCCTTCCCTCCTGCCCTGCGTGAGTAAAAAACCCACAATTCTAATAGTTTTTCCATTACTCCGCGGTTAGCTCAGGAGAACCAAGGGAGTGCATGGAGCCCCCCCCCCCTCGGAACACATGACCATTTAGGCAGAAAATGGCTCAACAGTCTCCAGTTGGGAGGTGTTCCTCCCACTCTGTTGCTAAGCTAAAGAAGAAACCTTCTGGTGGCTGGCCTGCAGATACAGGTAAGTGCAACCTTGTTTTACTTCTTGCTCTGGAGCAGGATGGGTTCATGCCTTGTCAGGAAGCTTGGGAGCCAAATGCAGGAAGGAGACAGAGGGAAAGGTCACAGTCCAAAGCCATTGGAGAGGAGGGCTAGAGTAAGGTCACCACCACCATCATCAATCGTCATCATCATCATCATTTTTACTGGCCCTTGTCCTCTGTCTAACAGTCCTGACCTATGAAAGCTTTCCCCATTGTTTAATCTTCCCTGCTAAACTTCTGTTTCTTAGTCTGTGCTAATAGCATAGGAGCAGGATCCATAAAAAGATTGCAGCTCTGGAGTTCTGAGAATTTGAAAACATTTGGTTTCTGGGCGATATCAAATCCTGAATCTGTTCCACGCAAATCCTGTGAATTAATATCACTTTCAGATGCTCCCAGACTTGAGGAAGGAGGTCATGTGACACAGGGGGACATATGGAGGGGGACATGAAATGTACACTATCTCCTGAGCCCAGATTGCTCTGGAGGCCTGAGAAACCAAGCAGTCCACCTGTCCCATATTTTGCTCCTATATCATGTCTGCTGGTCTGAGCTGATAGGTTAAATCTACGAGCTTCATCAACAACTAGAAACTTACCTAGAAATCCATACTAGGTCATTTTAACCCTTTGCTTTACTAGAATCATATCCAGTGCTATCCTGTCACAAGACAGCATTTGCTAGAGTTTTCAGTTATGCAAAGGGTTAAATGAGAAAAATTGGATTTCTATGGAAATGCCAACATTTGCTGGATTATGGAGAAAGCAAGGGAGTACCAGAAAGCATCTACTTCTGCGTCACTGACTACGCTAAAGCCTTTGATTGTGTGGATCACAACTAACTGTGGCAAGTCCTTAAAGAGATGGGAGTACCAGACCACCTCTCCTGAGAAACCTGTATAAGGGTCAAGAAGTGACAGAACCGGACATGGAACAAGTGATTTGTTTAGCATAGGAAAAGGAGTATGATAAGGATGTATATTGTCACCCTGATTATTTAATTTATATGCAGAGTACATCATACGAAATGCTGGCCTGGACGATTCACAAGACGGAATTAAGATTGCCAGGGAAAACATCAACAACCTCAGATATGCAGACAATACAACTCTAATGGCAGAAAGTGAAGAAGACCTAAAGAGTCTCTTGCTAAGAGTGAAAGAGGAAAGTGCAAAAGTTGGCTTGAAACTCAACATCAAAAAACTAAGATCATGGCATCCGACCCATCACTCCTTGGCAAATAGAAGGGGAAGTCATGGAAGCGGTGACAGAATTCACGTTCCTGGGATCCAAGATCACTGCACATGGTGACTGCAGCCATGAAATTAAAAGATGCCTGCTCCTTGGGAGGAAAGCTATGGCAAACCTAGACAGCATAATAAAAAATAAGAGACATCACCCTGCCAACAAAATTCTGTATGGTCAAAGCGATGGTATTCCCCGTTGTAATGTATGGCTGTGAGAGTTGGACTATAAGGAAGGCCGAGTGCCAAAGAATAGATTCTTTTGAATTATGGTGCTGGAGAAGACTCTTGAGGGTCCCCTGGACTGCTAAGAGATCAAATCAGTCAATCCTAAAAGAAATCAATCCTGACTGTTCCCTGGAAGGCCAGATACTGAAGCTGAAGCTCAAATACTTTGGCCACCAAATGAGAAGGGAGCACTCACTGGAGAAGACCCTGATGCTGGGAAAGACTGAAGGTCAAAGAAGAAGGGGATGGCAAAGGATGAGATGGTTAGGCAGTGTTATTGAGGCAATGAACATGAAATTAAGCAAACTCCGGAGCACGATGGAAGACAGGACGGCCTGGCGTGATGTGGTCCACGGGGTCGCGAAGAGTCAGACTTGACTGTGCGACTGAACAACAACAGCAACAAGGGAGACATGCTAAGAGAGAACAAAGAAGGAAAAGTAAAATCCAGTGAGTTCCCGGTGGGGTTATTTCACCTTTTCTTTACTCTTTTCTTCCTTACTGTACTTTTTAATTCCCTCCCTCCCCTGAGTATGTGACATGGTTCCGGAGGGAATCTTCGTTTAGGGAACTAGAATAGCTCCCTGCAATCCCTCCTAGACACCGGGACCACACCAACATGTGGAGCCAAAAATGTGGACTTCTTTTATGTGCCCAGAGTATCACCTGACCGGTGTACAAAATGTCCTGGTGGCTCCTGTGTTGCTGAGGAGCATAAGGAGGGACTTTAGACTGAAGAAGTGAGCAGTGACTCACGAAAGCTCCTACCCTGCCACATGTTTTGGTTGTCTTTAAGGTGCTGATTTTTTACTGCTTTAGACTTCCGGAGAGGTAGCTCAGTTCCTGGCTGTATGGGATCACGTGTGTGAGGTTAGATGGTAAAAGGGTAGCTATAGCTCTGGCCCTACAGTATACCTTTATATTTCCCAAAGCTCCAGCTGAAGTGTGTGTATTTAAAAAGGGAGGCATTCGGCAAGAAGAGAATTATGCCTTGGACTACTATTTAATGGTGAAATTTTTGGAAAGTTTCAGCAAGAAAATGAAGTTGAATTGGGGGTGGGGACATTTCCCTCTTGCCTTGTTGTCGCGTTCTTTTGCCAGAGTGGTGAGGGGTTACATTCTGAAAATTGGCGTGGAAACTGTTTCTCACTGAGAAGTGCCGGAGACTTCTGGCTGAATAAAACAAGTCATAAGCCTTGGAAAATCTTGTACTGAGAAGGCAGTTTTGATTTGTTCTCAGAGCCTGTAAAATATGCAACTTAAGTTGTGCGTGCATGCATACATAACTAACTCAGCACTCCAGTGGAAATTAGGGAAAGAAGGCCTGCGTCTGGCTCTTGAGTAGCTTCAGCCAAGGTTTCTTGTTTCCTCTTCAGCAATGGTGAAGATTACACCATGAATAAACCTGAATCATCTACAGGGCTGGAGTTAGGAATGGCAAGATTTGATTTAAAAATATTGGCACTAAGACACAGCAGACAGAGTTTGTATGGTACAGTGAAGCAGGGAGACACAGGTTCAAATCACCTCTCATGAAATTTCCCAGGTGACTCCCAGATGGTTATTAGCACAGTCTGGTCTGCCTCTCAGATTATAAAAGAGAAGGGGGGAAGAATGGGTGCCATGTCTTGAGTTTGTTTAAAGAAGGGCGGGATAAAACTGTAAATAGAGAACACATGCCCAAACACACTATTTTGCAAGGGCATAACGTTCATCAAGAACTAGAACTCATGCTCAAAGTTTAAATAAAGTGTTTTTTATATTACTGCACACATGCACAGATTATAAAAATGTAGCAAGGGGGTTGTTCTTTGAGGCACCAAGCCTAGAGTTGCCAACTGCATGTTGGGAAATTCCTGGATATTTGGGGGTGGATCCTGAGGAGGGTGGGCTTTGAGGAAGGGACCTTAGTGGGGTAGAATGCCATAGAGTCCACCCACCAAGGAAGCCATTTTTTCCCAGGGGAACAGATCTGTGTAGTCTGGAGATTAGTTGTAAATAAAGGAGATCTCCTGGTCCCACCTGGAGGTTGGCAAACCTCCTGACCAAGCCTTCTTCCATTGTAAAGGTGGAGATGTGCAAAAACTGCCTTCGCTGCTTGTCTGTATGTACATAGTATGCTTCATGGTAGAAGAAAGGAGAGTGGAGCACCTAATGCAGCCTGATTCACAACATTGGCCCCTTTGAAACAGCCTTTATAATCCATTTTAGTAGCTAATTGCTAATGGATTTTTTGTGTCATTTCAGAGACAACTATTTTAGCAGCCTTTTCATACAAGGCTGCCAGCACCTGGTTAGCAAAGCGTGGTCGAGCCATTGTTGAGAGAAACTGATTTCTTCCGTTTTAACCTCTTCTTTCTGCTTCTGAATTGCTGTAGTGTGCTGTTTAAAATGTCTGCAGCACTTCCAACAGTGCTGCTTTCCCCTCGCCCTTTTCCACGGTGCAGTCTTCCTTGAATGTTTTTTTTTTTTAACGTTCTGAGTTGAGCGCTGTGTATCTCAGTGCATCTCAATGGCATCAAGGTGTCTCAATGGTGCTTCTGTAGCACTGAAGTGCTATATTGGTCTAGTGCTAAATTGGTCTAGCGTTATAGCACTCAACTTAGAATATTAAAGTTTGAGGAAGATCGCACGGTGAAAAGCGCAGTGCTGTTTGAAAGGCCAGATTGGTTCAGAGATGGCTCATTAATGGAATGAAATTTGCTGTATGGAAGCTCTGTCCCTGTATTACTTTATTCGGGACTGGGCCAACGACGGATAACATCTGGTTTAGAACAGTAATGTGAAAGGGGCCATTGTCGTATACCTGCTGGGGGTGGGATATCTCCACCCCCAGGAGGCCTTACACTCTAGTGGCTGGTGGGAGAAATCTCCCCTCCCCCAAAAAATGGCCACTGGTGTTGTAGTGCCTCTCTAACAATTGGCAGTGAACTCCATAAAGGATGCATTGTGTGGAAGAACTGCATGCAACATTGCATCATGAAGCTGCCTGCATTTGTTTTTTCCATGTGTCTCTTTGGACATGGAAAGTTGGGTGCTGGGGAGTGGAAACAGTTCAGAACTGGGCACTGCAGCAGATGCTGGATCAAAAGAGCTGGCATCTGGACTTTCTGTCTGGAACTCAAAATCTATCTCTGCTTTATACTCACCTTGTGTCTTAAAGAAACTTACAAACAGGACACTAAGAAAACAGTCCTCTCCTGTTTGTCTCAAGCGTCCAGTATTTGGAGAGGTGCCCCCCCCGCAAGCCAGGTTCTAAGAACATAAGAGAAGCCATGTTAGATCAAGCCGAAGGCCCATCTAGATCACCACTCTGTGACAACTTAGTGTCATCCAAAAATTTAGCCACTTCACTGCTTACTCCCAACCCCAATCATTAATGAACTAGTACCGAGCCCTGTGGTACCACATCCCCTTATTTTGCCTTTATTTTCCAGGAATAGGGTTATCATCCTCAGGTGAACCTGATTTCATCAGATCTTGGAAGCTAAGCAGGGACGGCCCCAGGTAGTATTTGGATGGGAGATCTCCAAGGAATGCTAGGGTCATGGCACAGAGGCAGGCAATGGCAAACCACCTCCAAATGTCTCTTGCCTTGAAAACCCTACGAGGTCACCACAAGTAAACTCTGACTTGATGGTTAAAAAGTTACCATTTGCCCTCTTATGGCAGGAGACCTCCAGGTAATTTCAGCCATTGCCTGCTGATCCTTACTTGGTCAATGGATAGAGTCTGGCTAGTCAAGCAGGGCATGATCACTGTCCCTGTGTGATGGCCAAGTGCTATGGTGCTACCCCCAGCATGATGTTGTCATTTCCGGGTCAAGCTGGAAGTTATGTCATTGTGCAGGGATAGCAGTCACACCCCCCTCAGTAAGCTCTCACATCTCCCCATTTCACACCTGTTACAAAACTATGCCTGGCAACCCTAGGGATGGGATCCACTAGACTGCAAACATGTGACAGGAAGTCATGTGACAGGAGAAGCCAAGGCAACACTTCACCATTGGTGGAGGTGCTCTGTGATGCATGCTTGTGCAGAAAGGCAGAGGGCCAGTGGGTAGGGATGGCTGGAAAGAAGTTAAAAGAACCTTTTCTACTGCTCAGTGGACTTTGCTACTTTCAGCATGTATACACAAAGAGAGGGGAGGGTGCCCTTGTTTGGGATCATGTCTCAGCAGTAGAGCAGAAGGCCCCAGGTTCAATCCCCATATCTTCAGATAAAAGTATCAAGTAGCATGTGATGTGGAAGACCTCTGCCTGAGACCCTGAGGATCTGCTGCCAGACTGAGTAGACAATGCTATGTTATAATGGACCGATGGTCTGATTGTACACAAGGCAGCTTCATATGTTCTTTATGCATGCATACTAACAGCAGGTCCTCCAAAGTAGCAGCAAAAAAGGGGTCTCTATATGTAGGGTTGCCACCTTCCAGGCAGCACCTGAAGATCTCCCACTATTAATCTCAAGATGACCAAGATCAGTTCCCCTGGAGAAAATGGCTGCTTTGGAGGGTGGACTCTATGGCATTCTACCCTGCCGAGGTACCCTCCCCTCTCCAAACCTCACCCTGCTAGTCTTGCCAACCTCCTAGAAGTGGCTGGAGTTCTCCTGGGATTACAGCTGATCTCCATGTGACAGAGATCAATTCACTTGGAGAAAACGGCCGCTTTGGAAGGTGGACTCTATGGCATTCTACCCCACTGAAGTCCCATCTCTCCCCAAACTCTGCCCTCCTCAAGCTGCACCCCCAAAACCTCCAAGTATTTCCCAACCCAGAGCTGGTGACCCTGTCTACAGGGGCTCATGACACGGTAGGTGGAGCTCCTTGATCCACCTGAGGGTCACAAACCCATGGGTTGAACTCCACTGATTTAGACAGATACTGCAGCTGAACTCAGAGGCTCCATTTCCCTATTGTGGATGATAGCAGGAGGGGCTTCCATGAGTGGAGCAGGTAGGAAGATCCATGGGTGAATGGAGGCAAGACAAGCTGTGGAAGGACAGGACATGGCACTCCAACCTTCTGAAGTACTTGCTGCGACTGTCCATGTGGGGTTTTGGTAGATCCAGTGGTTGTGCTAATGGTTTTCAGCCTCCCATACTGATTGCCTGCCAGTTGCTGTTTTATGAGTGAGATCCAGAAAATAACAGCTGGTTGGCACTGCTAGCTGTTTTCAGAACAAGTGTATCCACTCAGGGCCTCTTTCTCTTCCACAAAAGTTTCTAAAATTCAAGAATCCCAGCATAAGAAGGCCATAATAAAATAAAAAACCCTAAATACATAAAGCCATATGCATATGTAGATTGTATAAATATTAAACTTGAGCATCACAGATTGCAAGTAATCCCCAGGCACTTGCCTAATCAAGTAAACCCTTACTTGCTTTATGCGGGGGGAGGGGGAGGCTTTTAAAATTGGATTTTGGCATGACAGGCCTCTTTGAGGGGAAAATTTCATAATATTGAAACTGTGGCTGAGAGACCCATGCCATAGCACAAAATATTCTGGCAAGGAATTAGTAAATCTATTTTTTTTTTCCTTTCTGGAACAGCAAAAATGGTTCTGAGGTTATGTTGCTCTTAGCCTACCAGTAATTGTTGGCTTCGAATCTGGCAGTTTTGTCAGACATGTATGTGTGCTTATTTTTATTTTTTTTCCTGATTGATTTCAAAGAATCTTTAATTCCAGGAAATGGATAAACCAGGGCTATATAAAACCCCACTATTAATCAAGTAAACATTGTAGATTACCAGATAAGACTATTATGTTTTTATCTTGTTCCCCGCTTGGTCTCTCTCCAAAAATACAATAGCTATTATCATCTAATCTAAACTCTTCTTCCAAGTCAGTTTGGAGGCTTCCCTTATGACTGGCCAACTGAGGGCATTTGAGAACAAAGTGTCCTGTCATTCTGTATCCCCAATTACATTCACAGCTCCCGCCGGTCCAGAAAATATTTGTTTAAATTCATGAGTGAATGGAATGCTTTAAATTGTGGATGAGACAAGATGTCCAAAACAATATTAATGCAAATTGGAGACCCACGTGTACTTTGTGGTGGAGGGGAATCCTGTTCTCTCTTGCAGGACTTCTGACTCTCCCCTCTTGTCCCCTCTGGGGGAGCCCAACTCTCTCTCCTCTCTCTGCTCTGACTCTGTTGCTCCTGCTTGCTCCCCCACCCCCACCCCATCATAAGAACATAAGAGAAGCCAATGTTGGATCAGGCCAATGGCCCATCCAGTCCAACAGTCTGGCACACAGTGGACAAAAATACCAGGTGCCATCAGGAGGTCCACCAGTGGGGCCAGGACACTAGAAGCCCTCCCACTGTTTCCCCCCCAAGCACCAAGAATACAGTGCATCACTTACCCCAGCCTGAGAGAGCCTATCATCCACTCTTCCATTTTTTTTCTTTTTTCTTTCTTGCTGAACTTCCCTGTCCCATTTCCACCTTGCCTCACCTGCTTGATATATGTCCCCTTCCCTTCACCCATTCTCTCTCCATGCTTCTGCTCCCCCCCCAAACCTACCTTCTTCCCCCCCCCATGGCACCTGTTTTTGGCCACTAGAAGACACACACCCTGCCAGCACTCTCCGCACATATGCAGACATTGCTCTTACTGTTTGGGGTAATTTCCCCCCAAAAATTTCTGGTATTTTCCCTCAAACTTGGAGTTTTCCCCAGAGTTTTCAGAAACAGATACCTTTAGCCCATATAAATATCTATGGTTGGTCGATATATTTACATATTTTAAATGGATGCGTGAAGGGAAAATGCAAATAGTTTTCTGCTGTAAAAAACATAACATCTTCATCAGGGTTCTGGAACAGGGTAAAATCTCAAGTAAAATATTAGACAACAAATATTGCTGTAATACACAAGTGGAAGTGGCCAGGAATGAATTGTATACTATGATGGCATGTAAAGGAGTGATTTATTTATTTATTTATTTAACAGCTGTTCAGCTATCATTCGTGTGTTCGAGTCTAAAACTTGATTTGTTAATTCTTTTTTAAAAAAAATAACGAAAGAATTTTAAAAAATAGTATTTTGTTCAGTGAAAAGAAAAGATGCAGTTCGTGGGTCATAAGCAAAATGTAATGTGTGTGCTTGATTTTCAGAGGGGGCGAAAAGCTGAAAATTAAAGCACAGCCAGAAGAATCTTTCCTTGCATGTCTTAATATTTGTGTAACCAAGCTACAAAGGAAAGCTCAGAATAGCCACATTTGCTGTATATTTCTTACTCTTCAGTCCAAGAATTATGTGGTTCTGTCGATTATATCAGCAGAATCCAGATTCTTCTCGGACTGTACCATTTCAGACTGTAAGGAGAGGGGCACTGTATTCTCAATAGTCCTCATTCAAACAAAAAAGCCTCCCTGCAAGTAGCAAGTTAGCATAATGTTCTTTGTGAAATACTTATTTTCTATATGCAGAGAGCTCGAGTTTTAAAAACAGAAAATGTTTGGGTGTCTCAGGTTCCTGATGGATGTGTATGTATAGTGCTAGTTTTTCTAGTATCTTTGTCCTGAGCGGATGAAAAAATTGCCTTCTACATTCAGTATGGTTTAGGGGAAAAGCTTTACCACTTGTTTCAGCTGATTGCATAAATGGCTCTAAAGGTTGATCTCTGTGTCATTATTGTATGTAGAAGCCACTAGATTCTTACTGGTGATGTGTGCCTGTTGCAGCCGTATTGTGTAGGGGGCGGTTTTGTTCTTCCACAATAGGTGGAACAAATTCAGCTGGGTAACTTATCTTAGTTGGTTAGCATAATCAGTTGTTGCTGTGTCTGTCCTTGAGGAAAAAGGGCTATAAAAGAAGGAAGACAGCATCTTTTATTAGATGAACTTTTCTTAGTGTAAAATAAACCTGCAGATGTTTGGGTTATGTCGCTCAAAATATGTCAGGTTTTTATTTGCTTATGAATAATTGTTTCTACAGCCTTCTGTGGAATGTGTGTATAAATTAGTTTGGTACTAGGCACAAGGACCCAAAAATGTTCTATTTGTATGGATTTCATTAGGGGAACATTTGGAAGTTTAAGAAAGTCAAAAGAGGTACGTTGTGTTCCAAACAGGTAAAACCAGTGGATGCATGTAGCAATCCAACAGATACATACTTTATTATTGTGGACCAAAAGCAAGTCGGGGGCGGGGAGTGGTAATTTTCTGTAGGGAAAACAGTCCAAGGGGAGAAAAGGTTCACTAGCCTTTGGCCACTGTACTGGTCTTCCCTTTTTATAAATCAGAGCCCCAGCAGCCACCCAGTATACATTTTTTTTTCCAAAGGTGACCAAAAAGGATCATAGCACAGCTTCTTAGAAAACTGGCTTATGTTCAGAATGATGGGGACTCTACATGTTAATAAAAATATGCCAAGATAAGCTAATTATGTCCCAGGAAAAGCTCAAATTGTAAGACACATGGTGCTTATTTTGCACAATTTACACTACTTCTGCTGGGGAGGCACAAAGAAGTATGTGCTCAATCTCTGCTCTGAAGCCACTGGGAAGCCCTGGGGAGCTCCTTCCGGCTTCTGAGACTTCATAAGTCAATGCTTACCCAATCAGGCCTAGCTTCATAACTGTAAGGTCTAGAAATAAAGGCAAACTAGGTGAATGCCTCTTCTACCAAAATTTCAAGAGTAACTGCCTCTGTTCAGGGTAGGACTTGGAAGGTATTAACAAAAACAGCTTATTTAGGGTCGCTAACCTCCAGGCGGCACCCGGAGATCTCCTGCTATTCAGGGGTCATTTGGAGCAGGAGCGCACAGGAGCGGAGCTCCGGCAGTTAGAAGCACAGGCGGCGGCAAGCCCCGCCCCCAGCAGGAACACAAAGCAGCACATGTAGCATTCCTCCTGGGCCCAGATAGGCTACTCTGGGACTGGAATGACATCCCCCAGAGTGGAAAGACAGTCCCTAGGGGTGGAGCCTGAGCAGTGGGTGTTGCCTTCTGACACACTTCCAGTGATGTCAGGGGGCGTGGCATATGCAAATAAGATATGTTAATGAGTTATGCTAATGAGCTCCTGCACCTCTTTTTCTATGAAATGATCCCTGCCCCTATTACAGTTGTTCTCCAGATGACCAAGATCAGTTCCCCGGGAGAGAATGGCTGCTTTTTAGTGTGGACTCTATGGCATTATTCCCTGCTGAGGGCCCTCCCCTCCCCAAACTCCGCCGTCCCCTGGATGTTTTTCAGGAGGCATAACTGAGTCTTCTGATTTCATTAGTTTTCCAGGGCACAGAAGAAGTTGTAGAGGGGAAGCAAATGAAGAAATGGCTGGCATGAAAAAAAAATAGTATTATGGAAAAGGCATAATCAGTCAATGTGTTATTGTTATTGTCAAGAATCCCCAATCCAAGGGTACTGGCTGGCAGAGCACAAAATTACCCTGGGATGGGGTGTCCACACACTCACCAGTTCTGGTATCTGCCACCAGCCCCTTGGACTACCTACACAATTAGAAGCTAAGTGGCAAGCTTCTAACCTTTACTGGGAGTAATCAAGAAAGTCGGCCCTGCAAGGTAGGCCACTTGCAGTCTGAGTTTCCATAACAATTAACCTGATAGGTGGACTCTTAAAATCTAAGGTGCTAAATTAGGATTTAGGCTCCTGAAGCACAAAACGTATCTAGTATAATCAAAGGATATTTATTTAAGTGTGTAAAAATATTCAAAAGAGCATTAGAAGTGAGAACTGAAACAAAAAACTACAATTAATGTACTAGCTACACATTAGGCCAGTAATGGCCTATCAGATGTTAAATATAAGGCAGGCTCCTTAGCTTGGAAAGTTACAGTGCTTAAGCCTTTTCCTGCTGTCTACTCCCTCCTGCCGTTCCCCTGCACTTCCCCCCTCCCGGGTTTCAGACCCATGGAATACATTTCTCCAACACAGGCAGCTTGGTGTGTGCCATGTATGTCTGCAATGGAGAAGAGGCCATTGAGTTAGTGTCACAGGTGGCTGCACATTAATGTAGTTTGATCTCTGTTGGAATATGAGAAATATATGACCTAAATTTCTTGCTTTTGTGGAATTTGCATTGTGTCTTTACAGCATTCAAAGACAAAGAAGAGATATATTCTTACTCCCCTGTTTTTCTTAATTCAGAGCATAACCCTGATGCTGATAAACCTTATGTCCTCTCTTATTGAAAACTGTTGATTACAGTTTATTTAGAATATTTAAGTCCCGACTTCCTACTTTTTACATACATAAGGTGGCTTATGGAGCTTTACAATAAGGAGTTGAAAGAAATACAGCAGCAATAAAATAATGAATAAATCCTCCCAAACAAGAAGTATCCATAAAAACAAGTCAATAGCAGTGGAAGCCGAAGTACTACTGCAAGAAAACACAAGGTTCACCCAAATTGAAAGGTTCTCCAAAGAGGTGTTTAAAACGACAACCAAAAATCCAGAAGGGAAGAGGTCTTAGGAGGCATTGGTGCCATAGGCCGGGCATGGCGGCAGAGGGGCCCCTGTCTTATGTGTATGCCATCTCTGATAGCAGAAACTCTCCCAAAAGGGACACTCCTCTAAAGTCCCATACTCATAGGCATGGTGACAGTTTTTCTAGTTCCTTGGTCCTGAGCCAATTATCAGAGTTTAACCTTCTGCTGCAGACAGAAAAAAATTAATGTGTGCCACTCTAATGTGATACAGATTTACTGTAAAGTATTCATTCTTATTGATTTTTGATGTGCAATTTCCGCAAACCTGTGTTGAACCGTTGTCTGATTTTGCTTTGCTTCTCCAAATTGCAGATCCCCCCCCCCGTTATTTTTACCCTGGAGTCGATCTTGGAAGCTAAGCAGGATTGCCCGTGGTTATAATTTTTGCATTCACATTTTAGGCTGTAAGCGTATCTTGCCTTGAAAACCCTGTGGGGCTGCTGTAAGTCAGCTGTGGCATTTTACACATACATCTGCAGTTACCTACACAGTAGCAACTGTGTGGTTGCGACTACCATGTGTGAGAGAAGTATAGCAGAGGAGGTAGAACGTAATTGCTACCATGAGGTGTAATAGTCACACAGAGGTTATAGGCTGTGGTCACACATGCCAGTTGAAGCGGAGGGGAAGCGAGGCTATTTCCTCTGGAGGAATTTGACACACATTTGCGAGATCACACATCCCTTTGTAGTGGTGGGCTCAGCCTGTCACTGTGTGATCAGAGACAACTGCAGGCGAGTTGGGGTTTTTTTGCCATTTGTTTCCCATGTGCATAAATGAGGAATCACACCTCCGCACTGAGGGCCCTCTATGGAGTATGCCAGGTATGTCCAACAGGTAGATTGCGATCTACCAGTAGATCACAGAGGGGTCAGAGGTAAATCACCAGCTCCACTTGGTCTCTTGGTTTGTTGGACAGGTGTTTGAGGGGTTTTTTATGATTGTTTGGTGGTATTTGATTATTAGTGCCAGTATGATGAATTCTTATTTTTGCTTTTAGAACTGCATGTGTGGTTTTGGCATCATCCAGAGGTCTTCAGTTCCTGTTGATCTTTAATACTTTGGGACAGTGACAGTTTTGGACCAGATTCAGCCAGTGTTTATACTAACCTATACTAACCTAGCACCCCAGCCACCCCAGTATAACGAAGATGAGTGTTCCAAAGAAGGTGCATTATAAATGGGGTGATGGTGGTGGAACCCAACTTTAGTGGGTTAAAATCTAATTTGAAACTAATTTGAAACTTTATTTTCATGGTGGTAGATCACTGGCACTTTTGGCCAGAAAAAATAGATCACTACCTGTTTGAAGTTGGACATGCCTGGAGTATGCGATGATGTGCATACTGCAAGGGGGGGGGGGAATACCAGCACCGAGCCAGGATGGAATGTTCAGACCATCCTGATGGCATGAGAGCATGCTTGCTTGATCAGACAGGGAAAGTCCGTCCATGGCCCATCGGAACCTGTTAGAGCTGGACTTTCCCTGGTGTTTTTAACTCGGCTTCTGTGGCAGAGCAGCACAGGTTGCCGACAACTACGGGACTCTTCCCAAATGTTGCTGTCTGATTGCTCCCTTTAGATATGTCAGGTATTCACACCTATGTCAGATCTGAAGGCACATGTGATCGCAGTCTAAGGGGTAAAAGTTAACCTATAGGAGGTGCTGTATATCTTGTGTCATAATAGACACTTCAGTCATATCTTATGGAAAGTAACCCTGGGTTACCGCTCTTGGAAACTTTAATTTCCTCACCCCAAATCTTGAGTATAAGGGTGTTTTCTCACATGTAATTTCAACAGATTTTCCCTAAGGTGCAGGTGAAACTTGCATTTACTGCAGTACACATTTGATCATCTCTTCCGCATTCTGTCAATGGGGAAGAGGGACTCCCCTGAAAGACAGAGGTGAAAGAATGTAGGGACAAACGGCAACTACAGGATTACGAAACTGCGGGGGAAATCGGGCGAAGCCGCGGGTCAAAATGCAGCCCCGCGGCTTCGGGTGTGAAATTGACTAAAAATCTTGGGGCAAACGGCGGCGGAACCCCGCGGCAGCTTTAGTGGGAAATCACCCATTGTATCAGGTCAGCAGAATGGAGCAAGGGGAAGGATGAAACCCTCAGATACATGCCTTCAGATGTATCTGAAGAAGTGAGCAGTGACTCACTAAAGCTCCTACCCTGCTACAAATTTTGTTAGTCTTTAAGGTGCTACTGGACTCTTGCTCTTTTCTACTGCTACAGACAGACTATCGGCTACCCATCTTGATCTACCTCTCTTCCCTTGTGAATAGGGACCACAATACACCTGTTTGCGTTTTTTAAGGACAGCTGGCAGCCCCCAAATGTTGTAGGGAGTGCAGCACTCCTAGCTGCACATCTGGTTTGACCCTCAGCAGCACCATTCATCCTAACTGGTGAAAATGCTGCCGCTCTCTCCTCTTTGGTCAGCCTCCCTCATGGTAGCCTAAATAAAGTGAGGTCCTTCTCTGCCCTCCTAGCTGGCTCCCAACCCTTGAGCTAAAAATAGTTTCCGATTAAGAAACAATGGCACAGAAAAGATTAACGTTGTATTGTGAAGTGAACTTTCATCGCCTTTGTTGAGTGGGTGTCCCATTCGAATGGCTTTTGGCGTCTTGGGGTAACTTTTTTTGGGGGGGTCGTCTTGGACGATAAGCGCCTTCCTCTCCGTAAGGCCTCTTTCCATTTTGTCCGCCTCACTGGGGTCATTCAGATGTGATTATTCAGACAAGCCTACACGCCCAGATAATAGGAGTTTAGCTAACCCTCTCCCTCCTCTTTGTCCCTTCTGGGTAGGGAAGAAAAAGAGAGGAGGAGGAGGGAAATCCCCCCTCCTCCCCATATCTGTTTTTGGTACTTGGTGCCTATCAGGAAACCTAAGATAATAAACTCCAGAGGCTTAGCACAGGCTTGGGAGGGTCTCGAAGTGCCGAGAGATCACTTGCTGAAAACTCTTTCCCTCCGCTCTCGGTCTGAAGCCTAGAAAGAGAGAGTTGAAATTCACAAGCATAAACAGGAAAACCTGACATCACTCTCTCTCGCTCTCTCTCTGCCTGCGTGTGTGTGTGTGTGAGAGAGAGAGAGGGTGTGTGGGAGGAGTCTGCCTGTCTCTCTCTGTCTCTGCAGCACCACTCACAGCTCTTTGTGGTCATGAATTGACTGCCGAGCGCGCTGCGCAGCCCGAGCCAAAGAGTGGTGCCTCTGGAGTTGAGGGAGTGCAGGCGAGAGGATTGGTAAAGCCTGGTGGTGGTGGTGGTGGTTTTTTTTTGCGGGAACCCATCATGCCCTTGCGATGTAGCGAGGAGAAAGCTAACGATGAAACTGCTTTGGAGAGCTAAAATGGTAATGAAAGTTTTCTTCTTTCCCGAAAAGGTTTCTCTCAGGCGGGGAATCCCTGTTTGAGCGAAGGATTTACTTCTTTTAAGGGGAATGGGCGAGCTGTATGTTTCCTCCCCCTGCCCCCCGAATTCTGTCTCGAGAGAATATATGTGTTTCTCCCCCCCCCCCCCCGCCCCGCTTTATTACTGCTTTTAAAAATGATACGGATCCCGAAAGGGATTGAGTTCTGTGTGTAGGCATGATGTGGGAAAAGACTGGAAGAAAAGCTAGCTGGATAAACTTTTGGATAAACTGAGGGTATTTTTCTCCTGGATGAATGGCAAGGGTTTTTTTTTTTTAAGTGTGCTTTATTTGCTTTAGGAAATACCATCCAGGGGGGGTTGGATTCAGCACAAGTTTCGAATAAAATTGCATAAAATGTTAGGGTGGCTGTTTCCATGCGAGACTTCTGGCATTTGTAACTTTCAGGGGAAATAAACTCCGATGGAAATCGATAAGATGTTTTCACGCTTTCATGCACTGGTCTTTCTTTTAAACCCGAAACCTTTCAAAGGAGTTCAGACCCATCATCTCATAACAAATGAAGAGCCAGTGTAATTTAAATGCCTGTCTGAATGTAATCTGCCTGCCTGCTTAATTCCTCGTACGAAAGCGCAGCCTGCTTCTGCAATTGCAACAGCAGTGATAATACTTGGGGGCGATATTAAAGAAGGGAGTATTGCCTTATAAAAAAAAGAACATTGTAGAAAAATTTGAAATATGTGAAAGTCCTGGAAAAAAATTATAAGCTAACTGGAAACTCAGGGTGTCCTGATACCACAGGAAAGGGCAGCTTGCCAAGAATCTCTCTGCTTTGCCTCCATTGAAAAAGTTTCTCTGCCTTTTGGTGCAATTGTTATATTTTACTTTGTGCGGCTCATCCTGTGCACTGAGTTTCTGGAACACGCTATCTAGCAGCTGGCCTAGTTTTTTGTTTTGTTTTGGTGAGGAAATTATTGTTGTTGTTGTTGTTAATTGTCAGAGTCCGATATCTGACTGGTAGATGGTGTTCTGCAATTCAATCTAGCCAAGTTTGGGGGAATTGCAAATGCATCTTAGCAGGGGTCTTGCTTCTCCAAGCAACACTGTCTTCTGGAGTTGTGGTTGTTATTGCTGATTTAAATGTAGCGTTTGTTTTCTTCCTCCTGTGGCAGAGCTCGATTCAGGACTGGGGTGAAGAGGTAGAGGAAGGAGCTGTTTACCATGTCACCTTGAAAAGGGTGCAGATTCAACAGGCTGCCAATAAAGGAGCAAGATGGCTAGGGGTGAGTAAAAAAAAATTGCCACATTGGCATCTTGTGCAAATTGCTTGGTGGACTTTGGTTGAAAGAGCTGAATTCCGAGAGAGAGAGAGAGAGAGAGAGCGGCTGAGCTGTAAACTGTGCCAAAGGCTGGTTTTAACATTAAAATTTTCGCAGGTCTTCTTTTGTGCTCGGGTTATTCATCTCTTGTATGAGACGTGAGACTTAAGAGGTTTTGGTTGGCTGTCGTTTCAGTGCCTCCTTCCCCTCCCACTAGGCCTATTGTAGCATATTTAAGGGATTTAAGTTTCTGGTGCTTTTGCCTGTCTCTTTACAGAAAAGAAAAGTGGTAGAACACAGGCTTTGCAAGCAGAAGGCCCCAAGTCTAATCCCCGGCATCTCCACTTGGATGACTCAGTGGGTGACCTTGGGCCATCCAGTTACTCTCTCTCAGCCTAACCTATTGCATGTGATGAAGGAGGGAGGGAGAAGGATGTGACCCGTGGAGGTAGGGTGGGATAAAAATGTGATTGCTACAGCCTAGAGTAGTAGGGCTGGGGAGGGGGGACATGCCTGCACTTCTGGCTGCCGATCAAAATGTACAGTAGAGAACTTGGGAGACCAGTGGTTTTGACTCCATGTAAAGCAGATTCTTATGTTCCCATGTGTTGTGTTTAGCCCTGGATAAAACCCTATGGGTTACCATAAGTCAGCTGTGACTTGATGACACTTTCCATCACCAAGTCCAGAGCAGTGCGTTTCAACTCTCTCTCTACCTTCTGAGTGTTCCTTGCACAGTAATTTGATGCCAAGGAACTGCTGGGCTGTCCACCATAGGAACCCTGTAAGCTTCATGGGGCTCGGAGTAAAAAATGATATACTACAAAAGAAGACTGGCAGAGGTGGGAAAGGTGTCCTTTCCAGGGAAGCTGGTTTGGCTTCATTGATGTGCTTGTTGAGAAATCTTAAATTTTTAAAGGAAGCCCAAGATTCCATGGAGCAGGTTTTGAAAGCCAGTATTTGAAAGGCTGAAGCTCATTTTAAAGTATGCAAATTCAGGTTCGGTAGCAAACTGATTGCTCCAAAATCCAGAGTATTGTATTCTTAGCTGCACAATATTCTGTGCTATACCTTGTTTACTCTTCATTTATTGAGAACTACTATCCAAGCTGGAGTAATTAACATTGTTAGAAATTAATACAAGAATCTGCTAACACATCATACCAGTTTGATGACAGTAAGAAAAACAGCCATGTCACAGCAGATAAAACTAAAACAATTTTTTAAAAATACTTAAATATAGAACTATTTCCATGTCAACACGACAGCCATAAAAATGTTGATGCCGGTCCTTGTCTGGTTTTACAAATGGTAACAGTTGTTGGGACTTACATCCTTATTTATTTTTCTGAGAATTATAAATACTTTAGAGTTACCTGTCATGATCATGTTCCTGTTTTCTGAGACTGAATCATCCTATTTATATATTACCTGCTTGGAGAACTAGTGCTCCTCCTACTAAGGTAACAGAAGAACAATTACATTGATTTTACTCTGAGCCCTAAATTCTTCCCTTTCTATCTTATTCTTTAATTAAAAAGAAAAAAAAGTGCTTGGTACTTGCTGTGCAGGACTTGGTCAGCTCCTTGTCTTGAATGGCAGCAGTTCCACTGATGGTAGTGAGAGATACAAATAAAAAAAGATAATACATCAATGAGAAGCTGGGCTATTTTAAAAAATGTTACCTATTACTCAGAATCTTTTGGTTGTCCTGAGTTAGAATCCTGAAGGATTCAGATTTAATTAAGAGTTCTGGATCATTCAAGAGCTTGCCAACTCTAATCTTTGTTCTGGTGGAAAAAAGAATCTTCTTTCTTTATCTCTCTTACGCAATAGGATTAACAAGGCGGCAGCAGCCTATGCTATTCCTCAGTGTCACTGATAATTTTCAGCAACTGAGGATCCACCTTGATGGAATCGTTTACTATGAAATGATTGCTGCAGCCTTATGCAAACTTGACACCATCCATGGTGGAAGAATGGGGTCACATCTCACTCCTCCAGTGGTGCCTCACCACCTGACATATACCCTGTCATTGCACTTAATCTTTTTCCTGCTCCTAATTTTGAGAATTAACAACCCTTGCTAGTTAAGACTGGTATGGTTTCTGCACACATAGATCTGAATCTTAAGTCCTGCTTCCAGTTGTGCCCCTATTAATCCATGGCCGTGGTGTTCCTCTGCAGCACAGTCCTTTCCTCTTAGTCTAGGTGCTTTCATGCTCCTTGAAGGAATCTGGTCATCCATGGATGGAAGGGCCAAGTGCCAGAGGAATGCAATTAGCAGCAGAGGACTGCCTCTGCCATGGGAAAGAGTGCAACTTGAACAGAAGCCAGGTTCTGTTTGAAAAAGAGATGCAAGCAGTGACCATCAGTGGGGTCTGAAACTGGGGCCTGCACAATCACACATCCCCATGGTGTACGAGTTTTGTGGACAGCTATGTCTGAACATGGCTTACATTGTGCTTTATGATGGGATTTGCAGTCAGTTTATATATAGTCATTGTTTTATAGATAATGTCGTGTATTGAAAGGACGCCGAGGTTTCGTTGCTATCAGTGTCCTCACATGCCCATCAGGTGGAAAGATGGGATACAGATAAATGCATTATTAATGATGGTGATAAATATTTAATTACTCGTGAGCCTCTTTGAGTCCCATGTGGCATAAAGGCAGCTTAGAGATCCTAAAAATAAAGTTTTAAGAAGGTGCTTTTAAATTATCTAAGTACCTTGGTTTTTTGTAATTATAAAATGCCCTTTGCATGGAACTTGAATTTATGAATTCTTGCAGTTTTGTAAGACATCTTAAGGGGAAAAAAAATCTACACGTAGTTCCAGGGGTCTTTTTGTAGAAAAACAGCTGCAGGAGCTCATTAGCATACGGTATGCTAATGAGCTATTAGGCTATTAGCATATGCCACGCCCCCTGACATCACCGGAAGTGATGTCAGAAGGGGAAGCAAAAGAGGAGGAGGCATCTTCAAAAGCCTCCCCTTCCATTCCCCCGGCTGGTCTGGGTGGGGGAGCTAAGAGAGAAGGGGTTTGAAGTTTAAACTCCTTCTCATGAGAGTTGGGCCACAGAAAGAGGAAAGAGGGAAGGAAAGAGAGAGAGTAGAGAGAAGGAAAGAAGGAAGGAAAGAGGGAAAGAAAGAGAAGGAAAGGGGAGGGAAAGAAAAAGAGGGAAGAAGGAGGGAAACAGGGAAAGAAGGAAAAAGAGAAGAGAAGAAGGTGGGAAAGAAAGAAAGAAAGAGAGAAGAGAAGAAGGAGGGAAAAAGGAAAAAGAGAGAAGGAAAGGAGGGAATGAAAGAAATTCTGTGGCAATTCGGACCCATTATATCCTATGGGCCATTGAAGTCAATGGTGAAAACATAGGGTATATTCTAGGGGCTGGAGGGAGGGGTTTGAGGGAGAGGCTCCAAACTCACAGGGTAGCTGATGGAGCCTCTCCCCAAGATACCCACCAAGTTTCAAGAACATTGGACCAGGGGTCCAATTCTATGGGCCCCCAAACAGATTGCCCCTATTCCTCCATTGTTCTCTATGGTGGGAAAAATATAACTTTTTTTCCCACCATAGAGAACAATGGAGGGAATGGGGCAACCTGTTTGGGGGCCCATAGAATTGGACCCCTAGTTCAATATTCTTGAAACTTGGTGGGTATCTTGGGGAGAGGCTCCATCAGCTACCCTGTGAGTTTGGAGCCTCTCCCTCAAACCCTCCCTTCCAGCCCCCAGAATATACCCTATGTTTTCACCATTGACTTCAATGGCCCATAGGATATAATGGAGCTGAAATTGACATTCGGCTGCCTGAAAGACTCCCGGGGACGCCGGCTGGGGGCGGGGCTGGGCTCCTGAGCTCCCAGAGCTGCGCTCCGGTGCGCTCCCCCCGAAAAGACCCCTGCGTAGTTCCAAGTGTCTTTAAATTATTGGCTGTCTTGAGATTTAACTTAAACAGAATCTTTGTTGGGAGCTGTAATGTTGGGAAGCATCATCCTTGGACAAGATAAGTAAACTTTGCCCTCCATGTAGACAGTGCTGAGAAATTTTCCCTTTTCATATTCCCAAGAAGTACACAGTGTTCTTCTCAGCAGAACAGATGATTTTCAAATCTGCTTCCTTCTTTGGGTGGCAAATTTCCCATCAGTGCCTCCTGTTTGTAGTAAGGATGGGTAAAAAAAATAAAATAAAATATTTGAATATTTTTCACAGATGGCAGCTTTTGATAGGGCATGAGGCCACTGAGAAGGAAACTGCGTGCAGTAATCGTGGAATTAAAAAGAAACATTTTCGTAGTCAATTTTTTTAAACCTGTGTTTAGCAGTTTGAAGTCAGTGCTCTAAGAGGGCTTGTTCGGCACCAAGATATGCTAGAGAGGCACCTTGAGGCAGATGGTCACAATAAATTGTATATCACAGTGGTACTCTATTAATGTTCATGAACATAGTGGATAAGAAGGCATTGGCAGTAGATGAGTCTAGTCTCACTAGCTGAATCTTTTCTAGTTCGAAGAGTTTGAGTTTCCTGGCTAAATAGTCAAGACTCAAAATCATAATTTGGATGTTTATGTTGGGGAGATGGATGGTCTTTGTCCCTGTCTCAGCAATCTTCTAAATTGTAGTAGCATAAACTTATCTTACAGATACTGAAGGAGACCATTCACTTCTGTGGGAAGAGTGGCTAGGGTAAGAAATGGGAGGGGGAATCAGAGGGGGTTGGTACTCTTAGTTCGTTGTGCACAGTCAAAATGAGATCAGTTGTACTTTTTCCACCTTCGCAGTGTGGCTTGGATTTCTGGTTTCCATGGAAGGGAGCCCTTAGTCATGGGGTTTGTCATCATGCAAGCTTGTAATTATGGCAGAGATGGAATCCCAATCAGCATTTACAAACTGATTTTGCTTTGTGTAGAAGGAACTATTCTTTTCCAAAAGACTCAATAATCTCAAACAGACAGTACAGTAAACTTTTGAGACAGTAAACTGTCTAATCTTGGAGCTACCTTTCCCATCATCGTAATGGTATCGCAGTCAAAGAGAAACAAAAACATGTAAAAGGAAAAGATGAAAGGACATTGGAAGGAGGAGTGGACACTGAAAGATGCAGATGCAGACGGTTCATCAGTGCAAATACCTTTGTTTGACTGAAAGCAATTCTGGTGCTGAGAATAGTTTAGCTTGCAAGAATCTTCCATGGTTGCCTGTCCTCATCCAGCCCGAAAAATAACCACATCTAGCCTGGTGGCACCAGGATTCCTAGTGTGGTTTTTTTAAATGCATCCTCTTCTTCTGCAAAAAAATATATTTTCTCCCCTGCTAACTCTGACCTATCACAAACTAGAGACTCCTGGAGGAAGTGGGTTCTTATCCCCCCTCATCTTCCTCCTTGGGGAAATGTGGAGACCATGGACCAACATCCCAGCTAGATCAATTTGGAACCAATGCAGGGGAACAGACTAAGATAGTAGTCATGGAGCTAAGGATGTTCTGTCTTTCTCTGAGAAGAAGAGGAGGAGGAGCTGTTCTTCTGCTAGCTTGTCCTATATTGGAAGAGCAGAGAGACTCTGAAGAACTGAGTCAAATTTAATTGATGTCCGGGTGAAATTCCAAACCTATTGTGGGAAATTAAAAACCAATAATTCTCCGCAGGGTCCTAAACTCTGGAGGGTTCTTAGTGTTCTCAGATGTGAGATTGTTGATCCTCCTTATCACTATATGTGATTCGTCACTAGGAGCCAATGTTACTCTGATTTTTAAAAAGGGGTCAAGAGAGGAACCAGAAAATTTAAGGCCACTTAGCCTAATGCAAATGAGTGGACATTATACTCAAAGACATCATTACTAGGCACACAGAATAACAAAACCTGTTGAGGGAAAATCAGCATGGCTTCTGCATTATGGGAGTCCTGCCTCACCAACCTTTTGGTGTTCTTTGAGCAGTACATTACCCAAATTTACAGATGACGTGAAGATATTCAGGATGGTGAAGACCCAAGTTTGACTTGTGAAGTGCTCCAGGAGGAGCTTCACAAATAGAGCAAGTGGCCAACAGTGTAGCGAATGACGTTCGATGTAAATATAAGTGTAAGGTGATGCACACTGGAACAAAAAATCCCAACTTTAAATACGTGCTTAATGGTGTCTGATCTGAACTTACTGAGACTGAGAGGGAAAGAGACCTTGGGGTCATATTGGATAGCTCCATGAAAATGTCAACCCAGTTGTGCTGCAGCAGTGAAAAAGGCAAATTGTGCTGGAGAGTATTAGGAAAGGAACTGAAAATAAAACTGCCAATATTATAATATCCCTATATAGATCTGTGGTGCAACTTCATTTGAAATACTGTGTGCAGTTCTGGTCTCAAAAAGGACACTGCAGAGCTGGGGAAAGTACAAAAGAGGGCAACCAAGATGATCTAGGGTTAGAGCCACCTTTCCTGGGACTTCTCAGTTAAGAAAGAGATGACTAAGGGGCAGACATAACAGAGGTTTAAAATGCCACGTACAGAGTAAAGAGAGTTAACAAAGATAACTTTTCCTCCTTCTCCTAAAATACTAGAACTCAAGCGGGGGGGGGGATGCAGGAAGGACAAAAGCAAATGCTTCTTTACTTACCAGATGATTAAAATGTGAAATTCGCTGCCAGAGGATATAGTGAGGGCCACAGGCTTAGAAAGGGGGTTTGACAATTTCATGGGGGATAAGGTCTCCCAGTGGTTATTAGCCAAGGTGGTTTAAAGGCAACCTCCACATTTAGAGGCATTAAACAAAACAAATTGAATTAAGTACCTAAAGATTAAGAAAACATAAATATAACAGGCCAAATAATACTGTTAGTCAATTAACAGATATACATCTATTGTGTATTTATTTCACAATAGATTAAAAACAGATACTGGCCCTCACAGTAGCTTCATTTTTCATTGACAATCTATAATGATGTCCTAAAGAGACAGACATTGATCCTGACCAGACGTACTTCAGGCCATTTGGCCTTCCTCAGTGGCCAAACTAATAACATTGCAACATGGCTCCTGACATAATATGCCATCGATTCATCATAAACTGACCAAGATATTCTAATAATTACTGTCTATGACCTAGAGAAAGAATATTGATCATAAACCTCTTTCTTAAGAAAGCACACTATTGGGTCCTGGCTTTACAGAGCTTTTTCTGACCAAGTGAGAAAGATACAGAATTGACTGAATCATCGCCATAGGAATAAGAGTACCTGACCAGGGCTGTGCTTTCTTAAGAATGAGGTTTATAAGTACTCCAGTGTCAAAGGCTATGCTTTTTGTAGTGATTGTTTGGATTTAGAGACTCATCGTTATAAAGAACATCTTAGATGGGAATTTACAGAGAATCCATTATGGCTACAGGGAGAAGCTGAAGGCAGTAAGAAAGGGAGACAAGGAAAATATTAGGCTTGTTTGGCAGTAAACCACTACATTTATTATTGCTGTGGTTTCAAAGGGCAGCCGTGTTGGTCTGCAGTAGAACAGCCAGATTCAAGTCCAGGAGCATGTTAGAGACCAACAAGATTTTTGGAGTATGAGCTTCCAGGAGTCAAATGACAAATTGAGCTTTGACCCTTGAAAAATCATGCCCTGAAAATCTTGTTGATCTGTATGGTGCTCCTGGACTCAAATCTGGCTAGGGTTGCCAGGTCTTACCTGGCTGCTGGTGTGTGGGGGCCCAATCTTGCTCCGGGAGTCTTCTGGCACGCACTGTAATGACATCACCCAAAGATGATATCATTGCACCAGGCACATCACATGGGAGGCACTCTATCATTTGGGCAAAATACTCTATGGTCACCATAGAGTTTTTTCCCAAATGATAGAGCATCCCCCACGCAATGTGCCTGGCATGATGATGTTATCTCCAGGTGACATCATCGCACTGGGCATGTCAGGTGGGATGGGGCTCTTTAGGAGTGGGGCTCCCCATGCTGGCCAGCTGGTCAGGGGTGGATTGGGGAACCCTGAAATTGGGGAAAACCCTGCCCCCATCAGGGGGATGGCAACCCTGAATCTAGCTATGCCTGTGGTACGTCCCTCATAAGATTAAACTCCTAACTTGTCACACTTCCACTATTTGGGATATGTAAAAGGAGGGCTCTAGTACTGGTAGGTATGCTTCCAGCATTTCAGAAATGAGAACCAGAGCAATCCACTGTTGAAGGATATGTTTCCTATAGTAGCCTCTCATGACAGTCTGCCCTGCTTAACTGTGGTGTTTGCACATGGCTTTCTCGATTCAGGCCAGTGAGAATAACAGCCAGATTTGTCCCTTAGCAACTTAAGAGTACATTTATTTATTTTTGTTTGTTTTTTGGTAGACTTCCTGAACACACTAAAACCTGTTACGAGTTGACTCAGCCTTGCTTTGTGCTGAGACATACAGTTTCTTACAGAATGATGTTGACTTTCAGTTATGGCAGCTTCCCTCTGTGGCTACAAGAACTTTTGAGTTTTCGGAATGACTATTTAGTGCAGCATGGCACACTTTTCATGAAAGTAGAGGAAAGCCCAATCCACTGACTGTTTGTTGATGATAGTTACTTGAGTAACTTGCTATTCCATCCCATCACAAAAAACAAAAACACCCCCCCACACACACACAAATATTTTAAATTTATGTTAAAGGGGAACAAAACACTTCCCTTAGGGACTAGTCCCCCTCTGCTGCGTAGTCTTACTGTAAGCAAGTGGGCTCTGTAGTCCGTTACTGCTCACTCAAGAACACCAGATTATCATTGAATGCCCCTCTCAAGGCATAGGTAAAAAATTGAGGTTATAAAAAAGCATTCAAGACAAAGTAACTTCATATATGCCTACAATACACAGATCTCAGCATATGTTTATTATGCTTGAGGTTCTTCTGGAATTACGAATGGTCTTCAGACTACAGAGATCATTCCCATGGAGGAGGAGGAGGAGGGGTAGAGGAGGAGATTGAATTTATATCCCGCCCTTCACTCAGATTCTCAGGGTGGTTTACAAACTCCTTTCCCTTCCCCTCCCCTCTCCACAACAGACACCCTGTGAGGTAGGCAGGGCTGAGAGAGCTCTTTCTAGAACTGTCCTTGAGAGAACAGCTCTGACAGAACTATGGCTCGCCTAAGGTCATCCAGCATCTGCAAGTGGAAGAGTGGGGAATCAAACCCGGTTCTCCCAGATTAGAGTCCACACACTTAACCACTACACCCAACTGGAAATGGCAGCTGTGGAGGGCGGTATCCATGCCATCACTTCCGTAGACTTTGCCCTGCCCAGGTAGTAGGGTTGCCAGCACCACCTTGGGAAACACGTGGGGATTTTGGGGTGGAGCCTGAGGAAGGTGGAGTTTGGGGAGGAGAGGGACTTCAATGGTTATAATGCCATAGAGGCCACCTTCTAAAGCAGCCGTTTTCTCTAGGTGAACTGATCTGTGTCACCTGGAGATCAGTTGTAATAGCGGGAGATCCCCAGCCACCACCTGGAGATTGAAAGGAAGCAAACAACCGTGATGTATAGTGCCAAAAAAAAAGATTCTTCACCAACTTATGAATTCTTTTTTCAGTATTCAGTTTACTGGAAGTAATTCAAACGCCATCAGCACCAATGAACTGTGCATATGACATCTCTTCGTATATATCAAAGTGGGTGGCGTTGACATACAAAGTTAATTTGGCAAACACTCTAGACATATCTCATAGTGACATTCACACTGATGAATGTGACTATGAGCTATGTCTAGAGTGTTTGCCAAATGGATTAACTTTGTATTTCAACGCCACCCACTTTGATAAAGGTATACACGAAACGAGATGTCATATGCACCGTTTGTTGGTGTTGATGGCGTTTGAATTACTTCCAGTAAACTGAATACTGAAAAAAGAATTCATAAGTTGGTGAAGAACCTTTTTTTTTGGCACTATACATCACGGTTGTTTGCTGCCGTTCAACTTCCATCCCGTGATCTCTCTCTTTGGTTTGCACCACCTGGAGATTGGCAACCCTACCAGGTACTGCCCCAAATCTTCAGGGATTTCCCAAGTCAGGGTTGGCAACTCTATTTGTGCCTGCTGCCAGGGTTGATTCCTGTTTGCTGTGCGCCGCTTTAAAAGGACCTGAGAGAAGAATTCTAGAATCTTGGATTCTGTCCTCAGGATGGGATGAGCTGCATAAACCCACTTTCCTTGACTTGCTATCAAGCCATAACAAGTGGGAAGGTGGGGGCTGCCGAGGGAGGGATCCAGCCTCCTTGCCTCATTTCTTTCCAATCCATCCCTTTCTTTATCCCATAACTCCAGCTTCTTCCCAACATTTTCCCTGGACCCCCCTTCCCTTCCCTTCCCTTCCCTTCCCTTCCCTTCCCTTCCCTTCCCTTCCCTTCCCTTCCCTTCCCTTCCCTTCCCTTCCCTTCCCTTCCCTTCCCTTCCCTATACCCTTCAAGATCGCGCTGGAGCTGTCTCTGTCTCCCCTCCTAAAATTCCTCTTTCTCTCTTCTCCCTGTTCCCCACTGCAGTGCTTTATTTTTCACCCATGGTAATAAATGACAGTCATTCAGATATGTAAAAGAAAATAATGGGAAACACACTGAGGGATTGCCTCAGCCTTCCCTGGGTTTTATCCGTTGCATGAGGTGGCAGAATGTTGGTGTATGATACTGTGCTCCATTTTAACTATAACGGGGTACCTGCAGTGAGAACTAAAAATCTTGACATCCTGAACTGTTTTGCCTCTTGGGTGAGAGAATATCTCTGTAATGTTGAAAACAGATCTGGCCTGTTTTGGCTCTTGTACATAGATGTTTTCTCTCTCTTCAACATACTTCCTTGGCTTCAGAAAGGGTGCATAGTGTCCAAGTGGTCTTGTTATGGCAGAGTGGTTTGCAGAAAGAGAGAGAGAGAGAAAGAGAGAGAGAGAGAGAGACTTTTGCATTCATGAAGCAGCCCCTCTGTGCATCTCCCCCCACTAATTTGAAGAAGACTTCTTCACTGAGGTCATGTAACTTTATGGCTTGCCAAAAGCAAAAATGCCTGCAAATTATAGCATTCCCCATCTCCTCCAGTAAATACGAGCTGATACATAAAGGCCAAATTCCTGAACTGTTGTTTTAGCGTTAGAGAGTGGTCTTAGTCATATTCTTTGTAAATATTTTTTTTGCGGCTCACAATAGCTTCTTATTTAATGTTGTAAAGGTTTGTGGTTCTTTCTCAGGAAATGTGGAACTCATTTTCTCCCATCATATAAATGATCAGTAACTTCCAAGAGCGACCTCCATATTTGCCTTCAGTGCTGGAGAGCAGATGCAAGCTAACTCAGCTTAGAGAGAACACTGCCGGTTTCTGTTTTCAGATATTCCATTTAGTGTCGAAATGGGGAGCTCTGGGGACTTCACCAGTCTTGGGACTTGTAAAAATGCTTCTGTGTCCTTGACCCTTATACTTGACGCCTCCCAAATGGCAGCATTTATAAAATTAAGCTTAATCTGATGCAGAGTTATGCCAACCTAAACCAACTGAAATCAGCAAGATCAGTTTAACTCTGCATACAGTAGTTGCAACGCTAAATCTTAGTTTTACAATTTTGCCCTCTTATTCTTCTATTGTTTCATCTTCCTTTATACGAAGTTTGCCTCATGTCTTAATTCCCCCACTATATTAGTATTCATTGTATTGTTTTTAGATGTAGTAATAATTGTGTTTTAAATTGTATACTGGTTTTAACTGTTTGTAAGCCGCCCTGAGCCGCCTTGGCAGGAGGGCGGGATAAAAGTTCAATAAATAAATAAAAATAAAATAAATACATTACCCCTTTGTCTCCCTTCTAACTTGCCTGTTTTTTCCCGTTACACCCTTTGATGTTTAGACGCCTGTCCTCAACATCAGGATCGCAGCCTAAAATTTGAAAGCAAAAATACAAGTGTTTCTTTGAATACATTTCCAAGTCCTTAGACTGTTTTGAGAGTTCTGTGTTTGGAACTTGATTCCCAAATGCATAGTCTTCTTGGGACTATGATGGACTGAGAGAGAGGGCTCAAGCCTGCACCCCCCCCTCCTTTTCTTGATCTGACACAACATCAGTAGTATATGTTAATTGGAGCAAATAGTGGATATACTGGGTTGTTTTAGATTAGGAAGACAATGGAGAGGGAATGCTTAACCCTTGGGAAGCACAGAACTCCCAGACCACATCTGCTGACCGGATGTGGGGATGTAACTGGGAAAAGTATATTGCGTACTTAGGCCCTGATAACAACATCAAACTATTGTTGGAAGAGATGAAAGGTAAAATGTATTCTCCTTGTGCCTTGGTGGTAATTTTGGGTCTGAAAATCTCTGGAATATTGCATTTGATCACTACTTTATAAGATTAAGGGATTTTGGAATCTTGCAATTTTGTTTCTCCTCTGGATTATGAATAATTGCCTCATATATGGCATACTGCATATGACAACATGCTTGGCTGTAGAGTGCAACTGGAGTCACATAAATTGGCAGTGAGTTTGTGCTGGGAAATTTGTACGGAAAATCATGAACACATGAATTATACTTTTCACTTTAGGTGGTATTCTGTATCCAAAGCCCACACTGAAACACTTGGAAGTAATCTCCTCCTCCGGGGCCCTAAAAAGTGCCTTGGGAGAGGCGAACAGGAGATTGATTTAGCTCTTAGATAAGGGAGTGTATGGCTGGGGTTTTGTGAAATAGATCAGGAACTGGAGATGCGAAGTGCTGAATGTGTGAAGCCACTTTAGGGAACTCTGCTCCTCCTGGAAACAGCTTTCTGAAGTCTTTTCAGTCCTGTTGCCTGAGATCCTTTAGACTGGAGATGTCGGGACTAAATTTGTGAGCTTCTAGTATGCAAAGCAAGTATCTGCCCCCAGCGATGGCCTGGAAGTTACTCTGTGGGATTTAGTTCTTCCTGGAATTTTAGTTGGCAAGGACAATTTAAGGAAGCATGCACGAAAACAAACAGAAATTCTAGTACACAGCATGTGTCGGATGATATTACTGGAAATGTAATGCTGTTTTAGCAACCCATTGGTTTCAGAGCTTGGTTTTCTTTCTGTTTTACCTAGTGTAAAATGAAATAGCAGGTATGCATGAAGAATTCTCCTTCTGTCGTTTTTAGATTTGTAGCGGGCTTGGAAACAGATGCTTGCTTAGTTTCCTGTGGTAAGCAAGAATCACGAACAGGCAAGGAGGCTTCACAAACCTTGGTTGTTTTTCCCTTTTAAGACTGCAGAGTTCCAGCATAAGTAGGTGTGGGTGGGCAGTCAGGCTGGCAAAGTGTTTTGTGGGCTAGTAACCTTTCTGAATTTGTTTGCAAGGCTGATCAATAAGCACATTGATGCAATTTATTTATTGAGATATTTTAATATGTTTTTTTTTAACCCTGTGAGAACCCAGAATGGCTCGCAACACCATCCTCCCCTTCTCCATTTTATCCTCAGAGCAACCAACCTGTGAGTTAGGTAGGCCTGAGAGAGAGAGAGAGAGAGAGAGAGAGAGAGAGAGACCGACCCAAGGGCACCTTGTGAGCTTCCATGGCAGAACAAGGACTTAAAACCTCAGTCTCCGAGATCCTAGTCTGACTCTTTAACCCAGGGGTGTCAAACTCATTTGTTATGAGGGCTGGATCTGACATAAATGAGACCTTGTTGGGCCGGGCCATGTGTGTCATAAAAGGTAATGCCAGGTAGGGGAGATATAAATCTTATAAATGACACAGACAAACACAATTAAAGATTTTTTAAACTTTAAATAGCACATTTCCAGTGAGTTCAACACCCCTGCGGGGCAAGGGGTCTACCTAAATGTATATAATTTGTGCTCTTCTGGATGGGCTAAGAGGATGAATAAATCCTAATCTGAAACAGGGATGAGGGAAATTGGTGGACTGTGGTTGTTAATCTAGTTATTAGTTCAGTTCATTCACTACCTGGGAGAGCTTCCAGAAAAGATAGATATTGCTGCACCAGTGATTAGACCTGAGGCTCTGTAATCCTGTGAGGTCAGGATGTGTCCTCAGATGGTGGGTTGGAGGAAATAGCAGCTGCCACCACTGTTGTCACTTCTGCCTTGCCCCCAATGCTGCCGCCGCCTCTTTGTTGGAGGACTTAAGCATCTTTAAATGGAGTGCAACAAACCATGCACAGGGCTTCCCAGAGTCTTATGTGATTCCTCTTGCGAGTGTTCCAGCAGCCCTAGTGGGGCTTGCCACACTGTATTTAAAGATACTTGAGCAATGGCAAGGAAAGGAGCAGCAGTGGGAGGGCTTCTAGTGTCCTGGCCCCACTGCTGGACCTCCTGATGGCACCTGGTATATTTTGACCACTGTGTGACAGAGTGTTGGACTAGATGGGCCATTGGCCTGATTCAACATTGGCTTCTCTTATGTTCTTATGTTCTTAACTGCTCTGGGCTGAGGCCATGAGAGGAGAACAGGAGATGGGAGGACAGTGGACTCGGTTTGGCTCCTCTCATCGAGCCACCACCAAGCCTGCTGAGAGTTGAAGCTGTCCCCCATCATCTGAGAATAGGCTTGCCAAGTATGGGTTGGGAAATTCCCGGAGATTTGGGAGTGGAGCCTGGGGAGGGTGGGGTTTGGGGAGGGGAGGGACCCATAAATTCCACCCTCCAAAGCAGCCATTTTCTCCAGGGGAACCAATCTCTGTAGTCTGGAGATCACCTGTAATTCCAGGAGATTTCCAGGCCCCCCCTTTGGAAGTTGGCAGGCAACCCTAGGTGAGAGCCAGCAAGAAGTTAATCCACTTTGATTTGCAGGGCAAGGTGATGCATAAGTGTCTTCCATACATAAACAATGAAGAAGAGCCCTACCGTAAAGCCATGCATTCTGATGTCACTGAGTGATCTTCTGTTGCCTTAGCCAGGTGCTTACTGGAAAGTGCGTGGCCCCAGGTGACTGGCGAGGAAAGGTGTGGATGTAAATTCTCTACTGGAAAAATTCTGTCCTCAGGGACACCTGGTCATCAGATCAGTTCTTCAAGGTGGGCTGTGGCTTGTTCTGCCTCGGAGTAGGCTTTATTTAATGGTTCTGGAATATGGGCTACGGTCACACGTGCCAATTGGAGCAGAGGGGAAGTGACACGAAGTTGCGAGATCACACATCCCTTTGAAGCTGCAGGCTTAGCCCGTCACTGTGTGATCAGATGCAACTGTGGGTGAGTCTTTTTTTTTTGCCGTTTGTTTTGCTTGTGCATAAACAAGGAATCGCGCCTCTGCACTGAGGGCCGCCTATGGAGCATGTGATGATATGCATACTGGGAAGGGGCAAAAAAACCCCAATGGCACAGAGTCGGGATGGCCTGATCAGACCATCCCGACTGCATGAGAGCGTGCTTGAGCAATCAGATGGGAAAATCCGTCTGTGGCCTGTAGCAACCAGTTAGAGCGGAACTTTCCCCGGTGTCTTTTAACTCCACTTCTATGGTGGAGCAGCAGAGGTTGCTGATGACTGCAGGATGCTTCCCAGGTATTGCTGTCTGATCGTTCCCTTTAGATCCATCAGGCATTCGCACCTGTGTCGGATCCAAAGGGGCATGTGATTGCATCCATGATGTCTCAAAGCTTATTTTTGCTGATCTTCACCTGTACAGATTCCATCTGATTCCTAATCATTGTCTCAGGGACTAAAGCAAAACAGGATTCCCCAGGTGGGCAGTTTGCCAACTAAGGTCCAGATCTGGTGCTCTAGGGCATGATTTATTGACTGCCAAGGTCAGTTGCAGTCTAAGGAGTAGTCACGCATTTTGGAAGGCAACAATCTCCAGGATTCTGTAACAACTGGTGCCTGTGGTTTTCTACTCCCTCGTGAAACGTAATGGCTCTGTCCCTCTGTTAGAAGGCTTGGAAGTATCTTCTGTTTTCAAGTTATGCAGCAATTGCTTGTCATGGGAATCCTTGCAGCTTCCTTTGCAATGTTTTCGATCCGGCCACCATTGGGAAAAATGGATTTCATAATCTAACATGGTGTGTAAAGGCAGGTCTTGTACCAGTGTGGGGAAAGTTTGATCTCTACTGGGAATTTACCTAAGAAGAACCCATCTGTACTAGAATTTACAGAGGCTACTACAGTTTCACCTCCCAAATACAGTACAAAAGCCAAGGGGGGAGGTTAATGGCAAGAAAATGCAAGGTCCTTTTCGTACACTTATTTGTGTCATGTTATTATTGATCTGTTTATTTTTTTACGGTTCTCATAATCTGACATCAGTTTTTAAAAGCTTTTGTCTGAATGCCTTCAAAAGCTATCCTTAATTTCCTTGCTTAAAAAGACATTTGTATTAGTTTTTAGTTTTCATAAACAAAGTGTTACATAACTGTAACCTCTCGCAACCTTTCCCTAAAAACCCTGTTTTGACCTTTCCCAGCCTCTCTCTCCCATGCCCCATCATCCATGTGAGTCCTTGGTACTTTGCCTACACATTAAATATATCACACTTCCTGTACGTATGACTTCTAATTCAATGTGCCTGGTCTTTTCCTGCTCTTTTTGTCTGAAAAGCCAAACATTGGATTCCAAGAACTTACTCTGTATCCTGAAGTCTCTTAGCCTTGTGGGTCTGATCTGTAGTTATCTGCTGACAGTGGGGTTCTTTATTGAAGAGAAATTTCTGTATGTCAGACAGGTTCAACCAAACTCTAACATATAGTGCTGCAGAGCAAAGTTTGTGTCCAGTGGCACCTTTAAGACCAACAAAGTTGTATTCAAAGTGTAAGCTTTCAGTGGATCTTACCGGTTACCTGATCCAATTTCAGCTTCGCATCTCGTCTCTGAGTGGCCCCTCCTAACAGCTGCACCCCCCCTCTTGTTTCCTGTAAGTAACCCTAGAGGAGATTTTGTTCCATTTGTCTGAAGAAATGTGCTTTGCACACGAAAGCTTACACTTTGAATAAAACTTTGTTGGTATTAAAGGTGCCACTGGACACAAACTTTGTTCTGTTGCTTCAGACTGACATGGCTGCCCACCTGAATATAGAGCTGCCTTATATCGAGTCAGACCTTTGGTGCACTTAGCCCAGGATTGGACTGATGGCAACAACCTACCTCCCTGCCCCACACACAAGATCTCAGGTTGTGTGCTTTCCCATCCCTGATAAGAACATAAGAATATAAGAGAAGCCAATGTTGAATCAGGCCAATGGCCCATCTAGTCCAACACTCTGTCACACAGTGGCCAAAAATACCAGGTGCCATCAGGAGGTCCAGCAGTGGGGCCAGGACACTAGAAGCCCTCCCACTGCTGCACCCCTCGGGACCAAGAATAGAGTGCATCACCTGCCCCAGACTGAGAGTTTTTATCTATACCTTGTGGCTAATAGCCACTGATGGACCTCTGCTCCATATGTTTATCTAATTCCCTCTTGAAGCCATCCATGCTTGTAGCTGCTGCCACCTCCTGTGGCAGTGAATTCCATGTTTTACTCACTCTTTGGGTGAAGACATACTTCCATTTATCTGTTCTAACCCAACTGCTCAGCAATGCTTGATCCTTGAGACCCATTCAGTAGGACTTGAACCTACAGTACAAAACATATGCTCTGCCCCTGAGCTTACGACCCTTCCAATGTTCTGCTTATCTTTATAGCCATGGAAGGTGCCCTTTGCTTTACCTTAGCTCAACCTCTGAATAACCTTAATACATTTCTTTGAAAGCAGCAGCTGGGCTTGAGCACAGTGTTCTCTACAAGGGGCCTTACCGGTCCCTCGTGCAGCAAAAGAATAACTTTCTTTTGACTAGTGCTCAATGCCTTCTTTTTACACATTGCGAGATTGCGTTTGCATTTGTGTGAGTGTGCTCCCCTGTGAAGCATTGTGCTGCAAGATTTAAAGGGATGTCACATCTCTTTCCATTCCTTACTGATGCATTCAGTATAGCGTGTGACCTTCTGAGGGTAACACTTTTTTGTGTGTGTGCCCGTGACAGGCTTCCCCCCCAACCCGTTGCTGATCTCAGTATTTAAGTGCAAAACCCATCTGTTGCCTTTTCTCCCAGCTCAGAAATGGGGCTGCCCTTTTGACTTTGATGCCAGTTTTCTCAAATCAAAGTGAAACATGGGAAATTTGATAGTTGCCACTGTGGTGTGAAAACATGCAATGTCCCCACCACTGTGTGAACAATACCTTAAGTATTGCCCTGCCCTGGGATAGGATTGTTCTTCCATGCCTGAATTCGCTGAACCTTTTTTGGTTTCAGCATGGGCTAGTGTATAAAACAATGTTCTTGTACTGAATCTAACTGCTCTTTTGGCATGGGGGGTGGGGAAGTGCAGGTCGAAATGTAGCATTGATAACTTGCATTGTATGTGCATTGTACACTTCTGTGTATTTTCTTCATCAGGAATTACACATGTGCAAATAAATGCTAGTAGAGCCCATGAACGCGTAGGGGAGGGGCATGATGTATACTTTATCAAGGTCTGAGAATCTAGAGGGCTCTGCTATTATATGCCTATTAATATGAAATGATCTATTTTTGGAAGGACTCAAGATTGTTTCGGATGAGATTTTTGGGGACTGATCTTGCTACAAGTGTGTACTTGACCCAGAAAAATTACCCTTAGCAGAAATAAACAGTGTGTTCCCTATATAAGCATTTGTTTTGATTGGTGTTAATGACTAACAGATTGCATAAACACTTTATGAAAGTCTTGATCTGTTAGCTAGAGAAGTTCATTCAGGCTTATAAATTCTCCTTTCAGTGGCTCAATTAGCCTGGCCTGCTACTACCATCAGTTTCGTTTTCTTTTACAAGCGCTTAGGAAATTCTCTGGAGAAAGTAGCTATACGTGTACCCCTGATACATACCTTGTTTTGTGAGCTGTTATTAGGAGTCCAAATAGGGTTTGACAGTAGGATACAACAAAAATAGATATTTTTATATATAATCTAAAAAACAGATTTGGAAGATCAATGTACATGTTACTTTGGGTGTTTTAGCAGTAATACAGCATTTCTGTTTCTCTGCCCCCCCTGCACCCCCAGCAAGAGATCTGCACGGGGGAATACTGTGTGAGCTGGGGAACTCTCAGATTTCAGCCGTGGCAACTTCTGTCAACAAGGGAAATCCCAAAATATATTTAATAGGTAATGTAAGCAGCAGCTGCTAGATTCAGTTTCCCAGCTCTTGTATTACGTCAGACTAGTGTTTCCCAAATGTTACTCTTGGTTTTTCCCCTGAATTAAAATTTGAGACATTCTGCACTTTTACAGCTGAACAGATTATATTTTACAGTATGCAAGAACCGGGATGAACAGTATACAGCATTTTCCAATATATAGGACAGATGGACTCACATTCTAGCTGTATCTGAAGAAGTGAGCAGTGATTCACGAAAGCTCATACGCTGCCCCAATTTTGTTAGTCTTTAAGGTGCTACTGGCTCTTTTCTACTACCAGCAGTATACACAGGATCTAGCACTTTGTGCTTCTGCATGAGTCACTGATCTGGGGCATGTATCTGGTGATAATGTGAACCAGCTTTTCCTGTCTGTCCAGAGGTGACTTTTGCAGGCATAGGCACAACGGGTAAGCTCTTCTGAGAGTGGATACTTCTGCTGTGGTTTTGGATTGAGAAGGATTAGAATGATCTAAATAATGCTTGATTCAGAAATACTGTAAAATATTCTGCCCAACTGGAAAACTGATTGGATGTACGGAAAGCCTGAATAATATAGCATATAGAGTGCAAATGGTAGTTTCTTCTATGGGTGGGTGCTTTGGACTCATAAACCTTTCATGAAATTTAATTCTCATGGCAAACTTGCAGAATTCTCAAGGTGCACCACTTTGGAATTATTGCATTAGTGTCCATGCAAATAGACCGATGGTGAAATGGGGGGGATAAACTGTAGAAAATAATGTTTGAATTGGTCCCTAAAGAAGAATAATGCAAGGGAGTAGTGTTGCTGAAGACTCTTTTTCCTTTGAAGACTTTGTTTTTTGCTGCGCATAGCGCACTTTAAAAAAATTAGACACTGTCATGTTGGTCACTGCAGTAGAATCCCTCTGTCCAGGCTACAGATATTCAGCAGCTAGCACTCTGCCTTTAAGTAATAGCTACAGGCAGAAGCTGGAAGAAGGAGACTTTTGTACTCCACTTTTCTCTACCTTAAGGAGTCTCAAAGCGGCTTACAATCACCTTCCCTGCCTCCCCCCACAGTGGTCACCTTATGAGGCAGGTGGGGGTTAGAGAGTTCTGAGAGAACTGTGACTGGCCCAAGGTCACCCTGCAGGCTTCATGTGGAGGAGGAGGAGTGGGGAATCATACTTGGTTCTCCAGACTAGAGTCTGCCACTCTTAACCACTACTAGGGTTGCCAGGTCCCTCCTGGCAACTGGTGGGGTCCGAAGGGGTATTTACCAGGAGAAAGAGGAAGGCCCAGGCAATGTTGCCGACGTTGCACAGAAAGTGATGTTATCATACTGTGATGCTCTAGTATTTGGGCAAACACTCTCTGGTAAAAACGGCTACTACCATAGAGTTCTTGCCCAATACCAGAGCATCACCTGGACATCTCTTGTGTGATGACGTTACTTCCTGTGTGACGCTGGGGATGTAGCCTAGGCCTTCCTCTTTCTACTTCCACCTGATTGGTACCTGGGGGGCAGGGCCTGGCGGTGGGGGACTGGAGGGTCTGGCAGTCCCAACCACTACACTAAGCTGGGATTCCATGGTGATGATTTCCATGGTGATGATTTCCATGGGATTTGTTGTGCAGTATGTGCAAATGTATTTTCGTTTTGTTCTTTTTTAAAAAAATCCTGCTTCCTGTTAATGTGTTCCCATGTGTTCTTCTATTCTACAATAGAGGAAGTTGCTCTTTCCTATTAATCTTCCTCATGCTGTTTATGACCTTGCGTGTGAACCTCCATCTCTGACAAGAGAGGTTTGATACGGGCTGAGGGACCCTAAACAGATTTAAATCCCCTGAAGTCAATGAGCTTAGAAAACTGTAGCCACTTAGGGTGGCACTGTTAGTTAAGTTCTGAGCCCACACTGGCACGCAGTCTCTTCAGTGTGGGTAAAATGTAATCCAGGCCCAAACTCGACACCATATCCTGAGCCAAGGAACCCATAGGCCCCTGCAGGTCAGGTGTTTCTATCCCTCTCATACTACCTCCTTTCCTGTTTGTCTTTCTGTTTGCTGTATCACACTATGGTGTGTTGTAGAATAGCCCCTGTGGTACAGTGCACAGAGGCTTGGCCTGGGAAAGGGTGGTGCAATGTGCCTTCAAGTCGCAGCTGACTTATGGTGACCCCGTAGGGTTTTCAAGGCAAGAGACGTTCAGCTTTGCCATTACCTGCTTCTGTGTACTGAGTGGCCCTGAACTTCCTCGGTGGTCTCCCATCCAAGTACTAACCGGGACTGACCCTGCTTAGCTTCCGAGATCTGATGAGACTGGGCCATATACATGGTATTAAATCCCAGCTTAGTCATCTTTTCCACTGAACCACATTGGGTCCATTTTACTTCCTCAGCCTAACCTGCCTCTGATAGGGATGCCAGCCTCCAGGTGGGACCTGGGGATCCCCTGAATTACAGCTCCTCTCTACACCACAGAGATCAGTTCTCCTGGAGAAAACCGATGCTTTGGAGGATGGACCCTATAGCATTGTACCCCACTGAGGTCCTTGTCCTCCCCAGGTTCCATCTCTGACTCTCCAGGAGTTTCCCAGCCTGGATCTGCCAACCCTAACCCCTCCCATCCCCTGCTGGTGGCCCTGGCAACCCTACCTGAGAGCACTGGGAGGGGCATAAAATTGAAAACCTACGTGTGTGCTTTCCTAAGCTCCTTGGAGGAAGTGTGTGATGGGAGTCCTAAAGTAATAAAATCACATTTCGTTTTAGACTCGACTACTCTTGCTGAATCCAAGATCTATTTGTTGACCAGTAGCAGTTAACTCTCCAGCCTTTGTGGGTTCTTCGTCGATATCCAGACACCCAATTACTTTTAAACTCAAAACATTCTCCTGTAGTTTAGAGCATGATTTTTCTACTAATGCATGTCAGAAGGGGGGGGGGGAAGCATGGTTTCTGATACAAAAACATACTTTCTGGGAAACAGGAGCTGCAGAGTCAGCAGCTGGGATGAGATCAAGGTGCTGGCAGAGGATTTGAACCCGCAGCTTTGTGCTTCAATGCCAAGACTGCTACCTATTGAACTGTACTTACATAAATGAGGTGTGGGCATTTCAAGCATTTCCTTTGAATAATGTTATTACTCTCTGTTCTTTCATCCCTTTTCCTTGTACGGAGGGTAGGCTTGCAGTTAAGTGCTGGCTTCTCCTTTCTCTCGGGTATAATACAGCTGGTTCTCCTTCTTTCATGTCTTTGAGGTTCCTCTTCTGATCCCATTCTTGATATGTATCTATAGGCATATGTCCAGCAGCTACCCTTGCCTTTCAGTAGCGCTGCCAAGTGGTATCCTAAGCAGAGGTATGTTCTTTTAAGTCCATTGATTTCAATGGATTTAAAGGGTGTAACTCTGCCTGGAATGGCACTGATATTATTTGTTGTCATGATAATCTAGTATATAACAAGTATGTGTCACTATCATCAGGTACTTCACAATTTCCCCCAAACATATGTCTTTTTACTTTGTTGTTATTCAAACACTGAGGGTCTTGGGGAACTCCTGTCTCTTGCCTGTAGGTTGGGAGCAGTGTTCCCTCTAAGCTGGGTTAGTGCAAGCTAGCTCACAGTTTTTTAGCCTCTGGCTCACACATTTCTGTCTTAGCTCAGGAAGGATGGCTCCAGAGCAAATTCATTTATGCAGTAGCCCAATTGCTTGCTCACAACTTTAATGCCAGTAGCTCACAAAGTAGAGTTTTCCCTCACAAGACTCCACAGCTTAGAGGGAGTATTGATTGGGAGTCCCCAATATTTTTCCTGATACATGTTGCTGAACCGGTTTGAATTGGAACACAGTGGTGAGCATGCAAACAAGTTTGTCATGGTCCAGGGTGCCAGAAGACTTATTAGCCTTTTTAGCGTATAACTGCTAACAGATCTCATTTTATTGTTAGCACGTGGTGAGAAAGTCAGTCTGAGAAAAGCAAGGCTGGTGCAAGCTAACTCACGGTCACACAAATACTAACTGGGACGAAAGCAATGGAAAGTAGCAGCAGCAAAGGAATGGTATAACATAGGCAGATGTTAGGAATGAAACCGGCAGATGTTAAGGAATTCCTAGAAGCATCTTCAGAGGACAAGTTGCAGCATCATACTCCAGTCAAGAGTGCATCAAAGGGCGCATCAAGGCTCACAGCTAGGTGGCTACTTTATATTTGAGTCACACCACTGTTCATCTTTTTGAGAAAGGAAAGGTGAGACAGGAAAGGAAGGAAGAAGACAAAGTACTAACAGAGATTGGACTCACGTGGATACATTCCACTAAGAGAGACATTTTCCTTCAGTGGGAGAAAGGTGTTGCCAAAGGGAAAGGCTCTTTCCATTGGAGGAAACAGTCTTTGCTAGTGGAATGCATCCATGGGATCCAACCCATAAAGAGGGAAGGAGAAGAGGGGGGAGGCTGTGTGTGTAAAGGATAAAGACATACAGGATAATATGTGGGTTTTGCGTTGCATCTTGAATCATAGTGTGGCAGTGTGGCTGCCACACTATATTGTCTTAATTGCCAGATTTTGTTTGTGCACTATTTAATTGCTGTGCATTATTGAAATGCAGAGGTCTTTCAACTGAAAATAGGATTTATAGTGTTTTGAGAACCAATGTGCATTCTGTCGAGCACTTCAGATTAACATTGGGTCAGTCTTTACTTTGCTTGTACCACACAATATGGGAAAGAATTTCTGCACACTTAAGTCATGAGATGTGCATTCTTCTGGATGGAATTATAGCTCTTTATTTAGAAAAACCGCATTGGCAACAGAGAGCTAGAACTGAAAGAAACCAGACTTCATCTTGGATCCAGCTAGGTTTTTCACTCAATGTCGCCCAGTTCTCCTCCTTTCCACACACTCCGTTCCACATGGCTTTTGTTTCTCCAGGTCCCATGATCCCCATCACAGCCTTTTTAGGTGGTTAGAAGGAACCCTTCCCCCTTTTTCGACAGTGGAAAAGCTGGTTGGATCTAACCCTTCTGTTCTCGAATCCTTTTTCTTCTTTAGTAACAAGAGCACTTACAGAACCACCCGGCGGTCTTATTAGTCAGCAGCCACTAATATCAGTCTGTGTCACTGAGTTGGTATACTTTGCTGTCCTAGCTGACACTTTGGGTGGTATCCCACCTTGAGCTGGAGGGGATTCCTTCAGCCAAAGGAGGCTTCCTGTAGCCTAACACAGCCTCCCTACAATTTAAATGGTGGTTCTGTTGGAGAAAGAGCCACTTGAGTTGGAGGTAGGCACCTAAGGCTAGAGGAAGGCTTTGAGCTTCGCTTAGTGGAGCAGTAGGAGGCAGGCCACTGCAGGGGGGAGTCAATGCTGTGTACTGTGTTGGGAAAAAGAGCCCGTTGGTCAATGTCACAAGAGGCCAGAGAGGATGTTTGGCCCCCAATGTGTCCTCGAGTACACCTCTTTATTTTCTTTCCTATTAATGTTTGCCATTCATTCCAATGAGGACAAAATTTCAAGATCTGACCTCTACCCCTGACATTGGTTAGCCTGGCCGCATATTTATTTATTTATTTAGATTTGTATCCTGCCCTCCCCGGAGGCTCAGGGCGGCTAACAACAAGGCACGTATACCAGATTTAAAACAAAATTAGAACAGTGTAAAACAGAGTAAAACCATATAATACAACAACCAAGCATTTAAAACAAGATAGAGCCACAGAGAGAAGTAATGCCTTTCTGCGATCACACACACTCAATAATCCACTTTCTTTTTTTTCAATTTATAATTTTTATTGTTTTAGATACAAACAAGAAAACAAAACAAAACAAAACAATAACCAGCATTAGAACAAGTTTAGAAATAGTTAAGGAATTAACAAACACATTAAAGGAGCACTAATGCCTATTGTCATTAACAACCACATCCAAACACATAAACTTTCTGATTAAAAATACAATAAACTCTGATGTTTGTTTTTCGGAAGAACTCCGTTAGCTATGAGGTATAATCAGGGGTCTTTTCGTAGAAAAACAGCTGCAGGAGCTCATTAGCATATGGTATGCTAATGAGCTATTAGGCTATTAGCATATGCCACGCCCACCATAGAGAACAATGGAGGGAATAGGGGCAACCTGTTTGGGGGCTCATAGAATTGGACCCCTGATCCAATGTTCTTGAAACTTGGTGGGTATCTCGGGGAGAGGCTCCAACAGCTACCCTGTGAGTTTGGAGCCTCTCCCTCAAACCCCCTCCCCTCCAGCCCCCAGAATATACCCTATGTTTTCACCATTGACCATAGGATATAATGGAGCTGAAATTGACATTCGGCTGCCTGAAAGACTCCCCGGGACGCTGGCTGGGGGCGGGGCTTGGCTCCTGAGCTCCCGGAGCTGTGCTCCGGTGCGCTCCCCCCCAAAGACCCCTGTAATAATCCACTTTCAATGCTCTTTCCAACTGGATTTTTACTGTGTGGGCTGGTAAAATCCAGTCTGAAAGTGCATTGAATGTGGATTGAAAGTGGATTATTTAGTGTGTGAGTGCAGCCCTGAAGACTACAACAGAGGAAAGGCAATAAGAGTTGGCTGTCCCATCCTTTCTGTGTCCATGTTTTGCTAGCTAAGCTATCCTTATATGTATTTAGTGTGGACTCGCTGCTAGCTGCTATTTTCTTCTTCTGCAGCTCCCATCCTTTGGAGCTGGGCAGACCTTACCCCAACTTTACCTCAGACTTTTGATGTATTTTCTGTAGAGCGTACAGGCCATTTCCCCCCTTGCGTTAAATTCCCGTTCTGAGTTTAATCTTCATAATAATCATGACAGGGTCACAGTCACTCCCAGTATCAAACTCTGGGAAAGTGTAACTACAAGGTATTTATGTTGGATTAAAAATGAAAGTTGGAATTCTCACGCTTTTAAGAGGAGCCTTTTGAGTGTGGACCACACAGAAGTGCCTCGGGAACTAGTTGCAGCTACCCACCTCTGCCTCACAGGAAGAGAATGCAGAAAATATTCCCCTCTGTTTTCTTGTATGGTAGAGCCGCTCCTGTCAAGAGAGGGCTGGTTGAGAAAGCTGCCTCAGGTGGAAATCTTAGGCAAGAAATAATCTGTTATTTCATTTTAAAAAATCTTTTTATTCTTCTCTCACAAAGGGGGTAGGGGAGGAAGGAAGATTTGGATTTTCCATCTCAAGGACTTAAATGTTTTTGGCTGGCCCAGCTGAATGCTGTATCTTAACTGCCTTCAAGGTGGGAGGGGGAAATGAACTTTAGGGGAAGAAGGGGGCCAGCTGGAGGGAATGTGTGGCCTGCATACAATCTCTTAATCATGGTCAGAAGGATCCTTCTGATGTCTGCATTGGCCCTATCCTCCAGCACGCATACCAACAGCGTCAGAGCAGACCATTTCTCTTGGCACTCAGGGCCAGGTCTCTGCCCAAGCAGCCAAGGCACTGGAAGTGCTGCCCAGGGCCAGGGGTGCAGGATAAAGAAGACCGCATAACCCCTACGTCACTACATTCTGTTTCCTTGGCCCCCACCAGTTGCATCGATTATTTTTGGAGATACACACATATTTACCATAGTGCCTAGTTTGGTCCTTATAACAGTCTGAGATGATACAAACAATCCCTTACTCTTCACATATCACACATGGACTATAACTGGCTTAAGTTTATATTTTCATGTGTGTGTGTGTGAAGTGCTGTCAATTCATAGCCAATTTATGGCGACCTCATAGGGTTTTCAAGGCAAGAGACGTTAGAGGTGGTTTGCCATTGCCTTCCTCTGCATAGTGTCCCTGGACTTCCTTGGTGGTCTCCCATCCAAGTACTAACTGGGGTTGCCAACTTCCAGGTGGTGGCTGGAGATCTTCTGGGACAGAGATCAGTTCACCTGTGGAAAATGGCTGCATGGGAAGGTGGACTCTATGGCATCATATCCCATCAAAGTCTCTCCCCTCTCCAAACTCCACCATCCTCAGGCTCCACCCCTTTAAATCTCCATGTATTTTCCAACCCAGAGCTGGCAACCCTAGTACTAACCAGGGCCGACCCTGCTTAGCTTCTGAGATTTTACAAGATCAGGCTATACCACGCCTCCTTCCCTCTCTTATATTTCCATAGGGTACCTATTTTCTGTTTCACAACACTGAATGACCAATGTAGAACTCTGTTGTTTCATGACTCTCTGTCTCTCTGTATGTATGTATAAAAAACCCTAAATTCATATTTTAGAATAAGAATTGTAATTAGGGTTGCCAACGCCAGGTTCAGGAATACCTGGAGTTCTGGGGGGGTGAAGCCTGAGAAAGGCAGGTTTTGGGAAAGGTAGGTGACTTCAGTGGGGTATAATGCCATGGAGGCCACCTCCCAAGGCAGCCATTTTCTCCAGGGGAATTGATCTGTCACCTGGAGATTGGTTGTAATCCCAGGAGGTCTCTAGCCACCACCTGTAGTTTGGCAGCCCTAACTGTAATTCTTTGTCCTACTACCTCCTGTAAGTTTAGCAACAAAATTGTAGAGGACTAGCTATTGTAGTGCGGTGATATAAGATTTCATGGACTAAAATCCACTTTTGCAGAGTTGGTAGATCTGCATGCACAAAGGAAGAAAAGTTGTAAATATTGGGAACGTGGGCCCAGTAAGTGATATTAAGAATGGTCATCATTTTTATTGCATATGTGTGAGCTTTCTTCAGAAATGACACAAATTTTTCTATACCTCTTGTATTTCATGCTTGCCATCTGGTTTATATCTTCTTTTCCTTGCACCTACATGTTCATATGCATCTACTGACTGAGGATAACATCTCTTGTTTCTTAGAATGTGGGCTTTCTCTAGCCCATGAAAGTTTATGCTGCAATATATGTTAGTCTTCAGGGTGCTGTACATTTAGCTAATCTACTTAGCCTTGGCTTAATCTTTTTAGAAATGTTTCAGCTGGTAGTTTTTGGTATTCATTGACACAGTTCTGTGATTTTCCTCATTTCTTTGGCCTAATACTTGAAGTGTCTAATGCGATATAAATTTGATTAACAAAATAAACTCCCTGAAAGTGTTATTATAAAACTGCATTAAACTGTGAATTTATTCTGACAGTGGCTAGCATTCTTTGATGATGATGTATTTTCTTAAATTAAAAAAAAATGCTTATAGTGTAAACTCTGGTTAAAGATTATATAGAAAATCTGTTACTTGGCATTTCCCCAGTTAAATGCATTGAATTAATTGGTCATTATAATGTCAGCTATAAATGAACAATGTCCTTGCTGAATGTTTATTTCTCTGCAGCACAGTCTATTCTGTCTACCACTCACTTCCCCATCTCCTAAATGCAGAAAATAAACCCTCTTATCTATCTTAAATTGTTTGTCTTGGATAGAGTAGCTGTTTCCTGCCTTCTTGAGTAAATTTGTAAAAAAAAATAAAAATAGTATTGGTCTTACATTGCTTGGGACCATTAAAATAAGTTCCATAACCTAAAACCAGAGCCGTTTCTCCAATCTAGCTAACTGAAGCTAAGTAGATTTATGTAATTCGTGTTTTGTACTGCTGTTATACAATGAAATTGATTTGGGCTGTGTCTTTTAAAGTCCATCTTAAGTTCAAAAGCATTGTTTACTCTTTCCAGCATTGCCTTTTCTTCCTTTGTGGTCTGTATGAGTTTAACAGCTGTATCAGATTCTTGGAGGGGTGGAGAAAATGTTACAGCTTTTCTCAAGGGGGTATTCAAACACTGCCAGCTCAAATTAGTAGTCATATTATATTTGAAGGCTAGATGGCCATCTGACAGCAATGCTGATTCTGTAAACTTAGGCAGATCATAAGAGGAAGAGCAGGGAGCGTTACATTAGTGTGCTTAGTTCTCCTGGCCCTTTCTTACATGCCCAAGGAAATGCTGATTGCCACTTTTGGGTCAGGAAGCAATTTTTCTCCGGGCCAGTTTGGCCAGGGATTCTGGAAGTTTTTTGCCATCTTCTGGGTGTGGAGCGGGGGATGTGTGGGGGGAGGTATTTGTGAATTTCCTGCATTGTGCAGGGGGTTGGATTAGATGACCCTGGAGGTTTTTTTGGGGGGAGGGAGTGTTTTTCCCCTGCCAATGCTTCAAGTGTTGGCTGAAAGAGTGGTCTGCAGAGAGGAGGTCTTCCACCAAAGAGGGAGACTCAGCAACCCTGTCTCCGCCCTACATTAGAAAAGAGCAAGAGTCCAGCAGCACCAAGACCAACAAAATATGTGGCAGGGTATGAGCTTTTGTGAGTCACTGCTCATGTCTTCAGATACAACTAGAATGGCAGTAAGTTGGGGTGCTGGGCCCTGGGAGGCCCCACTGTAGCTACAGGCCTGGTAATAGGCATGGAGAAATAAGCATTGGTAATGAGAGAGAGAGAGAGAGAGAGAGAGAGAGAGACTGCTGAACTGCAACTGATAATAAAACTCAAGACAGTGCATCCACCTAGACTGAATAGAAACCTAGGTTTCCTGTCTCATTACCAATGCTGATTTCACCACTCCTATTACCCCTTTGCATATCTCACCTAACTCTAATCATGCCTGCTGTTGTCATTCACCTGCTATCATCATTTGCCTGCTAATGTCATTTGGCGTCTGAAATCACTCCACTTTCCAATATATAGGGCAGATGGACTCCAATTCTAGCTGTATCTGAAGAAGCGAGAAGTGACTCACGAAAGCTCATACCCTGCCACATGTTTTGTTGGTCTTTAAGGTGCTACTGGACTCTTTTCTAATGCTACAGACAGACTAACACGGCTACCCATCTTGATCTATCCACAATACCTGTATATTGTGATTATACGTGTTAAATATCATGACTTCCTCAAAGATTCATGGGAACTTCTATCATGTCTTCCACTGGCGGGTAAAGACTCCCCCCCCCCCCGGCATTCCCTCAGTGATCCCTCCTTCCTGTCTTATGTTTTCATTTGCTGTATTTTAATATATAATATGAATGATCAAAGCTCTGTTTTCTAAATGGTTTTATGGTGATTTTTTTTAAAAAAAATAGTTTTATGACATAATCATGTTGTTTCAATTGTTAGCTCCCTTGGTGGCCCTGATTGGCCATAAAGGCGAGGGAATAAATGTTGTAAATAAATATTTTGGCAAGGGAGCTGAGAGGTCTCTTTTACAAGATCGCTGGGCCCCTCTTGGTGAAACTATAGTTTCCTAGGTGAAGGAGCCTCTGTATATCTTCCATGTAACCTACGGTCAGTGCAGAGGATATTCCTCTCTAAAGCAGACTTAGGGCCAAGCTAGATGAGATGGGAATCCGAGGAAATGTGCTACCATTTTAAAGAGTGAGTTCCCAGCCAGGAATGCTTTTAAATTGTGGTGTGTTGTGTGGGCCTGATTTTCCTGACCTGAAACAGTGCTGGGGGGCTTATTTGCCCCCACACCTCTCTGTTCTGTTTCATGTCAGAAAAATGGCCCTGTGGTGGTTCCTACCAGAATCAGGCCCCTACAGCACAACTGGGAACTCTTTAAAATGGTGCAAACCCAGGGATGGCATTTCATTTAGTTCCTAAATTTATGTGAGGTGTTGGATGAGGCTTACCATGTGTCTGCCTCCAGTGGGCATTCTCCCACTGCTGCAGTCCTATTCCCACACCACTGATGTTTGTGGCAGGAGCGGGTGTGGTAACATCTGAAGTGCCATAACTTTCAAATTGCACTCTAGGAATCCCCATAGTCTCTATGGTTTCTACCATAAGGATTTGGGGGGATTCCTAGAGTAATGCCCAGAGGTGATGTAACTTCACAGTGATGTAGTGTAGTGGTTTGTGTTAGGAGTGGGGCGCCTCAGGTTCAAATGTTTACTTAGCCATGAAGCTCACTTTTTTGGGGGTGGGGGGGGTGAGCTGTCTTGAACCACTCTGGTCAGTGTGAAAGTTAAGACACAGATATTTTGATTGATAAAGATCCTGTCCTTCTCTTTCCGGCCCAATCTGTGATGATATAGGTGCTCTGAGGAGAAGGAGAGAATTATGTCTGCCACTCTGAGCTCTTTGGAGGAAGCATGGAATAGAAACTTAATAAATCAGTTAACACTTTCTGATGTTCTCAAAGACAATATGTTTCCTGGTCCCTCCCCCCCTTCTTGAAGCTCCAGATAGCTGAGAAGCAAAGAGGCAGTAAACCAAACCTGCAAATCACAGGATGACAGTGGCAGAAAGGGATATATTGGAGCTGTCAGTACAATTTACAGCACTCCAGAAAGCTTTCCTTGTCAATTTTCCTTGTCAACATCTGTGGCCATGTGTTCATCCATGCAGAAGCCCCATTGAGATTATAAAAGGCTTCAGTGCCTAACGTCTGTTATTCTAAGAAATCTGTGAAATCTCTGGCTATCTTAAATTGCCTTCATGCTCTTTTATATATATATATATATATTCATTAGGCTTGCAAAAGAAACCATGAATGGTGGCAGCTTTTCCTTCATTGGATCTGAAGAAAGCTTGAGTTGCTATAACATCAAAAGAAAGTTGAGAAAATGCCCCGTATGTTAGTTGTCCTATTTTACATATGGCTTCTTTCAGGTCTGAGATATAAATCACTGTAGCTATAAAATTCCTTTAGACATGATTTAGAAAAAGCTGTAAGGATGACTTGTCTGTAGTGTTAAGTAGGCTGAGGTATGGAGGGAAATCAAAAGGAAAGAGGCTTCGAAATGAATGGAGAGCCCAAGTTCTGTTAGAATATAAATGAACTCATAAAGCTCCTTTTGTTCTTGTCTTGGGAAGAACGGGCCCTTGGAAGCCTTATTAGATTTGTTACCATAGCCAGAAATGTGGAAAATTGGAACAAGAGTCAAAGCAGACAAGATGATATTGAGAAAAGCAGCCGTACTCAAACGTGGGCATCCTGGTTACTAGGAATCCCACAAAAGGAGACAGGAAACAATTCTCTGCAGGGTATTATTTTCTGAAGCAAAAGACTTCCCATCAAACTGTAGTTTACATGGAATAAAATTCCAGGGTGTGAGCTGCCCTAATGGAGAACAGATGACAATTAGGGATGTACATTCTTTTCCAGATGAATGAAGGAAAAAGAAAAGAATTGAAAAAAGTTACATTCATTCCGTTCGTTTGGACAACAAAACCAAATGGGAAAAGCAGCCAAAGAATGAATGCTGTTTTTAGATTGGTCGTTGTCATGGATAGATGATAGGTTCCCATCCCTGCTTCTCTTTTCGTGCTCCTCTCATCCTGCATCTTGAACTCCTCCTCCTTTTCTCCACTTTCACTACCTTCTCTCTTGCTCTACCAGTTTACACACAAACTGTGCTGATGCTGCTTCCAGTACCAGGTTCGGGGTGGGGGGAACCAGGCAGCCATGAAGGAGAATGAGGATGGGGAGCTGGCATCATTCACAAAGGGACTTAATGAGAACAAATGAATGCAATAATAAATAAAATAAAAATGAATGTTTTTTAAAACAACAAAAGGAAAAAGGGAACAAAAACCGTACAACTCTAATGGCATCAGTGAGATGGAAAAATATGGTTATCAGATCTTGTAACTATGATGTCACCTTTTAATGCCAAATGGAGTGAAATGGAATAAGGAGTGGACTGTGTACCTAGGTTTCAAATAATCTGCTAAAACTCTAGGCATCCAAATGCTCCTTCATTTATTTTCTTTAAAGTAATGGTAAGGCAGAAGTTTTACTTTCCTGGAGTGGCTGCTTAATAGTGGGTCACAAAACTCTAATAATAATAGAATTATCTAGGGGAAAATCTACACAACAGACTAAAAGTGCTTTAAATGTTACCTCCCAGGGAAGCATGGTGATTTTTGTAATTCTTGGAGAGGGAAGATAGGGGTTTCAAGCAGAATTATTGGCATCCTTATAAATAAACCCCAGGTTTCCCTGAGGGAAGCCATGAACCTTTAAATGGTATAGAACTGATATAAATTTGTAGTGCAAATACATTAAATTTATTTGATGTTAATGCTAGCTTGTACATTCATCAGTATAATAACTGTAGCCATTTAATGGTGAATGTGTGAATTTGCTGCAGCTGATTCAGCTATTTGGGATTCTTTTCTCATCTCAGGCACTTCTGAATGGTCTAAGGGTGCCATTTCTTGTCTACTGATCTCACTAAGAACCACTGTGGTGTTGCAGTTAGCGGGCTGGACTTGTGGCAGGGAGATTGGGGTCCAAATCTCATTCACCCATGAAGCTCACTTCTCGAATCTGTGGAGTCATGAAGACTGATTCCGCAAAAGCAATTGTTCCGCCCTCAGTCTCCCATTTCCCCCGGGTGTACTGCTCAGTTTCCCACTATTTGCTGCACTGCCGCATTTTGACCCCCATCTCCCCCCAATTTCCCCTGCGTCTTCTTGATCCTAAAAAATAAGGACCAAGAAGACGCAGGGGAAATCAGGGGGGAGATGCTGGTCAAAATGTGGCCATGCACCAAATAGTGGGAAATTGAGCAGTACAGCTGGGGGAAATGGGAGACAGAGGGTGGAACAACTGCTTTTGTGGAATTGGTCAAAGTGTCAGGATCGTGGAGGAGGACAGACAATCCATGAACACCACTCTCAGGTCCTTGGAGGAAAGACTACACTATCCTAAGTCTATTGAAGTCAGTGTGTTGCTATGGCACTGTCACTCTATTTTGTGGGTTTACGTGTAAGAAAATAGCTAAGTCAAATGGCAAAATAGATACATGGTGCTTTCACGTGTGCATGGTGTACATGAAGTGAGTAGATAAGTTTTTCCCTGGTAGAGATGGAAGGCAAAAGGAGGATCTGATCCTTTCCTGGTCTCTGCTTCCATGCATATTATGGAGAAACATGACCATATAAGTATGCATATAAAGTGCAGATCTGCCCTTTGCTCACTGTGATTGCCCCAACACAGTTCAAGGGGCAGATCATTCCACTGTAAGAGCCAATTCGCCTGTCTACATTTTGAACTTGAACCAAGCTCATGGCTTTGAATCTGGACCTTTAAATGAACAAGCATAATGTACAGTCAGGTGTTCCTTGTTTTTTGCCTTTGAAATTCTGGTACAAAATGTGTCAAAGTTCAAAAAGCAAAAAGTGGGCTAGGTATATCCATAAGAAGTACCTAAGTGGCATACATTTCTTTACATTTAGACTCTGCTTTCTCCTGACTGGGGATCCAAAGTGGCTGACATCATTCTCCACTCCTCCATTCTATACTAGGCTGATTTCATACGCCAATCACTTCCAGAGCCAGCGCTGCCACTTTGGTTATGGGTAGAGAAGTATGTTCAAAGGTGCAAATCAGGCTTGTAATCAGGTACTAACTTGGCCACCCTGTGGCAAGGTCAGAACTGGCTCCAGATGAGCGCTCAGTGGAGCTTTACAAAAGAGTTTCTTTATAGCCTGACAGATGACTGTCCTAACTTCAGGTGGGGTAGCCGTGTGTTGGTCTGAAGTAGCTGAACAAAGTTTGAGTCCAGTGGAGCACCTTTAAGACCAACAAAGTCTTATTCAAGGTATGAGCTTTTGTGTGTCTCAAGAAGTGTGCATGCACACGAAAGCTGATACCTTGAATAAAACTTTGTTGGTCTTAAAGGTGCTCCACTGGACTCAAACTTTGTTCAGCTGTCATAACTGTAAATGGGCAGATAATCTAGGTCTGTGGGCTTTATTACCAAGGCCCACAGTTTTGTCTCTCATGCTTAACTGAGATGTGGCAGGAAGGTGAATATGAGAGAATTTTGAATGAGACAAGGAGATATATGCAGGGATGGAAAATAAGAAGCAAGTGTTAGTGAGTATAAATAAGCAGATAGTGCATGTAAAGCTCCATATGCAGTCCATTTTAGTTTAGTAACATGAAAGGCAGGACTGGAAAATGTTTCAGATTCTTAGGCATTAGCATAAAAGTTTTAGAAGCCAGCATCAAATTATAGCTTAGTGCGCGGGGGGGGGAGATAGACATTTTAGATCCTTGGGATTTTTCCTGCATATTTTAAAAAGCATATGAAATCCATTCTTTTACCATCTTTTCAAGATACAGTATGTCATTAAAAGTATTTTGGAATAATTAGTGTGCATGAAGTGGTGTTGAGAAAATACCCTAAGAATCTCAGTGGATGTCAATATGAGGTAAGAAAAAAGAGGGTAGATTTTGAAGGCTTGCACAAATATTGTGTAAATCCCTCTCTGGCCAGCCACAGTGCGAGGATTTTGCATTTTGCATCATTGCTGATGCAAATTCAGAAGCATGCATGCTGGCAAATGAAGCTTCCAAACAGGGATTTTCTGTGCGCTTTCCTCCATCAGCTGTAACTTCCCTATGTTTCCCCCTCACTGTGCTACTGGAGGGCTTTTGTGCAGGCCTTTAAAAATACCAATAAATGACAGGGCAGTGTGGCAATTACCTATTTTTTAAATTCTCCCCCCCAAAAAAAGTCTTCTGGAGTTTGGTGGGAAAAATGGCAGCCATGAGGGGCTGACAGAAAGGAAATGGCACCAATGTAGGTGGGACACGCACACCTTCCTGTCTAGTCGGCATGATAAGTGCACTTGGTCCATGCTCTTCCCCAAAAGATAGGAGTGGAGCAGGAGTGAGGAAAGTGTACTGTGGGTGGAGAAAAGTTGATATGAGCACAATGAGAGCATGGTTTTGTGTGAATGCTACAAAAAAGCAGCAGAGCAGAAGAGAGAAACCTCCATGTGGAAGCAGCCGAAATCAGTGAAGAATTTTAAAAAAACAGCTTGATCCCTCAGGAGTGCACGGTGGGGTGATAAGGCCTGCTAGGTTCTCAACTGAAATGTTCTGTTTCTGTTTCTGGAATGCCATTGATATATCTCAGTATTTTTTAAGTACTTTCATCTGGTGTTGGGATTTCTGATCTAGCAGGGAAGCTATTCGCTCACTTACATTTAATAAATAACATCACCTCAGGTTTGTTTGACTGGGAAAGGCAGGGAGGAAATTCAGATAATCCTGGCAGACACATGTTCCCAAATCTGTATTTGCTCAGATAATGTGCCATTGGGGGATAGAGAAATATTTGCAGGGGAGGATCCCTACAAGTGTCTCCTGAGACCATTCCCCCCTCCAGCTGAGCTTCAGAACCGGAAGTAAGTCCAGCCTTCAATCTGCCAATTGTCTCCTACATGTGCTGTCCAGCCCCCACGCCAGCACAAGAAAAACACATTTTGAGGACTCCTATGTTTTCTTCTTAATGTGCAGCCCTGCCCTCGTCGCAAGGCTGTTGGCATATGATCCATTTTTTCTAAGCTGCCATTTAGAAGTGGGTGGAGGGTAAAAGTGGTTGCCACCTTTTAAAAATCCAAGGATCAGGGATATTAAGACTATAATATATATAACAGTCTGATTTTCCTGAGACTTGGGTACCTACACTTGAGAGATCAGCAAATAAGAACAGGAGGATGTGGGCATAGTTGATGTAAATGTGTATTCTTTGACCAAACCACTCACCCAGTTCCTGTTTGAGAGAGGGGTCTGGGCATGGGGTAGAATAAGCAAAGTTAGAAAGTGTCGCAGAGGACTCTGGAACCTGTTCTCACTTCAGGTAGGCTGGGTCAGGTAGGCTGTGTTGCTCTTCCATGCTGCTTTTAATTTGTCGCCTAGGGTTGCCCCGGAATTACAGCTCTTCTCCAGACTACAGAGATCAGTTCCCCTGGAGAAAATGGCTGTTTCGGAGGGTGGATTCTATGACCTTGTACCCCACTGAGGTCCCTGTTTTCCCCAGGCTCCAACCCCAAATCTCCAAGAATCTACTAACCTGGGTCTGGCAAGCCTACCTTCCCATCCCCTGCTGGTGGCCAGGGGGGACCTGGCAGCCCTGGAAAATGTATGTTTTGGAGGGTGGAGTCTATGGCATTATACCCCACTTAGGTCCCTGTCCTCCCCAGGCTCCACCTCCAAATTTCCAGGAGTTTCCCAACCTGGAGCTGGTAATCCTTATTCCCCCACTTGAAACTGCTATTTGTTGCATTAACTAAGGCTGCGATCATACACACAATTAGACCCGCCATCGGCATGAATGCTGGGCGGATTTAAAGGGCACAATCAGACAACAACATCTGGGAAGCACCCCGCAACCGTTGACAATCTGTTCTGCTCTGCCGCAGAAGTGGAGTTAAAAGACACCGGGGAAAATCCAGTAGAAAACGGGTTGTGACGGGCCACAGACAGACTTCTCATGGTGTTGGGATGGTCTGATCAGGCCATCCTGACTCCATGCCGTTGTCCCCCCCCTTCTCAGTATGTGCATCATCGCAAACTCCATAGGGAGCCCTCAGTGCGGAGATGTGATTAATTGATTCCTTGTTTAAGCGCATAGGAAACAAACGGCAAAATAAAAAACTGACTCACCCGCAGTTGCTTGAAGTGGCATTGCAACAGCTCACATTGGTGAAGGGCACATCCCATAGTAATCTGTATTTAAACTAGTTGTAAAATGTAAAAGTACATGTAGGAAGATAATTTAAAAAAACAACCTTGGAGAGTTCCTAGATATGGCCTCTCCTGATCTTAATTATATCACGTGGCCTTTAATCCCTCATGCGCTACCTATGGAAAATTTCCCGTCAGGTTTTCTTGTAGGCGGACAGCTGGCCAGAAACCAAGCCCAGAATTTCTTCTCGCTTTTCAGGGATCTTGATCATGTCAGAAAAGAGATGGTCTCTGATTGAATCCAGATTGAGCTGTTTCCTGTTAGCGTGCTAACTCAGCCCTCAATGACTTATTCTGTAAGTCGGTGCTATTGACTGGGGGCCTGCCAAGTCTCTTTAAAGACTTCAAGGCAGAATGGCTGAAATAACACAAGCAAATATAATACGTTCCTTAAAACGATTCCTAGCGTGTAAGGGCGAGTGGCCGATCAACTTGTTTCCTTTTGTGTATGCACGGAGGTAGAGAGGCGTTCTGAGAGGCTGCTGAACTATCACAGAGCTCCAAAGATCAATCAAAAGCCAGTCTTGGATATGTTCCGGAACAGAGTTTCTCAGCCTGTGGGCCAGGACCCCAAAGTGGGATGCAAAGCCCCTACAAGTGGGTCACGGGCCAGCCCTCCTTAATGGCCAGCTGTGCTCTTTCCATTTCTTTCTTTTGTATCTTTGAAGCCAAGATATGACCCTGGAAACAGTACCTTCCATTTTTTCTCCGCTGCATATACATGTTGATCAATTAAAATGTTAAACTGTGTCCTGAGGTTCACTAGAGTGAGAATCTTACAGAGGGTAATGGAGAGAGGGTGGTGAAAGGCTGGAGCGTAGCTACCATATGCAAAGGCTGTGTATGTCAGAATGCCACTGTCTTCGGGTTCAGAGTGGGGGCAGCTGCACCCTTTGTGTGATGTTTGTTGGCTTCTCAAAAACATCTGATTAGCTACTGTAGATGGGTGCCAAAGTCATAGCTTGCCTAGGGCACCAAAAACCTTAAGCCAGCCCTGGATGGGCCTCCATACCAAGTAAATTTGAACTTGTGGGTCACCATACTGAAGAGGTTGAGAACCACTGTTCTGGAAGAGCTGTAGAACTTTGCTTTTGACTCAGTATTGAATGGCCAGGGTTAAGCAGCCATGGGAGTAATTTTAACTGAACAATGTATTTTCTTCTTTCTGAGTTTTTATTTCTAACATTTGCTAGGTCCTGTAGCATTAGCGGCAGTGCCTGTGCGTTACCAAGTTTTTAGTGGACACTGCCATCATTTTGAATGTCCCCCCCCCCTTTGCTGCTGGTAATGAGGCCAGCAGGCATTTCAGGCAAAGAGTGATGGATTTCTCAAATCTAACTAAGAGCGAGTTACCTTAGAATTTCTCTCTTCTACATTAGTTTCCACATTCTACATCTAACCCCTGAACCTCAAAGTGGTCTTTGACTGGCAGTAATGAAATCAGTATGCATCCTAAGGAATTACATGTCCTGAGGCACAATTTAGCAGAAAGCTTTCAGTTGCGCTACGGAGCTTGAGCAATGCTAGATTCTGTGTGTCCTTGGGAAGGGGGCGGGATAGACATTAAGCTCATAAACTATTCAGATATAAAGGTAAGTGCACTTTAAGATGACTTTTCTCTGTCAAAACTAAATTCTGGCTTTGATTTGCACCAAGTGCATTTTAAGATGACTTTGGCCTGTCAAAACCAAATTCTGGCTTTGATTTGCACCAAGAGATGAATGAGTTGGAGATATGCATAACAAATCATAAACAGACGAACAATCTAAATATGGCCTGCACAACATGTGATGACCGACCCACAAACTGAACAGGGTCCAGCAAAGGCTTGATAAAATTTTGTTTCTTGCTTGAGGCTGGGGGGAAAAAGCCTGGGGTGTTGTTAAGCACCTGGCGAGGCATAAAACAATGTAGCTGGTGGGCTGTATTTTGTTTGTTAGGTCATGTTGTGCAAGCCTGGATAAAGCATATTTTTGGAAACACAGAAGGGCATGTTTTCTTAATATAGCTTCGATTTAAAATTAGCAGCAGAGTTTTTAGCGAGAGGATGGCAATAGCATTATCTAATTGTTCTGGCAGGAAATCTGTGGATTGTTCCAAGTAATCACCTGCCTGAAAGTCAAGATGTCCTGTATTTTTTCTTGGAAAACCTCTAAGGGGAAGGAAGCTTGACAACCTGGACTTCTGGTTCCATAGCAGATCTTATAGTTAGATCTCTCCTCCAATCTCCAATCTAAATTTAGTTTCCTGCAATGTAAACTAGTTGCCTTGTGGTCCTGTCATCGATGGACACAGGTTCTTTCCTCACTTTTTTTAGATGGAACTACCATAATTGGTTCATAACAGTTATTAATGATCACAGTTCAACTGCTTGGATCCATCAGAGCAGTACCACAGACCAGAACAATTTCTATCCACAGTGTGCAGTTTTCTTGCCACGCCCTGTCCCGCTTCAACCAGTTTTGGGTGGCATTTTGGGCTGCAGGAAGGAGATGGAGGAGGTAGGAAAGTTACGCTCTGCAGGCAGGAATCCTTCTATCCATGGAAACAGTCCAGAAGATCCAAGTCAATCATTCCATATCTTTTTTTGGACTTGGTTTGTGATAATTAATTTCACCTTTGAATGGAACTGCAGGAATTAGCCTGGTCTACTGTGGAATGGTAAAAACAGTATTGATACACCTGCCATGGAGAACAGTTAGGTTGATCATGGCCTGCCACTTCCTGGTTGTGCTGATATTTAAAACCGTCTTCAGCACAGTCTTTTTCCACCCCTATTTTGTAAGATCTGCAATTTCTTTTTTTAAACTGTCAAATCACAACTGACTTGTGATGACCCCATGAGATTTTCAAGGCAAGAGAAGTTCAGAGGTGGTTTGCCAGTGCCTGCCTCTGTGTAGGGACCCTAGACTTCCTTGGTGGTCTCCCATCCAAATGCTAACAAGGGCAGACCCTGCTTAGCTTTTGAGATGTGACTTAGGTTTGCCAACCTCCAGGTGGTGACTGGAGATCTCCTGGGTGAAATTACAATTGATCTCCAGGTGAAAGAGACCTGTTCACCTGGAGAAAATGGGTTGCTTTGGAAGGTGGACTCTATGGCATTGTACCCCATCAAAGTCCCTCCCTTTCCCAAACCCTGCCCTCTTCAGGCACCTCCCCCCCAATCTCCAGGTATTTCCCAGCCCGGAGTTGGCAACTCTAGATAAGATCAGGGTAGCCTGAGCTATTGAGGTCAGGGCCAGCAATTACATAGAGGAAATGAAATCAGGAAATACTTTGTTTAAAGGTTAGGAAAACGATACTGGTAGCTGGCAAATAAGTAAGAAAATTCAAAAAAGTGGATAGGAGGCCCTCCCCCATTTTTTTTACCCACCTGAAGGATTTCACTGCTGCACGCATCCAGCAATGAAACGTAGAAATAAACCCTTGCAAGAAAAAGCAAACAAACAAAATAACCATGCGTTTATAAGCTCATAACTTTTCCAGTTCTTCAACAATGTTCATGATTCCACCATTCATTCCTTAGCAGTGTTGTTTTGCTGTTGTTCATTTAGAGAACTGAACTTGAGAAACAGAAACAACAACTTTCGCACCCATAAACAAAAAAAAAATTAGGAATTCATATTTTCTTTTATGTCAGACTTATGGTACTTTATGTCCTCTCTTTGTTTAGAATTAGGCCAACATTTTATAAATACTAAATGTTGGTTATTAACTTTTAAATTTTGGTTGAAAATACCTTTCAGATTGTCACCAAGTTCTTTAATCTCACATTTTTAAAATGATGCTTATAGCGCATCCTGGTTGGCATATATTGAGAAGAAAATTGGTCAAATTGGCTTTTCCTTAGAATATTTCTATTTACTGGATGAAGTCCCTATTTTCCAGATTATTAAACGGAGACTGCTTGACCTAGAACAAATCTTACGTGCTGTACAATTTCGCATATTTTCTCAGGCTTAGTTGAATCTCCCAATTCAATATGGCCCACTATCTTCACAACTTAGCCCAGCCTTCACACTGTAGAGCCTTTACACTAGCCTGACTAAATGTGTTCCCTTCAAAAGAGCTCTCAGGTCGGTTTAATAAAATTCCCTTTTATGAAAGGTTATGTTCTTGTCCCTTAAAATCTGTGGACTCAATATATCATATTATTTTTGACTGTCAATTTCACTCAGTCTTACACAAAGAATTGTTGTCCTCCCAATTATAGTTCTAATAGGGAAAAAGCTATTCAATATCTACTAAAGGATGCTAATCCTAATATTACAGCTATAGTGGACAAGTTTCTTGCCGAAGTAGTTAAAGTTAGATTTATTTTAGTAAAGGATTGATTCATATTGTTTATTATGTTTTTTATATCCATATCGTGTTATTGTACATCTATGTATCTTACTGCTATGCCATTAAAGGTATTTGACTTTGACTTTGGTACTTTATGAGAGTTTTCTTAAAAAAAGAATAATCTGTCAAGAGCAATATAGTCTGTGCTGCAAGAAGTCATGTACCATCATTCTGAGGAGAAAGATCTAATTGAAAATAAATCTTCCTTATAAAATCTTCTGTATAAAATAAGAAAAGCCTGATTTCTGCTCCAGCTGCATACGCACACCCATAGGCCCTTCCATATGCATATGTTTGCATAGTTTCATATTTTAAGCTCGTTCTCCCTGTGCACTGAAGGTTTTGGGGCAAGCAACCTGAAACCTATGTGCTATAACATTATAGAATGAGGGACAGGTTCAGGGCTGTGAATTGGAACAGTAACCCCTTCTGCACTCAATATGACAAAAAAAGGCATGTGTGGAAAATCTTGGTAGTACAAATCTTTGTAACAAGGGTGCAAAATCTTAGTAGCAACAGAAGATAACTGAGGAAGGAGGCGCAGTGAGTAGCGGCAATGTTGTGCTATAATTGCTGTGGGCGTGTCACAGTTAGTGAAACAGAAGCAGATAATGCCAGGGTGGGAAGAAACTCCATACCAGTGGATGATGTGATGCATGAAAGCTTCGCTGTCTTGACAGAGGAAGATCTGTACAGTGTCGATACTTCACAGCAGCAAGCAAAAAAAAAATAAAAGAAAGAAAGGCCTGAATATCTTTCGTTCCATCTTAACAGTGTAACAGAAATTGGAGAAGTATAATGAGGTCATTGAGCCCATCCTTGAATTACTTTCTATAGCATATTCACTTAGGCTGTTTCACAGTCTAAATGCAAGTGATGTAAGCAACGGAGCTCCTCTTGGGAGATCACTGGTGTCATATAGACTTCCTCGCCGAAAAATGTAGCCTGATAATGTTTTTCCTTTGTGTAATCCCTCACTGATAAAAGAGATGGACATGTGTGCATCCTATTCCAAATGGTATATATCTTGTAATTAAGTGTAACTCGATATAGCCAGAAGTGCAGACGGCAAAAAAATAATAATAATCACAGATGGATTGTTGCCCCCCTCCCCACACTGCCCATGACTTCTGAATCCTTATTCTCTCTGGCACCCTCTTTCTCCCCCAACCTTCTGTTTTCATCTTCCCACTCTCACATACACGGGGCTGGTTCATTCATTACCTCTGTGGTAATAACTACACTGCTTGAAAGCTAAATCACATGGAGAGCTAGCTTACGAAGCTGGCCGTTTATGTGAATGGCTGCCCATGTGGTTTGGCCCATTTGTGATTATACAAGATCAGTTTCCCTGTGAATTGGCACACATTTTGACACTTGCTGTTTTTGTCACAGTCACACAAATGCATACAACCACATTCTCAGGGCTTTTTTGTAGAAAAAGCCTAGCAGGAACTTATTAGCATAATAGGCCACATCCAATAGCATAAACTCATTAGCATATTAGGCCACACCCCTGACAGGACAGCTCATTAGCATATTAGGCCACACCGTCATGTTACCAGAAGTGTGGCCATCCGGCCACACCCACCTTTTGCTTCTTATTCTGTTTACCTTGTTTGTTGTCGAAACCCAGGGCTTTTTTGGAGCAGGAACTCCTTTGCATGTTAGGCCACACAGCCCTAATGTAGCCAGTCCTAATGAGTTTCTGCTGTTGCGTGTGGCCTATTATGCTAATGAGTTCCTGCTGGGCGTGGCCAACTCAGGAGCCAGCTGGAACTCCGTTCCTGTGCATTCCTGACCAAAAATAGCCTTGCACGCTCTCTCTTTCTGTCTCTCGTTCAAACATACACATTCATAGGTCAGGACCCCGGGCCTACTCATGAAGAGGCCACTTGAACTACTCTTGCCATTGTTGTTCTCTCTCTGAGGCAGCTACAGCTTCTACTCTTGCTTATAGGGCCAGGCTATCTCAGGCCTTCCACAGTTCTGTTCTCTTATGAGACAGGGGACCTGTTTTGTGGGATGCTTGGCTCTGCAGAAAAAATTCTGTGTTCTGCCTACTAGATCTTACACTACGTCTCATAGTCGTATTTAGCCTAAAAGAAAATAAAAGAAAAAGGGGGAGGTCACCTGGAGGAGATTCTTAGTAGCCTCGAGTGACTAAGCAATGGGCTACTTACAGCCCTAGGCCTTGGCAGGTCAGTGGCACCAGTATCTTCACAAGTGCCTGTATCTGCTGAAATGGGTTCATTTTATATCCCCATGATAAAATATCAATTCTACAAGGGTCTCCTTCAAACCCACTGAAGTCCAGGATGCTCGTTCCAACGAGTGCTGTAACTGTTACATCAGCATCTATGCAGGCTGAAACTTATAAAAACAAGAAGTTAACGAAAATTCTGTTTTTGGTGTGAGGTAGGAGAAATACAGTTAATAAAGGCGCACTGCAGCTGGGGCATCTGGATTGAACATTAACGTGTTCAGGAGGTCTCAGAGCAGACTAATTATTTGTTACCTTGATGTCTCAGGCTTGCAGGTGGTAGCCCATCCAGAAACTGAACGGTTCATATCTGCTTAGCTTTACAGCTGGGCACTTTCAATATCATCCTGTTTTAGACACATTTTGTATCAAGTTTATGTTGCCTGTGTTGATTTTGGCTTCATCTTTCTTTTTCGGGCTTAGTTTCGCTTTTGGAGGATATGTGGAGGAAGGTTCCTGACAGTCTCGCTCGCTTGCTGAAGACAAATGTTTATACTAGACTTTGAGCAGAATTAGATTCCAAGATCATGGGGCCACTGCCAAGAATGGGAGTTCTAGTTTAGTTTCCCCTCATCTCCCCTGTAATGTGTAGTGATGATTTGTGTGCTCTGACATAATGACATCATGTATTTCCCTAACCCTGCTCCACACCATTGTTTGCTGTGAGGTGGAATAACTTATGGAGTAAGATCCACACAATGCTGCTTTAGACTGAGTCAGACTGACAGTGGCTTTCCAGGGTCTCAGGCTGACATCTCTCACATCTCCTGCTACCTGATCCATATAACTAGAGATTCTGGGGATTGAACCTGGAACTTCCTGTGTGCATACCTGATGCTCAATCACTATCTCATAGTAACTCCTCTCTTCCACAAAGGAACTTCTGTTGGTGGGGGAGGAAAGAGCAGTTTTAACTGAGTCGGTCCCATCCTGTTCCTAAGGGTCTGTTGACTTCCAGAAGTAGAACACCGGGGGGGGGGGGCTCAGTGGGTGGCAGCAAGGGAAGGTAGGTGGAAAAATCCAACTGAGCCAGCTTAACTTTTTTGGCAGTACTCTGGATCTAACCTACACCATGACATCTTTAATTGTTCTGTGTTTGGGGGGAGAGGAGGGGGAAATAGACATGGGACTGCTGTTTTTGATAATGTTCTGCCCTTTGTTCAGAACATTCAGGGTACAAATATCATATTACGCTGAAGTGTCATATCAACAGATTTTCCATAATTTAGTGGAAATTAAAGGTAAGTAGTGACAAATGTATTTATTACCTTTCCTCTGATGAGCCTGGAGTGGCTTTGATAGGGTTTTTGGGTGATTTCCCATTTAGGTATCTTAAGGAAGAACACCTGCTTATATTAATCAGAAAAGGTGTGTCACATGCCTTAAAATTGTCTTCAGTTGCAGTGCAATCTCTCTTACTGTTTGGGGAAATTAACTTCCCTCCTGTTTTTATTGCTACTTGTACAGGTTGAAGGGGACCAACTGCCCCCAGGGCATACTGTCAGCCAGTACGAGACGTGTAAGATCCGGACAATAAAAGCTGGTACCCTAGAGAAGCTTGTGGAGAACTTGCTGACAGCTTTTGGGGACAATGACTTTACCTACATCAGCATCTTTCTGTCGACCTACAGGGGATTTGCCTCTACAAAAGAGGTACTGGAACTTCTCCTTGACAGGTAAGGGCCAGCAGTTAAGTTGGAAATGAAAAGAAAGGAATTTGATGAGAACTAAGAGATGTGCTTCGGGATATATATTTACAGGTGTGTTTTAAGTGGTGAAATTATTTTTCTGAAAGACTGTTAACTATAAATGCTGTTTAACAGTAAAGGGGTTGTACCCTGCTATTCTACCGTGTGCTGTCTTGGCTGGTTGCCACAGAGACTAAACACTGGAAACATGGTCCAGAATCAAGGTAAGCCACAGAGCCAAAGGTCAGATAACTGGGGAGCCAATTCAAGGTTGCAGGTTTCAAGGACAAGGAGCGGCTGTTAGCAGGAGCAAGGAGTGCTTTTGAGCAGGTCCTCCCTTCCCTGGGAATTGAGTCTGCCAAGGCTTATAGCTCCTCCTGTTGCCTTTGCAGGAGCTGCAGTCTGGCACTCCTTCGCTCCTGCATAGTCAGCCTTACGTGTGCCTTATGTCTGGGGCACTCAGAAGAACTAGGCGGGGAGTCTGGTCTCGGGGTGTCTGTAACTGGGGGTGCTGGGCCAGGCTCAGGATCAGTCTCTCCTTCTGGCTGCACCTCCTGTGCAGCTGCTTGGGACTCTTCCTCCTCAAGTACTGTTGAGGGTTCTTCTTCTGGGCTGACACCAGAGGAGGCTGGGCTGCTCCCTGCCTCTTCCTCGTCTGAGGAGTAGTCAGTCTCAGCAGAGCCAGTACCCACGACATACTGCCATAATCCAGTATGTGCATTATTTCAGGTTTTTATAGGCTTACTGTGTAAACAGAATAGTACCTAATTTGGAATTTGGCATGCTCAGGATATTGGCTTTTATTTTTTTAAATCCAGAATTTTTTTTCTCCTTGTGGTGATAACGTGTATCATGGAAAAATGGCTGTGCTTCCGGGGTAAAGCCTTCAAAACCATAGAGGTTGCCCAAAAACTAGAGTTGGTGACATGTTGGTGACATGATGTTGGTGACATGATGACATCACCTCTGGGTGAAGTCATTGCATCGGGGAGCCTCTACATTTACTATACCCATACCCTTTCCTTAAGAGAAAAGTTTTAAATTGGGAGGTTAAATTGTCAGCTCCCCCCCACCCCAACCCGGTGTTGTTTTTCCTAACAGCTCTGCCGTTGATTGTATGGTGTTTTTCATCTCCATTCTCTTGAATTCCCATGTATTAAAAATGCCTGTATGGCTGAAGGTTCCCTTTTGATAGTTGAACAATGAGAAGCTACTAGTACACATGTTGATTTGTGTCCACTAAATAAACAGCCTATGAATGTGAACGTCAGCTCTAGCTTTTTAAAAAGAAAAATGTATACAAAGTTCATGTATTAAATTGAACAGCATGTGTGTTTCCATTTTTAACTCTACAGGCCTTGTATCTTGTGTGCTCTTTCTTTGCCTCGTTAGGAATATTTTGGAGCTAATTTGCAATTACTAAAAGAAAAATAAGATTTAGAGGCAGTAAACATGAGTGAATCCAACTAAATATTTGCAGAAATAATTCAAAGAAAACAGTAATTTAATCCTGATTCCAGATTATTTCTTTTTTAAAAATTATCCCACAATAATTTCTAGCTTCTCAATGATACCAACCCTGCTAACAGAGGTACTACGCATGTCTTACACTACAGACCTGAAATGAAATGAACAGTCACTGTCTCTTACTGGTGTAATGTGGCAATTGTTGTTGGAGAGGGGCCGCAAGAATTTAGTCTGTGAGGGCTTTTAGAGCAGCTCACCGTACTACAGTTCCAGGAATACTTTGCAAGCAGCTGGGGCAACTGAAGTGTTATAAAATCAATATAACTTTGCACTCTAGCTAGGGACTGTGTCTCCTGTTAACAGTTACTCGGGGAGTGTCCAAACTAGGGCCCCGGTCATACGGGCCAGAAAACACGGGGGAGAGGCGTGGCAGTTCACCCCAGAGCTAAATAAGGCACGGTAGCCCAATCACATGGGCCACTGGGTTGCCACGCTCCAGCTCTGTGCCCCGATCACACCGCGCTGCTGCAGCGTGGCAAAAAAGCAGCGAAGTGTGCATGCGCCATTGGGGGGGCGGGCCACTGTCGGTGTCTTGGATGTGCACATGCGCTGTTCAGCATTGGTGTGCATCCCATGGACACTTACAAGATCCAGAAACCCCGGGGACATGGGCGGGCGTTGGAAGCCGCGGGATACTGGCGCTCCCGCGATCAGACACCAGTCTTTGCCCCGGGGTTTCCGGAAACTAGTACCTCGGACCTACTAGTTTTTTACTCCGCATTTTCCACAGGAAGCCTCAGGTTGGCCACGGGAGCACTACGCCTCCCAGATGTGCTGGTATGATCACGCAGGGAAAGTCTGCAGGGCTCCCGTGCCTTCAGCGGGGCAAATGCTCAGTGTGAACGGGGCCTAGGATTGCCAATTTGGGGGTTGCCAGGCCAACCAGCACGATAGTTCGGGGTGGGGAAATGGGGGCATGCAACATCTGCTGTGTCATGGCATCACTTCTGGGGGAAATCTTGAAGTGACATTGGGTAGCTGTAGGAATCACTGGAAACTTTATTGTAAAACCATAGAGTTTCCAACAATTCCTACAGCTACCAAATTTCACTTCTGGGATTTTCCTGGAAGAAGAAGAAGAGTTTGGATTTATACCCCGCCCTTCACCGCCCAAAGGCGTCTCAGAGCGGCTTACAAACTCCTTTCCCTTCCCCTCCCCACAACAAACACCCTGTGAGGTAGGTGGGGCTGAGAGAACTTCTGACAGAAACTGTCCTTGAGAGAACAGCTGTGCCAGAGCTTGTGACTGACCCAAGGTCACATCAGCAGGTGCAAGTGGAGGAGTGGGGAATCAAACCTGGTTCTCCCAGATAAGAGTCCGCGCACTTAACCACTACACCAAACTGGCGATGTAGCTGACATCCACTGTTTTTAATTTTTCTTCTTCTGCCAATGCTTAGAGTGGCAACAGAAAAAGCAAGTTGCAGGCAGAAGGCCTGGCAGTCCTACTGCCAACTCTGGATTGGGAAATTCCTAGGTTTTGCAGGTGAAGCCTAGGAAGGGCAGGGTTTGAGGAGTGGGGTGGATCTTAGTGGGATATAATGCTGTACAGTCTGTCCTCTAAAGCAGCCATTATCTTTAGGGGAATTGACTTCTGTAGTCTGGAGATCAGTTGTAATACTAGGAGATCTCCTGAGTCCTGGCTGCATCTGCAAGTTGGTGACTCTAATACAAACTGTACATGAAGAAAGCTGCATTCTACCCTTTTTGGCTTTTGGTTGCAAGTCTGCAGCCTGTTTGCTGATGAAAAGGAAAACTAGTCTCTTCATATGGCCTACTTTGCATCATCCACATGAGTTCCTGTACCATACTGTAAATCTAGAATTGAAAGTGCTAATTTAAGAAATAAAAACCAAACCACCAATACTTTTTTAAAAAAATCTGATTTAGAAAGGTCATTGTTAAGATTTTTAGTTGCAAATTGTGGTTTTCAGTTTCCTCTTCGAGGGGGTGGATACCTTAGTTGCAAAGCAAACCGGGGAGGGATTTGTATGGCTTTCCTGAGCTCCTTCGGCTGGTGGCAAGGAGAAATCTGCCTTTAGTCATGGCTGAGGCCCAGCCCTGGGGATGGCCAAATGAAGGTTGTTCTGCAGCTGCTCATTGTTGCTGCTGCTCTGTTCTTTCACAAAGAACATCAGTTTGCAACTGTCAGACCAGCTCTTTTGTAACACACCAGGCTATATGCTGTATGTTCACTTCCTTTAGTCAGGGACTTCAGGACTGTCAGTGGGCAAAGGAAAAAGAAAGGAACTTTTCCAGTGACTTGACAGGACAACCCTCACATCCATCCAAGGGCTGTGATTTTGACTGCTTTGAGGGCAATAAATGAAACATTCTCACAGTGCAGTTCTATGCAGAGTGAATCCACTATAAATCCACTGATTTCAGTGGGTTTGTTTGGAGTAACTTTTTCACTGATTGCAGTGAAATAGTATGTTTATAACTGGGCTAGGGATGGGGCTGCCAGGTCGCTCAGGCCATTGGTGGGGGATGGGGGACATAGGGTAGCCATATCCAGGTGGGGAAACTCCTGGAGATTTGGGGATGGAGCCTGGGGAGGACAGGGACCACAGTGGGATACAGTGCCACAGAATCCACCCTCCAAGGTATCCATTTTCTCCAGGGGAACTGGTCTATGTAGTCTGGAGATGAGCTGTAATTCCGGGGGAATACCCCAGTCCCACCTGGAGGCTGGCATCCCTATCTGAAGCGGGTTAGCTTGTACGATTGTAAGTAAAGCAGGCAGGGCTAATTCATGTTACCAGGTGAGGAGGTTACATAGTGGTAAAGTTGCCTCCCTTGACAGATGCTGGGCCCACATGATCAGACAGCTTTTCTGTTTTAGGTGATTTTTTGTCTTGTATTTAATCAGCACATTGCCCTCTCGAGGTCAGTCTTACCTACTGTGACTGGCAGCACCTCTCTAGGGTCTCTGGTAGAGGTCTTTCACATAATTGGATTCTTTTAACTGGAGGTGCTGGGGATTGAATCTGCGACCTTCTGCTTGTAAAGCAGATACTCTAATCACTGAGCCATGGCCCTTTATTTAAGTAGCCTTATGCTATGTCAGACTCTTGGTTTGTTGGGTCCGTATGGGTCAGCCTGGAAAAAAAATCCAGAAATGTTGGGGGAAATCACAATATATTCAATAGTTACTGTCTTATCAAACCTAAATTTATTTTACTACTCTAAAAATATAAAACATATCATATAACTTAGATATCATGTGAAGCTCTACTCAGCCAGATTTATGGAAATTACAGGTATAAATGCCTTAGTATTTTATTTATTTATTGGATTGATATCCCACCCTCCCCATGAATGGGCTTAGGGCGGCTCACAATTAACGGCACTATGTGCCAGAATCAGCATAAAACATTTTAAAACAGCTAAAACAATAGTACATTAAATAATTAAATACAATTAATTACAATAAAGTGCTCGTGATGATGATCATTCTTCAGTCAATTCGAGGTGATGTGCAACAGGGTGTGATACTCAGGTCCCAATTTAACCATTCTTCGGCCTCCCACAGTGCTGTGGCTTGATCTCATAAAGGGCCAGCCTATCACCACGATGTTGATAACAGTAATAGTTGGTGGTAGTGGTGGGCGGCTCCTAGGTGAAAGCCTGGTGGAAGAGCTCTGTCTTGCAGGCCCTGCGGAACTGCATCAGGTCCAGCAGGGCCCTGATCTCTTCCGGGAACTCATTCCACCAGGTAGGAGCTGTCACCGAAAAGGCCCTGGCCCTAATAACAGCAAGCCTGGCATCTCTGGGGCCTGGAGTAGTTAAACAGTGTTGTTACCCCAACGTAGGGCTCTCTGAGGTATGTATGGGGAAAGGTATGTCGGACCCTGGCCATATAGGGCTTTAAAGGTAAGTACTAGCACCTTGAAGTGAATTTGGTATGCTATTGGCAACCAGTGCAGTGCCTTCAGCACCGGCCAGATGTGCTCCCATCAGAAGCCTGGCCACAGCATTCTGCACTAGTTGCAGCCTCTGAATTTGCGACAAGGGCAGCCCCATGTAGACAGTGTTACAGTAGTCTAATCTTGAGGTGACCATGGCATGGATCACTGTAGCCAGGTTGTCACGGTCAAGGAAGGGAACCAACTGCTGAATTTTACAAACAAAACTGCAAATGTACCAGATACTTGAGAAAGATGGAAACTACTTAGGGATGCCACCCTCCAGTTGGGACCTGGGGATTCTCTGGAATTACAGGTCCTCTCCAGACAACAGAGATCAGTTCTCCTGGAGAAAATGGATGCTTTGGAGGGTGGACTCTGTGGCATTGTAACTCACTAAGGTCCTTGTCCTCCCCAGGCTCCATCCCCAAATCTCCCGGAGTTTCCCAACTTGGAGTTTCCCACCCCTATTGATGGCCAGGGGGGACCTGGCAACTTTAAAACTACTGTACTCGATACTACTTAAACACTTGTAATTTTTGCCACCTGAGATACAGGAAAAGTTAAAAATAGCAAACAGTGTAGTAAAGAAAAGAAAGTATATTATTTGGAGTGAAACCCAGTTGCATAGAGTCACAGTACGTAGGATTACCTGCATATTTGGATATCACTTTATAACATTGGAAAACCTGATCTCTGTAATAATTTATCATGAAACACATAGCATATTTATTATTGCCAGAATTATTCATATTTAAACAGTGAACATTCTGGAAAATATGTTGTATACGTCTACAGTATACTTAGGAATTACCATTAACTAATGCCGTAGATTGTCTTACATAATATATTTTTATGCTAAACATTTTGAGGGAATAAGGTCTTGTCTTAAAAAGTGTCTCACTTATTCCAAAAGGAAGAAAAAAAAATGGGAGGGTTTTTCCCCAGTGCTTTCCAAAATTGTCTAGGTTTTCACTATATGCATTGGAAAAAACCCAGTGCTTTTTTGCTTTTAAAAAAAGGTGCCAATACTCATATATAAGGATGTGCCGATTCCTCCCTCCTTTTCAAATTCCCACTAGACTGTTGGTGAGCATGCACTCTCCCCTTCTCTGGCTGAGTGGAGCATGGTGGCACACTGCACCATGCTTTTACCTGTTTCATACAATAGTTTCTGAATATACTCACAACAATCAGACAGTCAGTGAGCGTAATCATCAAGGGTAACGGCTACATTGGGACCACAAAATGTTGTGGCAAACAAAGCTGATGTTCTAGTGGTACAGTGTTTCCCCTGCCCCAATATTAACACTAAAAAGAATGTTGTCTTAAAACCTTGTCACTATCACTTCAGAATAGTTGGAAGTGTGTTGTTGATTTCTTATCAGTTTCACTGACCTGTTCTGACCCTGGAGCAATTTTATTTGCCTCCTAGAAGCCCTCTGCAGAATTTGAGTCAAATCTAGACAAATGTGAATATTATTTATTATATCTCTGTTGCTTTTGAAACAAAGGAGTGTCAAGTTAAAGGTCCCCACAGGAATACAACCCAAAAAGGAAATGCAGGAGATTTAATGCCATTAGCCCAGGAAGAACAATTCTGTCTTCAAGTAGTGTTTAAAAACCAAACCAGTTGGGGTGTTCTAATCTCAAGAGACAAAGCATTCCTTAACAATCAGAGAGAAAGGGCAAAAAGGAGAGAGAACAGATGAGATTCTGGGTTTGACAAGAAGTAAAATGCCGCTGGAACCACAGTATGAAGAGATAAGAGGGTCAAAAGATAAGAAGGAGCCAGACCATGAAGACATATTTAAGGTACAAAAAGTTTAAACTGAGTTATGAGGGAAGTGGAAGCCAAACAGGAAAAACACAGACAAAACAAGAAACAAGAAAAACCAAGCGAGCTGCAGACTTAAAGTGAAGGAGAATGGCTGAAGGTACGAAATAGGGAGTTCAGATAGAACAATGATTTCCAAAATTTTCAGAGACCCGGGAACAATTTAACCCCCACCTTTAAGTATGGGATCCACTGGGCTGAAAACTCATGACAGGAAGGCTCATGACATCAAAATCACATGCTAGGAAGAAAAGCCGTCAGAGTTATGACCCCACCTGGAGGTTATTTGTTGCCTCATGTGTAAAGCATTGGAGAACCAACTGATAGAGGGGAGTTGATAAGGAGAAGTAAAATCTTTGAATCAACTTGTTTTAGAGTAGTTATATGCACTGCTTAAAAAAACAGAGGCACTCACTGAATCCAGTGCATTATGCAGTCAGTTCATACATGCAACAAGGCCTTTTCCATTCATTCCTAAGAAGGAGAAAAGTAAACGGGATAATTCCAGTGGCAAAATCCTTTAACTTGATGCTTCACATTTATTAGCAAGGATGTTTTGCCGGAGATCTCTGTAAATACTGCAAAACATGTCCATACCAGGCTTCTTTTCTATTTTCAGTAGAAATCAGTCACATTTTCCCCATGTTGACAAGTCTACAAACTTTTTTTAAGAAATGGAGGAATGCCCAAAATTCTGTAAAACTCAGCAGATTCTGCATGAGAATCTGGATATTACTATTTCTGCTGCAACTGTGGTAGTACAGTTTCCCTGACATGGTTTTTGAAAGTGGCAGAAAAATGTGGGATAATATTTATTTAGAAGATTTATTTAACTGCCTTTCAACCAACAAAATGGGCCCCTGAAGTGGTTTACAAGATTAGATTTTTTAAAACTGTATAACATAAATAGCATAAAGTCAGAAAAAGGATAAAAGCAGTTCTAAAATATCAGGACCGAAGCCATGTACAAGGGATGATGTGTAGCATATGGTGTATTCCCCCCACTTTTGATCTGTTTGACATACATACCAATTGTAGAGCAAGCTTTGCACACATCCTGTACAGGAAGGCTGGCTGACCTCATTATAATTTTCTGCAGCTTTTATAATAAACAGTAGAATCCACAGGAAATCCCAGCAAGTCACCACTTCTTCCTATCTCACAAATGGTATGAAATCAAAGGTTGAAAATCCTTGGGATACTTTTCTTTGAAATCTTTCATATATTACGTGTTGCCTAGAATTTTATCACCTGGATCACAGGGGATAATGAAGTTTATGACGCAGAGCCACAGATGTGGTTTTGGAACATGAATCAGGGAGGGAAGACGGAAATGTCACAAAAACACTGTGGAGCCCAGGAAATGAGAATGAACAGCAGAATGAAAATTTTGGTACTTTACATCTGTGATGTGTGCATCATCTCAAAATGTTCTTATATCCTTCAGGTGTGTTTTGATTGATATGCACATTTATGCAGATTTGATTAGTTAGTCACTAACAATACAGTCCTAAACTGTATTGTATTGCCCTCAGTGATTTAAGAGAAGGGAGTTAGTACAGCTGACATTAAGAAGAAGAAGAGTTGGTTTTATACCCCACTCTTAACTGCCTGAAGGAGTCTCAGAGTGGCTTACAATCACCTTCCCTTCCTCCCCCCACAACAGACACCAGCAGGCTTCATGTGGATGAGTGGAGAATCAAACCCAGTTTTCCAGATTAGAGTCCACTGCTCTTAACCACTACACCACAGCTGGCTCTCTAAAACATCACATATACCAAGGAATAGCTTTATGGGGCAAGTTGAGGACTTGGTCAAGCTCCCAGGAGGTAGAGCAGCATGTGGCAAAGTACTGAGAGGAGGGCAATGGACTGAGAAATGGGAATCTAAAGAAGGAGTAGATGAAGGAAGAGGCAGCTTGAGAAAAAGGGCAGAAGCGGTAAAGAAGGACTTTGAGGTATGACAGGCAGAAGCAAGGGAAGTTTGTTAGAAAAGATAGGGAGATGGGCCAGAACACAGGATGATTAAAGGAAATAGGTCATGTTGAGTACTGGGCTGAAAAGCAGGGAACTGAGGAAACAAATATGCTGGAGGATGGAGAAGTGAAGGAGGAAATAGAATTGGGACAAAGCTTCCCTTAATGTCTAAAGAAAGGAAGAAGCCTATTGACTGGAAGGGAGATTGTCAAATGCAGTCAATTTTCGCCTCTGATCTTGCATCCACCCACCCACCCACTCACAGCAGTGCAAGATGCAGCCACTAACTAATTAAAGAACTATAGCCTGCAAGCCAATGCATATTTACTTGGGAGTAAGCCCAGCTGTACTTATGGGTAAACAGGCACAACACAGCACTAGCCAAACCTGGAGACTGAGGGAAATATGAGTGATACACTGGAAAACATAAATATTTACTGTTTGTAACAGTTTTTTTTAAAGAGTTAACAAGTATATTAAGATGCATGTAATCTAATGTTCCATTGCAAAATGTTTCCTTTACTACGGTGGTGTTCTTCAGGCAAATTTCAGGGCTGCGTACACAAGTTTGTATCCCTGGACAGAGGTTGCTTGTTTGGTCTGTCCCCTGCTCCCATTACAATATAAGCCCAGGCGTGAAGTAAATTTCATTGTGTTCAGTAGGGCTAAATCATGGGTAAATGTGCATACACTATTAGTTAACTCGCTCACTGCTGCTGTTGAGTGTCATTATACTTGAAGATGCCGTCTACTGAGTCTAGCAAGGTCAGTATTGTCTGCTTTGACTGGCAGTGGCTCTCCAGGGTCTCAGATGGTCTCCAGGGTCTCATTTAGTACCTGATCCTTTAAACTGCAGTTTCTGGATATTAAACCTGGGGCTTCTCTGCATGAAAAGCAGACGCTGTACCTCTGAGCCGTGATCTCTTTTTGGTTTTGCTTCTGTTTCTGCTTCTGTTCAGTCTTGCCTTCTGCTGCTGCTCTGCATCTTCCTCATTTTTGCCCAAAATAATATCACGGGAACAGTCTAAACACAGACACACACACACAGAGGCCCAGGCAGGTAGTACATAACTACATCCACCCAGTCCCCCATGAGCCACTGGGGGAAGGCTTCGGCCCTTACAGTGCATCTAGTTTGGTGCAGTGGTTAAGCGAGCGTGGTGTAGTGGTTAGGAACAGGAGACTCTATTTGGAGAACGGGATTTGATTCCCCACTCCTCCACATGAAGTCTGCTGGGTGACCTTGGACCAGTCAGAGTTCTCTGAAAACTCTTATCAATATCACCTACCTCACGGGGTGTGTGGGGAGAGGAAGGGAAGGTGATTGTAGGCTGCTTTGAGTCTCCCTAAGGTAGGGAAAAGTGGGGTATAAAAACCAATTCTTCTTCTTCTCCTTTGCTGGAGACTATGAGTCGTGAAGCCAAGGGGGCATCGAGTTGCTGCCCTGCTGTGCCTGTTATGAGTTGCATTGAAGAGGAATGCTATTCTGTGACAAGCTGAAGGAATAAGTGAGGGAACTTTTGCACATGGATTCCATGACTGCTGCAGTCTAGGACATTCTATGGTTTTTAAAAAATCAATAATTGATCACTCAGCAAGTTCTTAATAAATTCTTAATGGCTGGTAAGTTAGCCAAGGCTCCTCCCCCTTTATTTTTCACCACTATCTGAACTGTACATCTTCCTGTTGCGTTTAGATATGGAAACCTGGAAACCTCAAACTGTGAAGAAGATGGGAGTCAGAACTCTGCCGAGACCAAAACAGTACTCAGGAAGTAAGTGTTGCTTTTCTCTGAACAGCAAAAAAATTTCACAGTCTGGATTCAGTACTAAGAAACGGATGTGGTCAGTTTTTCCTTAGAAAACTACGCGCCATTCTGCTTAAGGTACAAAAAAGAGGTAGCAACTGTCTCATAACTGTACCAAAGATCAGAGGAAGGAGTTGAATTCCATAAAGGAGGCTGTGCAGAGGGACCGGGCTGAATAGATGAAAGACCATGGACATGAGCCAGTCAAAGTAAAGCTCAGTGGGTCCCATCCCCCCCCCCAATCTTTCTCGTTAAAATACATGAGCTTTAAAAGTGCCTAAGGTTGGCTGGATTGTGTCCTGGTTGGGTTTTTTGTTTTGTCTTTGTCTTGTGCTTCATAATGGAGTATCACTTCATTTATTTTGTGTACCGTTTATCTCCCCCCTCCAGTTATAGCTGATGCTCTTCCATATACTATTTGGTGCCCAAGCACAGCCAGCTTTCTTTAACCTTGAAATCAGGGCCTGCAGCTCTTTTCCCTGCTCAGGCTGGGGTGCTCCTCATCTTGACAACATTTGACAGAAGTATATATCAAATCCAGTGTAGATTAACTGGTCTGTCTTGCATATCCCCTCTGCTTCAGGTAACTGAGGTTGTCAGCTGAGTCATGTTTGTGAGCTTTGTGGAAGCACAGAATGGAAGATAAGTCGGCTGAGAACCTCTGTTGCTTCCAGTTTTCAAGAGAATTACTTTATATATAGTCAATATAGGCACAGAGTTCATTTTTTTTAACATTTTCTAATGGTGGTGTGCCTCGTGATTTTTTTCATGAAAAAAGTGTGCCTTTGCACAAAAAGGTTGAAAAACACTGGTCTAGCGTGCCATCTGGTGGTGCACAACACTAAAGAGCTAGAACTTCTGGTTGCCTGACAATCTTAGGATCTCCTGGCTATTCTATACACAATGCCATATGATAATTAATTAAATTGATACGCAAAATGATAATGTCAGAACAACAGTGGTTGCTTCCACACAGTGACGATCCTTTGTGTAGCTCTCATCACAATGGAATGTCTGTATGACATTTCCCCTCACTTTTTTAGTTTCAGACCTCATGACTGCCATCATCTCAACAACAGAAGTCTTTTTCTGGCTTAAAAAAAGGGTAGTAACACTATTGCTATAGGAAATGGCATTGATGTGGTGAAGACCTTCAAAAATCAAGCAACCTAGGGGAGAACTGGGAAATCAGATAATTAGAAGGTTTTATGCTTTTGGATGTATTGTGTGAGCTACCTTGAGGTCCTGTTTACAGGATGAAAGCTGGGATATAAATATTTCAGACAAATAGTGACATAGGAAAGCTGTTTCTTTATGTTGAAAAATTTTATGCCTCCTATCTAAAGTATCTGCTTGAGGCATCTTACAAAATATAACTTTAAAAAAGCACAATAAAAGCTAACAATTAAGAACCTAGAGGAGCAATAAAACAAGCTGCTTGATAAGAGTTTCAAAATGGTTATGGGGCTAAAAAGCAGACTATAAAAATTAATTTAAAACATCAATCCTTTAATTAAAAGCCTGGGTAAATAGAAATGTTTTGGTGTGATGCTTAACAGCCTAGGGTAGGTGCCTGGCAAGCCTCAATGGTTACTGCACTGGCAAGGTGCCACAGCTGAAGATGCCCACTCTCTGGTCCCCAGCCACCTCCCCTCTGACAGGGGAGCTTGTGAGGGAGATCTTAGGTGGTGGGCTGTTCAATATGGGGAGGAGGCAGTCCTTCAAGATCACAAAAAATGACACCACACTGATTCATAGGGTTGCTCTTTGCTCTTCAGCGGGGGGAGCGTGAGGGGAGTCCAGGGGATGGGGCGACGTCACCATTTGCCATGTCCGCAGTGTGATGATATCACACGGAAGTGAAATCACCAGGCCAAGGACCTCACGCAGCAATGCTGTGGTAACATAGGGTGTCCTCAACCATAGGGCCCAGCAGAACATCTCTGTCTTACAGGCCCTGTGGAATTGCACTAGGGCATGGATTTCATTAGGCAGAGCGTTCCACCAGGCCGGCGCCAGGGCCAAAAAGGCTCTGGTTGGGGACAGCCGGAGGTTCTTCTCTCCAGAACGTAATGCTCTTCTGGGGTTTGAAATGAGGTTTGATCTTTGTCCTCCCCAAATCTGGTCAGGGTCTTGCATTCTATCCATTATGGCTCTGAGAATAAAAACCTGGCAGTGATAAAACCTGGGATTCTCTTCATCTGAAAAGCCTCACAATCTTATTTCTTTGTCTTTCAGAAAGAATAGCATGGCCTCAGGCACATTATTAATCTTTCGGGGTCTTGAGAAAAATACTATCTTGGCATCTGTGCCATGTTTTTAGCATTTTGGACTGACTCGAGGGTTTTTTCCGATGCTTGGCATAAAATAGAGCTCTCACTATTTTTTTCCCCTCTGCCCTTTTGTCATGAAGCACTTGTAGTGCACAAGATAATTTCAGCTATGTCAGATATGCCGAGGAGGCTGTGGCATAACGTGATGTGTAGATAAACTGGCAGAGGGCCAAAGTGGCCCTGGGCATGACGCCAGCCCTGAGACACTGATTCTCTACTGACTTTGGCCAAGTCACTTGACCTTTGTGTGTTTCAGTCAACTCAGCTATAAAACTGAGCTAAACTGTTGTAGAGATAGGGTTTTTCTCTCAAAAACCACAATGGATTTATTTTGCTTAGTTTCATGGGAAATGAGTTACTTCCCATATGAGACATGGTGGCATGTGAGAGGTTTTTTTTTTAAACTCCGTGAAGGTGACAGATATGCTCCTTTGTCTGAAGTTGTGTGCATGGAGCCAAAGAGAAGCAGCTTTTGTGCTGGGTGTTAATTAATTAATCCCCCCCCCCGAAAATTTGTCTGCCTCCTCTCGTGATCTGTTCAAAGCAACTCACTGCTAAAACAGTAAGACAGAATGATGCAAATAACAGTAAAAGCAGTACAAAACAAATCCATGTCTTCCATGGCTGCCAGAAATTCCTGTCAACCAGAGGCCCACGTAAGGCAGTTTGGTAGCCTGCCTGTGCCTCATACCTAGAACCTAGGGTTTCCAGCCTCCAGGTGGTGGCTGGAGCAGTCCCACTATTACAACTGATCTGCTGTTCACCTGGAGACAATGTGTGCTTTGGAAAGTAGACTCTAAGGCATTATACCCAGTTGAAGTCCCTCTCCTCCCTAAACTCTGCCCTCCTCAGGCTCCACCCCTAAATCCCCAGGTATTTCCCAACCCAGAGCTGGCGACCCCACTTGAACTCCCTTCCATGATGCTGACTCTCATCAGACCTGAAGGCCTTTCTACAACCGCGTAGGTCCTCATCCTACACTGACTCTAAACTTCAGTGCCTGTAACTAAAGTGACAGTCTATCCTTCCCCAGTTTACTGTTGTCTCTCTTTTCCTCCACTCTCTATCTTGATTTCTCTGTGTCAAATTTTGATTGTAAGCCCCTTGGGGCAGGGTCCTCGAATGCATGCTTTATACAGCGTCAGACCATTAGTCTGTCAAGTTTAGTATAGTCTACTCTGACTAGTGGTAGCTCACTGGGGGCTATATAGGTCTTTCAGATCACCTGCTTCTTGATTCTTGTAAGTGGAGGTGACAAGGATGGAACTTAGGATCTTTTGCAAGCCAAGCAGTTGCTCTACATCTGAGCCACAGCGCCTTCCCTGTGTTATACTATAAAATGACAGGCATGCTGATGGCAATATTGATGTACATAATCATATGAGTAGCAAGGAGACAGAACTTAAGGAACGAAACTTCAGAAGCAGTAATAATTATGCAGAATGCTAGAACCTACAAGAGCAAAATTGCAGCCCGTGGGATAGTATTACAGAAGTATGTGTTTAAAATAATATTAATAATGCATTCTCCAGATCATAACTTTTTTGTGGCAAGGATTTTTTTTTCTCTTTGCCTTCTTGTCTCCTGTTGGTATTATTATTCCTTCAGTAAAGTCTGGTATCCTATTTCAGGGTTGTATAAATAATTGTACCAAAGGAATGGACTTAAGAGACGGAACCACTGAATGCATCTGAAATGAGTGAAAGAAGATTGGCTGAAGTTCTTTAAAGCTGGGAAACCCACAGTGGGATGCATTTTAAGTTTTGTTTGCATTGTGTGCGATCAACTTTTCATTCCGCGAAAGGCTAAAATAACAAAAGAAACCAATGTGGCCGAAGTGAGGAGACAAAGGGCCAAATGGTGGTAATTAAGAGAACTGGAAGATTGGGGAAAGTTATAAAAACAAGCCAAATTAGTTACACAATGGAAAACCAGGAGGAAAAAGTGAGTAATGATAACAGTGGTCAGGGCAGGGACAACTTAAAAGAAAACATCATGAAACAGTTAAAAGCCTAGCACCACAGGGACAGAAGCGGATTGCCAAGCTCAGCCAACATCAAGCCAAGTTGAGTCTGTGGGGAAACCGCATACTGTACGGAGCCTTAATCTGCATCTGTACTCATATAAGGGCTATATTTTGGAGTGGTGACCCCAGTTGTGGGGAGCAGTTTATACTTTGCATGTGTGAAGTCCCAGATTCAGGCCTTAGCATCTGCCGGGGAGGTGAGGAGTCATGATGAAAGTTATTGGAAGGTGATGTGCTGATGCCACAACATCACTTCCTGCGCAAACCCAGAAGTGATAGCTTTGCATTGGCATAACGCTCCAAGATTCAGTCCAAACGCTATGGTTCTAGTAGAGTTTTTGGTTTATCCTAGAGCATCACACCGACATGGTGCCAGCAGATCCAGGTTTGTGCCATAGGCGATAGTGCAGCGTTGGTGCACAGCTGACTTCCCCCCTCGTTTTGCTCTTGCTGCTCAGCCAAGGAGCAGTGGGGCCTGGGGGCCGGAAGTCTCCCCCTATATATCTGGCAAGCCTGGTGTCTACTTGTATAACTGTTGCTATTCAGAATAGACAGTGCAGGACAAGATGGCTTGGATCTAATAGAGGGTTACCTTGTTTGCTTTCTGTCCCGTCCCGTCCCGTCCCCCCCCACTGCAGTCTCTTGACTCCTTTTCCCAAGTTGTTCCTGGGAGTCCTGTGTTCCACCCGTCACTCACCCAGCACAATATTATGATGGGTATTTGTGGCAGGAGTGGGAGGGTGGGAAGATGCTAAAGGTGTACTCCACGGATGGAAAACCCTTCCATCTGGGAATATTCTCCATGTAGATCTATCAGTCTCTATCCAAAGAAGGTATTGTCTTTTTCTGTCAAGAATGTGTTTTGAAAGACATCAAATGAACACTTTTTAGTGGGATGTCTTACTGTGAGGATTTTTTTTTTTACAGATATATACTTTTGGTTATGCGTTATTCAGATTATATATTAAATAGCGTATCACTGTGAGATTTTGCCTACCTCAGCTCTGCATCAGTACCAAGTGAACATCTCCCTTTCCTATCCTCTTTTTCCTCCTTTATCTCCAATGCCATATCATGCAGCCAGTTTAGTTAACCAAGTGCCCCTCAGCAACAGAGACCTAACAGAAGGCATTACTGATGCTTTCTAAACAGTTCATCCGTCGTTTAAAATAGTGTCAAAACTGTCGAGCATAGCCATGGCAAATTGGAATGTCATTGGTTGCACCAGTATCCAAGGTCTGATTTCTTTTTAAAATATTCCAAACAAAACACCTGGGCTTTTGGGTACTGGCCTGTTGTCCTCCCTTGCGTGCTTTCATGTTGAACTGTTATGCTTATGGAGGGTGTTGTTAAGAGGTGAGCCAGTTCACAGTTGGGAGGAGGTAATATATAAAAGTCTGTAAGGACCAAGACTCATAGCCATAGACCACTGGCCCTCAAGCTTCTTGAAGTAGGACCCACTGCTAAATGTACTCTCCCTTCTGGGACCCACTTTTGCAAAATGGGGCTCAACTTCTACCTGGTCACTGCAGGTCTGGGAACCAATGGGTGTAGACTGTGCCCGTGGCCTCCAACGCTGCCAGCAACTGAGTGCAAACTATGACCTCGGGAAATAATGGGGCCACTGTGGTAGGGTTGCCATCCCCTGGTGGGGCCAAGGGATCCCCTGGTTTTGGGGGCCCCAATCTGCCGCTTGCTGGCGGGGGAAGCCCCACCCCCAAACAGCAGTGTCATCACGGTTACCATAGAGTTTTTGCCCCAAATGCTAGAGTGTCACTGCACAACAGCCCTAGCATGATGATGTCACTACTGGAGCCGAGAGCCCCCCACTGCAGCAAAGGTGAGACCTCACAACTCTACACTGTGATAAGGCAGGGGTGTCCTCTCTTCCCACTGGTGGGAGGTCAAAAGCCTTCTCTCCCAGCTCAAGAGTCTGAGTCTTGAGAAAGTGGTCATTCTCCAGTTTTGGGTCGCAACCCCCTGTTTAAGAACCACCAACCATGGCTCTAAAACATGACTTAACTATATAGTGCCCAAGACAAATATTATAAGGTAAATAATCAATAGACATCAGCAAGCGGACATTACATAAAGGTAAGGCATATTAAAAGCTTTACAGACAGCAACCCTCCCTTCATAAAGCCGAGATGCAATGACATCAGCTTTCTCTCTGAGAGCATGGAAACCTTATAGCTCTATCTGTGTTTCTGGCCTGCCAGGAACAGGGAGTTGCTTCTCAGGAGCATCAAACTTTAAAGCTGCCACAAAGACTTGGCAGATTGACCAGCCTTTTCCAGAAAGCTTCCCTCCCTAACACACTGATTAAAGTCTGCCAATGGGAGGTTGGTACGCCGGCTGTAAGCATTGCCTGCATAGCATGTCTTTAAAAGTCCCTTCTGACAGATGTTATTTTGCAGTTTTGGGCAGCTCGGAACTTTTGAAGTACTGTGTGGGTGTGGATGTCAGACAGACCCACACATTCTTTTTCCATGCTTGTGGGCAGAGGGGAATCCCACATGCCCCTGGCAGCCAACTGTGTGTGCATCCAACACTGGCACGGCACGGCACTGCACAGGCACACAACTTCCTCATTTTGCATGTTCCTCTGCAATCACTTTGGTTGGACAATATTTTTAAGAGAATTGAAAATGGTTTGCAAGAGGTAGTGGGGGATCAACATGGCAGTTTCGTTTCCCATGATGTACAAACACACACACACACACACACACCTTTGCCTCTGATACGCGGGGGAGGGGGCCTTTGCAAGAGAGAGCCAATAGGCAGGCAGGATACTTTAACCCTTTCCTTTAATCTGGTGGGTTTCTTTTGCAGAAGGTTTGGGTGAGCGTTCAGGAGTAGATGGACACTACAGCTCACATAGCGTGCTGACCAAGCCAGTTGGGTATCACCTTGCCATATGTGACTTCAGAGGAGTGCCTGAGAACAAGAAACCTTATCTGCTGTTCCTAATCTTTCGTATTCCACAGTTGGAAAGTCATTGTCCTGTTGGGATTCTGTGCTGTTAGATCCCCCCACCCCCAGCATCTAAATATGGCCACTGCTAATGGAGACAGAAAAGTGAGCATGATAGCTTATTTGTTAGATCCAGCAATCAACAAATACTTAAATGTCTGGATCCAGAATTGTTTCCCCCACCCACCCACACACAGAGGGGAGCTGTGTGAGAAAGCACTCTAAGGACACAGAATCCCCCACTGCTTCTGCAGTTCATGGGGTGGCTTCAGAGCTTACTCATTAGCTTGTTTGCACTCATTATCATACAATGGAGTTAATCCTGTGATTGTTTCCTTATCTTTATAGTCAAAGCTGCTTCTCACATTGCAATTTAAAGAGATATATAGACGATGGGGGGGGGTGTTACCAGCTGCAGGTTGGGAAATACTGGGAGGTTTTATGGGTGGAGCCTAGGGTGGGGTTTGGGAGGGGGTGGACCTCATTTGGAAATAAAGCCATAGAGTTCAACCCCAAAGTGGCTGTTTTCTCCAGGGGAACTGATATCGTCTGGAGATTGGTTGTAATTCTGGGGGGGATCCCCAGGCCACAACTTGAGATTGGCAACCCTGTGGGGAGGTTCTGCTAGGGATGCTTTAGGAGCATCACAAGTGCGAAACAGCAAAAGCCTAAATACTAGCAGTCGAATGTGTTTAAACTCAAGCAACTTAATTTTCAAAAAATAAAATCGTGTTTTGTTCCAAGTGCTCATTAGGAGCTGCAGGGCCATGTCACTCACTGGCAAGAGAAAGCAAAAATATACAGGTCACATTCCTCACAGTTGCCCTGAAAGAAATAAACCTTCTTGCTGAGGATGCTACAGTTTTTTCCTTTTGTTTCCATAAAAGGGCAGCAACTTCCTTTCTGAATTCTTTTTTTAATGGGAAAACTGAAAAATTCAGGGAAGGACTGTCGAATCTCTTAGACCTCTACAGCGTTGTCCTTCTGCTGCAGCCAGGGCCCTACTGTGTGTAATGTGCAATCTGGAACTCAGAAGGGAAACTTTTCTTTAATCTCCATTTCTGGCAGACTTACTTAGAATGTGATAACATGAGCTCTGGAGTTGAGTCAGAGAGCAAAAGTTAAGCCACTCCTTCCGATTAATTGCCACTTAGGAATGCACATTTCCCATCCTATTGCTAGGAACACTTTATGTGCCTCTTGTTTGACTAGCACTTTTCTGCCATCCTATACAATGCTCATATCTTCAAGAGGAGAACTGTTGAGTTTAAGTATTTACAACTGCTATGTTTGTATGGTTCTTTAAAAACACACATGTATGTTTCCTGTTCTAAAAATAGCAAGAACAGGCAGTCTTTCAGATTCAGTAATGCTTGCTTACCGTAAATGTGTACCTGTGTATTTATTTAGAGTTTTTGAATTAGAAAGGGTTAAACCTTGTTTAAGAGACACCTTGGACAAGCCTGCATTTTATATTTTATATCTAATGTGAGATTCAGCCCCTAGATTAAAGAGGAGAGCTGGGTAGGCTTAAGGTATGACAATATATTATAAAAAGGATGCATGCAGCATGGTTTAGCAATTTAATTTTGCTTAAGAGTGGAATAAGAATTTATTACAGCTTTTCCTTTAATCCTTTACATTGGAAAGAATATTTAGGAGCCTTATCTATATTATAGAATCTGTGCCAATGTTATGGTGATTTAGCTGCCATGGCTTTTGTCACGGCTCAGGTGGGGTGTCACCTGACACTGCCACCACTCTGGATTTAGGATCCCTTGAGAAGGCCCAGAGTACCCTTCCAAAACCTTCAGACCTCCCTTTTGGCTGAATAATAGGCATGAGGACCAAGCAGAGTAAACAACATGGAAAGGTTTATTTTATAGGAGGTTAAACAACAAGGTGCAGAATAATAACAGTAAGTGGGTGAAAAGAAAAGAAATCAAATGCCCTAATTTGTCTGAATATACTGCCCCTAGCTCACTATCTCAAGTGGCCTTAGACTACTCACCCTTCCCTTAGGATGAGGGTTTCTTCCCCACAGCGGCCTCTCTGGCCCTGTTCCCTGGGAAGCAACTTTTTCTCTCACACCAGTTTTTTAAACATATGGAGCAGAAGTCCATCAGGGTATAGATGGGAACTCTCAGTCTGGGGCAGGTGATGTACTCTATTCTTGGTGCTGGAGGGGGCAGCAGTGGGAGGGCTTCTAGTGTCCTGGCCCCACTGCTGGACCTCCTGATGGCACCTGGTATATTTTGGCCACTGTGTGACAGAGTGTTGGACTGGATAGGCCATTGGCCTGATTCAACATTGGCTTCTCTTATGTTCTTATGTTCTTAAACTTTAAACCCCTTCTCTCTTCGCTTTCCCCCCCCGCTGGCCAGCTGGGGAAGGGGAGGGGAGGCTTTTGAAGCCTCCCCCCCATTTTGCTTCCCCTTCTGACATCACTTCTGGTGATGTCAGGGCATGGCATATGCTAATGAGCTATTATGCTAATAGCCTAGTAGCTTATTAGCATACCTTATGCTAATGAGCTCCTGCAGCTCTTTTTCTACGAAATGACCCCTGATCTTAGCCATTGCTGGGCAGCTTGTCAGAAGTTATGAGAAGATAACACTGATAACTAATTAGAAGTAGTCTCAGAGGTGGCTGTGTCGGTCTGCAGCAGAACATATTGAATCCAGTAGCACCTTAAAGACTAACAAGAGTCTTCAAATCAAAGAGGATTGTTTTTTGGTAGGCTCCTGCTTAAAAAAACAAAAACTGAACCCTCTGATGGGGGGAGGGGGCGTCTGCCAAGCAAGGCATTGCCCCCTCTGGGTCAGTCTATTGGAATATCATAGATTTCCTCCTTAAATTGAATCTTGGGTCCTAGTAATATTTAATATGTCTATGGAGGCATAAGGCTAGCCTGGTCTTGTCAGATCTTGGAAGCTAAATAAGGTTGGCCCTGGCTAGTATTTGGATGGAAGACCACCAAGGAATACCAGGGTCATAACATGGAGGCAGGCAATGGCAAACCACCTCGGAAAGTCTGTTGCCTTGAAACCCTGCGGGGTTGCCATAAGTCAACTGTGACTTGATGGCGCTTTCCACCACCTCATGGAGGTATAAGTTGGAAGCAACTTGACGCACGGTGGAGGCTGAGGTTCACTGGAATATAGTTTAAGACTTGATGATGTATCTAACTTTTCACAATGTGTGTGGGATTTTCCTCCCCAGTGCAATAGCTTCCATCCTAAGAGCATGGCTAGACCAGTGCTCTGAAGACTTCCAGGAGCCACCCCATTACCTTTGTTTGCGGAAACTTTTGGATTATCTGACACGGACCATGCCAGGGTCAGACCCAGAAAGAAGGGCACAACACCTGTTGGAGCAGTTTCAGAAACAAGAACTGGTGGACAACAGTAAGTATAGTATCTCCAGGTATCTCAGAATGCAAGAACCAGTTCTTGAACTCAAATGCTGTGTATCATTGCACTGCTTCATTCCATAATGGTTTGGTTTTGATTGGGTTAAATGGCATAAGCAGCCACAGAGGACTGTGTACTGAATCATGCGCTTGGGTGAACCAACCAATTGTCTATTTCTGCTGTTGTTTAGTAGGGTGGAAACCCAACTCTGACTGGCAAGTAACATGCTTAGTGCTTCTCACTGAAAATTATGAATGCTGTCATGTCTAACACTCTGCTGCACTTTGAAGTTGTTAGAATGACTGTAGCCTTAATTGTTATTATTAATGGCTGGCAACTTGCAAGCCTTCAAAGTAAACTCATAGTCCTACCCTAATCTGATTCCCTCCCCATTCCTAAAATAACCTCTGTGATATGACTTCCGTGTGACCAAATAGCTTTTTGGGACTGAGGCCTTTATGCCATGAAATTTTGTTCCTTAGCTGCTGTTATGACAAAGGGAAGCGTCTGTGGCTGTTTTTTCCTATCTGAGTGGCTGAGCTGCTGACATACAAGGACAATAGGAAAATTTACGTTTACCGGGTCAAAGAGCTACTGAACTGATTGTGAACAGTAGTGACACTGGAATGCTGTGTGCGTTGACAAGTCTGATAAACAGCCCTCCCCCTTCCCAAGACTGAACGTTTCCTTTGGGCATAATTAGCATAGCTAGAAGGCTATTGGAATTGGTGTGAAATGAATCTAACAATATATCCCCAGCCAGCTTTTGTGGAAAAACCGTAGGAAATGGACAGGAAGCGATAATGCCAGAGAACAGAAGAATGCAGTAAAGAGCAGTGATTTTTCCTATGTTAAACGTCATCTCCTTGAACATTCCAGAAATGACATATGACTCAAACTTAGTACCAAATTAATGTACTTTTTTTTTTTTAAGCCTTGCTGCGTTGGACCTAAATGGTTCCTTTCATTTAAAAAATTCTCAAATCCATGAGGATTGCTGATTTCTATCTAACAATGTTCTTTTCTGGAGTTGTTTCTAGCAGGCCAAACAAAGAAAACGTAGATACTGAGTTCTATATTTAGATCTTTGCAGGATGAGTGGTCTTTCATTGGCTGAAGTGGACATTATGTTTCAGCATAGTATTCAGCACAGCAGGGCTTTCTAGCATTACAGGAAATGTACATGTGCCCAGACACATTTCTGCTTAAGGTGATAGCCGTATGAGCAGTACTAGATAGATAGATAGATAGATAGATAGATAGATAGATAGATAGATAGATAGATAGATATGCACAGACACTTTAATTAAATGTCAGAAAGTATATTTTATCTGTTCTCACAATAGTCTTATATTATGGTAGCTGGGATCCTTGACGTGCTTGCCCTTGAGGAAGAAATGGAGATTGGTGGATCAGAAGAATTCTCTATTTTCCCAGAGGACCTTGTGGCAGAACAGCTAACCTACATGGATGCCGTAAGTATAGAATACACCTCAGAGCATGGCTCAGAGGAAGGCAACCAAGATGACTAGGGGGTTGGAGCACCTTTCCTGTGAGGAAAGGCTGGAAAGCCTGGGACTTTTCAGCCTAGAAAAAAAGACGGCTACGGGGAGACATGATCGAGGTTTAAAAAATAATGCATAGGGTGGAGGAAGTAGATAGAGCTTATTCTCCCTCTCCCATAATATTGGGACACCCAGTGAAATTCCTTGGAAATAGGTTCAGGACAAACTTCTTTAGTCAATGAGTAATTAAACTGTGGAATTCACTGCCAGTGGAGGCAGTGATGCGATAGCTTTAAAAGGGGGTTAGACAGGTTTATGGAAGAGATACCTATCAATGGCTGTTAGCCATAGTGATGACTGAAGGGTAACTCCATACCCAGAGGCAGCAAGCCTCTGAATACCAGTGCTGGGAGGCAGCAGCTGGGGAGGGGTTTGGCCTCTATGCCCCTATGAGCAACTAGGCTGGCCATTGTGTGAAACTGTATGCTGGACTAGATGGAGCACTGGTCTGATCCAACAAGCTCTTCTTCTGTTCTTCTGTTCTCTAGTCTAATGAAATGTGTGCTGCTATTAGTGAGGCGCAAGCCTGTGCCAGACTTTCTGTGCTGGGCTTACGTGTGTCATGCTGGGCTGAGAACCAGACAACTTGATCTTCTATTCTTTATGGGCTTCTTCTGTCCGATAGTCTGCATCTCTGAGGCCATTTGGTCCCTCAAACATCATAGCAGGGTTTTTTTTGTAGAAACTCAGTAGCATAATAGGCCACACCCCCATGTTACCAGAAGTGTGGTCATCCAGCCACACCCACCTTTTGCTTCTTATTCTCTTTACCTTGTTTGTTGTCAAAACCCAGGGCTCTTTTTGTAGCAGGAATTCCTTTGCATGTTAGGCCACACACCCCTAATGTAGCCAGTCCTAGTGAGTTTCTGCTGCTGGGTATGGCCTATTATGCTAATGAGTTCCTGCTGGGCATGGCCACCTCAGGAGCCAGCCGGAACTTCGTTCCTGTGCGTTCCTGCCCAAAAATAGTCCTGCATTATAGTAAGCTCTGTGGTCTTTGCCTTTATTTTACTTATGTCTTCGGCCTGCAGACAGGTGCTTCTGTTTCTCATTAAAATGCAGGCGGAATAGATCCTTGCATGGTGGAACAGTGGCTCAGTGGGAGGGCATTTGCTTTGCTTGCAGAAGGTCCCAGGTTCAACTCCCCATTATTTCCCATTAAAATGAACAGGTAGGTGATGTGACAGACCTCGGCCTGAGACCTTAGAGAGTCACTGCTAGTCAGAGTAGACAACATTAACAGGTCTGACTCTGCCAGGCAGTTTCATAGGTTCATAGATGTTTAACCCGACTATATGGTAGTAGCTCACTGGATTACTTTATCACTCATCTAGTATGCCATTCAGTACATAATGAGAGCACACTTCCCTCTGCTGCTTGAAATGGAAAGCAAGATGGCGGTGGAGGAAAATGCTGTCAAGTCAGAGCTGACTTATGGCAACCCCCATAGGATTTTCAAGGCAAGAGACAAACAGGGGTAGTTTGCCATTGCCTGCCTCTGCGTAGCAACCCTGGACTTCCTTGGTGGTTTCTTATCCAAATACTAATTACGGTCGACCCTGCTGAGCTTCCGAGTTCTGATGAGAGTCAGCTAGCCTGGCCCATCCGGGTCAGCGCTGAAACACAAGATACCCCCTTAAAATTCTCCAGATGTTTGACTGACATTCAGTAGATTTTTAATTTCTGTCTGTCTTCATACCTGTTGTATTTTTATCTCACCCTCCTGCAGAGAGTATTTCAACAGGAGCTGATAGCTGTCAGGCAGTAATAGTTGCATTGGACAAACAGCCACATCAATATTTGGCAGTATCTGATGGCTGACAAGCAGTAGCAGTTAGGGTAGGCAGTATCTGAAAATGACTTAGCACACAATTCGACAAATTAATTTAAACCAATCATTTCGATCAATTCTGGTGAGTTCCAGTGCTCAAAGAGACTTTTCCATACAGTGGATGCAACAAATGGGATCAAATGAGATCCAGCATGGTGCAGTGGTTAAGAGCGTCGGACCGGACTTCCGGTCGGAGAAAATGGCGAATTGACACACTTTGCGAGTTGTGCAGAGTGTACTGCGGCATCTGACGACAGTCTGGGCTCTATTTGGCCCAGCGCAGCACTCTCCAGGCGGGGGAGTGGCAAGCAAGCAGCGAAGCCTGAGGGGGGTTGAGATCGGTGTGGATAAGCTTCGGAGGAAGCTTGTTTACACTTTGATCTCCCTCCGTGAAGAGGGCAGTTGCAAATCAACTCTACAGATGCCAGCCGGGCTGAGAATTCAGCATAAATTCGCCATCTACCGATCTCTTTATCATCTGATTAACATCGTTTATAGAAGAAGCACCGCGAAACCCCGAGACTACAAGCAAGGTAACAAATAAACGATTAAGCGCTTACCTGTTTAAAGGAGACTGTGATATTGAAACGTACGGATAAGCGTTGAAACCTTTAAGGAACCACTTCGTTTGAATTAAAAGTAAAAAGAAAGCTTTCCGTTAGAGAAAAAGGCTGAAAAGAGACTTTGTTTTGCATTCCTGTGGTCAGCCAAGTCTAAACGTTACGTAGTAGAAACGAAACTAACTGTGACTCTGTGATACAGGAAGTGGGCTAGAGTGGAGGTTTTTAGAGGCTGCTGTGTTTGAAACGGAGGGACATTTTATTGTGTGACACCACCTTTACCGGAAGTTGGATTACAGAGACGGACAGGTGAGCAGGAAGTTTGAAAGGAGCCTACTCTAGCCGAAAAACCATAGAGAAATTGCGCCCGACATTTTGGGGAGGACTAAAATTTAAAATGTTATTTTCAAGCCGAAAAAGCGCTTAAACAAGTTCTAAAGGTGGCGATTTGGCTTGAAGATTGCTAATATAAAGTTTGATTAACATTGAAGTGGCCTCCAAGACGGATTTGAGAACAAGACCTAGAGCTGCTTCATCACCCAGTCCAAGAATGACTGCAAAGGAAAAAAAAGAGTGGCAAGCAGCTATAGAAGCGATGGAGAAACGGATGACGGAGAATCTTGGAAAACAAATAGAATCACAGTTGCAACAACAATTGGAGCAAATAGAGCAAGTGCAAATTCAAGTACAGAAAAAAATATGGAAGAATTGAAAGAACTGGTACTTGCAGAAGTGTCAGGGATTAAAAAAGATACAGAAGAACTTAAAAAGGAAGTCAAAAGTCTGGTGACAAAATCTGAAGATATGGAACAAAAGGTTAAAAAAACCTTGTCAGAAAATGCAAGGTTGGAGACCATGATGGATTACAGGGCTACTCAGAATCACTTGAGATTGAGAGGGATAGAAGAGGAGGAAGATCAAGATCTACGGGCCCTAGTAATTAAGACATTGACAACTTACATAGGGGAAGATGAAGGAGATTTGGATGCAGACTTTGACTTGATTTACAGAGTAAATTCAGCTTATGCCAAAAGAAAGCAATTACCCAGAGATGTAATTGTTCAATTTGTGACAACAAAGATGAAGGAAGACGTTTTCAAGAAACAATTTTCACAACCGTTGGAAATTAATGGAAAGAAAATAATAATCTTGAGAGAAATTCCGAGATCAATTCTACAAGATAGAAAGAAATTCAAGAAATTGACAGACAGGCTAAAAGAAATGAATATTAGGTTCAGATGGGAGATTCCATATGGACTTACATTCATGTACAACTCGGTGAGATCAACTCTTAAATCTGAAGGAGACTTATATAGATTTAAAGCGAACAATCTGGACGATTTTAAAGATATTTAATTTAACACCATTATGGATTACAAATTTTTATCTTGGAACGTAAATGGATTAAATTCACCAGGTAAAAGAAGACTGGTGAATCATTGGCTGGAAAAACAAAAATGTAATATAATTTGTTTACAAGAAACACACATAAGAAAACAAGACGACAAATATCTGACTAATAAAAAATTGGGAGAAGAATTTCATTCTTCAGCAGTTAACAAGAAAAAAGGAACAGTGATTTATATTTCAAAAGATTTGGATCCTAAGCAAATTTTTTCCGACAAAGAAGGAAGGTATGTTGGCGTGGAAATCTGTATGGATAGAAAAAAGACATTGCTTGTTAATATATATGCACCCAATGGTGCAAAAGAGACCTTTTTCAATGATTTGACTAAAGAGTTGGAATGTTTAAATTATGACCAAATTGTTCTTGCGGGAGACTTTAATGGTACAGTGAACAACACATTGGATAGAAAGTCCAAAGCAAGTGGGGAGACAGTTGGAAAGTTACCAAAAAATTTCTTTCAATTGATGAAGCAAGAAAAATTAGAAGATGTTTGGAGGAAGTGGAATCCTAAGACTAAGGACTACACGTTTTATTCGAATAGACATAATTCTTTTTCTCGAATTGATATGATTTGGATGTCAGAGGAGATGGCGCAAAAAACTTATAAAATACAAATTCTACCGAAAATTAACTCTGATCATAATCCCCTACTTTGGATATCTAAAGCAAAACCTAAACAGCTATTTTGGAGAATTAATGAAGATTTACTGGATCAAAAACAAATTAATGAAATTTTAAAAAAGGAAACGAAAAGTTTTTTTGAACTGAATTTGAATAAAGGCACGGACATACAAGTTGTATGGGATACATACAAAGCAGTAATCAGAGGCATGCTTATCTCTCTGAACTCCAAAGATAAAAAGCAAAAGATTCAGCAACAGAAAGACCTTCATGAAAAAATTCGACAAAAAGAAAAGGAACTAAAAAAAAGACCAGGGAAGAAGAAAATTATTAAAGAGATCCACTTCCTGCAAGATCAGCTGAATGTTCTTTTGAACAGAGAATTATATTGGAATTTAAAAAAATTACAGCAAAAAGCATTTGAGGGTGCAAATAAACCAGGAAAGTTTTTGGCATGGCAATTGAAAAATAGAAAAGATAGGAACTTTATATCCAAGATTGTTGAAGATGGAAAGGAGGTGATGAGCCTGAATGGTATAAAAAGAGCTTTTTTTAAATACTACGCCAAACTATTCCAAAAGAAAGGAATTGACCAACAGAGAATCAAGAAATATTTGGAGACGATTGAAGTTCCAGAGCTGGGAAAACAAATTAAAGAACTATTAAATGGTTTAGTAACGAAAGAAGAAGTGACAATGGCGATAGAAGACGCAAAGTTGGGCAAAGCTCCAGGACCAGATGGCTTTACAGCAAAATTTTATAAGAAATTTAAAGAGGAGCTAACCCCTATTTTAGTACTTCTGTCAAATGAGATAAGACAGACCAAGCGGATCCCAGATTCATGGAAGGAAGCAAACATTTCATTGATACCTAAAGAAGGTTTGGATTTGACTCAAGTAAAGAACTATAGACCAATATCGCTATTAAATAATGACTACAAATTATTTGCAAAAATAATTTCAGAGAGACTGAAAAAATATTTGAAAGATACGATAGCGGAAGAACAAGCGGGATTTTTACCAAATAGACAAATTAGAGATAATCTAAGAGTGGTGATAGATGCAATTGAATATTATGACAAGCATCCTGAAAAAGAAGTTGGATTCCTCTTCTTAGATGCGGAAAAAGCTTTTGATAATTTAAATTGGGAGTTTATGCTGCAAGTTATTGAAAAAATGAATATTGGACAGTCCTTTTTAAACATGATTGTGGCAATATATTCAGAACAAAAAGCGGCTTTGAATATAAACAAAGAAAAGACGGACTTCTTCCGAGTCCAAAAGGGAACACGTCAAGGCTGCCCGTTATCCCCGTTGTTGTTTATTTGGATATTGGAAATATTATTGACAGCGATAAGAAAAGATGACAGTATTGAAGGACTTACAGTGAAAGGTTTCGCCTATAAATATAGGGCATTTGCAGATGATGTAATGTTTATGATTCAAGACCCAATTGAGAAAATACCACAATTGATGGAAAAAATTGAAGAATTTGGTTCAGTTGCGGGATTTTATGTTAATAAAAATAAAACTAAAGTGATGTGCAAAAATATGACGAAACAAAGACAAACAGAACTTCAAGAGAAAATACAATGTGAAGTAGTCACAAAGACTAAATATCTTGGAATTGATTTAACCATGAAAAATATTGACTTGTTTAAAAACAATTATGAAAAGGTGTGGCATAAGATTCAGCAGGATATGAAGAAATGGGATACTTTGAATTTATCATTGATGGGAAGAATCGCGACTGTAAAAATGAATATCTTGCCGCGTTTGATGTTTTTGTTTCAGACTATTCCAATACTAAAACAAAGGAAAATATTGGATTCGTGGCAGAAAGAATTATCCAAATTTGTATGGGCAGGAAGAAAGCCAAGGATTAAAATGAAAATTTTATGTGACGCAAGGGAGAGAGGAGGCTTACAACTACCAAACTTAAGACTGTATTATGATGCCGTCTGTTTAACATGGTTGCAACAGTGGATTAATTTGGAGAATAAGAAGTTATTGGCCCTTGAAGGACATGATAATAAATTCGGATGGCATGCATATTTATGGTATGGAAAAGTAAAAATGGATAAATTTTTTAAACACCACTTTGTAAGACAATCACTGTTCGAGACATGGACGAGATATAGAAAATTCTTCTCGGAAGAAAGACCACTTTGGATTGTACCAGCTGAAGTAATTAATCCGTATTCAAGAAATCAAGGGTTAGATTGGCTACCCTATAAAAGTCTTTTAAAATTTGAAGGGAAAAATTTTGTGTTAAAAGATAGATTTGATGTTGAATTTGAATATGATTGGTTGAAGTATAGACAGATTTATGATCTATTTAAGACCGATAAAAGAGAACATGGTTTTAGAGAAAAGAATATTGAAATTGAAACTGTATGGCTTGAGAAAGATAAAAAAATGATTTCTAAACTGTACAAGGTGTTATTGAAATGGTATACTGAGGATGAGGTTGTAAAGGAGCAAATGATAAAATGGGCAGTAAATGTTAACAATGAGATACTAATGTCATCTTGGGAATATTTGTGGAAAAAATCAATGAAAATTTCAACGTGTGTAAATGTTAAAGAGAATTGTTATAAAATGATGTATAGATGGTATATGACGCCTAAAAAAATTGCTATTATAAATGAAAGTATGTCTAACAAATGTTGGAAATGTAAGAAACATGAAGGGTCTTTTTACCATATGTGGTGGACATGTGATAAAGCAGTAAAGTATTGGACTGAGATCCACAATGAGATACAAAAAATTTTGAAATGTACTTTTAAGAAAGACCCACAGATGTTATTGTTAGGTCTTAAAATGGAAGAAATAAATGTAGCCAAGAGAACACTATTATGGTACTTGATTACAGCAGCTAGACTGACTTTTGCTCAATGTTGGAAACAAGATAAAGTACCCGAAACATGGGAATGGATTAAAAAGACGTTGTTTATGGCAGAAATGGACAAATTAACAAGAAAATTAAACAACGAAGAAGACGAAACCTTTTTCGGAGACTGGAAGGACTTTCAAGAATACTTGTTGAAGAATTGGGACGTAAAACGTGGTTTGATTTGTTTTGACAGTTATTGAGGAGAAGTGGAAAGAGACTCAGATTTTTGAATTGTTACCATTAGTAAAAGAAATATGCTTAGCAGTAAATGTAATTGTACAAGAGAAATATCAAGGGGGTTGGAGCAGTGCGGGAAGCCTTGTTTGGGGGGAGAGGGAGAAAGAAAAATGGATATGTATTGGTTTGTTTAAATTGTATGAACATGTGATATATCCAATAATAAATTGTATTTTAAAAAAAAAAAAAAGAGCGTCGGACCCTAATCTGGAGAACTGGGTTTTATTCCCCACTCTTCCACATGAAGCTCACTGGGTGGCCTTGGGTCAGTCACAGTTCTCTCAGAATTCTCTCAGCCCCACCTACCTCACAAGGTGCCTGTTGTGGTGAGAGGAAGGGAAGGCTATTGTCAGCTTTTGGTTAGTGAAGAGCAGAGTATAAAACCAACCACTCCCCCTCCCCCTCCCCCTCTTCATCTTCAAAACGTTCAAGAAAGCAGCAGCTGTGTAAGAAAATGTGCTCAGTTCAGACACCATATCACGTGACAGTTTGTGCTAACCATGTCAGAACCCAAATAATGTTTTTGACTTCCTAGTATATAGGTCTGCAATGATTTAGAGTTACTTGTCCGCTTTCATTCTATACTCAGCCTTCCCATTTCAGTGATGCAGGAACCTTTAGACATCAAGTGATGGCTATAACCATGGTTTGTCAATTCAGACATCAGGCCAAACCATGGCTTGAAAACCCACTTCACACCAGGGTTTCTGTTTCTGATTTGTTGCCCTGTTGTAAACCATAGTTCATCATTTCAGGTATTATACTAAACTCTTTTTTCTGAAAACAATTGTCCCATCAGTTAGATCTGCTAACCTTCTTAGTATTCATAATAAAAAAACTTATTCATATCTTTGAAAACAGGGCAGAAAACCTGCTCAGAACTGTTTCAGAATAGTGGCGGACTGAAATTGTCAGTTTTTAAGATCTATTTTTAAGTGTATACCCACAACTATAACAAGTGGATCATACCTATGCTGAAGAATTTAACTTTTCTAGTGTTCTTGCATTGTTTAAATACACAGAGACTGAAACTCCACATATCAGATATTGCCAGTGTTGTACATGGGCATATCTGATAGCACACCTTGCTTCCAAAATTGCTTAATTTTGGGTGGAAAGGATAGGTTCTCATTTCCTTCTGTGCAATTGTACTGTTCATAATAGCACTCAATGTATGAGCAAACTCCACTCATGGATGTCCAACTGGGAGCATTAAAAGGTTTATAAAAATTGGGCTGGGTTTTTATGAAAGCACACTGCCAGAAGTCTGGTCCGCTAATGCAGGTTGTAAATATTTATCTGAGTCCAAACAGAAATAATTTGGCTGCTCTCCTCTCTACACTAGTGGATGGAACTCAGAATTATTAATGGGATTCCAGCTGTTAGGTTGTTCTTCAGTTGATACTAACAAGTTTCAGAAAGGAACCAGCTTGCCAAGAGATTCCCAGTGCAATAAGTAAACCGCTTACCCAACAATAGTGTAAACAAGAGAAAAAGTGGAGAAAAAAAAGTAACACCAAGGTAGCATGCCAAAGAAAGACGGCGTGTGTGGAGACAACCACCTTGAACTCAAGCTGTAGTGTTTGGCGTAGCAATTCCCACTGCTGAGGATTCAAGCTTCTAGTTGGGATTTGTTTCTCCGACAGTTGTAAAAAGCCCTGCCGGCAGCAAAACAGAGCTCAGACTATGTGCACGATTTGTCCAGGTGTGCATATATATCACCATTTAGAGTCATAGTGAACATGGCAATGATATTCCGAGGCTGAATTTGTAGGGGAAGAGCCATGCCTTATCTGTAATAAAATACTAAGTGATAAATCTGTTCTTGTGTCAGAATTGAAGTGTGCCCTTCAGTTTTATATCAATGTGCCTCAGCTGGGAGAATTTTTGGAACTACCTGCATTGGACACAATGGCCTATATCTTACCACATCACTTATCAAAGTTTTAAAGCTTTCCTTTGGTTTTGGGAGCCTTCTTCAGAAGGAAATGGCTCTTTTGCCAAAGGAAGAGCCACTTTCATCTGGGGGAATGCTGAAAACTTTGCTGAGCAGAGGGACAGGATACGGGCTACTACTTTTAACAGGAATGTACAGTGCTCTTGCTTGATGACCTTTTTTGTTGGTGTTCTTTTAGAAACTGTTTAAGAGAGTGGTACCACATCACTGTCTGGGCTGCATCTGGTCTCGGAGAGATAAGAAAGAAAACAAGCACTTGGCCCCCACCATCAGAGCCACCATTGCACAGTTCAATGCTGTGACCAAATGTGTCGTTAATACCATCCTGAATGGCAAGGAACTGAAAACGCAGCAGCGAGCCAAGATCATAGAGAAGTGGATCAATATCGCACATGTAAGCAGCCATTTTTAGGGATGGACATGGAGTTCGTGGCGACCCATGGACCTAGCCCCAGATTGAGCTGGCGCCACATGAACCAAACTGGTCTGGCAAGTTTGGTTCCCCCTTTCTCCCAGCCATGGCTCGCCGCAGCTGGGAGAATCTCCCTGGAAGGGGCTCCCACCTTTCTCCCAGCTGCAGCTCACCATGGCCTGGACAAAGGGGGCGGGGATCACCCTGGAAGGGACTCCCTTTTCCATCTTTCTCCTGGCTGCAGCTCATAATGGCCAGGAGAAAGGGGGTGGGGATTGCCCAGGAAGGGGCTTCATTTAACCCTTCAGTTTTGCTCCCCGCTGCTTCAAGGTGGGGGGGAACCAGAGGGTTAAATATGGGGGTGAAGTGTCTCTCACTTTCCCCTCCTTTCTGCTCGCCCAGCTGTCTCTGTCTGTCTTGCACAACCCGTTTAAAGGTGCTGCACAAGGGAGCCTGAGACAGCTGAGCAGGTGGAGTGAGACCAAAGCCCCAAACAGCCAAGCCAAACCAGCCAGAGCCCAGTAAATGTTTGGGGAATGTGTTTTCCCCGAACACTGGTTCCTGAATCCTGAACCGGCCCAAGTTCAGCCCAAAATTTTGCTCATGAGCCAGTTCATACTCATCCTTAGCCATTTTGTTCCATTTGATTCCTTGAATTTCCAAAGAAAAGGAGTAATTACAAAATAGTGGTGGAAAGTGCTGTTAAGCAGGAGTCGACTTATGGTGACCCCATAGGCATAGGATTGCTATGCAGACACAGGCAATGGGGAACCACCTGTTTGTCTCTTGCCTTGAACCCCCTATGAGTAGGACTCTTTTTGTAGCAGGAGCTCCTTTGCATATTAGGTGACACACCCCCTAATGTAGCCAATCCTCCAAGAGCTTACAGAGCTCCTCTTACAGGGGCTACTGTAAGCTCTTGGAAGATTGGCTACATTAGGGGTGGGTTGCCTAATATGCAAAGGAGTTCCTGCTACAAAAAGAGGCCTGCCCATAGGGGTTTCAAGGCAAGAGACAAACAGGTGATTCCCCATTGCCTGTGTCTGCATAGCAATCCTGAACTTCCTCAGTGGCCTTCCATCTGAGGACTAACCAGGGTCGACCATACTTAGCTCCTAAGATCTGATGAGATCGGGCCAGCCTGGGCCATCCATGTCAGGGTAATGATGAAACGCACAGGGGCAGTGGTTTCAGCTTAATTATTTTTGGAAGCCATTCCTTCACTAATCCTGGATTTTACTCCTGGGGTTTAGGGTAGCTTGTTGTCATTGTTAACTACATTTCTGACCCACAAGGAGCCCACATAGGACACTGTGAGCCCAGAGAGGCCAGAGGAATTTGACTGACTGGCTTAAGGATGCTCAGTGAGGTTTCTGGATGAGCACAGATTTGACTTCAGGTCTTCCCGGTCCACATTCAGTGTTTAACCACAAGTGTCCACTGGGAAATTCTCCTACGCAAACCCAGTGCAATGAGTGGGTTCTAAGGCCATTGCCTTAAGCACCGTCTGTCAGAGCTGTAGCTATTCCTTTTCCGTCACAGCTGATAAGAAACCTCTGTGTACCTGAGAAATGAGATTGGATCCTGCAGAAAAATTATGCTTACAGAAGGGATGGTGCTTTTCAGTGCTTTCCCTCTCCTGCTGCTCATGTTCTGGGGGGGGACTGTCCCTTGTAGCAGCATTTGAGGGGGCATTTGGGGCTGCAGAGGGAGGTACTCAGTAGATACATGCATCGAGGTTGTCTCAAGCACCTTGGAAGGAGGAGCTACAAACTGTATTCATGTGCAGACGAACAAGTCTGACTCAGCCCAAAGCATTTCAGTACCTGAAGTGGAAAATTCAAATGGCACCTTCCTTTTAAATATGGGAAGGGCCATGGCTGAGTGGTAAAGCATCTCCTTGGCTTGTAGAAGGTCCCAGGTTCAGTCCCTGCATCTCCAATAAAAAGGACCAGGCAGTAGGTGACGTGAAAAACCTCTACCTGAGACCCTGGAGAACCACTGCCAGTCTTGAGTAGACAATACTGACCTTGGTGGACCTACAGTCTAATTCAGTATAAGGCAGCGCAATGTGTTCATGAGGAAGTCCCACTCTACTGATAGAAGTCCCTCCCATCATCAGAGATTTACTGTCAGGTTTCTGTTATTTTCCGTAAACAAAACCTAGTAACCAGTAAGTATCAGTGGTCTAAAGTTCTGCTTAAACTTCCATGTACTTCTTCTGAGTCAAATGCCTTCATGCTAGTATGGTCAGCATCAACAGATGTTGGCTATTTTCATTAGTTAACCAGTTTTTCTCTTTCTGTTGCTGACACTTCTCCTCCTTTCCATGTCCAGAACCTTCCATACATGAAGGGCTCTGAGGAACTTGGAAGCTTTCAGAGCTCCTTCCCTTGCAGTTAGTGGGGGCGGAGTTTAGCGAGATCCACAGCAACATGCGTTTAAGTACACACGCTTTAATTCCCTTCAGTTTGGCTGCAGAAGCCCACCTCCTCTGGCATTTAAACTGGAAGTAAAGAATTGACTCAGCACCATCCGTGCAAGAAAACAAAGTCAAAAGTGAAGAAAAGAAGTATAAAGAGCCAAAACCTATATAACATGTTTTCAGAGACAGGGAAGGGTAAGACGGGATTTTTCCCCTTCAAAAAGCTCAGTATTTGCTCAGGTGGTTTTTAGTAGTAAGAATTTTTAGTGGCTCAGATACTCATAAAATAGGAGTTGGCTTGATGAATATTTGTATTTAACCCATCTTGTGTCTCTTAATAATTCCTTTTTCAGGAATGTAGAATCCTGAAGAATTTTTCCTCTTTGAGGGCCATCGTTTCAGCTCTGCAGTCGAACTCCATATATCGGTTAAAGAAGACGTGGGCCTCCGTCGCAAAGTAAGACTTTCCCCCACTGCTCCTTTAAATGGAGGCTTGCATTTACTCTGCAGATTCTCTGAGGGTTGTGCTCTGAGCCTAGGATCATAAAACTCCTTGGACAGGAATGGTCAGACCCAGTTCCTGTACAATGTTCTTCATCTGTTTATTTCAAAAATGATCTGCTGTTTTTCTGTGTAAGTGAAGCTTTCGGGGTGTCTTACATTTAGGGTTGCCAATTCTGGGTTGGGAAATTTTGGGGTGGAGCCAGTGTAAGGTGGGGAGGGTTTGGGGAGCCTCCAAAACAGCCATTTTCTCTAGGAGAACTGATCTCTGCAGTCTGGAAATCAAGTGTATTTCAGGAGATCTCCAGGCCCCACATGGATGTTGGCAACCACATTTTGTTGTTGTTGTTCAGTTGCACAGTCAAGTCTGACTCTTTGCGACCCCATGGACCACATCACACCAGGCCCTCCTGTCTTCCGTCGTGCTCCGGAGTTTGCTTAATTTCATGTTGCTTCGACAACATACTTTGCAATATGTTAAAAACACATATAAGAAATATGAAGTCATATTAAAATGATACGAAAACACTAAAGCTACAACATGTAAGAACCACAGTGATACGGAAAGGAGGGAAGCCATAGACACATGTTTTAAACACCACAGGTTTGAATAGACAGGCCAGAATGTGCCTGATGCCCGTTGATGAAATGGGAGAAGGAAGGCAAAATGCACTGTGTAGCTAGCAAGAACTGGTCGCATTGCTCAGGGTGCCAAGGAAGCCCAGCCTGGCAGCTTTGGTAAAGGTCAGAGCAAGTATTACCATGGCCTGCTGTGGTACTAGGAAATGCCTGTATCTGGTCTCTTTGTAATTTCTGGGAGGTGCCACACAAACTGGCCTGTACCCAGACTTCAGTGCATGGAACATGGAGCTTCCTTCATTCCATCTGTTCCTCTAACTCCTTCCAGGCTCTTGGAAGATCGTTCCCAGGGTCACTAGACCCACACGGTGTTGGGTGCTGGAGGGACAAGGGATTACATTGCTCCTCCCCTTCTTCTGCAAGCACAGCTCCACTTATGGGGGTGGATTGATTTCATCCCCTTATCTCTCTCCTTACTCCAGTCCCCTGCCCTCCCGCATTCACACTGCTATTTCTCTGCACAGGTCCCGTGATCCCGGGAAATGATCTTTCCAAGGGTCAGAAGGGGCTGCAGAAAGAGAGAGAAACATGAAAGGAAACTCCATGTGCCTTCCATGCACAGATGGCTGGATACAGGCCACTGAATACACATTCCTGGACCACCAGTTCAGCACCGGCGATTGCCTTGAATCCCCCAACCAAACAAATTAGCTGGCAGTTTGTTTTAATATGTCAGAGAATCTCAAATTCACTCCGCTTTTCCGCTGCCTAGGGACAGGATGTTGATGTTTGAAGAATTGTCAGAAATCTTCTCGGACCATGACAACTATTTGACAAGCCGAGAGCTGCTAATGAAGGTGAGAAACATTAGATATACCAATAGATCCAGATGGGTAGCCGTGTTGGTCTGAAGCAGCAGAACAAAGTTTGAGGAAGTGTGCCTTGCACACGAAAGCTCATACCTTGAATAAAACTGTGTTGGTTTTATAGGTGCCCCACTGGACCCAAACTTCGTTCTTCAGATGTATCAGTGTTGCACTGGTTCTTACCTTTTAAACCTTATGAGAACAGTGCATTCAGCTTTGTCTCTAAACACTTTCCAGCAAGTTGGTGTCTATCACATGAAAGTAAGTGGGAGAAGGTGCCATCGAGTTGCAACTGACTCAAGGTGACCCCACCCATGGGGTATTCCAGGCAAGAGATGAGCAGAGGTGGTTTGCCATTGCCTTCCTCTGTGTAGCAGACCCAGTCTTCCTTGGTGGCCAGTTCTGCCAAGCTTCAAGTTCTGATGAACTTGGCCTAGCTGGGCCATTTGGGCTGCCCTCACAAGTAAACTGTGGTAGAGATCTTTTGAAACTGTCCATAGAACCCCACCACAGTGCTCAATATCTTTGCTGAGAAAACCTCTGGGTGCTGCTGTATGTTTTTAACCCAAGCGGTCCCGTTTCTTCTATTTGAACTTTTCTGCTATTCTGTCAGGAAAACCCTAGCAACTCACAGCTGCAAAAGCAAATAGGCTGCTGTTTTTGTTGCTCTTGTTTCTGGTGATTTTTTTTTTAAAGTGTAGCCAGCCAAATAGGTCAGTCTTATTAGTTAGCAGAAATGTCAGAATGGGCACCTGTTTAAAATAATCTAGTCCTGTGAAGGAACAGGGTCTTGTTTCAGCAGCTAGCATTGCTCAGTGGCCAGCTTGAGAATGGAGAGTGGAGGTTGATGGGCTGAGGCCTCAAGATAATACTTTGCAGCATGGCCCACTGGTAGATCTTGTTTGCTGCAAATTTCTCTAACAAGATAGTACCTGAGGTGCCAGAGGGCCTTTCTCTGGGGACCATATTTGGTCCAGGGACTCAGCTGAAAGAAATACCAACTTTTAAAAGGTACGAAGAAAGATCTCCGTGATCATGGTACAGATTCAAGTCCTTGAGGGCTAAAAATGCTGAGAGAGACAGAGATGGTCACAGACCAGACCTTCAAGGATATTGTAGAGAGGTTCCACTTTTGTGGGAGGGCAATTGCCTCAGCTGTTGCAGAAGGAGGACAACATAGTTCTGGGAAGGGAGATCCAACTATATTTTGTCACAGTTGGGAGATACTTGTGGGGATGAGAGGCTGTAGAGTTCTCATAGTGGGAGATTCATTGGTTAGGAACATAAAGAGATGGGTTTGAGACATACTTGCCCTGTCTGAAGTTTGTGGAGATCTCATGCTGAAAATAATACAGTGTATGGTGGAGTCTGAGTTGGTGTTAAAGTACATGGAGGCTCCAGCACTGTTGGGAGATGTAATATCTTGAGGGAGAGTCAAGAAGGTCAGATCTCCTCAGAAAGCTTAGACGTTATTTAAACCCGCTGTAATAATTGAGCAGATTGAAATGTACACTACAGATTAGAAAGAGTGTAAAAAAATTCAATTGAATGCCTGTGTGTACGGTTAACTAGCAATATCAGTGAATCCATAGAAGGCAAGGAAGCTTTTATTAAATGACAGAAAGGAGCGAGTTGCTAAAGGAATAAACAATCATTTTCTTTAAAAATCCACCAGGAGGTGAAAACCAGCTGGGGAGGCCAAAAAATCTTTAGACAGCAAAGGTGTGAAAGGAATAAAGAAGAATATGGTGATTGCGTTGAAGCTAAATGAATGCTTTCAACCAGCCTTCTCTGTGGAAAAAAATGGAAGCGAGACCTACATCTAAACCATTTTTTTGGGGAGGGAGGGTGCTTGAGAAGCTATGTCAAATTGCTGACCCCTGCAATTGTGGCTAAAAGCAGCCCAGTGAATAATGGCAACAGGCTAATTATACTGTGATCAGAAGACCAAAAAAAGTATTGTGAAATATGGCTCCCATTCATAAAGTTGTTGGGAAAAGCAGTCTCTGAGGCCTGAGCTGCTGGAATGTTGAAACCAGCATTCTCATTTCCTGACTTGTCTCCTTGTTAGTCAGCAAACCAAAGAGATTAGTCATAATACCCCCCATTCAAGCGAATTAGAAAAACACCAGATGATTACATAATGGACAGGGGAACTGTTTATTAACATGCATTTTGAAAGTTAAGGACAAATAGTCCATTAAAGTGTCCCAAAAAATTAGCAAGTTTTTGTCCAGATATGCTAGATTCAGGGAAGTCCAGAGGTCGGCTGTACTCTTCTGTCCTCTTCAACTGGACCAGAAATATTTTGTAAGCACTCTTGGCTTGTGGCATTTTGGCACAGTCGTTCTCCACAATGCCAGCATACACAAAAGCTCAAGCAGTTCGCCTCCTTAAGCAGGAACATGAACCACATGTTTTCTGGACCGGAGAGAAGGGCGTATAGTTTGCAGTTTGTAGAGAAAATGTTGACAGGATGTTTGGTGTGGTATCTTCCATTATTTGCCCTTTTCTTCCACCCACAGGAAGGAACTTCTAAATTTGCAAATCTGGACAGCAATGTGAAAGAGAACCAGAAGAGAACTCAGAGGCGGCTTCAATTGCAAAAAGATATGGTGAGTTCTTAACTTCATCTGTGAGGTAATTAGGCTATTAAGGAATTACAGTCCCTATCAGAAGCTGCTGTTCTCTCCAAGCAGTATGAAAACATAACCGATATCTACCTTATGTTACCTCACGGTTTTAAGAATAAATGTTGGATCTTCTTCGTGGTCTCTGTGCATCACACCCATGGGACACAGTGCACCTGCGCTGACCTGGTCGGTGTCTATACAAAGCTCACAACGGGATTTTCGCGCCCTCCGCCCCCAGGCATGCGCAGGAACCCCACCGCGCATGCCCAAGGGGCGGGGGCACGGACATCCCGCCAGTTCTCTTCTGACCGCCTCGCTGTTAGCAGCTTGCGTTGGTGTCTCTGAGAGCGATTTACCTCAGTGGAAATCACAAATTTTTCTTCAAAATTTTCCTCAGTTCTTTTCCTCTTTGTTTTTGGATCGTTCCAACTCAACTCCAACAACTTTTTGGAGGATTTTTCTCTCTGGTCTACGGACCTTTCCCCCCCGCCCCACTTCTCCGCCCTTCATCCTGCTGGGTGGAAGGGCTCCTTTCCATTGTTTATGGAAAGTCATAAGTGGGGCTGCTTTAAACGGTGTTCTTCCTGCGGGAGCAAGCTAGCTCTGCGGGATGAGCACACACTTTGTATTCTTTGTCTGGGGGAGACTCACCGGCCTGACGCCTGTTCCATCTGCGCCCGTTTCTCCAACCAAACGAGAAAGAACAGGGCCGCTAGGCTGAAGGTCGCGTTGTGGGAGTCAGCACTCGCTCCTCCAGCTCCCGAAATGGAATCTGATCCTTCTTCTGCGAGACCAGTTGTCTCGACATCGAAGTCGTCTGTGTCGACACAGAAGGATCCTCCAACACCGAAGCCTCCCAAGGTAGGGAAGCCTTCCTCAGATACCGGAGGGACCCCTCCGAAGAAATCGAAATCGAAGGCGACTTCATCCATGTCAACACCGGTGAAGAAGCCTAAAAGGGATAAGGCGAAGGCTCGAGGCTCGAGCAAGACGGGAGACGCGCATAAATCTCACGGTGTGAGTAGCGTTCGATCTCCTAGGGGCTCTGCTAGTGCGGACGCAACTCAGCAACCCCCACGACTGTCCCATCCGACGCCGGAACTGACGAGAATCATCGTGGAGCCCCCGATACAAATCTTGGACTCTCCACCACGTCAGTCTGGACCCCCTGTGTCGACAGCACCTCGGCGTCGTGATCCTCCCCAGTCGATGTCGCCACCTCCTACCGACCTCGATCTGGGTTCGAATGTCCAGGCAATGGGGTCTCGATCCCCCTCGCCAATTTCATGGGCCAGTGATCAATCCGGTCGATCCCGACATCGCCCTCGGGACCGCTCCAGATCCCCATGTCGTCCTGACCACCGTGAGCAGGAATCCTATGGTCCACACTATGACAGGTATCATGCAACCTATCCGTATCGACCTCCGAAGTTCCCCTTCGAGAGCAAGCACGAGATGCCTTACTGGTTTTCTTCGGGCCTGTGGAACTTCCCTGGGTATCCAGATCCTTGGGAACCCTGTCGATACTGCTCGCGCTCGCCTCGCCGCCAGCCCTCGGCGACAGTGTCGAAACCTCCACCGTCTCCTCCTTCTCATTCCGACCGTGCCACTGCTCCACCAATGCCGATGGCCGAGCCACCGATACCGAGACCTCAAGGGTCGAGTTCCAATTCCGCCTCTTCTCGGGGTGACTCCGATGTCGATGATCCGGAGGACGTTCTTTCCAATGTCGAACCCCCCCCAAGCAATCCATCTCCGGGAGCAGCCCGATCTCTCCCTCGGAGGACATGTCCTCATATGGGGACTTAGTAAAGCGTATGGCACACTCTCTTGCCCTGCCTATCGTCCAAACCCAACCATCCGCAGCTGACGAGGTGTATGATATCATCGAGATCGACGCCTCTACGCCGATAGCCTTACTGATGTCCAAACACCTTTTGAAAGCGGTTCAGTCCCCGTGGGCTAAACCATCGTCAGCACCGGTCTTCACCAAGCGTTTAGACCACATGTACCGGGTCCAGGAAGAGGGAACCTCATTCCTCCATCTCCATCCTCGCCTCGAATTCCTTGGTCGTTTCCACATCTTCCAAGACCAAGAGTTCTAACTCTACTCCGTCAGACAGAGAGAGTAAAAAGATCGACGCCTACGGCCGTAGGGTTTACTCTTCTGCAGCCTTGGGGATCAAATCCTCTAATTATTTGCCCTGTTTTGGACGGTACGAGTATGCCTTATGGCAGAGGATGTCTGAGCTCCTCCCATCTCTACCGGAGGACAAGCGCGCCGAGGCAAGATCTATCCAAAAGGAAGGCCTCCTTGTTGCCAAACAGCTCCTGAGCACTGCGAAGCACTCATTGGACGCTTTCTCGACGTCGATGGCTTCAGCAGTATCGATCCGGCGTCACACCTGGCTCCGGAACACCTCTCTGCCTCAGGACACTAGGTCCTATATTGAGGATCTCCCCTTTGACGGGGAGGGCTTATTCCACTCCTCCACCGACGCCGCCTTGCAGGAGATGGACAAAAACATCAAAGCTTCAAAATCTTTGGGAGTTTCAGCACCACAAAAATCCTACAGGCAAAGGTCGTGGTCCCGTTATACTCCCCGTCGTCCATACCCAACGAAGCCATCTCCTGACGCTGTTTGGAGACCCCGCCAGTCCCCAAACTACAACAAGCAATCATATCAGTCCAGACCGAGATCGGGTGCCCAACACCCACAAGCAAGGCCCAAGTCCAACCGCGGGCCAAAGCAGGGTCTTTGACTCCACCCTCTCGATGTCGAGAGAGTTGACCCGCCTCCACCCCTTTCTTTCGACGTGGAGAGCCATAACCACGGACATCTGGGTTCTTTCAATTATAGCCAATGGCTATTTCATCGAGTTTGTCGACCTCCCACCATTACCAACCTTCCGACCCACCCCTCCTTCTACTATTCTTCTCCAGGAGACCAACTCCCTGTTGAAGAAGAGGGCAATAGAACCTGTCTCCAAAACCTCCGAACGGATGGGGTTCTATTCACGGTACTTCACCGTACCGAAACGGGACGGAGGACTACGTCCCATCTTGGATCTTCGGGATCTCAACATCTATATAAAGTACCGAAAATTCAAGATGACGACCCTGCAAGCCCTACTGCCCTTGATACCGCTGGGCGCCTGGATGGCTACCATCGACCTCCAGGATGCCTACTTCCACCTAAATATCCACCCCTCCCACAGGCAGTATCTCCACTTCACAATAGGGGACCATCATTATCAATATCGATGTCTCCCCTTCGGGATATCTACGGCACCGAGGGTCTTCACCAAGACCATGGTAGTCGTCGCGGCCCACCTTCACCTCCAGGGGATCACCATCTTCCCCTATATCGACGACTGGCTTCTCGTGGCCGACTCCCCGATATCTCTTCGCAAGGACACTGCACTCACCCTGCACCTCCTCTCAACATTAGGTCTTCAGGTGAACCTGCAAAAGTCCTGTCTCCACCCGTCTCAAAGGGTACAATTCATCGGGGCGCTACTCGACACTGTGGCTGGCAAAGCCTTCCTACCGATGGACAGAGCCCAAACCCTGTCCAACTTAGCAACATCGGTTCGAGACTCTCCATCCTCGACGGCGTACGCCATTCAACGCCTCCTCGGCCACATGTCCGCCACAACTTCGGTCCTCCCGCAGGCGAAACTCCACATGAGGCCTCTTCAACTTTGGTTTCTGAACAGTTTCCGTCCACACCGCATGCCTCAATCAAAAATCCTAATCCCAACACAAACCGTGCGGGACTCTCTCACCTGGTGGACTATTGTCCCCAATCTTACCAAAGGTGCCCCTTTTTCTCCCCCCACCCATCATCACACCCTAACGACAGATGCCTCCTTATGGGGATGGGGGGCCCACCTCGATGGCATCAGTGTGGGATACCGGTGGGATGCTGCCACCAGGAAAAGGCATATAAACTACCTGGAACTGCTGGCCATTTTTCTGGCTCTTCGAGCTTTTCAGCGCGTCTTACGGGGCCATTGTGTTGCCATCCTCACCGACAACACCACGGCACTCAGCTACCTGAATCGACAGGGAGGAACCATCTCCAGGAGCCTCTGTGGGCTTGCAATCGACCTCTGGAACTGGTGCGTTGCCAACGACATTGTTCCCGTGGCCAAACACATTCCTGGAGTTCTCAACACCGAAGCGGATCTGATCAGCAGAGGCCACGCTCACCATCACGAGTGGGAACTGAATCAGATCTACCTCCAACCACTCTTCGACCGTTGGGGGACCCCAACAATAGACGTGTTCGCCTCGCGGGAGAACACAAAATGCAAATATTTTTGCACCCAGGGAGGCAAGGACCCTCTTTCTTTAGGGGACGGTCTGCTGGTACCTTGGACAGGCCCGTTCTTGTACATGTTTCCTCCACTGCCCCTACTCCTCAGAGTAGTACACAAGGTGGCCAGATCTCGACCAAATTGCATCCTGGTGACTCCGTGGTGGCCCAGGCAACCCTGGTTCCCCACCCTACTGCATCTGGCGGGGAACAGATTCCACCATTTCCCCAGAGTGCGAGATCTCCTCATCACCGAAGGGGGCAAGGTACTCCACCCGGAGGTGAACAACCTAAAGTTAACGGCCTGGAGGCTCCAACCTTGAACTTCTCCACCCGGGTTGCAGAGGTCCTCTGTAATGCGAGGAAGGAATCGACCCGCTCATCTTACCGCAGAAAGTGGGAAAAGTTCCTCTCGTACTTGGACAAGTCTACAGACAATCCAACCACAGTGGGCCTGGACAAAATTCTGGACTTCCTTCTACTCCTTAGAGACCAGGGTCTATCCCACTCATCAGTCAAAGTCTATTTGGCGGCTATCTCCGCCTACCACCAGGGCTCGGAGGGAAGTACAATTTTCTCCCACCCAACCGCTAAGCGGTTCATGAAGGGCCTCATTAGATTGTACCCTCCTGTGGCCCCACCTACAGAATTGTGGGACCTACCACTGGTATTAAGACAACTTACCAGACGGCCGTTCGAACCAATGGCCACTTGTGACCTCAAGTACGCGGCGTGGAAAACGGCCTTCCTAGTGGCTGTCACCTCAGCCAGAAGAGTTAGCGAGCTCATAGCGCTCCGCCATGATCCACCCTACCTGGTTTTCCTTCCAGATGGCGTACGTCTGGTACCGGACTTGACTTTCGTTCCGAAGATTGTTTCAGAGTTCCATCTCAATACTGAAATACTCTTACCAAATTTCTTCCCACATCCAGAAAATGACGGGCAACGCTTGCTCCACACCCTGGATGTCAAGAGGGCACTCCTCTTCTACCTGAACCGGACTCAGCCAACCAGACGTGACAACTCGCTGTTCCTATCATACAGCTCGCCCTCCCTAGGGCTCCGCATCACGTCTCAACGACTTTCCAAGTGGATTGTCGACACGATCCGGCTGTGCTACACGCTAGCCAAAAAGTTGCCTCCCTCTCGTCTGAGGGCACACTCAACTAGGTCCATGGCGACCTCAACGGCCTTTCTGAAGGGCGCATCTCTCTCGTCCATCTGTAGAGCGGCTACGTGGTCCACGCCAACCACGTTCATCAAACACTACGCTCTGGACGTCCGTGCCCAGCAGAAGGGAGACTTGGGTCGTCTGGTCCTCTCTTCTACGGCTCCCTGAGTCTGACAGCACCCACCTCCAGGTGAGCCACTGCTTTTTAATCTCCCATGGGTGTGATGCACAGAGACCACGAAGAAGATAAACAGGTTGCTTACCTGTAACTGGTGATCTTCGAGTGGTCATCTGTGCATTCACACCGCCCGCCCGTCCTTCCCCACTGCTGTCATCCTCAGCTGTTCTCACACATGGCTAGGCTTGATAGCGGTCAGAAGGAACTGGCGGGATGTCCGTGCCCCCGCCCCTTGGGCATGCGCGGTGGGGTTCCTGCGCATGCCTGGGGGCGGAGGGCGCGAAAATCCCGTTGTGAGCTTTGTATAGACACCGACCAGGTCAGCGCAGGCGCACTGTGTCCCATGGGTGTGAATGCACAGATGACCACTCGAAGATCACCAGTTACAGGTAAGCAACCTGTTTTTTTTATACCCCGCTTTTCACTACCCAAAGGAGTCTCAAAGCAGCTTACAATAGCCTTCCCTTCCTCTCCCCACAACAGACACCCTGTGAGGTAGGTCAGGCTGAAAGAGCTCTGAGAGAACTGTGACTGACTCAAGGTCACCCACCTGGCTTCATGTGGAGGACTGGGGAATCAAACACAGTTCTCCAGATTAGAGTCCACCACTTTTTTAACCACTACACCAACCTGGAGCACACCTTGGCCCAATGCAGACAATACTTTTGGATCCTGTTCTATAAGGAAAGCCTCCTTCTGTGCAAGGAAAACGCTTCTGTTAGTGGAATGGACCCATGGGATCTAGCCTATAATGTGATCAGTAATAGCCATGGTTAGTTGTCCTAGGCCTGGATCCAAACCTTGCTGTTTAGGGGAAATGTACAGGGAAACACTGGGAAAAGCAAGGCTATGGCCACCCTTCCGTGCCACGTGAGCCACCTGTATTTCCAGGCAGCACTTCAGAGAAACAGAGGATTGGTGCTTTCCTGGTAACCAACAGGTATTGGTTGGCATGTTTCTATCAAATGATACTGTTGGGTATAAGGTGAATAAGAGCTGATGTATTAAAATTGAAGAGCGTTTATCTGCTTGTAATGACCAGCCCCCCTCCCTTTGGCAGTAATTTGAGAAATCTGCTCTGAGCCCAGAGTGTTCCTGGGTGGGATAAGTGCTGTCTGTGGGTCAAGTTAGTGGAGGCTGGGGGACTAACATTTCAACATAATGGATACTCATAGATAAATATGTGAAGTGTTATGGCTCCTTCCAGTAGCCCCACTCTGGCTTTGACCTTGCTTGCAGGCAAGGGACTGGAGAGGCAGGGACACTGCCCTAGCCACGGTTTGCTACATGCATTGGTAATTCTTAACTGTAGTTAGTACAAACCTCCTGCAAGCCACGGTTTCACCTTCTTAACTATGGCTAGATATCTAGATGTAATGCTTGACTATGATTAAGGAACACAAACCATGGTTAGACATCATATCTATACATGGCCCTAGAGATACAGTGTCCAAAGTGCTGCAGAATGCTAAGATTTCACATCTGCTGTCCACCCCTCCAGTTGCTGCTGTCTTCTGTTCATATATAGGTTAGTGATACTGGAAGGTCAGCTAGATGCCCATTCTTCCTGCCTCTCCTATATTCAGCAGACTCACACTGGCTGATTCTGCATTGGCTTTTCCCTCCATTGTTTTATGAAACCCACATAGGAACAGAAATTCCCCTCTGCATTGCATGCTGCTTTCACTTCCTTTGACTATCAGATTTTATGGTAGCGTCCACACTCCATGCCACTTTTGAGTTCTTTGATCGTTGGATTTTATTGTATCTTCTGCATAGATTTATGGCTGTTTTATGGCTGTTCAGGGGTGACTTTGCAGTCAGTATGGTGTTGGCCCAGGGGTATTTGAATGTGGTTTTGAGCTGCACTTTTCCCTCCCAGTTGAGAAAATGTGGAGCGAATGCTAGATGCAGAGTCACCCACTGTCTGGAAAAGGAGCAGGGAAATTTCTGCGCAAGAGAAATCAGAGCTGATTATACTAGGAAGTTGTCCCAGAAGAAAATAGAATGTCAGTAAGGATGAAAGCAGTATTAGGAGACCAAGATAATAGGGCTATATAAGACAAATTGTGCAAAGAAAGGCTCCAGGGAGAATTCTTCCTTTGCTTTTTTTTTCTAGTGTTCTTGTTCATCTGTGACTAAAGACAGACAGTAGTTTTTTTAGAAGAGTTGAATCAGTTGTTTCCTGTGATGTACGCTTTTATTTCTATTTCCCGCTGTGTTCTGCGATCAAACCAGTTTTTCAAGTTTTAAAAGCACTATAAAAACCTGCAAAACCTGTGAAGTGCTCAGCTGACTACACCTTGGGCATAGATGTGTGTATTAGAGCCCTGACAGTTGTTGAGGTGTCTCTCCTCCACCTCAGAAAAGCAGCTCTGGGGAAACTGAGAACAGCCAAACAGTGGGGAATCTCAAAATGCCGTTTTCCTGCTAGTTTCTCTACCCTATCCCAGTGGTGTTTCAAACTCTTGGTATGCTGGGAAAAGCAAATCAATAGGGATGGGGTTAAACACCTCTCTCTGTCTTTCTCTCTTTCTTATCTGGTCCACTTCCTGAACCATGTGAGAGCCAGCATGGTGTAGTGGTTAAGACAAGTGGACTCTAATCCAGAGAACTGAATTTTATCCCCCCCCCCACATGAAGCCTGCATTGGTGACCTTGGGCCAGTTACAGTTCTCTCAGAACCTCTCAGCCCCACCTCCCTCACAAGGTGTCTGTTGTGGGGAGAGGAAGGGAAGGCAATTGTAAGCCGCTTTGAGACTCCTCAGGGTAGAGAAAAGTAGGATTAAAAAAACCCCTTCTCTTCTTCTAAAACTACTTTTCAGAATGAAACAAAGGAGGAGAGGGAGCATCGGAGGTATCTGATGATATGGCAGTCATCCCTTTTCATCTTCAGATCACCGGGGGGGGGGGGAACCCTGCTGTGTGTTTAGCTCATTTGATGGGAAACACTTGCCTCCAAATCTGTTGGATCCTGTGGAGACCATTTCTGCCTGAAGGAGGTGAGGGCAGGAGTCATCCTAAGGCACGGAGGGCTCCATGTGCTGTGTGGTTTGGGAGTGTGGCAGCGAGCTATGCTGCTCTTGCAGCCATGTTCCATGTCCCACAGCGTGAGAGATGCGGTAGTGCATGGTTGGTCCAGGAGCAGGACTTGGGTAGGGTTGTCTGGAGAACACATTGTCTCTTTTCTGTCCAGTTTGCCCCAGCTTTGTATGAGGAAGAAGGTTCTTAGGAAGGGACTTTACTCTCAGGATCTGAAACTAGGCAAATAAACTGAACAAAGTGTGCTATGTAGTATTGGGTGTTTGTAAATATTCCTCATATTTTATTATGCTATGGCTGCCCTGGGAGCCTTTGGACTGGGGGTGGGAGGTAAGTTTTCAGTCAATTGATCAATATACTGTAAAAGACTCGAGAGATTCAAACAGTGCGCACCATAGAACAGGGGTCTTCAACCATTCCAGATACGGGGCTCATTGAGCTGCAAGCTCATGACAAGAAGTCACAAGAATCATGTGACATGACAAGGGAGAGACAGATTTATAACCTCACCGGTGTGAGGGCCATAGCAGCAGACCAAAAGAGCCAGAAATAGGAAGTGCATTCAAAGTACCAGGTGGTTACTGCAGTGCAGAACAAGCCAAAGGTCAGAGGCATGGATGATTCCTCTCCCCCACTGAGTGACCTCACCTCATTCTCCTGCTGCAGCTGCTGTTGTTACGTGCGTTCTCTATGCAGCAGGGGGAGAAAAGCAACTTTGAAGGGGCTCACCAATTCTCCTTCTAAGCTGTGAAGTCTTGTAAGCAAAAATTCTACTTTGTGAGCTACTAGCATTAAAGTTGTGAGCAAGCAATTTGGCTACTCCATAAATTAGTTTGCTCTGGAGCCATCCTTCCTGAGCTATGACAAAAATGTGTGAGCTGGAGGCTAAAAACTGTGACCTAACTCACACTGACTCAGCTTAGAGGGAGCACACGACCCAGCAGGAGAGTCTCTGTGGTCTACCTGAGAGAGCTGACTCATGTGTTGAAGACCACTGTTTTAGAATATGCCCCTATAACCCTCAGTTCCATGGCGGAAATTTATGTGATCCTCAGCAGACCAATTAGAAGATTCCCTTCATATTTTACTCCCACCTCTACAGTGCCCCTCAGAGAGGGCCTTGCAATTCCCCCCTGTTAGTTCCCCGTTCTTTCCTCTCACATAAAAACCCCCTCAAGGTTTGTTTCCTGTTTCCTTGGTGCTTTAAGAACATTGATGGTTAGTTTCCACTTAGTGTACTACTTTCCTTTCTGTTACAGTTTCCCGTTTTTAAATAAATGCTGATTCCTTGCATCATTTTTATGTAACAAGGGATAGGGAAGATTCACTGGTGCTGGTAATTATCCTCCACTCATGAGGGAAATTCCCCCCCCCCTTAAAGAAGTCAGTGGCCAAATTCCTATAGACTGACAAAGGCATAACAGGGGCCATCTCTTGCAAGAAATCTGAAATTTGCTGATCAGTGAAATATTTATAAGTTTCAACTGCCAGCTTTATTCTTTATGTACAAATTTTTCGTAGCACTTTTCTGAAGCTCATTATACAGGGGCAAAGCTAAGCAGCCAGATGTTTCAGTATTGTATTTATTTTCAAATTTCTCTCTCCGATATAATCTAGGATAATATTTCTGATGGTGTGTAGTCCATTATAGTGAGTAATGTTGGTATACACAGCTTCTCTATCCATTGGAATGAGGATGGTATTCTCTAGGAGATTGTTCACAGACTGTAGCTCCTTCACTAAGCCAGTAGTGCCCTACAAATAACTTGGGGCATTAGAAGTATCGGGCCGGAGGGTGGAGCCCATAAAACAAGACACCCCTAAGTTTGGCAGAAACTATGGGGTGAACAGAGCTGCATTATTTATGAGATTTGGGAAGTACATGAAATATTCCTAGCCAAGGTTCTTCAGCTGTCTCCATGTTGGATTGTTCCTGTACACGTGTGAGAGCTAGGTTCAAATCCAGAAGCACCTTTGAGAGCAACAAGATTTTGAGGGTTGAAGCTTTCGAGCGTCAAAGCTCCCTTCATCAGATAGTGGAAGAAATGTGATTTGACTCTGGAAAGCTCCAAACCTGAAAATCTTGTTGGTCTTTAAGGTGGTCCTGGACTCATATCTAGCTGTTCTGCTGCACTCTCTACTTATGTCCCCAATAGAAGCTTAACATGATAAGAATATGAGAAATAAAAGTGATTTCTTAACCTACGGTAATATGCTACACACTCAGGGGAAATGTAAATCTTGGCAAGATATTAGAGATGAAGGAATTAATATTCAGTGGTTACTATATTATTAATCAGTTTCAAGATTAAAGAAAATAATTAACACAGAAAAGTGGATCTCCAGGAGAGTAGACTGAGTTCAAACAGCTGATTACAAAACAAAAAGATCATTAACTACGATGTATATATAAGTTATTACTTCAGTTTTAAACAGGAGAAGAACAAGTGAAAAAATGTATGATTAAATGGATGCAGCACTTTAGAGAACAAATGCCTATGCATCAGTGTGGGGAAAAGAAATCAAGTTCACAGCCAGACGTTAAGAGAAAATTGGTATAAAATGTTCTTCAGATGGTATATTATTCCAAAGGACATTGAGAAAGGAAAACTGTCAAGAAATAGATGGAACCTTTTATCATATGTGGTGGACTTGTAAAAAAAACAAAGATATTGGAAGGAAATACATGGGAAAATGCAGAATGTATTAAAATTTAAATTTTCTATGGAAGCCAAGCATCTGTTATTAGGAATATTGCCTGACAAATTACCAAAAGTTTTGGAAGAGCTATTTGAATATATGGTGACAATGGCTAGAATCGTCTATGCGGCAAAAATGGAAATCTGACATCTGTCCAAGCTTAGAAGAATGGGAAAATAAATTGGCTGATTATGCAGTAATGGTGAAATTAATGTCATATCTGAAAAACAGATCAATTTCAAAATTTGGGGAGAGATGTAGAGTTTATTAGGAAAGCAGGGTACAAATTTAGAATGAGAAGCAATTTAAATCAGTATTTAAATGTATATAAATATATAGCAAATGTACTATAATGCAGAATGAGAACAGAATTTGATTATAAATGTATAAAGAACTGGAATTTGAATAATAATATTTTAATTTCTATTGTGAGATATATAATAAATTTCTTTTTAGGCTTTGATATATCAAAGGTTATAGTTAATATGTAGAAATGATGAAATGTTTAATATAGAATACATAGCTATGGTGAAAATTAATAACCAGTTAAAGGCAGTTAAAGTGGGCAGTGCAGCAAATTGCAATTTCAGTTCCTGCAGCTGGGAATGAATGGGCTGAACCCAAGCCATACAGGTCGCATTAGTAGTAGCCAACTGCCACAGCAACAGGAAGGCCAGTTGGTAGACACCTTCTGCCTCAACCAAAGGCCTGGCGGAACAGCTGCATTTTGCAGACCCTGTGGATCTATAGTACATTCCACAGGGCCCTAATCTCAGTTGGGAGCATGTTCTGCCAGGACCAAAAAAGCCCTGGCCCTGGTTGAGACTAGGCAAACATCTTTCAGGCCAGGAATAATCAGCAGATGGTTCTCTGCAGAGCACAAGGTTCTCCAGGGCACACATGGGGAGAGGTGGTCCCTTAGATGTGTTTAGAAATTAAAATGTTTGAAGTAAGGATTATTGTAAAGATTATGAAGAGGAGGATGTTGGGGAGAAATATTGTTTTTGTTCTATATACTCTGCAAGGTATAATAACTTTTGAGATATATGATTTGTCTCTTTTCTCTTTTTGTATCCCTTTTATATTGCTGTTTTATTTTCTTTAAAAATATTTATAAAAATCTAGCTGTTCTACTGCAGACAAATATGGCTACCCTCTGAAACTGTATCTGGGATAAAATTCTTTGTTAGTTTATTTCTTTCTAAGGTCCTGGCCTGTAAAATGTGGTGTTGGAGAGCTCTCTCATGGCCTCCTCTATGAAGTCCAACTTGTCCATGACAAAAGGAGCTCTATATCAGAGAGCCAGTTTGGTGTAGTGGTTAAGTGTGCAGACTCTAATCTGGGAGAACCGGGTTTGATTCCCCACTCTTCCACTTGCATCTACTGATGTGACCTTGGGTCAGGCACAAGCTCTGGCACAGCTGTTCCTGAAACAGCAGTTTGTGTTCGAGTTTTCTCAGCCCCACCTACCTCACAAAGTGTCTGTTGTGGGGAGGGGAAGGGAAAGGAGTTTGTAAGCCGCTCTGAGACTCAAAAGTGAAGGGCAGAGTATAAATCCAATCTCTCTCTCTCTCTCTCTCTCTCTCTCTCTCTCTCTCTCTCTCTCTCTCTCTCTCTCTCTCTCTCTCTCTCTCTCTCATCAGCCTCTTTTGGTTCTAATGTTTATTGTGTCACATCCTTTGCAGCTGAGACTCTGCTGTAAACCGTGTTGCTTCCTCATTACCTCATCCTGAGCGCAGCAAAGAAAGCACTCTTGTGTAAAAGTTCAATGTGGCACTGAGTGGTCTAAGCAGAGTTATTTCTATAGAATCAGAAGGATGGCAGCTGTGTAGCAGGGCAGTTCACCAGTGTGCTGAGAATACGATATTTTCCTGTCAGTGCGCTGCTGGGAGATGCAAACCAAAGCTTGGAATGCCCCGGTGTGTGGGGTTCAAGTGCTGTCAAGTCTCAGCCAATTTAGGGCAACCCCATTTTCTGAAGCACGCTCTGGAGCCTGGTTCAAAATTCGATACAGCAATATGGCTGTTTTTCACAGATTAATGTAACATATAGCCAGATCTTAAGGAAGGAAAGTGGTTCATGTAGGAGAAGGTTCTCTATAACATATGTTGAACTCTGGCCATCTAGGGCTTTAAATGGCCTGTGCTTGGAATTGTGTCCCAAAGCAAGCAGACCAACATTTCAGGCACACTATGGTGTCTTACCTGTTTGCACTCTGTTCCTATGCAGGGCGTAATGCGGGGCACTGTTCCTTACCTTGGTACTTTTCTGACAGACCTGACGATGCTCGACACAGCTCTGCAGGACTATGTTGAGGTAGGAATCTGCCTACTGAACGGGAGTAATAGTATTCTGAGCATAATTCGAATGGTGCCACTGGGCCCCTGTTTTGTTTAGCATTCCAAGCAGTCGTTGAGCTTTTGTTATATGTTCCTGTTGCATCTTTATGACTGTTGGTGATCTGCTGCCTCCCCCGCAAAAGAATTCCAGAAATAGAAGCGAGTGGAATTTTTATTGGGGAATAAAGATTGCTACCAAATGTAGCTTTGACACAGAGTTTATTTTGAAAGAATGCCTCCAGATATATTGCTTTTCCACATATATTGCTTTTAAACACCGTAACAGGAGTGAAGAGATTTTGATTCACACTACTAGTATTTAAATTGCAAACCAACTTTCCTACTATGAAAGAGAATCAAGCCCTGGCAGTGCAGCATTGTCTAAAACTATTCAGCTTATAAATACTTCGAGTGCACTTTTTTTTTGCTGAAACCTTTAGAAGTTCAGTGCCCTGACTTCCTATCAAAAATTAATGCACAATCCAACCAGTTTTACATGGGATGATCTAAACATGCACTTAATTTTCATTAAAAAAATAAGAGAATTTAGGAAGGAGTTCTGAACTTTGGCTGGATGATGCCTTCAGTTAAGCCTGAACTGTCTGTCTGTCTGTCTCTAATTATCAAAATGCAAATTAATATGAATTTTAGCCTCAAGAAGGGAAGGGCAGTTTTGAATTAGTGTTCTCCAGTGTTCAAGAGGATGAATGTGAAATTTATGGGCAAATAAAAGGATGAATGAACTCTGTTCCTGAAGCCTCAGAGAGGGTGGATACACCTCACAAAAAATGTTCCCACTTATATGTAAGTTCCCCAGCTGGAATAATAATTTCAGAGCTTGGTGGGTGGAGCTTTAGAAGAGTAGTATCCACATTTGAGTATCTAAAATACAAATGCCGCGGTCCTTCTTGGTGGTTCAGGAAACCTACAGGGACAGTTTGTACCTGTGGCAGCCCCTGCGTGAGTGCTGGGCGGGGAATGCAGTGGGGGCTGCTTGAGGGCTTGTAGCTGGGCCTCTCTCCCGTGGAGATGGTTCTTGTACGAATTAGCATCTCCACAGAGGGACCTAGAGGTACAGCCAATACAATTTGCACAATAGAAGCGGCCTGAAATCCACGAGCAGTACTGAGAGCCCCACGTGGAAGTGCTGGCCCTGATGAAATGTCCACAGGCCCGTCATCACAACAGGAACACTTCTATGGGGCCACAGGTGTGGCGAGCTGAACTGCATAGGTCTGGTTTCCAGTGTGTAAGACTGTTCACCAGCATCAAAAGTGTCAAAGCATGAAGGCGAGATGTGGGTCTTGTTCCATGCTTTGAGGACACATTTCGAATTTGCACCAGGCCATCGGTTGGTGCCTTTAAAAGTCAGGCCACAGCTTGAAAGATACAAAAGCAGGGATTTAGATTTTGTGAATGCTGTTGTAGAAATCCGGTTCTGAAAGATTCATCCTTTCAACAGGCAAAGACAGGTTCTGTCCCCAGTCATTGTTTTGAATGGAAGCACTTTTGCGTTCCCTGTTAAAGTTATGTAACTGCAGTTGTGTAAACATGTGGATTTTGAAACTAGTTTCTGTACTCTTTGTTTCTTACAGGGAGGGCTAATAAACTTCGAGAAGAGAAGAAGGGTGAGCTTGTTGTCTCCTGCCCCTGGGTTCATTGGCATGTTTATGATTCACCGTTCATATTTTTAAGGGATTAGTTGCTTGGCTTTAGAGGGACGCGCAACTGTAGGTTCTAAAGACTCCCTGCTCAGATTGCAAGGCAGGCGTCACAAGACGTAAGCTGCACCTGTGGGGCTTGCAACTTTTCCTGACCTAACCCTTGAATGCAACATGGGTGGCCAGGTGCTTCTCTCTCCAAGTGCATAGCAGTGCCATTAAAGTTGGAAGTCCAGGATCCTGGCACATGGGCTCAGAGGCATTGGGCGCAGGGAGGGAGGGACCAGCTGTCCTCTTGCATTGGATGTGTACATAATAATATAAAGGTGTGGGCCATGAGATCAGTTACTTAACTGCACTACAGCATGCTTAATATTTTTAATTGGCAACTTGGAGTGGAGCCTTTATCTGTGGATGATTTCTGTTAATTAAGTGGGAATTATGGGTACATGTAGGTACATGATTGTAGGTGAATTTGTGGTGCAGTTTTTACCATCTGTCTGACACTGTTTCTGTGAGCAAATCTGTATCTGGCTTTGTTTCCTAATGGAAGTTCTCTTACTAACTTTCTCAGGAGTTTGAAGTAATCGCTCAGATTAAGCTCTTGCAATCCTCCTGTAACAGCTATTGCATGACTTCAGATGGAAAATTCATCCAGTGGTTCAGGAGACAGCGGCCTTTAACAGAGGAGGAGAGGTGAGGTGAAGCTTTTCTACAGTTGGGGTAGATATGTTTCCCCCCCAAAAAACACAGATATTATCACCCGTTATCTGAGATAATGGAGGAGGGGAGAATGTTTTAGGATTCACTGGCAAAAGCACATGGAGCACAACAATAACAATATCAATATGTGCTATTTCAGCATTCAGATGTACGAACCATTCTGTTTCTTACGTGTTTGCTCTTGTACCTATGTTGTATAATACACACCCTGCCCCCCCCACAAATACTTACAATGACAACTGTGACAGACTACATTTAAAATGCTGTTTTCCTAATGCAGCAACATCAGAGAGGGGAGGTGAATAGTTAACTCTGCTCTAGAATGTTGAGCCTGAGCGACAGGCTGCTCCTTTTTCTCTGATTGGCCAGCGCCAGCCGAGGAAAATAGAAAATCCACTGTGTGCTGAGGGGAGAGTTGGTTCCTTTTGTGTTCAGTGGCGGTTACTGTTCAGTAAAGTAAAAGTTCAGCTACAGGAGTGGATGTCTGAAGCGTCTGACTAAAATTCTGTTAGAGAGGTTCACCTTGTGAATAAAGGGAGGGACTCCTGGTCTTAGCTGTGTTAAACATGCCCTGAGAAAGATTTCCATCTAAGAATTAAAAGTCTACTGTCCGCTAAAGCTGAAGTACGTTTTTACACAGATGCCAAGAATTGGGGTTTAAGATTTTGGCAAAGAGTGACTGAGTAGGAGGCTAAAGCTTCCAATCAGGCCAAAAGGAATAGGATTATATTTTCAGGGAAGAAATATAAGTCCTGCCTAGATATACAAGGAACTGGCACTGAGGCAGTTCCTGCTTTATGGTAAAAGGAAACGGTTATAGATTACTCAGGGCAAAGAAGACATATTGTGATTACAGAAAAGGGGAAAGAATTTGATAAACTAAAAGAGTGACCTTTCCAGAAATCCTGAACAGTTATTGGGAACTATATGCAGAAACATTGTAACTGAAACCAAAGTACTTAGTCAACCATCTCTCACTGATAAGAACCAATAATTTGTAAAAAATTAGCTGCTACAACACCATCTTGTCTGTCAACTGAAAAATATACTGTTTTACCAACAAAATTTACCTCAGCCTGATTACCCTATACCATCCCTGCCTATTAAATAAAATCTTCATTATTGTTCACTGTTACACAGTCTCCAGTGCCATCTCAAGGGATTTAAAAAGAGGGCTACTGTTTTCTCCTGACAAGTTCCTGGGCTGAGCAAAAGCCAAATTAGTTTCTGTCACAGGATGGGACATTCAGATTTATAAAGCCGCAAATATTATTATGCTACTAGGGAACTATGAATTCTGGTGCGAAAAATCTTCCTCAGAGCAGGGAGAGTAACAGGGGGGCTGTCATAGTAATGTTACAGAGTTTAGTTTTCTGTAGATGCAAGAACATGGCAATTTATACATTGGAAGCAAAATGAGCAGGCAGCAGATTATAGGAGAGCAACTTGTGCAGTGTCTGGGACACTTTCACTTTTAATAATAAACAAATGCATACCCCTGGGGGGAGGAATATAACAACAGAAGGTGCTTTTAGTGGCCTTAATTGCTTCCGAATCCAGTTTTAGTGATATTTAACCCTGTATAAATTACATCATGAATATAATTTATAATAAATGTATTAATATTTTAATGTCTTTGCTGAAGATGTCGGCTTGAATATGCTGACTTTATTCATATTTTTGGTTATGCTAGAGAACTTTTTGGAGGGGGATACTAAATTTAGTCAATAAAATTATTAAATACTCAAAAAGTATCCTGGTTTGATAACTAAAACTTGTGGTTAAAACAGCAGACTAATATATTTTAACTTCAGCTAAATGGTTAAAAAAGCACATCCAATTTTTGAGTGGTAGTGTAACAAGTTACTCAGTTATTCAAATGGACAAAAGTGCTGAAAATAACCTTTCAGAATGTCCTGCAGCTATGAATTTCAAGGCAGCATTCACCATTATGTTTTTTCCATGCTGTTATGAATTCTTGTATAGTGACAGAATAGTTGTGCAAAAAAAAAATTAAGGAAAAATAATTCTATCTGCCTCAAGTAATTTTGAAAAAAAGGTTATTCAAACTGACTCCTTAATTTTTAAAAAATTCTTCAGCTGGGAGCTAAGTGCCTGCTATGCTTCCCAGCTGTCACCCAAAATGTTCTTCTGCCCTCAGACTGTTTTGTTTTCTTACAAGGTAGCAGAATTGTGTTTAGCCTTGACCACAAGGTGGCCTCTCTTTTACAGCTATGCCCTTTCTTGTGAGGTCGAAGCAGCTGTCGACACAACGACCACATCGCCAAAACCTCGGAAGAGCATGGTGAAGCGGCTGAGCCTGTGAGTGTCATGCGTGGGGTGGTGGCTTTTAGGTGACCTGGCACGAGGGCCCTCTCCCAAAGCACGCTACCAGTAGCCCCTCACTCCAGGGAAGAAGTTTATTTCCCTGCCAAAGCAGAACTAAACCCTGCTCACAGGGAAGGGTGGCCAATAAATCAAATATAATAAATAAATGAATAAATAAAACTCCTGAACAGAGGTTTGCGCGTATAGTTAAAATCCACAGTTCTGCCTGTAAAAAACTGAACACCTCAGCCATTGCTGCAAATCAGTACCCAATGGCAGACCACTGATGGGAATGAGAGACAATGTGATCCATGCCCCCTGTAGGGGATTACTCAAATTCTTATTCATTTGCTATATTTAAAATATATACTTTGACTCAATCTGCAAAAACCTGGGGAGCAGAGTTGTCAGTCCTCTGACAGGTCACAAATTAGGCTATGTTAAATCTGAAGGGTTACAACAGGGGTCCTGGACCTTTTTGAGCTTGTGGGCACACTGGGAATTTTGAGACGGGGTGGTGGGTGGTACCCCCAAAACGGCTTCCATTGGAAGCAGAGGCAAACTCAAGATGGCTTCTGCAGGAGGTGGAGTTAACAGAATACCCTCCCTCCTTGCACCTCTGGGGAGGAAGGAAAGCTGGGAGGGGGAATAGAACTACACACTGACCAAGGAAAGCCCAGATGCTTACCAGCCCTTTTGAACCTCTAGTGGAAAGCGCATTCATTTGAATGAGGGCAGCCAGTAACAAACAAACCCTTTCTGAAAAGCTTGGCTGGTGCCAAGGAATTAGTGGCAGGCACCACAGCCACCATGTTAGGGAAACCTGGGTAATAAGTTGTGCAGGATTGACATATTGGCTTTAGTTTGTTGTACCATCACACCTCAGAATAACCATTGTGGGTATATGTGTGTGTGTAAGTATGCAAAGGTTAGGATACAGTGTACCGAAAAGGATACCACAGAGAAAGAACATGCCTTGTGAAAAGGGGAGCTGCGTATTGGATTGTGTGCAGGGCCCTACCGGCCCTCTCATTTGTTGTTTATCTGGGTTTTTTTCCAGGCTGTTTCTGGGATCTGATCTACTTGCCAACAGCACCCCTACCAAAGAGCAGCCCAAGTCTACTCCGAGCGGGAGCTCTGGCGAGAGCATGGATTCTGTCAGCGTCTCCTCCTGCGAGTCAAATCACTCCGAGTCTGAGGACGTCTGCATCACCCCCACTGACACTCCCGATGAGCCTCAGAAGAAGGTATGTCACGGGTGGGCCTCTGGGAAAGACGGTTCTTCATTTCCAGGGAGAGATGGGTGCCTGCCTTCCTGGAAACACTTCTCTGCACTCTGTAAGCTCCCCCACTCCCTGAGTTTGGGTAGGTGGGACACCCTCTGTAGCTACTGTTTGGTGAAGGAGCTGCTCAAGGGTGCCTTCCTCTGTTCATGTGTTCAAGGGTTAAACCCCGGGTTTTAACAGATCCTGTGGGTGACGCCTGCCATAATCCCTTATTCCTCATCCTCTACTGAAAGGGAGCCCAAGTGTACATAACTGAACTGAGTGCATGTTCATCCCCCATTCACACTCCTTCTGTTGCTTTCCCTCTGTCAAATGTTTGTAAGCTCTTTGTGGCAGAGAACTGGGGGTGGGGTGTGTGTGTGCCACTGTTCTGCAAAGCACCATGCACACTGGTGGGGCTATATAAGCCCTGCGAGAAAGACAGTACTGGCCTTTTTATAGCGGAGTTTTTAGCAGGACTAAGCTATGCCACCGGCAGTCTCCGAAGGCCCATGTGGAAGGCCCTGCGTAGAGATCGTGGCCTGTCCACCCAAATGACCCCACAGCATGGAGGGCACTGATGCACAGCACTGGCTCAGTTCACTCCCAGCCATCAGTAGCCCAGGGGTCTCTTCTTGGACCCACTATGTTATTGCCTGGGTCCAAGCCTCCATGGCTGTGTCACGGGGGCTTGGCTTGGACCCAGCCAGCGGTGTCAGAGGCCCAGGAGGTGATGGTTCACTGCCCTCAGAAGTATGAGCCCTGCTAAAGAAGAGATGCGAGAGAGAGACCCATGTGACCTTGGAGCGCTGTCACAAAACAGCACAGAGACCTTGGTCTTGAAAACAACTTAGTGTCTGCTGCCATCTGCTGGCCTGTTCATCTAAGTGCAGGACAGAAGATTGTTGAGGGCTCACATGGATTCAAGAACTATCGTATTTACTTAAAAAGAAGACAACTCTGAACGTAAGATGACCCCCCCCCAAAAAAAAAGTTATATACAAAACACTTTTATTGCTGGATATAAGTGTAATTTGTATGCAAATATGAGTTTTGATGGCATAGCTAGGAAATATATAACAGTTCTGTATCTGAGTAAATACAGTACATGATCTAAATCCTAACATGTTTTGGCCAGTATGCAGCTCTACTTCAGGGAAACAGCAGTTGTGATTACACCTATAGTTAAATGCTCAGTGACCACATCTGCCTAAGAAGCAGCAATCATCTTTCCTTCTGACAGCAGAGATGACTGTGAAATCTTATAGGGGTGGATTTCACAAGCAAATCTGGATCTTCTTCCATTGGATTGCTCTTCATATCAAACCTGAAATACCACGGGCTGTGTGCATGTTAAAATAAAGTTTGTTATTTGGTGGAGTTGGATTGTGTTAAGTTCTGGGTTGTTATTGTTTTTTGGTGGATTCTTGCATTTTTAGCAGTTTGAGATTCTTGTGTTTTACATAGTTCAAGATTCTTGAGTGATACATAGTTTCAAATACTCAGGCATCACATTGGTTGGGCTAGCGATATGGAGGGGAGATTCTCAGGTTTTATGTTTTTCAGCATTTGTTTGTTTCCTCTGTAGGAAACAATGGAGGATGGCTGGGGCCACTTGGACCCCTTGATCCAATTCTGTGGACCCCTGACATTTCTGTGTTTGAAAGGACAGATATCTAGGAGCTGCTTTTTCTGTGGTCAGATGGGTTTTAGGCACTTTTTAAAAAAACCTGATACATAGTTAGCTGCCTCGGGTTCTCAGAAGGAAAGATGGGATATAAATGTTTTCAAATAAAATAAGCAGATGATGGGCAGTGTTTTCTGAAGAGGCCTTTGATGTGAAACTGGTCAAATGAATACGCTGCCTCCAGAGTAACTATTTTTCTTAATTTGTGTTCTCCCCGCGTAGCTCTCAGAGTCCTCCTCCTCTTGTTCCTCCCTCCATTCCATGGACACGTCTTCCTCAGGGGTGTCGTCCTTCACCAACCCTCTCTCATCTCCGCCTTCACTGGCCAACAACCCCAAAATTCATCAGCGCTCCATCTCTGTCACATCCATTACCTCAACCATTTTGCCTCCCGTTTACAACCAACAGAACGAAGACACCTGCATCATCCGCATCAGCGTCGAAGACAACAATGGGAACATGTACAAGAGCATCATGGTATGTAGTAGAATATTGGGGGGGGGCGCTTTACTTTGTGTGGGAGGATAGTGGCCATTCATACTCTCAGGACACGGAACCAATTCAGTAACTGTGTGTGCAGTGTGCTTACATTGCAGAAATAGGTTTCACTTCCCCAGAAAATTCAGACGTCTGAGGGAATTTTGACAAGGGAGATTTCCAGTAGATTTGATTCATTGCATTACCATAAAATTGCAGGCTGTGTTATTGGGCGGGGGACAACTGGAAAAGGGGACAAATAGGATTCTTTTTTGGAGGGCATTTGAGTTGGACTAGAGGGTCAGTTCTAGGATTTCCCTTTTATTTTGATGGAGCTTTTGACTGAAATTTTAACGTTAATATATGGTTCTAGAGACTTGTATCCATCCATGCAGTTCCCAAGACTTAATGGCTCTTCAGTCATCAGAAGGGGGCGAGCAGTTTGTGCTGACTGTCCCACCCCACTTTGCCCATGATGCTATTCCTGAGGGTCTGTTTATCCCACCTTCCACCCCATTGTGTGGCTGCTGTGGCTTAGTCATTGATGCAATAAAGACACACGTGCGCGCACATACGCTAAATTAGGAGAAGAGGTTCAGTGGACTTTCGTTGGAGTGGATTGGGAAAGTCCCACTCTACAGAGTCTGCAGATGGGAAGATAACCCCATTTTTTTGTGCATCACCTTGAACACTTTTTTTTGATAGAAAGGCGATTACACCGATATAATAACAATAATAATAAGAGAAGGAGAAGAAGTAGTAGTAGCAGTAATTTAGCTTACCGTCAGCCAGAAATTCATGGAAGCATAAAACAGACAAGATTATGGAGAATGGTGAAACAAAGATTCTTTGGGACTTCCGATTACAGATAGATAAATACCTGGAGCATAACACCCCAGATATCACAATTGTAGAAAAAAAATGAGAAATAGGGTTTGGACCATTGACACTGCAATCCTAGGAGATAGCAGAATAGAAGAGAAAGAACAGGAGAAGATCATGAAGTACCAAGACCTATGGCTAGAGTTAGAGAACCTGTGGGAGAAAAAGGTTACCATCCTGCTAGTTGTCATTGGAGTCTCAAGAAACACCAGTACATTCTGGGCGTTGGGCAAATAACACCAGCTCAGCTCCAGAAGACAGTGTTGCTTGGAACAGCAAGAATCTTGCAAAGATACGTCTGCAATTCCCAAAAACTTGGCTAGATCTCAAATTGCAGAACACCATCTACCAGTCAAATATCTGACTGTGACACTTCATCAATCAGAGATTTTAAGAACAGTAAGAATTACCGTATCTGAACAGTGTCCAACAAGTTCAGCATTCTGATCGCAGGAACCAGCCAGCTATCCAGCCGCCTGTATAGAGATACTATTACACCAACACATGTGGTCTGCATGCTTTCACAGCCCATTTCACATGTCACAGTCATGCATACCAGGAGTCTACCAGCTGCACATACTTGGGAGCATGTGCTACCTGCAATCCCTTCTATACATGTGCTTGCCATCTTGTATGGATAGAGGCAAGGTATGTATTGACCATTCACAAACAACCTCAGTAACCATGAACACAAACCCTAAAATAATTCAGTGGTCAGTTCATGCATATTGGAGCATCATGTGCATGGTACATATAAACGTTGACTGCACACTATGACTCTACTTATCAGGATGATCTGTGCATAGCATTTAAATTCCCCACATAAACAAACAAAAATGGTTGTTAGGCTTCCTTATGTGCAATTCTAGCATCTGAAAGGGACTAAGAACTATTGAAATGTCATAAACAATTTGATACAAACCAGAATCTCTCCTTTGTTTACCTGCCAACCCCCGTAAACACTTTCCCAAGGCTTCATATAATAATAGCCCAGTGTTTTAAGTTGGTGCTTTTGATGAAAATCCAAGTGGAGGAACTTGGTTCAAGCTGCAGGATCACCATGATAACATCTCTAGCCTTTCCATGGCTGATGCCATCTTCAGTGGAACCCAAGCTGGCTTTCTCTCTCTCCCTTTCTCTCTGGGCAGGGTTATTCTCTGTATACATTTTTTATTTTGGCACCACCTTATGTCTCTCCACCAAGCAATTCGAACAAACATATGTCTTATTATTTCAAAAAGTCCATCAAACAAACAATTTGCGCTACACAGAAAGATCTAGTTTTTTAAAAGGTACACACACACCCCACCCCACAGCCACAAAAGGTGTCTTCTGTGGGACTCATCCATGAACTTGTCTTTGCTGAGTCCACATCACTTCACCAGAATAGTACACAAACAAGGGAAATGCCAAAGCATTGTCCTCCCAAGTTTTCTGATTCACCGGAGCCCTAAGCAGAGCTTATTTGTACAGGTCAGTATTGCTCCGACACTTTGATTTGTCAGGGAGGAAACTTGATGCAGGTTTCACTGTTATGCCCAGAGAAAGTTTTGCAGTCAGTTGCCACAACCATGGACAAGTAGCCTTCTTTAAGCTACAGCCAGGCTAGATGTTGAGTCCCAGTGGCCAGCCCTCCCCCCTTGCCTGCCATTCAGGCCGCAAGAAGGCAACTGTATTTTCTGGGATTTCCCTGAATCTGTTTAAAGCCCAGTTGGGAAATCCCAGTTCTGCTCCTTCACTTGGGTCAATATCATTGCTCTCTGGGGCTTCCACTATAATGGCTTAATTTTTTTCAAAATGCATTTCAGCCTCTCTTATTGTATAGTTTGGTAAGCACTAGCATAAGTAATTCACTGCTTGATGGACATTTCATCATGGATGAATGTTGGCCTAAGAGGAAGAGATTTTTTTTCTTTTTAAGGTTTATCAAAGTTGGGCTATTATCTGTCTTTTTAACAAAATGTTTTTATGTGTATTCTATCTGAGATTTAATATCAAAGGGACAGCCATTCTGGAGTGCCATGAACTGATGCTAGGCAGTGAGTAATTAAAGCTTGCTTGACATTCAAGTTCAGAGAATAAGACAAACATTACAAAATTGTCTTTCCAGTTGACCAGCCAAGACAAGACTCCGGCTGTCATCCAGAGAGCGATGTTGAAACACAACCTGGAGTCCGATCCTGTGGAGGATTATGAGCTTGTGCAGGTCATCTCAGAGGACAAAGGTAAGGAAAACAAGGCTTCGGTTCAAGCTGCAGTTCTCAGAAAGAACTGGCCTTTGCCCTGGAGACAGAGGATTCAGCTGTGCAGGGAGTTCAGCTAGGCTGAACCTTCCTCTGCTCTTTCCGTGTAATATCATGTGTGACAGAATAGTGGCCTTGCATCTGTTTGACAGGACAGCTTCATTTCCCCACATTAAGAAGACAATTCCAGTGTTGCTTCCTGGGGATCATATGCCATGAGAGCTAGAGTGTTTGCCATCGCCCCTCCCAACAGTTTTTCAGTTTGTAATCACCCCAGGGGCCAGTACCCACAAGACAAGAGTCCGCAGGGTGGGGATCATGAACCCAACCTGTGCATATTTCCTTAGTCATACTTGATTTGCATGTTCTCCTCTGTTCCCCTCCGCACTGTTTCCACCCCAGACCGGGACTGTGGTGTGCATGCAAAGGCAGCTTCAACTCATGCTGATAGATCAAGATGGGTAGCCGTGCTAGTCTGTCTGTAGCAGTAGTAGACAAGAGCAAGACTTTGCAAAGTAGCACCTTGAAGACTAACAAAATATGTGGCAGGATATATGAGCTTTCATGAGTCACTGCTCAACTCATGCTGTTATCCCAGACTGAAATGGTCGGGGGGTGGGGGGGGGAGCCGTTTGGCCCACTGCAGAAGACCCCACGGTCTCCGCCCTGTGAACTCCGTCTCTTGGAAATCGGCCCTCAGAAACAGCATGGTGGATAACCTCATGTTATCAATGTTTCCTCTCTCTGCAGAATTAGTCATCCCAGACAGTGCCAATGTCTTTTACGCCATGAACAGCCAGGTGAACTTTGACTTTATCCTACGGAAGAAAAACTCTCTCGATGGGGAGGTGAAACTGAGAAGTCGGTCCAGCTTGACTCTTCCCAGGACCACCAAGAGGGGGTGCTGGAGCAACAGAAACAGCAAAATCACCCTCTGAGAGTGGGCCAGCCGACACAAAAGAGATTGGGGGGGGGGGTTTAAAGACACCGATTAAGGCCATCCAGTATTGCAAGGTCTCCGGAAATGAACATGTCAGTATTCAGCTTTGGGAAATGCAAAGCCAGCGTTTGCCGTTCAGCATATGTACATTTAGATGCAGACAAAATGGGACCGAGCGGAAAAGAGATCTACAGCCACCTTTTTTCTTTTTCTTTTTTCCCCCTTTTTGCACAGTGTTCAAGAATACAAGGCCACTTTTTTGGCTGGGAAGGAAAAGGAACTGTGCACCCGGCCAGACAGCCCTTTCCAAGCCACCTCTTCTTCAACTACTCTCAGTTCTCCCTTGTGCCAGTATTAATTTGGAGTACTCTGGATTTATTTTCTATAAATGGAAGACAGCCATCGCCATTTAAGCTCCATCTGTTATTTACAGGAGGAGAAGGTGCATAAGACTGACAGTTGGCCACATCACAGCAATGAATGGATGGTGCAGATGGGGCCGCTGGGCTGCTGCTGAAAGCAGGGAGGGCCCTCCTTCTCCTGCCATCCTGCCTCAGTCTCCGGAGGCCCATCAGGCACTTCTGTCTCATTGTATTGGGCTGGGTCCCCCCCCCCCCAGCCGTGTGATCAAAGCTGGAACAAGTGCATTCCCCACCCAAAGAACGTGACAGTAAATACAGGAATGCCCTTTTGTGTTGTTTGGTAGAGAACAAGTCAGAATAAGGCAGACACTACTCCTCTTAATGCCACTACATTGTTTTCCTAATGCTATGCTAATCTATTTATCAAAAGAAAAAAAAAGTCAAAGTATATATCTTTGAAGTGTGCAATTTTACACCCCTTCAGGTGTGGAGCTGTTTACCTGTATTCAGTCACTTTGGCATTGTGGCAAACCATATAATCTTAAAAAAAAAAAAAAAATCAGTCTACAAAAAGCAAAACACATACACACACAACTTAGTTGCCCGCATCTGAGAAATACCACAGCACTTTATGATGCCTGTGGGATTCGTTATGCTTAAAAGAAAAAAATCTATGGGATCTTCCTTCTCCTAGAATATGCCTCTTTAACTAATTGAGCTTCCTGACATGGTACAGCCTTAAAGGGTTACAGAATTTAGCTTTTCTTCTGGAGCCTTGCCCTGATCCACCAAGCTGCTGTTCTTGAGGGACTTTCTTTGACAGGCACACGAACGGCACGGGAGGTGAGCGACCCCTCCCATCAGAGCACAAGCGACAGCGGTGCAGAATCACAGAAACGGTTGACTTAAAAGCCATAAGGAAACACTGGATTGTGAACAGACCAGCAGCAACTGGTGAGGTAGTGCAGTGAAGAAGAGGCGGTCCGTGCCCAGGCGTAGGCACCCTTACTGGCAAGTGGCCATCTGCCACTCCAGCTGCCTTGCGTCCCTTGCCGATAAGTGCATGTGGGCTCCCTCCTCTCCTGGGTCAGGTTTCATCCAATGGCAGTGGTACCTTCCACTTTTCTAACCCATCACGCTACCTTCTCTGGCTATTGCTGGAACAGTCCTTTTCCTGTACAGAACAGGTAGAGTTCCCCCCCCCCCAAGAATGCCTTTTGCAGAAGCCAAACAGAATGGCACCAGTGCCAACTCAAGCAATTTCATGGAAGCAGGTTGCCTTGAATTCAGTAGGAGGACTGCCTTCTTGTAAGTATGCTACAGGTTGCAGCCATGGCTATGCAAGGAAAGAGAGGTTGTAGTTTTTGCTGTGAGATTGTGGCCAGGATCTGAAAAGTTCCTTGAGCTCTCGTGGGCCCATGGAATCGGACAGCCTGCCTTCCCTTCATCCTGCCAGACTGCTTTTGAAATTCCTCTCGGTTCCAAAGGCGGTTTGACATGAGGAGACAGGGTGTGTGTGCATGCTACTGTTTAAAACCAACTGAAAAGCCCTCTGGGGCTCTTGGAATTGCATACATGATTCTTGGGGTCCTGGCCTGTGTATCTAACAGCTTGCCACTTGACCTTGGTCAGAGCTGTGTGTATATGCTGTAGTCGGGCGGAAGCACCGGGGAAAGCGCAGAAGCCAATCCTGAGTGCAGAATTCAGCTTCTGGAAAATCATAACTTTAATAATTTGTCTGAAACCAGTTTTTTTCTGGCTCGTATGGTTGCAGCACTGTATGGGTTCTGCCCAGGTAGGGGACTAACTCTGATTTGCAGTTATGCCGTGTAAGAGAAATCATACCACATCTGCATAACGGGGGCGGGGTCACAGAATTCAGCTTTTCTTGCTGCAGAACTTGAGTTACTCTGGCATAGAACTCTGTGCTTTTCGCACAGCATATACAAGTCCTGACTATTGCTTGCCATAAGTGTTTACTTTTTTAAATTGGGCCTTATCAGATGATGATGAAGATGATGTATTTTGCACTATGTGAAACTCTTTGCTGTTTCAAAAGAATTCTGTCCTGGTCTGTGTGCTTAACACTTCCCCCCTGCCCCAGTGTTATTGCCTTGAGGAATCAAGGGTTTAATTCAAAACTGAGCCTTAAACATACCCAGAGTTGGAATGGATTTTCAGTGGGTGACAAAAGGTCCATTTTCTTTGATTTCTGGTGAAAGATAAAGCAGTGCCCAAATGTGTGTTGTGTGTGGGAACTATATGCACATACACTCTGTATATAGCTGTAGAATTATCTAGATTTTTTTTATATTGATAAGTTTGTAATGATAAGAGTGTCTTTTTAAACAAAGATGAGAATTATTAACTGTTGGGTTAAAGGAGTCTCGTTCTTTTAAGGCCACTGCATTCCCACCATTCCAACAAGAAGCTGAGAACACCAATTATTGGCACCTTGATTTAACACTTGCCAGAATCAAAACTGTGAAGTCTTATAAACCGCCCAGTAGTAAACGCCATCCAATCTTGCCATAACACCATTAAATATAAAATAGATGTACTCGGTTAGATCCAAAGTTTGGTTTCCAACAGCTAGGGCAGCCAAGCTCTAAGCTGGGACATTCATGGAACCTCAGATGGGTGGTGTTTTAAGAGGGGAGGGCGCTCAGGAGGGTATAAAGCTATAGGGTCCAAGCATCCAAAGCAACTGTTTTCTCTGTCATCTGGAGGTCAACTGTTACACTGGGTGATCTCCAGCCCTCACCTGGAGGTTGGCAATCATACCAATAACAGATACCATCACTGCACCTGTGTCCCCACACCCACCAAAGCTCACTTAGCTCCCCAGAAGAGTCCTCTGCCGCCCAGGAACAGCATTTCAGGGAACTGAGTGTGCTGCAGCGGGAAGTGGAGGCCAAGCAGTTCTCTTGTGTTGGTGGAAGTACCTCCTGTTAATGGAACACTTTGTCTGGATCTAACCCCACCATCTATGTAGCAATCCGATACTACTGGCTATCAGACACCGGTAGCAGATAGTTGAAGAATATGTGGTGAATATTCAAGGCCAAGGCAGGTGAGACAGAGGTCCACAAATGCACCTCTGCAGACTGTTGCTCTCCTTCCCAAGATTCCAAAAAAAAAAAAAAAATCCTGCTGTCTCAAAGAAAAAGTATTCTCTCACAAGGTTGAAAGGAAGCATGTTTTCAAAACAGGGAAGTAATCATGAATATTAATGCTAAATGCAAACCATCTGCTCCTTATGACCTTATAATATCTTTCATGTATGTATATTTGAATATTGCATGAAATATTCCCCCCACACAGACACACTCCTTGCCCGAGGCTGGGCACAAAAATCCCTGCATCACTTGCCAACCTTGAGTGAAAGCACATTGTGCTCAGATTGTAGGAACAACCATTGTCAGACAAAACAGAACTGCTATCAGAAGGTACCTACTCAAAACGGTTATGCTATGCACACAACTCTCTTTACGATCACCACTCTACTCTGAGGCAGCTGTGGGCTGCTTATGTTCCTCCTACCTGCCTCAGTTTGTTTCCATCCTTCCAAAAGTCCATGCATAATTTTGACAGGCCTGGACCAAAGCATAAAAAACAGTATTTCCTTCCCATTATGCATAACAGATAGCTGTATTCAACCAACACTGTACTAATGAATTGCAAAAGTGAGAGAACATAAGAGAAGCCATGTTGGATCAGGCCAATGGCCTATCCAGTCCAACACTCCATGTCACACAGTGGCCAAAACCCAGGTGTCATCAGGAGGTCCACTAGTGGGGCCAGACTCCAGAAGCCCCCCAAGCACAAAGAATACAGAGCCAGTTTGGTGTACTGGTTAAGTGCGTGGACTCTAATCTGGGCGAACCGGGTTTGATTCCCCACGCCTCCACTTGCAGCTGCTGGATGACCTTGGGCAAGCCATAGTTCTGATACGAGCTGTTCTTGAAAGGGCAGTTCTTGAAAGAGCTCTCTGAGCCCCACCTACCTCACAGGGTGTCTGTTGTGGGGAGGGGAAGGAGTTTGTAAGCCACTCCGAGACTCTGAGTGAAGGGTGGGGTATAAATCCAATCTCTTCTTCTTCATCATCACTGCCCCAGACACAGTGTTCTATCTATACCTTATGGCTAACAGCCATAACTAGAACATATAATCAAATGCTATTGAAGCCAAATCAAAATCTGAATCCAATCCCGGCTAAGCACCTTTTTTGGCATGTAAAAAAGCTGCTACAGATGCTGGATAATGACTTTCCATCAACAATTTCTGAAAGACTTCAAAAATTTGTCACCCATGGGTGTCAGACTGTGTTCCAGAGAGCCTCCAAAAGCTTCTCAGGGATTCCTGAAGAAGTTTATTAGTAAAAACAGATAAACTTTCCTGAAAGACAGTTCACTCACCACAACTTAACTTCCCCCACAAAATGCAAGGTTTTCTTGGGTGCATTCCAGGTAGAGTACAAGATATAGAGACAGGGCTTTTTTTCTAGAAAAAGCCCAGCAGGAACTCATTAGAATAGGCCACACCCCCGACAGCACAGCTCATTAGCATATTAAGCCACACCCCCATGTTACCAGAAGTGTGGTCATCCAGCCACACCCACCTTTTGCTTCTCTTTCTGTTTACCTTGTTTGTTGTCAAAACCCAGGGCTTTTTTTAGAGCAGGAACTCCTTTGCATGTTAGACCACACACCCCTAATGTAGCCAATCCTAATGAGTTTCTGATGTTGGGTGTGGCCTATTATGCTAATGAGTTCCTGCTGGGCGTGGCCAACTTGAGGGCCAGCCGGAACTCCGTTCCTGTGCATTCCTGCCCCCCAAAAGCCCTGTATAGAGAACTGGCTAAAAGTGACAGCGACAGGCCTCTTCTGCTAACAGAGGGGACCCACACAACCTCCTGTGATTTTGGGGAACCAGGTTTGTCTTGAAGCGCAAACTTTCCCCTCAGTCACCAGATGTTCTTCACACAGCAAGAGTGAAGGCTTTGGGTTTGTTGCTGTGAGACAAGCTTTGCAGTGAGCAAGTAGAACTCGGAGATCACTGAGGCAGGAGCTGTCTATAAATGACGGGATTTATTTATTTACAGGTAGGTTTCAAACAACAGGCCAGCAACATGGGTCCCCAGATAGTCAAAGGAGAAACCTGACCGAGGCACAAAAATCAAGCTCGTTACGGCTTCAGAATGTGGTTTGAATTTTCTTTTAATGCCTTCGGGCACAAACAGGCTTTTGCTGACTAGCCACAAGGCTGGATTCTCTCTCTCTCGCTTGCACCGTTCCGCCCACTTCAGCCTGCCCTTTCCAAGAGTCAGACTAAATGGTGCCAGGCCTGTTCATTGCCAGAGATAGACCTAGCAATTGGGTACTCTGTTCTCTCCTAAGAGGTAGAGCAAAACCACTCTGCCACACTAGCAGGGAGGGCTACCCTTCTGTCTGCTCTTTGGCTGAGCCAGACCCAAGCTACTTCTGCTCTCACCCTGAGACAGACCTCAGCTTTCCCCTGCTGTCCTTCCCTTCCACATTTCATCCCTCTTCAGAAAGGTGATTTGGAGCAGCACTCTTATGGGCTCAGCAGACTGGCTGTTTTCCCCTTCAGGGACAGGACAGCCTCCTGTCTGTCACAGGGACCTTAATAGATAGGTCTGTCGTGCTGAGGCTGACTACTCCTCAGAAGAGGAAGAGGCAGGGAGCAACCCAGCCTCCTCTGGAGTCAGCCCAGAATAAGAACCCCCAACAGCACCTGAGGAGGAAGAGTCCCCAGCAGCTGCACAGGAGGTGCAGCCAGAAGGAGAGACAGATCCTGCTCCTGGCCCAATGCGTCCAGTTGAAGACACCCTGAGGCCAGACTCCCCACCCAGTTCTCCTGAGTGCCCTAGATATAGGTCACACCAGAGGCTAACTATGCAGGAGCAAAGAATGAGTGCCAGACTGCAGCTCTTGCAAAAGCAACGGGAGGAGCTGTAAGTCTTGGTAGACTTGACTCCCAGGAAGGGAGAACCTGCTCATAAACACTCCATGCACCTGCCTCAGCACAGTAGCCACTCTGCATACTCAGGTCTGCCCTCGTGTGTAGCAACCACTCCTTGTTCCTGATCCCAGCAACTCTGAACTGATTTCCCGGCTATCCAATCTTTGGCTTTGTTGTCCAACCTGATTCCGGATTGTGTTTCCAGCTAAGCAGCACAAGGTCACTCATCCAGTTTACACAAAGTGAAAGGTAGGTCTGAACACTCCCGGCCAATACCTCACGGATGCTTGACAGCACACCCGATAACATGCCCCAGAATCCTCTGTGGCTCTTTGCAACTAGTTTTTGGCAGGTATGTGAGGTTTCCTACTCCGTGAAGCCTACTCAGCAAAGAATGCATTCCATGAAGATAAATTTTGAAACAAACAGGTGCAAAAAAACCCACAGAGCAGCAGAACATATGAATCCAGTCTCCCACCCACCCTCCCTCCCACATCTGGATCTGTGCTGCAAGATTCTTGTTGCTTCAGAGAGCCGTGTCAAGACCAAAAAGGGTTTTTTCCAGGGTTTCTTTAATCCTTCAAAACAGAAAAGACAGCAACAGGTGGCGTGCTCTTCTCTTTTCCGGCCACGCCTGGTGTTCCCAGCAGGACTGCTCCAGAGCGCAGCACCAACATTGTAAAGTCATAAATAAAGACCACCACACAGATGAGTTGATTTGCATCCATTGCTATATATTACCAGACCAGCTGATAACCAGCAACGTACCCCCACAAGAAAGAGCACAATATATCAATTATTCCAATAACATTCCCATGTCCGGCATCTACAGCAGGTTCTTCTTTTAAAAAATGCACACAGATTCTGGCTTCATTTAACATTTTGCATCAGAAATTATTTCTCCATCCAATGCTTTGAAACCTATATGAGCGAAAGCTGATCCCAGAAATAGCCGTCCACCCGATTTATGGTGCACTTTTAAGAATCACAAGGCCTGTGGAGGATGTACCTGCTAGGGAGCATACGTCAGCTTGTCTCCAAAACAGACAAGCTTGGTCATCAACTGAGGGAGGAGGCAAATGTTTTTCACTTTCACAAGCCAGTTCAAAGCAATCCATCAAAAGTCCAAACAGTAAACTTGGTGCCACTGGTGCTCACGGCTGCAACTCTGAAAGGGAGACGCTCCATTCTCATCAAAACCCTCGTATTTTCCCTTGGAGGCTTTAAAAAGACTGCTCATTGCCAGAGATAGACCTAACAATTGGGTGCTCTATTCTCTCCAAGAGGTAGAGCTAAACCGCTCCGGCACACTAGCAGACCCTTGGAGGCTTTAAAATGAATGCCTATTTCTTTTTAGACACACATCGTCTTTTTGGACTAGAAACTGATTCGGTAAAAAGAGCCCAGAGAACATTAGTACAGGGTTAGGGGAGACAGTGAACTGGAAGTATAAGATAGCCAGTTTACATGCGCTTTACATGAAAAACAGGAGAAGATTAGAGAGGGATATAATAGGGATTAAACTAATCGATAGAGGAGGAGGACTATACAGCATTTTGCAAACGGGAAGCCATTAGAAATTCTTTCTAATTCTTCATCTTTTTTGGCTCTACTAGAGGAGAGCCAAGCTATTGGAACCATTGATGGCCTGGAGGAAGGTCCAGGATACAGACCCAGCGAGGCCTCCAGCAGTAAGCAACATGATTCCTGACAAACGATCCTTTGGGTGGGGGACCCTCCCCTCCCCGCGTCTCTCAGAGCATGTGATCAACAAAATGAAAATCAGCAACGATTCATGTTCTGCAGCAGCAGAATGATGAAGAAAGGCCTGTGCACCTCTCCTAGCCCCTGTATATATTAATCTTTATAAATACAGTAATTTTACACGAAGAACTGTAGAAAGAGGTCACTCAAGGAGCCGTCTTCCCACGTAAGCATTACACTCACTGTCCTGTTGAGTCCTCCAGCAGCTCAACAGATGTTTCTATGGTACAAATCTTGTAAGCCGAAGAGATGGCCTACCGTTGAGACAACACTTCTCAGAAGTCTGCTAGCTTGACTCCCCCACAAAAAACACAAGATGCATCCAATCAATGCGATTTGTTTGCCAATCAAAACAGCACAGGAAGATCTCTGGAAGCTTCTAGGCAAAAAAAAAAAAAAAGGGGAACGTGAGGCAGGTCCGGCTGTTGTGAGGTTCCCTCAGCCAAGTGAGCAGTCATAGTTCGTCCCTCGCAGACGACGCATCCAGAGAGGGCTGAGGCGGCAAGGCATCCTTGTTCTGGGCATCCGTGTGGATCTGCCCCTGCTGCCGCGATTTCCGAGAGAGCGTTCTGTCCCAGTCTGTGGCCACGGTCTCGTTGTCCCAGATGGTGGAGGTCTCGGTATCACTGAGGTAACCTGGCTGCCCAGTGTAATGGGTCGGATAGATCAGCAGAGGCTCTGCGGAGAAGGCTTTTAGGTCTCTTGGTTCGTAGTATTCCATGTACTTGGCACTAAAGAGAAGAAGAAATACCATGAGAAGGATACCATGGATCCAAAACCACTGGAAGGTCCAGGAGGATGAACAGGGCTGCGCTATCCATCTCCTGGTGGAGGTTATCCAACAAGGCAACCAAGGCTGTTATAGTCCCACGTTCAGGCTGGAAAGGATCTAGATAGTTTGCTTCATCCAAGAAATCCTGAAGTTGTCCAGTCAACATCCACTCTATCCCAAACAACTGGACAGCACCTGGGCTGGCACCATCTGGTCCTATCATTGCTAATGTAAAGTCTAAGCTGGTGCAAATGAGAAAAATTTTATTTTCAAGGTTTGAGCCCAGTAGCACCTTAAAGACCAACAAAATCTCCAGGATTTCAGCTTTCAAGAGTCTTGCTGATCTTTAAGGTGCTACCAGACTTGAATCTTGGTCTGCTACTGCAGACCAACCCAGTTACCCACACGAAACTACCTGCAAAGTGGTCCCAGGTGGCCACCAAGCAGCCCACCCTCTCCTGCAGGCCCAATCCCAGGAGGCCTCTGACCATACGGAACAGCTCTGCTGGCTTGTGCTATGCAGACACACAGTGGCTGGTTTAACTATTTCAACAACTGGCTGCCAAGAGAAGCAGCAGCATAGTGAAGATGGGAGAGAAGAAGAACTCTGTTGGGCTGATGCCAGAAAGCAAAATGTGTAGGCTTGCCAGGGGATTTGGGGAGCGGTCTGGGAGGGGGTGGGTCCATCTCTGACATGATGATGTCATGCAGCGTGACATCATTGCATCAAGGACACAGAACCACATGTGCATGCCCCCCCACCTTCCCCCAACCATTAGCCATGAATTTGTGGCCCACAAACAACCACAAATGGCTCAACAACCTGTCTGCTGAAACATCAGTTCCCTGTGTACGAGTGGCAAACGACATGACCTGAACCCACTGAAGTTTGAGCAGTCCTAATGCTAAAGTGTTAAGTTGTTACCTTCCTCTCTGTCTGAGAAAAGAAAGGGTTATAATTTTTTAAAATTAAATAAATTTGGATATTGGCAACCAGAAGCTCACACTGCTCACCCACCGTCTGTCTACTTCTCTGCATCAAGTTTCTAGGCCTTCCAGTTAAAGCCCTGCAGAGTTTCGTTAACAATGTATGCCCACACTTCCACCGGACATAATTCTACCCGATATGAATGCATTTTTTTCTTCCCTAACTCTGGTTTCCTTGCCATTCCCTATTCCAGAAACAATCCCCTCCCTTCCATTCGGTATAGGATTGCCAGGTCTTACCTGGGTCCCGGCGGGGAGCTCCAGTCCAGTTCCTGGAGTCTTCTGGCGTGTACACCATGATGACATCACCCAGAAGTGACGTCATCATGCTGGGCACGTCGTGTGGGGGATGCTCTAGCTAGAGCATCCCCTACATGACGTGTCCAGTGCAATGACATCACCTCCAGGTGACGTCATCGCGATGGGCACGATGGGGCTCCCCGCACCAGCCAGCTGGCCAGCAGCAGAATAGGGGGCCAGAAAATGGGGGAAAACCTGGCCCCATGGTGGGGTTGGCAACCCTAATTTGGTAGGCCATTTCTGAAGTGGTCACAGCAACAATCTGATAAACACAGAGCAAGAGATGGGGTGGCATTCTACCCTGACCCGTAATCACAGGCTCTGGTTGCCTAGGGGACAGCATTTGTTTACTCTGGATGCATGTCACCATCCTGCTGTGTGGCATGGCACAAATCTCACTGACAATGACCATGCAAGCTTGCCAGAGCAAACAACTTACACTGGGTGCTTATTGTACATGACTGGCAGGAATTCATCCACTGGCAACATCTTGCCGAACGGCTGAGCGTCAATCAATTTCTGAGCCCCCTGCAAGGAGATGGCGTAGCCGAGCGTCCAATAAGAGTAATCGGCTTCCACAAGGTTCATGACGTTGGGAACAGCCTTCTCGGGACGCTCCACTTGCATCCGTTTCCGGCCAATGTAACTAGAACAAAAAGAAAGATTTCTGCTATGTAAGTGATGTTCTTTTTCTACAGTGCCCTGAGTATGTGCATCACAACACTTAAAGTTGTAGCATTTGTGGAACCCAAGCAAGGGTGAATCTCATCAGTGTCTTAGTGGGGAACCTTTGAGAGACCCACACAAGCTTCCCTCAGTCAAAGAAAAGGGTGAAGTGTATTAAAATGTAAAAGCAGGCACAGAAAGACAGTCTGCCATAAAACCCCAAATTCTGAGCCATGGAAAATCAAAACCCAAGAAAAGCCACCTTCCAAAATCTTAAGGAGTTGTATTTCCCCACATGTTCCCCCAAGGGCACTTCGGTCGGGGAGTCAACTGCTCCTGGAAATTCCAGGCCCCAGGGAAGTAAAATTTGCTGCCACCAGAGCCAGGGCTTTCTCGGTGGTGGCTCCTACCTGGTGGAGGGAGCTCCCGGAGGAGATCCGGGGCCTGCAGGACCTTGCTTAGTTCCGCTGGGCCTGTAAGACGGAGCTATTCCGCCGGGCCTATGATTAGGAGCCGCCGCCATGGTTAGCCATTTGCCATCGCACTATCGTCATCACTGAGTGTGGGGCGGCCCTGGCAGGAGCGGGGGTGATGAACTACTGTTTGGCTGCTGTTTGGCTACTGGGGGTTAATGTTTGCCGGGGGCTATAATCTGCCCCATCTTGTTTTATTGCCTGGATGTTGTTTATATGTTTTCTGGTTTTATATTGTTGAACTTGTTTTAAAGTTGGCATGCGTGCCTTGCTGTTAGCCGCCCTGAGCCTTCGGGGAGGGTGGGATACAAATCCAAATAAATAAATAAAAATAAAAATAAAATTTCCAGGCAGGAAGTTCAGTAGAGGGTCATGGTCAGTCATTCTCTATGTGCTGCATTAAATAAATAGCTTATGGCTTCCATTAGGTCTCTACCCCAAGCTACCCCATTCCGTCTCTGCACACTTCAACAGTTTTGGTCCTGTCTCCTTCCAATTAGCTGCTGCTGGGGTGCAGGGATGTAATTCTGTTGCATTTCTGCACAACATGTGCTTGGCTCAGTCATTGCCCTAAGAGGAGCCCAGCCGTTGTGTCTTGCATGAGTCACTGTTCTGGATTAGTCTTCTTCAAATCAGTCTGTGCTGGTGAGAGGTAATTTTGCTATGGCTCCAATCAGATGTGATTCAAAAATTCCCAGTGCAGAAGAATTACCTGCTTGTAGAGGAGGGTGCCTGTTGCCTCTCTTCACAGATCACCATTCTGGCTTGCCTCCTTCCATGTGAGTCAAGAGACATGTCCAGATCCCGACTCATGCTCAGACACGACAGGAAATTCTGACTCTTGCAAAGCAAACCTTTGCAGAGGCCAGACAGAAGCTTGCCTATGATTCTGATTTGTCTTCTCTTTAACCATCCATCCTTTGCAAGGCAGTTTTAACCAAACCACACAAGCCAGGTCCCTCTGCCACCTTCACTGCAAAAAGCTTTTTGGAAAGCTGAATTCCTGGGCAATTAGATAGATTTGGTGACTGGGACGCATCAGGGAGCCTCAAATAGGTTTATAAGGAGTCACAATTGTTCCAAGCAACTGAAATTCTTGCACAATGAAAACCTGTATCCAGGGCACAGAGCTAAACATGAGGCTCTGGGTGGCCTTAATTAAAGGTTTCTGCATCAGGCCTGAATCTCCCCCTCTAAATGCAAGTAACAGAATTCAGCTACGGTATTTTTAATGGCTGCTATCCTCTGACCAGGGATACACACAAAGGCAGCCAGGGCACTGTTCATTTTGCTAACCATTTAAGAGCAAGCGTGACTCCATATAGTGGACGGCAGTAACATGCTCTGCTGGGGGGGGGGCTGTCTTTGCATTACATGCCTACGCTCTTTGATTATCCAAGGAGGCTTTTGCTACAGGAACCTGCGATGGCAAATGTTTCATCTAGCAAGAACCTGTGTGAAGGCCTTCTTGGCCGTTTCCCCAAACCTCTGGAACTGCCTCCCTCCGTCTTCTCATGTGATGGCTTCCCTGAGCCAATTAATTTTTGTTAATTGTTCCAGAAAGCCATTTTTAATTGCTTTTCCCACCTTGGTCCCATTGACCTCTGTTCTCTCTCTCTCTCACACATACAGACAGATAATGAGTTTCGTGGTGTGTTTTTTTAATTGTTGTAAGCGACCATGTTTTTAAATGGAAAGACAGAATATAAATTATTTAAATACATAAATTCAGAGGCTACGCTGAAACCATCTCAATGAGGAACACCCCTGTCCCAGCCCCACAAGGACACAAATACAAAAGCTTTCTATTTAGATGACTTCACGGTACTTATGCAAGGGCTGGGCAACTCCCAGGTCTTTTGGTCAGCCCCCTTTTCCACTTCAGTTCCTCCTCCCATGGGCTACTCTTAAGTGCCATGGAAAGAAGCCAGGAGGACTGCAACTTACTCACATGAGTTCCCAGTCGAGCTGGGCTTTCTCGATGTCGTCCATCAGCTTTGTGAGCTTCTTCTTGAACTGATGCTCAAAGCGCACGTCGTCTTCAATTACCAGGGTCTTCTCCATCTCCCTGTCCACCACCTAAGAGGAACACTTTGAAAAGTCGCTGGAAGAGACTTTATACTCAACGCCCAAAACGCATTGTAAAGCTGACAGAAAGTTTGCCTAAAGCAGTCTATTTCAAGGTTATTTACATGGTGCAAAATCGATTTAAGTAACTGAATGGTGTTTAGGATGATCGGCGTCACTGAGAACTTTGTAAGGTGGAAAAAGGTTGAGGCACATTTTTAAATCAATAATCAACTAAAAGGCAGTTCAGCTGGAGATTTTCTATCAGTTGACAACAGAAAAGAGAAAGGAAGAAAGAAAGACACGCTGCTAATGGAAGAATGACCAGAGAAAGCAAGATGGGTAGCTATGTTCGTCTGTAGCAGTAGAAAAGAGCAAGAGTCCAGTAGCACATTAAAGACTAACAAAATATCTGGCAGGGTAGGAGCTTTCGTGAGTCACTGCTCACTTCTTCAGATACTACCACATATCTGAAGAAGTGAGCCGTGACTCACAAAAACTCATACACGCCGCCACATATTTTGTTAGTCTTTAAGGTGCTACTAGACCCTTGCTCTTTCCTACTGCTGTAGAGAAAGCAAGAAAAGCTTATGAAAGCTTGTCACAGGAATGAGAGAATGGTCCTGCTAGCCAGACTTCAACAGTGGCCAACGAAACACCTCCAAGAAAAGGTGGTGACCTTTCCCTAGGGCTTCTCTCCAGCACACAGCCCTCAGATGTATCCAGCCTCTGAGATACCACTGAGCTCTCTCAGCCATTAACCATTCATATGACAGTCTTCTAAGACCTCATCCTGTTTAAAAGCCATTGAAGCAAAGAGGCATCAACACAACTATTTAAATCAAATGCTAAGCAAACCCATGTCGATTTGGCCTCTGATGCTCAAACAGAACATATCTGAAATGAATGTACTAGGCTTCCAAGGGACTGAACACAGAAATTATAAAAAATAGTATCAGAGGGTAGCTGTGTTGGACTGCAGTAGAACAAATGGATTCGACTCCGGTAGCGCTTTACAAACCCACAAGATGGGTTGGGTTGGGTTATGACCTTTCGAGAGTCAACGCTCTCTTTGTCATTAACCAGCTACCACCTCTCCACATGACTGCTGCATCAGCAGCTACATATGGAAGCCACACAGACTTACCCATCAGTTAAAACCATCAGTTAAAAGTCTCCATTCCCCCTCAAAAAAACAATTCTGCCTGTTAGTGTGTGTGTGTGTGTTAAGTGCCATCAAGTCGCTTCCAACCCATGGCAACCCTATGAATTAATGTGCTCAGGAAAGCTATTTCATAATGCAGGTGCCACTAGTGTGGGCCACATCTGTTCACATTCATCCACAGGAAGGCACAAGAAGCAGACCTTGGTAAGAGGTGTGCAGTGTCACACGGGAATATACCAGGAGAGGGGGTCCGGCAAATATGTGGGTCCTACAGGCTATCATCAACAGCCTTAGTCTCAGCAAGTTCAGTCTACCAGTCCTTCCAGCCAGACTGAGAACAGGCAAACTTCCTCATAATAACAGTCAAGAAAACCAGAAATATACGTCACCTCCTTCCATATGTAGTAGTGGCTCAGGAAGCAGCCAATCTCCCCTCTGGTCAGTACCCTCGAGGAGTAAGGATCCCGGTAACCAGGAAGCATGTCTATGTTGAGTGCTTTGAGTTGGCTCGTATTTAGGACCCTGCAAGACCATAAGAATGAAACCATTTGACTACAGATCAGCAGGATGGCCTAGATCACTTATTTTTGTTCAGTGCTCTCCAATATTAAAAACTCCCATCAAATTAAAAAGAAAATCTATTTGCTTGGGAGCATTCAAAAGTGGTCATTCAGAAACACTCAGGAGGTGGCAAACGTTCACCGTACTCTCCCTTGTAGCTTCTGCCTTGTCTGAAATTCACAGAATTTGACTAAGTAGAATTTAACTGGACTTGAACATTTCACATGGGAGAAAAAGCCTCAGGCTGCATATTTTCAAATCCTACAATACAATGGTTGAGCCCAGTGTGACTTCTCGGGGTACTTCCCCCAGTGCAAAAGTCCTTCATGGCAATTACCCCTTACACATCATTTCTCTGTAGGGTCTTCCCACCTTCCCAGTATAACATTAGCAAGATACATTCAATCCCCTTTCATGCTGTTTTTGGGCATGACACCTGGGAGCACAGTTCCCTCTAAGCTGTGCTAAGGGATGCTGGCCCACAAAATTTTGCTTCTGCTCACAAGGCATTTCCCCCTCCAGTGGAAACAATGGAGGATGGGCACCTCCTTCTGGGGCCCACAGAATTGGACCCCCTGGTCCAACCTTTTTGAAACTTTTGAGGGGTTCTTGAGGAAAGACACCAACAGCTATGCTGCAAATTTGGTGCCTCTACCTAAAAAAAGAATCCCCCAGATACCCTCGGATCCATTCTCCATTATAGCCTATGGAGTCTATTGACTATAATGGTCCCCATAGGCTATAATGGACCTGAAACAAAAATTTTTTGCACACCTCTATTATGCTTTTCAGTATGATTTTTAAGCTGTGTTGAGTCACAGGGAAAATTGAGACATAAATATTTGAATAAATAAGTAGATTGGGCAGACTGATAACATTTAAGCAACTTCCTGTTTGTTAGGTTAGGCAGGGTTCTGACTGTGATTGTTCTATCTCTGTTATACTTGTCCTGTAATGCTGGTGGTCATATTTCACTAAAAAGCACAGAGTAGACGGCAAGATTTCCCCCCCCTCCAAGTGCTGGTATGTTTTCTAAGACTTATTAAATTTGCAGATGACACTAAATTGGGAGAGGTAGCAAATACAGTAGAAGAGAGAGTCAGGATACAGAATGATCTAGACAGGTTGGAAAACTGGGCTAAAACAAATAAAATGAATTTCAATGGGGATAAATGTAAAGCTCTGCATTTAGGAAGGAAAAAATCAAATGCATCATTATAGGATGGGGGAGACTTGTCTTGGTAGTGGTATGTGTGAAAAGGATCTAGGGGTTCTCGTAGACCATACACTGAACATAAGTCAGCAGTGTGATGCGATTGCTAAAAAGGCAAATGCGATTTCTGGCTGTATCAACAGAAGTATAGTATCCAGATCACGCAAAGTGATAGTATCACTTTACTCTGCTCTGGTTAGACCTCACCTAGAGTATTGTGTTCAGTTTTGGGTACCCCAATTTAAGAAAGATATAGGCAAGCTGGAACATGTCCAGAGGAGGGCAATGAAGATGGTAAGGGGTCTGGAAATCAAGTCCTTTGAGGAAAGGTTGAAGGAGCTGGGTATGTTTAACCTGGAGAGCAGACGACTGAGGTGATATGATAAGCATCTTCAAGTACTTGAAGGGCTGTCATATAGAGGATGGTGCGGAGTTGTTTTCTGTTGCCCCAGAAGGTTGGACCAGAACCAACGGGTTGAAATTAAATCAGAAGAGTTTTTAGCTAAACATTAGGAAGAACTTCCTGTCAGTTAGAGCAGTTCCTCAGTGGAACAGCCTTCCTTGGGAGGTGGTGGGCTCTCCTTCTTTGGAGGTTTTCAAACAGAGGCTAGATGGCCATCTGACAGCAATGCTGATTGTGTGAACTTAGGCAGATCATGAGAGGGAGGGCTGGAAAGGTTACCTCAGTGCTTAGTTCTTGTGACCCTTTCTTACATGCCCAGGGAAATGCTGATTGCTACTTTGGGGTCAGGAAGCAATTTTTCTCCAGGCCAGTTTGGCCAGAGATCTTGGAGGTTTTTTGTCATCTTCTGAGTGTGGAACAGTGGTTACTGCGGGTGCGGAGGGAGAGGGATCTGTGAATTTCCAGCATTATGCATGGGGTTGGACTAGATGACCCTGGAGGTCCCTTCAAATTCTATGATTCTATGACTCAGCACAAGGTGACAGTTCGAGGCCAGGTCTACCAATATAGTGGAAAGGGGTGGGTAGACCTGTTCTCTAGAGGCCAGGTCTACCAATATAGTGGACTGGGGTGGGTAGAACTGTTCTGCAGAGGCCAGGTCTTCCAATATAGTGGACTGGGGTGGGTAGAACTGTTCTGCAGAGGCCAGGTCTTCCAATATAGTGGAAAGGGGTGGCTGAAATTTTACTTGAGTTTGTTTTCTCTTATAATGTTTACATGATTCTTCAAATATAGTTTAAATATAATTTAAAATAATTTATTCTGAGATTTTTACAAGGTTATGGAAGTAATCTTCTAAAAATCTAATTTACACAATGGTCCGATGTAGACTTGCTCACAGCTTTAATGTTACTAGCTTTTTTTGCTCACAGTGTAGAATTTCTGCTCACAACACTGTGGAGCTTAGAGGGAACATTGCTGGGAGTGGCATCTCAGGGGGCGTTTTTGGCCGCAGCAGGAGCGGGGAGGCAAGGAAGGTGTCCTCTGCAAATAGTAATCCTTTCTGTCTGTTGAAAGCACCAGTGGATCCAAACCGGCATTTCCAACCACATCAACGGAGAACCGTGCCTCAAATACACGGTCTGTTATGGTGAAGTATTCACTGTGATGAAAATAATTCAATTAGACTGTCAAAATAGTGCAAACCTTTGTGCCAGGCAGCATGCAAACCTTCCACAAGAGCAAGGGGCAGCAACTCAAAACTCACTTTCCATCCACAGCTTCTACCAGCTTGACTGCGATTTCCTGCTCATATAATGTTCGTAACATTCGGTCTCGCCTATCCTTCCGACGTTTCAGATTTATCATGAAAATCTAGAGGGAGAAAGAGAGAAACCGAAACTTACAATATAAATGTAGACAAATGAGAAGATAATGAGTAATTTTCAGGTTTCCCCTCATTTGGGGAAGAGAGCAGCAAAACGTATTGCCTTGAAGGTCGTAACTCTCATCATGTCTGGTGAAAATAGATTGCAAGGACGGGCTGCAAGGGAAACAGATTTCCAAAAATTCGTGGAATGTATGAAACATGAAAGGGGTTGGATGGACAACTAGGGGCTGTTAGGATATTTCCTGCCCCCACCCCAGGATTCACTTGGTGCCAGTTTGGTGTAGTGGTTAAGTGTGCGGACTCTAATCTGGGAGAACCGGGTTTGATTCCCCACTCCTCCACTTGCACCTGCTGATGTGACCTTGGGTCAGTCACAAGCTCTGGCACAGCTGTTCCTGAAAGAGCAGTTTGTGTTCGAGTTCTCTCAGCCCCACCTACCTCACAGGGTGTGGGGAGGGGAAGGGAAAGGAGTTTGTAAGCTGCTTTGAGACTCAAAAGTGAAGGGCAGGGTATAAATCCAATCTCCTCTTCTTCTTCTTCTCCCCACAGCAAGGGTCATTCCACAGTTTGCTCCTAGCATCTCCCCTGGCAGAATCCCAAGGGGAAGCAGAATCTTAACAGGCCCCAAATGTAGTTTTTAGTTGGGGAATTGGGTTCTATTTCTCAGCTGCCTGATAACTTCTTTCTGGGACACCACATAGTTCAGCAGTATTCACAGCTGGTGTGGTGTAGTGGTTAATGTGTTGGATGAGGACTTGGGAGCCCCCGGTTCAAATCCCACCTTAGTCGTAAAGCTCAAGGGCAGCTTAATCCTAAACAGAGCTGCACCCTTCTGAGTTTACTGCATCCACTGGCTCAGAGAGGTAGAACTTCGCTTAGGATAGTACTGTGGGTGTCCTGAGACCAGCCACTCCAATCAACTTATTTGGTTGTTTGGAAGACACCACAGAGCTGTGTGCCCCACACTGAGCTCCTTAGAGGAAGGGTGGGACAAAAACAAATGTACAGGCACCATCTGCCAGAACTCATGTCTCTGCTGGGCATAGTTGCAATCGGTGCATCTACAGACCACCGCAATGGCAGGTATCTAAGCCCAGCTGTGCAGAGAATGGCTAAAAACCTATTGGCAGCTATCTTGTCTAAACCTGGGAAGAACTCCAACCTACAAAGCAAATAAGCCGCTGGAAGGAAAAGTTTGCTGGGAAGTACCTTACCCAAGACAAACTACTCAGTGTCACTGGACACACACCAATGGCCGAGGGTCCTCAGGTTGAGCTTGTGGTTCAAAGGCAAGCAAGAACAAGCTCAGCCTTGAGATATGGGCAGTAGCAACACCGAGACAAATATAAATCCAGCCGGTGGCGCTCCAGCATTTCCTCCAAGCGGGGTGCAAATAAATAAAGTTGGGAAATCAAAGAACAGCCACATAAGGAACAGCATGCTTTAAAAATATCAATCAGACCAGACGGGATAGGCTTCAAATACAGTGCACCTACCACACAGCCAGGCGCTATTTCTATATTTAATTATACAACCAGTATAAACGAAGTTTAGGTGCCATCCTAAGCAATCCTTAAAAGGGTGTAGCTTTGCTCAGGAATGAACAGTTAGGCACTCAGCTCCTTTTGGCCCAGCCCATGTTTTAGTAGCCCCATCACTTGTGCTAGTCCTTGTCCAGCAGCTCTGCAGGTACTTAAGAAGGAGGGGAGACTGGATTTATACCCCACCCTTCACTACCGGAAAGAGTCTCCGAGCAGCTTACAATCTCCTTTCCCTTTCTCCTCCCCACAACAGACACCCTGTGAGGGAGGTGGGACTGAGAGAGCTCTTTTGAGAACTGCTCTTGAGAGAACAGCTCTGAAAGAACTTGTAACTGACCCAAAGTGACACCAGCAGCTGCATGTGGAGGAGTAGGACAATACCAAGTGCTTGTTATCCCAATGCTTAATGAATGCACAAAAGAGCTCCATCAGCACTCTTTACCCATTTCTTTCTAAATGGTATTTCTGCGTAAGACCATGGACCCCATGTCTGAAAACACCTCCCTTCGACACTTCTCTGCAGCCTCTAGAAATTGAGCAACAAAATACATATGTCTACAAGCGGCTACAAGCATGGATGGCTTCAAGAGGGAATTAGATAAACATATGGAGCAGAAGTCCATCAGTGGCTATTAGCCACAAGGTAACAGATGGGAACTCTCAGTCTGGGGCAAGTGATGCTCTGTATTCTTGGTCCTTGGGGGGGCAACAGTGGGAGGGCTTCTAGTGTCCTGACCCCACTGGTGGACCTCCTGATGGCACCTGGTATTTTTAGCCACTGTGTGACAGAGTGTTGGACTGGATGGGCCATTGGCTTGATCCAACATTGGCTTCTCTTATGTTTAGAATCAGAATCCTCTAAGAGGAATTGAATCTTTTGCTCTAATAGTCCATGTATCAAGAAGGCATAATCCATTTTAGCCTAAACTGGAGCACATAAGGGTACTGCAGGATAATACATGCAAGGAAGTCCACCAGCTGGAGGGAAAAGGTCTTCTTTGGGGGTCCTGGGATGGACAGGATCCTGAGGTATGTTGTGCCTTCTCCACCAGCCCTGGTTAGCCCGAACGCCCCCAGTCCCAAGTAGTAGACCATTACTGATACACACTGGATTTGACAGGGCAACTGCAGACTTACTGTTCCACCATCCCAGTGTGATTTGGAAATAAGGGAACTCAGAAAGAGCTTTGTCCCCATGATGCCCTTTTGTGCAGATCTTAAGAGGGGCTTCAGAGGTAATCCAGCTTTTAATTTTAGTGTGGGATTTTTATCTCAGACCAAAAAGACTTGCATGCAGTAGCAAGCTGGATGATACGACCACATGCAAGGTTCTGTGCACATTTCCCTACAGGACAGATTATTGGAGTCAAGTTGAAGATCCCAGAAAGTGACTGTAAATCTAAAAGGGCAGCCTGATATAAAAGGGCATGAGAAACAGAGCTATAAATCTTGGGTTGTGTGTGCCCCATATATACTGTGCAAATTAAGATGTCTGTCTTCTTTACTTGTGTCATGTGATTCCCCTGTAATGTCGTTTTTCACCCTTTGTAGAACTGCATTTGGTATTCATTCCTGTTTGATCTGAAGATGGCATTCAGCATCTTATTTTGATCTGAACGGTGGCCTCATGGACCACGTTACAATACCACATTCACACGCCTGTTTAAAGTATTGCCACTGTGTTGAGAAGTAGCAACGTGGCCTCACTGTATTAAAAAAACCAAATACCAATGACTAGATCTAGAACAAAAACACAGATCTCTGAAGCGCGATACTGAAAAGCAAAACCTGGTGACAGATAGAAACTCACTCACGCACAATGCAAAAACAAGTCCCCTGCAAGCCATTTAGGATGTGTGTTTGATGTGTAAAACCCAGTGGCCCCCAGTTTTAATTATAGCAACAGCTACTTTGAGATCCTGTTGAGATTGCTCTGTCCTTTTTTACTCACAAATATTGAACACACAAAGGTTCCTTCTGGACCTCTGATCTACCCAGGTCACTACGGTCTAATGGCTCTTCAGGGTCTCAGGTCACCTACTACCTGATTCTTTTAACTGGCGGTGCCAAGGACTGTGGCCTTCAGCGTGCAAAGAACATGCTTTACCCACTAAGCAACACCCCTCCAAAAGTTGGCCCACAAAGGCAGGAGCCCTTTGATTACCTCATCAAATCCCATCTTGTCTGGGTGCTTTGGAGGAACGGTGATGTAGTCAGAAGGTTCAATGGCTGGACGGTCAACTGAAAAAGACAACAAACCACTGTTCTAAGTTGTCAATAAAGAAATCCTTGAAGCTTGGGGAAAAGGGGAAACTTGCTGGTGGATTGATCCTTATATATGCTCAGTAAGAAACAAGTTGCACTGTGTTCAATAGATCTTGTTCCTAGGTTAAGTATAAAACTGGATTGTTTTTAAAGGACACTTTGAAAGTGGTTGGGAATTTATGGGGGAAGAGGAAAGAGGAGAGGAACAGGGCCCATTTTTTCCAAGCTAAGATTAGAAACCTGTTTAAAATGAATCAGTCAATACTGTATACAGTCCTACATTTGCCTATGGAAAAAACACTCAGGTTAGGTGCAACATTATCATAATATTTATTTAACACTCTTGATTTGTATTTCATTGTTTCAAAGCTCAGAAGGGAGCACATGGATTAGAAAACCCCATACTTCATCTAAAATAATAATAATAATCAGCTATTAAATTACAAACTTACAAAAATTTACTCAGTTAACAGATAATGGCTGTTTCCACAGAGGTTATGTGACTTGGATTCCCGCTCCCCCACAGCCATGTGGTGCATTCGTGCACCTCCTCGAGTTCCCCAGGCTATTCCCTGACCTTTGGGAAAGCAAAACCTGGATGCTGCCATGTGGATGGGAACGTTTGGATTTTCCCAATCCTACCGACATGGCAGCCATTTTCTATGCTCCTGTCCCTGCATTGGCCATTGGACCTTTTCGGGTTTGTTTTTTTTAAAATCAGCAATTAGAACCATAGAATGACAGAGCTGGAAGGGGCCATACAGGCCATCTAGTGAAACCCCCTGCTCAATGCAGGATCAGCCTACAGTATCCCTGACAAGTATTTGTCCAGACGCTGCTTAAAGACTGCCAGGGAGGAGGAGCTCACCACCTCCCTAGGCAGTTGATTCCTCTGTTGCCCAACCCTTACTTGTAAAAAAGTTTTTCCTAAGATCCAGCTGGTATCTTCCCACCTTTAATTTAAACCCATGATTGCGAGTCCTGTCCTCTGCTGCCAACAGGAACAACTCCCTGCCCTCCTGTAAGCGACAGCCCTTCAAATACTTCAAGAGAGCAATCATGTCCCCCCTCAACCTCCTATTATTATTATTATTATTATTATTATTACTAACATTATCAGGTTCTTTGACTCCCCAGCTTTCACTTAAAAATAACACTGTGGCCCTTTTCCTTGTAGAGATATAAGGGAAAAGGCACATCTATACAATGAAAGGGGCTAGAGACTCTTCAGACAGCCTGAGGTACAGCCTTGGCTGGGAGGGCGGGGTAGAAATTTGAGAAATAAAAATAAATAAATATAATATAATGATCACCTATTTAAAAAAAATACTGGAAGAAACCTTTTACGTTGTGAAGATAAAATGAAGGAGTAGAGAATGATATAAGCTGCTTTGGGGCCCCATTTGGGAGAAAAGTGGGGTACGAATAAAACAAACAAAAATGATGGTGTGTGGGGGCTGGCTGCTGTATGGAAACCTGCGCGTGGCGGTCCTGTTGCTGCAGTGCTATGTCAGCAGCTGCAGCAGCAACGGGGGAACTACACAAGCCTGTTCCCCTGTGGAAAACACCCATCTACTGCAGAATTAAAACCTCTTTGAGCTTAGTCCTTTATTTGTAACACCAGCTCAGAAGCCACACAGGCAAGGGAGAATCCTGTAACATCCTAATTCCAAACAACGCCGTGCGGAGATCTGAAGCACAGGCGCCACGTACGTTTACTTACTCATCGCCTCGATCAGCACATGAACTATGTTGTCCGCGTCCTCCTCCAGCATCTGGTGAGGTTTCAGGGGCACAGGGAGGTACCCATAATGTTCTCTGTTGCAGATGTACATCTGAATGCCTGGGGACAAAAAGAGGGGAGGGCAGAAATGTGAGGTGGGCCCTCCTAATGAGGCAAGGGTGGTTGCCATGGGGATGGGTTTGTGACCTCTTTCGGAGGGTGTTTGGGGCTGGTCTTGGAGGCAGAGCCTGCCGCCAGCTAATCCTTCCTAATCAGTACAACTCAAGAAGCAGCAGGTCCCCTCCTACCGAGCTTGTTATCAGGGCTGAAGGTCACGGGGCAAGCCGGCCTCACTGTATACCAGGCACTCTATAGCTTCTTCTCCACAAACTGCCAATCTAGATTTTCAAAAACAAAAGGAAGGGACTCTGAGGCATTGGGGACACTTTTGGGTGCCACTAAAAGGAAGCAAACCAGAGAGGTCCAGGAAAACCTACAGAGTAAAAGTAAGAAAAGAATCAAGTAATGAAGTCTTAAAGGAGGACAAGGAGTTTTTCTGCCTTGTTCGGGCATTCTTTCTGTCAGCATCTTAGGGGTCCCTCTCAGTTTGGCCTTGGACTGGTTTAAGGAGCAAGCACTGAAAAATGAGCTGACCACCGGACAGGCTCAAAAATGGTCCCCTAACCCCAAACCATTGTCTGGCTTCACCAAATGAAAGTATAGAGCTCTAGAGAATGCTGCTAAGAAACTCTGCTCCCCCTATGACATAGTAAGGAACTGAGGACCAAATAACATGTGATGTGAGTCTAGGGTTGCCATTTCTGGGTTGGGAAATACCAGGAGATTTTGGGAGCGGAGCCTGAGGAAGGCAGGGTTTGGGGAGGGGAGGGACCTCATTGGTATATAATGCCATAGACTCCACCCTCTAAAGCAGCCATTTTCTCCAGGGGAACTGATCTCTGTTGTCTGGGAATCAGTTGTAACAGTGGGAGATCTCCAGGCAGCACCTGGAGTTTGGCAACCCTTGATGTGACACTGGCACTCATTCCAGCCTTGGAACTCAAACACATTATTTTGTCTTTAAAAAAAAGAGAGAGAGAGCTGGTGTATGTGTGGGACACTAACTTTTCTTCCTTGTGACACTTCCCCAGTAGGAAATGCCCTCCCTCAGGCTGGTTTAAGCCCCAGTGTGAGAGAAAGACAGGCCCAGGAACCCGTCCTTTCCCCTGTCAGAGTTCAAAGTAGTCTGGGAAGCAGAGGGCATCTCTAATTGGGGAAATGGTACAGGGACAGAAAGTTAATCTGCCCCATTCCCCAGCACTGCAGCTCTGCCCTCCAGATCAGACAGCCAACCCCTTCCCCCATGCAGATCTTTTTAGGGCCAAACTACATGTTTCTGTGTTTCTGAGAAATGGTTTGAATATGAGTATGCAGGCTCCAGCTGCATGGTAATGCTGAAATTAAAGAAAGTCCTAAACTCACTATGCAGTCTTCTGGCCTGCTAACTCTCTGCTGGTTTTTTTTTCCTTTTAAAGACTCCCCACAGAGCTCTGAGCACCCAATTCATATATGAGTGTGACTAGGCAGTGCTTAGAGTTAAGGCTATCCAAAAGCAACTCTTGTGTCACAAGGAGAAATTCAGCAGGTACACTTTCCTTGTCACTGAGTGACTGCAAAGGGACAGCAATCTGAGTGACAACAATTCCTGTATTAAGGAAGGAGATGGCTTCGGTAAGCCTCTATTAGCCTGAACTGCTGCAAGAACAGATTTACACACATCTGAAAAATGCCTGCCCCATGATAGTACATTCATAGTTCTACTCTGAGATCCTGGCTTGAGCTAGTTACTCTATAAAGTGATATATTACAGTGATGCCACTATTCAAATCTCTGTCATCTTTATTTCTAAGAAACTTGCATTGGACAATTATAAGCTTAAAATCATGACCATGAAAATCATTGTACTGAATGCACGTAGCCAGAGAGTCACATGTTCGGCCTTGTGTGCTCCATTTTATTTTGCCATTGGAATGTCCAAGGTATTCCCCTTGCAGATATATACCCATTGGAACTCTAAGCTCTTAAAACATAACTAAGGGAGCACTCCTCAGCAGGCCTACTCAGAAGTAAGTCTCATTTTATTCATTGGGACTTACTCACAGGAAAGTGTTTGTAGAACTGAAGCTTAATTTGTGTTGCGTGACCCTGAATAGGCAGTCTAGGTTAACAACACAGGAAGTGTTTTATGGATTGTGTCAGTATTCTTTGTACTTAATCCATCATTCATTGCAAAAATCCCACCAATCAGCAACTGGTCCACCAGAAAGTGGCCCAGCAGGCCCACAGATATGGAGGGGGCATTTGGAGGCAATACCTCATCAAATATGGTATGCAAAGTAAATTTCATAACTGTTTTTACTACAGAGATGCAAGGGGAAATGTACAGTCTTTTCCCATTGCAAGAGAAGGAATGGGGGAGGAGAATCAGGAGGCTGATCAGTTAACCCCTTCCTAACTGAACTCATTCTCATTTACTCTGGTTTCATCCATCACTTTTTCTCCCTAGGTCAAAGTCAAAGATTTCTCTGGGTCCTTTACTTCTGTCTGCCATTGTGCACTGTCTCTTTAACAGGCTAACCCAGAAGGCTTCAGTGTAAGCAGGCCTTGTGTGAGAACGGGAGGAAAAAGAGTTTCAGTTATATGGCTGGTAACCTGTATGAGCAGTGGGACTATATAAATCCTTCAAACACAGAAATGCACAATTCTGGAACTAGGTCGGCAGGAGCCAGGAGAAGTCTTAGGTTAGTATTTTTTTCCCTAGATTTCTTAGAATTGGTTAAAATGAACTGTTATGTTAGAAGTAGCTGTTACTGCACTGTACCATAGTTTCTGTTCTCCTTCAATGCTCACGGTGTCAAATGAGAAACTGCCAGAAAAAGGGAATGAGATTTGTACTATTTGGGGATGTTTCATCTGTATGCAATTAAAAATTTGTGTCAGGAATATGAGGGGCAGGGACAGAAAAGTAGATACCCAGTTTCATTCATGTTGGTTTCTGATTTTAACAACTTATTGCAAACCACTTTGCTGTAACTTGCTAGTGTAAAGGCACATATGCATCTGAGCATGTGCAGAATGCATTTTACTCCCTGTCAAGCCTACCCCCCCAAACTCTAGAACCCCTCTCTAGCCATTTCTAGTAGAGTATACATAGTAGCCCCCCACCCCACTGTGCACACGTCCTTTTAAGAAGTATAGACTTTCATCCCACACCTTATAGATGGATCAAGAGTGTCCAAGCAATTGAGTTGGGGACAGAACAAAGCAAATTCCTAGATGCATTTTAAATGCTTTCATCTTCAAATAAAACAGCTGTTTATATACTAGGGCCTTATCAACCATTATCCAGTGCCAAATCTGAGTTTGCAACTGAAACAACATTCCGTAGGAAGCTGTAGCCTGTTTCATATATGATTATAGTGTGTAAGATAAAGATATGCATCTGTTTTGCAAACAGAATTTTGCATCCAGATGCAGCATTTGTGCCTGTTGCTTTAAAATATCTTAGGTATGTAATTAAATTTATCCATTAGAAAATAGTTTTCTGACACAGATTGTGCCGTGGTTGCTACAAAGACTGCCTTGGTGATGCACGGGAAAAAGACCACACCTTCTTCATTGGCAGAGGGGTTATTAAAAACTCTGGTTTGGGAATGGATATTCTGGTGGACAAAGTAAGAAAAATTATTACAGTAAGAATCAATGTTCCCTCTACTTTGTGAGCTACTGGCATTAAAGTTGTGAGTGAGTGATTTGGCTGCTGCATAAATTAGTTTGCTCTGGAGCCATCCTTCCTGAGCTAAGACAAAAATGTGTGAGCCAGAGGCTAAAAAACTGTGAGCTAGCTCACACTAACTCAGCTTAGAGGGAACACTGGAAAGAATACTGCAGATAAATGGAAGAAGAAAATCTGGGCCACACCCAGCAAAGTGCCAGCAGCTTAAAAGGGAAACATTGCCAGGTGATAGGTAACTGGTTTGTTATCGTACAAAGCCCCTACTCAGTTTGCCAAGCCAGGCTTTGCCAGGGGGATCAGAGAATTCACCTAGAGTTGGACCTGTCCACAGCAATTAGTAAAAGAATTTAATTGCTGTGGCAGATAAATTTAGTTGCCAGCAGATAAATGGGATCTATTTATTGTTTTTAATACTGGAAAAGTTGGTAGACCATGGGATAGACTTATATTAATAATATGAATGGTATTAATTTGCCGCAATAAATATAAATATATATGCTGCCATTAATATAGTGTATATATGCTGCTATGGTGATCTTGCCCTCTTCCCTTCCTCACATGCAGGATTTTCTTTTTGTCTTCTTTCTTCCTGAGCAGCCCCTTTATCTATTTTTTTGTCTATGCCTGTTCCACTCAGTCTCTTTATAATATATAGATAAATAGATAGGCGCTGGCCCAGCCCAGGAACTGAGGTCGGAGACAAAATCACCTTTATTCTGCTTTTGAAACGGCACACAAGAGGCTATTGAAAGATTAAAATAAAATGTTTTATTTAACTGGGAAGAGAAACGGTCAGGTGGAATCAGGGGTAGGATATATGAGATGAACAGATAACAAAACTGTGGTAACTTTGTATTCACACAAACACCAGATGATTTGTTGCCAACAAGTAAGTGTTTCTGCTATTCAACAAGGTCTTTAAAACTTAAAGGAGAGAGGTTTTCTTTTTAGTTTCTGCTTAAGAAGAAGAGTTGGATTTATACCCCGCCCTTCACTTGGAGTCTCATAGTGGCTGACAATCACCTTCCCTTCCTTTCCCCGCAACAGACACCCTGTGAGGTAGGTGGGGCTGAGAGAGCTCTGAGAGAACTGTGACTGACCCATGGTCATCCAGCTGGCTTGATGTGGAGAAGTGGGGAATCAAACTTGGTTCTCCATATTAGAGACTGCCACTGTTAATCACTACACCAAACTGGCTCAAGCATAGGTTTCTGAGTTTCACTGACACATAAAGTTTAGAAGGCAGGAACATACAACCAAGTTCCCCAAATCCTTATTTATACATAAACCAGGGATCACTCTCTCCACCAGAAGCTATTTCCTTCTTAACTAGGCAGGGATCAGTTCTCTTTATTAGAAGTTATTTCCCTTTTTTGGCTTGAATGAGGATCCTCCTTGATCCACTCACTGTCTTAGCCTCCTTCCCAGTCCACAGTCAGTGTTTAACTGTCTCTTCTTCAACTGTCAATTCCCAACTGTCATCTTCCAGCAGAATCCCATTTGAACAGCCTGTCACTCAAAAGTTCTCAGAACTCTGTTAGGCATTAACCCTTGACAGTCCATCACGGCTGCCAATAAACTTTGCTCAATGAATTCAACACCAGGTTTGTCATTGGAAAAAGTAACGAATATAGGACTTAATGCAATTTGATGAGCAGCCCAATCTGCAATAAACTCTGGCCACACCTCAATGCATCCCAGTGCATGCCTCTTGATTTAGGTACTTGGGCTAAGAACCAGGAGGGAGGGGGAAAGACAGCTAGAGCTTGGCTTGCTTCTGTGAAAACATTAACCAAAGGCCTGGCTGCAAATATGATTATCTTCTGCAGACACAGGTTCCTTCTCTGGTTCCAGGCCTCGGCCACTGAGTCAGAGAATGCCAAAGCCAAGGGGAGGCAGGAAACGTGAGTAATAGCAATGGGTCATAAATCAGATTCACAGTTAAATCAACAGCAGTCCTAAAAAGCTGCAGAAACTCAGGACACACCAAAGCTGCCATCCAATATGAAGCACAATTTAAAAAAAAAATTTTTTTTTTAAAGATCTAAGCTTAGGAGTTCAAAATTAAGCTCCACTCAGACATGACCAGCTGAGCCAGAGGCCCCAGATTATTAATAGCAGACCCCTCCTGGTATTTTTAGTTGACTACGGAAAGGGCTGTTGTGTGTCTGCTCCATTATGAATTTCTCTCCGCAGGCAAACCAGCTGACTATAACCCTTTGCCAAACCACAGTTCAACTGTCAGGTGTCATTATGGGAAATGGATGAAAAGATATCCTGACATTAATGGATTTGGCAATGATTTAATCAACTCGTACATCCGCCTCCCTCATTCCCCAGACTTTGACCTGCTTTGCCTTGTAAAAAACATTTTTCAGGGCCATTTCAAAGCCGTTGCTCCAAGAGTGTTGGTTAATGTTTTTATCCTCACTATTTCCATCATAATTTCCTTTACTCAGACGTGCCTCAAAACCTTGATTTAAGACTAAGTCCAGGACATTACCCAATGCCCAGTTTTTACATAAACAATATGGCTTCCAACATTTCAGAGAGGGACATGCTTGTGTATTAATCAATACCAAGTATCGCTACTTGCACCTTTCATATATTGAAGAAAGTTCTCTGCTCCTGGATGCAGGGTTACTGCTTAGGTTGGTGGTGCAATAAGAAAGCTTTCTGCTGTACTTTGTGGCTCAAAACCAACCAACCATGGGGACATATAGTTCCTTAGGGGGAGGTGCAAGTATCGATGCCTAGTGATTCGACTACCATTAATGAGCGATGGCTTTGATATTCAGACCTGGGTTTAGATGTCGAGTATGGGAATGAACATAGAGGCAGAACTAGAGTAACATACGCTTCTTGGTTTCCTGTTGTGATTTAGGAAATTCACCCATTTCTGTGTGTGGGGTGAGGCCAGCCCTTTACCCAGCAGCGCCCCCCCCCCCCGCAACACAATATAGTGGGTTAGGGTCAGCCGCAGTTGGTGGTGCATTGATAGTACAGTGTTAGGAAGAGGACTCCACACACAACATTCTGAATTCACTTTTTATATGTTACATGAAATGAGGTAATATACTGAGGGAACTGTTCTTTGTTGTATGTCTTAGGGCTGCAGGGGAAGATATTTGTAAAAGTTCCTGAGGATAAAAACAACCTCCTTTATGTAATAGCACACCTGAGATAAAAGGCTGGCATAACCCTCTCCTTAACTGGTAGTTTGGCGGTGGAAAGTGTGGTCCACTTACAGAGGACTTAAATCATCATCCCGTGGGATTTTCAAGGCAAGAGACATTCAGAAGTGGTTTGCCATTGAGCTGCCTCTGCACAGGAACCCCGGCCTTCTCTGGTGGTCTCACAGTCACGTACCAACTAGGAGCTGACCCTGCTTAGCTTAGGCTACCCAGATCAGGGCAACTGCAAATTCACGATATACTTTTCCAAAACAAAACGAAACACTTCAGAGAGCGTTCTAAAAAGATCAGCCTTCCACCTGGAGTCTCATGGGGTGGAGATGACAATTCTGCCCCCTCTGTCAGCCACCTTGCGGGGACAAAGGACCTTACTCTGCAGTAGAGTGCCCTGTGTTGATTTAGAGATAAAGCAGACCAAAGGGTAATGGGTGCAGCAGTTCAAAAAGATCCCGACTAGGACAGGACAGGCCATATACTACATGGCAACTTAGTATTCAGTGTATGCATGGGTATACATTTACATGCATGTGCATTGAGAGACAATATACATCCATCACCATGGCTACTCAGAGATTAGTCTCATTACAGTTATTATAAAGTCACCCTGGTGCAGTTCCAAGAACAATATGCACTTGGTTCCATGGCACTACATACTGTGTAAAATCTACCGTGTCTGTCCACGGTAGATGTTTTCACAACGCCTACCTGCTTGGCGACTGGAGAAGGCAAAGACAATGATGTCATCAAAGGTCCAGGTATAGTCCTGATGTGGGGGATAAAACATCAGCTGATCTGAGGCCTCTTTTCTGAGATCGATCAGAAATGTGGAGTGGACCATCGGAACAGCAAAGCAACCAACCCTCTTCCATTCCCGGATCAGGACATAATCTGGTGTCCTCTTGTAGTAACCCTAGAACAAAAACAGCTCGCAGCTTATTAAAATGAGAGGGACTGCCTGCCAGAACCTTCAGACCCAATTCGTTTCCGTGAGCCACAAACCTCCAGAATTTGAGGTACCCAATCTGCTGGTCAGTTTGAACACTGGCCACTGGAGGCAAAATCATCTCTCACTCTTCCATGCACAAAAAACACTCTTATGACTCTTATGTTGGGTGAGCATAGGATGAAATACTATCTCTGCAAAAAAAAAAAAAAAAAAGTGGATCTTGGCTGATCAGTCATCTGGCTAAATTTGAGCTACACTCCCACTACCAAGCTTACTGAGATTTCTTGGGACTGAACACTTAATAGGTCACATGAAGCAGACAGAAGGCAATTGTGGAAACTGCACCACCCCCAATGGTCAAGCAGCTGTTTCTGCAAGCCGGAAGCTGCCTGTCAAACACCTCCAGCAAGCTCCTGACAGGTTTTTTCTCTCTCGCTTACCTGCATTCAAAACAGCAAAAATATCTGTAACCGGCAAAGCCCTTTTCTAGCACCTATTCAGACAGTGGGGGTCGAGTCTACACAGTACAAAGTCTTTGCAGTCTCAACTGTTGGTTACTAGTAAATTTCCTTTGGTAAAACTCTCTTAAAAAAGAGAGAATTTTATTCTTTTTATCAGAAAAGGAAAGGGTAGACAGATGGAGAAAGAAAAAAAGATGGAGTGAAATTTTTTCTGTTAGTGAGGGTTAGTTTAGGTTAATAACCAATACCATTTTGGCATCCATCATGGTTAGAAGGTCTTCTTTTTAGCTATTGCAAAGTCCATAGTCTCTCTATTAATACAGTTAGTAAAGTCCATTGGGGTTAGTAATTAAACAGCTCCTTCCAGATGTTACACGAACAGTCCTCAAAGTATCTTCTTTTTAAATCTCTTCCAATTATGGATTGAGTCCATTTTAACTTTGAAGTCTTCCGTTCCATCACCACCTTCCCCTGGGCTGCTGTCTTCTTCACTTGTCCCAGTTTTGAGTGCTGCATCTTCCTCCCTGCTGGCGTGTCTCTTCAGAAGTCTCTGTATTTTAAAGATGAAATCAATCTTCTTTCTCTTCTCTTTTTTCTTGAACTTCTGGCCTTCAAGTTTCCAGGGCTCCATAAACTCTGCAGATGAAATTAGATCTCCAGTATATTGCCTGCTATGCTCGACGTCCCCTTCTACTGGCAGAGTATTTTCTTTTATAAAAGCGGAATAGGCTTTAGAAGCCTTATCCACCTCTTCTTTTAACTTTTTCGCTTCACTGCCAGTTAGGGGTGCCAAGACATTCGTCAAGGTAAATCCGAGATCTTCTTTCTCTTCTTCTTTAACGCCCTGGATACCTAGAATCAGAATCGATTTCTGTTCAATCTCCATCATCTTTCTAGTTGTTTCCGATATCTGTTTCTGTCGACTGATGAGAACACTTTCCACTTTAAACAAAGTTTCGTTGATTTTCTGCAATTGTTCCAGCAGGGGGCACAGTATCTCCTTTTCCTGTTGATTGACAGCAAGCTCCTGGGGGGGGCTGCCTGGACCGGAAGTCCCTCCTCTCTTCTCTTCCGGTGTCTGCAGGACTTTTTCCATTATCGACATTTTGGTTTTTTGTTTACTTTTAAAAAGTTCGTGCCGCATCCCCCAGGAAGCTAAAAGGATCGTAATCTTCCGTGCAACCCCAACGGTACCTTCACCAACTCTTTGTTTTTCTCTCTGCCCCCCTCCGCGCTCCTTTTGTAGATCTTGCTTCTCAAAAGGGGTGGGGACTCCTCCCTCCTCCCAACGCTTATACGCATGCAGGGGGCTCCGATTTACGCTTCAAATTAGATCTTCAACTCACGATTCGATGCAATTCTTCTTTTTATTTTAACTCATGCCGCTTTCTTCACTCCTGGTGGAATTCGGGGGCGCTGCTAAGTCCCATTACGGGCACGACGCAGCGGGGCCGATTGGGGCGGGGAGAAAGCCTCAATTTCCCGGCTGACTGCCGGCAAAGAGGCTACTCCCCATGCGCCCCCGGTTCGGAGCCTTTACCTAAGGCTCACTAGGGTCTTGCATACGTGCAAAGACCCCCCCAAACTGCGCGTGGGCTAACCACCTCTGGGAGCGTCCCGAAAGGTGGCCGCCATTCGCAACGCTGAAACCGAAAACCACTAGTAAATTTCCAAATGGAGCAAACAGTAGCTGCCCAGCTCTTATTTCCATTTGTGAAAACAGTGCCCTGAATGGGAGGCGGAAGCCTTCGGTCACAATCAAAATACACTCTCCCCACTCACCCCCCCCCAAACACACCGGAGAGGCAAAGAACTCCCACCATATGTGCGAAACAAATGCTTTGCAGTATCCAATAGGTGTTTGTATCATGTGAATTGGCCCTGATGTGACAAAAGATCAATGGTCAAGAGCACAACAAGATGAGACACTGAAGACAGGAACTTTAGACATCCCTAATAAAAGCAACCATAGGGGTGGGGTTTATGGACAGGCAAGATGTAAAGCAGCTGGACAGCAAATTTCTCTTGGGGAAATGATGCAGGGGGGGAGTGATTCCACCCTCTGCAACTGTGCCGCAGCCCCATCCAAATCCCCACCCCAGTGGCTGCTTTTAAAAGAAAATTAAAGACTTACAAAGATCCAGTCTCCATTCCAGTGGAAACTCTTCATGCTCTCACCTCTGTCACCAAACAGGACCTTACTGTCCACCTTTGTGTGCCAAACTGTACAAAATGGATGGGTAGGATTTTGCATGATTGGGAAGAATTTCTGGAACAGTACTTTTTTAAACATTCTGCCCTTTTTTTAATGCCACTGGCTTACGTGAAATTGACTGGGCCTTTTTATCAAGGATGAGATTCCTCCATGTGGATGTAAGATTTCTGGTATTCCTGCTCCAGAGATTCAATTCAGAAACAGGGCATCTTTTGAAGATGTACGGGTGAGGGAAGACAGACCCCAAGTCTCTACATATCCTCATGCCTAGAAAATATTCTGCCACCTTGGGTTTTTCTGTTGCTCATGCGCTGGCAAGTATTTTGATGCAAGTCATATTACCAGAACATTCAGTGATGGAAACAATTGCCTAAGAGGTCCACCCTGAAAAAGCACAACTTTCTAGCTTACTGCCAAGATGAGAGAACAGCCTGACACAGACCAAGGCAGTGCCAAAGATCATTCCAAATACTGAGTCACCCAAAACAGCCACATTGAAATGAAGCCTTCTCACTAAAGGTGAGCATGGAGTGGGTTGCCTTGACGTACTTTCGGCCTCCCATAAACTCTGGACTTGTTGTTAAGTTGTCCTGCTTGTTGGAAATGTACACCTGGATGTTTCTGTAGGACCAAGCAACTGACAAATGTCCATCTGGAGAGCAAGGGGCTGGGGCTGCTCCTGCTTCCGAAAAGCACTGCAACATCGCTGCTCCAGCTGCCTGGTGCCCTCGGGCTATGCGTCAGCAATTAATCCCCAGAAGGGAAAATTGATGAGACAGAATGAATTAACAGCGCTGGAATCATCTATAAACAAAACAAAAGTAGGAGCAGCGGGAGAGAAAATCCTGCAAAATGTTATTCCTTCTATAGATTTTCTTCTTCATATTTACACAAACAAAAACCTGCTGACACTAGGGTACTGGAAAGTGCTGTTGAGCTTGGTGGACCAGGAATTAGGAACCGTAAAGGTCACAGACTGAGTTTTCTGTCTGTGCAAAAGGAATAGAAAAAAACATCCACTTAATGGGTTGCTAGGGAAGGACAGGATGAAGAAGAGATTGGATTTATACCCCGCCCTTCACTACCCAAAGGATCTCAGAGTGGCTTACAATCTCCTTTCCCTTCCCCTCCCCACAACAGACACCTTGTGAGGTTGGTGGGAATGACAGTGCTCTTTCAAGGACTGCTCTTGAGAGAATAGCTCTGAAATAACTTGTGACTGACCCAAGGTCACACCAGCAGCTGCCTGTGGAGGAGTGGGGAATCAAACCTGGTTCTCCCAGATTAGAGTCCACACTCCTAATCACTACACCAAACTGGGTCTCTTGATGCTGGTTAAGTGCAATGCTTATGAAATGTATAATTAAAAAATTATGTTATTATGATACTGCTCTTACAGCCAATTGGGCTGTAAGAAGGAAATTTATTCAATACATGTGTCTACATAATACAAAAACTTAATGATTTTTAATCTTAAACGACTGAGAAAAGAACTTGGCAGTATAATATTAAAATCCACCCCTGCTAAAAGAAACCTCAAATTATCCAGTTCACACCTGGATATAAGGTTTTATTCAACTATCTTTTGCCTCGTTAAGCAAATCACAGTCAAATAGACAGTGTTGAAGGGTGTCTATTTGGCCAGAACTGCATTGGCACAGTCACTCAGAGTAAGGCACCTTATTTAAGCATCCCAATAGCTTCCCTGATGGAATAGCATTAAATCTAGCCAACATAAATAATCATCTGTAGCATGGGACTGTCAGGAAATAAGATTGAAGAGAGGTAATGCTACCTGTTCGCATACTACCGTGAAGTAAATGCTAATTGTTTTTAGGCGGCTGTAGTGAATAACTAACTAATGAAACAGAAACTCGGCTAAATCAAAAAGGCCTCCTGGCTTCAGGATGCAACGGTGAATCTGGTTATGCTCCACCCACAAAATCTCCAGGCATTTCCCAACCCAGAGCTGGCGACCCTAGGCAGGGCCCTTTCTACCACCATCTGTTCACACAAAAAGACCCACGTACATTGACAGGGCTGTACAGACAAGTAAGAAAAAAACAGTAACGTCGCTTGCCTGAGGAGTCATTCCACACCAGAAGTTTGAGTAGAGGGTGCGTGATTCAAGCATTGGTGCCACAATTGTCTTGTTCTCTGCTATCAACAGATTCAGCACTTCTGGGTTTGTCAGGAAGTTGTCAGCATCTATGAACTAGAAAAAAGGATGGACATGGGCTTGGATCCAATGATGCACAAGCATTAGCACAATTCCACTTGTGCATGATCTTTTAAAACTTGTAGTGCTTTCCTCCCTATATACTATAATGCCCAGTAATTGGTTGCGCAAGTGGAAATACAAATGGTGACACACTACATTTGACAGGGCAGGCGGCTGCCGTAGGCATCTCCTTGTGTTTCCATCTGTGCAAGAGTTCCAGCACAAATGGAAGTTTCACACTGGAACCAACCCAATAAAGTGAGATTTTGTCCAATCAGGTTGTGGGGGATGGAGTGTCTAGAAGACTCGCTTTTTTTTAAAAAAAAAAAGAGCCTTACCCATCCTGAGCTCTTGGGATACAGCAAAATGAAAAAGTAAGTAGAGACTTCCACCACAAATCTATCAGCATTAAGCTAACCAAAGTTTACACTGAACTCCAGCCAAGGCAAACATTGGTCAGCTTTATAACTGCTTATACGCACATACCAACAAGCGATGCTATTTAGTAGGTGATCACCACTAGACTGGAATGGAACCCCTGTACTTATTAATTCCGTAAACAAGAGCAGAAACCTCCAAACATTTTGTACCAGGCCCACAGAAATAGTCCAAGGCTGGAGCCATTGGAGAACAAGGGCTTAAAATAAGCTACGGCTGAACCCTGCTTGGGCCTAGCTTGGAACCACTGTGGTAGTAACAAGAGGATCTATCCCAGGGGAACCAGAGCACATTTTCCTCAGCTGACAGTGATCCCAGCCAGCCTGCATCTAGGTTTAGAGGCAGTAGGCCTTTCCGGCAAGTTAAAGCCTTAACATTTTTATGTTTAGATCTTAACTACTGGATGTGAGAAGAGCGTGTCAGCTTGTACTCAGGCAGCACCCTAGAGCTCCCTCAGGCCCTTTGGCAACAGCAATATTGAAGCTTTGGCCTCAAGTCATTTGAGGTGTTGATACTCTCCATGAACATTAGACCATGACAAGGGATGGTGGGTATTAATGTTGTTGCATACAAACACCACAGCAGCACAGAACTTCATTGGTGGATGGTTGACTAGTAATCCACTCTTCATATGTATATATATCCCCTCCTTACATAGGTACTTGCACAAGGAGGGGTTATGGAGCACAGTCAGGAATCTTAAGGGTACATCCTAAATATAATTTATGTGGCTGAGCCAACTGCAGTATCACATTGCATCAGTTCAGGTCAGATGGTCAACTTTCTCTCACGTATCAAGCTCAAGGAAACCTGCTTTTCCTGTCGGCTATCCACGGTGACAATCACAATCCCACCTTTCCCTCCCCCTGTAGAACAGTTTTTCAAGTAAAATAAAACTAATTTTTTAAAGGAAAGAAACCCAACATATTAGTAAATGAACTGCCCAGGTCCCTGGAATTTTTATAGCAGAAAAGCAAAAGGAGAAGGATGACAAGGAAGAAGTCAGCATGAAATTTGGAATATGTGGCATTTAAATAGTGAAGGGTATGTGGAAGCTGAGCTTACCCAAGAGAAGGGGGGAACAAACGCCCCAACCTGTTAAAGGATTGATTGCAGGTAATCTCCATCCTCTTCCAATATTAGGAAGAAGGCGATAGAGTGATAGTTATAAGAAAGAGGATTTCTGGAGCTTGGGAAACAAAGATATCTATATCCCAAATTTTCAAAGTTGTCTACAAAAGCATTTAGCAGCGGAGAAAAACTTCAGTAAAAGCCACACGCACACCATTTCCCCCTTTTAAATCTCAGAGGAAGAGAGTTGTTTTTTTGTAATATTCAGAACGACTGTTTTTCTTTCCCTCTTTTGCCAGCAGCCTGGAACTCTTACCATGATGTAGTCAGACCATTTTTCTCTGGCAGTTCTCAAAGCCGCCTGCCGCAGCTTCATCACATGGGTAAACCTGGAGTTCGGCCAGTGTTTGGGCCCAATCTCATCAGGATAAGACCTACAAAACACCAAACAGAAAGGGGAGGGGAAATACGGCCTTGCAGTGTTACGCACTCTAATTCATGCTGGACTGCCCGCTAATATTTCCTTTCTAACTTCAGCATTTTATTTTTAAAAAAGGGAGAAGAAAAAGCAAACAAATTCAGTCACCTTGAGTACTCCAAAAAAGTAAGAGCAGAAGGAGGTTTCTGAGCAAAGAAAACGCTCACAGGTTTATTTTGGGAGTGTGTACCCAGGACATGCAGCATCACTGCACTTCCTGCCCCAGGTATGCATTAAAAGGAACTTTGTTGAGAAAAAAAACAACAACCCAAGATGGAAAATTTTTCTTCCAGGCTTGCATAAAGTAGCTGGTATAAAACAAAACCGTGATTAACATGTAAGATTTATGACTATAAGATGTTGTGACGGCCGCATCTAACTTTGATGGCTTTTTAAAAAAAAGATTAGAAAGATTCAAGGGAAGAGGCCTATCCAGGACTGCCACTTGAAGGCACTACTTGTTGAGTGTACAGAGGCATGGGGCTGCCTGCTGATGCAGAGTGCTGGATCATGTAAGGCAACTGTTATGTTCTTAGCATGTGTCACTTTCACACATGTGAAATAATGCAGTTTCAGTCCACTTCAGCTACTGTTTGCAAGTGGATTTTGCCATTTCACATAGGTCCATTTTTGCATCTGGCATTTGCTCCACATTTTATTAGCACTCAACCTGGTTCAGCTTTGCCTCGGAATATCTGTTTTCATTGCATGGCCTCAGATCCTGGTTTTTGCAAATTATACTGGCCCATCAGAGGAGCTGCCAGGTTCATTCCATATGAAAACAGAACTGATCCCACAGTGGTAGTAATAGTCTCTTTAGCAAGCTTTGCACTCCTGCTGCCGGTGAAAGCATTCTGTGTAATCCCAAAGCTTGCTAACCAAGCAATTTCATCAGCTTTTTTTGCTACTGCCAATTAGCCGCAACCAACAGATCAGCACTTGATGGGTTTAACATATTCTCCCTAGGTAAGGGTTTGACCGGGTGGGGTGCTAGCACTTTTCAGGTGGCAGAAAAAACCCCAAGTGTGGCAACCTCTCTAAAAGCCAACGCTGTGCTGGACATCAGCAGTCTAGGTGGGCATTTGCATTCCATGGCAACTGCAGAATTTGGCATGAAGGACAAACCTGGCACTTAAAAACACCTAGTTTGAATTATTTCTTCTCTGGTTTTATGTACCCATTGTAATTAAGTTCCAGAAGTTCTCTGCCACTACTAACTTATAATACACCAACATGAAAATGCAAACGTAAAGCTGTGCAGATATGGAAAGAGCCCTTCACGATATCACTTAGGGCCTGACATTATCAGTACTTTGCAAGTGACACATGCTGAACTGGAATTAGAACAGCTTGTCTTAGAGGCCAAAATTAGTGGTTGACACAGGCCTCTAAGCAGTACTGTGCCAGTTCCCATTCTCCTTCTTCCTGGTATTTAAGTTTCTCATGCCATTTCCTTGCACCTCCCCACTGCCATCAGCCAATAAGGTGGAGCAGACAAAACAGGAGGGAGAATGGAATGGGCAATATGGACTAAATCTTGTTATAGGAGGCAACATGGGTAATATGAACTAGGGCTGTGGCTCCGTGGAAGAGCCTCTGCTTTGCATGCCAAAGGTCTCAGGTTCAGTCCCCGACATCTCCAGTTAAAAGGACCAGGTAGTAGGTGATGTGAAAAACCTCTGCTTAAGACTCTGGAGAGTTGCTGCCAGTCTGAGTAGACAATACTGACCTTGATGGTCCAATCATCTGATTCAGTATAAGGCAGCTTCCTAACACGACACAGGGCTGCCATTTTGAGCAGCAGCCCCATGTTGAGCATCAAATCCAGTTCTACCAAAGAGAGGACCCATGAAACAATATGTGAGGAGGGCATGGCAGGGCATAGAGACGGAAGAAATTGCCAACATCCCTCCATGTCTCTTATTGAACACATTTGAGAGGCAAAGCAGTATTGCAGAACAAATCCCCCAGCAGCGAAGGAGCTGAAATTTGTTCAGCCTGTTACTTCAACTAAAAAAACCTAGCACTCCAGTACTTACTGAGGGTCATCCATTGGCCTCCACTCCACATAGTGATACATCTTTTGTACATTCTTCAGCCATTCTCTCAGGACACCCGTTGTGTTGTCGACATTGTGGTCCGTGGCTACCCTAAAGTATTAACAGTGAACACACAGAAGAATTAATTTTCTTAGCATCACCATCTTCACATTCAAGATAATTTCAAAAAGGTCCATGCTGGCTGGCAACTGTGGCTCTGTCATTGCTACTGTACACTGTTGTAGGACAAGAACTATATTTTGAATCTCAAATACACACCTACGTCCCTACCAACCAACCTCCAACAACATCCTAAAATGATACTGAATAGGCACCAGCAATATCAGTCACTGGACATGCTTTAGTTGTGAGTGCAAACTTTCAGGTTATTTAGAATCCCAGCTGAAAAGTCAGGTTTTAATTAAGGAGAAAGTACAAAGTTACAGGTATGGAGCCCATGTGATGCAGTGGTGAAAGTCCTACACCAGGATCTGGGAGATCAAAGTTCAAAACCTCACTCTTCCTTGAGGATTACTAGGTGACCTTGTGCCAGTCACACTCTCTCAACCTAATATACCTTACAGGGTTCTGAGGATAAAACAGAGAAGGGAAAACCATATAAGTCACTCTAAGCTACTTTGAGGAAGGGTGGGATAAAAATGTACCAGAGCAGCATTTCCCAGATGTGGGCTGGGGAGCCTGTGAAAGTGGGCTCCGGGTTTATGCAGTTTTATTGATTTGTGCATGCTCTGACAAGAATATTTAGTGGATTACCAAACCAAGAAAATTTGGACTTGTGAATCACCATACCAAAAAGGTTGGGAACTGCTGTACCAGACAGGTTACAAGAAGGGGGACCTGCAAGGGACTTGCGGGGAAAAGGCAATTCCATCCCATCCTACCAGTCCCTGCCTCTTCACCACTTGCTCTGCCTCTTTTTAACCCTTCCTTACCCACCTACGCATTCGTTCTTTCCCCAGGCACTGCCCAATTGCCTATTTTGTTCCAACCTCAACCCACCCAGACACCCTCCTCCCTCCACAGACCAACTAACCTATTTCCTCTGCCTTCCCTAAAACACTCAATTGGCCAACCACCCTGTGGTTTTTTTCCCTATCCCACTTTAAACATTTTGTGCAGAATCATGGGTTGCTAGGAAATCAAAGATGTCAGCTGGAATTCTTTTCCCCACAACATCTGGGCATGTACAGGTGTCACTTGTTACTTTCTTGGAGTTTTTAATCCCAGGCTTTGATATATTTTTTCACATTTTGTGCAAACATGACATTATGCCAGATTTGCAGGAACATATGCTTTTGCTCTAGATGCACCTCCATTACTTCCCCCCCCCCATCTGAACAGGAGGGACACCCAGCGGTGTAACACGATTACTATACCAGTGTCATTAGTGTACATGGAATAAGCACTATGTAACTGTATATGATTTAAAACATTTAAAGACTAAATGAGATGTTCCAATAACGCAGTTGAAAGATAGGATGCACAGAACAGAATACAGCAAGAGATTTCCTGACCTCATAAAACAGCAATTTATAATGATTTTTTTATTACAGGGAAGGCTGAATCCACATCTAAGCTATGCTAATTGTGTTATATTTAGGGGGGAACTTATCTTTGCTACCATTCACTATTGAGAAATGAAAGGTGGTGGGATTGTTTATCAGCAATCAATCTGTGCTCCATGTGCATCTGTCCCAAAATCGTCCACCTTTCCATTTTGTGCTATATGTCCAGAAAAAGAGGCTGGTTCATTCCAGGCCAAGCTTTTAAGAATTCTGAATTGCTTGTAATTATACCTGTAGCAGCTTCATATAGCAAACTGCCCCAGCCATTAGCAGTTCTGCCACTGATTGGTGGCAGCCTGGCGCAGTCATTTTAGGCTCCTTTGCATGCTTTTTTTTTTTCTGCTGCAGGGCTAAAAAGCTGGTGGGCGGGGGGAATGGAATGGGAGGAAGAATTCAGCAGCCTCTAACGAAAATGAATTGCTTGCTCTAGAGAGGAATGACAAGAACTTTAGCCACCAGCAAAGCAATTCCAATAAATAAGGAGGCAATTCAGATGGGTGCATTGTTGCCCTCTCCTGTTCTTTAGGAAGCATAAAAGCCTGTGTTTGGTTCACAAACAAAAGGGGTTTTCTATGCAGGAAACCGCTGGTATAATGCAGGCGGCTCCTGCGGAGACAACGACATTAGCCCCTGGTTAAACAGCCAAATATAGGGCAAACTTCCACCCTCAGCTGACCACAATGAAAGTGAAGACTTTATGACAGCAAAACGAGCCACAGGTCCATTAAAGATGAACAGGATTTACTGCAGCAAACACTTTCGTGAGTCAGAACTCTCTTTTCATCAAATGCATAAAATCTAAACCCACAGCTGTTTCTGGCTGTTGTGTGAAAATGCAAAAAGGAAGGACAAGAAGAACCCCCCTGCTGAATATTTTCAAGGCAGTCAGTACGCAGACTGCAAGGCTGGGTGGATAACCCCCTGGGGGCAACATGAAAAGAATGCAGCACTTTGCAGTTTTCCCTTCTCCTTTCAGATTCCACAGCAGCATTTTTAGACTCTCAGATCTTCTTTACCAGCATAGTTTTAATGACCCAGACCCACAAGTAGAAAGTACCTTCCCCACTTCTCTGCCAGTTAAGGCCAGGACTAATTGGGATGTCGCTGAAATATTCGAACACGCCATGCAAATATATAATTTGGTCAGCCCCGTAGCTCTACATTTTGAGAAAAGCGAGCATTATTTTCTCTCTGAATTCATGATTCGAGTCCAATAGCACCTTAGGGAGTGACAAGATCTTCCAGGGTACAAGCTTTCAAAAGTCAAAGGCTGATTTCCCACTACAGCTGCCTCGGTGTTGCGCTGCTGTTTGCCCCGACACTATTGGTCAATTTCACACCCGAAGCCGCGGGGCTGCATTTGACCCGCGGCTTCGCCCGATTTCCTCCGCAGTTTCGTAATTCTCAAAAAACAGGATTACGAAACTGCGGAGGAAATCAGGCGAAGCCGCGGGTCAAAATGGAGCCCCGCGGCTTTGGGTGTGAAATTGACCAATAGTGTTGGGGCAAACGGCGGCGCAACACTGAGGCAGCTGTAGTGGGAAATCAGCCAAAGTATGTGTGTCTGACGAAGGGAGCTTTGATTCTTGAAATCTTTTACCCATGGTGCCAGCTTGGTGTAGTGGTTAAGAGTGGCGGACTCTAATCTGGAGAACCCAGTTTGATTCACCACTCCTCCACAGGAAGCCAGCTGGGTGACCTTGGGTCAGTCACAGTTCTCTCAGAACTCTCTCAGCCCCATCTACCTTAGGCTGTGGTCACACACACTAAATAATCTACTTCCCATCCACTTTCAATGCACTTTCCAACTGGATTTTTACTGTGTGAACTGGCAAAATCCAATTTGAAAGTGCACTGAAAGTGGATTGAACATGGATTATTTAGTGTGCATGACCACAGGGTGCATTTTGTGGGGTAAGGAAGGGAAAGTGACTGTAAGCCGCTCCAAGACTTCTTTGGGTAGTGAAGAGCGGGGTATAAAACCAACTCTTCTTCCTGGAAAAACTTGTTGGTCTTTATGGTGCTATTGGGCTTGAATCTTGCTTTTTCTACTCCAGGCCAACACAGGCACCCACCTGAAATGATCATGAAATTCATGTTTCCAGGAAGATACAGGTGAAAAGCAGGTAGGAAGGATGTACTGACAAAATGTCAAGTGTCCACAGTCTGATATTTCTGGGCCATGCATGGCAAAGAATCCCAAACCACTTGGGAAACGTTTGGTTGAAAGTCAGTATATAAATACTCTAAATACATAAATTCTCTCTTCCTCTCTTGCGACTTCCAGCCAGGCTTTGCTGCCCAGACAAGCCGCCGTACTGCTCCTCACATATGCACACACTCACCACGATCTCTCTCCTTGCAAAACACTACCAAGCTGTAGTTCTACTTTATTTTCAAGGAAATATTTATTTCTGTTGCCACTCTGACAATTGAGATTCAGACACAGGGCTTGAACTCGACGCCACGAAATGGCAGCCAGATGGCGAGAACGAAAACATTTCAGTTTGGCAAACTTGTGTCATTTACTCCTTCTTGAAACAGCAGCCTGTTGTATATTCAACAAACATGTTAATTCAATGTAGAATTAAGGAGTTCCATCCACTCTCTTCTCTATATTCTTACTTTGAGCTTCTGCTTGTTTACCGTAAACCTCATATCAGGGGAGCAAAGGACATACTATTTTGCTAGTCTTCCGTCTTGTTGGAAAAGTACTGGCCCACCAAAAGCACACTCAGTGCCTTGTGGCTTTGCAGCGTTAAATGCTTCATTGTTGTCTATGCAGTACTGAAAAAACATATTCCCCTCCCCTTCCCCACCCTCCCCTATCATAATACTCATTAATTCATCATTCAGGTAGGCCGTGAGGGATAAGGGGAGGAGCAGTAAATTTTGTTGGTGTTCCCCCTCCCTTACATTGGGGGAAGGCAAAGCAGGAAGCAAAACAGGATTGAGACAGAGGACATGGTCTATACACAACAGACATAAATAGACACTGGGAAAGAGTAACTCTTTGTGGGAAAGGCTCTAGATGGAAAACCTCAGGTTTACACACGGGGTAGAATATGGTGTTAGACTGTTGAAGCCGAAGAAGAGACTGAATCCAGGCTGAGGATACCAAATGGCATTTTCAAATACCTGCCCGTGTGGAACAAAACAAAAGCAACAAGCTCCCTGCAAGTAATATAGCATATCAGGGATCATGGTTCTAGCTCTGCCTGCTTCCTGGTGTACTAACTTTCTTTCCTACAGCATGGTTTGTATGCTGGGGAGCACGAATACATAGGATCCCCTACCGGCAGTCAGAAGTGGTACAGCCCCATTCTACCACCTCAGCACTCCACTTCCTCATTCTTCCTCATGGACAGGCCAGGGCGTGGCTGCTCCCTCACCAAACCATGGTGGCCTTCACAGGGATGCCCAACAGTGTGAGAGCTACTTCCATGTAGTGTGGCTGCACTTTGCAGGGTTACACGTGTGAATTAGAGGACAACATGGGCAAGGACAATGGAGTGGGTCTGTGTGTTGATTCAAAGGGAAACTGTCACACAGTTGAGCCCATCTGTGTGGTTGTGTTCATACGCCTGTCCCTGCAACATTAGAGGTCACACCACACTATTGTACATGTTATTGTCAGGCCTTGACAAGTTTTCTTTGGCTCTAGAAGCCAGGCATAAAATTTGGGAACCAGACTCATTTTTCAACCTTCAGGGTTTTACATTTAAATGACTATATTGCCTAATTATTGCTACCAAAAAACCAAATCCTAAGCTATTTGCTGTTTCTCGTAATTGTATTAAAGGTACGACAAAGTGTTGCATTATATAAATAAATCTGAGGTACCCCTTGTTATCAGATATTTTCAACAAAAATAAATAAAAGATGAGGGGAGATGTTCCAGGTCATGATGGATATTTTATACAAAAAAATTAAAAGAAGAGGGGGGAGATGTCCAAGGTTATGATAGAAAGTTTGCAACTCTTCATCATGGGCTAAACTCTCCACCACCACCCCATCCTCTTTGTTTTTATTTTGTCTTGACCATCCAGCCTGAGGAAGAGATGAAGAGTTCTGGCAAAGTCAAAAGGGTGCTTTCACACAGGCTATATAACATAGTTTCAAGCCACTTCAGCAATAATTTGCAAGTGGATTTTGCCATTCCACACTGCAAAGTGCATTGGAAGTGGACTGAAAATACATTATTTACTGTGTGTGAAAGTGCCAACTAGCCTGCACACAGTTTTATGATATGACTACTTTAGTATTAATGGTACTAGACGACTTCTGTTTTGAAATTTCCGTGCGCCAACATGGCTACAACCCATTCCCTAACAGGAGAAGCTTTGAGTAAGCCAGCAACCATCCAAAACACCGGCAGTGAGAGAAAAGTAGAACAGTCCTAATACAAACCAAACAACATGGTTTTAGCTTCCCAATAACCAACAGTGAAAACAGGCGAGTCATTTCTTCCTTCTTATTCATCGGGACGTGCAATTTCTGCCACAAGTAGAAACCCAATTTTAAAAGAAAACAACGGGTGCTTTTCATTACAAGCCAAAGATCTTGACTAGGAATCAGGCTCTTTATTCCTGTATACACACACAACCCAGATATATGCTGTGACATATTTCAGCACCTTAGTCAGACCTTTGGTCTATCCAGGACAGTACCGCCCACTTGGTTCTCCAGTGGCAGTGGCTCTCCAGGGTCTTAGGCAGAGGTCTTTTGCATCACCTACTACCTGGGGGTTGAACCTGTGACCTTCTGTGTGCAAAGCAGATGATCCACCACTGAGCCCCGGCTCCTCCCCACACTCTATCAGCATATCTGTGTTCTCAACATTCACTCTTCCCAGTTCCAGCCCCTGAAAGTCTCCTGCTCCCTCCAGTGACTCTTGACCTTTCTTCCTTGTGATCTCTTATGCCTGGAGTTGCTGACACCATCTCTCTCGTTTCTTTCAAATACCTCACCAAAACACAGTTTTTCCAAGAAGTACTTGGTACAACCCCAATTATGCTTCCCCAGGCAAAGCATAAGCAACGGTGTTTATAACACAAATGAATGCATGCTTTTTCTCCTGTTTATCACTGCCATCTTCTCTCGCCCCCTCCCTTTTCTTAGCTCAGTTTTATCAAACTTCAGATAACAAGAAGCTTGGAAGAGGGGGCCAGTGTTGTCATATTCATTAAAGTAGGATGAAAACTGATGGCACCATACAAAGAAATGAAATAGGAGACAAGGAAATATATACCACAGAACACTGGCTTGTATTCTATCATTCTGCTCAGCCCAGTATAAAGTCTTCTTCTGGCCCAATGGACAGTAAGATACTAACTGCTGTATACATTAAGTGAACATAAGCCGACCACAACTGTACACATATGCATATCATATATTAACGCAGGATACTATATCTAAAAAAACCAGAGAAAATAACAAAAATGGCAAGAAAAACTGAAATGTAAGTTGGTTGACTGGGCCACTGAAAACTGCTGTGTAACAGTGTGAGCTTGCCTATATCTTTGCATTGTTTGCAGATGCAAATCTATACTTTTAATATGCAGTGATTGTTCCACTATATGTGTTTTATGATTTCTTGGGGAAGGCTACCTCTTCTCTTTCTTTCTTCTCAAATGGTTCCATGTAACATTTGAAGCTTCCCCGATTAAGCTATCTGTCAGCACAGAAGGCAAGAAACCCAGGCATGAAACTTCCCAGGGCTAGAATGCAATGATTCTTGCAAGTAAACTGAATAAAGTGTGTTTCAACTCAAGGGGCCTCTTGAACAAAAGGGCAAACTTGATTTTATACACACTTTAGCCAATGCACTGACCTCTCCTTTGGCTAGCAAAGAGGACATAACCTGCAAGAATGTTTGCTGTACATACTCCCAGCTATACCAACACTTTCTGAGCAACAGAACACTTATGCATTACTTAGAAAATAAGTGAACCCCCTACTTTTCACTTCCAAAAACGACAGTCGCTTACCACGTTTACACTTTGTACTAGGAACCAATCCCACCCCCATTATATGGTTATCAAAGAAATCACAAGCACAGGGGTAAAATCCCACCTCCCACCTCCCAAGCTTCCCATCTGACCTCCTGACACACCATACTACTAACCATCTCCATCATTTTCTTAGGAGCAGAGACACAGGCAAGGGACAGTTACAACCCCTCTATTGCAAGCCCTGTTCACAGGTTCCAGGGAAAGCACATACAATTCATTTACAGTGTACACTTGACCTTTCTACATATGTTGAGAAATGCTCAGGTTACAGTCAACGCACATACAGCTCAACATGTGGTACAAACTCTACATTCATTCAGGTACTGGTCCCAAGTTTCATTTGTAAAGTAAATGTACATTTGGCTCTTTCTTACAAACACATGTTACTCATACAGGTAAGATGTTTGTGTGTTCACTGTAACGTGTGGGCAGGGTTATAATGTGACCAGCAATAGGGGTTCTGCAAGAATTCTGTTTTTTGCATCTCAGTTGTTTACAAGCCAAGTCTAGCCGTGAACAGCCAAATGGAAGAGCTCTGTCCAAACATCTCCTGTTTTGAGGCTACAGCCCTAAAGATGAGCACGCTGCTCTTTGCCTTTCCACCCAGGTGTGTTGGGCCCTTTTGAAAGTGTAGCTCATAATGAGCATTCGGGAAGGAAGATGAATCCCCATGGGGCATTTTCCAGAATGGCTGATCAGGTTTCCGGTATGCGCATTGTCAGGAAATAGCTACCACAATACCATCTAGTAGTGATTCAGAGGAATACTGATGAGGAAAATATCTTTTCTACAGTCACAATGCCAAAACATTGATCAACAGATCAACCCCACAGCAGATGGGGGGGGATATTTTAAGCAGTTGTCACTAGCCAGATTTCAGTAAGGCTCACAAAAGACCTGCAAATTAAGTTCAGGTCTTACTCAAGACAGCTGCATGATGATGATTGTTTAAATTCCTTTTTAAAAACTCAGTGAGGTGAATCTAACTAGCCAGTACAGTTAAAAAAAAAAAACTTGGGGGAAACATTGAGAATAGGCTTTGACAGTGGTAAAGCACAAGCTCTGTATGTAGACAGTATCAGGTTCAATCCCTGGCATCTCCAGTTAAAAGTTTTAGATAGTGTGACAGGTAGAGCACTGAACTGTACTCAAGCAACACAGGTACCAATAAGAGCATTGTTCTGAACTAGCTAATAGGATCTGAGTACTGGGGAAGGTTAATATCCGATGGAGGAGGTTTAGTCAGTTAGATTTTGAGGGTCCAGAGACAGAAATTGGAAGTGGCAAGGGACAGAGGAGGAAGAGTTAAACTAAAAGAAACATGACTTCCAAGTCTGTGATTATGGTCCCAGTCACACGGAGCATTTGCCCCGCTGAAGACATGGTAGCCCTGCGTGGTTTCTGGGTGGGATCACACAGGCACATCTGGGAGGTGTAGCACTCCCGTGGCCAACACACAGCTTCCCTCCGAAGATGTGGAATAAAAAACTACCAGTAAAGGAGTACTAGTTTCTGGAAAACCCGGGGCAAAGGCCGGCATCTGATCGCAGGAGTGCCAGTATCCTGCGGCATCTGACACCCGCCCATGTCCTGGAGCAAACCGGATGTTGTAAGTTTCCATAGGATGCGCACCAACGCCAAATGGCGCATGCGCACACACAAGGCACCAACAGCGGCCCACCCCCCAACAGCGCATGCGCACATTACAACAGCGCAGCTTGTGTGATCATGCTGCACTGCTTTTTCACCATGCTGCAGCATCATGGTGTGATCGGTGCTAAGAGCTGGAGCGTGGCAACTCAGCGGACCATGTGATTGGGCTACCACACTTTATTTTGCTCTGGGAAGAACAGCCACGCCTCCCCCCCACATTTTCTGGCCCGTATGACCGGGGCCTATATCAATTCTTCCATTAAGTTGCCCTGTCTGTGGAACTTATGCTGAGGTATTACAGTAGGCCAGCAGGGTTTTGACAGTCTAGTGTGTATTAGTTGCAGCACAGTGTGGTGTTATGATAGAAATCCACCTATGTGTGTGCTTTCCCTGGAAATGTACTGTTTAAAACCTAACATCCCACAAATCATTTGTTCAGTGTTAATATTTATTTCAGTTGTGTATTTCTTTCTGAATAAGCTAAATTCTTATTCATTTTTAAAAGTAAACCATCTTGTTCTCATCAATTTAGATTCTCCCTCAAATCTTTACCAAGTTCAGATTCTATTTCCTCAAACCTTTTAAAACCCTGCTGGGAACAATGGTGAATGGTAAAAGTGGGGAATTGTGACAGGAAAAATCCTGTGAGGGTACATGTCCCTGAGGAAATTCATCACAGTTAGCAAGGGACTCTTCCATCCTGAGACTCTGGAGAATTGGTACTTGTGCAGTAGGCAGTACTGGGATAGATGGATCACTAGTCTGATACAGAGCAGCCTTCAGATTTGCACTGAAAAGATCCCACTTGCAGTCTAAAGTGACACACCATTGCCAAGACTCTGCTACTTCATTCCTGCCACATTTTGCTGCTTATGTAGACCCAGATTAAAGGATTCCTTCCGGGCATGAGATGAGGGGCATGCATTCCCAATCATGTGGCCATGTTCCTTAAAATAGCAGCTTCACTCTAAGAGACAGGGTTGAGCAGCAACTAATAGTAAACTAGATAGCATAATCCTAACTAAATCCACATATGCTTCAGAGAATCCTTTATCTCCACTTCTGCACTGTTAGAGTCAGTTTTGCAATGAACTCTCTCAGACTCGCTTCTTCCTTTCTAAACAAATTACCCTATGCTTCTGACCATCCTGTGAAGGCAGAGCAATTTAGGACACCATGACAACTGTCAAAATAAATTAAATAAAGTTCTGGGATTTCCTTCATCTGTTCATTACGGACCCAGTTCAATGTGTGCTAAGTCCAAGGCCATCTTTCCAAAGACATAAAAGCCATGTCTGCTTTTATGCCCAAAATTTACTAAACAAAACCCCAAAGATTTCAGCTGCAAATAATTTAGCTCAGAGAGATGTTCAGTCAACTAGCCGTAGTTGAGTTTTCAGCTGGATGGCTTCCATTCTTTTGCTTCTTATTGCCAAGGACGCAATCTGATAGTAGGTACACCCTGTGCCCATTGCAGTCAGCTAAACATTCTACACAAATTGCTGACCAAGAGGTCTTAGGACTCTGGCCTGCAAGATCTGTCCTCCCATTTTTTGTGTTTCAGCACCCAGCAAGATAAAGTCTTGTTATTTTGGTTGGTTTTTACTATGGACCAACACAGCTACCTACATTTTCTTTTGTAAACTTCAATAAGTTTCCCTACCTGAATGCCTGAAGGCAATTCGTATTCTCTACAAACTATAAGCGAGAAAGTTTATTTCCCAGCCTACATCATACAGCACTACCCTTACAAAGGAGTTGTAAGTCCACATACTTTCAGCTCTTTCAATAAGTGAAATATGCTTTGTACATGCAAAGCATAATCCTGGCCAGGATGAACAAGCAAGGGTAATTGGAGGATAAGGAAAACTGGAAGGTAGCCTATGGCCAACTCCTAACTTCCAAACAAGGATTCCTCAGCCTTGCTGAACTTGTGGGCACTTCTCGGATATTAAGATCAGGTAGTGGACACCACAATAAAATGATTGCCATGTGGGTGGTTTGGAGCAATCATAAGGTGGCTTCCCTGAGGCCAGTGGAAGCCAATCACAAAATATTAAGAAGTTCCATATGAAGCATCTGTCTATAATGGAAGCAGCTATTTCCAAATGGGTGTTCTCTCTACAGACACAAACATCCTCCTGGGCTCTTTTGAAACACCTCCCTCTACAGTGAAATGGAGGGAAACCAGGACTGGATGTTTGTTTGAGGGAGGAGGCAAGTGGGCATCAGGAAAGACACAAGTAGGCAACCAGAGCACCCACGGGCACCAAGCTGGGGATCAGTGACCTAAACCTTTTTCAAAACACGAATGGAAAGAATCTACAGAATGCTTGATGAGATGGCTCAAATAAATTGGAAGGCTATTGCTGACAAGTAACTTAACCTGCTTCAAAGGTCTGCAACAGAATTTGGTTTGGGACAATAATCACCATAAGAATATTAATTCAAAGCATTACACCCAGATTTTCCAGGAAATGGTCAGTTAAAATTCAGGACTGTATGCATGATGGAATTTCACAGCAGCACAGAAAAGCTGGAGAGTGCAGTAATCACAGAATTCAGCTGCCTTACTTTAAAACAAAACAAACAAGCAAGTACCTTGCCCTTATGATGTAGAGATATACATGAAAGTGTGGGCAACCCCCAGAAAAATCTCAGAGGATTTTCTGAATGAGATTTTCAATATTTCAGGGCAAGTGATCCTTGACCAGTAACAGGAGAATAAGATAGACAAAGCAGCAGGAACTGCAGAATTATCATTTATACAAATTACAGCATTTGGGCTACCTTAGAACAGAACTGAATCCCCTACACACTTACCTTAGCACATTCACACCCATTTTTAAATATACTTAAAATCACAGGTGGTAAAACTTCATGGGTATTGCATAACGGAGCCCAGAAAGTAATCATTAGTAAATTCAGTCAGACGTCTTTCCTATCCTGATGTTAGTTATATTCCTGTGGTGCAGCTGCTGGAAAATTACCTACGGAGTGGACAAGGCACAGTACGTTCTCTTACCCATCTGCATTCCTAAACATGACTCTGCATTTTCCTGTATGAAAGATACTCCTGTTTGGTTAATGAAATGGCTGAGAAAGATCTGCAGGAGTTTGCACTGGCTATGAGTACAGTTAGAAGGCAGAGGAGCAGAAATGTTAAATATTACTACTGCTGCAAAGCAGAGAATATTACGGAGAAAAACAGTTTTTAAAGACAGGATTTTGAGAGACTTGTAGTCATAGGTTGTGTTTTCCAGAAAGAAAACCTGTGGAGAAGAGAAATAAACAGTCTGGAAGAAATCAGACAAGTCTTAATTTAGGAGTGACCTGTGGAAAAAGGCAAAAAAGATTTGTAGAGTTTTGTTGGGTGTGTTGGCACTACAGACTTAAACGAATACAAAAGTCATTTCCTGTCGTCCAGTAAACTGTGTTTCTGTGAGGTGGCAGACAGACAAAAGGAAGTGCTTTTTCACACAAACACAAATGGAATTTGCAAACGGAAGGTGTAGTAAAGGCCAACTCCTTAGACTTCTTTAATGGGGTTGGACACATTCACAGAGGATAGAAATACCAATGACATTGACTGTGATGGTTAAATGGAACATTACTTTTTAGCCATGCACCACTGAATACCATTTATTCAGGGGGGGAGGATGGAATGGCAAAAAAAGCTGTGGTTGTGCTTCAGTGTTAGAGCATACAGGTTCAATCCCTGGCTTCTCCAGTTAAAATGATACAGCTAGCCGATAGACTGCCGGGGAGAGAGCCGAGCTGAAAGAACATCAGCCTCCACCTGGGTGCCGGTAGGCAGCCCCATCCCTAGTACAATGTGGCCCAAGTTAGGTGAAAATGTGCTTAGCACCCCATGTAAACCGCCCAGAGACCCCCAAGAGGGTTAGGGTGGTATAGGAAATCGAAGGTTAAAATAAATGATCAGGTAGCAGGTGTTGTGAAAGGCCTCAGCCTGAGACCCTGGCAAGCAGCTGCCATTAAGAGTAGACAACACTGGCCTTGGTAGACCAAGCGTCTCACTCGGTATAAAACAGTTTCATGTGTTCAAGCTTTCTTGCCCTTGTTGTGAGCATCCTGGGGTCAATCTGCTAGGCCTCTGTGGAGAGACAAAATGATGGAACTGGATGAATCCTGAGGCTCATGGCAAAACTACAGCTCTCAGGAGTCTTTATAGAAAGCCGTGACTGCTGGGCTGCTATAAAACCAATAGTCCAAAAGAAGAACAAAATCTATCTAAATGCTTAATTAGGTTGCTTCTAATTAAAGATATTACATGGGATTTTTTTTTCTTGCAAGGTCAAATACGGCTGTTTACAACTTCTTTTATATAACCAGTAGATATGTAGGGTAGACTTACTCTCTGAAAACGAAAGAGACTTCAGACTTCTACAGCTGGTGCAATATAATGGCTAAGAATGGACAATGTTCCATTGCTTGGACATAAGGAACATATGGAAGGATGGCTGCCATTAATTCCCTAATTATGTTAGCATTATCTGGGTTAATAGCCGCTGCCCCCCCCCCCAAAAAAAAAAAAACCTGGGAAGGTCCCAGTGTTGCTTTGGACCAGCACTTGGCTGTCATCACTGCATCTGCACTTCTTGAGCCCTCCTTGTTGTTTGAGCTGGATGCTGAATGATTAGCTGCTAAGGTTATTTAGCAAAGCCTCTGGAGAAATCCAGTCATCAGAAATCTGAGAGTGCCACGTAATGGAGCTGCTAGTTTAGAACTCCAGATTGTTTCCTCCTTGCCCTGCAGAACTCTGCTGGTGTCACTTTCCCAAACTCAGTTTCTCTGCCTGGTTTCTCTTTTAGGAAAGCTAAAACTATGCCCCAGAGATCACAGCTGCCTGGAGATCCAGCTGCCATTTGTTTGCCTGAAGGTGCATGCACATGAAAGCTCATCCCTTGAATAAACCTTAAAGGTGCCACTGGACTCTAAATCTGTTCTACTGCTTCACACCAACAAGGCTGACTACCTGGATCCATCTTCCAAAGACCATTTTGTATTTGCCTGAGAATACCATTATCTACGAATTTGTCTTGGCGACTGGTCTGTGGGCCCTGACCTCTATGGCCCAGGCTAGCCCGACCTTGTTAATCCTCAGCAGTTAAGCAGGGTCAGCCCTGGTTAGTACTTGGATGGGAGACCACCAAGGAAGTCCCAGGTTGCTAAGCAGAGGCAGACAATGGCAAATCACCTCTGTTCATCTCTTGCCTTGAAAACCCTAAGGGATCTCCATAAGTCAGCTGTAACTTGACAGCGATCTCCACCACCACTGGCTTGTGGTTATAAAGCTGACTTCCACCAGCATGCCCAAGACATCAGGGGGCCTCATCCGTATTAATATCTCATCACCCTACAGAATTCAACCACCTTCCTTCCAGGGCACGAAAATAAACTCTGCAACAATCTCCACCTGCTCCCAGTACATATCCCATTGGTTGTGGACCACCAACTCATTATTTGTAATTTAAAGACATACTTAATATATCCTATACTCAGACATTTCAAGTGCATTTAATCTTTCATGGTCTTCCCTTGGCGTTTTCCTGCTGTTTTCTACTATTACACACCCGGGATCCCTGTTTTGTCTGCTACATATCCCACATTGAGCACATAAGAAGATGCATACTGTGTCTCTATATCAGTGGATCAACAGATGGACCAAGAAGAGCTTCACCTATACCACAGAAGCACATGTGAACACCTCAGGCCAGGTCTCAGCTTTAATGGGCATACACAGAAAACACATTTCTGTCCCAACCTCACCTTTCCCCTTTGCTCCTAGAGGAAGCATTATACTTTTTAACCTGCAGGCAGAGCTTTTGGTGATTCCCTGAGTTAAACAAGGAAGGAGGAGAACTAAGACAAATATGTATCTGGCACATGCTCTCAGTGGCATCAAACCAAGGAAACTCGAGAAAGGGTGGAATAACAGCACTGACAAAGAACAGGTAGTCTGTGTGAAGGGGAAGAGCACTGTAATGAGGTTAGACTTCTCGCTGCAGAGTCCAGAGATCCGGTTGCACAGGCTCCTTTCTATGCACCTCTCCAAATTAAAAGCAGAGGCGAAACTGCTCTCAAGTGTCAAAGATACAAAGCAGTACTGTTTACAGGAATGAATCCAAGCTGACCTCTTCCTGGTTCACGTGTTAAACAGCTATTTGAAAATCAGGTGCCATTTCACCGGAGTCAATTAATCTGCACCTGTTTCCAGAACCTTTAAGGCTGACTTTCTTATTCTTTTTAAATATATGTTAACTTCCTCTTCTTCACTTGATGTGGATTTGCATGCAAAGGGAGAAGCGTGCAGCAAAGGGAGATGGGGCAAGTAACAGGATACCAGAAATGAAAGAAATCAGTGCACAACAGCTTTAAGAAGCTGAGCAGTGGATCCTTAGTTGCTTTGGAAACTACTTGAGAAATACTGCAGCCAGACAGTAAGTGATTTAAATGGACCAAGATCTGTATTGACAGCACTGCTCAACGAGTTGTCCCACTTGAATTAAGACCAATTTTTTTAAAAAGACCCAAAGAGATTTCTAAAACGTATCAAATTTACCTCCACACTGGACCTTTGTCAAGACAGGAAACCTAACAAAAGAAGCCAGGAAGAAGGAGACTGAGGAGATTAAACTGATGGCTAGAAAACAGGTTGGGATGGAGTCGGGGGGAAACGAACAGCTAATGGAAACTTAGCCAGAAGCAGAAATTTAGTGTGTAAGAGCAGCCACTGTGAGCCTACGATGATGTGCTTCCATAAATTATAGTGATCTTCTAGAATTGTGCAGCTGGAGAAGGACAGGGAAAACTTTGTTTAAAAGCATGTACATCAGTGGGATTGGAAGGAGAGGAAGTACTTCGCTGTAGAACCATATGGGTCAAGAGCAAATAGTGAGATAATTGTTACACTGTTATTAATCCAATGCAAGAGGTATTCCAGTTGGGGCTGAAATCTGTCACAGAAGTCCAAGTGGACTGGCGACAGATGTCGTCTGGGAGTTCTGTGTTGGTCGGGTTGCCAAGTACTTACCGTAATTCGGTGGGGGGGACACAGTCCCTGGCCGGAACATTCCGCCTTGTAACACCCACGCCACACGATGCCGTCGCCAGGAAGTGATGCCAAGCGATGCTCTGGCAATGGGGCTGGAAACTTGCGTTTCCAGCCCCATTGCCAGAGCGTTGCCCGGCATCACTTCCTGGCGACAGCATTGTGCGCTGCGTCTTTCCCCCCCCTCAGGAATGGTCCTGCCAAGAAGTATACGTCCCCCGCTGAATTACGGTAAGTTCTTTGGAAGCCTGTGTGTTGGAAACTTTAATCCCAGCATGTGCAGGCACGGCTTGGATTGGGACTCTCAGTGTACAAGGAGAACAGACCTAAGTCTGACTTGATATAGCTTTAGGGAACTGCTGTTTGGCCTGTTGGGAAGATCTGTGTATACTGAGGACAATATAAAGTTTCCCCGGCAAAACAAACAGACATTTCAGGTTGGGAAAACAGCATGAGAATGGGGAGGCTTAAATCCTGTCACCTTGTGTGCCATGGTCCAATCTGAATCAAGCCCATGCATGCCTGCAAATTACGTTCTGAGCACAGATCAACCAGACCAAGTCTGTCAACAGTTCATGTGTCTTCCAGACCTGGATAGCCTGGACAAGCCTGATCTCGTCAGATATCGGAAGCTGAGCAGGGTTGACTCCGGCAAATACTTGGATGGGGACACCTCCTTGGAATACCAGAGGCAGGAGGTAAGGGTAGGCTTTATCCAGCCACCTCTCTGAATATCCTCCAGGCTCCCAGTAGGGGTCAGTCATCAGAGGCCACCATGACTTCCAGGTGCGCGCACACACACACACAAAATACCCCGAAATACCCCCAAAAAATTCATGTGTCTGTCACACAGTGTTTGTTCTGTGTAAATTGGCGTTCAGCCCCTTATATCCACCATTAGACACATACACTTGCCCCATGGGTGGAGCTCTCTGCTTGTGGGAAGGTTGCCAACAGGGAGTTTAAAGAGAAGGTTGCTGAATGGGTCAAGGGCAGGGGATTCAGTAGATGCATGCATTGAGTTGTGAGTTTGTGCACTGTTGGATCACTGCAACCTGCTTCTTATCTATCGTGAACTAACAGACTGGGACAAGGAAGACAGTGGCATAATTTCGGGCACACAGCTTATACTGAGAAACAAACAGGATAAACCCTGTTTGGGAAAACAGAATGGTCTCTACAGGTTTTGATCTTCTACTGACCAATACTGCGTACTTTTATAAACCACTATTAGGCAGACTTCTTTCATAAACCCTTTTCATGTGGAAAGGGGCGGGGTGAGTGAGAACTAGGTTATTTACAGCCTAGAGTGCATATCTATTTTTTTTCTGTTGTGTTCAGAAGTAATCAGCACTAAATACATACTAAAATCAAAATATAGTATCAAGGAAACCAAAACTGTTCATGTAGCTACTACACTACATTGGCTCGCAGTGTAAAATAATGCTGCGAATAGCAGCAACACTATAACACATACATAATAAATGCCAAACACAGGAGGCACTCTTCAGTACCCACAAAAACAAATGTAAAATGTGGCAAGGAGGCAGTTTGCCTCAGCCCTGATTCAACTCATCTCTAACACATTCTTTTAAAAAATCTGAAACAGGACCCTATTATTGTACTTCTTTTCCCACCCATCAGCATTTACACAAGCATTTTTTATAAGCCCTGGGTTTCTCTCTGGTACCAATTATGAGCAAAGATTTATTTTCAAGGCCCTGAAGCAGCGGTGTTTATCAGGGGGGAAACGTGTATAAAGGATTAAGTGTACTGTTCACACAGCTCAAAAGATACCGGGTCGAGCACAAAGTGGGATTACAGGCTGATCCATATCAATTGTAAGCAGCTTTATTTATAAAAGGCAGCACAGTGGAATGTGTTCAGTATTAGTTATTTCTATTTTTATGGGGATGTATTTGTTTTCTGATACCAGAGCTTTAAACTCAACACTAAAATAGCTACTTTGTTGATATGTCAAAGACAGCTATGTGCATTAACCACTTAGTTTTGTTGGTTTTTTCAAATTCATGTTTTCAAGTGCTTTTGAAGTGATAGAAAAAATACATGATAAGGTGTCGCCTATGAGACTCTGTAGGGATTAACACTGGAAGTCATCACAGATCCCATTCTCTGTATGTTTTGTGACTGGCCCCCACTCCATGACCCCCACTTTGAGATAGATCTTGCCTCCCGTAGCAGCCATTTTGTGGTGACACCCACTCCTCCACAAAATTCCAAAAGTTCCCAATGGAATACCCTGAGGTAGGCCACAGTTAACATGTGGCAAAGATTACAGAAAAAGCCATGCACTAAAGCTCTACACAGACTCAGCAACTTTGTTTTTAACAAAATAACCACCATGAGGAGGAGGGGATGGAGGGCAGTTGAGGCAGATTCCCTATCTCATCCTGCTAAATGGGCTTTCAATATCTCATTGCCACAGTTTCCGGTCCCTCCGCATACTTGGGTCTGCCACTGCTCTTCAGAGGACTGGATTGGCTCTACAGCCTCCAGTTGCCAATCCAAAGGGTCTGGGAGGAGGTTACAGCAGCAGCAGATTTTGAGGAGGGAATCAGTGCAGAACACGCAGCAACACAAGGAAGAATGCCACTGAAGGAGCTTATGAGAGGCTGACAGCATTTAAACTTGTGGAGAGAGAAATTAGAAGATCTACACAGTCAGGGATTGAGATACTTATTTGTCCCATTTTTAACCCAAGTTGTCAAAAGAATGGCTATCAATCAATAAACGAGTTTTTAACTGATAAATATAATTGAATAAGATTTGCATCTTACTAGAGCGGCAACATAGGAGCCCTTCTGTATATTAATCAGTTAAAACTCTAGATAAATGAACAGTTAAGGCTTCTAGTCACAATAGAAACAAAGACTTAGTTTTCAGGAGTAGGAGCTGAAAACTGATACAGAAAGTAAGACAAAGGAAATTATAGAGAAAGCGTCACTGCCCAAGCTTTCCCTTGTCTCCCTCTTCCTCCTCTTTCTACAAGACAGAACAGGGTGTCAGCCAGCCTGCTCTGAGAAAGCATCAAGATTAATTTCTCTTTTAACCAGCTCATCCTCTTTTTTTTTTAAGCTTCATTTTTGTGCATAAGGCTGCAGGGTATGCTTCTGGTATGGTGTCATAAATCTACTGGAATGTGGTGAAGAAGCCCATAAATTTTGGGGTATATTTATGATAAACATAACCTGAACATTGAGTCACAAGATAAAGATTTTATGGATTCAGTTCCAACTTTAGGGTTGCCACTAAAATTTTATTTTTATTTTCCCTGACTTTCCCTGACCAACATTTGTCAATTTCCCTGACCACCATTCAAATATAACCACAAGTTAAAAAAATGAATAGGTCGTGTTGCATTAATGCAAGGCTTAATGAAATGTTCCACTCTACAACTACACAAGTCTCAACTGCAAAAAATATTTGTCACAGTAAGAGATTTAATATCAGCTTCTTTCAACATTAACTGCAGCAACATCTGTTTTCAGTTTTGGCAGCCTGCTGGCGGGTGCACTCCACCGCGCTCTGATGAGAGCGCCTCGCAAATCGTGCTGGGCAGGAGGGGTCCGAGTTGATCTTGAGCCCTTGGAGGGGGTTTGTAGCCTGGGACACGAGAGGTGGCTCTCCTGAGGCACGGGCTGAGGGATCGAGGCTCCTCTTTGCCCCAATAGGTCCCACCGGCGCGAGACCAGCCATAGTACACAAAGGCACACACCGAAGAGAGCACACAAGCGATCTGGGAAAAGGCGATGTTCCCTCCTCGACAAGTGAAACGTGGAGTAAAGCGTGAGTTGATGTTCGTTTATCCAAACAAGCGCCCAAGCGAAAACCCGTAAAGCAGCCCTGAAGCCTCAAACCTAGCAGAAGGGGGGGGATTTACCCGACCCTGGAAAGATCAGCCCGTAAAAGAGGAAAGCGAGAGGCAGAAGGGCAGCTTGAAAGGGAGATCAACAACCCAGCCAAGGGTGGGCAGACCAGTAAAAAGATTGCAACTTATTGGACTTTCAGAGACTTTTAAGAACTTTTCCTTTAATGTAAACAATGTCGCAACGGGCGGAAAAAATGGTGTCTGGGGGAAATCGTCTTCAGGAACTGCCAGCTCATCAACTCCGGCCTCTAAACCGGAAGTAACCACAGACTTTCCCAATATGACTGCTACAGCACTGTGCCCCCTGCTGGATCCGATGACCAATCTGAACAATAATTTCGACATGCTTCAAAAGGAATTGAAACAAACATCTGCAAGAACGGAGAAGAAAGCCAAAAAGCTGAAAAAGGTTGAAGATAAGACAAATGCATTAGATCAAAGACTGGAGGCAGTGGAAAAAGAAAAAACTTCCGAGAAACCACAACTTTTACAACTACAGATGGAAAAATCAGCATATGTCTTGAGATTTCAAGGTATTCAGGAACAGAAAGAAGAGAAAGTGAAAGAGACCTTAAGCGAAGCCATTGCATCCGGGGCGGGCTTTACAGTGGAATTTTTGCAAAGCAACATGGATATGGTATATCGTACCTATCCAGAATTTATTTTAAAAAATAAGCTGCCCGGTGAAGTGTATGTGAAGTTCTCTAAAAAGTCAACAAGAGATGCAGTATTGAAAGCGACTAGTGGGATAACCCTAAAAATCAAAGGAGAAGAAATTAAAGTTTTGAGAGATGTTCCATTTGAAATCAGAAAAAGGAGGAAACAATACAGAGACTTGGTATTATTCCTACAGAAAAATTCCACTCCCTACAGATGGCTGTCACCAGAAGGACTTATCTCCAACTTCAAGGAGAAAACAAAAGATTGACTGTGTTACAAAAGTGAAAATATTTTTGGAGCAGCAACAGAAAGCTACAAAGGGAACTGAGAAAGCAGAGGACAGTAAGGCTGCAGAAGACAACAATTTTAAGAGCATGGGAAGTTCTGACAGTAGCACCTCCAGCAGTTCCTCAGAAAAATCGATTGACTTTGAAGCAGAACTAGGAGCAGCTGCTCCTAAACCTTTAAAAGTTAAACTGACCTTTGATAAAAATAAGCATACAGGAAAGAAAGCTGTAAAGTAGTCTAACTCTGAAAATCTGATATTTTGCTTTGTTTCTTCTCTTTAATTAATCATAGTAATACTAAGATGCACGTGCTAGGGCTAAATATGATGGTGCTTGTTTGCTGTAGTTATATATAACTAATCTTTACTCCTTTTCATATATGGAATAGGGAAATGCCATGAAGCTGAAGTAGATTTTATAAATGATCCTTGCTACTCTGTATTTTAGGTTTATATCCCTTCCCCCAACCCTGTAGGATGTAGTATGTAGTGTAAAAAAAATAAAAATTATAAAAAACAAAACAAAAATTACACCAAGATACAAACTTCAATTCAAGTAAACTCTGAATGCTAACAAATGACATAACATTTATGTTATTGTTTTAAAATTAAAATTATATAAACATTCTATCTAAAATCATTGGGAAAGGGCATCATTAAGTTTTACTTGTATTCTGCTACTTCTATATTCCAGTTGCCACAAGAACAGATCATGTTCTTGCAGCAGCAGGTAAAAAATCCACTGCTTGAATATATTTTAATCACAATATCCCTGGCTTTCCCTGGCTTCAGACCAATTTCCCTGACTTTCCCTGACCAATTTTCATTTCCCTGACTTTCCATAAAGTGGCAACCCTGAATTTTAAACACTTTACCAGCACACAACACAATGAGTAGCTTAGAGTTTCTGAGCACTTGCTTGTGATTACGGCTAAACATTCTCAAGGATGGTGTGACAATTCCCAGGGCTTCAGACCAGGAGCCCAGCCCCACTCCTAAGCCGAGACCCACTAGTTCCTCCTCAGCCCTCCTGTGCTAGTGGCCTTCCCCTATGTCCCTCTCCTTCAGTGCTAGTTCCCTCAGGGTTCTTCAGTGTGAGTCCACCCCAGCCCCTTCTAATATTCCAGCCTTGGCTTCTGGATTTACTGAATTTACCACCTCATCCAACTCCAATCCCCCTCAGACACAACGTATCTCTTGTCTCCTGGCTGCCATAGCGCTGCTCCCTCACTTTGTGTGCTCCCCACCACCCACTCCTGACTTACTGCTGAGCTTTAGAGATCCCAGCATCCAGGTTTGATTCCACCCCCCCCCATCTCACCTCTTCGGGTCCAGCCATGTTACATCCCACTGAGCTGTTAGACGCATTCTGCCATTGGTCAGCCAGCCACACACCCCTCCGCTTAAAGTGCTGCTCACCATCACCACCTGTGACTGCCACCATGAGAGAAAATCCATATTGGCATGATGGCGGCCTGCCCAGTGTTGCACTCTGAAGGCATATGATTGTAACACTAACATCCAATGGTGGACTCTCTCATTAATGTGCCCTCAGTCCTTCAACTATCAGAGAGCAGCATGATCTATGATAACGTAAAAGGACTGCACAATAAATAATAGCACAGGGATGTGACAGCCCACTAGACCACCAACACTTCACTCCCAGGGGACCAATTTCTGACTCATGAACAGGATCAGGTACTTAACTCCTCTCTGTTCCTGGGCCAGGACAGCTCCTAGCCCCACCGCAGAAGTGTCTGTGTAGAGTCTAAAAGGCTTGGCAAATTAAGACAGAGAACAAGGGGATTGTCAATTTTTTTAGAACTGCATTGTTGCCCAAATTGGACCCAGAAAAGGGAAAATTAGCTTCAAAAGGATTCCTGAAAGGAATAGCATAGGACCTTGGTCTATGTATACTGGGGTGGATCTTGGTAGGGGCACCCCGGAATAAAATTATGAAGAAATGGAGTGAGAGAGAGTGATTATAAACCAAACAATTTTACTGCAATCAAAATAAAACAAAAATGTAAAGAACCTACACTAAGCACCTGGGAACTAATTTCCTAAGTAACCACATATGCACACACACACACACACACACCAAGAGGGCAAACTTATAAAAGGTAGGAGGGAAGAAATTGGGAAGTTTGAGTGAAGGGACATAGGACCTGAAATCCTGGGCTTGATGTCTGGAGAGGTCCAGGGGCAAACACAGCTGAAATCCAAGGTAGTACAAGAAGATGGCTAAGCAAGGAGAAAAAGCCTACAAAGTGGAGCAGGGGTTCTCAGCAGGAAACCAGAGTTTGGACCAGCAGAGATCTGAGGAACCATCTGCTATGGCATGGGGTTCTTCTTTTATGTACAGAAGATTCCCCATGATAGGTAGAATTTAGGTCATCCTAGCTTTGGACTCGGTCAAGATAAAAACTTTGAATCTCACTGGCTGGTTTAAAGTTAACTGCTGTCAAAATCTGGCCAGAAAAAGTGTGTGTGAGGGGGAGAACCTTGATTAGGCTATTTTGAGCCAATTCTGCATTGGCACAAAGCGCCTGGGTGAGGCAACATGATTAACATACTTTAATTAGGTCGAAGTGAGCCAGATCTGCATTGACACAAACATTTGGGTGAGTCAAGATAGCTCCTGAAACAGGATGGAGCCCTTCTTGATTGAGTGCCCTTCCTGATTGAGAAAAAAGGAAAAAAGAGGAACTGGGCCTTGATTAATGTAATAGCAACTTCCTTAGTCTGGGCACACACTTCTGGGGTATGCCAGGATATTCGAGTGTTGAAAAATCTTTTGTTATTGAGAATGAAGTGAAGTCTTATTGTTACTGAGAACCCTGAGCTGGGAGAGACTGCAGTTAATCAGCTTGTAATGTGCCCTCAGCCCTCCAGCACAGAAACATCCTCTTCTGTCCCTGGGGTTTTCTAATGTCATGGCTGAACCCTGGTGCCTTTAAGAGACTCTCTAAGTTTCAGGTCCCCTTGGCACTTAGGGTGTAAAAGGGGGTGCCTATTAAAACAACTACATCCAAAATAAAATGGGGATCCCACTAAACAAGGCGGTCTTAGAGTCCTCATGGCATCCAAGGCCTCCTGGCATTCCTGATTCCATGATAAGGGTTCTTTGAACCATTCCATAAGCAGTCTGACAATGGGGATGTTCGGGTAGCAAAGTGAGGTATAAACTGGTTGTAATATCCAGCCACCCCCAGGCATTGCCTTACTTGCTTAGTTTTTGGTGTTGGAAGCCACCACAGCGCTTCCACCTTTTCTCGCACAGGCCATATTTGACCAACCTCTATCTGATGCCCCAAGTAACAGATTGGGCCAGCACACATTTCTTTGCATTCGGGTGGAGTCCTGCCCCCTTAATAATCTGGAATACTTCTAAGTGCTTCAGACGATCTTCCCGCATTCAGCTGAACACCACCACTACAGGCCCCATGAGGTAGCAAAGGTCATCTTCTCTTTATCTTGGACCCTGAGAAAAACCTGCCAGTAGCCCTTGGTCATACCCCATGTGGTTAGGTATCAGTTTGAACAGGTATTTGCCCTGTTCATTCAAAATGGCAACCATGTGTATCAAGAGGACCATGCAAAACTTGCACTCCTGTAGTACATGGTTGGTGTGCCAAAATCAAAAGGGCACGTTATTGCCAAATTAAAGTTTGAAGCATAAACTGTGATTTAGATGCAACAGGAAGTGCAGTTTATTCCCTAAAAGCTGAACGGGAGGGGAAAGCCTGCAAGAAGGGGGAAGGAATGCCAAACTGGTTTGCTGCTCCATTAGATGGAGTATGGGGCCCTATCTCAACAGCGCTGTGAAGCAGGTTTTGCTGAGATGGAATCCTATGTGTCCCGTAAATCCTAGCAAGTTACAGATTTCTTTTTCCACTACATGAACATTTTCTACAGAGGAAATAACAAAAGCCACTCTTAATCTGTAGGGAAAAAAACCTGACTAGTCAAAAGTCACTCAGCGACTTACTTATACAATCTTCCATTCCCTTCTCTGTCTGGAGGGTTCAAAGTTGACGTCCTTTCTGCCTCATGTGTTTTCAATTAACATCACTTTATTTTCAAAGCTCTGGGAACACTGAGCAGTAGTTCTTTTCAGCATGGAAGCAGTAGAGCAAAGAAAGAAAAGGGCTTAATAAAAATATTTATACCCCCACTTTGGCTTTGCAACAATTGGTGAGGTCAACTTATTAGAACAGTACTTTCTATTTTGGGCATTCCACTATTTTAGCATAATGGTACCTTGCCCTTCTGCATTGGGTTGGTCATACTGCTAAAAGTGGACTAATAAGGCTGCGATACATGCTACTTGTAGATGCCATTAAATCCCCCCTGTTAAGAATCACTAATGTATGGTATAGTCCAGAATTATCATTTTGAGGTCCAGACTTCACATTTAGTAGTAGTGCTGTGAATTACATGGGAACTGCATGTGCCAAATCTATGGGACACAGTTGTTTTTGTGGGGTACTGATCCAATGGTCAGTTCCTTCAATGTTTAATTTTAAGTCCTTCCACTTCCCCATTCCTCTATCAATTGTCTGTGAAACAAGAGAGTACTTTAATAAAAAGAATTTCACTAGCACCTTAAAGATTAACAAAATGTACCCCAGCATAAGCTTTTGTAAGTCATAGTGCACTTCGTCAGATCCACTGGAGTATGTATCCATTACACTGATATTTTTATTTTCACAGTGTGTGTACAGGGTGGGTAAATGTTATAAGAAAGGCTGGTTTGAAACAAGATCTAATAAAAAGAGTAAGAACTCTACTCAGAGTGGGTCAGAGTCACCCCCAACTATTGACAGGCATGGCAGGGTTAACATAAAATGTAGAACAAATTTAGAGTCCAGTGGCACCTTAAAGACCAACAAAGGTTTATTCAAGGTATGAGCTTTCATGTGTAAGGCAAACTTTTTCAAATACATTGAAATGGTAGATGAGGTTCTAAATTTACAGACAGGGATTTTGCCACAAATTAACATGTAACAAGGAGCTGCGGTGGCTCAAGTGGTTAAGATGCTGAACTGCAGGCTGTGGAAGGTCAGTAGTTCAGCAGTTCGAGACCCAAGAGTGTTGCATGACGGAGTGAGCTCCCGTCTCTAGTTCCAGCTCCTGCCAACCTGGCAGTTCGAAAGCAAGACATTGCAAGTAGATAAATAGGTACCACTTCGGTGGGAAGGTAACAGCGTTCCGTGCACCTTGGGGTTTAGTCATGCCGGCCACATGACCACGGAAACATCTTCGGACAGCGCTGGCTCTTCGGCTTTGAAACGAGATGAGCACCACAACCCTAGAGTCGGATTTGACTAGCTTTCGAGCAAGGAAACCTTTACCTTTACCTTTTTAACATGTAACATGATGATGTTTAAGTTATGCAAAGTGAAAAACTAAATAACAAGTTAAAGTTATAAGGTCAACAGTTGTAAAGCAGTAAATATGTCAAAATAGCAGATAAATGTCTAAAGGTTTTTTTTCTAATCCCTGCCTGTCAGCAGTGGGTGGGAAGCCACAATGCAGATCGAAGGGATGACACTGCTCTGTTTCACCATGAAACAGATATAAGTATTCAATATAAGTATTTTATAAAAACACCAAACAAATGCACAAAACACAGATGTACCTGAGCATCAGTGTTAAAAGTGTGGAGTGTTGGGAAGATCAATGCACACACATGCCACATGGGTACTGCTCATACTACCTCAAAAGTGTATTGAGCATACCAGCATTGAGCAGAATGACTCTGAAGACTAGAGGTTTTCACACCATGGGAGCTGTTTGTGGGCTCCTCCCATGCACTTTGCACCTGGGAAGGAACTCTGACACACCAGCTCCTTTGTTGCAAATGGAACATAAGCAGAGACCCTCAGCTGTGGTATAGCAAGAACCCTTGTGATTCCATCCATTGACTATTGATCATTATGTCCCTCCTTGCCACATACCAATTCTAGCAAGATGCTTCCCCCCTTCCCCCGCACAGAATCCACAACTCTTCACCAGTATGTAGAATACTGAAGAATGCCCAGAATCCCACTTACACCAGGATAAGCTGCTGTCAATATGTCCAGGGGTCAAGAAACAGTGAAACCTTCAAATTCTAGAGCTACAAAACATTGACTTTTGTCAACAGCATAAACACATAGAAATCTGGAAATGCTGCATAAATTCTGGAAGGTACAAAATGGCGATCTTGTGAAAAGAAGATATTAAAAAATGACAACATCCAGAGAGTAGTAGTGGTATAAATGAAAGAGGGAAGATACATGGCACAGAAAGGAGGTGTATAAAGGGATTGTGGCACAGAAAGGAGGTGTACAAAGGGATTGCGGCACAGAAATAGGTGTATAAAGGGATTGCAATGAGGAACTGGGTGGGACTACAGAAGTCCTTATCCCTGGCTACCAGAATCTTTTTGGTTTCTAAGTTTTTAAGCTAGAAAATATGTCTATTTTTTGCTAAAATGTTCTGCATCAAGAATAGTGAGGTATTTAAGTTCTTTATTCAGTTCATTTCTGTGCTGTCTTTCTGTCCGTTCAGCCATTCTCCCTCCCCCCCAATCAGGGGCACCAAAAGCAAATCACAAAAACCTCATTTTAGATATTGGTAAAAATACAGTAAAATTACAGAGATATACTCAAAGGATGAAAACAGAAGCATCATCAGTCAGGAAGATTCAAAGGCCCTTCCTAAATGAAAAAATTGAGAGAAAAAATTCCACAGCCTGAAGGCAGCAGCTGTGAAGGCTATCCTATGATTCTGAAGAAAGTCAATCTTACTTCAGCAGCACAGGTTCCTGCAAGAAGGCATCATTCCTAGTTCTTAAAAGTTCAGACAGGTTGCTATGAAAGAAGACAGCTCCTCAAGTACCTCTGCACTTCTCAGCTATGAGAGAAATATATTTCTAAACATGCCGGCATGATATATAACTTCTTGTTAGTTTTATTCATATCTATCTAAACTTTTCTGGAGACAACCACATAAAAATATTTGCAGTGATTTATTGGTACATTCCCTCCATCAGTCGCCATGGCAGGGAAATTTATTTCTGTCAGTGCTTGCGTGGCAAATAACTTCATTTTGAAATTTAATTGTAGGTCTGAGGGGCAAACTAGATGGACATATTGTCATAATTAATGCACATAATTTCTTTTACTCTCAGATACCTTTTAATATTGTCCTTCATATATTTTGGATGGCTGACCTTATTCAGTCCCACTTTCTCAAAACTACATTTGATTTACAGAGCAAGGCAATGAGCTGGAAGCATCTTTACTGCATTCATCACAAATGTATCTATCATTTCTGCAATTCAGTTCCAGAAAATCAGCTGCAGATTGTGCCAAAGGGCTAGGAACTGTCATTCCAATACTAAACCTCCCCTCCAATCCTCAGAGCAGTCTTGCACTTAAAAAGCAAATGCACATATTTGTTCAAACTGTAAAACAACAAATGGCTAGATATGCATGAGGCATTAAAAAAAATTAAATGACTGGCAGCTCATTCGAAGCAAGGCTGTGGAGGGCAAGGGGGGGGGGAGAGACTGAAGACCAGACCAGCATTCAGTCTTCTGGTTGGTGTATTCCACGGCTGAAAGTCCCACTGAGATCTAGCTTCAGAATTACCTCATCCATAGCAAATCTTGTAGAGAATCCAACTCCTTAGATTCTCAGATATTTTGCCTAAGAAGTCTGACTCTTGTGATTATAATTATATTAGAAAGTGTGCAGGCAGACACTCGTGAAGTCTTTTGCTTCTACTGCTGTTGATGTTCTGGGGTGCGAATAGTGGGTACGCTGCAGGACTACCTCTGATTTGCCCTAGCTCAACTTCATGGTCAAACCAGTCAAATTTCAACTGAGCTTCCTGGGATGTAAGGCATTCCTACAGAGACACCCCCCCACACACACATACTTCTAGTGCTCCCAATTTGCACCAAACTCTTCCTTCAGGTTGTTGGGATTCCTAGACTTATCACTGCCCACAGCTCATTGGAGGAAGAGCAAGATTTAAAAGAAATGCTCTAGACAGATAGACAGCATGCCCCCCTCAATACCATGGGCTTGGGGATCTTTACTCTCACTATGACCTCCTCTTCAGTTTCAAAAACTGTTATACCAATTAGCTAGCATTCACTTGGCTGGACTTCCATCTGGCACTGGGTCAGCTCAGCTGAGATCAAATACCATATATGCACTGAAAAGCACAAGGAGGCTGAAACACAAATGGAAGTTAATCAACCTAGCATGGTGATCAGGTGAGCCAGGAACCCAGTATAAGAGCATTTTGAAACTGCCCCAGACATGCACACTAACAGTAGAACTGACTATTTCCCTACGAGACAAGTAGTTCGGAATTCACTGCCAATGGATGTAGTGATGGCTGCTATTATAGATGGCTTCAAAAGGGAATTAGACAGACCCATGGAGGAGATGGGTCATGGTGACTAAAGGGAGCCACCATGTCCAGAGGCCAATAAACCAATGGAAACATCTCTTGACCTGTCCAAGCAGCTCTCCTTTAAGGCTCAGGTATGCAAAGAGGAGTTATTGGCGATAAATTTATTTTGTATGAAGGACTCTAAAAATGGAGTCTGCCAAGGAGACATGACCTCACCGGGGCTTGAAATAACATCTAACTGGGTACAGCAGCCACTAGAAAACCCCAGCTACTGCTCTAAAAGGAACGTTCCCTTCTCACCTTGCTTTCCTAATCAATACAATCCTCTGATGAGCCTTTATTTGTTTCATAAAATTACTGAAAGCTGAGGTAAAGTGCCTAGAACAGCCAAGATGGTTAACTGAGGGCTGCCCGTTCCAGGAAAAATCTTCAGCAAGTGCATTAGGGCAATTATTACTCTTGTGTGAAGCTGCAGAGAGTGACCACAGCCAAGTTGTTTCAGTAACCTGATACTGCTTTGAAAAGGCATTTTAAAAAACTCTCACTATCCAAAAGAATTTCCTGCTGAAGACTCATGCAGTCCATTGTAAAAGTGTCCACAAATGAAATGCCAGACGCTGTTATGAGACCAAACAAGGAGCGCCTACTGTCAAACTCTGTACTAAACCATGCAAATTAAAAGCTGTGACAAATTAAAGAGAGGCTGAAGCACTTACAGAAGTGCCATCAAGTTGCCACTGACTTATGGCGACTCCAGCAGGGTGCTATCAAGGCAAATGGGAAGCAGAAGTGATTTGCCCTTGCTTTCCTCTGCAGGGTCTTCCTTGGGGGTCTCCCATCCAAATTCCGACCCTGCTTGGCTTCCAAGATCTAGCGAGATTGGGCTATACCATGCCTTCTCCCCTCCTGAGCCTGAAATATACACCCACAAAATGAGGCTGCCCACTTTATCTCTGAATGATTCACTGCTCTGGTCTGATTATCTTCTAATCAGACTCTGCTGGGAGAAGCATAATTTTCCCATGCCCCTGCATCAGGTGTAATTGGTTCAAATCACTCTGGATGCATTACCTGCCCACATGTAGAAGGTGCATGTTGCATCTCTGCCTGAATCACTGCTCTGGGGAAGACCTCCTTCCATGTCAAGATATATATCCGATAATTAACTCACTCAGTAACACAGGGGGAAGATACTCTTATGTGTTCTAAAAGAAAACCTTTCTAAGGAAAGGTTTCGGACATTTTGCCTCACATTTTAACTCAATTATAATAACTCAGGAACACTGGTCCACATCTATCGATTTGTAAATATCAACAGCAATGCTAGGTGCATTCCTACATACAAAACTAAAAGGCCTCATCAATTGATATTCAGAAGCCTCTTATCTGGGCTTACTTTGTTTAGCATTGTGAAATTGACTGCAAAAGATCAAGTACAGATATCTCCCCAACTCTCCTTACTGCTCCCATAGCATTGCACAGTCAAGGTCGGAGACCTTTTGGTAACAATACACAGAGAAATTCCCCATCCTGTTTCCTGGGCAGAAGTCTGCCAGTGACATCTGCCTGGGCATCTCAGAGACATAAAATCCATCTACAAGAGAGGGATTGCCTTACAAAACAAAACTGAAGTCTAGTGGCACCTTATTTCACCATGACCTGTCTTTTGTGAGGCAGAGTTCATGACTTCTTCAGTCTTTAAGGAGCTACTGGACTTCTGTTTTATTTTGCTGCAACAAACTAACATGACTACTCCTTTACAAGGATCTTACAGGAGATTTATATTAAGCCATATGCCCAAGCCAGCCTAATAGGTGGACATGAACATTGTGGCCTGCAAGACACCAGGTATACGGCATGAACAAGAAATTATTGAACTGCTGGTAGACTTCTATGTGAGGCTGGTGGGTCATTAGCTGGTGAGGCCTGAACTAAAAGAAAACTGGGTGGATGAACATCCCAGCAGGTCAATAAACACTAGCAGCACAGTCCTAAGCAGACTTTCATCCTTCTAAGTTCACTGAAGTCAATGGGCTAGGAAGGGAGTAACTTTGCTTAGAATTGCACTATGGGTCACTAGCTGCAAGTGCTTCTTTAATACGGCAAAAAAACAGGCAAAGTCAGGGATGAGCTTCTAGGAACTCATCAGAAAGGCTCTTCCCGACTTCATGCTGGCACCTTGGGTGGGTTCGGATGACATAAGATCAGTAGGCATTCCACAACCCATCTTAATCTTACAGAGAGACATTTTTGAGTAATCAGCAGCAACGATTATTTTGCTTTTCCCTCCCAAATTCCACTAAGGTTATAGATGAAAGTGGAAGACACACTTTCCCACTACTCCATATTATTCTGTGGCTACTTTTTGGACACAGCTGAACTGCAGGCTGAACTGCAGGCTGGAAGGTCAGTAGTTCAGCAGTTTGAGACCCGAGTGCCGCATGACAGAGTGAGCTCCCGTCTCTGGTTTCAGCTCCTGCCAACCTAGCAGTTCGAAAGCAAGAAATTGCAAGTAGATAAATAGGTACCACTTTGGTGGGAAGGCAACAGCGTTCTGTGCGCCTTGGCGTTTAGTCATGCCAGCCACATGACCACAGAAACATCTTCGGACAGTGCCGGCTCTTTGGCTTGGAAACGGAGATGAGCACCACAACCCTAGAGTCGGATTTGACTGGCTTTCGAGCAAGGGAACCTTTACATTACTAACATGTATCAGCTTTATACTTTTAAATTAAAGAAAACTTCCTAGGAACTATAATTGGATGAAGACTGCAGAGAAGGCTCTATTAGATACTTTTAGCCTCTTTTTTGCCGAAGGACAATTCCCAGAGTTCTCTGAGGTGAATGAATATGTATTAAACTAGTTTAAGCCTTGCATGTGTGTGTGTGCAGGCACATGTGCCTACTTGCACTGTTACTTAGAAGACATTGTTACTTAGAAGACCCTCCCACCAGAGGCAGAGATCCCTCACCATCAGGCCCTACCCCCAGCTGCCGATCAGCCGGCTAGCAGGGGAGGGGGGGGCTTACCAGGAGAGGAGAAGGCCTAGCCTCATCACTGGCATCATACAGGAAGTGATGTAATCACGCCAGTGATGCCCGGGTGACACTCTGGTATTTGGGCAAAAACTATATGGTAAAACCAGCTTCTACAATAGAGTTTTTGCCCAAATACCAGAGTGTCACCTGGGCATCACTGGCATGATGTCACTTTCTGTGAGACACCAGGAAGTGAAAATATGGTACTGAAAAGGGGTGGGGAAGGGGCCAATGAAACAAAGAAAAGTGAGAACAAATCAACAAGATCAAGAAACAGTGCGGTACACTCTTAAAGAAAATAACAGAGTGAATTCTAGAAAGAAACATATTGGAGTAACTCAGGCTGCAAGGACAGAAGCTGTGTCCTTTATAAATACACACACACACACCCTTTAACATGCTGTAAAGTACTGGGTTTCGGGCCTCATGACTCGGACGACGACATAAGAGAAGACGCGTTTATTCGTACTTCACACAAGACAAAGAACAAACAGTAACGGCCGGAGGCCAACTATATACAGTTAGGGGGGACGGCCCTATATTCCTATTGGCGGGTTTGAATCGCCCGCCAATGCTGCCATTGGTTCACTACTGGCGAGCTCAGGAACCTAGTCCCTATTGTTCTCAGAGAGCGAAGCTTGGCTGTGTTTCGCCAGCTCTGCCTTCTGATCCCAGGACACAACACCCCTCCCCCCATAGTTCGTCTCCTATCAGGTGACGTAGTCTTTTAAGTATGTTGGTGCCCTCCGTTCTCTTAGCGATCGTCGGGGGGCCGGTACCGGACTGGCGGGGCCCCTATCGGGTGGTCTGCCAGCACAAGGAGCTTGGATCTCTGGTAGTAGCCGAGGCGGTGACGGTGGTGGCTGTAATGGCGGCGGCGGCGGCGGCGGTTCAGCTGTCACCGGGGCCCCCTCCGGATTCCGTGGACTTTCCGGCGCTGGCTCCGCTGTCGGTGCTTGCAGTCGATCGGATGCTGGGGCGGCCGCGGCATTTCCCGGTAACTGGATCTCTGTGTCGGGGTCTTGCCGCCTCCAGAGCTGGTCGACGTGTTTACGGAGGACCCGGTCCCCATCTGTTAGGACTTCGTATGACACTGGCCCGGTGGGTTTTAGGATGCGCCCGGCCACCCACTGAGGCCCCGCCCCGTAGTTCCGGAAGTAGACAGGTTCCCCCGGGAGGAAGCTTCGGGGAGCCTCCCGGTTCTCAAACAGCTTTCTCTCTGGAGCTCGGTCCGGGTGGAGCCTGTCTAATAAAGTGGTAGGGCGGCGGCCCATTAATAGTTCTGCGGGGCAATGCCCGGAGATGGGGTTTGGGGTGGTGCGGTATGTTAGAAGAAAGCGGGCCAGCCGGAACTCCCAGTCCCCCTCCGTTATGCGGCTCAGGGCTTCTTTGGCGGTGCGTACCGTTCTCTCCGCCTGTCCATTTGTTGCCGGGTGGAAGGGCGCTGATCGTATGTGCCTGATTAGGTTCCTTTCGAGGAACGCTTGAAACTCAGCAGATGTGAACGCTGCCCCGTTGTCTGACACGATTGTGTCTGGTAACCCGTGCGTCGCGAATATTTTCCGCAGGGCCCTTATTGCCGCTTTGGCAGAGGTGGTAGACACTGGGCTTATTTCCACCCATTTCGAGTAGGAGTCTACCGTCACCATGAACTGGAGCCCCTGAAATGGCCCCGCAAAATCTATGTGTAGGCGTGACCACGGCTTGTGGGTAGACTCCCAGCTTTGGGTTGGCGCTCTCGGGGGATTGGGGCGGACTTCCTGACACCGTGTGCACCCTCGGACCCAGGTTTCAATTTCGGCGTCCATCCCGGGCCACCACACGTAGCTCCTTACCAGAGCTTTCATGCGTACAATGCCGGGGTGGGCCTCATGTAGCGTTTCTAGAACCCCTTGTCTCATGGGCCCCGGGATGACCACCCTGTCCCCCCATAACAAGCACCCTTTTAAGGCGGATAACTCTTCCCGCCTGGCTTTGTATGCCGTGAACTCTGGCCCTGTCTGTTCCGCTGGCCATCCCCTCACCACCCAGTTTAGGACCCGGGAGAGAATGGGATCTCGGGACGTGCGGGCGGCCACGTCTGCAGCCTGAAGGGGGGGTTTGGCAGCTCCTCCATTAACAAGACTGCGGGAACCGGGGCCGGATCTTCCCCTGTATGCGGCAGCGGCAGGCGGCTCAAGGCGTCGGCATGACCCAGCGCCTTGCCCGGCCGATGCTCCAACTGGTACTGGTAGCCCGCTAAAAACAAGGACCAGTGCAACACCCGGGGCGACAATACCTGTGGCGTTTGTTTGTCCGCCGCGAACAGTCCCAGGAGCGGCTTATGATCGGTTACGAGCGTGAAGGGCCGCCCGTACACAAAGTTGTGAAACTTTTTAACCCCCGCCACAAGTGCCAAGCCCTCCCAGTCGATTTGTGCATAGTTCCGCTCCGCGGGGGACAGCGTGCGGGAGTAATAAGCCACCGGGACTTCCCTTCCATCCGGTAGCTTGTGTGCCAAGACTGCCCCGACCCCATACGGTGATGCGTCGCACGCAAGGATTACCGGGAGCTTTTCATCAAAGTGGGCGAGCACCGCGTTAGAAATCAAGAGTACTTTAACCCCCGAAACGCCGCCGCCTCCCTCGCTCCCCAGGCCCAAGGTGTCGCCTTATCCAGCAGTCTGTGCAGGGGTTCGGCCACGGCGGCCTTGTGGGGGAGAAAGGCGTGGTAAAAGTTCAGGAGGCCTAAGAACGCCTGGAGCTCGGCCTTGGACTCGGGGCGGGGGCCTCCACGATGGCCTTCACCTTGTCCCTCGCCGGATGCAGGCCTGTTGCGTCTACCCGGTATCCCAAGAACTCCACCTCCGGCACCCCGAGGAGGCACTTTTCCCGCTTCACTTTCAGCCCCGCAGCTTGGAAGCGTTCCAGTACAGTTCGGAGGCGGGCGGCGAAGCTTTCCAGGGTGGTCGCGGCGATGAGGACGTCGTCGAAGAACGGCGTCACCCCAGGGATCCCTTTCAACAAATCGTCCATTAGATTTTGAAATATCCCTGGGGCCACACTGACCCCGAACTGCAGCCGCTTCACCCGAAAGGCCCCCCGGTGGGTCACTATGGTTTGCGCCTCGGCCGTGGCCTCATCTACCGGGAGTTGCTGGTACGCCTGCGCGAGATCCAGCTTTCCAAATATGCGCGCCCCCGCCAGTGTGGCTAAGACATGGCTGACCACGGGTACGGGGTATGCGTGCACCTGAAGTGCCTGGTTAATGGTGCACTTATAATCCACGCAGATGCGGATTTCCCCGTTTGGCTTGACGGGTGTCACAATCGGGGTCTCCCATCGAGCGTTCGGGACGGGCTCTAGGACTCCCTGGGCCACTAACCGGTCCAGTTCGGCCTCTATTTTCGGGCGGAGGGCCAGGGGCACGGTGCGGAAGCGCCGTCGAACGGGCGTCACGGTGGGGTCTAAGTGAAGCGACACCGGGGGCCCTTTATAACACCCCAGTTTCCCGTCAAAGACCTCAGGGAATTCCTTGCACACCGCCCCCCAGTCCCGCACCCCGCACTTATTCACTCCCCCAATCGTTATGCCTAGGGCTTCGAACCACGCCCGCCCCAGGAGACTCACGAGATTTCCCTCTACCACCACCAAGTCCAAGTTCCCCTCAAAGTCTCTGTACTGCACTCGGAAAGTGCCGACTCCCCGGATGGGGACAGGGTTCTTTTGAAAATCCACCAAGCTTAGTGGCGATGGACGTAGAGGGGTCCCCTAATGGGCAAAGTCTTTTAAAGTGTCTAGGGAAATGATGGACGCCGCTGATCCCGAGTCCACTTCCATGCAACAGGGGGACCCCTCGATCTGCACGGTTGCTTGGATCTTCGGGGCAGAGGAGAGGTTGGGGTGGCGAAGTACCTGCAGCGGCTGGTCGGTGAGATGGTACAACTCGGCGACCTCTTCCGTCGTCTCGTAGGCGGTGGACGACGCGCGGTGCGGTGGAGCCGACGATCTCGAATTCCTGGGGCCCTTGGACTGGCAGACCCGTGCGAGGTGTCCCTGCTTTCCGCACCCATGACAAACGGCATCCCGGAACTTGCAGGATTTCCTTCCGTGGCCTTCCCCGCAGCTGGCACAGATGATCCGGTTGCCGGAAGGCTTGGCTGGCTCTCTGTTGGCCTGCTGGAACGGCGCCGGCCGGCGTTGTTGAGGTCTGAGGGCGAAGACCTCTTCCGTATCTACAGTCCCGGGGCTTGGACTCCTTCCGACCACATGGGCGGCCGCGGCCGGGCGTTCCCCTTCTGCGGCCTCGTGGGCTGTTGCGGCATCTAGGGCCTCGTCTAAGGAGAGCCTCCGGTGTCCAACTAACTTGCGCCGCAGCTTGGAGTCCGCCAGGCCCCACACGAACTGCGTCAGCAGGTTGTCCTCCACCTTCGGGAATCCGCAGTCCACCGCGAGCGCCCTTAGCGCGGCCAGGAAGGTGGCAATGGATTCCCCTTGGGCCTGGACTCGCCTCTGGAAATCCATCCTCTTGGCCAGGAAGGTCGGCCGGGGGCTGAAGTAAGCGTTGAGGACATCCAGGATCTTCCCAAACGAGCTCTCCAAGGCCGTGCGGGGCACCAAGAGGCTCTTGGTGAGGCGGACGGTTTGGGTGCCGCAGGCGTTCAGCAGGATCGCTCGTTTCTGGTCGGGGTGGCAGATTTCGTTGAGCTCCAAATAGCTGATGAGCTGGTCGACCCATGCGTCCCAGGTTTCTGGCTGCGACGGATCGAAGTGCTCCAGTGTTACATGAGAAGCGGCCATGGTTCTGTCTGGGAAGGCGTGCGCCGGGGCGAGCGGTGCGGTGCTGCTCTCGGGGTCAGCGATGCGATGCTCGGCGAGCGGTGCGGTGCTGCTCTCGGGGTCAGCGATGCGGCGCTCGGCGGTGTCCTTTTCGTCGCTCATGGAGTCACGGAAGGCGTTGAAATCCCATCCTCGTCGCCACTGTAAAGTACTGGGTTTCGGGCCTCATGACTCGGACGACGACATAAGAGAAGACGCGTTTATTCGTACTTCACACAAGACAAAGAACAAACAGTAACGGCCGGAGGCCAACTATATACAGTTAGGGGGGACGGCCCTATATTCCTATTGGCGGGTTTGAATCGCCCGCCAATGCTGCCATTGGTTCACTACTGGCGAGCTCAGGAACCTAGTCCCTATTGTTCTCAGAGAGCGAAGCTTGGCTGTGTTTCGCCAGCTCTGCCTTCTGATCCCAGGACACAACACATGCTAACAGCAAAAGAGAGAAACCAGTTTTGAATAGCAAAGGGTTAACACTCTCCCTTCCTTGCACAGCCCCAAGGTAAGTGGAGATTGCAGGAGCTCACAATTTGGATTTAATGGATAAGCCACCTGTTTGAATCTTTGCACACTGGAGACCCAGTCCTGGGAATCTGGATCTCTGCATGAGAGCCACAAAACAGAGTGCGTGCATCTGTTTGTGCGCGCATGTGTAGAGGGAGTGAGATTTAAGGCACTGGTATAGGAAGTAAACCCTTCCGCCACCACTATTTCCCCCTCCAAAATCCCCTTTACAACACAGCAAACATGTTCCCAGAGCCTCAGCAGGGGGAAGTGCATTGTGGAAGAAAACTGGCAGCTGGTTGTGGCTCAGCGGTACACATCTGCTTTGCATGCAAAAGGTCCCAGGTTCAGTCCTCGGTATTACACGTTAAAAGGATCAGGTAGTTAGTGATGCAAAAAACCTCTGCCTGAGTCCCTAGAGAGCTGCTGCCAGTCAAAGTAGCCAGTTACTGCCCAGGACAGACCACCGGTCTTACTCAGTGTAAGGCAGCTTCACGTGTTCACTGCCCACTGTTTCAAACTGTGCCGTCTCTCACCACCCTGCAGCCATTCACTGGGGGACCGGGGTTCCCACACCAGAGTCTCTGCTGAATGTGGCCTTTCAATCTGAATCAACAGTACTGCAAGAATGCTTAAAAGGCACATTTCTTAGTCTGACTTCTAGGCGGCCTTCTGCTTTGCAAGCCGCTACTGTGCAAGTTGAGTCGGCAGGACCTTTGATCCTCAGCACAAGTGGTGATCATCTGCCAGCCAGGGCAACAGAGCAGACTTTTCAGGGTTTGATGCCCCAAGCTACTAATGGGGCAATGTGCATGAAATGAAGAACAGACTGCAGCCATGTGCAACCTTTGCTCACTGACTGAGATATCAAAGAGTCGGGGTTAGGGGAGACAAACGTTCCTTTAGGCACAGAGTCTGGTTTATTATAGCAATTTAAAAAAAAAAATCAGATCATTTCCTTTTTTGTATCCAAGGGGAATAAAGCTTCCCTATGCTTCCTTTGGGGAACCAAATCATAATCAAGACCGTGTGTCCCCTTGCGCTAAAATAAAAAATATGCACTCTCTCCACACAAAAAATGCTGAATTCTATAACTTATATACCAATTACCCAAACTGGACATGTTTGCATGATTTCCTTGCAATTTGTCTTACAAATTACAGGGCACGGAAGGTGTTAAATATGAGACTTAAGGCAGCTGCTCTTAATAACTGATTCAGCTTTATTTACAAGACAAGAACAAAACAAACAGGAAAGCAACAGGCTCTCTTTTAAACTATCCGGGCTTGGACGACCACACCCATTGTTGAGATAAGAACCAATCAGAATATGAACATAACAACCAATCAAGTCATCTCCCTCCAGAACCTTTCTTGTATCCTGATTGGGCTGCTGCGCAGAGTATCCAATCAGCTTGCATGAATTACAATACCAGACTTAAATAGAGGTGAATCTCAAGTTCAGGCATTATGTATACCAATACATAACAGAAGACATGACCGTGTCCACACATTACTGGATATTGCACTATTGTCACCTTATAGTAGACACTCACCTCCTGGACTGTTTTGTTCACACAGGAAAATCTAGTTGCAATGGCAAAAGAGGCAATGATCTGTAGATGCATGCCCTGTCTCTAACCTCTGACTTATTCAGCCGACCTACCCTGACTTCTGGGATTTCAGCATGTATTGACATTTTCATATCTTCTCAGTCTTACACACTAAGAAATGGGTGATAGTGTTGATATTCAGAAGATTAAATCCCACTCCCAGGACCACGACCACCACCCCCCGCCCCGCACTTGCACAGTTTCGGTGTTCTGGAATAAATGACAATACTAGAAAACAGCAGCTGGCCATTCACACAAGAGCAGCCAGCAAATCTGCAAACATACACACAGCTCTTATCATAACCTTCTCACCAGCAAGCACATTCCAATTCCGATATAGGAAGCTGCAGGACGCCATCCATTTTGGGGCAATCATCCAAACACTGTGACCTTCAGCTCCCGAACCTCTGGATTAAACCAGCAACTCTCCATAATAGTATGCCATGGCATATTACTGTGCTACTAGAGAGGCTATAATGGAGCAGGAAAAAATAGATTTTTTTTTTTTGCACAGCTGTATTATGCTTTTCAATATGATCTGTAGGATGCCTTGAGTCACAGTAAAAGTGGGATATAAATATTTGAATAAATAAGTAGTTTGGGCCGGTTGATAACATTTAAGCAATCCCGTTTGTTAGGTTAAGCAGGGTTCTGACAGCGATTGTTACACCTCTGTTACACTTGACCTGTAAATTTGTCATATTTCACTAAATAAAATCCAAAGTAGACTGCAAGAGTTTCCACCCCCCAAGTGCTGGTATGTTTTCTAAGTAAGGACAACAGTCCGAGGCCAGGTCTACCAAGATAGTGGAAAGGGGTGGGTAGACCATGATTTGGCAAGAATGAAGGGTTTAGAAGTACCAAATGGTTGGAACCCATGTGATCAGGGGGACAAGGATGCTAAAGATCCATAGGCATTTAGTGATGTGAAATTTAACCCTTAGCTAATACATTGTTGGTGGACTTGCAAATTCTGGAAAGATATTAATCACAAGCTCATTACTGATTATCAGGTCCCTAAAAAACTGATTTTAATTGATTTATGGCACAATCCAAAGATTCCCAAAATTAGGCAAGAGCTCATTATGATATTGCTTATAACAGCCAAATGGCTAAACCCACTGAGAAAAGGCTTCTATACCCTCAGTTGATGACTGGTATAAGGTGTGGGAAGTATTCTTAATGGACAAGATAGCTGATTTCATAGCTAACTCAGAGACGCATTCAGGCTTCTCCAGTCTATTAGATAAATGGTTTCCATTTTTGGAATATACAGCAGACAATATCACACCCAATAGGTACTTGATTAATGACCACTCTGTAGGTCTATTTGTGTAACTTTTGTCTCCTGATTAACAGGATTATAGTTCATGAATCATTAAGTTTATTCTCTTAAAGTAATGTTAGTCATGCTTATGGTAATAGTTTCTGGATATGTAAGTTACTATAATATAGTGTTCCAGATTAATGACAGGACATTTATGGTACAATATTCATATAAATTTTTGAATGATTTAAACAAAATATGTAATGATGTACTTGATGTGGTTATCTGTCAATGCATGATTAAGATTATACTTTATTCATTGCTGTTATATTTCAGTAAATTTTAATAAAAAATAATAAAAAAGAAAAATATTTTAACCCTTAGCTGACTGCTGTATAGGGTACAACATCAATGCTTGATAGTGCTCCTACCAAACCAGAGCAAATGAAATGAAAACAAATGATTTTTTTTTTAAAGTCACATCCAAGACATGGGAAGGGGGGGGGTCCAAATATCCTCAAAGTAGCCTTCTTCCAGCCTAAGAAGACTTCTTCCAACTTAACTGGTTCTTGCTTCAACGGAAGAGATACTTGCTTTGGAGGAAGGCCCCTTACATTGGAGAAAGGCTTCTCACTTGAAACAAAAGGAAAAGCGAGGTATAAATATTTTAATTAATAAATAAGTAAATAAACTTTGCTAAGCCTTGCTGTGCAGAGGCTGCTACTCAGTTCAGTCCTAGCCTCTGCAGCCATATATAGGTCATTTCCAAAACAGATGACTCATTGTCTCTGATGCAGGCTCTCCCAGTCCCTCCAGTCCCCAAAAGACCAAAACCATCAAAGGACCATCAACATCAAGTCCATATTCCATATGCTGTAATAAAATGTAGTGAACAACTGCAACAAAGATCTAATAAAATAAGTGAAAAAGGATGGTCTTGATCGAGATATAACTGGAGATAGTCCACCAGAGCAACCAAAGCTGACTCAGTACCAAAAACAGAACTGAAGCCGGACTAAAATGGGTCATGAGCAGATGCATGATCCAGACATGCTCTGCCCCCACTAGTTCAGGTACATGATCCAACAGGCCTACAAATGGCAATGTCTTCCCTATTCAGAAAAACCTTCTTATGTAGCCGTCTTATGAACACCAAAGGTTTCAGGGGAACACCTTTTCTCAAAGTGCCAACAATGTTTTTGAGAGCTCCTGGCTCATTTTCCCACCAAGATTTTATAAGGCATTGGTCCAAACAATAAGTAGAGACACTCACAATACCCAGTACACAGAATTCTCAGGCACGTGAGCAATGCAAAAATAGAAAGATGGCCAACCCATTATTCTTGGATGCTATAAAATGCAGCAGGACCATTCAACGAAAACAGAACTATTTCATGAATGCATCTGTTCTCATGATAATCAGTAGACAATCTCCCCCACTCCTTGGAACTCCTTTAACCGTTTTCACAATGGAGCACATATTAGAAAAGGAATCATTTGTTCTCCATTGCATCACTCCATTGTCAATGGAGGGAGGGGGGAGAGCAGCAGCTCAGCATCCTCCTGGCTCCCCCCACTCCAAGTTAATGCCAGTGTAGTGAATTAAGCAATTAAGTGAAGTTGAGGAAGGAGACGATCATAAGGTATTCCGGGAATGTAATGATACATCAAATTATCATACAAGTTCCACTTAGGTGCCATAGCTAATAGCAGTAGCCCTCCAGAAATGTGTTTGGTTTTTTTCTTAAAAGTGACCTAGTTTAGCGATGATTTCTACACGTCAACCACACATGGTGTGAGGAAATACTTTTTGTCTTTCGCTCCTGAACCTACCAGATTTTCTTTCTCCCTCAGTGACACCCCCCCCCCCTCCGGTTCCAACACAGAAAGAGAAATTTCTACTCACAAGGCTCTTAGTTGTTTAACCTTGTCTCCCAACTACTTTCCATCACCTCACCTTTTTTTCTGTAAACTGAAAAGATTCAAAGGCTTTAAGCCTTAAGAATGCAAAGGTGCTTCAACCCCTTGATCATTTGTCACCCCTTTTCGAACCTTTCCCGGGCTATCCTTTTTGAGACTGGCAATCAACCATGACTGTATTCAGAGATGACAACCTGCTTCAGCGGGGAGGGCTGGATATAAATAAAATAAAATAAATAAAAATAAATATATCCCTGTATTTGAAACAGGCAGCTTTCCAACACATAGATCTACAGTTCCATTCAGATAAACAAGAAAATGCTCTCTATAATTACAAGAGCACCATTTTGCAGGCCACGTTGTCAACTAATTTATTCTCCTTCAGACAACTTAGGGAATATCACCCAGACATCTGTCAACACCAACTTCATAGTTTATTCCTAGCTCAACTGTGTCCAAGCATTCAGAATACAGTACTTTTACTGGCATACCAGTGTCCTAAATGATGTGAACAGTTTCTGAAGAATGACAGTAGATAATTAAAATAGTACATCCTTGTCATTTCTGAGAGGCCCTCGGAATTTATGGAGGTAAATAAATCATAGGCAGAGCGGAAAGAAATACTTTGGGCAAATACCTTACTGCAAGTTTGTTCTGGAACTGACAGGGTTTTTAAAAAGATGACTCTTTCTCCCCAAATCTCTGATTCTGATGCCTGTTAAGATTAATGAGTCTCATTTCCAATCTAAGACAGGAATATATTTTTAAATGTCCTAAGCACATAAATGTCCTTTCTGTTTAGACTCTATCAACCAGGTTCTGTTGCTGTGGCCATGTATAATTCAGATTCAACTGAAAGGAAATGTGTTCACCCCTTTGCATATATCTGTAGAGTATGTTTCTGGTCAGTAATATTTTGCTATCACATGTTTCATTCTAAGGCCTGGTGACCAACAATTTTTGTCAACAGAGCAACAGGCCAGCACACCTCCTCACCATCCCCTAAAGGTGCTCATCCACACCCTTCCTTTGGCAGCTTTGGAGGAGCAAACAGCACCACGAAGAAGGTAGGGCTATATTTATTTTTATTTATTTATTTCATTAGGCTTATATCCCCACATTGTATGTTCAGGGCTTCCCCACATTGTAGGCTCAGGGCAGGCACCAACATATATACACCAACATATATACCAAACAATTAATGCAGATTTATAAATTAAAACATATTACAGTAAGCAATTAAAATCCATAAAATCATCAGCCTTAATTCACTAAAATCATCAGCATTTAAAACAACAACGCGCCTCAACAGCAGATAGTGTGCTCCCAGTCTGACTTCTGGGATGTGTGGTCACTGGGGAGCGGGGGGGGGGGGGGCTCAGCATAATCAAAATGGATGCCTGCTGCCTCAACTAAAGGCCTGGCGGAAGAGCTCCATCTTCCAGGCCCTGCGGAACTTTAATAGGTTCCACAGGGCCCTGATCTCGTATAGCCAAGTAATGTGGGCTTTCTGGAAAATTTTGAATCGGAAAGCTTTCAGATATCAGAATAGGTTCTGATATAGCATGTTTATTTTGACTTACCTTTATTAAACCAAACATTTATAATACCCCATGTTAATTGTGTATCCCAAAAACAATAAATATTTGGAACTGAAACATTAGGTTGGGGGGGGGAACTAATGAAGTGTGATTTAAAAGTTATATTCAAACAAACTGAAAGTTTTATATGACAATTATTATTTTCACTGGAATAACATTTGCAGAAAATGTAAAACCAATATATTGTTCAAATTTAAGAAGGGGAAAAAAAGGCAGTGAAAACTGTTAACACACTAATTTTTGTGTACCCAAAGAATTGTGTGTGGTATGTTGTGGGTGTAGTCATCCATCCATCATTTCAACAGAACTTAACTTCCTTTCATGGGGAGGTCACTGATACAGCTTCACTGTCACTCTTTGTAGCATTACCTATCAGTTCCTTATCTGGTGACTACAGTGGGGAGAGATATAAAGCACTCTCTCTCTTTATATATGTATTTATATTTTTAGATATTATAAAATATTATATATTGTTTACAGAAATTCTGGAGAAAAAAAACCAGGCTAAAGTAGGGTTTCCAGGTCCCCCCTTGGCCACTGACAAGGATGGGGGGGTAAGGTTGCCACAACCAGGTTGGAAAACTCCTGGAGATTTGGGGATGGAGCCTAGGGAGGACAAGGACATCAGTGGGGTACAATGCCATGGAGTTCACCCTCCAAAGCATCCATTTTCTCCAGGGGAACTGATCTGTGCAGTAATGAGATGAGCTGTTGTTTCAAGGGATCCCTAGGCTCATTCGGAGGCTGGTATCCTGAGGCTAAAGGCCCTTTCCTGTGTGAAAAGACTGCTTCCTTTCCCATCTAAACACCATCCAGGAGTGTGGAAGAATCTGGTGACAATGTCACACACGGCTTCCGTATAGTGAGAGTGACCAGCATTAGGCTGGATCCACCCAGTCTTCTTGCTCAGTCTCACCCAATTCCCCTCCTTATTACCACATTCCACATGGCTTTTGCACATGCCAGTCCCATGATCCCCAGCACAGCCTTTTTGGTGGTCACAGTGGACCCCCCTTCCTTTTTCTCCAGAAGGAGAATAAAAAGAACATACACAATAACACTGTCGTTTTCAGAGAGAAGCCTTGTTGGTCTGCTGTAGAACAGCTACATCAGAGTCCAGAAGCATCTTACAGACCAACCAAATTTTCAGGGTAGGAGCTTTCAAAGGTCAAAACTCCCTACATCAGATATCCATCAGAACAGCTAAGATTCAAGCCCAGATCTGATGAAGGAAGCTTTGAGTCAGGTGGCACTTGCTCCACTGCAGGTGTTATTTACTAAGATGTCATCGAGCAACGCAACCCTAGAGTCGGATTCGACTGGCTTTCGAGCAAGGGAACCTTTTACATCCTCCTAAGAAGCACCGAGGCTGAAAAATCTCATTACATTGAGAATTGCTGCCTTAATGGGAATTCTCTCTCTACCTGGTTCTTTCTTCTGGCTTCCATTTTTATTCTTTCTATGAAGTATTCTTAGTTTCTCAAGAATATAAAGAGAAACTTGACCGAACATTTGATCTGGAAACTGATACAATGTTTTGGGGATTTAAAAAGGCCTTGCTTGGGAGGATACTACCTGCCCTGCTTCTTCCTAGGTTTGAATAGCTCGGTCAGTACCAGACAGAGAGCCTTAGTATAAGACCAACTCAGCCAATGGCAAAGAGTGACCCTTAGCAACAGAGCATCCATTAGCTCTTCTGCTAACCAGGACATAAAGGATTCCTTATCACCACCATCTCCTTCGCCTTCACTGCCACCAAGCCCCTTAGCACATTATGATAAAGATATTAAAGATCTTTAAGAAACTGGAAAAAAGGAAGGGAGGGGGAAGGACATACCCCCCAAAACGTGTTGGTCTCTAAGTTGCCACTACTGAATTCAAACCTAACTATGACAGATCAAGACAGATAGCCATATTAGTCTGTCTGTAGCAGTAGAAAAGAACAAGAGTCCAGTAGCACCATAAAGACTAACAAAATTTGTGGCAGGGTATAAGCTTTCGTGAGTCACTGCTCATATCTGAAGAAGTGAGCAGTGACTCACAAAAGCTCACACCCTGCCATATATTTTGTTAGTCTTTAAGGTGCTACTGGACTCTTGCTATTTTATAACTATGACAGTGTGCAAGCATAAGTGATGACAGCAGAAACTGTTTGGATGGATTTTCTTCTGACTGTCCCTGTGCCAGTTCTGGCAAGCAGGCAAAAAATTAACATTCTGGACAGGCCAGTAAAATTCTGACAGGGTGACAATCCTGCATCCAGCATGTGTAAGCGAAACACATTTTACAAGGGCTTTCCAAAACAAAATGTTTATTTTTAATATGATTTATTCCCCACCTCTCAGTCATTCATTCATTCATTCATTCATTCATTCATTCATTCATTCATTCATTCATCAGGATCCATTTTCCAACAAAGGCGAGTCAATACCATCTCTTGCATGTGCAAAAACCACATCGTATTTGCATGACAGAAGCTGTCGAATGAACTTGCTTTTGTTCTGCCCTCATCCTTGTATCTTTCCTATAAAGTACTAAGACTGAAGCATAACAGTAGTGATTTCAGCTCATACTTTACTTCGGAATTAGGAAATCTTGAGATACAGTAACTGGCCAGAGGCCACTTTAAAAACAAGTACAAACCACATCCAACACACACACACACCCCGTGATAGGATTATATACAAAGGCTGTGTTCACACACACTAAACAATCCACTTTCAATGCACTTTCAAACTGGATTTTTACTGTGTGAACTGGCAAAATCCAGTTTGAAAGTGCATTGAAAGTGGATTATTTAGTGTGTGTGAACACAGCCAAAGTTTCTGCAACCATAGGTTCCCTTGAGGATCCAGGCAAACTGATAGGCTGGTTCTAGGATCCTCTCCTTCTATTGTCTGGGGATGCGAAGATAGGCTAGTTCGCATGGCCACGTGAAAAGATGAACACGTGTGCAGTCGCCATTAGTACACAACATTTCCTTAAATCAAACACCTGCTGAACCAAGGGGAGTCTCTACCCCCTCCCTACTAAGCCATGAAAAATCACCATATCTTGAAGAGTCAAATTATATTTGTTTCTTACATACTGTAGCGAAGAAGTACTTCCTTTTGCTGATTTGCATTTATGGCCTATAAATCTTGATAAGTGACCTCAAGTTCCAGTACTATGAGTGGGTCAGGATTATGCTCCCTAACATACACAAACCACAGGACGGTACCCAACACTGCAGTCCTAAACAGAGTTACACCCTTCTAAACCCATTGATTCTGCTCAGGACTGTGCTGCAGAATTACATTACCGTCAGGGTTAATATCTTTTTTTTGGCCATCCTGTCATACCTGACTTATGGTGACGTTCAGAGATAGTTTGCCACTGTCTGCATCTGTGTCACAGCCCCGGACTTTCTTGGTGGTCTCCCATCCAAATATTAACCAGGGCAGACCCTGCTTAGCTTTCTAAGATCTGAATGAAATCCAGCTAGCTCGGGCTATCCACGTCAGGGCACATTGCTGATTTAACAACACAGAATACATCTTTAATGGGTATAGCAGTGGGATTAAAATGTATAAACGCTTTAGTTTTTCTACAAGTAGAAGTGCAAATACAAAAGTGAGAGATATCTGCAAACTGCTCCTAACTGCTCCTTTTCAAAATATGGCAATTTTTCATGATTTTGTGGTGACAGGGTAGTAAATTCTCAGTATTAGCCTCCAAACATGGCACATTTCACTCATTTAAAAAAATATATTTCAAATGAAGTTTTTTTCCCAGTGCTTCCCCAAAAATCCCCAAATTAGGAAAAAATCCCCAGACTTCTTCATGCTGTACACTAAGTGAATAAAATCTAGTCTTGAAAAGCATTTTACTCATTCCAAAGGAAATTAAAATACTACATGGGACTTTCTCCAGTGCTCCCCCAAGTCCTCAAAAAAGGAGAAAAAAATCTGCAGCATTTTTTCCTTGGGCCTTCATACCGGGGGGGGGGGGCAATATGTGTGGTCTCCAAACATGCAGCATCTCTAAGGATTTTTCCATATATTTTACCATAACTGACTAGAACTGCCTATTTAACCATATGTATTTATCAGACATATTAAAAATAATTTGAAATTACCATACTATAATTAGTTTCCGGTGTACATTTTGTACATATAAAATAGTCTAGACTCCTTGTTTTATTTTACATATATTAGTGTGTTTACAGTTGAGTTGGAAGGAGAATAATAGATCAGATGTGACTACATAATGTCTTTTTCAAGTAGTTACTCCTTGGCTTCATGATTAAGGATTGCGATGAAACAGAATCAACCATTGCACGGTTGCATTTGAGTAGAAAATCACCATTCTAGCATTCTCATTTAAGCAATACTATGATCTTTCCGGGAATATTTTAATGTTCTGTACACCCAACCCCATGCTGGCACCACTTACTATATGCCAGCCACATGCGAACTTGCCACAAGTGTGTGCAATCATCTGTAGCATCAAGCCACACATTGATCAACTAGATCCATGCACTGAAGCACAACATATGATTTGCCCCTTTTCTCCCAGAAGTTCTCCGACATTCAAAAAAGCTCACTTTGCTTCCCTCCACCCTGTCCCTGTGAACTGGCGCAACAGAAAAAAGCACCGTAGCATTTTCACCACTGGCAATAACTAACCAGGATGCCTACAGGGGAGAAAAAATTTCTTTGAAATGTAAAAAGCTGGATTAACCACTGCATTTCAGAATACAGGATCCTGTTGTTATCAGCCACACTCGGCATAAGTGTTTAGCACTATACAATTCATTACAATTGGTCCAGAGCTCTGTAGTTAGATAGTGATAAATAAGGTACATTTGTACTGGCAGGGCTTAGGGAAACAAACAAACCCAAAGATGCACACTTCAAATAACTCTCGACAGCTAGACTGAGAACCACATCATATCTGAAATAACCATATCTACACATCACTGCATATTGTGCTACAGCAACCATCTGCTACTGGCCTGGCCGGTGTGAACAAGCCATTCCTGTTGCAAATTATTGCAACCCCATAATTGTGCAGGAGTCACCAATGTGCAGATTCAACCAAAACATGGCTTTGGGTAAACCACTAGATCACTAGTTTTATGTGACCATTTTCCCTCAGCCACCTGGAAGGGGTAGGGGAAAATTTCCTGAAACTGATTTTCTTTTTAAATGCCTAAGAAACAAATTGATGTTCCATAATAAATCCCAGTAAGTTCTTTAAAGTGGCAAAATATTTGCGCATTGCAGGGGGTTTTTTTTGTTAGGGATACAATTTGACATAGTAGGCCAAGGGCCAATCCCTATTTCCGCCATAAATGCCCTTTTCTCCCATGCACATGGCTTAAATGCCTCTTGTGTTTGTGTTTTTTAAGGCAGGCCTGATTTGAAACATGAAGTTGGATGATGCAAAAACTCATGGAGACTTTATGCTTCCTTCGATGCTTCAACCCACACTAAGCAGTCAAGTGGACACGTGGCTGTTTTGCACAGGTTTCAGCCTAATGAGGCACCATGCGAGCAGGAAGTCTCCTGGGTGAGTTCCTGTCCCCCAGCCAACAGCATGTTTAAAATCAGGCCACAGTTACTGCATCTGAGTAGCAGGTCAGTAGGAAAAATGCCACTGCAGCCCGTTATCAAGAGTCAACAGAGCATCTTCTGGGCTTAATATACATTGAATCATGAAACTGTGTCTCAGCAAAAGAAAATTCATTCTGCATCTTGTCCCTCAGTCAGGGATGAGGAACAGCTCCACACTGCACGAGATCAAAAAAAACCCCTTTTTTTTTATAAAACAGCAGCTGCTGAGAAGATCTGAAGTCATAAATAGAGACAGCTGTTTTAGGTGCCAGCCAGGTATTGTAAGCGAGAAAGACTGAACCCCAGGCCAGCAGTTTCCCCCTGCCGTATTGTCATCACTGGCTCAGCGCTGTTAGCCCCAGCTTGCCAAGCCACTAACAACTGGATTTCTTTGCTCCCTGCACACCCTGCTGAGGAAGGTCTCCCCGTCTGTGCAGCCATGACGTAACCAAACAAACTTCTGAGCCACAAGGACTTCCACTCACATTTCTTACAGAACGCCCCCCCCTTCCCTCTCCACCATCATAACCTGAGGCTGACCGGTCTGCGATTTCAGATTTTTAAAACATTGCAAGCACGCTTCCATCCTTGGGCCCTACTCTGTGCTTGGCCAAATCCTGTTCCCGTTTATGCATAGTGTGACTGAGTTTACCGGGCTTATTCAAATGCAAGCGGCACAGGAGAGCAGCTTGATATTCCTTCCCTCGCTCCCCCTGCTTCCCCCTCCCCCAACCCATCCTGCTTCCATCCCTCTTCCAGAAGGCCCTAGGTAATCCCCACCTGGCTGGAACTAGCGGTTGCCAACATTTTCTTGACTCCTGTGCCTCTCTCACAGCAGCCTGAGCCGCAGGTCCCGGCCGGCAACAAGCACTGGCTGTGTTCTGTGAAAATCTTCACCTGCCCAGTTCGGTAGGCCAGGGCTACCTTACAGGCAGACCAGCGAGCCAGACCTCTTTCTGGGTCAGTTGGCAACCCACTAATGGACACCCACTGCTTCGAGACACGGATTCGCAGTTCCTTCATCCAGATGCTCATCCCGAGCCACAGCCTGGAAACACCGCCACCACCCCCACCTTTCGGGCACGGGATAATGTAGAACTGCCCCCTCCCCACACATACCAGACGGCGATCCTGTTCTTGGGGTAGCGCAGCCTCTCCACGCAGCCGAGGGCATGGGGCAGGGAGCGGGCCGCGTTCCTGGCGAGGATGGCTAAGAAGACGGTGGGCTTTTGCACGGCGGATTCCGGCAGGGGGTCCGGACTGGAAAACTCCTGCGCCGCCTCCGCCTCCTCCGTGCAGCGGCTCCTCTGCAGCCAGAAGGAGACAGAAATGTGGAGCAGCAGGAGCAGGCGGATCGAGGCGGGGGTGGAAGGGAGATCGAGGGTCGCAGCCATGTTTCCCTGGAGGAGCCCCCCCAAAATTCCCGGGTGCTGCTCTTCTCGGGGGAGGGGCGGAGAGCGAGACAAACCGTCCTGCGATCACGGCCAAGCCAGCGGGGGCTGCGAGAGGGCGGCTGAGCAGAGAGCTCCCGGCGCACTACCTGCAGAACAGGCTGAAAGGGAGGGAAAGGAGAGCGGGCTTGGAGGTGGCTCTGGTGCTACGCTCGGCTCGCCTGCACGCGTCTTGGGGAGGCTTTTTTTGCGGGAGGAGCGGGAGGTTGGTCCTCCTTTGCAAAAAAGGCGGAGTGGTGGCGGCAAACTTGCCGCCAATCGCCTTTTCTTCCCATTCTTGGAGCAAATGAGCAACAAACAAAGCGCGCTTTCTCTCTCTCTCTCTCTCTCTCTCTGCTCTCCCCAGCCTTCAATCAACGCAACTTTGTAATAAAAAAAAATTCCTCCGGTGCGTCTGGGGGGAGAAAGTACCAACTCATGCATCAGAGTAACAAGACTGACTGTTCACACAAATTGGAAGGGGGGGGGGCTTTCCGACCAATAGCACCGTGTCCCCATGGAATGAGTACAGCGACTCTGTTCACGTGTGGTAAGAAATGCACGTAACATCTTGCGCGTACGTGTGTACATCTGTGTGCCGAGAAGGAGCCAAGGCGTTACACATGAAACTAGTGCATTCGTTGTGTAGGTGCGTTCATTGCAACGTGTGAACAGGGAGGAGGTGAAAGGCTAGACGAGGTGGTGGATGGAATACTTTTGAACAGTTAGATTTGAGTCCGGGAGCACCTTAGAGACCGGCAACATTTTCAAGGTATAAGCTTTCGAGAGTCAAAGCTCCCTTCACCAGAGGAATACTTTTGAATGCTCTTTTGCCATCAAAATCCCAGCATGCAAGAAATAAAGTGGCGCCCGGGAGAGAAAAGTTTGGCATAGGAGGCATAGCTTTGCCACATGCATTTGGGTTTTTTTCCCATGGAGATTCTAAAGCACCCCAACATTCTTTCCTTCAAAAACCTCCTTCTCTGAAACATAAAATAGCTTTGTCTGGTTCATCCATATGTCCGTCATGTAAACCTGGTGTTAGCATTCGTTTTAGTTCATTTTATATGCGGGGGGGAGTGGGGGCTGGGATCGCACTGGACCAGTTCTCCAGCCAACCCACCCAGCGCTGTAACCCTACCACTCCTACCCAGAGAGGAATACTGTTGAATTCTGTGCTGCTAATTACAAGTGTGGGATTGAGCTAGGAAACCCATCTAGCAAACAAACCCCTCCACAGGAAGGTGGGGCTATCTACCTAGTTGCTCCCTATCAATCTCCCCCACATAATCCAGAGTTTACCCCCTGATCTGGTATACATCCTGAAATTACATCCCATTGCTTTCAAGTCACTTTCTGGCAGGTAAAACAGCCAGTTTGGTGTAGTGGTTAAGAGCAGCGGACTCTAATCTGGAGAACCGGATTTGATTCCCCACTCCTCCACTTGAAGCCAGCTGGGTGACCTTGGGCCAGTCGCAGTTCTTTCATAGCTCTCTCAGCCCCTAAAAACAAGCCTAGCTTGCCACTGCACAAGGCTAAGAGCTAGAACTTGTGGCTGCCAGGCAGTCTCAGGATCTCCTGGCTATTCTACACGCAATGCCTAATCATCATCATCATCTTGCAAGTAAATATGGTTAGAAAAGCCACTTCTGTGGTCCAGCAGTTTCCGTGCGGGATAGCAAGTTTCAGGTCTACTTGGTCATAAAACTGTGTCTCAGCCTAGACTTCCTCACAGGGGTGCTGCAATTTTTAAAAAAACTATAGCCACCCATGGGACAGGATGGGAATTAAATTTAAATTCATGTGAGGCAGTTTTGCATTTGGGAAAAAAATGTTTAAAAACCTGTTCACACGCCACCCTTGTTCTCATGCATGCTTTCGATTAACATTCTTTGGAAACCAAAAAAGAGCTTTTTTCAGGGTTGCCAATTCATAGGATTATTTTAGGAGGTGCTTAAGCAGATCACAGTTCTAGAACTTCTTTCTTGTGACATAACATTGAAATGGCCAATAATTCACCTTCAGTTTTTGTGGAAAGGGCTACAGTGCTAGGGCTTGGTCAGATGTTAATTCCTTCAGTTGCCATGGCTTGTGTGTGTGTGTGTCATCAAGTTGCTTCTGACTTATGGCGACCCTATGAATTAACGACCTCCAAACCATCCCATCATTGACAGCCTACAAGGTCATGGCTTTTACAAGGTAGGAAAGTATCTATTTCTCAGCTCCCCACCTACAACAGGGGGATAAGAATGCTGACCTACTTTACAGGGCTGTTTTAATGAATGAAAAACATTTGTGAAATGCTTTGTACACTCCAAAAAGTCTATAACTATAAAACATTAATATCATTGAGCCAGTTTGGTGTAGTGGCTAAGAGGAGGAGGAGAAGGAGACTGGATTTATACCCCGCCCTTCACTACCTGAAGGAGTCTCAGAGCAGTTTACAAACTCCTTCCCCTTCCCCTCCCCACTACAGACACCATGTGAGGTAGGCGGGGCTGAGAGGGCTCTGAGAGAACTGTCCTTAAGAGAACAGCTCTGACAGAACTGTGGCTTGCCCAAGGTCATCCAGCAGCTGCAAGTGGAGGAGTGGGGAATCAAACCTGCTTCTCCCAGATTAGAGTCCACACACTTAACCACTACACCAAACTGATAGTGTAGAGTGGCAGACTCTAATCTGGAGAACTGGGTTTGATTCCCCACTCCTGCACATGAAGCCAGTCACAGCTCTCAGAGCTCTCTCAGCCCCAAAACAAGTCTAGCTCACCACTGAGTGGTGCATCACACAAAAAAAGAGCTAGAACTTCTGGCTGACAAACTTAGGGTCTCCTGGCTATACTACAGCCACTGCCATATGATAATTATTGTTATTATAACTAATATTATTATTAATAAAAATCAATTTCATACTTATTGACTGACTGGTGGGAAAAAAGGAGAAGGGGAAGAAATAACAGAAACCAGAAGTTTTTACAGAACACAGAATTAAGATTGTACACCCTTCTTCCACCAGTTCCTTGTCCAATTAAGAGCAGCTTGGTTTCCAGACCTTTGCAGGTAATAATATTTATTTCAATAGTTGCCAAAGTAAAAAGGAGCCACTCTGCCACTCCCGGGGAATGCTGATCATCAAGAAGGTGGGCAGATGCCACAAAATTTAATTGAGGAACACTCTCTTGGCCTCTCTTGCTTTGTTTGTTGGTCCTCCAGAGTGACTGATGGGCTGCTGTGTGAAAGAGGATGCTAGACTAGATGGACCACTGGTCTGATCCAACAGGGCTCTTCTTTATGTTCTTAGTTTCACTCAGCCACAAAGCTCATTGGATGACCTTTGGCCATTCCCCCTATCTAACTTACCTCACTGGGTTGTTGTGAGGATAAAATGTAGGAAGGAAGAACTAGGTATGCTGCCCAGAGCTTCTTGAAGATAAGGAGGGATAAAAATGTACTAGAATGTCTCCTATCAGAGAAAACCACCCTCTATCAATTGCAGCATCCTCTATCCCTGAGTCCAAAGAAGAGGGTTCAGAACTGCTGCTTCCCTAATCTTAATTATTGTTTCCTGCCTGTGATTTTAGAATGCGGGATCCAAGACATCTTGTTCTAGTTCCTTTTCTGTCCCCAGAGCTGATTTCTACAGATCACTGACATCAAAAAAGTAAGCAAGGGCCCTGGTCACACAGGCCAGATAACATGGGGGGGAGGGCGTGATTCTTTGCGCCGGTGCAATTAGACCCGCCAGAACGTGATCAGACGCGACGGCGGCATACCCTGGTTTCATCAGTCAGCGCATGTGCATAAACAAGGACAGCCAGGGAAAGCTGCGCACCAGCGCGATCACACTGAACAGTTCTGTGGGCAGCCTGTGGCAAACCATTTGCTAGCACATTTGATGTGCTACTTTTTAACTGCGCGGCTTGCTACGGGTTGGCCACGGGTGCACTACGCCTCCCAGATGTTCTGGTGTGATCACGCCCAGAAACTCCGCCAGACTATCATAGCTTCTGCGCGGCAAATGCTCCATGTGATTGGGGCCAAGGTTTATTTTCTCTCTCTTTTCATTATGCCCCCCTCCCACCACAGCTGGCAAGCCCAGATTACAACAATCTGGCAAAACCAGCAAGAAGTTGGGGGGTGGGGGAGGATCTGGGCACTAATTTGTGTATGGGAGGGGATTGGTATGGAGAGCGATGAATTATGTTTTCCCCCACACAGACACTCTCCACTGTAAAAATAAAATCTGTTTTAGCTTTCTTTAAAAAATAAAAAAAAATCCACTTGAAAGCATTCCATCTGACTGAATTTTTAACTGCTGCTAGCACTTTGTAATGTATCACTTTGTAATGTATTATTTTAACTGTGATGTTTTAATTACGTATTATGTATGTTTTTATTCTATGTTATTGGAAGCCACCCTGAGCCTGCTTTGCGGGTAGGGTGGGGTATAAAGTTGATAATAAATAAATAAATAAATTATATACACACACACACACGTATATATAAGACACAATATAATGTCCCAGTGTAAATAAAAGCCCATGCCTATGCTTTAGATTTGTTTTCTTATTCTTCTTGGTATATAACTACCTCTGCATAACTGCCTTGAAAACCATACAGGATTACAGTACACTGGCTGTGACTTGGTGTCACTTTTCCTCCACTACCACCATATAATGTTGCGTCTTGATTTAGCAAAAAACAAAAGGCTGGTTTTGATTAAGAAGGAGGTGTGTGTGTGTGTGGGGGGGGTAAATGCAAAAATTTCTAACAACAAAAATAGAGCCTTTACTGAAACGTCTTTCACAATCTCGCGCTTGTCAGTGAAAGCGGAACCTTAGAGCTTGTTCGTATGTTTCCAACCGTGCTAGAAATACTGAGACTCCGGCCGGAGCGAAGCCAGAGTGCACGCGAATACGGAATGGAAGAAGCACCGGGGAGTAGTTCTGAGGCCAGAGCTGCCGAGAGCCGCAGTTTCTTCGTTGGGGACTCTGGTCCGTCTGATCGGGAGCAGCAGGATGCCCCGAAACCTGGGAGTTTGGAGCTCCGAGAGGACTGGCTGGCTGCTCATCCTACGGTTGGTGATGTGAGGAATCCCCTGCCCCTGTGCGCTTTCCGTCTACGAAGCAGGGAAACTATTAGGCAATAGCATATAGGAGATGTTAAAAGGCGAATCCTCATCTTCAATTTCCCATTTCTCCACAGAAATTTTGGCAAAAATCCATAGTGCTCTTAGGACTACCCATCACTGCAAGCCTCTTTGAAAGCGATGCTCTAACTTTTACTAGAGGAAAGCCCCTGAGGAGATTTTATTCCAATTTGTCTGAAGAAGTCTGCTTTGCACACCAAAGCTTTGGCTGCGGTCACACACACTAAATAATCCACTTCTAATCCACTTTCAATGCATGTTCCAACTAGATTTTTACTGTGTGAACTGGCAAAATCTAAATCGAAAATGCACTGAACGTGGATTGAAAGTGGATTATTTAGTGTGTGTGACCGCAGCCTTTGAATAAAATGTTGTTGGGCTTAAAGGTGCCACTGGACTCAAACGTTGTTCTGCTGCTTCAGACCAACACCAGCTGCCCGCCTGAATTTTACTAGAGGAAGAATTTACTTGTGGCTCTCTCTGAGCATGCGCAGAGGACAGCGCAGCCTTCATGCATTTTTAGTCTGCATCAAGAAGGCAAAGTAATGGCCTTTCTCGGTTTTTAAAAAATATTAAAAAGCCCTCCTAGGTGGTCATAAGAGTTTCCATAACCAGTGTCTCTAACCATAACTGGAAATTTATTCCGTGGCAGGTCCAGTAGTCTATTCCCTGAGCTGTAGTTCTTGGGGGTGAGACAACAGGGAAAATGAAATCTCTATCCCTACTGCCATAACATGGTTCCCTTCTAGCTCCCCCCACCTTGGGCTTGGGTCTGTTTCCTGCTGCCACAATAAAAGTGGTGGAGAAGTAATGGGTGTGGGGCTTGGCCCAGGTTGTTTCACTTCCCCCTTTCACCTGTTCCTGGGTGGGACAGCTTTAGCATTGCTAGGGCAACCCAATGTGCTGCCTTAACACTTTTTAAAAAATGTGTGCGTTTGCTTAGATGTAGCTGATAGTGTTGGTTGATTGATTTTTTAAAAAAAAATCAGAATTTTTCTGCATTCCTGGGGGTGCCCTCAAGAGGACCACCCTTGGCTATTAGAAATGGGAGAGGGAATACCGCTCATGTGTTAAGGGGCATGTCCTTCAATCTGGGTGAGCGCAAAAGGACCACATAGTTGGCATGGCATGTGCAGCCATTTTTGTTTATCTAGGACTATGCAAAAATTAGCAAGAAACACAACCCTGCGTGTAGACTGAGAAGAGGACTTGTTGGGGGAGGTAGCAGGACCAATGCATCCGGAAAACTTAGAACTACCATGAAAGAAAAGCAGGACTAAAGAGATGAGTTTTTAAAATAATGCCTTAAATACAAGAAGAAACCATTTTGGTGGTTTCTGATGGTGAAAGAATGGTAGAGACATGCAGTGGAAACCAAGTTCAGAAATATTCAGTGATTCTTGGTGTTACCAAACAAAGGGACCAACACCTTTGTCTCACAGCTATGGGAGGTTGGAGTATCTTTGGCCAGTAGTAAATGCAATCTATGCAGAGTCTGTCCAGTCTAAATCCGCTGATATCAATGGGTTTAGACTGGAATAATGGACAGAGAGGGCATTTAATGCTTCACTAATAAAAGCATGTTTTTTTCTCATCTGTATCCTCAGTAATGTTGAAAAGATAGGCGTAATTTACACATGCATGTACTCTGTCCATGATTTCTTTGTGTTTGGGCTCTGTACATACAACAATTGGCCTATGACTTTACGCACTGAATGCAGCCAGAAAGCACTGTGTCTGAGATAATGGAAGGAAAATGCAAGTTCCTGAGGATGGTGATTGCATTCATACAACTATGAACAAGAGTAACTAAGAAGAAAAAGTAAAAACAACACTCCAAAATTGTGCGTGTAGAAAAGTAGGTATTTAAGAGACAATGCTTAAATCAGGTCACATTTTAAGAGTGTAACAGCTAAATATCTTTGAATTCAGTTTCAATTTAAACTGCCAAAAATCAAGGTGTTTCCAGGATGTCAGAAAGGATGCCTTAAGCTGCCTTCCATTTTTCAGATGGATAATTTCATTGAAACTCAAAATCTGGCTATAAACCAGATTTTGTCAATCCAGTCTTTGATGCTTATATTTGCTGCAAATTTCCAATTCTGGGCTATTAAGATTTGGCAGCCAAAATAAGATCTAAAGCCATGTGGGGCCCTTGGATGAACAAGGGGTAAAAGGAGTAGTGAAGGATGATAGGGAAATGGCTGAGAAGCTGAATGCATTTTTTGCCTCTGTCTTCACTGTGGAAGAGGAGAAGTGCTTGCCCACTCCAGAAGCACCGATCTCGGGAGGGGGTTTGAAAGACCTGAATCAGATTATGGTGACAAGAGAGGAAGTCCTCCGACTGATGGACAATTTAAAAACGAATAAATCACCAGGCCCGGATAGCATTCATCCGAGAGTTCAAATGTGAACTTGTGGATCTCCTTACAAAAATATGTAATCTTTCTTTAAAATCTGCCTCCATTCTTGAGGACTGGAAAGTAGCTAATGTCACTCCCATCTTTAAAAAGGGCTCCAGGGGAGATCCAGGAAATTACAGGCCAGTCAGTCTGACATCAATACCTGGTAAGTTGGTGGAAACTGTTATTAAGGAAAGAATTAGTAGGCACATTGATGAACAAAAACTACTGAGGCAGACTCAGCATGGGTTCTGTAAGGGAAGATCTTGTCTCACTAACCTGTTAGTGTTTTTTGAGGGAGTGAACAAACATGTGGACAAGGGGGACCCAATAGATATTATTTACCTTGACTTCCAGAAAGCTTTTGATACAGTTCCTCATCAAAGGCTCCTAAGTAAGCTCAATAGTCATGGGATAAAAGGACAAGTCCTCTTGTAGATCAAAAACTGGCTTATAAATAGGAAACAGAGAGTGAGTATAAATGGGAAACTTTCTCAGTGGAGGGTGGTAAGCAGTGGGGTACCACAGGGATCAGTACTCGGTCCGATGCTTTTTAACTTATTTATTAACGATTTGGAATTGGGAGTAAGCAGTGAAGTGGCTAAATTTGCAGATGACACGAAGTTGTTCAGGGTGGTGAAAACCAGGGAGGATTGTGAGGCACTCCAAAGGGATCTGTCGAGGATGGGTGAGTGGGCGTCAACATGGCAAATGGGGTTCAATGTGGCCAAATGCAAAGTGATGCACATTGGAGCCAAAAATCCTAAATATCTGGCAGAGACTAACCAAGAGAGAGATCTTGGAGTTGTAATAGATAACTCAATGAAAATGTCTAGACAGTGTGTAACTGCAATAAAGACCAACACTATGCTGGGGATTATTAGGAAGGGAATTGAAAACAAATCAGCCAGTATCATAATGCCCCTGTATAAATCATTGGTGCAACCTCATTTGGAATACTGTGTACAATTCTGGTCGCCACATCTCAAAAAGGATATTATAGCATTGGAAAAAGTGCAGAGAAAGGCAACTAGAATGATAAAAGGGTTGGAACACCTTCCCTATGAAGAAAGGTTAAAACGCTTGGGGCTCTTTAGCTTGAAGAAACAACAGCTGAGGGGTGACATGATCGAGGTTTATAAGATTATGAGTGGGATTCAGCAGGTTGAGAAGGAGGTACCTTTCTCCCTTTCTCACAATACAAGAACTCGTAGGCACTCCATGAAATTGCTGAACAGTCGGGTTAGAACAGATAAAAGGAGGTACTTCTTCATCCAAAGAGTGATTAACATGGAATTCACTGCCACAGGAGGTGGTGGCAGCTACAAGCATGGACAGTTTCAAGAGGGAATTAGATAAACATATGGAGCAGAAGTCCATCAGTGGCTATTAGCCACAGGGTATAGATGGGAACTCTCAGTCTGGGGCAGGTGATGCACTCTATACTTGGTGCTGGAGGGGGCAACAGTGGGAGGGCTTCTAGTGTCCTGGCCCCACTGCTGGACCTCCTGATGGCACCTGATATATTTTGGCCGCTGTGTGACAGAGTGTTGGACTAGATGGGCCATTGGCCTGATTCAACATTGGCTTCTCTTATGATCTTATGTTCTTATGTTCATGCTTATATGCTCCTTTTTAACACTGTCTGAAATGAGAACTAAAAGAATAACTTTAGGACTTCTTGGGTATTGGAGATTTAAGAGTGAAAAATAATTTATGAGCTGTTCATATATACAAGTCCTCCCTTGAAGTTGCAGAGTTTGAATGATTAATCTGCTTGTTCAAATGAGACTGATGGCCTTGTAATTAAGCTCTGACAAACCAAAATTGGAAGCTATGCAGCAAGACAAGTTAATTTAATTCTCATTTATAAATTGCTTTTTTTGAATTTATCTGTTCACTTGGCTGTACCTGCTGCTGAGAAATTTCTGTGGTTTGAAAGCTCAACACTGACAAACTCTTTCCCAAATCTCTTTTCTTCTTAGCATGCCAAAACGTTCTACTTTCACAAACAGACAAACAAAAATGCTTTCAGTCAAAGTTAAGCTGTTCAACTGTGGTAGTTTTCCAGTCTTAAAACTTAGGGCATCCTCAGCATCTATACTGTCCTGGAGTGAACTGAATCTTAGATTAGATATCTAAGAACAATAATGCTGAGTGTTTAAATAGCACTGAGAGTTTGTATAGTAGCAATAAAACAGAATCAGTAAAACCAATAAGAATTACAGAGGGCAGGGAGACACGGATGCAAAAAGTATCAAAGGCTCCTAGCATCTAAATTACAACAACAATGAGTCCTTTGCAGTTGTTCAGTTTTAAGAAGAGGAGTCTGGATTTATACCCCTCCCTTCACTACCCAAAGGAGTCTCAGAGCGGTTTACAATCTCCTTTCCCTTGCCCCCTTTTCCTTCCCCTCCACCTGTGAGGTAGGTGGGCTGAGAGAGCTCTCTCGAGAACTGCTCTTGAGAGAACAGCTCTGAAATAACTTATGACTGACCCAAGGTCACACCAGCAGCTGCATGTGGAGGAGCGGGGAATCAAACCCGGTTCTTCCAGAGTAGAGTCCACGCTCCTAACCACTACATCAGACTGGCTCTCCAACCATGAATGAATCGTTGGCCATCCATGAATGGGTTTTCCAGAGTATGCATTTACATGTAGCAAAGTTGTATGTGCATGGAAAAAATACGTATGTTCCCTTGTTCTCATGAAATACCTGCACACGGGTGGACTGCAGGCAGCACACTCCCATTACAAGTGATTGGAGTACCAAAACTGAACGTCTGAAGTGAACTATAGTGCCAAACAGATATCTTTGGTAATGGGGTTCCATAGATGATAGAAAAGGCATTCTCTCCAGAAGAAACTTTTGACAGAGTAAAAATTTATGCAGTTGCCGAACTGCTTGCTCACAACTTTAATGCCAGTAGCTCACAAAGTAGAATGTTTGCTCACAAGACTCCACAGCTTAGAGGGAACATTGCACCCCACAGGATCTTTTTCCCTCTGTCACAACAGCCATCTTAACTTCTGAAGGCCTAGAGAAGGCCTCTGGTGATTTTGACTGATGGACATACTAATAAGAGAAAAGGTAAACCTTCAGATACCCTCATTCCAGACCATTCGAGTTTTAAAAGACCACATCAGCACTTGAGTTGAGAAACAAACTGAAAGCCAGTGAAGATTTTTGATAACCAGCAAAATATTTTGACTGTGCCAAGTCCCTGTGAGAAAGCTGGCTGACATATTCTGAACCAGCTGGATATTCTGAAGACTTTGCAGAGAGAGTCCCAGCATAAAGTCCTGCGTACAGTCTGTCCTAGATGTTATTAAAGCATAGGTAACTGTGGCTACTACAGCATCCTTTTTGAAGAGGGGCCGCAGCTGGGATACTGACTCAAATTGGTGGAAGGCATTCTGAACTGCAGGATCTCTTGCCCATCCATAATCAATCCGGACTCTAACACTCCTCCCCCCCAACCAAAAAAAGGAAAAACGTGATATTTTATGGTAATGGAAGCTCATTTAGCCTCAGTTCAGCACCATCTCTGTGGTCCAACAAATGGTAGAGTGATGCACATTGGGACAAAAAAAAATCCCAGCTTCAGGTATAGGCTAATAGAGTTTGAACTTGCTGAGACTGAGAAGGGAAAAGATCTTGGGGTCGTAGAGGATAGCTCAGTGAAAGTGTCAACCCAGTGTGCTGCAGCAGTGAAAAGGGCAAACTGTGTGTTAGGGATTATTAGGAAAGGGATTGAGCCAATACTGTAGTGCCCCTTTATAGATATTTGGTGCGGCCTCATTTGGAATGCTGTGTATTGTTCTGGTCGCCGTACCTCAAAAAGGAGATTGCAGTGCTGGAAAAAGTACAGAGGAATTCGCTGCCAGAGAATGTAGTGATGGCCACAGGTATAAACAGCTTTAGAAGGGGATTAGATAAATTCATGGAGGATAAATCTATCAATGGCTACAAACCATGGTGACTGAAGGGAACCTCCACATTCAAAGGCACTAATCCTCTGAATCCCAGAGCCAGGAGGCAACATCAGGGGAAAGCCTCAGCCTCTATGGCCTATTATTAGCCGTCCAGAGGAACTGGTTGGCCTCTGTTTGAGACAGGATGCTGGACTAGATAGACAATTGGTCTGAGCCAGTAGGGCTCTTCTTATATTCTTATGTACCTATCAACAGCACTGCTATATTGTCTGGATTCAGCTTCAATTTTTTAGCCCTCATTCATTCCATTACCAAATCCAGGCCAACCGTTCAGAATATCTGCAGACTCACCTAGACTGGATGAAAAAAGAGCAATAGATTTCCATCTCACCTACGTATTGATGAAACCTCAGACCAAACCTCCAGATGGCCTCTCCAAAGGTTTTCATATAGATCTTAAATAACGCAGAATAGAGCACTGTAGAAACTCTATAGCACAGCTCTTAGACTGGTCCCTGGATAGCTGTGCTCCAGTGCATGAGAGTGAGCAGGCTGAAACTGAATCCGGACAAGATGGGGGTGATGCTGTTTGGGGACACTGTTCTTCAGGAGGCAAATAATTTACTTGTAATTGATGGGGGGAGGTTTCTCTATCAAATCAAGCGAAGTGCTTAGGAGTACTACTTTAGTTCCAATAGTACTGGTGTGTGTGTGTGTGTGTGTGTGTAATGTAATAAATTAATAGTTGAGGCCCAGATTACACCCGACAACTGTGTAGACAAGCCGTTTTTCACTATACAGGGAACCCTGAATTTCCCTTCATGCTGACTGAGTACCTTAAGTAAAAGATCAGTGATAGAGGTTGACAAAATTCCCTAACGCTGGCTGTTTCTCTTGATAAGTTATGTGTCTGATGTTTAAATTTACATTTTTTTTTAGTTTATTTATTACAGGTGCTTTTAAGGTTCTAGGGTTTTAAGTTAGATTTGGATGAACTGTGGAATGGGTTTTCACTGCTGCCATTTATCTTTTTTGGGGGGTGTTCTTATTATCTTAGTTTTAATTAATTATTTCATTTATCTTCTGTTACGACACAGTTTATGTAGGCGAACAATGAGGATGTTTGGCCAGTGCCCCCTTTTTACCTGGTGCAATGTATAGAACACACACACATACTTCCAGCATTCTTGGAAAAGAAGTGACAGAGGCACAGAGATTCCTTGGCAGACATTTCCACGTGGGAGGGATTCCCTCAGTATGGAAAGCTTGAAAACGAGTGATGTACATGAGCAGAGTTAATTACATTAATTATCCTATGGCATTATGTGTGGAATAGCCAGGAGATCCTGGAGGGATTGTTTGGCTGTCGAAGCTGTAGCTCTTTTTTGGCACCACTAGGTGGCAAACTATGCATATTTTTTTAGGCTGAGAGTGCTGTGACTTGCCTAAAGTCACCCAGCTAGCTTCAAGTGGGGAAGTGGGGAATTGAACCCAGTTCTTCAGATCAGAGTCCACTGCTCTTAACCAAACTGGCTCTCTATGAACAGAGTGATGGTTAAAGACAACTAGACTGAATTTAGTGATCTTTCAATCAGTGGTCTGGCTCAGGCATAGCACAAAACCATGATTTATTTTTACTATGGTTTATTGTGGAACCAGGGTTAAGGTTGCAGATGACCAATTAAATCTTAGTTTGCATCAGCAAATGCTATGAGGGTGGAACGAGACAGGATTAAGACAGAATGTCCACATTCACACATCCTGCAAAACCATTGTAAAGACTGTCTCTAGTTGATAAATCAACTTCGAACCATGTTTTCAGTACCTGATTTGATAGACCCTAATTATGTTATGTTTGTATGTTTACATATTTTTATTGGAGTGGTATTAGGGATGCCAGCCTCCAGGTGGGATGTGGGCAGGGGTCTTTTTGTAGAAAAACAGCTGCAGGAGCTCATTAGCATATGGTATGCTAATGAGCTATTAGGCTATTAGCATATGCCACGCCCCCTGATATCACCGGAAGTGATGTCAGAAGGGGAAGCAAAAGGGAGGGAGGCATCTTCAAAGGCCTCCCCTTCCCTTCCCCAGCTGGTCTGGGTGGGGGAGCTAAGAGAGAAGGGGTTTGAAGTTTAAACTCCTTCTCATGAGAGTTGGGCCACAGACGGAGGAAAGAGGGAAGGAAAGAGAGAGAGTAGAGAGAAGGAAAGAAGGAAGGAAAGGGGAGGGAAAGAAAGTGAGGGAAGAAGGAGGGAAACTGGGAAAGAATGAAAAAATAGAAGAGAAGAAGGTGGGAAAGAAAGAAAGAGAGAAGAGAAGAAGGAGGGAAAGAGGAAAAAGAGAGAAGGAAAGGAGGGAATGAAAGAAATTCTGCGGCAATTCGGCCCCATTATATCTTATGGGCCATTGAAGTCAATGGTGAAAACATAGGGTATATTCTGGGGGCTGGAGGGAGGGGTTTGAGGGAGAGGCTCCAAACTCACAGGGTGGCTGAGGAAGCCTCTCCCCAAGATACCCACCAAGTTTCAAGAACATTGGACCGGGGGTCCAATTCTATGGGCCCCCAAACAGGTTGCCCCTATTCCTTCCATTGTTCTTTATAGTGGGAAAAATATAACTTTTTTCCCACCATAGAAAACAATGGAGGGAATGGGGGCAACCTGTTTGGGGGCTCATAGAATTGGACCCCCTGGTCCAATATTCTTGAAACTCGGTGAGTACCTTGGGGAGAGGCTCCATCAGCTACCCTGTGAGTTTGGAGCCTCTCCCTCAAACCCCCTCCCCTCCAGCCCCCAGAATATACCCTATGTTTTCACCATTGACTTCAATGGCCCATAGGATATAATGGAGCTGAAATTGACATTCGGCTGCCTGAAAGACTCCCAGGGAAGCCGGCTGGGGGGCGGGGCTTGGCTCCTGAGCTCCCGGAGCTGTGCTCCGGTGCGCTCCCCCCCGAAAAGACCCCTGGATGTGGGGATCCCCCGGAATTACAGCTCATCTCCAGACTACAGAGATCAGCTTTTCTGGAGAAAATGGCTGCTTAAGGAGGGTAGATTCTATGTCATTGTACCCCACTGAGGTCCCTGTCCTCCCCGGCTCCATCCCCAAATCTCCAGGAGTTTCCTTTTCCAGATTTGGCAACCCTATCCCTCCGGCCCCCCACCAGTGGCCAGGGGGTACCTGGCAACCCTAAATTGTATGAATATTTTAAATGACATTTTAATAATTGGATGTTCACCACCTTGGGGACCGTATTTGGATGGAACATAGAGCAGAAATGTTAAATAAATAAAAATAAAGTAAATAACTAATCATAGTTAGGAGAGGAGCCTGCAGTCAGACAGTCTCTTTAGTCCTAACTGTTAACCTATATGCTTGTGTCATAACAGAATTTTGATAAAATAATTAATATTAAGATAACAAGATATATATATATATAATATAGACAATATATATCAACAAAAACTCTCTCTCTCTAACATAATATAGTATAATATAAAAAACAGCAATGAAAGGAGAGCAATCTTACACAGGTCTACTCAGAAGCATGTTCCATTTTATTTAAGTGGGTTTACCGGAGACGGTTTATGTCAGGAGGACCAATTGGGCCGGGGACCACGGGGGAGGTAGCTGGGCAATGCCCCATCCCCCACCAGTGACCAGGGGATTCTGACAACCCTGAACGAATAGCATAATTAAGCCATGACTTTGTGTGATATCTGAATAGAGCCATTCTCTTAAATGCATGATGAAATTAATCTTAACAAAATTCTACTGATTGGGTATGACGCAACATTCTCGATTAGGACCTGAGTGTCCTATAAAGCCTCGGAAAGCTGTACAACAGATAAAGAGCTGGTAAATGCAGTCACTTTGAATGGACTAATATCTTATCAGAGTAGGCGAACATGAGCTTTTAAAGTTTTGCAGAGTTCTCCACAATAGTTCTCTGTCTGCGCCAGGGCCATGCTCGCATATCTTTATCAGGATGTGACACTCACTCCATGAGCTGATGTGATTTTTTTTTTTTTACTGTAATAGCCTTCTTAGGAGTTTGGCATGCTGAAACGGAGCTTCTTTTGCCAGTTGCGTAATACAAACAGTCAGGAGTCTGGGAAAGTATTAGCTCGTTCAGGCTTATAAAAGGCTAACTTTGCCCCTCAAGTGTTTAGCTTTTTGGCTCTTAATTCTCAATACACTGTAGGCATCAGTCCTCTATAAAGTGGCTAGTGCATTGTACTGCGCCAGGCACAAGAGAAACTCAATATTCATTGCTAGCAGTATTGCTGTTAGACCATTTCTTCCACACTAGCTATGTACCTCGGGGTTTTCGGGGCTTAAACTAGAACCTCATGGGAAACTCACCCTAGCAGTTGATCTAGGACAGTTTGTGTTCAAACTGAGGAGCTCCCTTTTGGCACAGAAGGGATTGGAGGGGTGTAGCAATATCAGCCACTGCCATTGGCAAGCAGTATGAAGGTTCTGAGTTGGGCTAGGCTTGGCAGAATGATCAGAATCCTGGTCATCTCCCATCGCCTGCTCAACAGAGCAGCATGGTTTGCCTCTTGCCCTTGGGACTGATTTCTGCCCCAGCCACGGCTCCAACCACAGCTTTCATCCCCGTTCTGGTTCCAGTGTGGGCTTCAGCATCTTGGCTGGAAAACATCCATTCCAGGTCTGGATTTGGGAATGGCTTCTCACGCCCCCCCATCCTATAGTTGGGTCCTCTCCAAAACACAGAAATGAAATAGTCTCTTTTCCCAAAAGACTGACAAGAAAACTCGAGCAATGAATTTTGTGGAGCGGTTCTCCCCCCTCCCCAATACATAAACATGGACTGTCTAAAATGCTTCTTTTGGGAGGACAATTTTACTGAGTCAAAAAAAACCAACACAACGACCTGTAAGTCTTTTAACAGGATGTATCTAGCAGTAAATCCTTTAACAGGCTGGGTATTTTGTTTTACTTTTTCAAAAGAGTCTGTGCATGTTGTGCTGTGTTTGGGCTTCTGCCAGAAGTCCCTGGAGTCCCTGGGAAAACACTTCCATATGCCGTGGATAACGTTCGGCTTGCGTTTTATCGCACGCAATGTGATTTCTCCCACACTTCCTCCAAGAGATCCGTTGCTTGCTTTTTGTGTGTTCCAGCTCACGAGGATGATGTCATTGGACGTCGCTGACAGCGGCCGTGTGTATGCCGCTTTCTTAGTATACTTGGACCTCTTAGAAGGTAAGTTAATGAGGGTTCTTTTTCCGGGACAGTCTGTGAAATAAAAGTAAACTGCAAAGATGCTTTGTTCTGGAATAAGAAAAGGGCCAAGAATGCCCTTCTCATGCTGTAAGGAAATGCTTGTGCACCTCCAGCCCCAGAACAGTTGAGGATTGGGATCCTGCCCTCTGGTCCACTTAACCTCTGCAGTATTGGATCTGGAGTGTTTGTGCTCTAGAACTCAGCAGTGGTATACAACCTGTTTAGTCCCTCGTGTGCTAGAAGAAGAAGAGGTTGGATTTATACCCCACCCTTCACTCAGAGTCTCAGAGCAGCTTATAATCTCCTTTCCCTTCCCCTCCCCTCCCCACAACAGACACCCTGTGAGGTAGATGGGGCTGAGAGGGCTCTCAGAGAACTGCTCTTGAGAGAACTGTGACTGACCCAAGGTCACCCAGCTGGCTGCATATGGAGGAGTGGGGAATCAGACCCGGTTCTCCCAGATTAGAGTCCGTACTCCTAAGCGCTACACTAAACTGGCTCTTAGATGGGTACTGGAGAGGGGCTGTCAAAGTCCTGGTCCCCTAGGTTCTTTGCAGGTTCAGCCAGATCTGTGCAGGCTTCTTGTTGGTTTCACTAGAACATTACAGGTATTGCAGCTCACTGAGAATCAGAGTAATGGGCTGCTCAAGAGAATATATAACAGACATAGCTGGTCTTGACCATCCCACTCCCTGCTTCCTCTTATTACATTCAAAGCTTAGCATCTAATGTAACTAATTTTTTTCCCATAAATGCAAGGCATTGCACAGACTTATGAGCACACGAAGCTGCCTAATACTGAATCAGACCCTTGGTCCATCAAAGTCAGTATCGTCTACTCAGACTGGCAGCTGCTCTCCCAGTAGAGGTCTATCACATCACCTACTGCCAGATCCTTTTAACTGGAAATGCTGGTGGTTGAACCTGGGAGCTTCTGCACGCTAAGCAGAGGCCCTGCCACTGTGCCACAGCCCCTCCCCATACGCCATCTATGCACAAGCAGCCGTTCCAACATCCCCACCTGCAGCTGAGATGTGTCATAGGTTAAAATATTGGACTATGGCTAGGTAGAATCTGGCTCGAGTCCCTGCTCCCATGAAATTTGTAGAGTGATTGTGGGCTGGCCATCATCTCTTCAACCTAACCTCGTTTAGAAAGTTGTTGCAAAGATGGAAGGGGATAGTCCAGAGGGGCCCCTCAGCTCTTTTGGAGGAAAGAGAAAAGTGTACTAGCAAAGACAGACCCTGAAGGTATGTAACATCATGGCCTTCAAATACGAGATTTTTTATTAAAAAGTTGTGTGGCTGAAGATCACAAATCGCAAGACGTCATAGTCATAGTCCTGCTGTACACTGCATTGGTCAGGCCGCACCTGGAGTATTGTGTGCAGTTCTGGAGGCCTCACTTCAAAAAGGATGTGGGCAGAATGGAGCGGGTGCAGAGGAGGGCAACAAGGATAATCGGGGGCCTGGAGAGCAAGCCCTACGAGGAAAGGTTGAGGGACTTGGGAATGTATAGTCTGGAGAAGAGGAGGTTGGGTGGGACATGATTGCTCTCTTTAAGTATTTGAAGGGCTGTCTCTTAAGAGGAGGGAAGCAGCAGAGGGTAGGACTCGCAAGAAGGGCAGGAAGGTACTGGCTGGATATTAGGAAAAACTTTTGTACAGTAAGAATTGTGCAACAGTGGAATGAGCTGCCTAGGGAGGTGGTGAGCTCCCCCTCACTGGCAGACTTTAAGCAGCGGCTGGACAAACACTAGTCAGGGATGCTCTAGACTGATCCTGCATTGAGCAGGGGGTTGGACTAGATGGCCTGGATGGCCCCTTCCAACTCTGTGATTCTTCTGTGAAGACAGATCCTTAAAAGGCACATCTGATTGCTTTTTATTTTCATTCATGCCATTTTTGTCTGATCTCTGCTCAGGTAGAAACTGGCACGAGGTCTCCTATGTTGGGCTAGCAGAATTCCAGCTTGTATGTCTTCATGGGCGCGAGAGAGAAGGTGATGATTTGCAAGTGGTGGTGCCAACTCCGGTCCACGTGTCATTCAGCCACGAGAGGTGAGTAAATACACACGGAGCATTTCCTGTTGAATTTGCAGCCAAACATGTCAACATTCAGAGCTGTATGTATATTGCAGTGAGTTATAGAAGCCAAAAGGGTTGGGGATGAGATTTCCAGTGACTGTGGGCATGACTTCAGTGGTCTGCACAGCTTCTGGCCCTTCCCCATGCCTGCTTTATGCAAAAGGAGATAAAATGTTTTGCACAGTAAATAACAAGTGCTAGAATTTAACTTTTCTTGGTTTGAATTTTTTATACGAAAAAAATTAGACTCATTCTCAGGAGCCAGATGGAGCAGCCTGTGTAGTACTCACGCCCTGCAGGCACCTCACTGGCTGCCCATCAGCTGTTAGGCTCAATTTAAGGTATTGGCTACGACATACAAAGCCCTTCATGGCCCTGGGCCCTCATATCTGTGAGACCACTTCTCCCCCTCTGTGTTCCACCATGACAGCTTCACTCATCAGAGCCGGGCCTTCTGCAGGTGCCAGCCTGCAAATGGGCAAGATCAATAACGGTGAGAGCCAGTTTGGTGTAGTGATTAAGTGCACAGACTCTTATCTGGGAGAACCGGGTTTGATTCCCCACTCCTCCACTTGCACCTGCTGATGTGACCTTGGGTCAGTCACAAGCTCTGGCACAGCTGTTCTCTCAAGGACAGTTTCTGTCAGAAGTTCTCTCAGCCCCACCTACCTCACAGGGTGTCTGTTGTGGGGAGGGGAAGGGAAAGGAGTTTGTAAGCCACTCTGAGACGCCTTTGGGCAGTGAAGGGCGGGGTATAAATCCAAACTCTTCTTCTTCTCTGCTGTGGTCCCCCACCTTGTGGAGCAGCCTGCCTGAGGAGGTCAGGAGGACTCCCACTTTCATGGCTTTCCACAAAGTATACAAAATGGAATCCTTCAAAAGGGCTTTCTGCACTGCCAGTAACGTTGCTCTGTTCCGAATGATTCACAAAGTGACTTGGAAAAATTAGGAGGGACTATGTGAAGGTCTGATGATACTGAATGAGAAATGGGGAAACTCTGGGGAAACCTATGCATTATAAATAGAAAAAGCAGATCCATATTGTTTGGGGTAAGAATGTTCAAGTTGCAAAAGGACCACAGAATTTTCTCTTTATTTAACTTCTTTGCAGTGCCATCTTAAGCAGAGTCACACCCTTCTAAACCAGTTGAAGTCAATGAACTTTGAAGGGTGTAACTCTTGCTTAGGATGATGCCGTTGGCATTCTGACTTCCAGAACAGTTGTCTGTTAAGTGCATAGGGCTTTGATCCTACTGAACGTTGTACATTTGCATTTAGCAGCAACTTAAGATAACATGTACTCTTGAAGAGAATATTCAGAGCTCGAGGTTATGAACCAGAACACCGCTGTTGCTGTTGGCTCTAAACTTTTTGCATCTGTTTTCTCCCTCATCAGGAAATGTAGGAATACCTACCTATCTACCTCTTGTGCTATATGAATGACGGTTTTAATGTCTTTATTACACTTAACATCCTGCCTTCCTGCTATCCTGGAAACAGAGACAGGTTACGCAGGATTTCCACATGCTTGGAATCTCCTTGTCTGAGAAAAGGACCCGGAGAGTCCTTGTCTTGGAGTGACACAGAACAGTAACTCTGGAGGAGGAGGAAAAGAGTTGGTTTTATACCCTGCTCTTTACTACCCGAAGGAGTCTCAGAGCGGATTACAACCGCCTTCCCTTCCTCTCCCCACAACAGACGCCCTCCCCTCTACAGATGAGAGGCCACTGCTCTTAACCGCTACACCAAGCTGGTTCTCAGCAGCTGTTGTGGTATACAGCAAGCAGGGCAGACAACAGCCAGCATGCTGTATTGGTTGGAGGTTCAGGTCCCCAATCTGGCATGAGGCTCACTGGGTGAGCCTGGACCAGTTACATATCACTCATCCTGGCCTACCTTACAGGGGTGGCTGTGAGGAAAAAACAGGGGAGAGAGAGCAATGCACACCCTTAGGGTTGCCAACTCCAGGTTGGGAAATGGCTGGAGGTCTTGGGGGTGGGGCCTAAGGAGGGTGGGATTTGGGGAGGGGCTTCAATAGGGTACAAAGCCACAGAGTCCACTTTCCATAGTAGCGATTTTCTTCAGGTGAACTGATCTCTGTTGCCTGGAAATCAGTTGTAATAGCAGGAGATCTCCAGGCACCATCTGGAGGTTGGCAATCCTATCACCCCTGTGAACTCCTTGGAGAAAGGGTCAGACAAAAGTATACCAGTTAGTCTGACAGATAAACAGTAGGACCCCCAAGTGGGCTGGGGGGTCCTCAGTTGCCTCACCTCCACCTTTAGTGGGAAGTACACTCAGGTTTGCCAAACTCAAGGTGTTTCCTGGAGATCTCCCAGAATCACAGCTGATCTCCAGCCAAATTAATCAGTTCCCGTGTAGAAAATGGTGGACTCTGTGGTGCTATATCTGACTGAGGTCCCCTTTCCTCCCCAGGCTCCACTCCCAAATCTCCAGGAAATTCCCAGTCCCAGAGCTATCAACCCTATGTACAATGCTGTGCCATTTTTGCTAGGTGGACTTTGAAACTGAGAGAGCTGAAGTTTTTCATATTCTAGCAGGCCCGTAGCCAGGATTTTGTGGCTTGTGGGACAATTTTTTTTCTGGTGGGGCTGAAGTTCTCAGTGCAGAAAGAAAAGCCATTTAGCCAATAGAAAGCTGTAACCAGGATAGATCTCTAAATTGCAAGCTGTCAACCACTTTAGATGACAGTTCTCAGCTGCTGCAAGTTAATCACTTCTGCTGCCAGCCTAAGCAACAATTCTAGTAACAAGCCGGCAGGAGGGAGTGATGACTTCTTTAGTTAAGAAAGCTAACACTTGGGCAGAAAAACTCTCTTAAAGGAAACCAGTTTCTTGACACAGAGTGAGAAGGGATCTTAGAGGTCACCTACTCCAACCCTCTTGCTCAGTGCAGGAAGTAGTCAACTACAGCTCTCCACTCTGCTTAAAGGAGCACATGCCTTTAAAAAAGTATTTTAAAATAATTTAAAAACGCATTTACAGGAGAAATTCTTGTGAGGCTGTGCCTTTAAGAAAGGGGACAGAGCCCCCAAAAGCCCCACCATAGCCATGGGCCTGCATACTAGTTTCTGGATCTAGTATCAGTTTTGTTTCTTGTCTGTCCCTTGGTTTATTTAATTATTTACATTCCGCTTTTCTCTCCAATAGGGACCAAAAGTACAAAAATAATCGATAAAAACAAAAAACAAACAAACAGGAGAAAGGAAGAAGGGCCTCAGCAGACCAGGACTTCTTATCACTCTGTATTAACAGATCTTATGTAAAGCAGTTGCAGAATTATGAAATAGAACTCTGGAGTCTGCCCATACAGGCCCTATATCTCCTCCAATAGTTTCCAGATCTCTGTTGGTCACAGATAGTGGCTGTGTGAGCAACTGTGCCGTGCTGCCCCCTTAGCCATCGAGCAGGTTCCTGCAAATCTGTGTAGAAACCAGTTTTTATTACCGGAGCGTGTTATATAATGTATGCATCTTCGTCTCCTTTCCTTTAGCTATTCATTCCCATCATGTTTCCATAAATCTGTACGGTGGGGACGCTGTTTGCTCTGTCTCTGGCATCCGAGTGAAAGAGATGCATTCTTGGAATGGGTGAATGAATTACATTGATGGAAAGTCCGATCTGTGACCAGCCTTTCCTATTGAGCAAATATGCAACGTGTGATTTCTCTCAAGCCTGCTCTGTCTGAGTTTGGTTCCTAGCTGCCGAGTGACTTCAGTGAAGCGCTGGTGCCAGTTCTCTCGTGTGGCTACGGAAGGGCTTCTGCGTATCATGAAGTCCACGGCACTGGCCATCACCTCTGCTTCCCTACAGCAGCATCGAGTGCCTAAGTGCAGAATTTGGATTTGTGGCATACGAGGGCATGTCTTCAAAACTGAGAAAAATCACAGCCCTGTTGTGAATTTACCGTGCAAGTGGAAGCTTGAATGCTCCCTTAGATGGTGAAATCTCATATGTTTTGATTGCATCCAAGCTATCTCAAAGTAATCCTGTCTGGGGAAAGCTACTGACTATCCTGACTATCTCTTTGACAAGCTAGTTTTCTAGATGACAGGATATTTTGAACTAAGGCAAAGCATTTAAATATCTTAATCTTTTTTTACTTTATAAGCTGCTTTTGAGAAATATGGAGTTCCCCCCTTTTTTGTGAAATGGTACATTCTGCAGAAGGATGTACCCAAAGTGACAGTGTAGGTAGAAGATCAATATTTTATTTTTCAGCTTTCTAGGGCAAGGTGCATTTGAAAAGTGTGAGCGGGTGGAGCCTATCCCTTCTCTTACCACTCTGCTGGGCAAAGTTTGAAGCCTTCCTGCAGCTTAAGTGGCTCGTCCTCCCATAGAAGAGCACTTTAAGTAGGAGGAAGATTTCTTGGAGGAAGGTCGGACCTTAAGTTTTCAAGAGATGGCACTTTTGTGCCTTTTCACGGCTATCAGTCCTGCTGGTTGGTTTCCTCCCTCTTTAGAATCTCCTTCTCTGGAGAGGAAACAAACTCCAATGTGCTCGGCCCATTGGAGGGCACCCCGATCCAGAAGGGCTGCCAGTCACATTCCCCATGCGAGGGGAGGGTGTCTGTGTAAGCATGGCAGCAAGCTGTGTCCTTGCCCACTGGAAGCAGAGGTTTGTCATGATGGATGAATACCATCTTTCTGGGGTAATCCTTTTCTATGGAAGAACAATCTTATCGTGAGCTTCCTTCTGGCGACTTGAAGGGGTATAACACAGATTACTCCAGTGAGATCTAGGCCTTAATCAGCAGCAATTCATGATCTCCCACCTCTTGTGCCTCCACAGAAATTGCTGCTGACTGTGGCAGGTGTGCAACACGCATTCCTGTGTGCATAGGTCCTGTTTGCACAATTTCCCCCTTCCCCCATTTTTCGCCTGTGGAAAAGGGTAGTATACATTGGACTTACATATGCAGATGGACATAGCACATTGCTTCCTGTATGGGATGGGTAACATTTTCCATTGCACATTTAGGATACCCAGGCAGGGTTGTAAAGCAACCAGCTTTCTGTCTGAGATTGGCCTGTTGACCTTGGTCCACATCAGTGTTTGTCTGAAGACGATTCTGATATCTCGGAAAGATGAAAAAGCATTGTGTAAAGGGTGCTTTTATTTGTATCCACCTGCTCAATCCATTCTGCACCTGTCCCGTTGAGCCATTTTTCCGTTCCTTGGTGCAAAATGTGCAACTCTTCCTATTCCTCTTTGCCATGACAGTAAAACTGCTTTTGTGGCCAGGCAGTCCTTGTGGTCTACAGAATGAAGGAAAACCTGAATGTATCAGCAGACTTGGATAGGAAAAACAAACATTGAAACAAGAATGAAGCTTGCAGTCTGAGCAACATCTGCAAGAAGACCTTCCCCTCCCCCCCATAAATATCCCCAAGGCAGGAGCTTTGTAGGCCAGACCTGTTACTGGAAGACCTTGCCCCTGGCAGGACATGAACCGTCTGCTTCTAAGCTGGAAAGCAAAGCAAAGGGTCATTCTCCCATGAAAAGCTTGCAATGACTGTAAATGGTGCTCTTCAATAATTAGCATAAAACCATGTGTTATTATAAATGTACTTTTGAACAGGGTTTTTTTTTTAATTGCAATAAACTGGCCATCATCTCATGGACAGGGCCGTCCTTAATGCTACCAATGCCTTTAACCCTACTTCGTCATATGCATCTGATAAAGTGGCCTCTGAGAAAGAGGACGTATGCTAGAATAAAACAAAACTTGCTAGCCTTTAAGGTCCCTATAGGACTCCTCTTATTTGGGCTGCAACATGGTGGCAGGCAGCCGTGGAGGAACTAGAAAAGATTCTTAAATGTAGGGATGTGTTGCTGGCGACCAAGTTCAAGATAATTCATGCCATAGGATTCCCCAGTATTATATATGGGTGAGAAAGTTGGATAATGAAGAAAACGGACAGGAAGAAAGTTAATTCTTTTGAAATCTGGTGTTGGAGGAGAGTTTTGTGGATACCGTGGACCCCCCCCCCCCAAAAAAAGACAAAGCTCTAGACCAAATCAAGCCTGAATTCTCCCTAGAAGCTAAAATTACAAAACTAAGGCTATTGTACTTTGGTCCCAGTACGAGAAGGCAAGAATCACTGGAAAAGACAAGAATGCTGGGAAAATGTGAAGACAGCAAGAAAAAAGGAAGTCCCAACATGAGATAAAGGTAAAGGTTCCCTTGCTCGAAAGCCAGTCGAATCCGACTCTAGGGTTGTGGTGCTGATCTCCATTTCCAAGCCGAAGAGCCAGTGCTGTCCGAAGACGTTTCTGTGGTCATGTGGCCGGCATGACTAAACGCCAAGGCGCACGGAATGTCGTTACCTTCCCACCGAAGTGGTACCTATTTATCTACTTGCAGTTTCTTGCTTTCGAACTGCTAGGTTGGCAGGAGCTGGGACTACAGACGGGAGCTCACTCCGTCATGCGGCACTCTCAGGACTTGAACTGCTGAACTACTGACCTTCCACAGCCTGCAGTTCAGCGTCTTAACCACTTGAGCCACTGCAGCTTCCAACATGAGATAGGTTGAGTCAATAAAGGAAGCCACGGCCCTCAGTTTGCAAGAGCAAGGCTGTTAACAGTAGGGTGTTCTGGAAGTCATTAATTCATAGAGACGCCATAAATCGGAAGTGACTTGACAGTGCTCAGTACGGAACCCGTAGTGGCTAGTCTGGGATTATAAACGTGTTGACGTGACTCATTTTTGTGCAAGTAATTTCAACGTTCACTTTCTGTAGATGTCTAGTACAGAAGAAGGTATTCTAGAGGGGGATTTATTTATTTTTTTGCCGTGCCGTGTGCCATCCATTTTCTGCATTTCAGTGAGAGTTCAAATGATTGAAGAAAGCAATCTCAGCCAGACTGTTTTTCAAGTCAGATTCCTCTAGTTACTATACCCACGTGTTGGCTTGTGCTGGCTCTCAGAAGCCCAGAGGAGGAAAGGTTGAAAAATACGGACTGCCTGGCGAGAGAGTACCTGTCTCTCTGTCCTTCTCCCACTGGTATTTCCTTTCTTGGGCCCCGCAGTGCTTTTTGAAGTAGAAAAGCCTCTTGGCATGCGTACATTGTGCTATCAGCTTGACACACGGTTTGTCAATATACCCATTCAGGGCAGATGTGCCGCACACAATGCCTCCTGTGTGATCACTGGAGAAGAGCTTCACAGTCGGATCCTCCTCTCTGTTTCCTCCACAAATAACTTGTGCAAGAGCAGAGTCGATTGGGAATTCTGCCCGCATTCCCCAGCAATGCTCCTTCAAGGCAGCCGGAGCTTCGGTTCAGCTTTGCCTTCATTCCAGAGATGCGTGCCCTTGAAGAATAGCCTCTAAATCATATCCTGCACAGAGTGGGTATGTGGCAACCAGATGGCATATTTGTATTTCAAATCAAGTACCTGCTTTGTCCTTGCTGCAGTCACTAAATGGGTCTCAATTGGGAAAATTAACTGTTACCAGATTACCAAGGATGTTCCATCTACAGCCTACCTGTACCCAACAACAGTTCTCCTATCTGGGTGCACTGGAGCAGAAGAGAACTGAGTTTTAATTTAGCAGTCACGATCAGGACCTGCCTGGGAACCAGCATCCACGCTGTGAGAGTTGCCTCAGAATATGAAGGGAAGCTAGGGCCCATGGATCCTGAGATATCTCTTGCCTTTAGATGTAGGTGCTTTCCACATGAGGATGGGTTTGTGTGGTTTCCCCATTGCTGCTCTGGCTGCTGGTATAACGCAGCAGTAATGGGGCTTTGCAGAGAGCAGGATTCCCTGCATGTCCCATGTCCCATGCCCCAGTCCCCTGTGGTGCCCCCTCCCCGGATTTTTCAAGTTTGTTTAAAGACTAGAAATTTTCATATCATTATAGTGTTATAAGTCCTACCGATTTCTCTCTAATAGGATTTCCAAGTTGTGTGTGTGTTTTTTAAGTAAGCTTCGTTCCAGAGATATAAGGGGAAAGGCATACCTCTTCAACAAAAGGGCTACAGGCTTTATGAACAAAAACTGAGAATTCAGAGAACCTGACCATGTGTTATAACCAGTGTTCCCTCTAAGCTGAGTGAGTGTGAGCTAGCTCACAGTTTTTTAGCCTCCAGCTCACACATTTTTGTCTTAGCTCGGGAAGGATGGCTCCAGAGCAAACTAATTTATGCAGTAGCCGGATCACTTGCTCACAACTTTAATGCCAGTAGCTCACAAAGTAGAATTTTTGCTCACAAGACTCCACAGCTTAGAGGGAGCATGGGTTATAACATTATAACACTATAATAATATGTTAGTTGCTGACCTTTTTAAAAAGGCGGTCGGGGGGGGGAATGGCCACCAAGGAGAAGTGAGGCAAGGAAAATGGCACTGATGTGCGTGGGACTGGGAAGATCAGGACTTTCCCGTCCAAACGGGTGCCACCTCGGCTTTGCGGCCATCTTTCCCAAAGCATGCAGCAAAGAACATTTCCGAAAGTTCACAGGGAAAATGGAGAAAACTCAGAAGATACACAGAAGCCCCACTTCCCAGTAACATCCAAGCCAGAGCAAACAACCCATGTGTAAGAGAATATAAGGGAGATCTGTAAATCTGACTGAAGAGGAAGAAGAAATCCAGCAACAGGCTGCGTTGTAAGCTCTGGGAATGCCGGGTGAAGTGTGTCATTTCCCAGGAGCCATTTTCTGTTTTTGCTTTTGGAGGGAGAATTGTTGCACCTGACAATATGACATCTTTCCATTCAATCTAATTTGCTTTTTCCAATTTGTTGCCTTACAGAGGTTCTGAACCTGGTAAATGACATGATTGATCATAATTAAGATGCAGTGAGTGAAATGCAGGTTAATTAGGTGGTTTCTCTTTCATCTAGCATGGTAAGACCTGCCTCTTAATTGATATAAATTAAGAACCAAAAGGGTAAAGAAGTCAGAATATGAGGGCCCAGTAGTTCTATATTGAAATTTAAAAACATAAATATTACCAAATATATAAAAACACATGTATTTATTACAAATTAGATAAAAACAAATGTAGGCCCAAATAGTAGCCTTAAGTCAGAATGAAATCATAGAATTATCTCAGACATAGACCATATGTGACCCTGACCAAACGCGTTTCAGCCAATTGACCTTCAGTGTGTTATTACACAATGACTCCAGAGAATACAATAATAATATAGTTATTGCTTAAAATTGGGCCAAGTTGAAATTATGCTGGAAGAAAAAGGGGAAAAAATCATTATTAAAATTAATACACTGTTATGAACATGACAAAAAGATGTGTCGAAAAGATATATAGTTACTTACTTATCATCAGTATCTGTGACCTAAAGGCAGACATATAATTCAGAGGCTTCATTTTAAATAACTTGCTGCCCTGGTGTAAGAAAAAGTTGCATTTGATGTTTCTCACTGAATTCATTGTTGTATGTTTCCTACCCCGCTATGCGCTTGCGTAGGTATGCAGGCAGAAACGTGGGAGCTTCTTCCCTGCCGCTTTCCTTATCACGGTGGCCTTGAATGTAGGCTTTGGGCTATTCTTGTGTAGCTGAGAATTTTCCAGTCCTGGGAAGGCAAGGGGAGGGGGGAGTAGTCTCCCGCTCATAAAGTATTTCTCCCGCCGGGAGTTCCCGCGCGAGTGCTCAAGTTCTATTTGCTAGGCGCTTCATTGCATCACACTATAAGTTAGCTTGCTTTGCTTTGCCCCCTATTCCTGACAATGACCTTCTACTGTGGGTTTATAGCAAGATAATCCAATAAACCTTTCTTTGTGCAAGAATGACTGGATCTACTTGATTTTCAAAACCTGACAGAAATTGTCAGGAATCATCATCATTCCCACTACCGTCAGTTTCCGCCGTCTACCAAGATGAGCGGAGCGGGTACGGGAGCCACGGGAGCAGCTGCGGCGGTTACCAGTCCAGGAGCCACAGGCGCAGCGACAGTATCAACTACTCCAGGGGCCACGGGGACTGCAGCGGCGACGGCCACTACAGGAGCCACAGGCGCAGCGGCGGCGGCCGCTACCTTAGGGGGCACGGTTCCTGTCACCACTGTGGCGGCTGCAGTGGTCACCCTCCCAACCACCACTATTGTGCCGGTGACTACCACCACAGTTTTGATCGCACCAGCATCACAATCGGGAGCCGGAGTGTTGACCCCGCCAGTACTAAGCACATTGGGGGTTCAGTACGCTCTCCCAGTCTATAGCCCGGCCGGGCACCTGCCGTCTCAAGGAGGAGCGCTTCCCCGAACCTATGTGCCCGGAGTCCCAACGCCATGGGATAAAGGGGTGACCTATCGTAGGTCACGCGATTGGTCAAAGAACCTGTTGGATACTACCCAGTCGACATGGACTTTGCCGGGGAGCCAAAGCCGAGACAGTTTGATTGATCCCAGAGGCAGTTTTGGACTTCCCCAGGGGAGAGTACCTCGAGGCTCTCCCAGAACTGGGTCGGGGCCAGATACCGACGCTCGCATGGACTCTATCCAAGAGGACACCCGACGTCTGGTGAAGGACATGAGCAAGCTAATGCAATCCCTACCACAGATGATGGACCAAGCTATTCGGGCGCATCCGCTGACACAGCCTAGACCAGCACCAGCCCCGGCGCCACCGTTGATACCGGGACGACCACCTCCTCCTCCTCCGGGCCCGAGGCCAGGCCAACCAGCACCTCCGGGTCCAGGACCGGCTCAACCAGCACCTCCGGGTCCAGGACCGGGCCAGCCGGCACCAGCTCCGCCTCCACCAGTCGGGCCAGCACCAGGTCCAGGGCCAGGCCAACCAGGGCCACTCCAGCCGCCTGCTGCACCTCCGCCCCAACCACCGGCTCCAGTCCCTCTTATGCAGCCGATCCCGGTTATGGCTCAGGCCCCCCAGTAATCCGACCTAAGGATATGCTTGAAATCACATTTGATGGAGATCCAGAGACTGTGTCTTTTTTCATATTGCAAGTCGGAAAATTTGTCCAAAGATGGGGCCATGTTTTCCCAGATGAAGAACAGCAGGTGGAGTTTATCGCGTCCAGATTCCGAGGGAGTGCGACAAGCTGGTATGTTGCTCTCCATGATCTGGAGGCTGCGGAGCTGGGGAATGTAGATGACTTCATGTGGGCTTTGAGAAACCGCTTCGAGGATTCGGGGGCGGCGGAAAAGGCAGAAGCTTTCCTTCGTACCTTCAGACAAGGTAAACTCTCAGTGCGAGAGTATTCCAGGGAGTTTCAAAGGCATGCTGTGAAAATTCGGGATTGGACTGATGCGGTTCTGGCCCAACAATATCGAATGGGTCTAGCAGTAGACATCCGCAATAACATCCTCAGCTCTCAGCAGCCTCGCACCCTCCAAGGTTGGATGGAGGAAGCCGAGAAGGCCGAGAGTCGTCTACGCATGATGAAACTGGACTCATCGTTCGGTTACCAGCGTCCGAGTTCGACGGCGGGCCAAGCCAAGTCCAAACCGGCAACCACCCCAAGTGGAATGAGGGATCAGCGTATGCGGCAGGGACTCTGCCTGCGGTGTGGGGAAAAGGGACACTTTGCAGCTGCTTGCCCGAAAGGAGACCCCAATCGGGCCCTACAACAAGAAGAACCCAGAAGATGGATGAACCCCACCCCGAAGAAAGGCACAGCAAAACCACGCAACCCACGGGCCCTTTTCGCGGGGCCGGACCAACTGGATAACTTCTTGCTGGAGGAAGAGAATGAGGTGCAGGGAAATGAAATGGTCCTGTTTGTGAATGGCGCTACACAACAGGACCCAACACCTGAGGCGCCTAAACTGGTGAGCAATTACCCCTCTCTCTTCTTTGTGACTGTCCTAGTAATGAACCCAGCAATGATGACCCACATTCGGGTTCGAGCCCTCATTGACTCGGGGTGTGGGAGGGACCTCATAAACCCGTCTATGGTGGTGGGGCTGGAGGCAGCCGTGGTCAACTTGAAAGACCCAATAACTTTTACACAGATGGATGGGTCTCCAATGAAAGAACCATGCCGATTTGAGACTGTCCCATTAAGAATAGGCATTGGTGCCCACTGGGAGCTACGTTCATTTGTGATAGCTCCTCAAGCCCAATTTCCCTTAGTATTGGGTAGCCCTTGGTTGCATGGACACAACCCTTACATTCTATGGGAAGAGGGGGATGTTCAATTTATCTCACCGAAATGTGCAGAACACAAATGGGACCCAGGGTGGGGGAACCTTCCCTGCAATGAACCTCCACGCGCTTGCTTAGCAATGGAGGACCTGAACCGCATCCCTAGGGATTACCAGTATTTGACTAGAGTTTTTGAGGAGGAGGAGGCGGATGAACTACCCCCCATCGCAACTCTGACTGTGCTATTGAAATTCTTCCGGGGCAGAAATTGCCAAAAGGGAAAATTTATGCCATGAGTCCTGGTGAGAAGCAAGAACTGCGCCGCTTTATTGATAAAAATCTGGCTCGTGGATTTATCAGGCCAGCGTCGTCCCCGTTCGCAGCACCTGTATTGTTTTGTAAAAAGAAAGATGGGGGCTCAGACTCTGCACGGATTACCGGGGTCTTAACGCAGTGTCTGCAACCAATGCCTACCCAATGCCCCTCATCAAAGACTTATTGGCAGAGGTGGCAAAAGGGAAAGTGTTCTCTAAACTGGATTTGAGAGATGCCTATTTTCGAGTTCGCATCAGAGAAGGGGATGAGTACAAAACTGCATTTAATACCCCGCTGGGGCAATTTGAATATCGGGTGATGCCATTCGGTTTACAAGGGGCACCAGGGGTCTTCATGAACTTAATCAATGAGGTCCTACACCCCTACTTATTCAAGGGGGTGGTCGTTTACTTGGATGATATCTTGGTCTATACCCCAGACCTAAAATCCCACACCATACTCATGCGAAAAGTACTGGAAAGGCTTTTAGACAACAAACTATTCGTGAAACTGTCAAAGTGTGAATTTCATCAGGAATGTATTGACTTTCTGGGGTACCGCATATCCTCTGAGGGGTTGGAAATGGACCCAAAGAAGGTCCAGGATGTTGTAATGTGGGAGCCCCCAAAAACCAGACGACAGCTCCAAAGTTTTCTCGGTTTCGCCAACTTTTACCGTCAATTCTTACCCCATTTTGCCCAAGTTGCCCTTCCCCTTACCGAACTTCTAAAGACTAAGGGGAAGGGATCCAAGGCTTCAATGCCGGGGGCCCCTTTGAACTGGACGCCTCAGTGTCAATATGCATTTGATCAATTAAAACGGCTGTTCACGTCTGAGCCAATACTAGCACACCCCGATGAGACAAAGAAATTTGTGGTCCAAGTTGACGCATCAGATACTGCTATGGGTGGGGTGATTTTACAAGAGAACGCGCAGGGACAGCTACAACCCCTAGCTTATGTATCAAGAAAATTCAATGATACCGAAAGGTTCTGGCCCATTTGGGATAAGGAAGCTGCATCTATACGTTTAGCATTAATCACATGGAGACACTGGTTAGAGGGTTCCCAAGTACCGTTTGAAATATGGACTGATCATAAAAACCTTGAGGTACTGCGGAAACCCCGAAATTTAAATGCTAAACAATTTAGGTGGGCTGAGTTCTTCTCCAAGTTTCAATTTACTCTTCACCACTTTCCAGGGAAGGCTAATCACCTGGCGGATGCTCTTTCCCGTCTTCCCCAACATTTCAGTAAGAGGGTGGAGGTACAAGAGTCTATGTTTACCCCAGAACAACTGGTTGGTGCAGTTGTAACCCGCAAAGCCAAACGAACCTCAGAGAATCTTATCCAAACCTTACCCTGGGAGAAACAATTTCTCACTGACATCACCCCGCAAGAAACAAGTGAGTTGCAAGGCAGGGATGATGTGAGATGTGATCCAAACGGTTGCTGGTTTAAGGGGAATAAGATGTTTGTCCCTGCAGCCACTCGATCCCAAATGTTGCAAACAGTTCATGACTCAAAATCTGCAGGGCACTTCGGATATGTGAAATCCTTAAAACTTCTGCAGCGTGGGTTCTGGTGGCCCCGAATGAAACAGGATCTATCACTCTATATACAGTCATGCCCAACATGCAACCGTTGTAAAAACCGACCGGGGAAACCTCCAGGTCTCCTACAGCCTCTCCCCACCCCGACCCGACCCTGGGAAGTAATTTCGATGGACTTTATCACTGATCTTCCCCCTTCTAGACAGATGACAGTCATTTGGGTGGTGGTAGACTTGTTCTCAAAGCAAGCGCATTTTATACCGTTCCCCGGGTTGCCAACTGCCAAGGCTTTGGCTAAGGCATTCCTTCAACACATTGCCAGACTACATACATTACCACTGAAAATAATATCCGATAGGGGAAGTCAATTTGTTTCTAAATTGTGGTCGGAATTAATGACCCTCATGGGTATTGAACGTGCTCTCAGTACTGCCTATCACCCTGAAACTGATGGGCAAACGGAGAGAGTAAACCAGACATTGGAGCAATACCTGAGATGTTTTTCTAATTATCAACAAGACAATTGGGTTGATTTACTGCCATTAGCGGAGTTTGCATACAACAATTCATGGCACGCTTCAACGAAGATGTCACCATTCAAAGCGGCCATGGGTTATGACAGCCCCCTCTCCCCTTCTTGCAACCGGGGGAAGGGGTGGGGAAAGCTTCAGTATGGTGTAAAACTTTTCGCGAGTCTTGGCCCCTAATTATTGAGACTTTGAATGAAGCCAAGGCACAGTACAAGAAACAAGCAGATAAAAAAAGGGCAGGGGGATGGAATCTGAAACCAGGGGACTCTGTCTATCTATCTACGAAAAACTTAAAGTTGCAGCAACAGTCCAGAAAACTGGCTTGGAAATTTATTGGTCCTTTCAAGGTGTTAAGATGTATAAATCCAGTGACTGTTCAGCTAGATCTGCCTAAGTCTCTTAAAGCTATACATCCAATTTTCCATTACAGCCTCCTCAAACCTGCGTTACCCCCGACTAAATGGCAAACTACGATGCCGGAGCCTCCCCCCTCTGATGATTGATGATGAGGAACACTACGAGATTGCGGATATCCTTGACTCTAAGATTTTACGTGGACAACTTTTGTACCTGATCCAATGGGTACATTTCGGGCCCCAACATAAAGAATGGGTGAAAGTTTCAGATATCAATGCACCTGAACACTTGCGAAACTTTCACAATCGATACCCTCACAAACCCGGGGGCCCACGTTCTCTCCTTCCTAAGTGGCGGGTGGGTGGTGTTTTGGGAAGGGCAGAATGTAAGAAAAAGTTGCATTTGATGTTTCTCACTGAATTCATTGTTGTATGTTTCCTACCCCGCTATGCGCTTGCGTAGGTATGCAGGCAGAAACGTGGGAGCTTCTTCCCTGCCGCTTTCCTTATCACGGTGGCCTTGAATGTAGGCTTTGGGCTATTCTTGTGTAGCTGAGAATTTTCCAGTCCTGGGAAGGCAAGGGGAGGGGGGAGTAGTCTCCCGCTCATAAAGTATTTCTCCCGCCGGGAGTTCCCGCGCGAGTGCTCAAGTTCTATTTGCTAGGCGCTTCATTGCATCACACTATAAGTTAGCTTGCTTTGCTTTGCCCCCTATTCCTGACAATGACCTTCTACTGTGGGTTTATAGCAAGATAATCCAATAAACCTTTCTTTGTGCAAGAATGACTGGATCTACTTGATTTTCAAAACCTGACACCTGGTGAGGCACACGTGTCTTGAATGGTAATTCAGTTGTGTATCTAAAAAGTATTCAAGGATATTCTGATGAAGACAATTTAAAAAACTATGGAGAAGAACTCAAATAATATGGACTAATTAAAATCAAATAATAATACATATCCATAGAATCCTCTCCTGATCATCTCAAAAAATTTAGATGCACTCTGGTGCTGAGGCAGAGCTCTTTTTGTAGCAGAAACTCCTTTGCATATTAGGCAACACACCCCTAATGTAGCCAATCCTCCAAGCGCTTACAGTAGCCCCTGTAAGAAGAGCTCTGTAAGCTCTTAGAGGATTGGCTGCATTAGGGGTGTGTCACCTAATATGCAAAGGAGTTCCTGCTACAGAAAGAGCCCTGGGGCCCAAGAGTATGTAATAGTGTATAGTGCAAAGTGTCCTACCCCTTATATGTCGGGCAAGGGGATGATGCAATCAAAATGGAAAACACACTTTGTGCATGTGACCAGCCACGGGTTACAGGAGGGATGGGAGGAAGAGAGAAAATTAAAATGTGTTAATAAATACCAACATTACTTCACAGAATAGATTAATACTGTAAGGACAACATTTTGTCAAACACATAACCAGTCTACTTCCTCATTAAGGCCGCATGGAGACAGAGTATTCAGTGGTAAAGTGGGGATTTTATTTTATTTTATTTTTATTTATTACATTTATACCACGGCCAGCTCAGGGCGGCTTACAGCAGCATAAAACAATGATAAATAGTATAATCTTAAAACCATATAACAATCACAACGTTAAAAGGTGCTAGCAATAATAGTCCATTAAAGAGATAACAATTTAACATTACATCTGAGATGGTGGTCAGACTTCTGTGCCATCCTAGTGGTCAATCCCAATCGTTGTACGGATGGCTCAGGCTGCTTTAAGAATTTCAGGGGACAGGGTACTCTCCCCCAGGGTGGCTCCTAATTGAACGCCTGGTGGAAGAGCTCTGTCTTGCAGGCCCTGCGGAACTGCATAAAGTCCCTCAGGGCCCTGATCTCCTCCAGGAGCTTGTTCCACAAGAGCAGAGCCACCTCCGAGAACGCCCTGACCCTGGTTGTGGCTAGCCTGGCATCCTTTGGTCCAGGCAGGGTGAGTTGGTGTTGAGACCCTGATCGCAGTGCTCTCTTTTAACCGACATCTCCAAGATCCTACTCCAACACCATTACACCACAGTTGGGCCACCAGGCTTCTGGTGAGGGAGTCCCTGCCCCTGAGTCCCTTTGCCCACAGCCACTCAGAGTGGCTGTGGGAGAAAAGTAAAAAAAAACCATTTTCATGTTCTTCCTGGAAGTTCTTACTGGAAGTGACCAAGAGCAGCTCTAGGAATCACCAGAAGCTTTATGGTTTCATCATGGAGTTTCCAGCAATTTTTAGAGCTACCCTTTGTCACTTCTGGTTTTTTTAAGGAAATCAGAAGTGATATAGTGCTGCATGCAGCACGGTGGCCTCCACAGCCTCACCCACCCACATGTTGTTAGATGTTACTTGGCAAAACTACACCACAGTGGCTCTTCCATTCCTTTCAGTAATACAGCCTTTAAAGACTCAATAGCCTTACCAGCTAAAGTTTGGCAGTCATACAGGCAACCCCCCCAAGTTGGCAATCCGCTTTTGCATTTGTTTGATAGCAGCAGTGTACATTTGTTCTCCTTATTACGTTGACTTCAAGTGAAATTTAAACAAAAGCTGCATGATCTTGAAGCATGATGGTTGACTGTTTTTTTTGTCTGTTTGTTTTCTTACAGGATGAGGCAGATCATGAAGAGAACGCACACGGTGTCCGATTCTCCAATGTCCATCACGCTGGCTATAGTTGAATCAGATTCAACAATAGTCTACTATAAGCTGACGGACGGTTTTGTCATGCCCGACCCTCCTGACGATACGGAAGACGTGGACAATAAACAGTGGAGGAAAAAAAGAAAGAGGCTTTTGAGATGAGAGAGCCCCAGCCAGTCTAAAAATGTGATATATATGTGAATGGGAGAAAAGGTGCATTAGGGTTCAACATCTGCTTTGCAAATCCTTGCTAAGTCTTGAGAACTGGCGAGACACTGGAAAAGCATATTTTGCAAATAAAAAAATGGGACTTCAAAGAGGTCATGGACCAGTTCAAGAATCTATCCTCTCCTCCTCATTAAGTCTAGGCGGGTGAGGTTGTATTTGCAGACAAGTTACTGAAGCAGAAGGAATTTGCTAGCCTTTGTTCCTGGCTCAATAATTGTCCCTTAGGTACCAAACAGGACTTAATTTTATAAAGGCGTCTGCTTCTTTTAGTAGTTTTCCCCCACGCATTTTATTTTAAAGCATTCATAGCACCTGTTTGGGGGGGGGGTTGGACAATGTTTGCTCGAGTTTGTACTCCAAAGCGGACATGCCACCCCCTTCCCTTTTTGGTACAGATGTGCTGCAGCTGGGAAAAAAAGATGACATCACTCTTCTGCTGACCCTGAAGCTCCAAAAAGCATGGTCTAACCCAGTGGACCAAAGCTGAATTTATTAATCATCACAGTACTTTTATATAGCACATTTTAAAGGTTCACAGGACTCCATCTACAGTTCTCTACAACAAGCCTGTAAAGTGAGGTGGTGCAATCATCACTGCACTTCGATTGAGGATACTGAATGGCAGCACCATGTTTAGGGTCATAGCATGACCCTAGGCTAGAGTTCACAGCTCACAGTTGTAAGCTCAGGCTACACAAAGTGTGCAACTATACGTAATGGCAAGGCAATGGCCCTTTTCAAATAGGAAAGCTACTCGAGGGAATAATGGGTATACAGATGTGGTTGGGGAAGAAGAATCTAAACCACCATTTTCCAACTGCTCACAGCAGAGGAGCTGTGGGTCAGTGGTGGAGCCTCTGCAGTGCATGCAGAGGGTTCCAGGTTCAGTTCTGCAGCATCTCCAGTTAAAAAGGATCCGGCGGTAGGTGATGCAAATGACATTTGCCTGAGACTCTGGAGAGAGTCACTGCCAGTCAGAGTAGACAGTACGGAGCTTGATAGGCCAAGGGTCTGTTTAGGAAGCCCTCTAGCCACGACCCTCAGCATGTCAACGGAGCAGAGAGGGAGAAAACCGCCCCTGCCTCCTTGTGATCACCAGCTCATGAGCACAAGGCAGTGTTGACATATGCATTCCTTCCCCATGAATGACAAGATTCAAAGTGTCCCTCATCACAGGGAGGGTGCATGCATAGCCATCATGCTAACTGATTGCCAACCTCTAGGCACCACCTGGAGATCTCCTGCTATTACAATTGATCTCCAGATAACCAAAATCAGTTCCCCTGGAGAAAATGGGTACTTTGAAGGAAGGACTCTATGGTTTTATACCCCGCTGAGGTCCCTCCTCCTGGGCTCCATGCCCCAAATCTCCAGGTATTTCCCAACCCAGAGCTGGCAACCCTATGAGCTGACTATCACATGGAGGGGGTGGGTGGGACAGTGTGTTCTTGCCCCCTTTCCCTCTCCACATGTTTTCTCAACATGTGCAGGGCTAGTTCAGTCGTGAATGAAATGGTTCAGTAACTCCTAGAGACCATTTCTGGATCTACTAGACGTCTGCTACATGTTTGAATAAAGAAGATGCCAGCACCATGTGTTCACTTTTCCTCCTAAACCTATCATTTTAAGCTCCTGGTTGATAACTGAATTCTGACTGGAGTTCTATTTTGACTTGAGTGAAGCCTGGGAGCCCTTCGGCCCTGCCCAGCCCACAGCCACAGAAGCAAGGGACTGTTTAACCCTTTTTCTTTGTTTAACCCTTTTTCTGCCCAGAAACTTGGGTAGATTACTCCCCTTGTTATGCGTTTCAGCTGTGGACTTTGAGACAGGGACTTTGATCAAGTCTGAGGCCTGACTTAGGCAGGCAGAAGAATGAGGTGATAGAATATTGAGGAGGTAGAATGGAATGCTCCGCTTTGGGGGATGATAGATTCCAGCTTTGAACGTTATCACATACAGAAACCTCCATGCCAGTAGAAAGCTGGCATAGCAGGTAGAGAGCTTGACTCCCTGTCTTTGCTTGACTTGATGGTTTTCGTTTTGCGAAGGGAAACATCCCAAAATGTGACCTGCAGCCTCATATGTTGTGTTCCACTTTACTACCTCATCGAGGCTAGTGGGTCTCAAACTGTTGGTCAGGATCCAAAAGCAGGCAGTGATTTTCTCATAGCCAGGTTGTGAAGGTAGAGGAGAAAGCACAGTGATCCAAGGGAAGAGGCTCTGAGAGGCTTGATGGCCATTTCAGGTTTGCCCCCACATAATGTGTGAAATGGGGACGGAATACAGCCTGTTACTCAGTAATGCTAAATGTGAAAAATATGAACTCGTTCAGTGTTAAATACCGTGGAAGCTCGCTGGGTGACCTTGGGCCAGCCATACTCTCTCAGCCTAACCTACCTCACAGGGTTGTTGTGAGAGTAAAATAGAGAAGGACGAGAGGAAAAAGGCTGGGTACAAATAAACTAAATAAATAATAAAAATAAGGGGGGTCTTTCATACAGAAGTTCAGGTGCTAACCTGCAAGGTTTTGTCCTGTGAGCTTCCTCACCTCTGAGTTTTCCGGTGGTTGTCTTCCTGACACTTCCTCATCCATTTCTCTATGCTCTTTCAAACCACCTACGATCCAGTTTGAGAGAGCACAGAGAAACAACAAAGAACCCACAGGAGGAGAACAGACAACAAGGAGGACATGAGGAAGCTCAGTGTGTGTGGGGGAAACACTGTTGCAAGTCGACAACCAAACTGTGGGGAAACCTCTGTGAAAAGACGCCTTGTGTGAGATCCCTGCGTTTTATGAGGGGAAAAGAAGTATGGAATTTACTGTGCAAGTCAGTCCCAAAAAGGCCAGTAAATTTAGAAGGTTCCATGACGGCCCTCAGCCATTCTCGGGCCTCAGTTTGTGTGGAAGAAAGTAGTACAATGATGGATAAGGTTCCAGTTGCCTATCCAAACCCTAAACTGTACCCTGATTTGGTCTCTCTTTGTTACGTGGTACACTAACCACACGTGTAAATTTCAGGCTGACCAAGGCATGGAGTCCAGGGGGCACTTTTTCAGAGTCTCATTATTATCCTTGTTTCTCCAGTACTAAGTATCCTAGAGGATATCAAGAGTGTTGGATGCATCCACAGCTTATCATATTTCACCCTCTAAGAGTAAGGGTTGCCAATAGGCTTGGAGAAAAATGTCCTATCCCTTTAACAGAGGCTTAATGGGATGTTATTTATTTCCATGGCTGCGTTCAGACGGCCAGTCAATCGCGCCATGAGCCCTCCTAAAATTTTATCCCGATTTTTTTAATCCAGCCTAGCACGACCAGACGCCCCCTATGAAATAGCCTCACCGCGCGTTGTTCCCGCCGTGATTTGTCTACACGGCATCCACCGAGGATTTAAAAAAAAAAGTTTTGTACATTCGCATAGGCAAGGCTGCGCCTCCTTGGAGAACTGAGGCGATCGCGGAGGGTTTTCAGCAAAGTCCCGGTCCTCCCCCTTGCCATTGCCATCAATGGAGGGACTATTTTGCAAGTTAGAACAGTCCTTCCCCCTCCATCTCCCATCGCGGTAACATCTTGTCCCTAAAAGAAATAAGCATGAATATTACATTCCTCGTAGCGCTTATCGCTGAATGCGTTTCCTCGTTAAAGCGCACATGGGGTTTCAATTTTTTAAAATCGCGCCTCCGTCGGCTCGGTCTGACGTCAGACCGAGCCGACGGGAGCATCGCGCGCTAATGGAGTGACCAGACGGAAGAAAGTCTGCAGTTGTTGCGCGGGTAAGCGAAAACCCTACATTGAAACTACTACTTTTTAAATCAGGATTGGAGGCGCAGCAGAACGGGATGCCTATGGGACCGGAATATTTCGCAGATGTTTCTGTCTGGTCGTGCATTTTTGATCCGCAAGGGAGTCGTTCCTATGGCAGATCAAAAGATCCGTCTGAACACACCCCATGCCATGAAAAGCTTCAGCTGCTTATTTCCACATATTAAGCCTCTATTAAAGGGACAGGAGTTTGTTTTCCAGGCCTGACAGCAACCCTGTCTAAAGGTAGTTCTTTCAAAACATATCTTGAAGTTTCTTGCTGTTCTCTTCCCCCCCACCTCCCCGATTCTCTCTTGGAAGCAGTATATACAATTTGTGTTTTTAAAAAAATTCCATTAAAAAGGTTCTCCAGTGACCAAGGACCACACAGGCATATTTTCAAGCACAAAGACTTCTTATTTTACGAGCTCAGGAATGGGAGGTGATCCAAAGGAAGGCTTGGGGCTAAGGGACTGGAATATACAGTTTTCTCAGCTGTGTGAATATGAGTTTGGTGTGGCCAGTGAGACAATAGCAGCGAGGTCTAGTTCAAGAGCAGGCAAGTCAGTTTAGATATCTGCAGAAAGACCTTTTTTCCTGTTCACTGGATCATATTAAAAAATCCCAGCTGTCATTTTAATGCAATTTTTCAATTTTCTCAGTGCAGAGAAGTATTAAAATACACAGTAGAAAACCTGCCCTGGTGTGATTCCCCCCAAAGTTAAATGTGTGGCTGATCCTTGTGGATATTTGTAGCCTCCCCTCACTTTGAACTTGCCATGTAACAGGAGATAACATTCCCTCAGTTTTATAACAGAATGTTACTGGGGACTAGGGTTGCCAGCTCTGGGTTGGGAAATACCTGGAGATTTTGGGGGTGGAGCCTCAGGAGGGCAGGGCTTGGTGAGGGAGGGACTTCAACAGGGCATAATGCCATCCAGTCCACCTTCCAAAGCAGCCATTTTCTCCAGGTGAACTGATTTCTGTCAACTGGGGATCAGTTGTAATCCCAGGAGATCCCCAGCTACCAGCTGGAGGTTGTAATAGCTGGAGATCTCCAGCCACCACTGGGAAGTTGACAATGCTAGGGGGGACTTAATCCCCAAAGACTTAAAGGGTAAATCTATCATCAGGGCTGGTTGGCTGCACAAGCCACATAAGCAGATCGTTGGGGGTGGTATAATGAAGGGTCATCGTCACCCCCCTGAAAAGAGGCGTGCTGTCCCTTTGATAGCATCTACCTCCTTTACTGTACTTCTCTAGGAAGGGAAGGTCTGGCCAGCTCTGTAGGACTCCTCTATGCTTTTTAAAGCAGCACTCTCCCTTTCGCACTATATCTGGATTGATGGTAAGGAAAACTGGCCCCTTTAATTTGAAATCAAATTGGGTTGTATGGATAACATTTCCTCCCATTGTTGGTCACATGACTAAGGTCATAAGGGGCCTAAAGAAACTGGTATAAAATAAATGCACCCTGCCTTCATCCCAGTAAGTTCAGCTTTAAATGTAAAGCATTTACTCATGGATTCTTCTAATGCCAGCGCACTCCAATTGAGGTCGTGGAGAACTGCCATGGCAGTGAGGAGGAGGAGAGGTCTCTGGGGTAAGGGAAGGTTTCCTTCATTCCTGTATACACGCTTTTATGTTTGCATTGAAACCTGTTTTTTTTAAAAAATGAAATTGCCTTCTTTCCCCTTTTTGTTTTAAAAATGCATCAGCCTGTCCCTGGTGTATTCAGGCAGGGAAGAAAGGGTTGCCAGCTCAGGGAGAATTTATGGGTGGAGCCTGGGGAGGGACCTCCGCAGTGTATAGCGCCATAAATTGCATTCTCCAAAGTGGTAATTTTCTCCAGGAGTACTGATCTTGGTCATCTGGAGATCAATTGTAATAGTTGGAGGCCTCCAGGTACCACTTGGAGGCTGAAGTCCAAACAAAACATCTGTGACAAAAATAACAAAGCGTCAATAAAGATATAGATGTGAAATTGTTTACTATAATAATTATCATTCTGTGGAGAACTCTCTTCTTTTATCGCTCACATGCAATGAATTTTGTGCAATAAAAATATCTGTTTCACAAGGATTGCTTTATCTGAGTGTGTAGTAATTAAAATTCTTATTTCCACTTATTAACTCTTGAAATGACTCATTGTGAACACCTTGGGTTCGAATATCAGACAGTCAACATGGGATGTTTATCTGAAGAGTTTTGTTTTGTTTGTTTGGACTTCCATCTCCTCCCGTGATCTCTCACTTTTGGCTTCAACCACATGGAGGTTGGGAAGCCTAGGGAAGGGTGTTCTATGCATACTCAGAGGTTTTATGTCAAGACTCAGACCTAGTGCTCAGCTTCACTGAGATTTTGGCACAAAGTAATCCCAGAGGGGTAGCCATGTTAAGTCTGTTTCAGCAAAACCAAAAAGACACCCTCAGAGACGGAGAGATCTATTGTGGCGTAAGCGTTCAAAAGGCCAGGATGTTTTTCTCCAAATGGCAACTCTGTCATGGTTAGATTCTGTTTCTTCAGATACATGCATTATAGCTGAACACATGGGTATAGAGGGGGAATATGAACTCTGGGGCCTGGCCCTGAAATGCAAGAGATTGTTTGGAGTGCTTTTAAGCAAAATTCAAAAATACAGTCACCATTCATAACAGCCACAATGGGTGGAAATGCAGTCACCCTCATTATATGAATCTAATTTAACACCAGTACTAGATGTGAAATGTGTTGTCTTCTGTTTAATCTCTGGTTAATGGATAATACAAGAAATAGTGCTTTGCTTGGGGTGACAGAAAGATTATCTTGAAATAGCCCTTGATTATGACCTATTAAACGCTGACTTCTCCAGCTGAAATTGAAGCGATTCCTGGAAAGCATCCTCAGCATCTCTTCTTGCGGTATAGTTAGTCCTTAATTAAGGGAGCCTGGTAGAACTACCACTCTGTTCGTTGAGGGCTTTTGTTCTAAAGAAAAGGACAGAGATGAAAAACTGAGGATGGGGAAAGAACAGGAAAAATAAAGCCGTGAGTGAGAAAGAGGGGGAAAGGGAACAGATGGACTTATTTGTTTTTAGAAAAATTTAAAGGCTCTCCTGTTGATAACTTGGGTCTGGCAGATTGCTTCGGATTGGGGATGGGCTGATTTGTCTTGCTCAACATCCTGCTGTTATTACTAGCGCTCTATGAAGTGGTAGAAACTATTATCAAGGTGCAGCTGACTCAGAGCAAACTGGTAGGGGTTTCAAGGCAAGAGAGGATTTGCCTGCCTCTGCATAGCAACCCTGGACTTACTAGATACTAACCAGGGCTGATGGCAATGCTCCCTCTAGGCTATGGAGTCTTGTGAGCAAAAATTCCACTTTGTGAGCTATTGGCATTAAAGTTGTGGGTGAGGGATTTGGCTACTGCATCAATTAGTTTGCTCTGGAGCCATCCTGCCTGAGCTAAGATAAAAATCTGTGAGCCGGAGGCTAAAAAACTGTGAGCGAGCTCACACTAAGTCCATCAGTGGTTATTAGCCACAAGGTATAGATGGGAACTCTCAGTCTGGGGCAGTGATGCTCTGTATTCTTGGTGCTGGGGGGGGGCAGCAGTGGGAGGGCTTCTGGTGCTCTGGTCCCACTGCTGGACCTCCTGATGGCACCTGGTATTTTTGGCCACTATGTGGCAGAGTGTTGGACTAGATGGGCCATTGGCCTGATTCAGCATTGGCTTCTCTTATGTTCTTATGTAACTCAGCTTAGAGGGAACACTGGCTGATGTTGCTTGGTTTCTGAAATTTGACAAACTTGGGTTACCCTGGGCCATCCAAGTTGGAGTGGTGGTCTGTATGTGTACTTTAACTTTACCAAGTAAGAATTCCTGCGCAGGAAGTCTTAACAAATTGTCGGGTAGCCCCGCCATGGTGTTTCGTTCTGCTTTTGGGATGTGCTCCGTGTGCAGCTGCTGCGCTTGCTTTGCCTGTCTTATGGGCTCCTCGGCCTTGAACGCTCCTTTCTCTAGGCGCGGAGTCTCTGCTATCTCCCGTGCACTTCTGAACTGTTACACACTTCCCCACGCTTAATGATGATTTCTTATTGGCCTCCAGGTGTCAGGGAGTACCATATGAACCCACTATAATTGTCTTAGCCATTTTGTATGCCTCATTTCTGACTCTGTTTATAGTAACTTCATCTCGACTGATCAATAAAGCTGAACCTACTTAAGAACCTGCTGTTGGTGCTGCGTTATTGAAGTGCCCGACACAAATAACACATCGCTGACTGGTATTCAGTGATCCTGGCTATGCACCTTGATGTAATTGCCTTGCTGGATCAGATCAGGGTCTGGATCATTTTGCAAACATCCCAGCAACCAGATGATCCACTATAAATTAGCCCAGGGTCTGCAGCTGGGCGACAGTTCATTTTCTGCCTACCCCTGCCTTAAAGTCCCCTTTGTATTGTCAACCTGGGTGGCTATAATGGTAAAAAATGAAACTTCAGTGCAGGCTTTATGGTGTAGGGTTTCTAATACACATCTAACTGTTTTGAGTACAAAACCAGAGACATTTGTGCTTCCTTTCTTGGCATAATTCTCCTGATGTGAAAGGGTGTTTATCTTGTGCATGTGGTACTGATAATGCATCTACATAACTTGGTGGAGATCAGTTTAAATTGTCTTACCTCTTCCCAAGAGACAGTGCTTAAGTTATAGTGTATTAAAAAAAGAAACTCCCCCACACTTCAGCCACCTGTAATCTCAGTGAGTTATGGACTCAGCTGCTAAGTCCATAAAATAAAACTCCCACTGCATTCAGCTGCAGAGTGGTAGTTAAACTGGCCTTGTATAAGCTGGAGAAAAGAGAGTTTGCATCTTTTTAAAATAAAGAATGCAGCACGATCTTAAACAGTGGTGGATTTACATGTTTGTTGCATGCCTACAGATTATTGCATTTCCCTTGATTTTGGGGAAATACTTGACGTCTCTAGCTGGCTGCAAATCTGCCACCTTGTGTTGCTTCTTTCATTTCCCCTCTAGTTTGTTGGTTGCATAGAAAAAGGTGACATCAGACTGGTGGCAGCTTCTTAAAGCTCCTACGAACTGCAGTTCCAAATCATAATCCACTGGACTATTTTATGCATGAAGTGCTCTCACGACAAACGCACCAAGCATCTAGCAAAGGGCTGTGGGTTAATGACAGAACATCTGCTTTGTCTGCTGGGGTCCTGGGTTCAATCTCCAGCATCTCCTGTTAAAATGAGCAGGTAGTAGTTAATGTAAAAGACCTCTTCCCGAGAGCCATTACTGTCTCAGTAGGCAATACTGACCTCGATAGTGTTGGATTCTCTGGACTAGGTACTGCCAGGGAACCATGAAAAAATAGCAGAGTGCTCAAAGGCTAAAACGCAGCAGAGCTTGGGGCTTGTTGTTGCAACAGGCTTACAAAGTCACACGGAGTCAGCAGTCAGTTCTAAAAACTAATAAGTAACATTTATTAAAGGAAATACATGATTGAGAGTGCAGGTAAGAGATAGATCCAGATTGCCTATTCTAACTAGCTAGATGGTGTTGGATGCTGGATGCATGTCCAGCCTCCATGATGCAAGATGGAGAGGTCAAGCACCTTCTTTGTGCATGGAGGAGAGAGAGAAGAGAGTGTAGGAGTGGAAGCAGAGGAAATTGCCCCTAGAGTAGCATTCTACTTCAAAGAAAAGAAGAAGAAGAAGGAGATTGGATTTATACCCCGCCCTTCACTGCCCAAAGATGTCTCAGAGTGGCTTACAAACTCCTTTCCCTTCCCCTCCCCAAAATAGACACCCTGTGAGGTAGGTGGGGCTGAGAGAACTTCTTTTTTTTTTTAAATACAATTTATTATTGGATATATCACATGTTCATACAATTTAAACAAACCAATACATATCCATTTTTCTTTCTCCCTCTCCCCCCAAACAAGGCTTCCCGCACTGCTCCAACCCCTTGATATTTCTCTTATACAATTACATTTACTACTAAACATATTTCTTTTACTAATGGTAACAATTCAAAGATCTGAGTCTCTTTCCACTTCTCCTCAATAGCTGTCAAAACAAATCAAACCACGTTTTACATCCCAATTCTTCAGCAAGTATTCTTGAAAGTCTTTCCAGTCTCTGAAAAAGGTTTCGTCTTCTTCATTGTTTAATTTTCTTGTTAATTTGTCCATTTCTGCCATAAACAACGTCTTTTAATCCATTCCCATGTTTCAGGTACTTTATCTTGTTTCCAACATTGAGCAAAAGTCAGTCTAGCTGCTGTAATCAAGTACCATAGTAGTGTTCTCTTGGCTACATTTATTTCTTCCATTTTAAGACCTAACAATAACATCTGTGGGTCTTTCTTAAAAGTACATTTCAAAATTTTTTGTATCTCATTGTGGATCTCAGTCCAATACTTTATTGCTTTATCACATGTCCACCACATATGGTAAAAAGACCCTTCATGTTTCTTACATTTCCAACATTTGTTAGACATACTTTCATTTATAATAGCAATTTTTTTAGGCGTCATATACCATCTGTACATCATTTTATAACAATTCTCTTTAACATTTACACAAGTTGAAATTTTCATTGACTTTTTCCACAAATATTCCCAAGATGTCATTAATATCTCATTATTAATATTTACCGCCCATTTTATCATTTGCTCTTTTACAATTTCATCCTCAGTATACCATTTCAATAAAACCTTGTACAGTTTAGAAATCATTTTTTTACCTTTCTCAAGCCATACAGTTTCAATTTCAGTGTTATTTTCTCTAAAACCATATTCTCTTTTATCGGTCTTAAATAAGTCATAAATCTGTCTATACTTCAACCAATCATATTCAAATTCCACATCAAATCTGTCTTTTAACACAAAGTTTTTCCCTTCTAATTTTAAAAGACTTTTATAAGGTAGCCAATCTAACCCTTGATTTCTTGAATATGGATTAATCACTTCTGCTGGTACTATCCAAAGTGGTCTTTCTTCTGAGAAGAATTTTCTATATCTCATCCAAGTCTCGAACAGTGATCGTCTTATGAAGTGGTGTTTGAAAAATTTATCTATTTTTACTTTTCCATACCATAAATATGCATGCCATCCAAACTTGTTATCATGCCCTTCTAGAGCCAATAACTTTTTATTTTCTAAATTAATCCACTGTTCCAACCATGTTAAACAGACGGCATCATAATACAGTCTTAAATTTGGTAGTTGTAGACCTCCTCTTTACTTTGCATCACATAAAATTTTCATTTTAATCCTTGGCTTTCTTCCTGCCCATACAAATTTCGATAGTTCTTTCTGCCGCGTATCCAGTATTTTCCTTTGTTTTAATATTGGAATAGCTTGAAATAAAAACATCAAACGCGGCAAAACATTCATTTTTACAGTTGCAATTCTTCCCAATAACGATAGATTCAAGGTATCCCATTTCTTCATGTCTTGTTGAATCCTGTGCCAAACCTTTTCATAGTTATTTTTGAACAAATCAATGTTTTTCATGGTCAATTCAATTCCTAAATATTTAGTCTTTGTAACTACTTCACATTGAATTTTCTCTTGGAGTTCTGTTTGTCTTTGTTTCGTCATATTTTTGCACATCACTTTGGTTTTACTTTTATTAACGTAGAATCCCGCAACTGATCCAAATTCTTCAATTTTTTCCATCAATTGTGGTATTTTGTCGATTGGATCTTGAATCATAAACATTACATCGTCTGCAAATGCCCTGTATTTATATGCAAAACCTTTCACTGTGAGTTCTTCAATGCTGTTATCTTTTCTTATCGCTGTCAATAATATTTCCAATATCCAAATAAACAACAACGGGGATAACGGGCAGCCTTGACGTGTTCCCTTTTGAACTTGGAAGAAATCTGTTCTTTCTTTATTTATATTCAAAGCTGCTCTCTGTTCTGAGTAAATTGCCACAATCATGTTTAGAAAAGACTGTCCTATATCCATTTTTTCAATAACTTGCAGCATAAACTCCCAATTTAAATTGTCAAAAGCTTTTTCCGCATCTAAAAAGAGGAATCCAACTTCTTTTTCTGGATGTTTGTCATAGTATTCGATTGCATCAATCACCACTCTTAAATTGTCTCTAATCTGTCTATTTGGTAAAAAACCAGCTTGTTCTTCCGCTATAGTATCTTTCAAATATTTTTTCAGTCTTTCCGAAATAATTTTCGCAAATAATTTGTAATCATTATTTAATAGCGATATTGGTCTATAATTCTTTACTTCAGTTAAATCCAAACCTTCTTTGGTATCAATGAAATATTTGCTTCTTTCCATGAATCTGGGATCCGTTTAGTCTTTCTTATCTCGTTCGACAGAAGTACTAAGATAGGGGTTAGCTCCTCCTTAAATTTCTTATAAAACTTTGCTGTAAAGCCATCTGGACCTGGAGCTTTGCCCAACTTTGCGTCTTCTATTGCCATTGTCACCTCTTCCTTTGTTACTAAACCATTTAATAACTCTTTAATTTGTTTTCCCAGCTCTGGAACTTCAATAGTCTCCAAATATTTCTTAATTTTCTGTTGGTCAATTCCTTTCTTTTTGAACAGTTTGGCGTAGTATTTGAAGAAGACTCTTTTTATACCTTTCAAATTCATAACATCCTTTCCGTCTTCAGTAATTTTACTTATAAAATTCCTTTCTTTTCTATTTTTCAATTGCCACGCTAAAAATTTTCCTGGTTTATTTGCACCCTCAAATGCTTTTTGCTGTAATTTCTTCAGATTCCAATATAATTCTCTATTTAGTAGAACATTCAATTGATCCTGCAGAAAGTGGATCTCTTTAATAATCTTTTTCTTCCCTGGCCTTTTCTTTAATTCCTTTTCTTTTTGTCTAATTTTTTCATGAAGGTCGTTTTGTTGTTGCATCCTTTGTTTTTTATCTTTAGAATTCAAAGAGATAAGCAAACCTCTCATTACTGCTTTGTACGTGTCCCATACGACTTGTATATCAGTACCTTTATTTAAATTCAGTTCAAAAAAACTTTTGTTTCTTTTTTTAAAGTTTCATTAATTAATTTTTGATCCAATAAGTCCTCATTAATTCTCCAATATAATTGTTTAGGTTTTTCTTTAGATATCCAAAGTAAAGGGTTGTGATCTGAGTTGGTTTTCGGTAAAATTTCTATTTTGTAGGTTTTTTGCGCCATCTCCTCTGACATCCAAATCATATCGATTCTAGAAAAGGAGTTATGTCTGTTAGAATAAAATTTATAATCCTTTGTCTTAGGGTTCCACTTCCTCCAAACGTCTTCTAGTTTCTCTTGCTTCATTAGCTGGAAAAAAAATTTGGCAGCTTTCCAACCGCCTCTCCACTTGCTTTGGACTTTCTGTCCAATACATTGTTCACTGTGCCATTGAAGTCTCCTGCAAGGACTATTTGATCATAATTTAAACAGTCCAACTCTTTAGTCAAATCATTAAAAAAGTCTCTTTTGCCCCATTGGGTGCATATATATTTACAAGCAATGTCTTTTTTCTATTCATCATTAATTCCACGCCAACATATCTTCCTTCTTTGTCTGAGAAGATTTGTTTAGGTTCCAATTCTTTGGTAATGTATATCACTGTTCCTTTTTTCTTATTAACTGCTGATGAATGAAATTCTTCTCCCAATTTTTTATTAACCAAATATTTATTATCTTGTTTTCTGATATGTGTTTCTTGCAAACAAATTATGTTACATTTTTGTTTCTCTAGCCAATGATTCACTAATCTTCTTTTGCTTGGTGAATTTAGTCCATTTACGTTCCAAGATAAAAAATTGTAATCCATAGTTGTTTTGAATTAAATATCTTTGAAATCATCAAAGTTGTTGTCTTTGAATCTGTAGATGTCTCCTTCCGTTTTAAGAGTAAATCTCACCGAATTGTATGTAAATGATAATCCATATGGAATCTCCCATCTAAACCTGATACTCATTTCTTTTAACCTATCTGTTAGTTTCTTGAATTTCTTTCTGTCTTGTAAGATCGATCTCGGAATTTCTCTCAAAATTATTATTTTTTTTCCATTAATTTCCAACGGTTGTGTAAATTGCTTCTTGAAAACGTCTTCCTTCATTTTAGTAGTCACAAATTGAACAATCACATCTCTGGGTAATTGCTTTCTCTTGGCATACGCTGAATTTACTCTGTAAATCAGGTCAAAGTCTGGATCCAAGTCTCCAACATCTTCCCCTATGTAAGTTGTCAATGTGTTAATTACTAGGGCCCGTAAATCTTGATCTTCCTCCTCTTCGATTCCTCTCAATCTCAAGTGGTTCTGAGTGGCCCTATATTCCATCATGGACTCCAGTCTTGTATTTTCTGACAGGGTTCTTTTAACTTTCTGTTCCATTTCTTCTGATTTTGTCACCAGACTTTTAACCTCTTTTTTAACTTCTTCTGTATCTTTTTTTATCCCTGCCACTTCTGTTAGTACCAGTTCTTTTAGCTCTTCCATATTTTTTTTCTGTACTTGGACTTGTACTTGTTCTATTTGCTCCAGTTGTATTTGCAGCTGTTGTTGCAACTGTTGTTGCAGCTGTGATTCTATTTGCTTTCCCAAACTCTGCACCACTTCAGTCATCCGTTTCTCCATCGCTTCCATGGCAGCCTGCCACTCTTTTTTTTCCTTTGCAGTCATTCTTGGACTAGGTGATGAGGCAGCCCTTGGTCTTGACCTCAAATCCGTCTTGAAAGCGAGTTCAGGGCTAATCGATCTTTATATTAGCAATCCTCAAGTCAAATCGCCACCTTTATAACTTCTTCCACTGCCTTTTCGGCTTAAAAATAACTTTTTAAAATTTAGTCCTCCTCAAAATGGCGGGCGCAATTTCTCTATGATTTTCTGGCTAGAGTAGGCTCCTTCAGAACTTCCTGTTTATCTGTCCGTCACTGTAATCCAACTTCCGGTGCCACACTCTAAAACGTCCGTCTACTTCCGGCACAGCAACATCGAAAACATCCACTCTAGCCTACTTCCTGTATCATAGAATCACAGTCAGTTTCGTTTCTGCTACGCAAAGTTTAGTCTTAGCTGACCACAGGAATGCAAAACAAAGTTACTTTTCAGCCATTTTCTCTAAAGGAAAGCTTTCTTTTTACTTTTAAATCAAGCGGATTAGTTCATTGAAGCTTTTTACACTTATCCGAACGTTTAGATTTTGCCTTCTTCTTTAAACCGGTAAGCAATTGTTCATTTGTTACCTTGCTTGTAATCTTGGGGTTTCGCAGTGCTTCTTCTGTAACCGATGTTAAGCTTGATGTTAAAGAGGCCGGTAGATGACGGATTTATGCTGAATTCTCAGCCCAGCTGGTATCTGTAGTGCTGATTTGCAACTGCCCTCTTCGCGGAGGGAGATCAAGGTGTAAACAAGCCTCCTCCGAGGCTTATCCACACCGATCTCAACCCCCTCTCAGGCTTGGCTGCTTGCTTGCCACTCCCCCGCCTGGGGAGTGCTGCGTTGGGCCAGGTAAAGCCCAAACTGTCGCCAGATACTGCTGTCCACTCTGCTCAAATCGCAAAGTGTGTCAATTCGCCATTTTAACTCCGGCCGGAAGCCCGGGCTGAGAGAACTTCTGACAGAAACCGTCCTTGAGAGAACATCTGTGCCAGAGCTTGTGACTGACCCAAGGTCACATCAGCAGGTGCAAGTGGAGGAGTGGGGAATCAAACCCGGTTCTCCCAGATAAGAGTCCGCTCACTTCACCACTACACCAAACTGGCTCTCAGGGATCATATAGCAGGAAGGAAAGGATGCTCTGTGTGTCCTGACCTCTCTATCTGCCTAAACTCTTTGGTGCCACCTTCTCAAGTCTGAGGCAGGAGACAGCGCCAAGCCACTTCTAGCAGATAGACCAAGGCTCTGGTTTGCGTAATGCAGTTCCATGCGTTCCTGATACAACAGAAATCTGAGCGTGGTTTGTCATGGTAAACCCGATGGATCAGTCTTGCATGGGGTTATATAACCAAATCAGCCTTCATTCTCCCCCTTCAGCCTGTTTTCTGTAAGGTTGCTCCAAAGTCCCTGGAGGAAAGTCTTATCTCATGGTCACCCTGCTGAAGAAGTGGCAATGTTTCTGCCAGATGAGACAGCACAGTGGAGCTCAGACATCACCACAGACAGGGAGGATCAAGAAACCCCACAGAAGGGAACAGCTTGCTGTGTGTGTGTAGGAATGGGTGTTTGTGTGAGTGGAGGCAGGCAGCCCCATGGGGCTTGGCATACCAGCAACCCCCCTTACGCACCATCTGCCTCCCCTGCACAAAGGCAAAGGTGAGTAGATCAATTGAGGGCAGAAAGATGCTAATCAGGAACTCAGCCACTGGTATCTGGAGGAAGTGGGCTTTCTGGTTTGATCAGGTGACTTTCCTGTGTGGTCCCTTTACTCATGGCAAGTCTTAATCGCTCCCTGGACACTCCAGGGGTATTGGCAGTGCTGAGCCCTCCCTGGAAAGTCCATGAGAGGTTTAAAAAGAGGTACATTCAAGGAACAACTTGGTTACCTTTGCCTCTAGATTTTCTCATCCTTTCCCACTTGTCTGCCCTGGGAAGCCATGAGATAGACAAATACCTTCAACAAAATCCAATCACAGCTTGTTTGTTTTTCCTCTCCCGAATTAATGGGCTGTGCAATTTCTAATTATCTGTGTGAGGCTTCACTGGTGTCCCTGATCACCTAATTGCTGTAATTTGCTGCCCCTTCTGATCTGTCACTTAATTAATTGGTCATTCCCTGCGTTCCAATGGCCGCTCCTTCTTCTCTCATCTTATCCAGATGCATATTTAGTCTGCATACGTGGCAGAAAGACACGTTTAGAAGCTCGAGGCACTGGATCGGCCAGTACTGTAAAATGCTGGCACTCGGGAATATGCAGAGAGTCTTCTTAGGTCAAGAAGAGGTGGTTTTTATATCCCATTCTTCTTTACCTTAAGGAGTCTCAAAGCAGCTTACAGTCACATTTGTAACAGGCCCCTTGTGAGGTGGGTGGAGCTGAGAGAGTTCTGGGACACCTGTGACTGGCCCAAGGTCACCCAACGGGCTGCATGTGGAGGAGTGGGGAATCAAACCCAGTTCTCCAGATTAGAGTCCACTGCTCTTAACCACTGCACCACGCTGGCCGCACAGCAACTTTCCACCACTGATACCCAGTCTTTCTCCCAGTTTCATGATATGGGGAAACATTCAGAAATTTCTCCTCCCCCCGCCATTTTTCATCACAAAAACTGCAGGGGGAGGGAGTCATTTTGCCACATGGAGGAGCAGAAGAATCGACGAAATAACTCCCCCACTCCCAGCATGGTTTTCATGTAGGAAATAGCTTGTTGCAGGAGGCAGTAGCCCTTCCTCTCCCCATGGTGCTGTTCAGAGCCCACTTGGGCTCTCTTTTTTATTTTAAAGCAGCCGTTCCCCGCAGCTACTATGGGGAACCCAAGCTGGGTCCAGTCTTACAGTAACAAGTAGTTTGGCCCTATTTGATGTGGTAAACCAGTGTATCATCTCCAGATTCTAACATTGAATTTTACCGCATATCTAGCAACTCTTAGCACCATTGACTATAATACACCTTGAACAACTGAGAACTATATAGACTAGGGGTCTGTAACCTTGTGGAATTTTGAAAACGGAGTGGGTGCCACAACAAAATAGCTGCCACAGGTTCTGGATCCAATCACAAAACTCTGGAATGTTTAATGAAACGTTAAGATGTGCCAAGCAAAGTGTCCTTCTAGGATGAAGAAAACTGTTATCAAATGGATGGCCCCTGGAAGACTTAAAGGAGGGGCCCCTGGGCTTTTCTGAAACACCTTGTACTCCAATGAAGTAGTGAAATACGGCTGCCAGGCCTCTGCCAGCAACCCCTGGGAGCTTTTGGGAGTGGGGCACGGCCAGCATCCCATTGTGCAACACATTGACATTGCTTCCCAGCAAAGACCAGGAAGTGATGTCACTGCATTGTGGCTATGTTGTAGGAATCTTATAAAGATTCCTAGAGCATCATCCAACATGATGATGTCCAGGACTTTTTTTTTCTGGAAAAAGAGGTGCTGGAACTCTCAAGAGGGAAATGAAGGAGAAACACATGGGATTCTTCAAAACTATATTATTTTCATGTGCTACAAACTTACCTCAACTTTAAAGCAGTTTCCAAACTTTAGACATGTCACCAAATTCCTCAGTTCTTTTTTGGGTCTTGCTTTTGGTGCCTAACGCTGAATGATGACCTTGAAACAACCACGCTTTAACATACTTTGTTGGATCAAAGACAGTTAAGAGAGGTCCAACAATTTTTATGAACAGTAAGGTTTTTTTGAGAATTCCGGCACGTTCCCCCAGGGAAAAAAGCCCTGATGATGTCATTTCTGGGTCTTTGCCTGGAAGCGACATTGACACATGATGCTCCCCCCATTCCCCCCTGTTGTTCCACTGAGTGGCAGTAGTGGGGAGGAGCATGTGGAGGCACAACGGCAGGAGATCCCCTGCCAGCAGCAGTAACTGGCAACCCTAAGAGGTGTTATGTATTGGGACTGAATCATTCCTGACTGAAGCACCCCAGAGACTGGCTGAGCTTGGAGCACACGAACAATAGCCGACCAGGATTCTGAAAGTAACCAGTCAAGTAGTAATGTTATGCAAATAGCCTATCATGGGAGTGGGGTGTGTTTAGGTGTGGCAATTGCATGTTATTTAACAGAGCTGAAGCTCTGGAGTCTTGTCTTGCTCTTGCTGAAATCACAAATAAAGTTGGACTCGAGCCTGTGCCTCCATGGAACCCACTATTTAACAGAGGAAAGCTAGGACTGGCTCTCTGCTTTAGGGAATAGATGCTATGGGGAAGAAACCAGTGGGTACCGGGAGACATGCTGGTGAGCTCTGTGGTGTCCACAGGCACCGTGTTGGGGGATCCCTGATGTAGCATCTTCAGAAGATGCTGTTTCTGAGGGCAAGTGTGAGCAGCGGCATAGTTCTTAGGCCAATTTCTTATCTTGGGATCATTCGTGCCTTGACTACTGTCAGTTGTGTAAACTGAGTTTTGAGGAGGCCATTGGTTTTTAGGTGCTGATTGGCTGGTTGCTTGCCTACAGCCACATATGGACAAATAGCAGAGAGGTTCTTTTGCTGTACTCAGGGCTGTGATCCCACATTTTCAAAGTGCAAGTCCTCGTGCGTGAAGAACTCATTTGTTCCAAAGCTCATCCCTGTATTTGAGGTCAAGGGTTTGGATACAATACACTAAGGACAGAAGAGAGTGGCCCCTAACAGATTTTTCCAAGTGTATGTCCTTCTCCACTGAGTTAATGTCCTCTCCTGCTTGGGGTTAGAGGAAGTACTTCCAGATGCAAGGAGTAGTTTCAGGACAGAACTGAGCCCGGGACCTCTCTTTTTGAGGAATGAAGCTGAGACTGATGCATGATGCACACACCAGAGGGCGCTCTTGCATTAGAGCTGACCCTTACCGAAGCAGTCAAACATAAGACCTTTTTATTACAAGGAAGTTTGCAGTATGTAAAAGAAAGAAAGCACACGTGAGTATATCCAGGAAACACTGAACTGTGAAATCCCCTGTTCTTAGGGTTGCCAGGTATGGGTTGGAAAATACCTGGAGACTTTGAGGGTGGATCCAGGTGACGGTGGGGTTTGGGGAGGGGAGGGGCCTCAGCCTGGTGCAACACTATAGAGCCCACCTTCCAAAGCAGGCATTTTCTCCAGGGGAGCTGATCTCTGTCAGCTGGAGATCAGTTGTAAAAGCGGGAGATCTCCAGGCCCCACCTGGAAGCTGGCAACCTTACCTGTTCTAGATGTCAGACCTGTCGCTCCCCAGGATGTGCCCCCCCCATACACAACTTTACCACTGGAGAATTGATGTGAGGTTAAGCAGCCCCTGAGATCTCATGGTTCCTCAGAGGAGCTAATGACAACAGCATTTCAATTTTATAAAGCAGCAAATGGTCAGGGATACCAGTGTTGACTCCAAGCTGAGATTCTGGCTTTCTCACTTCAGCGTTCCAAACTAGCTGTGCACTAGGGATGATATATTCAGAGGGAAAACTGACCCAGCCTCTGTGCATTTAGCTTCATCTTTGTTTAATTTCCGTACCGCCTCTTCCATATTTTTGGCATGATAGAGCTGTGGGAACTGACTTCAGTTTGTTGGGCTAGAAGTCCCCCACCTTTTCAAGCCTGCAGGCACCTTTCAAATTCTGACACGTGGTGGTGAGTGCAGCTACAAAATGGCTGCGGGTGGAGGTGGAGCCAACCACAAAATGTCAGGGAGCAAGGTTTTGCCCAACACTCCCAATAACTCTTCAACATTTCAGGTTGAATCTCTCTTTAACAGGATGCCTTCTAAAATGAACACACGCAGTAAGGCAGTGATGATGGTTGTGCTTTGGTGGCAGCTGTTGCTGAAGCAACATTTTTTTTTAAAATCCCCACAGCTAATCAAAAGACTTGCTGGACAAAAGCCCTACCCACTTTCTTAAAACACTTGACAGGTGCCAGGAAATTTATTTATTTAGGTTTTTAGGCCACCCTTCCTTGCAAGGAAGGCTCAGGGCAGCTTACAACAGGAGAGAACATACAATAAATAATTACAAGTTAAAATCAGGAATAGGTCTTTAAAACATACCACTCCAATAATACATCAGCATAATTTGGTTGACTCGAGACGGTGGAAAAAATTCCAAATTTCACAGCCTCCCAAAGGGGGGCCTGTGGAGAATGGAGAGTATGCGAGTGATCAACTACGTGCTGTGCCATTGTTGTTTTCAACCAAATGCCTGGCGGAACATCTCTGCCCTACATGCCCTGCGGAAAGGTAACAAATCTGGCAGGGCATGGATGTTTTCAGACAGTGTTTCACCATGTGAGGCCCAGGGCCGAAAAAGCCTTGGCCCTGGTTGAGGACAGCCAGATCTCTCTTGGGACGGGGACCAAGCGTAATGCTCTTCTTGGGGTGTACTGAGAGGCAGTCCCAAAGGTGGTGGGTGTCATGGTGCTAATGGGCACCATGTTGAGGGAAGGTTGTGGTTACTGATTTCAACAGGGTGTTTTCATCTATTCACTCCACCCCTCCCCTCGGGTAAAACCATAAAAAACTGAGTAACTAAAATGAATTTTAAACATATTCAGAATAAAAAGCAGATAAGAATGGAATTAAAAATCAACCCCTTAATTCAGATCCTGGCTTAAAAGTTATGTTTTGGCCCTGTGCCTGAAAGGGACCAGGGTAAATGCCAGGCAAGTCTCAAGGGGAAGGCTGTCCCATCCACAGGCAAGGTGGCAATACTGAAAAAGCCGGTCTCTGGTTGTCACCTGCCTCACCCCTGAAGGCAGAGAGACAGAGAACCGGACTTCTGAGAAAGGGCCGAGTTTGTGGGCTGGACAGAATAGGAAGAGGTGGTCCTTCAAGTACTCTGGCCTGGCCCCATGACATTTATGGCTTTAAAAACAGGTACTTCGAATTGTGGCTGGAAACAGATTGGCAGCCAGTGCAGATCTTTCAGCATGGGGACAATACGATTGCAGAATCTAGCCTCTGGGAACAACCCAGCTGCCACATTCTGGCCCAACCGAAGTTTCTGAGCAGTTTTCAGAGGCAGCCCCATGTAGAGTACATTACCGTAACCTAAACTGGATGTGATCAGAACGTCGATCTGTCAATCACCACGATCAGATCACGCATATCAGCCACAACTGATAAAAGGTGCTACCTGCCACGGAGGAGGCCAAGATCCAGCAGCACCTTCAGGCTACAAAGCTTCTCCATTGACCAGTAGCTCCTCCTCAGTCTTGTTTGGAATGGGTTCCACTCCATTACCTTCTCCGGGCACCTGCTCAAAACTTCCACAGACCCACCCGACTCAGCTGTCCTCCATCTTAGCCCCCCAGCCATCTTTATCCCCACAGCAATCCTGGGAGGTAGGTCAGGCTAAAAGAGAGTGAATAGCTCAATGTCACCCAGTAATTTTTTTAAAAAATTGTTTATATAATGAGCCAGTTTGGTGTAGTGGTTAAGTGCGTGGACTCTAATCTAACCGGGTTTGATTCCCCACTCCTCCACTTGCACCTGCTGGATGACCTTGGGAAAGCCATCGTTCTGGCACAGCTGTTCTTGAAAAAAGCAGTTTCTGTCCGAACTCTCTCAGCCCCACCTACCTCACAGGGTGTCTGTTGTGGGAAGGGGAAAGGAAGGGAGTTTGTAAGCTGCTCTGAGACTCCCTTGGGTAGTGAAGGGCAGGGTATAAATCCAATCTCTTCTTCTTCTTCTATATCTATATGTGTTTGGAATTTTGATATATTCTGATAATGTGCTGTGATCTGCTGTGAATTTGAATAATGAATAAATTTTGTGGCAGAGAGGGGGTGTGAACTCCTGTTTCCCAAGTCCTTGGCCAACACACGAACCACTATTGGCCCTGGCTCTTTCTTTGCTCACAGAATATGCCAAACAAGCCCGTCTATCCTTCCAATATGGTGTGTGCTGGATTCACCTTCCCAAAGAGCTTTTTCTTTTAAAAGGTTGTTACCTATTCTGTTGCAGCTCACCACGCACTGGGATACACTGAGCAGGGTGCAGGATCCTGGCCAAGCCTTCCACCTCTTTGTCACAAAAGATCCTTTCTTCCAGGACACGGAACCCACCTGGGCTGTTTGCCTATAAGGCTGATAATGAGGTGTCCTCTGAACAAAACAGCAGGAACTGTGATTGATTCGCCCCACTCCAAAGGACTTCCAGTCCTGCCCCTCCTCCCTCCCCTGCGTTATGCTTTCTGAACAGCCAGCTTATGTGCTGCTGCTGCTGCTGCACTGAAGGTGAACCCTCGCTGCCAGATTCTCAAGCAGGCACAATTAAAATGTTGTTTTGGGATGTGTTATGTGTGCGTGTGAATGAGGTTGCTAAGCTTAGTCCTTCGATTTCCTCTCTCGAAACCCTCAAGGGCACCAGGAGCTACGGTTTCATTGGCTCTAATCAAAGGAAGAGCCCTACATTCTTTAATAGTGTAAACCACTTTTGAATGGGCTGCTTCAAAGTCTGTGCGTATTAGAGGGATTTGTCTCATTTAATTGACAGCTGCATGCTGGACGAGAGATGGAATCCAGGATTCTCTCTCCTTACAGTGCCTCTGGCCTTTCTTGCAGTTATGGCAGTGCCGGGGGGGGGGTTGTCCCCCCCCAATTTTTCAATCCAGCCTGCAAAGAAAGTCCATCTGCCAGGCACTTGCTCCTAGGGTTGCCAACCTCCAGGTGGCGGCTGGAGATCCCCTGGGATTACAACCAGTCTCCAGGTAACAGAGATTAGTTTACCTGGAGAAAATGGCTGCTTTGGAAGGTGGAGTCTGTGACATTGAAGCCCCTCCCTTCTGCATGCCCTGCCCTCCTCAGGCTCCACCCCCAAAAACTCTAGGTATTTCCCAATCCTAGAGTTGACAACCCAGATTACAGATGATGGCTCTCATCCTGAACAATGTGTTGAAACCCCTTACATGTGTTGTTATGACTGAGCTTTTTTGCAAGCCCTTTTTAATTGTTACATTTGGGCTTATCCAACTTTATGTGCCAGGGAGGATATGCTACCCATGATCCTCCCAGTATGTGCGGTAAACATTTTATCTAAATCGGGCACTGTGCGATACACATGATATCCTGCTCAGATCACAGGATGACTGTACATACTTGGGAAGAACTCATGTAGCGTGCGCTCCTGGTGCACTCAGTAGGAGCCTTCCAAACTTAACAAGCTGAAAAGGGTTGTGATTGTAGTGTTGTGCATGTTGATTTGGGAGTAAACTGCTTTGAACTTGCTAGGACTTATTGCTGAGTAAGCAAGCTATAATGCTATAGAGTCTACCTTCCAAAGCAGCCGTTTTCTCCAGGGGAACTGATCTCTGTAGCCTGGAGATCATCTGTAATTTTATCTCTTTTTATTACTCAGCTATAAGGGGAAAGGGTCATGTTGCTCATTTCCCCTTGTAACCCAGCAATGAAAAGAAGCTAGAGATCTACTTAAAGGGAAAAGGAACAACTTGCCTCTTTCTCCTTTACAACTCAGCACTGAGAAGGGCTAGATACCTACTTTAATGGTGGGAAAATGAGAGCTGGGAACTATTATTATAATGCTCTTGCACAATAGAAATCTACTGCTATACTCAACCAATCAGTCCCTTGGCAATTTTTAAAAATCCCCTCCCACAAAAGCTTTCGGGTGGGGGGAAATAGCAGCTGTGGGGCTAAGATGAGCAAAGCCTGGGGGAACCGCTGTGCAGATGCTCGGTTGCCAACGTGAATGTCTCTGCACTTGCAGCAACAAGAGAGTCCCAGTGGTGTAGAAATGGCTCCTCACCAGGCCCTGACTCAAAGCAAATCCTGTTCTAATCTTTGTCTTTTCTCCTTGTGCTTAAGGAGGAGGTGTTCAGAAAGGAGAAAATGGTATGGAAGAGATGAAAGTACGGTACAACAAAGGAGATTTGGCACCAGTATCAACTGACGCCCACAATCTAGCGCATACCCATTAAGACGAGATGGATCAGTTTAGAGCAGATATCATTTTCATTTGTTTATAATAAGTCTTTTTTTTTACTAATATACATCTGAAAGAGGATTAAAACTAAACCAAAATAGTATAAATTTTTAATGGGACAATGCAGCAACATGCCAATTTTGGGCAGACATGTGGGAACTTCCTAAAAATAATTCACAACACAATCCCTAAAAGCCTGAGCACCATCTGGAGACATTTAGGGAAGAAGCAACTTGTTCATGCAGGAGGCATCAAAAGATCAGTTTCTATGCCAAAAAAAACACACACGCCCCAAACCCCACCCTGATGAAATTTCAAAAACCTTCATCCAGATTCTGACCTCTTATTTAAAGTTATAAAAAGTTATTAATGAAAATTGGCTCGGTTGTTGAGATCTGGGAAAGGATGGGGTGCGAACGTTTCATCTGAGTAAATTAGCTAACTAAGAAAATAAGTTTAAAATCTTCTTGATTTCTATAGGACAGGGGTCCCCAACCTTTTTGACCTTGCAAGTACCTTTAGTTTTTGATATAAGGTGGTGGGCACAATCACAAAATGGCCAAAGGAGGTGGAGCCAATCACAAAGTGCCTGGAACTGGAGGCAACGCCAACCACGAAATGAAGAAGAAGAGAAGATATTGGATTTATACCCTGCCCTTCACTTGGAGTCTCAGAGCAGCTTACAATCTCCTTTCCGCTCCTGTCTCCACAACAGACACCCTGTGAGGTAGGTAGGGCTGAGAGAGCTCTTTGAAAACTGTTCTCTTAGCTCTGAAAGAACTCATGACTGACCCAAGGTCACACCAGCAGCTGCATGTGGAGGAGTAGGGAATCAAACCGGTTCTCCCAGATTAGAGTCCATGCTCCAAACCACTACATCAAACTGGCTCTCAAAACGTTAGGGAACAAGGATATATATAACTCTAATAGGACCATATTTCAGGTGGAAGTTCTGTTTAACAGGATGCCTTTTAATCTGCATAGCCAGTCAGAAGCCCTGCTAGGCAGAAGTCCCACCTAGCTCCGCCCAAGCACTTGGCGGACACTGGAAAAGGTCTTAGTGGGTGCCATGATGCCCATGGACACCACATTGGGGACCTCTGCTATAGGAGAGCTAAACTTATGCTTCCTAGTCATTGGGTTTAGCATTAAGTACCATTGAGTTAAGTGGGACTTAACTTAGCATCCAGGGCAGGGGTGGGCAAACTGTGGCTTGGGAGCCACATGCGGCTCTTTCACAAATATTGTGCAGCTCCCGGCAGAGTGGCTGGGGAAGTGAAGGGGAGGCATGCCTCCCCAATCAGTCTTCCCTTCCCCAGTCAGTGTTCTCCTCCCTGGGTAGGCTTGAGGTGAAGGGGGCAGAGAAAGAAAGCAACTTTACCTTTAAATGCGTTCTCAAAGTGGCCCCCCACCAGCCAGCATGGAGAAGGCATTTGTCTCTTTAAATCCCTTCACCAAGCCAGCTGGCATGGGGTGGGGGTGGGGGCTTGGAGGACGCATTTAAAGTTAAAGTTGCTTTCCTTCCACCTCTCCCTCCCTCCCTCCCTCCCTCCCCACATCTATTTCCTTCCTTCCCGCCTTCCCGCCTTCCTTCCCACCTCTTTCATTCTTTCTTTCCACCTCTTTCTCTTTCTCTCTCAGACAAATAAATATCATTAGCAGACAAATAAATATTATAGGATGAATAAATATCATTATCAATATCTGTTTTTACTCCTTTTGCTTTTTTTCTGGCAGTCTTAATGTTAATAAAAAGTAATTTTTGCATATTTTTCAGTAAAAACATGTAATATTTGTTCATGTTTTGTGGCTCCCAGACATCTGATGTTTATTCTATGTGGCTCTTACGTTAAGCAAGTTTGGCCACCCCTGATCTAGGGCAACAGAGGAGGGACATAAGGGCTTATTTTTTACACTTTTTAATTTATACCATGGTAGCTTAGGGTTATTTTAGGTATAGGAAAGCCCAGGTGTCCCCAGCCTTTTTGAGCTTGCGGGCATCTTTGGGATTCTGACACAAAATGGCCACTGCGGGAGACGGAGCCCGCCACAAAATGGCTGCAGCTGCTTGCCTTCAGTCACACAGTGAAGATCCTTGTGCTGTGGACCTAGCTCCTGCCAACACAACATTTTAAAAAAAAATCTGCACAGCTGTCAGAAGCCTTGCTGGAATTAAGTCCCCCCTGCCCTTGCTCACTTTCTAAAAAACAGGTATCAGTGCCAGAAAGGGGGCTGACCGGCATGGTGCCCATGGCATTCACGGGCACCATGTTGGGGCCAAGGGATGCCAAGAACTAGATATTTTAGATGTTGTTCTGAATATTGAATTACATATTTCTTATGCAGGGCACCTTTCACTGTTTTGCATCGCTCTGAAGTCTACCTGCCGGTCAGGCTCTTCACTGGCTTGTTTGTATGTTGACTATATAGGAAGCTTGTGGTTTCCTTCTGTTCAGGAGGACTGCTCACTGCAGAGGCTGGAGTAAGGCCACCAAGGCTGTGCACCTGAAAGACTCGGCCTCTTCCCCAGCTGTCCGTGGCAGGCTCCCCTTCCTCCTCCCTCCCTCTCAGTTCTTGATCATAGGCTTCTTTGACTCCTTGATCTGACATCTAAACTTGGATGCGGTTCTCGCAGTCTCCACATGGGTGGGTAAGTTCAAAACATTATTGTCGGATGGTACGCCCACCAGAATATATTTCTGTCCTCTTCTCTGAGCACTGTATGCACAAGAACAGAATATAATATTGGCAAGAACTGATAGACAGGAAGATTAAAGGAGTGAAGGCTTGTCTCAGTGGGGTTACAACAGGCTTAGTGATAACATTGGAATTGCAGATCTCTTGGAACAGATGCTAAATTGCTTATACCGATCTGAAGGAAAAGTCCCAAACCTGCAATTACAACCCAAGTGGAGGTGGCTTAACAACTCATTATCAGGATTAAAATAATGTCAATGGGAAATGTTGCTCTTAAAAGTAGTTATGCATCAATGTGAGACGAGCAATATAAAGATACAGTTGTTTTTAAAACAAGGCTTTTCTCAGCAGGAAAGAAAATATACAGCATCCTCTCCTGTATATAAGGAATTCACATTGGCATCAAGGCACTACGAAGATTCTTTTTATCAAGCAGTACCCCAAAGATCTCCTCAAATACCTAAACTGGGACATTGACATATCAGGGGCAGGTACCAGAAAATAGCTCCCATCCCTGGGAAATGGGGTCAACTGGAACAACATGGAAATCTATCCCTTATGTAGATTGAACTAGTCCAGAATGCCAAGTGTCAATCTAATTTGGTCGAGGGTCGCCAGGTCCCCCTGACCACTGGTGGGTGATGGGGGGTAGGGTTGCCAGATCCAGATTGGGAAACCCCTGGAGATTTGGGGGTGGAGCCTGGGGACAACAGAGACCTCAGTGGGGTACAATGCCATAGAGTCCACCTTCCAAAGCATCCATTTTCTCCTGGGGAACAAAGTAAAACAAAACCCTCTTTTTAATGTGCTGTTCCATTCAAATGTATTAGAGGGCTGCCATGTTTTCCTACAATGAGATTATCTCCACTGTCCTCTTTCTCCAGGGCCAGTTCAGGGTATTTTGTCACTCCAAGAAATGTATACACCAGCTAGGCAAGTCTTTGGTGTGCAGCCACAAAACCTTGGCATGGACCCAAGATGGGATGTTGGTCACTTTCCATGCTGCTGATGGCTGGGCTGAAGCTGAAGCCCTGTGGCGTATCAGCCCTTTTCTCATTGTGCTGCCCCAAGCAGCTGTTTTGGTGGTGTGGCTGGAGAATCGGCCCTGTCTTTCTTCCCTTCAGTCATCCTATCTTCTACGTCAACAGAAAGGGAGTTCAATGGTAGCACCAGGAAAAATATTTGAGTGGGGCACATCGATTTATTTATTTAATTTGTTTTAGACTAACCCATCTTTTCCAATGATGAACTCAAGGTGAGAATTTGAAGACTGAGCTCTGTTTCACGTATTAAACCTTCTTAAAGAGCAACAACTTCGTATTTCACAATAACACTCCAATCTCAAATTGAATTGCTCGGAAGTCAGTTACTCCGATATAAATAAGATTACTAACCAAACAACAAGGATTGAGGATCTTCTGATGGAAGATGAAGGAGAGAGCTATTTCACATCCTTACCCCTCCTCACCACGATGGCCCCAGACCCATGTAGGTCTCATCACTCTAGAAGTCTACTTTCCCAAAGTCAGATGGGAGCGTTGGGAGGATGGGGACTCAGAAAAATCTGCAGTTGTCAGCACCTTCCACTGACTAATTAAGGGATTTGTCCCATTACATTAATGCAGCTTAAATTAAAGTTCTTTATATGTTTAATTTAGTTGAAGCCTCCGTGTACTGCTAAAAAGCAGGGGGTTGACTAGGAACAGTCATAGAAAGCTTTTGTGATTTATCTTGTAGCAATAGGTCTTGTGTAGGTGGAAAGGTTTGCCTTTCATAGCTGTCTGACAGACATTCAACAAGGAAATCTTTTTTGGTGCATGAAGAAACAATGATGGAAAGCATCATCTGTTACATTCCATGCTTGTTATAATGGGGGGAGGCGGTTAAGATGCAAGATCGGTGATAGACAAAATAAAAAGAGTGGCAACTATTGTGAAGGGCCTCGACTAAGTGGTAGAGCAACTTCTTTGAATGCAGAAGGTCATGGGTTCAATCCCTATTATTTCCAGTTAATAGGATCAGGTAAGCACTTGTATGAAGATAGTTTTAAAAGAGGGTTAGGTAGATTCATGGTTGGGAGGCCCATCAGTGGCTACTAGCCATGGTGACCAAGGGGAGACCTCTTGTAAAGAGGCACCAAACCTCTGAATACCAATATTGAGAGATGGTAGCCAGGGAGGTCTTTGACCTCTGTGCCCTGTTCCTCCAGGGCAACTGGTTAGATGCTGTGTGAAACATTATGCTGGGTTCAGTGGATCAGTGTTTTGAACCAGCAGGTTCTATTTATGTTCTTATAAAATAGCTTTGCCTGAGTCCCTGGAGAGCTGTTGTCAGACAGAGTGGACTGACCTTCATGGACTAGTATAATACAGCTTCCTGTGTATTCAGCGACACATACCGTTGTATTCGAGGTTACTTAAGAAATCCAGGGGACTCATGTATAGGCCTCACTGAATCCTTGACCCATGATAGGAAAAAGGAGCCAGCCAGTGAAAATGAAGTATTGAAAAGGTGGTTCCAGGGCTATTTTTTGGGCAGGAACGCACAGGAACGGAGTTCCGGCTAGCTCCCGAGTTGGCCATGCCCAGCAGGAACTCATTAGCATAACAGGCCATACCCAACATCAGAAACTCATTAGGATTGGCTACATTAGGAGTGTGTGTCCTAACATGCAAAGGAGATCCTGCTACAAAAAAAGCCCTGGTTTGACAACAAACAAGATAAACATAATAAGAAGCAAAAGGTGGGAGTGGCTGGATGACCACACTTCCCATAACATGGGGGTGTGGCCTAATATGATAACGAGTTTCTGCTGTTGGGTGTGGCCTATTATGCTAATGAGTTCCTGCTGGACTTTTTCTACCAAAAAAGCCCTGGTGGTGGCAAATATCACAATGAATATGGTTGCAGTTCAGTGCACAGATAGACCTAGGAGTAAGACCCATGAAACAAAAGCTGGGCTGACATCTGAGTAAGCCCGCCTGGCAAATGCAGCACACATTTAGTTAGTTGATTGATCACTGAGAGCCAGTTGTAACTGAGGAAAGCAAATTTTAACCTGGTAGAGCTGAGAATTAAAGGCACATGCTTTTCCCCTTTTTAAATCAGTCGTGGATCCAGTGCAGGGGCCCTCAACCTTTTCAAGCCTTTGGAATTCTGACTCAGGGTGGTGGGCACAAACACAAAATGGCTGGAACGGGAGGTGGAGCCAGCTATAAAATGGCTGCTGCAGGAGGTGGCGCCGACTACAAAGTGTCAGGGAGTGAAGTTATGCATAATTTTATTAGTAATTCTTTAATATTTCAGGCTGAATCTCAGTTAACAGGATGTGTTTTAAAATGAACGCACACAATAATGTAGTGAAGATCCTTGTGCTTTGGCGGTGGCTGTTGCTAAATTTCTACAGCCAATCAAAAGGCCTGCTGGACAAAAGCCCTCCCGATCCCTCCCACTTTCAAAAAAAACTTGGCAGGCTCCAGGAAATGTGTTGGTGGGCACTATGGGGCCCACAGACACGGCACTGGGGACTCGTGGACTAGTGAGTGTCTGTAACAGGAAATTAGGGTTGCCAGGTCGATGTTGGAAAATAACTGGAGACTTTGGGGGTGGATCTGGGAGTGGGTGGGATTTGGGAAGGGGAGGGGCCCCAGCATGGTACAGTGCCATAGAATCCACCTTTCAAAGCAGCCATTTTCTCCAGGGAGAACATAAGAACATAAGAATATAAGAGAAGCCAATGTTGAATCAGGCCAATGGCCCATCTAGTCCAACACTCTGTCACACAGCGGCCAAAATATACCAGGTGCCATCAGGAGGTCCAGCAGTGGGACCAGGACACTAGAAGCCCTCCCACTGCTGCCCCCTCCAGCACCAAGTATAGAGTGCATCACCTGCCCCAGACTGAGAGTTCCCATCTATACCCTGTGGCTAATAGCCACTGATGGACTTCTGCTCCATATGTTTATCTAATTCCCTCTTGAAACTGTCTATGCTTGTAGCTGCCACCACCTCCTGTGGCAGTGAATTCCATACGTTAATCACTCTTTGGGTGAAGAAGTATTTCCTTTTATCTGTTCTAACCCGACTGCTCAGCAATTTCATAGAGTGCCCACGAGTTCTTGTATTGTGAGAAAGGGAGAAAAGTACTTCTTTCTCAACCTGCTCAATCCCATTCATAATCTTATAAACTTCAATCATGTCACCCCTCAACCGTCGTTTCTCCAAGCTAAAGAGCCCCAAGCATTTTAACCTTTCTTCATAGGGAAGGTGTTCCAACCCTTTTATCATTCTAGTTGGCCTTCTCTGCAACTAGAAGCTGATCTCTGTTAGCTGAGGATCAGTGGTAAAAGCGGGAGATCTCCAGGCCTAACCCACCTGGAGGCTGGCAACCCTACAGGAAATGAAAATATTAAAGCTGGCCTTTCCTAACACTATTTCATACTTACTTCATCCCAAAAAAGGGCAGTTATACTGGGTGTTGGTAATAATTAAATGAATGTAGACAAATATAAATTCTCTAGCTGACTGGCAACCTTGTATTCATACTACATATTCAAGGAGCCTTTTTGTAAAAAGTAAAAAATTAATCCCAAAGGTGCACTCACACTCAGAACTGAGCATCGTTCCCTCCCACAGATTTCAAACAGAGTTATACGTCCTGTGAGTTGAAACCAGCAAGACTTAGACATGTTCAACATTTAAGTGGATCGCATTCTCATTTCTTTCCCGATTTCCATTTCTCATTTCTTTCCCCACAAAATTCTGCCTTTAAAAGATATGTACTTTGGTTGATAGATGCCTGTATAAGGAGAATTTAAGAAATGTTGTGAAGTCAATATACACATGCAAACCAACAAAATCAAATCCACGGCATGGCAATAAACAGATGTTCATGTCAACAGATCAGAAAAGATTGTGGGTTTAGTTCTGTTTTTGACACGTGCCTAATGTGCAGCTAGCATGCTTCAAGAGACAATATCCTTCATCCTCCCAGACCTCTGGGATAACAACCTTCCCACTTTGACTGTTACTCAAATCAGTGTGTTAACGGGTTGCTATGACCAAAAAGCCATTCCTCGTGACATTTCTTTTCTCTCCCCCTCTTTTTTGGAACAAGCTCTGCAACGTTACTGGGCCAATCTGTCACTAGCTGCTATATATAGTTTGCCTTGCTGGGAATAACAACCATGTCTGTTTTTGTAAGTGGCATTTCATGTTAATGAGATAAAGCTATATCCAGCTTATAACAACATAAAATGCACAAACACCTATTATGCGCCACAATTACGGGGGCTAAGGCCAGCTTCCCGTCTTTGTGTGCGCAAATGTATCCTTCCTCAGAAACGTTCCTGAGACTGCCCGTGGGTACACACTGAAAAAGTATAATACAACAGCACAAGCTGAAACAGAGTTATGCCCTACAAAGTCCACTGAAGACAATGCAAAAGCCCTATTCTGGAGAATGCAAGAGTGCCTGAGACCATGGGGTGGGGCATACTCAAAGGACTTTCTCCATGAATTTGAAAAATTCACATTTGCGAAATTGAGAAGAAGTTGAAGGAAAACAAGGTAAGGGAGATGAGTCTGCCATAAGCGTTTTATGATTTTGGATGTGCATCTGGAGTACCCTGCCAGCCACAAAGGATCTAATTTGGTGAAAAGCGGCAGCTGCTCGCCCGTTGCTGGTGATTTATTTTGAATATTTATTTAACTGCTTTTCTGGCCTAATATGGGTGTTTTTCTGCCACAGCCAAACAGGAGAATTGGGTGGAAAATTGGACAATAATTCTATAGTTGCTTACTCTCATGGTCTAGTAGCAAAATCTGAATTTAAGCAAGTATAATGTCTTCAGTACATTAGATATGGCATAACTTTGGGGTGAGGGCACGTGCAAATTCAGTTAAAAGTATGAGACCGCACCTCTCGGGTATGCACTACATACTATGTTACAGCTTCCCTAAAATTTCTGTGCCTAACTCAAGACTTGGTAAGCCCGACTTGTACTGTCCTACTAAGTGGCAAAGGGAACACATACTTCTGCAGAAGTTTGCAAGCCCAGGAGAGAAGAGACATGGCAAGATTCACTTTACTACTCAGTAGCATAGTAGAACTGACCAGCATACCAAGTGGTAACAGCACAACAGGAAGCTGCCATATATTCAGCATCTGTTGGCCCAACAATTGCCTTTCCTGGGAACTTTTATTGGAAATGCTACTAAATCCATCATAGGATGGAACCCCCCCCGCCGCCTTTTTTTTTTTTTTGCTAGACTGTGCACCCCAGGCCTGTTACTTAGAAAATATACCCTGGCTGTGGTCACACACACTGAATAATCCACTTTCAATCCACTTTCAATGCACTTTCCAACTGGATTTTGCCAGTTCACACACAGTAGAAATCCAGTTGGAAAGTCCACTGAAAATGGATTATTTATTGTGTGTGACCACAGCCCCTGTCGCCTTCTGCCAAATGATTGTAGCTAAAGGTTAGTACTTGCCAGATCTGGTTTAGGATTTTCCAGATTCATAGTCTGGCCTGAGCAGATCAGTTCCTCCCCTCCCTAAACCCTACCTTCCCCAGGATCCACACCCAAATCTCCAGGGATTCCCCAACTTGAGTTGGCAGCCTCAGTTTTCCTAGGACTTTAATTTTTAATATGGATTTTGTCCCCAAATGACAGGTCAGCCCTTGACTCTTTTCAATATGGTTTCAGGCAGAGTTTAGGGATTGCAATGGCTTTAGTCGCTGTAGTGAATGATCCCAGTTTACAAAAGGATAGAAGCTGTGCCTTGCTATTAATTCTTTATTTGCAGCTTTTCATATGATAGCTTGCTTAGTTTTATTAGGTAAAGGTCTCCCTTGCTCGAAAGCTAGTTGAATCCGATTCTATGGGGTGCTGCTCATCTCTGTTTCCAAGTCAAAGAGTTTGAAAACGTTTCCGTGGTCATGTGGCTGGCATGACAAAACACCAAGGTGCATGGAATGCTGTTACCTTCCCACTGAAGCGGTACCTATTTATTTACTTGCAGTTTCTTACCTTCAAACTGCTAGGTTGGCAGGAGCTGGGGCCAGAGAGTTTTATCAGAGCACAATGAAAGCGGGGACAGGTACTGCTTGTTGATGTTTCAGTCCGTTTTTTTGTCAGATTAGTTGCAAAGAGTTTCCATCAGAGTTACCTGTATGAAAACTGAAATGCTGAGTGCCTCAAGTCTCTATTCTCTCACCAGTGCTCTTTAATGTCTGTGTTAAGCCATTAAATGAGATCATTCATAGCACTGGAGCTGGATATACGGTCATCCATACGTTGGTGATGTCCAGCTATGTTTCTTATTTGCTAAACCTCCAGAAGCAGCTGTCTCAGTCCTGAATCAGTGCCTGAGTGGTCAAGTGGATGAGGCAGAGCAGGCTGAAGGAAAGAAAAGCAATGCAAAAGGGGGGGGAACCAACTGGGACGCACAGTGAAAGGGATGGGAATGCAGAACAACAACAAAAACCTGACGGACATGCATGGTGAAAGCGAGGCAAAACACCAGTGCATAATAGGCCTGTATCAAGAGTCTTGGGATGCTCTTGTACCCAGTATTGTTACTGAAGCAACAGGTTGATGCAGTTTCTAGTCTCATCTTCACAAATTATCTTTCTAGACTCAGATGTCCTGCCCACACCTCTATACTGGAATACTGTAATGCATCCTATGTTGGACTGCCCTGCAAACAGCTTGGACCTTGCTTTATCTAGAGAAGAGTGTGGCTGCTTGGCTTTTGGCTGGGTCTGGTAATTATGTACATATTATACCAGCTTTAAAACTGGGTATATTGGTTGCCTATATTCTGGGCTCTATTCAAGGTATCAGTTTTTACACTTAAAGTCCTTCGTGACATGGTACCTACTGGGGTTACCTGGCATGGTTAGTCCAGTTCCCACTAGTTAGCAGAGTGCTTAAATGAAGCTACAAATGCCAGAGCATCTCTTCACCAAGTTACTCAGCTTACAAAGCTATACAGAGCCACATTGCAAGTTTAACAGAGAACTACGTCTCTATTTGAGAAGTACACTTTTGGATAGGAAAGAGTAGAGATAGGAAAGAGTACTAACTTACTAGCTAAGGATGGAAGCAGATGGCGAGAGGGCCATTTGCCTCACGATGCCAAGAGAGGACAGCATGTCGTTCCTCTTGGTATGTGCAGGCAGAAGGGGGACCTTTGTCTGAGAGAGTGAACGGGAGGAAGGAAATTGTCCCTGAGAATACAATCTACATTTTGAGGAGAACAGTGGCAGAAGAGTAAACACAGGAAGAAAAGGTCAGTGTGCCTATCTAGCTATCTAGTCTCTCTTACCACTTGCTTCTGGAGGTCTGAGGTGGGACCGCGCCTTCACTTCCAACAGAACCCACATATCCAAGGACCACCTGTGTAAACACATGTACCAGTTGCATTACTGACATAGGGTTGCCAGCTCAAGGTTGGGAAACACCTGGGGATTTTGGGAGGGGAGCCTGAGGAGAGTGGGGTTTGGGGAAGGGAGGGTTTTCAGTGGGGTAGAATGTCATACAGTCCACCTTCCAAAGCACCCGTTTTCACCAGATGAAGTGATCTCTGTTGCCCGGAGAACTGTTGCATTCCCAGGAGATCCCCAGCTACCACCTGGAGGTTGGCAACCCTTTGCAGCAGTTTGTCAAGTTCTCCAGATAGTCAGTCAAACACCAGGCTTCATAAGAAGATAGTATTTATTAAAGACCAGTCATAGAGCTGCATGAACCAGTTCTTTGTCAGTGATGTCAGGTAATACAGAACAATAGCAATTATAGCCCATTCAAACTACCCCCCCATCTATAAGCCAATGAGTACATTTTGTTCGTGTGCTAAGCCATGAAAGAAAACACCTCAGACCAGTAAATTCCCCATGCCAGGGTAGCATGAGACGCAAGGTCAGGCAAAGTGATAAGAAACAGAACAGACACTCTAAATCAGTGAGACTGGAGACTAAGAGTTCCTCCCACATTCCAGAACAGTGAAAGATGTCTCTTCTCCCCCCACTCACAGCAATGGCAGGGTTACCTGATACAGTTGTAACTAGTGGCCTCAGTGAGGGTGGTGTTCATATCTTGTGCAGAGTTGCCAGACTCCAGGAGGGGCCTGGCAATCTTCCAGGAGGACTGTTTTCCTGACTACAGAGATCAGTTTCCCTGGAGAAAATGGCTGCTTTGGAGGGTGGGCTCTCTGGCATTGTACCCCACTGGAGGCCCCTGTTTTCCCCAGGCTCCATCCCCAAATCTCCAGGAGTTTCCCAATCTGGATTTAGCAGCCCTACCTCCCATCCCCTGCCGGTGGCCAACAGCGACCTGGCAACCCAAATCAAAAGGAAGTAAATTCAATTCAGTTAACAGCCAAACCAGACATGATTAATTTTAATGAGTCAAGTCCAGCTTCCCCAGACTCAACTTGCCTTCCCCTCAACCAGACAGCAGCTGTAGGGAGCTCATTTTTAATTTTAAAACACTGCAGGGACTCAATTTGGCTTGGGGGGAGGAGGGATTTCTCCCCATCCCCGCTTTTCCAAGCCCCATTTTGGAATGGCATTCAATGCACGGACAGCCTCACAAGGGGCCTATCTGAACTCTCCTGCCAGCCTGTGGGATAAATCTGGGTTGTATGACATATTTATTAGACTCTGCCAAATATTATTCGATGTGAGGTAAACATTTTGCCTGCGATTTTACTTTGAAGGAAAAGAACATTTCTTTCCAAAGTTCTGTGTGAGAGAAGCTTTGCAGTTCTTATATTCAGGGCTATTTTGGGAGTTCTGGCTGGCTCCTGAGTTGGCCACACCCAGCAGGAACTCATTAGCATAATAGGCCACACCCAACAGCAGGAACTCATTAGGATTAGCTACATTAGGGGTGTGTGGCCTAACATGCAAAGGAGTTCCTGCTACAAAGAAAGCCCTGGGTTTTGGCGACAAACAAGGTAAACAGAATAAGAAGCAAAAGGGGTGTGTGCCTGGATGACCACACTTCTGGTAACATGGGATGTGTGGCCTAATATGCTAATAAGCTGTGCTGTCAGAGGTGTGGCCTAATATGCTAATGAGTTCCTGCCGGGCTTTTTCTACAAAAAAAGCCCTGCTTATACTACAAGAACCTAAATGGGGAGGCTATAAAGTTCCAGCTTATTCCCAAGGACATGTGCTTGACAGCTGTTCAGGTCCTTCCTCTAGGTGACATAAACCTGACTGGCTGTAGCAGAATCAGCTTTGAAGATACAAGGGGTTGGATCCTACACTGCTGTTCCACTATCAGTGGTGGTTGTTCCTCTTGCATCAGGGGAAAGTTCCTCAGGCTAGAATTTATGGGATCCAACCCAATGGCCCTCAAGACTGGGGAAGCTAGATTCAAGCCCAGTAGCACCTTAGTGACCAACAAGATTTTTGCGGTATGAGATCCCTGCAGGTTCTTATGCAATTCCACAAGGCCTGTAAGACAGAGATGTTCCTTCAGGCTTTTGGTTGAGGGCAGCGACGGTTTTTCCCTGGTTGGCACCCTCCCTTCCCTTCCTCCCCTGAATTGCTGTTATTAGTTTCCTTTCCCTCTGCCCAGAAACTGGCCAGGTACTCCAGAGCTAGGTTAGAGATTTCCAGGACACCATCATCATGGACTCTGTTTGGGGCTTTAGCAGTGTGTCCCTCTAAGCTGAGTTAGTGTGACCTCGTTCACAGTTTTTTAGCCTCCGGCTCGCACATTTTTGTCTTGGCTCAGGAAGGATGGCTCCAGAGCAAACTGATTTATGCAGTAGCCACATCACTCGCTCACAACTTTAATGCCAGTAACTCACAAAGTAGAATTTTTGCTCACGAGACTCCACGGCTTAGAGAAAGCATTTTTTTTTTAGTTTTATTAAATTGTTCTGTAGAATTTTGATGTTTTATATGTTTTTATGGCATTGGGCCCTCATGTACATTTGCCCAGACCCTGGCGTAGGCTGGGATAGATATAATATGATATAATAATAATAATGATAGTAATAATAATAATTATTATTATTAGTCAGCTCTAACTCTCAAAAGCTTGTACCCCCCAAAAATCTTGTTGGTTTCTAAGCCGCTACTGCTGGACTTGAATCTAGGTGTTCTACTGAAAACTAACACAGCTACTCTCTGGAAGAATGGGAAAGCCGCCATTCCTAAAACAAAAGATCTGGAGAAAACCACAATTTCTGCTTGGGACAGGGAAGACAACATGATGTTAGAAACAAAATTCACACAACAAAATCCTAAGTAAAATAAAACCTGTACGACTTCACTGCGTGTTGGTATTCTAAGGGCAAAATATCTGATCGCTGCGGTGACTTTGCAAGCTAAAAATCATTATAAATATTATTCTATACCAGCAGTGAGTTTCTCTTGGGGTGGTGGTGGGGAAGGTCTGAATCATTGCCCACATTCCTTCAAAACATCCGTCACAGCTGCCTCGGGCTCTTCTTAAGGACCACAGCACATTAATAAAAGATTTCCTCTTTATGGGCATCAGCTGGATCAATATTCTGCTCTGCAAAATCTGTTTTGGAGTGCCCCATCAGGGCATCTGTGCACCTTCAAGGTATGTTCTCACTATGCACCGAAGCCCATTTCCCCTTAGGCGGGTCATTTATTTCCCCTCTCAGAACAGTAGCTATGACAACCAAGTATATACATTGCCAAAAAGAACAGGGGAGCTTTTGCTCTTAAAATTCATGCTGCCCATGTGGTTATAATTGCTCAGAACCTGTCTTAATTATGGAGTGGTACTCAGATCGTTTCCACCAGGCTGAAACTCAGCATCAAAACCTCTGGTTCTGTTTTTAGGAGCAGTTAACGCTTTCTGTTCGTTCATAGAGGCTTGGATGCAAAGGTGCCATTCCACGAGTGGACGGATTCTATGGTTCTTGCAGAATTCCCATTTGAAAAGCAGTGCTCCCCTCACTACATTGGTCCGGGGTTTCCCCCAGCCCTCAGGAGCAGCTTTTTGGGTGCAGCTAGAGGCTGCTGAAAACAGGACGGGGTGCAAAGCCTCTGTTTTGCTTGCACAGCTCAGCTCACTGTTCTTCTGATTCACTTCAGAGAATGGAGTCCCTCCTGTGGTATGTAGCCTTTCATGGCTGCCCTTGGGTCAGAATTTCCTTGTGATGTTAGGAATGCCAGCCTCCAGGGGGGAACTGGGGGTCCCTCAGAATTATAGCGCATCTCCAGACTACAGAATGGAGCTCCCCTGGATAAACCACATGCTTTGGAAATGCTACTGATGCAGGGGACGTTTTAAAGTGGAGAAACAAAATGTAACTCCCCTACTTGCAGTCTTACGTGGTAAAGTCCAGAGCTCTAATGCCCGATAGGATTCCCAACTGGAGGTTGAGGAATTCCTGGGGATTTGGGGCTGGGACCTAGGGAGGGTAGAATTCGTAGAAGACAGTGATCTTAGCCGATGCCAATCTGGAAAGTGGCCATTTTCTCCAGGGGAACTGATGATGTCATCTGGAGATTAGCTGTAATTGTGGGAGATCTCCAGCCCCCATCTGGAGGTTGGCAGCTTTACATTTTGTGTCATGGGTAGAATGGCTTAGGTTCAGTTAAGCTTTCTCCTCTCCCTGACTCTCTTATCTTCCTTTCCTGATTTGGGGATGAGCGGAGTCATTTCCATTTCCATTTCCATTGCCTTGCTTTTGTTTTTTCCTTTCTCTGTATTTCAAACCATTAGTTATATACCTCAGCTCCTCTCCTATACCCTGTATAGCTGCCATTTCTTTACCAACCAAAAGATTACCTGACTTCCCTTCTGTTTTACATGGACAAAACATTCCTAACTAGTTCAGTCCAGGAATATGAAAAAAAAAATCCATACACCTAGAAAAGTAGAAGTTAAGCTTTCTAGCTTAGCATCCTGTTTGACATATTCGTTTCCCTCCCTTATTTATTATTATTTTTTACTTCAAATCAAATCAAACCTTTAATGGCATACAGAATAAATTAGGACAGGTTACAGCATCGGCAGAATAAGCGTCATAAAAAGAAAGACTTATGAACTTAAAATTTAAATATTTAATTTTTAATTTTTTTTTTACTTGAGGGAGCATTTAAACATTCAGCACTGCCACCACAGTCTGTGGGTACAGTCGGGGAACATTTTGTGATCTTTTGTCTGTGTAGACTTAAATTTTGCCCTATTGTATCTTCCCCATGTACAAAGCAATTAATATAATTTATGATTTGCAGTTCGCCACGATCTAGGTTGCCGTGCTCTTGAGGTAGTGTCTGGGCTGCCACCTCTGTGAGACGTCATGTACAACTGAACCACTAGGTACAAATAACAATTAGGACAGCCGTCGCCCAAAGCGAAATGATTCACAGACTCTTTGCTGTCATCCTGGCTTGCGTGAGAGAGACGCAGGAGTCGATAGGTCTGTGGAAGGGGGGAAGCTGGAGCTGGGGACATATCCAAACGTCAATGAAACTGAGGTGGTAGCAGTGTCTCCTCACAAGATGAAGGGAGAGGGGATTAGAAGCTGCTGGATGCCTGCCTCTTGTCTCCAAATATTAACGCTTAACGCAAACTGAAACGTCCCCCTGGAAGAGCAATAAAGCTACGTAATCACTTGGCAAGTAAAACGCCACTGAAGCGAGTGGTACAAGTGACGGGATTTAAAAGACAGTGAAGCCTTTTTATGGCGAGGCATAAGTGAGTAGAATTGACAAAGGAGAAAGTAGGGGTGGGATGTAAAGGGCAAGTGGGCTTTCCCCATCCAGGCGCAGTGCCTTCTGAGGCCTTTGTTTCATTTTCATCCTGTAGAGGTGGTCAGGGCTCCCCCCCACACACCGTAACTCAATAGAGAGGATAAAGGTTCCAGATCCAAACACTGCACTCGAAAGGGGATTATAACTGAAAATCTATACTTTATGGAGAGACGAGTGTCCGCTGCTGCTCTCTACCTCTACATCGCCTGTAACAGTAGGCCATGTTGGATCAGACCAATGGTCCACTGAGTCCGCATCCTTTTTCTGAGAGTCAGGTACCTCAAGGAAACCCTCAGGCAGAGCCCGCGGGCAACAGCCCTCATCCGCTGACAGCTTCCCAGCATCTGACAGAAGCATATTCTGCCTCTGAGCCTGGAGGCTGCATTCAGCTATTATGGCTTATTACGGCTAATAGCCAACTAGAGAACTAACCTCCATAGTTACCTGAACCCCCTCCCTTTTCAATCCATCTGCAATAACATAAGATTAAGTAACACGTAGTTCAATAAAATGTAATGTGCAGGGTTGCCAGGCTGAGGCTGGCAACCGGCGAAACTCTATGGCATTATATCCATTGAAGTCCCTGCCCTTCACAAACCCCATCCTCCTCAGGCTCCACCCCCACCCCCAATCTCCAGGTATTTCCCAACCTGGTGCTGGCAGCCCTAGAGGGTTGAGGGCAGGGACATGAGTATGTGTGATTTTGGCTGCATTCCTACATCACTTCTAGAGGAAAACCTGGAAATGATGTAGGGGAGCTCTGGGAATTGCTGGAAACTCTATGATAGAACCAGATATTCCCTGGAAGGGACATAGCCACAGTGTGGCCATATTCTAAACAAATGTTTTCTCCTGCTGCAGCTGCAAGTGGTAGCAGGCAACCAGGATTGCCGGTTGAAATCTTCCCACCATAGCGGGAGGTCTGGCAGTCCTAGTTCAGGATCACACACGCTAAATAATCCACTTTCAATCCACTTTCAGTGCACTTTCCAACTGGATTTTACTGTGTGAACTGGCAAAATCCAGTTGGAAAGTGCATTGAAAGTGGACTGAAAGTGGACTATTTAGTGTGTGTGACTGCAGCCCAAGTGTGGTATCACTGCACTAATGAAGTCCACACTCCACATTACTGGCTGCTTGTGGTGGTGGGTGGAGAAATGGTAATGTGATAATACCACATCACAGGGCTTTTTTCTATTTGCTAATGAGGAAATGTGGGTTGGAATATCCACGTGTCTCCCCGTAATATGTACTGTGGGCCTATGAGGTTGCTCCAATATAGGAGGCGAGATGTTGCTTTATAAAGAAGCAAAAGGAAAGCAACAACTGTGACAACAGACGCTGCTGTAATAAATAACACAATTAATTACAATAAATTGGTTTTACAAAAATAATTATGTGTACTATTTATGTACTCTTAATATCATAGTCATTGTTACCATCACCACCTTATAGTATTAGAAAACAGCAAGAGTCCAGTAGCACCTTAAAGACTAACAAAATATGTGGCATGGTCACGAAAACTCATATCGTCCCATATATTTTGTTAGTCTTTAAGGTGCTATGTGGACTCTTGCTCTTTTCTCCTGCTACGGACAGACTAACACGGCTACCCGTCTCGATCCACCTTAGATTATACTATACCAATTATAACAAATTTTTGGATACAAATACAAGATGAAAAAGTTTGCATAATTGGAGCCTCGAAGAACAAGAGCAGGAAGATTCCAGGTGTGAACCTTGGCTCAGGCTGGACCGCGGAGCAGCACTGAGTACATCAGCCAACACCTGGAGCCCACCTGCTGCTGTTCTTCGGGGTTCCAGTAGCAGCAGGGGCATGGGTATATTCTCTGTTTTATTCTCTTGTGACTTGTTGCTATCTTATTATTATGACGATTTCAGCAAAACTGTTTTCCTTCACTATTGGTGTGCTTACTGCCCTCAAACCCCTTAGTGGAAAAGATCCTTTGTGCCTCTTGGAAATACACTCCCCTCTGACTAACCTTTCGTTTCATCCTTATCTCCTAGCTTTTGTTAAATTGTAAACCTGCGTGTGGGACTGATGTTTCCGAAATCTTAATGGGGTTATCCCCACTCATGGAGCAAGACTTCTATGCTCTCCCCCCTTGCTGAAGCCCAGTATAGGTAAAGGTAAAGGTTTCCCTTGCTCGAAAGCCAGTCAAATCTGACTCTAGGGGGCGGTGCTCATCTCCATTTCCAAGCCGAAGAGCTAGAGATGTCCAAAGACTTCTTCGTGGTCATGTGGCCGGCATGACTAAACACCGAGGTGCATGGAATGCCCACTATGCCCCCTTATTTTGCTCCAGGGGACCAGTGTATCCTCAGGAATAGCATGGGGAGAAGGGGGAAGATCTGCAGTGGCAGGGGAAAGCAGTGAAAACTGCTGCTCCCTCTTCTGCAAATGGAAATACCCTTCCATCAGAGGAACTGCAATGTCGGCTTATGTATACCTAGGATTGCCAGAACCACCACCACCCCTCAGTGCAGGTGAGGGTCCCCTACCACGAGGCCCTGCCCCCCAGTCACTAATCAGCTTGCTGGCAGGGAGACTTAACAGGAGAAAGTGAAAGGCCCAGGCATCAGAAGTGCACAGGTAGTGATGTCATCACACCAGCGATGTCATCACACCAGCATACTGGTTTTACCATAGAGTTTTTGCCCAAATACCAGAGCGTCACCTGGACCGGTGTAATAAGGGCTGATTCTGCATTGACTTTTCCCTCCGTTGTTTTACCAAACCCACCTTGGAACAGAAATTCCCCTTTGCATTGCATGCTGCTTTCACTTCCTATCAGATTTTATGGTAGTTTCCACACTCCGTGCTGCTTTCACTCTCTTTGATTATTGGGTTTTATGGTACCTTCTGCATAGACTTATGGCCGTTTTAGGGCCGTTCAGGGATGACTTTGCAGTCAGTACTATGTTGCCCGAGGAACTTGAATGTGGTTTTGAGCTGCCCTTTTTCCTCCCAGTTGAGAAAATGTGGAAGGAGTGCTAGATGCAGAATCACCCAAGGTCACTTCCTGTGTGATGCCAGCAATGAGGCCTGGGTCTTCCTCTTTCTCTTATTAAGTCCCCCCCCCCCAATCCCTCACCAGTTGCCCGGTGGGACCTGACAACTCTATGTATGCCCCAGTATGATTATCCTGCAGGTGCATTTGCATGTTTTGAACAACTCAGCTGTTCGACACATTAAGTTAAATGGATCTATGTACTAGGTATGCATGCCAAACAGAGTCCCATTTTTTGAAAGTATGCTGCAGAACATAACTATAGCTGCTATGAAGTACAGCTAAGAAAACAGTCATAACAAATCTCCTGAAAGCCTGCTGCATTTTTTTTCAGTTCAATCTTGATTGTATTCACGACCTTGATGAATCACGCCCCTTCCCCCACTGTAATACCTTGTCCTCCCAATGCTAATAGCTAGTATATATAACCCCAGTATATTCCCTGTCTCGTTTGCCTGGTCCTGCTCTTTCTTTGAAGCTGTTTTCCTTAAATAATCCTTTATTTCCAATTAGCTATTCAGCTCACTGCTCCGGTAAGCTTTCGACAGTGTATGAACAACATACACGGTTCAATACTGTCCGGTCTGCTAATCAAATCTGGTTCATTTCGAAGGATTAAATCCTGTTAATTATTTGTACAAACTGTATATAAAAAGAATCAAACCCATCATTGTATTTCCCCCCCAGGCATTCCTTTGTTTGGATTTTCCTTGATTGATGGTAGCTTCATTTGCCTTGGATATAGTGATTACCTCGTCTTGGAGATTCTGGATTCATTTAGCCCCTGAAAAAGCTGTTTCTTATATTCCTTTCCTTTAATTCATTCATTCTTTTTGTCTTGATCCAATTTTCTCTTTGGAAAGAATGTTTGTAGTGTGGTTCATCCATCTCCCACCCCCATCTTTAACTACATTACAGAGATTAACAGAGTATAATACAGGGAGATTCACAATTTAACATTCTGGTCATATTCTCCAAAAGAATTGGACGTTTCAGCCGTCTCTTTAGCACAATGAACACATCAAAATGGAGGGTGCCAGGGAAATCTTTGGTTTTCCCGCTATTCCATTCCTAAGTAAAACATTCTCAAGTTTGCACGGGTGTCCGTATTTCATAATGATATTTCCCGAGCACCTCAAAAGAGCTTGCTTCTAAGTTTTACGTGTGTGTATGCGGCCGATGATGTATTTGCTGGGTGCCCGTATGAGAATCAATGGGCCCATTATCCCAGAATGGTGCTCTGTTCAGATGATAATTAAAGCTCTGGGAAGCAAAGACTGCATTAGGCACATGGAAGCCAGTGCATGCCCCCTCTGTGAAAGGTTTGTGTTGGCGGATCTGTCAAGAGTTGACGCTGATAGGCCTTCTGGGAAATTTGCTGTCATTTCTGCTCAGAAGAGCTTGCCAGATTCTTTCTCTCTGTGCGGGGGCAAATTACACAGGCACACACACACATAAAATAGTTATGTTTCATTTTCAGAGTTACGTGACTGTATAACGATTAAACCAAGGTAGCCAGCCTCGAGGTTTTTTTCCTTATACAATTTTCACAGTTGCTGTTGTGACTGAGCTTTCTCACAACCATTCAAGGTGTTAAGCAAGACTACCACCATGTGCTCCTGTGACAGGGATGCTAATGGCTGTGAATGCCTATTCACATGAAAATCTATTGCCAGTGAAAAGTGAGAGAGAAACCGGGGTTGTTACCTGTGGCAGCTGACTAAGCAAAACCACAGTGCAGATTTTGGAACGACTTTTAAAAGCAAAAAGGCATTTTGACCTTCCAGGGTACTTTGGACTATTACAGTTCGGTCCTAAAGACACTTTCCTGGGATTATGTGTAACCTCAGTTTGTGGGTTCTGTGGGGCAGAGCGTGGAATTTACCTGGCAAGAATTCAAAGAGAATAAAACATTTCTACTTTTCACTTAGCGTATCATGTAACAAAAACAGAAGTTAGTAACACAACAGAATGGTGATGCTTCAAAGTCCAAACAATTACCTTTTCTCTCCTTCACAGCTTGCCTCCCCAAAAGTCCATCTCTTTCCTCTTGTGGGTGGTTAGGGTTGCCAACTCCCAGTTGGGAAATCTTGGGAGGTTTTAGGGGTGCAGCCTGGGTAGGGTGGGATTTGGGGAGGGAAGGAACCTTACCAGGGTATAAGTGTGATAGATTCCACCCTCCAAAGCAGCCATTTTCTTCAGGGGAACTGATTGCTGTCATTTAAAGATCGGCTGAAATTCCAGAAGATTTCCAGGCCAGTTTGGTGTAGTGGTTAAGTGTGTGGACTCCAATCTGGGTGAAGTGTGTGGACTCTAACCTGGGAGAACTGGGTTTGGTTCCCCACGCCTCCACTTGCAGCTGCTGGATGACCTTGGGCAAGCCATAGTTCTCTCAGAGCTGTTCTCTCAAGGACAGTTCTCTCAGAGCTCTCTCAGCCCCGCCTACCTCACAGGGTGTCTGTTGTGGGGAGGGGAAGGGAAAGGAGTTTGTAAGCAGCTCTGAGGCTCTAAGTGAGGGGCAGGATATAAATCCAATCTCCTCCTCCTCCTCCTGGCCCTGCCTTGCACCTGGATGTTGGCAAACCTATTGGTATCCCAGGAAGTCTCCAGGTGAACACTCTGTGCACCAGCTTTAAGGACGAGGGTCCCAAATGGACTCCCCATCAGATAACACAGTCCTGAAAGAATAGTTCTCAGATTTACGATTTAGAACAAAAGTCTCCCTCAGCAGTTTCCATACACAAATCATAGTTACCTTAGTCTTTCCCCCCCCTAATAAACTGTTTAATGAAAATATTTTTAACACTTTACACAGCAATTATAAACTTTTGTCATAAGAAAGTACAGTAAAGGAGTAAGCAAAATATGCAATAGTACACAAGCAAATGTCGCTCTAAACAACCATCTATATTAACCTAAGTTTAACAGTCTCTGTGGGTATTGCCAGCGTGGTGAGTGTGGTGAGAGGTGGACGCTCAGACTATGGAAAATGTAAGTTTAAAAATGAAGCCATTCAATATAAGGCAGAGTTAGAAGGCATCATTTGGTTGTCCATCATATATTGGATTAGAGGGAACCATGTTCTCACGAAATTGGAGTTCGTATTTGTTTTTTTGTGTTGACGTTCTTCAGATGTTTCAGCAATCCTGTCCATAACAAAGTGGTCCCAGCATTTGTCTCTCCACATCTGGATGGTCAGTGGGGTGGGGGATTTCCATGAGGCCACAACTGTCAGTCTGGCTGTTGCTAGTAAGGTGGAAGAAAGGTTTGAAAGGCTTGTTTCCTGGGACTCTGTGTCCACTAGGTGTAATAATATCGTAGCATGGTCTAGCGGAAGTCGTTGAGGTGTGATTTTAGCAATTTCGTCTACTACTTGCCTCCAAAAAGTTTGTATCGATGAACAAGACCACCAGCAGTGATAAAAATCACTAACTTCTCCTCATCCTTTCCAGCACAGCCGGGTGTAGGTGGAGTGCATGGGTTGCAATCTTGCTGGAGAAAGGTACCACCTTGTGTGTATTTTAAAGAATTGATAGTTACTTTGATCTACTCCTTCCTGGCTCATTCCATTCCCAGCTAGGGGTTAGAAGCCCATTGAATAGACTTGAATAGAATTCTGAGCGGACCTGTTTAGGGTTCTTCTCTGTTAACCTGTCCAAAATTTGTTACTTAACCAAGCTAAAAACTTTGGGAGGAGAAAGTGCTTCAGATTCCACCCATTCCTGTCTTCCTGTGGCCTCTCCAGTGAGATCAGATCAGGAATAATTCCTGGGAGCTGCACATGCCTACAACCTCACATGTCTTGGTCAGTTGGAGCTTGTGGGGCCAGTGGAAGCAGACAAGGGCAAGCTGGAGGCAACGGAAAAACGGTGAGCGGGTTAGAGCTGACAGGAGGGTCCTCTGGGCCAAACTAGATATGACATTCATGGTTGCCACAGGGGGGCTTGAGGTCACACAATAGCTGCAAGTTTTCTGTGTGGGGAGGTAGGTGGGGTTCCCCATGGTGGGAAACTTCAGCCTCCCAGTTCATGCTGTTTTCCCTACTTGAAACAACCCCGGAGGGAATATGCCGACTCTGAATGGGGCAAATAATGCCAGCTGGGCCATTTCATATCAGGAAAACAATATGGTGGGAAAGCTGAAGCCCCTCCTTCCTCCATGCCAAGGTCCTCCTCCAAATGGCACCTGTATAGCTCATTGGGACTGAGTTCTCACTGAGATCTTGCAGCCGCTGTGTAGCTGCAAATCCCAGAGTTCCCAGGTTCCCACTGGGGGTGGGTCATCCCCTGCCCCAGTTCCTGTTTCCCACCGCCGCTTTAGTGGCTGATGTGTGTGTAGGCGGGGGGGGGGAGGTGTTCTCCATTTCTTGTCTCCAGCAGCAGATATTGATGAAGTGAAGTTTGAGTAAGATGTAGTGGCTTAAGACCACAGGTATTTATGCAAAGGCATTCCAGAAAGGAGTGGGAGATGTACGCCCAGGTGCTATTTTTGAAGGGAGCCATGTTTAGTATCATGTCTAGTTGGACTAGAGTTGCCAGGCCCAGCAACCCGGTCTGGGGATACGGGGCATCAGTGATCATAGAGTTTCCTAGAGAAGTTTGATGTCGCTTCCAGTTCCCCTCAGAAGTGACGTCACGCCACCAGCCCAATGGAACAAAGTTCGAGTCCAGTGTGCATGCTTTCGTGTGAATGCACACTTCTTCAGATACCTTGAAATTGAAGTTACCAGTCTACACATATAGGTAGAGGGTGAGCGGCAAATTAGCATATAGTATAATAGAGGTGTTTAACAGGGGCAAGGACCAAACTGGAATAATAAGCTTAGTTTATATGGTCACCATTTGTTTGGGATTAATTCCAAAGGGAAACACAGTGAAGGAAATGAATATCTCAGACTTGGAGATTGATGGGCAGATGTACCCTTCTTAATCGTGGGATGCTGAGAGGGATTAAGTGAGACCCTGTTATTACACTCCATCCATCTCCACTCGAGTGTGGAGGCAACCGTGCAGCATCCTCTTCTTTGAGGTGGTGCGATCAGCTGTGGCTGTGCAGTGACCGTGTGCCTCCTTTGTTCCCAGACCAGAGAAATGCATTTCCAACCTACCATTCCAAATTACATTACATTCTGCTATTTCATCACATTACAATTTACTATTCCAATTTACTATTCCAAATAAGAAATAAAGAGGATGTGTATAGCCAACGGCCATTGTTTTTCCCAACCCTACTGGATTTGCATGGTTGCAGGGCCCTAGTCTGGCCCACTTCTTTAAACCACTGGAATTGGACAAGCCATATACGGAAATAAATATTACAAATGTCATGTCTAAATGTAGAAGATTATGGACATTTGCCACACAGAGGGGTATAAGCTGGATATCCGGAGGCTATCTAGTTACATTGGGTTGGGATTTTTTACTATTAAATACAGAGGTGGAGAAACAAAGAAGTAATTTTTACAATTGTCATTGTAGACCATGGCTTGAATCCAGCGAGCATATCTGTGGGTGGAAGGATTTCCATTAGGGCTGCCAGCCTCCAGGTGGAGCCTAGAGATCTCCCACTATTACAATTGATCTCCAGATGACAGAGATTAGTTTCCCTGGAGAAATTGGCTGCCTTGGAGGGTGGACTCAGTGGAATTATACCCAACTGGGATGCTGCCCCCCCCAGAAATACTTCCAGGTACTTCCTCCACCCAGAGATGGCAACCCATGAAGTGCAGCTTTCTTGCCTCTCTTCTCTTGCTGCAGCCTCAAATGCCCCCTGAAATGCCATCCTCGGGGAGGAAAGTTGAACTCCATAGGTGGAAATCGTTCCACTGATGGGATTGCTCTGTTGGATCCAAACCCATATCATCCCGTGCTACTATTTCAGCTTTCAGAGCAGAGGTAACAAAGCACTAATTTTGCACTAATACCTTTGTCAGCAACTACATGCAGACACAGAACTAAAATGGGTATCCTGTCCTATTATATAAACATGTAGTGGTCTGGCAACATTCTATGCTTGGCAAAATCAGTTCACTGCCTGACCTGCCCATCACAAGGCACTGCCTCCGTTGGCTGGCTGCATTGCTGACAGCAGTGGCGGCAAGTCTCTCGGCCTCAATCTACTGTCACCAGACTGACGGGATGGACCCTCCGGCGGATGGAGGGTCACCACACCGACTGCCATGAAGGCTGGGAGCAGGGCAAAAGGCCAGAAAACTTCACAAATCTGTGGCAGGCGAGTGGGGGTGTGTGTGCATGGGGTACTCACATGCTGATGGCTTTTCAGAGCTGGCTTGCTTGCCCTCCCCGTGGTCGCGGGGAAGCCAAGCAAGCCAAGGGAAGCCTTCTCTCACAGAGGTAGCTCACTTGGCCTCCCCGTGCAACAGGGGGGCGGGGGATGAGGCCGGGTTGCTTGGCCCACCAGGGACTTGAGCAGGGGGCAGAGAAGGAGACCAGGGCCCGCAGCTGCCCGGCTAAGCAGGAGAAACCACCCCAGACCCTCCTGACCCGACTGCCGAGGCAGCCAAGCCAGGAAGGAGCTGGGGAGGCACTTAAAGCCCTCCCTATGGCTTCTGATGCCCGGCCGCCAAAGTGGGCAAACAGGAGAAGCCACTCATGGGCCCCCCGCCCCCTCCTGGCCCGACCGCCAAGGCAGCCGAGCCAGGAAGGGACCGGGGAGGCATTTATAGCCCTCCCCCTGGTTTCTGCTGCCCAGCTGCCAAAGCGGGTGAGCGGGAGATGCCAGCCCCCCACCCCCTCCTGGCCTGACCGCTGAGGCAAGCAAGCCAGGAAGGGACTCGGGAGGCACTTCAAGCCCTCCCTGTGGCTTCTGCTGCCCAGCCGCCAAAGCGGGTGAGCAGGAGAAGCCACCCATGCACCTATGCTCCTTCCTGACCTGACCGCTGAAGCAGATGAGCCAGGAAGCGACCAGGGAGGTACTTCAAGCCCTCCCTGTGACTTCTACTGCCCACCCGCTGAAGTCAGCATGCAGGAGAAGCCACCCACAGCTCCCCCACCCCCTGCTGGCCCGCCCACCAAGGCAGGTGAGCCAGGAAGGGGCCGGGGAGGGCGGACGGGTGGGAGAAGCCACCCACAGCCCCCCCTCACCTTCCTGCCAAGCCAGGTGGCCCAGGAAGGGGCCAGGGAGGGCAGGCAAGCATGAGAAGCCACCCATGCCCCCACACCCCCTCTTGTCCCACCCGCTGGGGAAGCCTCCAAGAGGTCCCGCCCGTGACCCATCTGGCCCCACCTGCCCAGGCCATGGGGCCAGGAACATCTGGGAGGGGGCCCACCAGCCAATGCTGCAGGACCCCACACTCGCCCAGGCCCCCTTCCTAGAGCCTGTTGCTTTTCTTTCTGCAATGGACCTTTCTGCTAATGCTCACCTAAAAGCATATGTGCTGTCATGCTTTGCTGGCCCTGTAAGCCTAATAATCGCCCCTTAAAAGCACATTTTGTAGGCAGGAATTAATTTATGTGCATTAGGAATCAGACTCTGCCCCACAAAAGCATAATATGGACCAGGGCTTTTTTTGTAGAAAAAGCCCAGCAGGAACTTATTAGCATAATAGGCCACACCCACCAGTAGAAACTCATTAGCATAATAGGTCACACACAGCAACAAACTCATTAGCACATTAGGCCACACCCACCTTTTGCTTCTTATCCTGTTTACCTTGTTTGTTGTCGAAACCCAGGGCTTTTTTTGGAGCAGGAACTCCTTTGCATGTTAGGCCACACACCCCTAATGTAGCCAGTCCTAATGAGTTTCTGCTGTTGGGTGTGGCTTATTATGCTAATGAGTTCCTGCTGGGCGTGGCAAGCTCAGGAGCCGGCCGGAACTCCGTTCCTGTGCGTTCCTGCCCCAAAATAGCCCTGATATGGACAATGTTTCGGCAGCAATTGCTTATTTTTATAACAGGTTGCACAGAAAGATTTCATATTTCCCCCCTGAAATGTTGGTCTTAAAGGTGCCACTAAGCTCTGGTGAATGTTAGGGATTTGGTTGCCTTAACGATCATAGCCAAAGTGTACTGCAGTTCTAAACGCACAGATGGATTTCAGCGTATGGGAAACTGAATGCTTATGCAGTAAATTTATATGTATTTATATATGTATTACGTGCAGCCAGGGTGGTTGATATGCTGTTTTCTCTTGCTTTAAGGCCATAGCTAAGGGATCAATGAGGTTAGGAGAGTGGTAAATTCAGCTAGCTAGCATTTCATTTTTAATGGCAGCTCTGTCCAGAAAGATTACTATTGATTGGAAGCGCTAGGAAAGAGCCAATAACTCAAAGTAGGGAAGCCACCTCTTCCTCCCCTGCTATTTATTTCATGTTGGAGGAGATAAAATAAAAATAAAAATCACCCCGTGAACTGCAGCTGCAGAAGGTAGGTTGGGTTTTAAGTTCCCGCAGTTCATTCTGGAAGAAAACAGTCAATGAAAGGGAAGAGGCGGTGGGAAGGAGTCAGCATGTTCTCTGCCCGCTGGAACGACAGAACCGGCAGTGATTCTGGGACGGGTGATTGATTTCCAGGCAAGAGGTGGCTTCAAGATATGGCCCCTCTTGTGGTCTTGATTAGTTTTCTCATTAGGGTTACCAGCTGCCCAGAAACAGAAAAAGAAAAAAGGGCCCCATTGTTTGTTGTTTCTTGAGTCCTTTTGGGGCCAGTTGCCAAGATATTTTTTGTTGTTGTTATTAAAGTCAAGCTGTGATTTTTAAGTGAAAGTCAGCACTAGAAACTTGGCCGGTATAGTCCCTACACGTGCATTAAGCAGTCAGGTTGCTCAGCTCAACCCTACCTGGCCACTTCTCATTCTCCTTTTAGGGTTGCCAAACTCCAGGGGGTAGCTGGAGATCTCTTGGAATTACAACTGATTTCCAGGCAACAGAGATCAGTTCACCTGGAAAAAATGGCCACTTTGGACATTATACCCCATGACATTATACCCCATTGAAGTCCCTCCCCTTCCTAAACCCCGCCTTCCTCAGGCTTCACCCCACCTCCCACATTTCCAGGTATTTCCCAACCCGAAGCTGGCAACCCTACATGACCACACAATATAGCAGTGTGTGTGTGCTTCCTCCGTAGCCAGTACAGATGAAGGCCAGGTGGATGATGACTGGGCAATATGGTAACTGCAACACTTATACTAGTGTGGTATAGTGGTCAGGGGATCCGAGAGACCCAAGTTCAAATTCTCTTTCTGCCATGAAGCTCACTGGGTAACCTTGGGCCATTTAGTCTCTCTCAGCCTAAGCTAAAATGGATGACGGGAGAACCACGTATGGCACTCTGAGCTCCTTGGAGGAAAGGCAGGGTAAAAAACTATTAAAGTATCCACTTCCTTGCTCAGCTCCTTCTTGAGCTGGAACGTGTGCAGGCTCTGGCATCTTTTATCCACTCTCCCTAGCTCCTTCCTCCAGACCCAGCTCAGTGCAAGAACTGTTGAGAGAATCAAAAATTTGCAGCAAGAGCCCTCATGAACTGTCTCCACTGCGTGGGTCCCTTTGTTATTTCCGTAAGCCCTTCTGCTATTGGCTGTTCTCTCAAATAGAATGGCTCAAACCTGGCCTGTATTCTTCAAGACTCTTGCCCGTTTGTGTTCCTGTATTACCATCGCTGATTCCTCCTTACTCTCCTTTATGCCAGCTCTTGTTGGTTTTCCAATCTACAATGATGGTTGCTGGAGAATGTCTAAATGTTCATTTTGGGTCTAAAGTGGCCAGTTTGATGTAGTGGTTAGGAGAGTGGAGTCTAATCTGGGAGAACCGGGTTTGATTCCCCACTTCTCCACATGCAGGTGCTGGTGTGATCTTGGGTCAGTCACAAGTTCCTTCAGAGCTGTTCTCTCATGAGCAGTTCTTGAGAGAGCTCTCTCAGCCCCACCTATTTCACAGGGTGTCTGTTGTGGGGAGGGGAAGGGAAAGGAGATTGTAAGCTGCTCTGAGACTCCTTCAGGTAGTGAAGGGTGGTATATTAATCCAATCTCTCTTCTCTCTTCTTCTTCACTTGAACCTGAAGATAGAACAAGATTCAGTCTCTTCAGGTGCCAGGAAGTCTGTCAGACAACCCAACTTAGTTCCTGAATTTTAAGATGAATTTACTGCTTGTTTTCAAGGGCTTCCTCCCCTTCAGCAAACATTGGTGGTAGAAAGTTTTTTTGTTTTTTTTTAAAGGATTGGATTGTGTGGCCATGTTTTATAGTGCAATCCTGTCAATGATTCCTAGATGCTTTAAACAGGAAATATTGAAAACGAAATCATATTTATAGAATAATGTGTGACGTAGCCTGGATTAAACCTAGTCACTGTTCAAAGAAACATTAATTATATCTTCATTGAGGAAGTAAGGGGGGGCCTGTCATCTCCTTTTAACAGAGGTTTAATGAATCAAAACAAGCAGCTGAAGATTTTCATTAATTTAACATCACCTAATAAAATGCTCGTAGATCAGATTAATATTAAAGGAACTTCTAGAGGGGCCAGTATAAAAGTTGGCCGCTCTATGAGGAAGCGAGGTATGAGGTCCTTAAATAATTTAATATTATTTGGAGGCATGGTTTACTGACTTGTGCACAAAACTAAGGCTGTATTCCCATCAAGAAGTTTTCTGGTATTTTTCAGTAAATATGTTTAGGGCTGGGCTGAATCTAAACAACTCTTTAATTGGTAGTAGAGTGGTAGAGCATCTGCTTTGCGTGCAGAAGGTCCCAGGTTCAGTCTGTGGCATTTCCATTTAACAATGATCAGGTGGTGAGTGACTTATGTAAGGCCTCTCCCTTTCATATCATTTACTACATGAGAGCAGTTGCCAGAGTAGATAGCACCAACCTTAATAGCCTAAGCATCCCACAGTATTAAGACCGATTCATGTATTCAGCTCCCTACTCTTAGCCTTAAGATATCCATATATTTGGATTAAAATCTGTATCATCCTGAATGTAGGATTGGAGAGTTAGGCAGTGATCTTGTCCATGTGCAACCAATGAACAATGAATGGTAGGGGGCATAGGCTTAAAAAGTGCCCATTTCCAGTGGGCAATTCCCATCCCCATGCTCGCATTCTCGCTGCCACTGGTATTTGTGGCAGGAGGAAACCTGGCAGAATGGTAACTGACCCGGAAGTGACACAACTTTCAGATTATGCTCTGGAAATCCCACCCCCCTCCGGTCTCTATGACTTTTACCATAGAGATTGGGAGGAAATCTTAAAGAGTGGCTGGAAGTAATGTTACTTCCAGGTCAGATACAATCCTTCCCAGGCCCTGCCCCAGAAATCTCCCAGGGGTTTCAGGTAAAGGCCTGGCAGCCCTAAACAGGCTTGCCATTTACATGGGGTGTGTGACTTTATTCTCTAGGAATCAACAGATACTCTATGGTAAATTTCTAGTGAGTTATGAAGTCACCTCTGGGTTTTTTCTGGAAGTGATGTAATGCAACAGCCCAATGGCACTCCCTATGGTCCACCTCCCAACTCCCACCTGTTGCCAGCCACTGGCAATCCTACCTATAGAGGTGGGACTTAAGTGAAATCTGTCAACTCAGTAAGAAAATGTGTTAATAAGTCCAAGAAGAATCATGTGACACAGCCTCACCAATACAAAAACATCCAGGACTCACAGATGGCCTCTGATTCCCTCCTTTCTCTCACTTGAAAGCAGCTGTTTTGGACATTGATTAATTGCAATGTTTGATGTTCATCCTTTTTTGAAAAAACAAACAAAGATGAGATACAGACAGGCACAATTCAGAAGTGCTTGGCATGATAAGAGACCCAAAGGGGACATTTTATTTAACAGATCATACATGTTTGGGTCCATCATCTTTTCTGGCGGGCTAATCTCTTCTGTCATTTGGTCAGACTTTGGGCAGCTGAGTGATATGGCCCAACAGGAAAAGTGTTGCGAAGCGGAACGGCTAGCCCAATATTGTCAAGCAGTTGACATCCCATCCTTAGTGCCATTGTCTACTTTAATTATATCTAATAGATGTGGCAACAGATAACTCAAAACCTTGATGGAGCATTGGAGAGGTGTGGAGCATCCAGGCAAGCTTGGTGTCTGAATGTCCCATCATGTGGCGACTCTCAAAGTGAAGGGCAGGGTTGGAGGGAGTACAGTGGGAGAGCAGTCCTACACAGGTCTACTCAGAAGTATGTCCAATTTTATTTAATTGGGCTTGCAGGAAATGGTTTATGGTAGGAAGACCAGTCGGGCCAGGTTGTGCCAGGGACCATGGAGGAGGTAGACAGACTATGCATAGGAATGCCAGCCTCCAGGTGTGATCCAGGGATCCCCTGGAATTACAGTTTATCTCCAGACTACAGAGATCAGTTCCTCTGGAGAAAGTGGTATTTTGGGTTTTTTTAAAAAAAATTCTGTGTGTGTGTGTATGTGTCTGTACCTGGAAGTCACATTGACCTCTGGTGACTGACTCCTACTGGGGGCCTGGAGGATATTCAGAGAGGTGGCTGAATAAAGCCTGTCCCAGTCCTCCCGACTTGGTATTCCAAGGAAGTCTCCCCATCCAAGTACTAACCCCAGTCCACCGTGGTTAGCTTCCGAGACCTGATGAGATCAGGCTTGCCTGGGCTATGCAGGTCAGGGCAAGAAAGTAGACACCTCGGAGGGAATGGCATTGTACTCCACTGAGGTCACTGACCTCCCCTGTCCTCCCCCAGCCAAGTCTCCCCATATCAATTGCCAGTTCTTCATTGCCAAACTTCCAGATTTGCATCTGGCATCTGGAAACCCTACCTTCCAGAATCACCAGGTATTTCCCAACCCAGAGCTGGCATCCTTAGGGGACCTGGCAACCCTATTTCATGTCAGCCTAGAGTGCCAGGACTCAGGGCCACAAGCATGGGAAATTTCTGTCAGGAGGGTCTGGCCTGACACGCCCAGACAATACACTAGCTGAGTTCAGACTGGCAATTTGCAGCGGGAGCCAATTGTGGCAAAAAAGCCCCGGAACAAACTGTTCCGGGGTTTCTCAGTCACACGGGGCCGTCTGCTGTGGGAGAATACCGGGATCAGGCTACTGGCGCAGAGGCGCCACTGTCAGCGGCTTTGCCCTGGCAAATTGGCGATGCACACATGAGTGCATGGGCATCCATGCGCACAAGCGCATCCGGCCGATTGGGGGCGGATCCTGTTGCACCGCATTGGGCAGTAGAGCGGAGCACGGCCAGTCAAACTGCTGCTGCCATCTGCCCCGATGCAGCTTGCTCTCGGCTTATCTGCCGAGCGTTCACACAGCCGGGAAGCGGAATGCCGCGGGATAAACACGCTCTCTGGGATTTGCTACCACTTTAAAGAGGTATGTTTTCATCCCGGGAGTGAAGCAGAACAGCTCGGGTTGCCGACGGGTGCAGAACGCCAGGCAGATGTGCCTGTGTGAACGCCCCCTTTCACCTGCTTCTCAAACGTGGCTGAAAGGTTGCTATAGCGGGGCAAATTGCCAGTCTGAACTCAGCCACTGTTTTTCAAACCTGCACTTGTGTCTGGTGTACTGCTTTCCAGGATGGGAGCCATGACCCCTGCCTGTCTTGCTGAGACCCACCAGCCTCCAGGTCAGACAAGAGGCCCCAGGATCCATGACACTGTTCTTAGGGGAGGAGGAGGAGGAGGAGGAGATTGGATTTATACCCCACCCTTCACTACCTAAAGGAGTCTCAGAGTGGCTTACAATCTCCTTCCCCTTCCCCTCCCCACAACAGAGAGCCTGTGAGGTAGGTGGGGCTGAGAGAGCTCTCTCGAGGACTGCCCTTGAGAGAACAGCTCTGGGAGAACTTGTGACTGACACCAGCAGCTGCCTGTGGAGGAGTGGGGAATCAAACCTGGTTCTCCCAGATTAGAGTCCGTGCTCCTAACCACTACACCAAACTAGAGTCTTACTAGATGGCTCATAGGACCAGGTAGCAACACAGACATGCAGAGAGCCCTGCCTCTTTCCTTCTTTGCTTTCAACCACGTGCTAGGCATTGCAGAACTACCTTAAGTACTCTTCTTTAGACATTTGAATTACCCAGATTCCAAAGAGAGGCACAATTTTTAAGGCAATTCCCCAATGCAAATAGCAAAAATCCCACTTTCTCTCTCTCTTTTTTTTTTTGCAAACATCTCAGTATTAAGGGCCAGTGCCTTGAAGTCTAGATTGATAATCCTCTGTTGCAACAGCAGTGCTTCAAAGCCATCTGTTTAAAGTTAGTACGAGATACAAGATGTCAGCTCTTGCTCATTTAGCACCTGGAACCGCAAACCTTTAGACAAGTTAATTCTGGTTACAGTCTATTTTTGTAGCTAAATTCCTCAGAGATTTGAGCTGCGATCGTGCTCAAAATTAATGCGGTTTAAATCGCTTTAGATTCAATGGGGCTGAAGCTACTGAGTTGTGCGCAGGATTACATCCTATGACTTTAAATCAGGTTGGAGAAACCTGGATTGGGGCGCGTTGTCTAGAAATAAATGTTATTTGCCGTAGACCAGAGATTGCCGTTCTTATTTAAAATGACATTGCTTTGCCAAAAGACTGGATTTAATTTTGGCAGTTTGGAATCATTAAGTTCTTTGCAGAGAGAACGTTTCAGATCATAAGGAAGCGGGCATCAAAAGCTATATACACGTGCAGTGTTTAATGGGACATGAAAATTAAACTTAATAAATCCACCTTTTCCTGAATCATATCACACACACAAAAAACAAGCAAAAAGATATTTTCCCTATAGTTTCCCATTAAAGTTAGCTGAAAGGTATAGTGGTCATGCTTGTGAAAACCTGGGGAGATGTACAGAAGATGTACAGAAGCATCACAGAAGCATGTTGGGGTACACTTCCCAACAGCACCCAAGTCAGGGCAAACAATCCATGTATAAGTGTCCCACATCATGTATGAATTTGGGTGTGAGCTGAGGCAAACATGAATGTGTGAAAACGCAGAGATTCAGTAGCGAATGCTGACGGCCACCTTTGTGGCTGCTAGCATCCTCCTTTGTCTGTTAAAAATGTGGTGAAATATCTTCCTCCTTTCGGGTTGCACAAAGGGATCGTCGATCTGACAGCCGCAAATATCAGTCCCGTCACTGTTCACAGCAATCGTAACCAGCCTTCTGGACACATATTCCGAGTCAAGCTGCCCTAACCAGCCCCTGCCAATAGATGTCGCTGCGTTTTCAGCTAAGTGCCTGAAAGAAAGAAAAAGAGGGCGCCGGAGCGTTACAGGCGGCGAATTAAACAGCCAACCATCTTAAATCCAATCTCTGCTCCAGGCAGACGTCTGCTCTTGCAGAACTGCATCAGTGAGTACATTGGCTGGTTATTGGATGAGTCCCTCTCTACAGCTTCGGCTGAACCACAGAGATATAATGTATAGTCAGTTTTCAAGTGCTGCCTGGCAATCACTTTATCCCCTTCACAGGAGTCTAGATCCCCTTTACTGAATGTCAGTGACTTATTTATTTATTTTTAAAAAGGAAGTCTCTAGCGAATTCATAGAGGATAAGTCTATCAGTGACTATCAGCTATGATAGCTAAATGGAATTTTGTATACCTTTGTATAAGAAGCTGTGGTGGCTCAAGTGGTTAAGACACTGAACTGCAGGCTGTGGAAGGTCAGTAGTTCAGCTGTTTGAGACCCGGGTGCCACATGAGTGAGCTCCCGTCTCTAGTTCCAGCTCCTGCCAACCTAACAGTTTGAAAGCAAGAAATTGCAAGTAGATAAATAGGTACCACTTCAGTGGGAATGTAACAGCGTTCCGTGTGTCCTGGTGTTTAGTCGTGCTGGCCACATGACCACGGAAATGTCTTTGGACAGCGCTGGCTCTTCTGCTTTGAAATGAAGATGAGCACCGCAACCCTAGACTCAGATTCAACTGGCTTTCGAGCAAGGGAACCTTTACCTTTATACCTCTGAATAACAGTTGCCCCAGGCATTATGGTTTCCTCAAAGTTGCATGTTGGTCGCTGTAGGAAACAGGAAGCTCTACCAGACCTCTAGTCTGAACCATTCCGGGAGTTTCTTATGTTCCCAGTGGAGGAACTAATGGCATCTGTCCAAGATCACGTGCAACCTGGTAAAGGCACATCGTATTTATTCATTTAGCTATTTTTCCTCCAGTTTTCTCCCCAGTGCACCTTCCAAACATTGTTCTCCCCTCCCCCATTTCATCCTCAAAAGACCAGCCACCCACATGGGCTTGATCAGGCTGGTCCCAGGGAGCAGAACATGTATCTGAATCCAGGCCTCCTAGTTTCTAGTCCAACACTCTCACCTCTATGCCAAGCTGACTCTGAAAGGTTATGTAATATGCTTACAGCTGACAGCTAATTGCATAAAATTAAATTATGTATGCTTTCCTTTCAGTATGAAACAGTAAGATCTGTTTTTCAGGGTGCCAGATACCAACGTGTTAAGAGGCTTAGTGAGGGCAGTAGATTAGGCAGAATGCAGCTTCTTATTGGCTCTGCGCCTGCAAACATAGTGCGCTAAGGGCCAAACTAAACAGGATGCTGTTCCCAAAGTCAGCCCGAAGATGTGCCTCCAGTTTGTCAGGTGAGTTTCCAATGGGGGACTTCTTTTAACAGCACTGCAGGGCACTGTTTCTGGTTGGGGCCACCACAACCGGGGCCGGCTTGAGGTGGCTCTGCGCCCTAGGCGGACACAGATGCCAACCTACCGGTGGGGCCTGGAGACATCTACCATGCCGCCCCTGCCTCCTCTCCCCCCCAGGAGGAGAGGGCGGGCAAGCCGCAAGCCAGGGAAGGGGTGAGGGTTTTAACCCCCACCCCTTCCCTCCCAGTGGCTGCTTGCCTGGGCGCTCCACAGCTGTGGGATGCCCAAACAAGCCAGGGAAGAGGTGGGGTTTTAACCCCTTCCCTTTCAGCACCGGCTCTGGGCGCTCCGCAGCTGCAGGGCGCCCAAGCAAGCCAGGGAAGAGGTGGGGGGGGGTCTTTTCACGGGGGGGGCTTTTGGTGCCCACTAGGGCTGCCAACCTCCAGCTGGCACCCAGAGAACTCCCACTATTACAATTGATCTCCAGATGACCAAGATTAGTTCCCCTGGAGAAAATGGCTGATTTGAAGGGCGGAATCTATGGTATTGTACCCTGCTGAGGTCCCTCCCCACCACAGTGGCCCCGACCAGATATAGAGCCCCTCCATGTGCTGTTAAAAGGAGTGCCTTGGTGGTAACTCACTCCACAAAATGGAGCCATGTCCCCCGTGGCAAACTCAGGAGTGCTGTCTTGTCTATTGTGGCCTGAAAGCACATCTTGCCCCTGAATGCTGCAGGAAAAGAGGAGAGAAATGAGAACATGTGTCAGTAGCCAGCTGTGGATGACTGGACAGTGGGAACATAGTTCTGGAGCTGAATCATTGTAGAACGACCTAGAGGGCAGGGATTGCTTGAGAATTTCAGCAGCAGCAGCATCTTCAGCCGTTCCTAATCAGCTGATGCTTTCATACTCTCGCCACTTCAATGCCGTTCTAATCATATGTTTTCGTTTTTTAAAAAAGTCTTATGTCTTTATTGACGTTGTTTGTTTGAGTTGTGTGTGGATTTTTCTTGTCTTATTTTAAACTTCCTGCAAACTGCCCCGAGAACCAATAGGGGCAACTGGTATCAATATAGGCACCAATATTTAAAGCAAGTAAATGGTAGTGCACCCATAAGTGAAGTTACTCCCTTCTAAGTTTGAAGACTGTAACCCTGGTTAGGAGCGCACTGTAGAATGATGTCATTCCAGTCAGAAGCGTGTAACTCCAGTTAGGCGTGCACTGTAAATGAATAAAGATTGGATCCAAGACCCAGTCACAGAGCAAAACTCCTCTACTTTCTCCCCACTGTAGCCCCCCCCTCGCAAAAGCCCTCCAGGATTCAGGGGCCATCTCTTGGAACAGTGCATTTGCAATGTGAAGGTGGTGAAGCTCATCCTTCCTTTTTTACCAGTGGAATTGCCCTTCTGCCCGCAGAAATAGACTGTAGGATCCAAAAGTCAGGTTTTTAAAGGACACATTTTGTTTGGTTCCCACCAACAAAAAAAGAAAAATAAGAGCAGTAGGTTTCTCTGCGTTTCCCGCTTACTGATCGCCCAGCAACATGATCACAGATGCTACTGGAGTGCAGGGGAAGGAACGCAGTGGAAGAAGAGAGACGTAATGTGTGCCTGATGATCTTTCCTCCACAGTGAGCTAACGGCTTCCGTAAAGGGAACTGCTGCGATGGAATTTGCAACAGCTGGTATATATGCAGGTGCTCGAAGCAGGCTGCCTAGAAAAACAATCTGTGTAACAACCTTAATTTAGCCAAGCAATGACGACACCAGATTAGGGCACCTCTACCTAACCAAAATTAGCTACTTTTACATGGGCCTAGTTAGTATAGAGTTCTACAAAGAATCTTGGGAGTTGTAGTTCAATTTCCCTGCCACCACTTCACTGGTTGCTGATTGAAGGGAGCAGAGAAATGCTGAGCTTTCCCCAGGTGATGTAGACAGGAAATCACAGGTCAGGGGCAACTGCACATTTCCAAGCATGTCTAATTTGGGACTTTTACTCTGATTTAAAAACTAACCCAGATTGGTATCAGTCTTGTCACAGATGTTATATTATACCAGGGGTGGCCAAACTTGCTTAACATAGGAGTCACATAGAATAAATGTCAGATGTTTGAGAGCCACAAGAAATGAACAAATATCACACAAACATTTTTATTGGGAAATATGCAAATTTGCTTTATATTAACATAAAATGAGATTGCCAGAAATAAAAACAAAAGGGGCAAAAACAGATATTGATAATATTTATTTGTCCAATGATATTTATTTGTCTAAGAGAGAGATAAGAGAGAGGTGGAAAGAACGAAAGCAGTGGAAAGAAAGAAAGAGAAAAAAAAAACAAAGAAAGCAAATAGATGAGGGGGAGGGTAAAGGAAAGAAGGAAGAGAGAGAGAAAAGGAAGAAAGGGAGAAAGAGAGAAAAAGAGAAAAGAAGGTGGAAAGAAAGCAAACAGACGAGGAAGAAAAGGAAGGGGGAAAGAGAGAAAGAGAAAGAGAGAAAAAACAAAGAAAGCAAGTAGATGGGCATGCCTCCCCAATCAGTCTTCCCTTCCCCAGTCAATGTCCCCCTCCCTGGGTAGGTTTGAGGTGGGGGGAGCAGAGAAAGAAAGCAACTTTAAGTTTAAATGTGTTCTCAAAGCCCCCCCCATCCCCATGCCAGCTGGCTTGGCTTGGAGAAGGGATTTAAAGAGACAAATGCCTTCTCCAAGCTGGTGAGCAGCCCCGGGGGGGGCTTGGAGAACATCTTTAAATGTATTCTCCAGGCCCCCTACCCCCACTGCTGCACTGGCTTGGCTTGGAGAAGGGATTTAAAGAGACAAATGCCTTCTCTGAGCCAAGCCAGCTGGCCGATGTGGTGGGGCTTGGAGAATACATTTAACTTTAGATAGGGAGAGAGGGAAGAAAGAGAGAAGGAAAGAAAGGTGGAAAGAAAGTGGAAAGAGCAAATGGGTGGAGGGAGGGAGAAGTGGAAAGAAAGCAACACTAACTTTAAATGCGTTCTCCAAGTCCCTCTCATGCCCCCACGCCAGCTGGCTTGGCATGGAGAAGGGTTTTAAAGAGACAAATGGCTTTTCCAAGCTGGCCGGGGGGGGGCTTTGAGAACACATTTAAACTTAAAGTTGCTTTCTTTCTCTGCTTCCCCCACCTCAAACCTACCCAGGGAGGGGGACATTGATTAGGGAAGGGAAGACTGATTGGGGAGGCATGCCTCCCCTTCGCTTCCCCAGCCACCCAAGTTGGAGCCACCCAATATGTGTGAAAGAGCCACATGGGTTCCAGCGCCGCAGTTTGGCCATCCCTGCATTATACCATGGTCACTGCTCAAAGGGGAAGCAAATGGGGATTAATGTAGAAAAAAGGGGAGGAACCACAAGAGCCTACTATGCACCCCCGCTTTCTTAATCATATCATGAAACATCTCCATTTGAACATCATTTATTTTAGCTGCAGTTAGTTTTTAAAACCAGGTTTAGTCTTGCAGATGATTACTCAGATCTAGGGTTCCCAGTCTCCCCAGTGGAGGAGGGGTCCTCCACCACCAGGCCCACCCCCATCAGCCAGCTGATCTTACCAGGAGAAAGAAGAATGCCCGGGCAGTGGTGCTCTGGTATCTGGGCATAAACTTTATGAGAAAAGCCATTTTTATCACAGAGTTTTTGCCCAAATACCAGAGAGTCATCATGACATTGCAATGTGATAGCATCACTTTCTGTGTGCTCCGAAAATGACGTCGCCACATCACTGGTGACATCTCCTGGGCCTCCTTTCCTTTCCTGGTAAGTCCCCCCCCATCCCCTGCTGGCTGTCAGTAGGGACCTGGCAACCATACTCAGATCCTGGTTCCTCAAATGTTGGTTTAATCACCTTTGTTCCTAGGGTTGCCAGGCTGAGCCTGACAATGAACAGGAGGCCTGGGGGCAGGGATGTGGGTGGGGAGTGGACTCAATATTGGTAATGTTGCTATGTCACTTCCAGGCACAACCCTGAAATGATAAAAGGTAGCTCTAAGAATCACCAGAAAATCTATGTTTGTACCTGGAAGTGATGTAGCAATGATGGTGATTTATTTTTGATTATTTTCTTCCACTACCGCTCGGAGTGGTGGCAGGTACCTGGCAAGCCTATTTGTTCTGTAGATTGTGAGGATGGTGTTGGGAGCAAGTCAGGATGCTTGTGGTTTGTGTATCACACAAAACCGTAGTTAAGATAACCGTAGTTAATAATCCAGTGTCAAACTGTGTTTCAGATCCTGGTTGGATGGACCCTAATTAACCATATATAGGCTCTGATCACACGCAGAATTTGTGGCGGGAGAGCCGCAAATGCTGGGTGGAGTTTGGGGGCTCGATCACACGGACACATCTGGCAAGTGTAGCGCACCTGTGGCCAACCCGTGGCGTCCGGCTGCAGATGCGCAGTTTAAAAGTACCTGCCAAACTCCACTAGCAAATGGTTTGCCACGGGCCGCAGATGGACTCAATCCTTGTGATCATGCCAGTGCGTGCCTATGCCCTCTGGCTGTCCTCATTGAAGCATGCACTGACGGACAAAACCCCGGTGCGCTGCCATCGCATCTGACCGCATAATAGTGGGCCAAAATGCAATGGTGCAAATAGCCACGCCTACCCCCCCTGTATTTTCTGGCATGTGTGACTGGGGCCTTAATTTGTTTAGTCCATACATTGTCTTATGTCTTAACTGGGCCATTTTCTGCACTGAATCACTCTTGTTTTGAGAAATAACCTGTAATGATTTAAAGTTTTAAGTGTGTGTTTCTTTGAATGGTGGTAAGTTTCAGAAGAGAAAGGGGGGGTGAAAGAGGGGGATGAGAGAGTGAGGTGACTGGTGGGTGACTGAGAGTCTATGGGCAGAGCTAAGAAGTGTGTGTGGAGAAAATCAGTTAACAGTCGGTTCTGGTCAGTCAGCAGTCTACAGAGTCTGAGAAGCAGTTTTCTAATTAGAATCCCATGTCAGTGCTGTGAAAAGCATTTAAGATTCTAATAAGGGAGTAGAATACTTTAGAGGACATATTAGCCACTAGAGAGAGTCAAAACCTGATACTGTCAAAGTATTTTAAGTGTATGAAAGTGAAGCTGACAGAACCTAACAAGTGAAAGATTAAACACTAACTAAATAAAATAAAGATTGGACAAAGTACATTCTGAAGAGGAAGGAGGATTTGAGAGTGAGGCGTGTTTGTGAAGTGAAAGAGGGTGATCCCTCAGTCAGGAGTTATTAGTAGACACTGGGTGCATTCAGACGCGCCGTTTGAGCCGCTTTCGGCACGGCTCAGAAACGGCTTTTATTTGCGTGTTCACACACCCAACATCTGCCCACCGTCCCCAGCCGTTGCTTTCTGGAGCAAACCCCCCTTTAAAGTGGAGTATTTTGACACCACTTACCAAGTGGGGTTTTCCTGGTTCTCCATTTCAAGCCGCACTTTTCGCTGTCTGATCGCTCCGTCAAGCCACTTCCAGGTGCTTCAACCCCCCCTCCCCTCTGGGAAGCTGCCTCCGGCTTCTGGTTTTAGTCTGCCATTTTTTCCCCCCTTAGCGGTGTGCGCTTGAGCGGAGCTCCACTCCTAAGTTAAATAAAGAAAAGCTTCAATGGTGCCTAGTTTAGGCATTTAGATGAGTCCGGGATCTCAGGGAGGCCAGTTTCGGAGAGAAAATGTAAAATGTAGTCTTCATTTAAACTTTAAAGGGACCGGTTGAGATCGCTCTTCTGCGCACATGCCAAACTTTTTGTTCGGGAGAGGGCTGCCTGTGCGCATGCTCAAAGGAGAGGGGGGAAAAACCCCACCTGCAGGAGGACGGCGGGGAGCTCCGAAGGAGGAGGTGTGTGATCGCGATTCTCCAGTTTAAAAAAAAACACGCATCGTGCCGGAGCAGTTTAAACCGCTCCAGCACGCTGTCTGAACGCACCCACTGTTTTATTCACGAAAGAGATAAGTTACAAATCATCTTGAATCAAATACGTTTCTTGTACAAATAAAGTTTTATTTTGTTTGTTGTTAACCTGGAGTCCTATGCTATTAAAATATAAGAGTCTCATCCTCAGGACCACATAGTCCAACGAAGGAGCCTTAGAGCTTGGGCACAATACTATGGGAAAGGTTAATTAATAGGGTTGGAATTAAATTCCTGGTGGCAGCGTTACATACCCAGAGAGACAGAAATAACAAGAAAGTTAAAGACATACCATATCTAACCCACAAATTAAAAGAGAAGTCGTGACATAACCGTTCTCAAACTTGTTTAAAATGCCAGGCCAAGCCAAACCTAATGAACTACGCACATGACAGTTCTGCGACTCTGTAGGTGGGGAGGGAGAAAAGAGGGGAAGTAGGAAATAATTGTCAGAGCCGCACAGCATTTTCCTTTATTTTCCTCTCATATCTGCCAGCATGCTATTTTTTTACTCCAGAACTGCTCTGTTTTTACATACACAGAAAAATGGATTTACGTATCAGAAACTGGTTGCATGGCGCATTTGTAGAGGAAAAGGTGATGGACATTAAAGTCATTCCCCTCTTCAAATTGCTGCTGTGGTACATTGTAAAACTAAATAGCCCACTGTAGAAAAGACAGTACCAGGGATTAGATCACTGTTAGAAAGTACAGGTTCATTTTGTGGCTGGTTCCTGATTTGTATCAATAATACTTAACACTTTTTACACAGTTTTTTTAATGGCTCCACTTACAAGTCATGTACAACAACTCTGCAAGGTGGGTGAGTATCTTATCCATGTATTGCTGAAGGAGGGGTGGGGCTGAGGTTCAGAGCTCATGGTAAATTTTGGACAGAGGACCTCTGGTCAGAATGAAGCTTGCCACTGTTTCTCCAAAGAGAACCCATTGAATTTCTGCAGTGGCAGAAGGCAGAAGGACTCCGTTGGGAAAAAGACAGCAACCTCAATTAGAATTTCAAAAATCTCACATTCTTGGGATGCCAGGAAGTGCCTCCCTTAGTGTCTGTAGAGTCTGTTTCTTTTGGTTATAAATGGCCTACAGATAGTAATGAATTTTCTTAACCAGTTGTTGAAAAGCCTTATCCTGCTTTCTTGAGTGTGACGTTTGCAGAGACATCGGCATAGTAAGGAATTGTCACTGCATTAGCTGTCCATGGAGCATGATTGGGGGGGGGGGGCTCTCTATTTTTCTTGTCTTATCCCTTGAAAGCTTTAGTTGCCAAGACAGAGTAGTCAGTGTTCAGCAGCCAGACCATGGCACCACTGACCAAGTGTAGGAATTCTGTTAGGCGGCACTTGTAGTACAAAAGGTAAAGAATTTTGCATCACAGGAATTTTCTGTACTGTTTACAGGAGCATTAGATGAGGCACAATGGGAACCACAGTTCAAAACTTCAAGTGAGCCCTAATCTCCATTTGCATGAGTAAGAGGCATTTGATTATTTTATGAGCACTCTTTTTGCTTGAACAGTGGGCATGGATGCCCCACACTAACCTTGGCCTGACAGCGTCTCGTTTTACAACCACCAGCTCTAAGCTCCTTTCTGTTTTGACAGCTTGGCTTTTGAGTGAGCAGATTGTTTACCAACTAACCACAATGAATCCACATGTGGATAAGTGGCATATTGCTAAACACAATGACAGTGTTTGCTGACCATGGGACGAGCTTTCTTGCCCTCATAAAAGAAGGCTGGGGAGTTGCAGCTAGTTAAAAAGAAATCATCGGATTAAACCAGATGGGCAGATCCATATGACATTCTCTGAATTCTGCATGTGCAGATCAAATGTAAGATGGAACACTGGTCCAGCTAGACCAGGGATCTTCAAGTTCGTGGGCACTTTGACGAAGAGTAGTGGGTACCACCACAAAATGACTGCCACGTGGGCAGGATCAGTAAAAAATGTCAGATGATTCAAACATTAGCAGGCCCCATGGTGCCCCTGGGCACCCTGTTTGGGATTGAGGATCAAGCCAAATTGCTTCTTCCCTGGTTGCCACAGCTCTCAATGGTTTCAAGCAATATGCCTTTCTCAGTCCTGCCATCTGTGTCACTTTCAGCTTAGAGGCACCTGGAAGACTTAAACCCTCAACATGGGAAACGTGTTCTACAACTGAGCCTATGGCCTGTCCCTATGCACAGTGGGAACGACTAAGATTTTAGTGATGGATTATGAATATTCAGTAGTAAACTGAAGTTTAGGAACACACTTGCCTATCGCAGAGCACAATCGGGAGCAGTTACTAACTCCATCATACATTTTAATCACCCTGCTATACCGAGAATCAGGATAAACTCAACTTAGGCTTTCCTATTAAGAGATGTACGCAAGATCATATCTGACAGTTTAATCTTTAACCGCTTGTTAATACTGAGCCTGAAGATTAGCAAAGGGTCAGTTTTTCTCCACCTTTTAAATGGATTGTATGAATGGAATTCCATATTACAGAGATGTGTGGTGCAATCTTTAATCTGATGACTGCAGAAAGACTAGGTTTGGGGAAATAAACAGCTTTCTGGCCCAAGTTGAATGGTAAGTGAATGTCTGGGAAATTATTGCACTAGGAAAGCTAATAGGCTATAATAGCTTGTATAAAGGCAAACCAATTCTGCAATTTGATTTAATTCAGGGAGACTGTCTTTACTACATGATTCTGAAAGAAGGTGACACATAACTTTGAATAGGTGTAGTTATAAGGGTTCTTGGTTCCTTTTATGGAACTTCCCAATGTTTGTTTGGGTTGGTTTTTTAAATAATTTTTATTAGTTTTCCACAAACAAAATTGCAAACTAAAAAGAGAGTAATGACTTGTCTTTCATTCAGCTTGAATCTCTCCCTTATGACTAACAACAATGAATTAAACTAGTAATTTTGCAACTATATGAGTTATACAATATTATCTCTTTTCACTTAAAATTATCTAATCAAGCTACTATTGATTTCATTTGATAACATATATTCAGGAGCTCTTACAGTAATTTTTTATATTTTCTCAGCATCTTCTTCTCTTTAGCAAAGCCCTTTGCTTTATAATCATTCTTGCTAATTTAGTTTTAATACAAAATACATATCAATGCCCATTTTTTCCACTATCATCTCTCACTGCTTAATTTCTTTTGAATACAACACATTCCATTTGGTTACATTTTAATAAACGTTTCCTGACCCAATCTTATAGGAAGATAGGTTTCTTAAACACATTTTATACAAAAAGTTTAATTTTTTTTCTCTTTGTCTGATATATTCTTCTCAATAAAATCTTGTCTCTGTGTCTTTTTCCTTTGAAGACTGCATATGTTAGCTTTGAAGTTAACAGTATGTAGCTTAAGTTGATATTTGCATGCCTGTGTTCTATCTTCTCTTTTCTCTGAGGTGACTTTTGCTTCCAGAATTTGGTTGTTTCTGTGATTATCATTCTCTTTGGTTCTGTAGCACCCACTTCCATAAGTGGTTTGGCTTCCTTTCTTATTGGATTTATGTTTTTATACAACATCCTCCTCTGGATTGAGGAAAAATTCTCTTGCTTGCAGTTTTTTTCTGCGTCTGTGAAAGTTTGGTGCAAAAATTTCTGTTGTCGTTTGTAAATTCCATTGAAGTATTTAAGCTTTTATTATATAGCTCAGCACAAGTTTCTTTGATTGTTAACTTAATGAAATCCACAATCACGCATTTCAGTTCATCCCATGGGAGCTGGGTCAGCTTAACATCAGCCAAATTGTCTGAGCTTACAACATTTAGCCCATTATTCATTTGAGGATCCATTTTTTACACAGTCTCTGTAGTCTTAGTGCAGCTAAAATCAAAGTGCTTTGCTCTATCAACAGTCTAGGAGCCAAACCACATTGCAAAATAGATAGCTATAGTAGACATAATAACAACCCAGATTCTTTCCACCAAAGTCAGGTGATTGTTATTATCCAGTGTCTCCTGAGCCCAGAAGACTTCAAAAAAAAAAGAAAAGAAACAAAAGATGTTGTTACAGGAAGTCATTTCCATATAAGGAAGCTCCATTTAAATGTCCCTATTTTTTCTTCTCTTTTTAATAATAACCAAAGACTTATGCAGTTTATATTTCCCATAGTAAGTGATAGAATGCTCAGATAACAATGTTTGTATCCTTTTTTATGCCCCTTATGGTTCTTTAAATGTGCTTGTATCCACAACTTTTGCTAGCCGTTTATGCCGGGGGGGGAACTGCTCCTCCTTTCCTCTTCTTTATAGATGCTCATAGGGGGCTTAGTCAAAGGGTCTCTGGATTCTTTAATGTTGCTTTTTACCAGTACTCACAATTTCTGCATCGATGGAGAAGATGAGGCTTTGGACTCTCTTTGTCGGGTATCCACAGCTTATGCAGACATGGCAGACCATGTCTGCGCAGCTCCGTTCTTCCGCTTTGAGATGATCCTGAGCTTGAACCTGCTTGCTGCCACTCGCGGGGTGCTCGGATTGCATCCCCTGCTCCCGACCACTCTCCAGGAGATCAGGTGGAACTTGGGAACCCCAGAGTTCTGTGGAAAAACACGAAGAGTCGGGGTGCTCAGGAGCAAGTCTGAGCACCCGCCGTGTTGCTGTGCCGAAGCCTGGAAGTCCGGAACCTCCCAATGTTTGTGATTGAACAGAGCCTCCATGTCATTTTGAGACTGATCTCACCACCACCCATAGCAACCAATTTTGTTGTGGTGACCATGTTTCTAAAAGCACCTGGGGGGGGGGTCCAACAGGTTGGGTACCCCTGAAATAGATTGTGATTGGACTATGGCTTGAAGCAAATGAATCAATTGAAACTCAGCAAAGCTTGTAGTGTAGTTCAAGATAACTTTCCTTGAAGGGCCATCTCACATCTACATGTGGTGGTTAAAGGGTTGAGTTGACATTTAATCCAATGTATGTACTTACTCATGCATTTATCACCACACTTGAGAAGGCATTGGGTGACATGGACATTCTTCTGTCTGTGACGATGGCTGATTCACATACGCAAGCTGTCACTTGATGGATGCTACAGCCCACAAATAATAAGCATACATGTGAGAACCGGCCTTTAGACTGACAAAGACGGATGGGAAGGAATGATAAGCAAGCAATTTGACTGGGGAAAAAATGTAATTAATGGATTGCTATCACATTGGAGAGCAGTGCCGAGCAGAGTTCAAAAACAGCAATGGAAATAGTTGCCTACGGCGGGCGGAGAATGAAATCTTTCCATCTGGAAGCTTTCACAAAAAAAAGCCAAGACAAGGATCTTGCCTTAGAAAGGAGCTACATGTTATGTTGAGTGTGCTGTCAGAATTCTAGGCTGCAGCGGTTCAGATTGCAGAGTGAGAAAGTTATATTGCTGAAAGTTTTTCTGTGTATATGAACCAAGTAGGAAATTAGGACATTAGAGGAAAAGCTCTAGCATAGTTCTCTCCCTAATGCAGTACTTTTCTATCTCTCTGTAGTGAGCTCTTTCTATGAAAAGGGTGGGGCGGCGTCATTTGCACACATTTGCTTTGTGTGCAGAAGGTCCCAGGTTCAGTCTCAAGCTATTTATTATTTATTTATTTTATTGGATTTATGAATCACCTACCCTGCAAGCAGGCTCTGGGTGATTTACAACCTTATGAACATTTAAAATACAATGGACATATAATTGAAATTATCGACAGTGGGACATAAATTAAGCCAGTCCGATGGTGTAGTAAAAGATGTGAAAGACCACTACCTGAGACCATGGAGAGCTGCTGCCAATCAGACAATACTGATCTTGATAGACCAATGATCTGGGCTCAGTATAAAGCACCTTCACGTGTTTGTGAAGAGGCACTGAAATTACGACCCCTCGTTCTTCCACCTCAGGGCCTGATGTTTCTCATCTGGAATGAGAGCTTTGCAGGATGACTCCTTCCCATGGTGCTTGGGTCATGTAAAAAATTCTGGCCTGTGGCTCCTCTCCTATACCAAATAGTGCCCCTTGGTGATGACTGGGGTTACCAATTTTCATGGGGTGGCTGGAGACCTCCCAAAATTACAACTGTTCTCCAGGTTACAGAGATTGGTTCCCCAGAGAAAATAATCACTTTGGAAGGTGGACTCTATGTCATTATACCCTGCTGAGGTCCTTCCAGTTTGGTGTAGTGCCAGTTTGGTATAGTGGTTAAGCGTACGGACTCTAATCTGGGAGAACCAGGTTTGATTCCCCACTCTTCCACTCACAGCTGCTGGATGACCTTGGACAAGCCATAGTTCTGTCAAGAGTTGTCCCTGGAAAGAGCAGTTCTTGAAAGAGCTCTCTCTGTCCCACCTACTTCAATGGGTGTCTGTTGGGGGGAGGGTAAGCTGCTCTGAGACTCCGAGTGAAGGGCAGGGTATAAATCCAATCTCCTCTTCTTCTGCTTCTTCTTCTTCCCCACCTCAAACGTTCCCCTCCTCTCCCCAGGCTCCCAAGCCTTCAGGTATTTCCCAACCCAGAGATGGCAACCCTATGAGATCTTCGCAAATGTAGTGGAAGTGGTTTGAGTTCACATTCCCTGCATTCTGTGTCAGTTGTTAAAATGTGTGTTCAGACCAGCTCCCACCACAATTAATGTAAAGTACTGGGTTTCGGGCCTCATGACTCGGACGACGACATAAGAGAAGACGCGTTTATTCGTACTTCACACAAGACAAGAACAAGCAGTAACGGCCGGAGGCCAACTATATACAGTTAGGGGGGACGGCCCCATATTCCTATTGGCGGGTTTGAATCGCCCGCCAATGCTGCCATTGGTTCTCTACTGGCGAGCTCAGGAACCTAGTCCCTATTGTTCTCAGAGAGCGAAGCTTGGCTGTATTTTGCCAGCTCTGCCTTCTGATCCCAGGACACAACACCCCTCCCCCCATAGTTTGTCTCCTATCAGGTGACGTAGTCTTTTAAGTATGCCGGTGACCTCCGTTCCCTTAGTGATCGTCGGGGGGCCGGTACCGGACTGGCGGGGCCCCCATCGGGTGGTCCTCCCGCACAAGGAGCTTGGATCTCCGGTAGCAGCTGTGGTGGTGACGGTGGCGGCTGTAACGGCGGTGGCGGCGGCGGCGGTTCAGCTGTCTCTGGGACCCCCTCCGGACTCCGTGGTCTTTCAGGTGCTGGCTCCGCTGGCGGTGCCTGCAGCCGATCGGATGCTGGGGCAGCCGCGGCGTTTCCCGGTAACGGGGCCTGGATCCCTGTGTCGGGGTCTTGCCGCCTCCGGATCTGGTCCACGTGTTTACGGAGGACCCTGTCCCCATCTGCTAAGACCTCGTATGACACTGGCCCGGTGGGTTTTAGGATGCGCCCGGCCAACCACTGAGGCCCCGCCCCGTAATTCCGGAAGTAGATAGGTTCCCCCGGGAGGAAGTTTCGGGGCGCCTCCCGGGTTTCGACCAGCTTTCCCTCTGGGGCTCGGTCCGGGTGGAGCCTGTCTAACAAAGTCGTGGGGCGGCGGCCCATCAATAGTTCTGCGGGGCAATGCCCGGAGATGGGGTTTGGGGTGGTGTGGTGTGTTAGGAGGAAGCGGGCCAGCCGGAACTCCCAATCCCCCTCCGTTATGCGGCTCAGGGCTTCTTTGGCGGTGCGTACCGTTCTCTCCGCCTGTCCATTTGTTGCCGGGTGGAAGGGCGCTGATCGTATGTGCCTGATTAGGTTCCTTGCGAGGAACGCTTGAAACTCAGCAGATGTGAACGCTGCCCCGTTGTCCGACACGATTGTGTCTGGCAACCCATGCGTAGCGAATATTTTCCGCAGGGCCCTTATTGCCGCTTTGGCAGAGGTGGTAGACACTGGGCTTATTTCCACCCACTTCGAGTAGGAGTCTACCGTCACCATGAACTGGAGCCCCTGAAACGGCCCGGCAAAATCTACGTGTAGGCGTGACCACGGCTTGTGGGTAGACTCCCAGCTTTGGGTTGGCGCTCTCGGGGGATTGGGGCGGACTTCCTGACACCGTGTGCACCCTCGGACCCAGGTTTCAATTTCTGCGTCCATCCTGGGCCACCACACGTAGCTCCTTGCCAGAGCTTTCATTCGTACAATGCCAGGGTGGGCCTCGTGCAGCGTTTCTAGAACCCCTTGTCTCATGGGCCCCGGAATGACCACCCTGTCCCCCAATAGTAAGCACCCCTTCAAGGCGGGTAGCTCTTCCCTCCTGGCTTTGTATGCCGTGAACTCTGGCCCTGTCTGTTCCGCTGGCCATCCCCTCACCACCCAGTTTAGGACCCGGGAGAGAATGGGATCTCGGGACGTGCGGGCGGCCACGTCTGCAGCCTGAAGGGGGGGTTGGGCATCTCCTCCGTTAACAATACTGCGGGAGCTGGGGCCGGATCTTCCCCTGTTTGCGGCAGCGGCAGGCGGCTCAAGGCGTCGGCATGACCCAGCGCCTTGCCCGGCCGATGCTCCAACCGGTACTGGTAGCCCGCTAAAAACAAGGACCAGTGCAACACCCGGGGCGACAGTACCTGTGGCGTTTGTTTGTCCGCTGCGAACAGTCCCAGGAGCGGCTTATGATCGGTTACGAGCATGAAGGGCCGCCCGTACACAAAGTTGTGAAACTTTTTAACCTCCACCACCAGTGCCAAGCCCTCCCGGTCGATTTGCGCATAGTTCCACTCCGCGGGGGACAGCGTGCGGGAGTAGTAAGCCACTGGGACTTCCCTCCCATCTGGTAGCTTGTGGGCCAAGACCGCCCCGACCCCATACGGCGATGCCTTGCATGCAAGGATTACCGGGAGCTTTTCATCAAAGTGGGCGAGTACAGCGTTAGAAATCAAAAGTACTTTAACCCCCCGAAACGCCGCCTCCTCCCTCGCTCCCCATGCCCAAGGTGTCGCCTTATCCAGCAGCCTGTGCAGGGGTTCGGCCACGACGGCTTTGTGTGGGAGAAAGGCGTGGTAAAAGTTCAGGAGGCCTAAGAACGCCTGGAGCTCCGCCTTGGACTTTGGGGCGGGGGCCTCCACGATGGCCTTCACCTTGTCCCTCGCTGGATGCAGGCCTGTTGCGTCAACCCGGTACCCCAAGAACTCCACCTCCGGCACCCCGAGGAGGCACTTTTCCCGCTTCACTTTCAGCCCCGCGGGTTGGAAGCGTCCCAGTACAGTTCGGAGGCGGGCGGCGAAGCTTTCAGGGGTGGTCGCGGCGATGAGGACATCGTCGAAGAACGGCGTCACTCCAGGGATCCCTTTTAACAAATCGTCCATGAGATTTTGGAAGATCCCTGGGGCCACACTGACCCCGAACTGCAGCCGCTTCACCCTGAAGGCCCCCGGTGGGTCACTATGGTTTGCGCCTCGGCAGTGGCCTCATCCACCGGGAGTTGCTGGTACGCCTGCGCGAGATCCAGCTTTCCAAATATGCGCGCCCCCGCCAGTGTGGCTAAGACGTGGCTGACCACGGGTACGGGGTATGCATGCGCCTGAAGTGCCTGGTTAATGGTGCACTTATAATCCGCGCAGATGCGGATTTCCCCGTTTGGCTTAACGGGTGTCACAATCGGGGTCTCCCATCGAGCGTTCGGGACGGGCTCTAGGACTCCCTGGGCCACTAACCGGTCCAGTTCGGCCTCTATTTTAGGGCGGAGGGCCAGGGGCACGGTGCGGAAGCGCCGTCGGATGGGCGTCACTGTGGGGTCTAAGTGGAGCGACACCGGGGGCCCTTTATAACACCCCAGTTTCCCATCAAAGACCTCGGGAATTCCTTGCACACCGCCCCCCAGTCACGCATCCCGCACTTATTCACTCCCCCAATCGTGATGCCTAGGGCCTCGAACCACGCCCGCCCCAGGAGACTCATGAGATTTCCCTCCACCACCACCAAGTCCAAGTTCCCCTCAAAGTCCCGGTATTGCACTCGGAAAGTGCCGACTCCCCGGATGGGGACAGGGTTCCTTTGAAAGTCCACCAAGCTTAGTGGCGATGGGCGTAGCGGGGGTCCCCCTGACGGGCAAAGACTTTTTAAAGTGTCCAGGGAAATGATGGACGCCGCCGATCCCGAGTCCATTTCCATGCAACAGGGGGACCCCTCGATCCGCACGGTTACTTGGATCTTCGGGGCGGAGGAGAGATTGGGGTTGGGGAGGCGAAGTACCTGTAGCGGTTGATCGGTGAGATGGTACAGCTCAGCGACCTCTTCCGTCGTCTCGTAGGCGGTGGACGGTGCGCGGAGCGGTGGGACCGACGATCTCGAATTCCGGGGGCCCTTGGACCGGCAGACCCGTGCGAGGTGTCCCTGCTTCCCGCACCCGTGACAGACAGCATCCCGGAACTTGCAGGATTTCCTTCCGTGGCCTTCCCCGCAGCTGGCACAGACGGTCCAGTTGCCGGAAGGCTTGGCTGGCTCCCTGTTGGCCTGCTGGAACGGCGCCAGCCGGCGGTGTTGGGGTCTGAGGGCGAAGACCTCTTCGGTATCTGAGTTCCCGGGGCTGGGACTCCTCCCGACCATATGGGCGGCCGCGGCCGGGCGTTCCCCTTCAGCGGCCTCGTGGGCTGTTGCGGCATCAATGGCCTCTTCCAGGGAGAGCCTCCGGTAGCCAATCAACTTGCGCTGCAGCTTGGAGTCCGCCAGGCCCCACACGAACTGCATCAGCAAGTTGTCTTCTACCTTCGGGAACCCGCAGTCCACCGCGAGCGCCCTCAGCGCGGCCAGGAAGGTGGCAACGGGTTCCCCTTGGGCCTGGACTCGCCTCTGGAACTCCATCCTCTTGGCCAGGAAGGTCGGCCGGGGGCTGAAATACCCATTGAGGACGTCCAGGATCTCCCCAAACGAGCTTTCCAAGGCCGTGCGGGGTACCAAGAGGCTCTTGGCAAGGCGGACGGTTTGGGTGCCGCACGCGTTCAGCAGGAGCGATCGTTTCTTGTCTGGGTGGCGGATCTCGTTGAGCTCCAAATAACTGATGAGCTGGTCGACCCATGCGTCCCAGGTTTCTGGCTGCGACGGATCGAAGCGCTCGAGTGTTACATGAGAGGCGGCCATGGCTCTGTCTGGGAAGGTGTGCGCCGGGGCGAGCAGTGCGGTGCTGCTCTCGGGGTCAGCGATGTGATGCTTGGCGAGCGGTGCGGTGCTGCTCTCGGGGTCAGCGATGCGATGCTCGGCGGTGTCCTTTTCGTCGCTCATGGAGTCACGGAAGGCGTTGAAATCCCATCCTCGTCGCCACTGTAAAGTACTGGGTTTCGGGCCTCATGACTCGGACGACGACATAAGAGAAGACGCGTTTATTCGTACTTCACACAAGACAAGAACAAGCAGTAACGGCCGGAGGCCAACTATATACAGTTAGGGGGGACGGCCCCATATTCCTATTGGCGGGTTTGAATCGCCCGCCAATGCTGCCATTAGTTCTCTACTGGCGAGCTCAGGAACCTAGTCCCTATTGTTCTCAGAGAGCGAAGCTTGGCTGTATTTCGCCAGCTCTGCCTTCTGATCCCAGGACACAACAATTAACATGTTGTATATATGTCTCCCCTTCCCCCCAACTGGTATGAGAAGAAGCCACATTGTAGACTGCTCTGACATGACACCCAGGGCTTCTGTCTGGTACAGAAAGGGAAGAAATCCTCATTCTGTGTATACGGCCTAGTCTTATAGGGATGCCAGCAACCTGGAGAAAAAAGTCCTTTCCCTTTAATGGAGCCTTAATGGGAAGTTATTTACCAGGTGATGTCATTTACCTCCATGCCATGAAAACCTTCACTTGCCCAATTCTGCAAATTGAGCTGCTCTTAAAATGGAAAGACACTATACCAGTTTGGTGTACTGGTTATGAGTGTGGACTGTAATCTGGGAGAACGAGGTTTGATTCCCCGCTCCTCTACAAGCAGCTGCTGGTGTGACCTCGGGTCAATCACAGTTCTCTCAGAGCTGTTCTCTCAAGGGCAGTTCTGTCACTCTCTCAGCCCCACCTACCTCACAGTGTGTCTGTTGTGGGGAGAGGAAGGGAAGGAGATTGTAAGCCACTCTGAGACTCAGAGTGAAGGGTGAGGTATAAATCCAGTCTCTTCTTGCTCTTCTTCTTCTCCAAGTTGCTGGTAACTTTAGGCATAGAAGAATTTTTTTCAAGTTGTTCCTCAAGTGCTATAGAACAGTCTCCCAGAGGATATTAGAAGATCCATTTTCCCTCAGAACTTTCTTTAGAAGTTTTTTCGGCATGTCTGGATGAGTGTTTTTAACATGCTGGCTTCAAAGGGCAACTGCTTGGACACATGTAATTTTGGTAACTCTGACTGTTTTAAGAGTTATTGTTTAATATTTTAAAATAATATGTTGGTTTTATTGTTATTATCTGCCTTAGGACCCAGTTTTCTGGGATGGTTCTATTAATGTTTTAAAGAAAGATTTTTGGAGCAGCTGATAACTTACGGGCTACTTGCTAGTCCTGCGTTTGTATTGGAGCAATCCTAAGTAGGGCTACTCAGAAGTAAGTCCCATTTTAATTCCATGGGGCTTACTCCCCAGAAAGTATTCTTAGGATAGCAGCCTTGGCCTAGAACCCTCACCCGCTATGTTTAAACAAACAGGAACGACAGATAAACACCCACTTGGCAAGAAGCCTCCATTTGCTAGCCCTAACAAAGCCAACAGTGTTTATGAGATATATAACCATCCATACTGTGCTGATTTTCTCCACTGCAACACTTACTCAAATTGTTCACAAGAGGCAAGCGCTGTAATTGAATTATAGATGTCACCTCAAAGGGTCGCAGCTTAAAAGCTTTATTTCTGCTTAGACTACGGGAAGCATAAACGAGAACAGCTACGCCAAGCTGTTGGTTCTCTTGACTGTTTTCCCCAAATACTCCGTTGACTTAAAAAATACATCCACCATTCTCTATGGATAGGACTGCCACCTCCCAGAAAGGCTGGTGTTTGTGTATCTTGCAGGGAAATGCAAATGCTGCTCGGGTTTAGTTTCCAGGCTGTGGGGATACAGCTGCTGCACTGCCCTCATCTTGATCAAAACTGGACTAGGAAGCAAGATTTTCTCTGGAGCACCAAATATCCTGTGTGTTATTTTACCTTACTCTTCAGAGCTCCTATGATCAAATGATCATGAGCAATGACTAAAAGAATAATACTTTATTTACTAAAGGAAATTATGTTAGAAATTCGGCGACTAAGTAGGTTGTGTTCAGTTCACTGTCTAGCATCAGATAGGGAATATTGTGTCCCCCCCGAAGTTTATTAAATGAAGAGTGTGTTAAAAGCAGTGAGATCTAATGGATGGCAGGAACTCCTTTGCATATTAGGCGACACCCCCCCTAATGTAGCCAGTCCTCCAAGAGTTTACAGTGGCCCCTGTAAGAAGAGCTCTGTAAGCTCTTGGAGGATTGGCTACATTAGGGATGTGTTGCCTAAGGGTGCAGTCACACTGACCTTTTGATCGGGGTTCGCTGCTGTTCCCTCGCGCATGTAAATTTCACATTCACATGCGCCAATCTGCCTCCCGCGCCAAAGCAGGCTCACTCCCACAATGCTGCCAGGTTTTCCTGACCCCTGGAAAATCAGGTATCTTCCTGGCACTTGTGCTTTGAATGTGCGATTTCGCCCATCTGGACAGCCATCTTTCGCAATGATTGCGATTAGGGCCGTCTGACCGCTCTTTGTGCAGTTTTTTTAAAAAAGCTTCCGGTTTGAGCGCTTGAGCAAACATGCACTTAATAAATCCATTTAACATATAATAATGGATTTATTAAGCTCATGTTTGCTCAAGCACTCAAACCAGAAGCTTTTTTAAAACACACACACACAAAGATGGCCCTGGAGGCGGGAACAAGAGGTGGAGGCTCCGGCAGCCTGGACGGGGCCGGCAAGGAGGATGGCAGAGACGGCGGAGCCTTTTTTAGTGGGGCAATGGCGGTGGCAGCAGCGGGGCCCCCCCACAGTGGCGGCAGGAGCAGCAGCCGCCCGAGCCTCCTCATGGCCGGCAGGATCGCCTGGAGGGACGGCGCAGCAACAGGTGAGTGGGTGCTGGAAGAGAGGGGCCGGCTGCATCTGGTCGGCCCAACCTGAAGAAAAATGTTCCCAATTTAAACAAAGTGGGAACAAAGCTCAATTACCTTGCCATGTGACCACGGCCTAATATACAAAGGAGTTCCTGCTACAAAAAGAGCCCTGGACAAGCCCTAGCTGCCTTCATCTAGCATTTACCGTCTTCATCCATTGAGGATGGTAAGCATCTTGTTTAAGGAAGTGTTATTTTATTTACATATTGGGTTTTTTAATATATATTTGTACCCTGCTTTTCTTCCCAGTGGGGAGCAGCCCAAAGTGACTTAAACCATCATTCCTCCCTCCTTCACTTTATCCTCAAAGCAGCAATCCTGTGAGGTAGATTAGGCTGAGAGTCAGTGATTCTTAACCTCCATGCACCATGCTGGCTCTGAACAGGTAGGCTTGTACTTTGGGAGCCCCAGTAGTATCGCAGAGAATTGTTTCCTAAGATCCTTGACAATGGTGCAGGGAGGTTGGCGTGCAACTTTCCAGCTGTTCAGTGTAGCCTCTTAGAGTGGCAAAATGTCTCCAACTACCATTGCCCCTCTGCTGTAGCATGACAATGTAAGTGTGGAAGATGGCTAGTGTTGAGCGTTTAAGACAAGATACTGGTGAGTGTAACATGTGACACAGAAACATGCACAGTCTGAGGTTTGAAAAACCTGCTGTTTCCCCTGTTCCATTGGTGTAGTAAGTAAAGCTGAAATTGTGTGCACACTTCCCTTGAAGTAGACCTATTGAACACAGTCTTTCTTTCTTTCTTTCTTTCTTTCTTTCTTTCTTTCTTTCTTTCTTTCTTTCTTTCTTTCTTTCTTTCTTTCTTTCTTTCTTTCTTTCTTTCTTTCCTTCCTTCCTTCCTTCCTTCCTTCCTTCCTTCCTTCCTTCCTTCCTTCCTTCCTTCCTTCCTTCCTTCCTTCCTTCCTTCCTTCCTTCCTTCCTTCCTTCCTTCCTTCCTTCTGACCCACAGGTCTTGAGTATTATCAGTCAGTCCCAAGTAGGAATGAAAGGAAGAATTCAAGCCAGAGAGAAAAGGCTATGCCATATTAGAGAAGATGTCTTGTCACAAGCTGCCTGAACTCTCATGGCCTGAACAAGGAATTCACAGTGAGATTTATTTCTGAGTAAACATACTTGAGATTGCACTGAATAGAGTTGGGGCCTGAACCTAGCATTTGAAATAGATCAGCCTGCTTCTTGGCTTGTTTTAAATACTCTTAAGATTGAGGCGTGGCATCAACCAGCCTTCTGATTTGTCTGTTTAAAGGTCAACTATTAAGCAGCACCCAGTTAAGGCTACTCAGTCCTACCGAAGCAAATATAGTTCAAGCACACAGAAGTGCAGCTTCAAAAGATAAATGATTATTTATTAAACAGCACCACAAGATCTAGTTGCACCTACTCTCCAGCTTGCACCTACTCTCCAGTTACAATGGAGAGCCAGTTTGGTGTAGTGGTTAGGAGCGTGGACTCTAATCTGGGAGAACCGGGTTTGATTCCCCACTCCTCCACATGCAGCTATTGGTGTGACCTTGGGTTAGTCACAAGTTCTCTCAGAGTTGTTCTGGAAAGAGCTCTCTCAGCCCCATCTACCTCACAGGGTGTCTGTTGTGGGGAGGGGAGGGGAAAGGAAAGGAGATTGTAAACTGCTCTAAGACTCCTTCAGTAGTGAAGGGCAGGGTATAAATCCAATCTCCTCCTCCTCCTCCTTCTTGCAATCATTTCCAGTTTAGTGTAGTGGTTAGGAGCATGGACTGTAATCTGCGAGAACTGGGTTTGATTCCTCACTCCTCCACATGCAGCTGCTGGTGTGACCTTGGGTCAGTCACAAGTTCTCTCAGAGCAGTTCTCTCAAAAGCAGTTCTCTCAGAACTCTCTCAGCCCCACCTACCTCACAGGGTGTCTGTTGTGGGAAGAGAAAGGGAAGGCGATTGTAAGCCGCTCTGAGACTCCAAGTGGAGGGTATAAATCCAATCTCTTCTCCTCTTCCTCAGAGCAGGGAAAACGTGGTAATTCTTGTGACAAACTAACAATTTAAGTACAATGGAGACAAATGACTTGGGGGGGGAGCGCATGCAAGGGAATGCTCAAGGACTTTTAAGGCCACACTCTCTCAGTTGCTGCCTCCATCGCACTCCCATTTGCTTGAGTATCTCATCTCTTAAATCTCTGAATTGGCCAGATATGCATACAATGTCCTCAGTAAAACTCAGAACCAGGGCTGCTTCTTGGGTCAGACTACTACAGGGGGTGGCACAATTTTTATTTATTACATTTATACTCTGCTTACAACATTTCCCCTCCTCTATCCTTATATAAACAAATCTGTGAGGTTAGTCTGAGAGAGATTGATCGGTCTGAGGTCACCCAGCAAGCTTCTTCACAGACGGGGGATTCAAACCTGGGTCTCCCAGATGTTGGTCCAAGCCCCATAATCACTGCATCCCTCTGACTCTCATTGAGGAGGGTGCCAGTACGCTACAGGGTTTTTGCTGGTTCCTAACTGTGAGAGGAATAAGATGGGGATTGGCACCCACACCTGTCACCCACATGCTGCCTTCAGTTGGGTCCAAGCTGAATCCCTAAGGTTGTTGCTCTAGGATGCTTGGCATGTTTCTGGCAGTGAGTTTTGTAGGCCCAGGGAGGGATGGCAAGGGCAACAAAAGGACTTGGCACTCCCCAGGAACTCTGTTATAAGCATTCCAGTGTATATCATTTAAGTGTGCACTTACTACATATTAGCGAAATACCCCTAACTAAAACATGTGGTGGGGGGGATGTGTAGAGTAGTTATGTCTTGCAAGGAACACACCTTATATTGCACACCTGTGAAGCCCCTTCTCGACAGAGGCTGGGAAACTCATTGTGAGGATCACAAAATCCCAATTGGAACACTTATTTATTACTTCCCCAATGGGAATGAATGTCATTGCATTAAAAGAGTGGAGTCACCATTGTTATGTACTGAGCCTGAACTGTACTTACCAATGAACGTAGCTTGAAGATGCATAACAATAGCTGGCCAGGATCCTAGAATGGACCAGTAGGGAAACAAGGATCCTAGAGGAAACCAACTGACAAACAATGTAATGTAAATAGCCTATCGTTGGGAGTGGGTTGTGTTTTGGGTGTATCCTTTTGCATGCATAAATACCCGGCGTTGGCCGGGGGTTTTCAGTCTTCTTTAAACTATGAGCTGATCACTCTACCCGTCTGAACCCAGTATATTTCAGCCATTCATTGAGATGGGGACTGAATCTGCCTATGGTGATCTCATAGTGAGTTCCACAGTTTTGCCAGTTCCAGGCCATTCACTTTGTCCTACGGAATAAAATGAATGCCATTAGTCCCACTTCTGACAGCAGCAGCACTCTGAGCTCTCTATCTTGGTCTTGTTCTAGTGTGACAAAGAGAACAGAGAGAGAGAGAGAGAGACCTGAAGGACTACCTCTTCCTGGATGAGTCTTTGTGTGAGATCTACCCCCTCTAGTCAATGCCTCTTTTTTGTGTCTTCTAATATGGGTGTTGCCATATGTCACCCTAGGGCATTCTCAGCAGCTGCTTTAATGCTCTGAAATGGGATGATGGCAGTGCTAAGATCTGTTACTTCCACAGTAGCATTCAGAAGAACATAAAAAGTGCTGTTATTCGGAAAGGACTTTGGCTGAATGGGATTTAGCTCCTGAATGGATTATGGTTGTGCGATGCTTGTGGGTTTTAATTGTTTGTCTGAGCATACGTTTCGGTTCCAGCCCCATAGCCAGGAAATTTTGGTGGGGGGGCAAAGAGGGGGCACGGTGTTTAGCATGCCATTGGAACTCAATGTGGGGCAGCGCCCTCTACTGACGACTCGGATTATTGCTGCTGGAGCAAAGGTGGATCAGAATGCTTTGAGGATGGTGCACCTGGGTGATTTTAACTATCCCTCATCGCCTCAGTTCCACTTGTAAAAGCAGCAGTCCTAAGCACCAGCAGTGAAACTTCGAAGTCCAGTGACAATGAATCAGGCAGCAGGAGCGGGCTATAGGTACCTTTTGGGGCAGGGTGGGTGAAACCTTTATTAGTCCTCCTTAGAGGGGAGCAGAGGTGTCGCCACCCAGAGGGTTTCGGTTATTGGTTTGGGGATTTAAGAGAAATCTGGGATATTATGCTTATGTTTATTCTGTTCTGTATATTTGTGTGCTTTTATGTTCTATAGAAATTTAGTAAGCCGGTTGACCAGAGCTGGGCTAGTATCCTGCGAGGGGAAAATTTGCTTAGGTCATTTTGGGTATAAAACTTTGTACACTTCTTTGTATTAAATCAGAGAACAGTCAATTTTTAACAGGCAATTTTGGCCTAAAACTGTTTTCCTATTTGTTGCAATAAATACCTTAAGAACTTATTCTCCTCACTGGCACGTCACTCGTGTGTTCTTTTCCGGCTTGGGAATGCATGAGACACGCCTGTGGTATGCCACTAATTAGCTATGTTAATTCAATTAGTGACATGGCTAATTCGGCTGCCAGAGCTAATTAAATTAGCATCATGGAAAGCCCCCCTCCCTTCCGACTCCACCACAGCTACTTTCCTCCTTACCTCAGCAGGCAGTCCTTCCCCGATGAGGCCGCATGGCCAAGCAGGAGGGGAGGGCGAGGTGCAGCTGAGTGGAATGGCCCACCCTGGCACTTCTCTGCACCTGCACAGGAGCAGTCAGGCACCAGGGTGGGCCATTCCAATACACAAAGCCTTGTGGTCCAGTGCTGGGAGGGCTGCGGGTTTGCTGCTCGCTGTGTGTGCCATGCTTCCTCCCTCTCTGCCTCCTCCTCCTCCTCCTGCGGGCTGGCAAGTGAGGAGGAGGAGAGGAAAGGGAGCTGTGGCGAAGGAGAAGCCCGGCCTCCTGTGGCATGAAGCAGGCAGGCGGCAGCTCTCAATAGTATTATCTCGCAACCGATCCCTCTGTAAGATAATACTGTTTGAACGCGCCGCTGCCTGCCTGCTCCATGCTCAAAACCGAGAGGTCCCCATCCGCACCAGGGGTCGGGCATCCTCCTTGGGGTGGCAGAGCTGATCCATGGGGGGCATTGCCCCCAAATGCTTCCATGGAATTTGGGTTCTGTTGGGTTCTGTAATTTTAATTGTGCTTCACTATGTCGTGTGTCTTGGGCTAACTTCTCTAGGGATAGGAATTTATAGAACCGACCATACCAATATAGATCATATAGATATATTTCAGTTAATAAATAACTTGTATCCTAATGCATGAGATGTGTATGGACTATATCACAGATGCAGAGAGCGGCTTTAAACCTCATAAAGGCAAAAGTTCTTACGTCCTTTCTAACGAAAACTAATGGCGACATGAGCCATTTTGCTACATTGCAAAATAAAGATGAGAAATGGGGCTGCCAAGCAACTCTGGCTGCATTAAGGATTTGCGAAGGGTTGAAGGAACCACAAATGTGCCATCCATCCTCAAAATGATTTCCATTTGAAGAAGTCTGGCTTCCCAGGGCTTTAATAAGGGGCAGCTTGCCTTTGAAATGAAATCCTGGTGGGAAGGCAAAAACGGAGCACGTCTTTAATTTTCTTCATGTACAACATGTTATTAGAGAATTGGACATGAGTGGCGATTGCTTTCAGTTATAAAAATAAAGCAACCACTGGTCATCAATATATTTTTGCTTTGTTTAGCTGCTGGAGTATAATTAAGCTGAAAACTGTGATCCTTGCTGAAGCATCTCCTTGGCACTAAAGAGAGAAAATAAACAAGGTCTGCAGAGCTGACATTAGAATCTAAGCAACTTTGAGTTCCTGGTGCTTGGGGCATGGATCTTCACCAGTCACGATGTTACTGTTCTCCAACCCCTGCATGCAAATTATCTGGGGGGCAGTGGCTGGCCCCATTGGAAATGTTGTTGTCCAACCTCCAGTGCCAGCCTTAGCAGGATTACATTCTTCTATGGCTGTAGAAGGGCTTAACTCGGCTTAGGATGGAACGGCTAGTGAGGAAGGCCTGTAGGAGCAAAGAGAGATTGGGTTTTGCTGTGCTGCTATCTAGCTTCCATGTTTGTGGGCCACTCTTCAGTTTGCTGGTCAAGTAGCAGAGTTTCTGGCCATTAGCACCTCTGAGGACTAGCAGGAGGAGTAGGGCTGTACCTAATCAATCATACTTACCTTGGGAAAGAGTAGTTACAGAGCAACGACAAGGCTCTCTTGTTCCTGGGATTCTTATTATAAATTGGGACCTCTTGGGTACATTTAGACCCAAACGATCTTGTTGCATTAGCATTCCTGCCTTTTACCTACCTGGTACATTTTAATTTCACCCTCCTTCCAAGGAACTCCCTATTTGTTCTTCACTGTGATGTGGGTTAAGCTGAGAGTGATCGGCCCAAGATCATCCAGTGAGCTTCATGGCTGACTGGGGATTTGAACTAAATTTTCCCGGATCTGTGACAGTAAGAGCTACGTCTCATTTGCCACATTTGAATTCTCTATTAAATGGTTTTTAGCACCACCTGGGACAACCCATACTACCCGATCGCATCAAATCTTGGAAGCTAAGAAGTGTCAGCCTTGGTTGGTATTTGGATGGGAAACCACAAAGGAAGTTCAGGGTTGTTAGGCAGAGGCAGGCAATGGTAAGCCACCTCTGTTCATCTCTTGCCTTGAAAACCCTACGGAGTCACCATAAGTTGGCTGTGACTTGATGGCATTTTCTATCACCATTACAAGGTTCTTAGTTCAGACTGATCCAATTTGGTTTGAATTTCCCACCAGAACCCTAGCTCAATGGGGTAGCTAAGATTGTCTCTGCATTCATTATCCCTGCCTAAAGACTTTCCCTCTCTTTCTTGATTTGGAAATATAGCCTGGATGCTGAAATATCACTCTTCTTCACCTTTGGCCTTAGCAGACCTTTAAGCTCCTAGCCCATATTCCAAGCCAGGAGAGAAAAATAGTATTTTGTTTTGAACTCAAGTCTATGGCCCTATAACTGAAGCCAGAACCTTTCCCCAAATCAACATTCCTGGGTGCTTCAGTGTGGGACTGCAGAAGCTTTATGACTGACATGTGTCAAAAGTCTCTGCCTCTCTACCAGCTTTGGAATCTCAGCAAGTTTTTGGTACTTGGAGATTAGTTGTAATTCCAGGAGATTTCCAGGACTGTTCCTTTACAGGGTTGCCAATCTCCATGTAGGGCGTGATTTTTTCACATCCAACACTAACCCTAACCCTTTAGATTGTCTTATAGATTATTAGCTACCATTCATTCCTATAGAGGAAAGTAAAGTGTGAACGGAAGAAGACAAGAACATTTTTGTTTGGTGAGTGGGTGTGTGGGGTGAAATTGGGAAAGGAAGGGAGCTCTCTATCCCTCTCTACTCCCCACCCTGTAAAAACATCAGGCCTTTAGCTACATATAAATAATAAAATACTAACCCTTAATTTCTAGCTGGATGTTTTATTTTTGGTTATCGTTAGATGGAGAAATTGATTGTATTTCATATTTGGTAATGTGATGCATTCTGTCATATGATATGCAATAGCTTCCCCTTACCCATGTCCTGAAATTAATGTGTAAGTAGTTTGGGGTTCTGGTTGAATGCTTTTTGGAATATCCAGTGTATTTGTCAAGAATGGAAGATTGATACAGTCTATCTCTCCCCCCTCACCATAGAAGTCTACTAAATAAACAAGGATTAAATAGAGAGCCATTTGAAAGATCAAACCTGATAATTAGGCACAGTGTTTAATATGTAAGAACCACATATCATCTTTATGCTTGGCTGCCATCCCCCACCCTACGTTTTTGTTAAAATCGTTCTGGTCCTGATGATGGGGCATCACTTCCAAGGAAAACCCAGAAGCGACATCACACCTCTCTAGGAATTGGCAGAAACTATGGGTTTATCCCAGAAGTGATGTCACACAGCACCCTCATGTCTCCTCCCCCTTGTCTCCTGCCAGTTGCCAGGCTGTGCTCAGCAGAACTGGCCTGGAGAAAAAAATGCTTCCTGACCCCAAAGTAGGAACCAGCATTTCTCTGGGTGTGTAAGAAAGGGCCACAAGAACTAAGCACACTGATGCAACACCCCCTGCCCTCCCTCTTCACGATCTGCCCAAGTTCACAGAATCAGCATTGCTGTCAGATGGCCATCTAGCCTCAGTTTGAAAACCTCCAGGAATCAAATGGCCTTTCTTCCCACATTTAACTCTTTCTTAACTGTATCATCTGGGGCTGCTGATGGCATAGCATCATACCTCTCTAAGAATCGCTGGAAACTCTCTGGCAGAACCTAGAGTTTCTAATGATTCCTAGAGAGGACTGATATCACTTCTGTGTTTTCCCAGGAAGTGATGTCATGCTGTTAGCTCGACATTGATTTCTTTTATTTTCTCCTGGAGGATCCCCAGCCCTTAGCAGGGGCGTGGCAGCCCTAGTATCATCCTGTGGATGTAAGCCACCCTGAGCCTGCTTTGGCAGGGAGGGCAGGGTATAAATCCAATAAATAAATAAATAAATAAATAAAACTCTTTACCACACCTGGATGAAAGCCACAGCAAATGTTAATACCAATTCACTTCCCCCAAGTTTGAATGCTCAGTAATTTTACACCCATAACCTGATGAGTATTTGTGCATTTCGGGAGGGAAATGAACTCAGTAAGGATGTGATGTCAGAGAGCCCACCTCCAATGCTGCCGTTTCCTCCTGAGGAACTGATTTCTGTACTTCAGAAATCAGTGATAATTTTGTGAAAACTCCAGGCCAACTGTAGGTGGATGGCCTCTTTCAGATGTTGTAGAAGTGGTGTAGAGAGAACTACTGAGCTTAATTGTGGGTTTCTGGGTATAGAGTGGAACCACACATTACTGTGGCAGACAAGTCTCCTGTTTCTGCCGGTTAACTCCAATGCAGTGGCCAGGATGTATTTCTAGGAGAAGACCAATCAATGGAAGGGTGCTTATTTATTTATTTATTCACACTAATATCCCACCCTATCCTATAAGTGTGCTCAGGGTAGCTCACAAGATGTAAAACATACAATAGAATAGGAATAAACATATAATTAAAACCAAATTTAAAACAATCAGATGGCAACTAAAAGAAAAACAACAACTCCAGAGCAGTCTGTAGTGCCTCCTGCAGGATGTTAGTCAAGTATTAAATTTCTGTGGACAGGAGAGGCCGAGATGGTTGAACACAAAGGTCTGGTGGAACAGCTCTGTTTTACAGGTCCTGTGGAACTGTAATAAGTCCCGCAGGGCCCTGATCTAACCTGATGTTCCACCAGGCTGGGGCCAGGGCAGAAAAGGCCCTGGCCCTGGTTGAAGCTAAACAGAAATCTTTTGGGCCAGGGGCTACCAGTACATGTTGATCTACAGAGCACAAGGCTCTCTGGGACACATCCGGGGAGAGATACTCCCATAGGTATGCTGGTTCCAGGCCACATAGGTATGCTGGTTCCAGGCCGTGGTGGCTCAGAGGTTAAGATGCTGAGCTGCAGACCGAAAGGTCTGTAGTTTGGCAGTTCAAGACTCTAGTGCCACGTGACAGAGTGAGCTCCTGTCTCTGGTCCCAGCTCCTGCCAACCTAGCAGTTCGAAAGCAAGAAATTGCAAGTAGATAAATCGGTACTGCTTTGGTGGGAAGGTAACAGTGTTCCATGCACTTCGACGTTTAGTCATGCCAGCTACATGACCACAGAAAATGTCTTCAGACAGTGCTGGCTCTTCGGCTTGGAAACAGAGATGACCACCGCCCTCTAGAGTAGTATTTGACTGGCTTTCGAGCAAGGGAAACCTTTACCTTTTACCTTTTTTTTAACCATAACCTTGAATCAGATCCGGTACTCAATTGGCAGCCAGTGCAGTTGGCTGAATGCACGCCTGCACAGACGTCACCGCCAGCAGGCATGCCACTGAGTTCTGCACTAGGTGCAGTTTCCAGGTAAAGTTCAAGGGCAGCCCACATAGAGTGAGTTACAGTAATCCAGCCTGGAAGTGACCATTGCATGGATCACTGTAGCTAAGGCCCAGGAGGTGAGATAGGGAACCAGTTGCCTGACTAGACAAAGGTAACAAAAGGCCATCCTGGCCAACCTACCCTTCCCACACCTCCTGATCCTCCCTTGAAAATGCCCCTGGTCACTTTTCCCCCCAGCTGGGCTTCTTCTGGTGTAGTCTGGTGAGGGAGCTTCCTAGAAACCATTTGACTCTGAAAGGGAGGGAAGAACTGAGGGTGCGTTCAGACAGCGTGCTGGGAGCGGTGTAAATTGTTCCGGTCCTATGCGTGTTTTTTTTAACCTGGAGAATCGCAATCACACTGACCTCCTTGTTCTGGATCCCTGCACAGCCACATCGCTCCCCGCTGGGAGCATGCATTGGTGGGGGTTTTTCCCTTTCAGCTTGAGCATGCGCACAGGCAGCCATCTTTAGAACTAAAATTTTTGCGCGTGCACAGAACAGCGATTTCCACACTTCCCTTTAAACTTTAAATGGACACTTTAAATGAAACTTTTACCCCCAAAACTGGTCTCTGTGAGATCCCAAACTCGTCTAAATGCTTAAACTAGGCACCATTCAAACTTTGCTTTTATTAACCTAGGAGTGGAGCTCCGCCCAAGTGCACACCGCTGAGGCATAAAAAAAAATGGCTGACGAAAAGTGGAAGCCTGAGGCTTCCGTGGCAGCTTTCCAGCAGGGAGGGGGTTGAAGCACCCGGAAGTGGCTCAACACTGGAGCGATCCGATGACAGAAAAGTGCGGCTTGAAACGGAGGATCAGGAAAATTCCACTTGGGCACGTGGTATCAAAATACTCCGTTTTAAAGGGGGCTTGATCCGAAAGCGACGGCTGGGGATGGTGCACAGATGTTGTGCATGTGAACGTGCACATGAAATCTGTTCCTGAAGCGTGCCGAAAGTGGTTCAAATGGCGCGTCTGAACGCACCCTGAGTGTCCTCTTCTTGCCTGTGGATTCTCCACTGCAAATGCCTCTTGCCTCACATTACAAGAGAAACACAGGTTTCAGCCCTTACTGAGTTTTAATCAACTGTTTTAATTGAAAATTATCCTGGAGGTCTTTGGGTGAGAGTGGGTTAAAAACACAAGGAAAAAATTAAATAATCTCAGAGAGTTTAGTGTCACTTTGGAACATGGCATGATTAATGGTTCAGAGATTATTCTACACCTCCACAGAACCACACAATTACCCAGTCAGCTAGCTGTGTTCTTCTTTCCTGAAAGGGCAAAACCTTTCTTGGGAGAGTCCAGGAACTGAGATTTGCCTCAGACTGACAAGCAGGAACAGTTGCCAACGGAGGAGATTAGGTGTTAGGATAAAAGGGTTGCTGAGCCAGGCTGTACAAAATGTTTCCAGCGAAAACTGAAACCACAACAAAATCCACCTGGTTTTAAGTTTCATTGAAATGGAAAAGCACAATACGGCTTTTAAAGGATTCAGTGAAAGGTCGCTACTCTTTCTGACAAATTTTGGAAACAACTTCACTGCTACTAGGTAGTTTCGCTTTCAGATTTTCTCACTTTCATACTAAGAGTATCACAATGCAGTTGGTTGGCAGGAGTTTGATGCCAGACAAAATGGGGCTGTTTTCCACACAAATATACATCCTCAGTCTGTGGCTCTCACTAGCACAAGATGTGAGGATGGCCAATATTTTAGTGGTTCTACAATACCGAGACGTCTCATTGTGTACTGTTTAGGTGGTATCTCTGTAGTGCGATTAGTCACAATTAAAATAAATAACTTGGCTAGGAATATTTTGGTGGTATTGGTACAGCATGAGGCATCCTTAGGGCATACAACCTGGCTAGTGAGGAAGAGCAGAGTGAGATCTGATCACACACTAGCAGAGTTGCCATGGAGATGGAGTCCATGGCCTTGCCTACCAGAAAACATACCTACCATCTTCCTGACCTGCCTTACCTGCTGGGACAAAGCCTGTGGACTAAGTCAACCCAGTCCATTTGTGGAACCCCCAAACTTTTCACACAGGAAGCATCTGCCATTGTTGAAGAGCTGATATGATCTGACTGGCAGGGCTTGGTGTCTCAGTGCCTTGGGGCAGACAGGGGTTGTGACCTCCAATGCAAGCATGACATTAAGGGCCATCCGCCATCTATAGTAATCTTATAATACTTTGCATGCACATATCAACATTGTCCTTTTTGGGAGAATTTGGGAACTTAGTGCCAGGTGGAGCAATAATCACAATAATCGCTATGTCTGTCTAGAATATTTTTCTCTCTCTCCTAGGGTTGCCAACCTTCAGGTGGCACCTGGAGCTCTCCTGCTATTACGATTGATCTCCAGATGAACAAGATCAGTTCCCCTGGAGAACATGGCTGCTTTGGAAGGTGGACCCTGCTGAGGGCTCCTCCCCTCCCCAAACCCCACCCTCCCCAGGCTCCACCCCCAAAATTTCCAAGTATTTCCCAACCCAGAGCTGGCAACCTTAAATACCCTTTGCCAGAACATGGCCATTGTCAAGAATGCAGACGCTACTGAACCGTTGTTTCTTTTTTTTAATAACTTCTCACTCAGATGCACTAAGGAGCACCATAGCAAAGGTTTTTATAGATAAAGGACATATTTGCAGCCCTGCTCAAATGAGTAATATGCTCAGATGTAGCTGATGAAACTGCTTTGTTTTATGAAGTTAATTCTGCGTCTGTGCAAATAAGAGAGGTTTTTTCTGTTGGATAGTATAACTCTGCGTGCCAGAGGATCTGGGAGGGAAAGGGTTAAGAGAATTCTCCCACTGGGGTACACTTTGCAGTTGGCCCCCACCCTCCCATCGGTTAGATGTTGAGCCTCTGTGCTTGCCTTCTGTTTTCATCATATATAGGACCTCTCTTCTTTTCTCTCATACATGGACTTGGAGCTTGAACCAGTGTACAGCGATGAAACATCAGAACAAGACACACAATTTGAGAAGGCAGATTCCAAAGTAATCATGCCAGAGATTCAGAGTAGGACAACACAGGAAGAGGAAGCCAGTGAGAATGAGAAGACAGGTGGACTGTGTTGAAAGCAAATGAAAATCCAGGACCATACCTCCAATGCTCATCATGACCAAACAAAGGTATACCAGCCTCGCGCTTGTCCCACCTCACAAGGTCGGTGTTAGCATCTGAACCTTCTACCTGAAAGGAAGTCGAACAGATGCCAGCAGCCGAAGCCAGTAGTGGAAGAAAGCACAAGAGGAGATTGATGCTCTGCACAAAAATAAAACATTGATCTTGACAAAGCTACCACAAGGAAAGAATCTTATTGGGTGTTTAAGGTTAAAAAGAAATGCAGACAGAAACGTGGAACGCTACAGAGCAAGATTAGGTGCTAAAGACTTCTCACAAAAATAGGGTCAGGACTTTGATGAAATCTTTGCACCAACACTGAAACATAGTACAATCAGATTACTTTTGAACAAAGCAGCATTCAAGAAGATGCAGGTCAAACATATAGATGTAAAGATATCATTTATTCACAGGGAGATCCAGGAAGATTTGTAAATGGAGCAGCCAGAAGATTTTATAGACCCCCAAACAACCAAATTTAGTCTGCAAATTTTAGAAGGGGCTGTATGGATTAAAACAGATCGCATGTTCCTGGAACAAAAAATTACACACAATGCTCATAGTACAAGGTTTCAAGCAGGGAGAAGCCGACTTATATCTGTACACTAAACACAAAGATGGACATTGTACTTTTATTCTCACGTATGTTGATGACTTGATTCTGGGTTATGAGAGGCAAATGGACTATAAACAGTGTGGTAGAGTACCTAAACAGAGAAGTAGAAATTAAGGAGCTAGATGTTTCTTACTACCTGGGCATACAGATCGGAAGGGAGGAAGATAGTTCATTTCTCCTGAACTAGAGACAGAAAATTATAGAACCTTTACAGGCATTAGGTCTAGAAAATACCAGCACAGTGACAACACCTACGGAAACTGAGTTTCTTAAGAACACCGAAATAAACGAACCTTTACCTGAAGATAATCAGTATAGAAACATCATAGGAAAACTCCTATATCAAAGCACCACTAGCAGACTAGATATTGCAACCAGTGTTGGGATCTTTAGTAGAAAGACAAGTGCTCCTAGCAAGAAAGAATGGGTTGCAGTAAAAACGGTGGCTAGATATCTAAAAGGAGCTTTAGATTTGAAACTAAAATTGCCATCCACCAGTAATCCAAAATCAGTTGTTTACATAAATGCAGACTGGGTAGGAGACAACTTAAAAACTATAAATCCACAAGTGGGTACTTGTTTCTGTATGGAGGTGGACCAATCTCCTCCTGGGCCAGTATTTTTTAAATTAATTTATTTATTTGATTTGGATTTGTAAGCAGGCTCAGGGCGGCTTACGCACAATACGTTAAAACAGGTTAAAAACTCAGAATTGAATAGGAACACAACAATATAAACAAAGCAAATGCAAAGCAAACGATAGTAAGATTGTCTCCCACAGAGTCTGAATATATAGCATCTGCTGAAGCATACAAAGAACTGTTGTGGCTAGACCAGTTACTAAAGGACTTTGGAGATGATGAACAAAACCCCATTAAACTCAAAGAAGATGACCAGAGCTGCTTTAAGATTTCTCAGTCAGAAAAAATGGCTGCATGCACTACGTACAATGGTGTGAATTTTCACTTAGTGCATGACCTATTTGAGAAGGGCATAATAGAGATGGAGTATTGTTCAACAGAAGACACGGTGGCCAGCATCCTGACCAAGCCTCTGTCAAGAGACAGATTTGAAAAACTCTGAGAGAAACTGGAACTTGAGAACTCTCGCGTGCAATGTTAAGAAGGGGTGTTGGATATTGTAACTCTGCATGCAAGAGAATCTGGGAGGGAAAGGGTTAAGGTAATTCTCTCACTGGGGTACACTTGGCAGCTGGCCCTCACCCTCTCTTTGGTTAGATGTTGAGCCTCTTCTGTTTCATCTTACGTAGGACCTCTTGTTTTTCTGTCTCTTACATAGACTTGATGCTGTAGCAAGTTAACCTTTTTGAAGTTAATCTGTTCACAATAAGTAAATGTACCTACATGAATATATCATGTAAGATGTGCTTCTGTTTTTGTAAGTAAAATTTCTTTCTCTTGTTACCATTGGAGTCAGATCATCTTTGTAATTTGATCAGATGGCATTTCCCCCTTAACTGGGAAACATGGAGAATCGGGGATACTGTGAAAGGAAAGCTTCTGTGATTCCAAAGCAATTGATTTTTTGTTTACATTTAGCCCAATAGTTTTATCCATCTGAGACAGCTTTTCTATAAAGCTCTATAACTCATCTATACGGCTGATCAGGATTCATCCTGTCTCCCGCTGTCTTTCCCTCTTATGTCTCTCACGGGCACAGCCTGTTAGTTTACATCATTTGCCATTTCTGGATTTGACCTGGCATTTGGCACCCATCTCAAAATAACAACCTGGTCAGCCAGGCCAAGGTTCTGAGACTATTAATATGTGTTGACAATTTACATAACCCAGTTTTTCCCCTTCCCCTCCCCCCATCTTTGAAACAGCTTGCAATAATGGAAAACTGATTCCTGTGTCACTAAGAGACACTTCCACTTCCTGGTTTCCAGACAGTATAAGGAAAGGCGTGAAATACATGATAAAGAATGATGGTGTGAGTGTCTTTGAATACTGTGGAACAGCAGTGGGAAAGACCACCCCTATTTGCCCTGATCCAGTATGAATAACTTTGTATCTGAACAAATGTGATGACTGCACCGGGAAGCTTCACTGTAGGGGAAGGGGAATTGATAATTCCTGTTAAAATTCCAGATTTTAGCTGCTCCCTCCCGAGTCGATCAAGTGGCAAAACTGACTGGGCTAGACTGCAAGTGCCTTCTGGTTTCAGCAGTTTATTCCTAAAGGGGGGAAACAGAAGTCCAGGGGCATTTTAAAGTCTAACAGTGGTGTTTTCCACATTGGGGCAATCTTGTGCAGTTTCCCTGTTGCTGCTGCGGCTGTCAATACAGCGCAGCCACAATGGAGCTCCTGCACGGCAGGTTTCCCTGCAGCTCCCCTACCCCAGTGCCCTGGCAATCCCTCCCTCCACACCACTAGGGCTTTTCCATTTATTTTTAAATTGGCAATGGGATGTTGTTATCTCAACATTATTCCATTGCCAATGGCAGCCATTCAGGCTTCGGTGTGATCTTTCCCAGAACATTGCAGCAAAACAGGTTTGGGGAAGACCAGTGAAGAACTGAGGAAACTCTGGGTGAAGAGGTGCTTTAATGCACAGGATGCAACGGGGAAGCAGGTGTGGGGAGCCCTTCTCAACAGCACTGAACCTGGGGCAAACAATGTGGAAAGAGCCAATGCTTCTTCCAGCATCATGCGGATGCTCCTGAAAACAGCTCTGCTCTAAGGAAGCCCCGGTAGAGCCAAACATCCCCATGGGAGCGACCCTACTCTTCCTGGGAGCACAAACTGCATTTCCTGAGTCTGGCCAACTCCCAGCTGGCCTCTGCTCCAAGTCTGTTCTTCCTACAGCCTGTCCAGCGTCTCTGGGCTTGGCTGGAGGGGAACAGTGACTCAGAGCTGAGTATGTGGTTTGCTAACATCAGAGAGCACTGAACTGGAGGCAGTTGCTCTACAAGGGGTCGTTGGTACATGCGACTTGCCAGGATACTGCTGTGGTCGTTAAGTGACCGAGTGGGCACGTGTGAATGCTTCTGTATCGCTTTTTAAGTTTATATGATAAGAAACAAAGGTCGTGTGATACATAAATTACACTTCAGGGTGCAATAAGCCACAGTAAGCAGGTTAAGGGGATACTGCAGCTCTTTAATGTGAAAACAGAGGAACGCATGGCTGGTTGCTATGTGTTAGTGTCTTCTTTCCTCCCTTGACAACGTCACTTTCTAAAATATGGTCTGAGTTAATTATATCCCCATGCTAAGCACACTGGTTTAGGGAAAAGTCCCAGAAATGCTGGTACTTCTTTCTTCTGTTTAAAGCTGTAATCAAAGTTGCAATAGAAGGACCAAACAGTAATAATATCAGAGGACATAACAGTCTCACTTCTGGGTCAGACCAATAGTTCCTTCAGTCTTAGCTAGATTCCTGTGGCCACAGTGGCCAACATTTGTCCTGGAGGACCAACAAACAGGGCAGAGGTCAAGACTAAAATGGGTACACAGGGGTTTGCTGCCTCTGAATATGGAGGGTTCCCTATAAGCACCTCCATGAATCTAGCTAATGCCTTTTTCAAGCCATCCATGCCTTTTTCAAGCCATCCATTCACTGACAGTGAATCCCACAATTTAATTAGAAGAAGAAGAGCTTGGATTTATACCCCACTCTTCACTCGGAGTCTCAGAGCGGCTTACAATCTCCTTCCCTTCCTCTCCCCACAACAGACACCCTGGGCTGAGAGAGCTCTTTTGAGGATTGCTCTTGAGAGAACTGCTCTGAGAGAACTTGTGACTGACCCAAGGTCACACCAGCAGTTGCATGTGGAGGAGTGGGGAACCAAACCCGGTTCTCCCAGATTAGGGTCCGTGCTCCTAACCACTACACCAAACTGGCTCTCCCTCCTTCCTGGGGGGGGCTGGGCAAGGAGGAAACAATGCCCTTTTCTGGTTTAATCCTTACAAGTCCCTGGTTTAATCCTTATAAATCAGTCCCCTGCCAGTATGCTGAGGCTGACTTCAGTGCAAATGTGCATATGACAGAATTGTGACAGTCCGTCTAAGTGGGTTTTGTTGCATAGGAACCCTAAAGAGTACAGTGTCACAACAATATATTAATTTTCCTTTCCTTGTAACAGTAGGATTCCCCCCCCCCCGGTTCCTATTTTTTAAAATAAGTGTTTTTGACATGTTAGAACAATAAAAGTTAAGTTCTTTGGCGTTACAATGGTTTAAAGACAAAAGTTAAGAATATGACAATTAGAAAGATTGCAGAGAGTATTATATGTGCCTGTAAATATGTGTTAGGCTAGCTGGCAGTGCTTTCTGATTATGGGGACAAGTGTGGCATACAGTGTCTGTATACTGTTGTGTTCTTGAGAGTTTCTCCACACCTGTTATCTGAGACCCTTTCAGTGGAGATGCCAAGGTTTTGATTTGGGACCTTCTGCATGCAGAGTAGCCGCTCTAACAATGAGCCAACTATTCTTAACAAAACGTAAAATATTTGTGGCCCACTTTTCCAAGAGGCACTGGGTTCCAGCAGAATTAATCACAAGTATGTAAAATATCCGGAGTGTGTGTGTGTGTTATCTTTGCTGGGAAGCAACATTAGAAATCCCCCTGGGGTTAGAAGCAGTTGGCTGCATTCTGAAAACCCCCCAAAGCAGTTGGCTGCATTCTGAAAAAACCCCAAAGGCCTTAGCGAGTCTTGAACCGCAAGCCTTGGTAGAGGCTGTTCCTTGTGCTTCCAGAGGTTACAGGGCCTTCCCTCCCAGGCAGGCACATTAAGGGCAGGTATCCAACCATATGTACCGGGGATGTGCACTATACTTTTTAAAAAAACTATTTTTGTGAGTATTGTGTGTGTGTGTCCTTGTGAACCTGGAAGTCATGGTGACTTCTGGCGTCTCCTAGTGGGGCTAGGCCATTTTCAGAGAGGTAGCTTGCTATTGCTTGCTTCTGCATCCTGGCCCTGGTATTCCTTGAAGGTCTCCCTTCCAAGTACTTACCAGGGTTGACCCTGCTTAGCTTCTGAGGTCTGACAAGATTGGGCTTGCCTGGGCTATCCAGGTCAGGATAAGTGTGTACTGTCTTTGATCTTCCCAATAGGCTCTGTCATCCTTTTCTCTGAATAGGCCTCCACATGTGTTTTCTGCTTCATTGTACCAGCTGCTGAGGGAGAAAATGCACTTGGTGCACTATTTAGGCAAAATGGCAGCTGTGTATTTTGGAAAGTGTGCTGGTAGTACATGCTTCCAGGAGGAGGAGGAAGAGGAGGAGGAAGAAGAAGAAGGATTTATACCCCACCCTTTACTCAGAGTCTCAGAGGGGCTTACAATCTCCTTCCCCTCCCCACAGCAGACACCCTGTGAGGTAAGTAGCGGTGAGAGAGCTCTGAGAGAACTGTGACTGACCCAAGGTCACCCAGCTGGCTGCATGTGGAAGAGTGGGGAATCAAACCTAGTTCTCCACATTAGAGCCTACTGCTCTTAACCATTGCACCAAGCTGGTGTTGTGACGTTGTGAGGGTTGCCAGGTCCCCCCGGGCCACTGGAAGGAGAGATTTGGGGATGGAGTCGGTGGGGGACAGGGACCTTAGAAGGGTACAATGCCTGGAGATTTGGGATGGAGCCTGTGGCAGGGATCTCAGTGGGCTACAATGCCAAAGAGTGCACCCTCCAAATTATCCATTTTTCCTAGAGGAACTGGTCTATGGAGATGAGCCATAATTCAGGGGATTCCCCAGGTCCCACCTGGAGGCTGGCATCCCTACCTGGTACACACAGTCGGGTACCCCCAAACATAACAAAGGAAAAGGACTATGCAGAGTTAGGGATGCCAGGCTGCTGCCTGACACCCTGGAAGGATGTGAGGGCTGGGGGCAGGTACATTGGTTGAAAGATTTTGAAGGCGGTGCCTGGAGAGGGTGGAATTTGGGGATGAGGCTCTGGTTTTTGCCAAGAAGAGGAGGAGGAGGAGATTGGATTTATACCCTGCCCTTCACTACCATAGGGAATCTCAGAGCGGCTTACAAACTCCTTTCCCTCCCCCTCCCCACAACAGACACTCTGTGAGGTAGGTGGGGCTGAGACAGCTCTGACAGAAACTGCTCTTTTTCAAGAACAGCTATGCCAGAACTATGCCAGAAGGCTTACCAGGGCTCCAACCTGCTATCCAACCACTGTCCCTGCTGCTGCTTGCCAAGGCGATGGAGGGAAAGAGAGCAGGGAAAGCATCATTTTGTCGATGATGCAATGTTACTTTTTGTGCAGACCTGGATCTGACATCATCGCATTGGTGCAACACTCTGGGATTCACCCCCAAACTCTTATGATAAAAGCACAGGGCTTGGGAGGGGGCATAGAGTTCCACACTGATGCAGCCAGTGACATCACTTGCGGGTTTGTGTTGGAAATAACATTGCATCATTTTCCCCATCCCTGCCCCCTCCCTCTCCTGATGAACCTACCATAACGATATGAGGAAATCCCCCTCATTGAGATATTGAGGCCCCTTTTCATCCTGTTTCTCAATTTCTTGAGGGTGGGTTTCCCCCCACCATAAGCAAGCAAACGGCAAGTCTACTTATGTGAGATTATTTTGCAACTTCAGGGCAAACACCAAGAAGACCTCGTTCCACTGATTTCTTTTTCTTATACTCTGGTGCAGGGAGGAGGCCTTTGTTATCTTAATAGGCATTTGGAGTCATATTTCCTCATTTTGAGACAACCTTCTATTGAAGCAAAAGGCTATTGTCATCGGCTATATTTATCTCTTTGTTTTAAATAGGGCTCTTGCACTCAAACTAGAACATAAGGTCAAGCCATGTCTGGTTCTGGCAAGACCAGGAGGCAGTTGTCCATATTAGCTGCTTTTCAGTTCTCAGTAAGGTAAGCAAAGGTTTCCCTTGCTCAAAAACCAGTTGAATCCAACTCTAGGGTTGCCGTGCTCATCTCCGTTTCCAAGCCGAAGAGCCAGCACTGTCTGAAGACATTTCCCAGGCGCACGGAACTTCCCACCACAGTGGTACCTATTTATCTACTTGCAATTTCTTGCTTTCGAACTGCTAGGTTGGCAGGAGCTGGAATCAGAGACGGGAGCTCACTCCGTCATGCGGCACTTGGGTCCTGAACTACTGATCTTCCAGTCTGCAGTTCAGTGTCTTAACCACTGAGCCACCACAGCTCCTTCAGTTCTAAATACAGATCATTAAAATATTGGCAGGATTAGGAATGTGCACAAACCACATTTTTGCTGTTCAGTTAGGTTTGTGGTTTGTGAAACATGAACCGATACATTGGTATGACCACTGAACTGGTTTATATACTCTATGACTCTACTTTCTGCTCCCTGCTGCAGAAAGAAGGGGTTTAAATGGCTTTGAGGCATTTAAACCAAACAGCTGAGCAGCGGGGAGCAGAAAGCAGGGGTTTAATTAGCTTGGAGCCATTTAAACCCCTTCTTTCTGCTCCCCACCCTCAGCTGCTTTCTGCTCTTCACAAATTACCACGAGCTGCTACAAATTGCCTTAAAATTCATGGAAGTTCATGGTGGCTCTTCAGTTCACGAACATCACTTCATGAACCACAAACTGGCCAAAATTTGTGACAAACTTTAGTTCATGAGCCAGTTCGTGTCCATCCTTAGGCAGGATTATGATTCCAAAATCCTGGACTGAGCAGCCTAGGAAACTATGTTCCTCAGACAACTATGTTCCTCAGACATCCCCTTCCTCATTGATGGTTTTCTTCTTCTGAAAAATTCAGTCTCTGCTGTTGTGGTACTGTGGCACAGGGAAGCTGAAAACATTAGGAAGAAGGAGAAAAACTCCAAAAATACCGAGCTCTTTGCTGAGGAAAAAAAAGCAACCAGGAAGTGAGTCAGAGGTTCTTCTAGAAACCAACGTTTGTCACATTTCCAAAATGTCTAATTTGGCACTGAATTAGTTTTGGGCATGAGCTGTAATTTGTTTCACCTACCATGGGGACTACTCAGAGTATTGCCAGTGGTATTGTCTATTTTTAACTATAATAGGTACTGTGTATCGGTGGAGGAAATTCGCCCTCTGTTGTGTGGTTTATTTATTTTATTTAAAACATTTCTGGGCTGTGCTGCTATTCGACCTAGTCGGGGTCCCCAAGGCAGTGAACATCACAACATTAAAAATAAGGTAGCATTTAAAATAAGGTGTGTATGTGTGTGTGTGACATTTAAGCAATACAGTAAAAATATACAGACGTAACCAACATAACCAGGGAGGAGGGCCAATAGGAATGGCCAAGGGTATGCCAAACCAAACAAAAATGCCTTCACTTACTGATGAAAGACAATGGTGGAGGAAGACAGGTGCATCTTCCTGGAAAGCGAGTTCCAAGTTTGCCATCCGTCTTATTTTATTGATCTTACTGTAAAATTGACTGGTTTTGCTGTAAAGTATGTTCTGGCAGGGAAGCAGGTTTGGACTAACTCTGAAATGTACTAGCTTTCTGACGTGTTTTTTTCTTGAGCCACCTACGGACTTACCAGGACCCACTTGCATCCCCCCCAGTTTTTGCCAGAACCCCATTATTTTGTTTGTTTGTTTTGTGTATTTTCATCCCCTCCATTCCTCCCAGGAGTTCAGGATGGTATTCCTCATTCTGCTCTCCTATATTTTATTCTCACGCCAACTTTGTGAGGTAGGTCAGGCAGAGTGATAATGAGTGACTGGCCCAGCCCAAGATCACACAGCGAGCTTCCAGGCAGAGCAGACATTTGAGCCAGGTGCAGCACCCTAAATCATTACACCATTACGTCCCCTCCGATTACATTTCCGGTACTTAAAGGCGCTGCTGATCTGGTTTCACTGATTCTTGGCCCACCACTTTTGGACCCAGTCCAGCCTGACCCTGAACCTAACTCAACCTAATGGAGAAATGAGTTTTGAAGTAAAAAATGGATACTCCTCATTTTTATGCTTGGGGCAGTTAATCTTGAGACCGAGTGCCATCTTTTGAATCTATACAAGGAAACAAGGAGGTTTTGGATAGATGACAGGAGAAGTTGGGACTGTATGTTGTACATAACTGTGTGGTTACTTTTTCCTAAAGATCTTTTCTTGTCTCTTTTTGCCCTGACCTAGGGCTCAGCCTAGCCTGATCTTGTCAGGTCTCGGAAGGTGAGCAGGGTCAGCCCTGGCTAGTGTTTGGATGGGAGACCTCCAAGGAATATCAAGGTCATGATGTGGAAGGCAGGCAATGGCAAACCACCTCTGAACATATCTTGCTTTGAAAGCCCTGTGGAGTAGCCATAAGTGAGCTGGAACTTGATGGCAAAAACAAATGTTTTTTTTTTTAAGGAGAATGCGACTAGTTTAAAGAAAGAGATGTGTGTGGGGTGGAGATGGAGACAGCACAGAAGGAAAGCAGAAGCTCCTTTCCCCCCCTTTGCAGAGCTCTGAGCGACCAAGGGGTCCACAACAATATGACCTGGCTTGCGCCACATGTACCATTTAGATGCATGCACCCTTCATATGCTCCTGGGGCTCTTTGCAGGCACTCTTTGCATCTGCCTTAGTTCCTATCAGCTGCGTATTGGGAGTTCCAGGCTGACATTTAATTCACAGGTGCATGGGGGCCCCAATCCAGATCAGGACTGCAGAATGGGTAGAATGGGTTTAAGCCTCCTCCCCCATCTTCCCAACCTAAAACAGTCCTGGGGTGTTGGAATAGGCAGTGTCTAGCGCACAGAAGAAGAGAAGAAGACCCTGCAGGGGGCAGCATGTAGACAATTAGACAGGATAGTGAGGTCAGCACCTTCTCTGTCATCCCAGATTGCTACTTTTAGGGCCAGATCCTCTTCTCGGAAGTTCCACACTTATAGCCTTGCACTCTCTCTCTCTCTCTCTCTCTCTGAGCGGGTGATGTAGTACTTAGGACCAGTGTTCCCTCTAAGCTGAGTTAGTGTGAGCTAGCTCACAGTTTTTTAGCCTCCGGCTCACACATTTTTGTCTTTGCTGAGGAAAGATGGCTCCAGAGCGAACTGATCTATGCAGTGGCCATATTGCTCGCTCACAACTTTAATACCAATTGCTCACAGGGTAAAATTTTTGCTCACAAGACTCTACAGCTTAGAGGGAGCATTGATTAGGACCCTACCTATGTTTCTCCCCTTTACTATCAAGTATGTTTATTCCAGAATAAATCCTTATCTACACTTTAATTAGGTTGTGCACCTTTGCTGTGTTACTTACTATTCTGCCAATATGGGGAAACCCATTAGTACAAGTATATACCTCCAGCACATGTAATTTTCCCCAGTGGGGCAAATAGAAGTTCCCCGGGGCGTTTCAGGGTGGAAAAATGGTGCAGGAATAAGGCTTATGCCCCTACTCCCTATGCATTGTAGTCCTGATCCCAGTTGGGGCCCCAAGCACCTGGGGATTAATTTTCTACATGCAGATTCCAGGGTACCTCGGACAAGACCCTGGGGGACAGGACAGGGAGTGAACACGGGGCTAGCCTGTCGACAGTGTAACATGTAGTCAGGTCCTCAGAGTCTGCATGTTACAAATCTCAATTAACAAATCTGCCGCCCCACCAAGGCCCCTTTCAAAGTTGTTTAGTATTTGGCTGCATTTGATAGCTGACTTGCAAGTGAATGTGAACATTTGACATGGGTTGAGAACTGATTTACGATGCCTACAATAATTCGTATTCGCCACCAATCTCAGCCATTAATGGATGGCAGCCAGTCAAAAGGAAATCAGCTGAACCTTGCAGTAAATTGCAAATTGCAAATGCTGTACTAGACCTTCAGCAAACTTTGTTGAATATTTACAGATATTCACTTCGATCAGGACCCACCTGGCGCTGTGGACTGCTATGCCTAAATCCAAAAGCCAGACAGAGATTTTCCAGTTCACTGTTTTCCTGCTTACTCTCCATAGTGGAATGGTCAGGTTTCCCACTTTTGACAGGCATCCTCCTGCCCTCTGCATTAGTCTCCCACTACCACTCAATAGGTAGCAGGGGGGAAATGGGGGGAGGGCTGAAATGGCATCTCATGGGGATGGCGGCATAACCAGAAGTGATGTCACTACAGGAGCTGATGATGCGTAAGCTGGACAGGTTCAGCTCTAGGACTAGTGCATTCTTCCATAGTTCCCGTAGTGCTGTAAGTATTAGTACTTATTTGTAGCCCAGCAAAATGTGTTTTGATCAACTGCAATCATACATGTTCTTGGTGCTTGGGGGGGGGGGCAACAGTGGGAGGGCTTCTAGTGTCCTGGCCCCACTGGTGGACCTCCTGATGGCACCTGGTATTTTTGGCCACTGTGTGACAGAGTGTTGGACTGGATGGGCCACTGGCCTGATCCAACATTGGCTTCTCTTATGTTCTTATGTTCTTACATTACTTCTGATGAGGAGTAGCCATGTTACTCTGTGGCAGCAAAAATAAGATATCCATTGGCACTTTAGAGACTGACAATATGCATTATGTTCCTTCTGGATGCTTAAAAAAAACACACCACTGCTAATAAAGTAAAGATATGCATGTGAATTGTGTTCCAGGCTTGTATTGTTTGGGAGAAAAGAATGTTGGCTTTGAGGAGAAGTCTGTCACATTGACCATATCTAAACCGTCACTGTAATCCCTCTGGCAGCTTGGGTTAGTGGAAAAACCCAACTAGGATGCTTTGTGCATCTCACTGAACTGTTCTAGGCCATAAATAGAAACAGGAATGCTATGCAGGCCCCCAAAGGAGTTGCAGAGAGACAGACTCCTTCCCTAAAGAATCATGGGGTTAAAGGGGAATTGAGGATTGCAGCAAACTGCCCTGTAGGCTGCTGTTTTCTCAGTCATCTGAGTGAATGCTTCGCTCTGACTTTCCTGTATTGGGAGTAGCAACTTCTCATTTGTTCAATATAACAAGTTGCAGGTTATACCTCTACCACTGGCTTTTGCCCAGAAGGAAAGTCCTTGCACCGGAGAAAGGCTCTGAATTTGGATGAGCAGAGTGGTAGAATACCAACTTCGATAGGGTTACCAACTCCAAGTTGGGAAAATCCTGGAGATTTTGGGCTGGAGCCTGGGGAGTGGGTGGTTTGAGGAGGAGGGGGAGCTCAGCAGAGTAGATTGCCATACACAGCCTGTCTTCCAAAGCAGCCATTTACTCCCAGGGAACCGATCTCTGTAGTCTGAAGATGAGGTGTAATCCCGGGAGATTTCCAGGCTCCACCCAGGGGCTAGCAGCCCTATCTATGCAGGGACATAGTATAAGGAAACATAGAAACCATATAAATGCTATAATTCAGCCTGCAATTTACTGTTAAAGATTTCTCTTCACAGCTCTCCACTCTGGTGCGTATTGCAGCAATGATTGACTGAGAGCCAGATTTACATACAAGCGAAGTAAATTGTCGTTTAGTGACTCAGATTAGGAGGGGGCCTTGAAACACAGGGAAAAAAATGTTTAATTATGATGCTATAATAACATACTTTTTTGGGGGGGGCAGATTAATGCTATGGAGTCTCTTAAACTTGAGCTAGCGTAAGACTTCAGCATGTCTTACTCCAGCCCTGCTTCAACTGTTCCCGAGGAACTAGCCGCGTAATACACTGTTCCTGAGTTTGCCCCAAGGACTGTAAAGCAGATGTGCTATAGGAGTGCTTGGGTAAAACTTAGATTTCCAGGTACACAGGGGCCCAATTTGGATGGGGACCATGGCACACAGGAAGATGGGCTTAAACTTTCTTCCCTTGCCATTTTTTCTGACATAAAATGGCTGCAAGGAGGTACCCTTTGCCCTCCGGGGAAGTGTATGTGAAGCCTATCAGTACATGTGTATCCTCCAATAGGGCAAATAGTGGTTCCCCCAGGGACATTTCAGATTGGGAGAAAAGCGTGGGAGGGAAGGCTTAAGCCCCTCGATCCTGTGCACAGAGGTCTTAATCAAAATAGGGCCCCCAAGTATCTGGAGTCAAATTGGACTTTGGAACTCCCACCACACATCTGCTTGATGGTCTCTGGATCAGAACTAGAGACTAACCTAAGAACAAAGCAGCATGTGGTTAGTCCTGAATTCATACAAACTACTCTGAAGACAGCTTCCTTCACCAGCCTGGGTCTCAAGGCCCAATCCAAGGCAAGGTTTTGCCAGGTTCCCCCTGGCCACCGGTGTGGGATGGGGAAAAGGGTTGCCTGTACGGTTTCCAGGTCCCTCCTGGCAACTGGTAGGGGATGATGGGGACTTACCAGAAGATAGAAGAAGGCCAAAGCCCAAATGCCAGACCATTGCCTGGAAGTTGCTGACATGATGACATCACTTCCTGTGTGACACCGGCAATGTGGCCTAGGCCTTCTTCTTCCTACTGGTAAGTCCCCCCAATGGCCTAGTTGCCAGATCCAGGTTGGGAAATTCCTGAAGATTTGGGAATGGACACTGGGGAGGACAGGGTACTCAGTGAGGTACAATGCTGTACAGTCCCACCCTCCAAAGCAACCATTTTCTCCGGAGATACTGATCAGGACATGAGCAATAGTTCTGGAGGATCTCGAGGTCCCACCTGGAGGCTGGAATCCCTATCCAAGGCTTCTATTAGGGTTGTCAGGACTCCTGGACCAGTCAGTGGGGGGTGGGGGTGAACTTACCAGGAGGGGGGAGGGAAGAAGCTGGAAACAGAAGTGACGTAGGCACATTGGGGATGTTGGGGGCAGTGCTCTGCTTTGTGGATAAAACCTCTATGGTAGAATTCTACACTCTGGTTTTTGGGCAAAACTCTATGGCAGAATTAGCTTCTACCATAGAGTTTTGCCCAAAAACCAGAGCGTCACCCTCTGACATCACTGACATGTCACATGCCATGTTTATTTCCAGCTTCTTGCCTGTTTGCCGGGGTAATTGCCTCCCCACTGGCCAGAGGAGTGTCTGAAACTGGGAGACCCCCACCCCCACCGGGAGCTCTGACATACCTAGCTCCTATCCATTCCCAAGGCTGCCCAGTGTCTTAGTTTGCCGGTCTACCATTTTTTAAAAAATCAGTACAGATCCTCCATAGAATGGCATCTTTATATTATTCGGTTCTCTAATTTTGAAATGTTTCTTAGTAGTCACCAGTTGCTTTTCTCCTGATACTCAGTGGCTCTTTTTTGTTTAGATTTTCTGTAAACTGACCCAATGGAGGGACAACAAATAGGAAAGCAAGAAAAAAAGGTGGAGGAAGAAGAAGGGAAGGCTTGTGGGAGATAATAAAATGTATAAGAGAGCCAGTTTGGTGTAGTGGTTAAGTGTGCAGACTCTAATCTGGGAGAACCAGGTTTGATTCCCCACTTCTCCACTTGTACCTGCTGATGTGACCTTAGGTCAGTCACAAGCTCTGGCACAGCTGTTCTCTCAAGGACAGTTTCTGTCAGAAGTTCTCTCAGCCCCACCTACCTCACAGGGTGTCTGTTGTGGGGAGGGGAAGGGAAAGGTGCTTGTAAGCCACTCTGAGACGCCTTTGGGCAGTGAAGGGCAGGGTATAAATCCAAACTCCTCTTCTCCTTCTTCTAAAGTTTGTGTTCCAGCCCTCCTTAGTATGTCATGTGTCCTCCTTCTAGGAGTCAGCCACAAAATGAGCTGGTGGTGAGGTCATAAGATGTAGATGTAGAAAGCACAGCGACTGAGCCATAGAACAACAGAGTGCCGGTGGATCATCTATCCAATTCCTTTCCCGAACAGGATATCCTAGCCACAAATCACTCCCTCCAGATACCATAGCAAACGTTCCTTGAACACATACATTGGAGGTAATACTGTAAGCTGCCTAGGGAGGAGATTGTAGTGCTGAACAGTTCTTGCAATTAAGAGATCGCTTCTCAACAGGGAATGTAATGCTACTTCCCTGCAGTTTAATATAATTGTGTCTTTTTTCTGTCTTCTGTCTCTTGAAGATTTATTGTTCAAATCTTACCTCAGCCACAAACCCATTAGGATTTGGGCAAATCCTTAGTTAGCAACAAACCTCACCGGGCAGCTCTCAGCACATCACCGTCTCTCAGATGAAACCATCTTCAGAGGCCTGTGGTGAGAAGAAAATGGGGGGAAAAGCCATGTAGGCCACCCTGAACGCCTCTGAGGGAAGACAAGAGACAAATGCGCTGAAATAAATACATTTACTCCTTAGGGATGCCAGCCTCCAGGTGAGACCTGGGGATCCCCTGGAATTACAGTTCATCTCCAGACTACAGAGATCAGTTTCCTTGGAGAAAATGGATGCTTTGGAGGATGGATTCTATGGCCTTGTACCCTACAGAGATCCCTCCCCTCTCCATCCCCAAATCTCTAGGTGTTTCTTATCCTGGACTTGGCAACTCTACCCCACCATCCCCTGCGATGGCCAAGGGGACCTGGAAACCCTGACTCCCACTGACTGATATGACGTGGAAAGCGGGTACATTGTAGAGGATGTACGTCTGGCTGAGGGAGATATAAATAGCTTACTGGAGGAAAGTCTTGTCGCTTCTGTAGACTGAGCTACGTTTTGTCCCAGCCAAAATGAATTTTGTGATCTCCTCTCAGCACAGATCCTTGCAGGCATTCTTGAATTATTCAGCACCTACACCTCCTGTGTCTTTCTGTCAGTAATGAGGAAAAGCTCCTGAAGAAACTGACTTTATAGCCAGCCCACTATTTGGGCCTCGTTTTCTTGGTCTGAAGAAGGTGGCTAAGCAGAACAGAGAAGCAACAATTGAGGATGTGACTGGACTATTAGATTATCGTTCCTCTCAGCTCAGCCCAGTTTTTGTTTTTAAGGACTTGAATGTCCTTTCTTTCTAAACTGTCACACAGCAAGCTGTCATGGGTAGGAATTTTGTGTAGATTTTTTAAAGAGGGTGAACGTGGCTTATCTTAGCATTTATGCTTCCCCCCCCCTTCTAAAGAGAAGTGGAAGAGTTAAAGTTCCAATGGTATCCCGAACTCAGAATTCTTAAGCAATGGGTTCACTAAGACCAGGAAGTGACCATGTGCACGCTGAGTGTGTCCAAACAATCTGCAGCTTTCATACCCTTATGCTTCCCTGTCAGCATCCAACTGCAGCCAAGCTCTCTGAGGATTTTCCATCCTGTTGTGACGTAATGTCCCAGCTGCAGACAGCTGAAATGTCAAAAGCTCAGAAAACCTTCAGGATTCCTTTGGAAAAATGATCCTCAGAGGGTGTGGAGCATTTGAGGTTTTTTTAAAAATGTCCCTTTGTTCCCACAGTTAAAAACTATCATAGCTTTGTTCACATGCACAAGAAAGGAATGGGAGGTAGGGAGGGGAGATTCCAGGAACCATTTAAAAATGGATGCAACGATCTAAGTGGCATGTGTAGCAGAGCTTTGGTTGAGACAGCATGAATGAACATATATTTCCATAGTAATGTGTCAGTCCTAGTTTGGATTCCTGCAGAGAAGCATGGAACGCTACTCTTCTGTAGCTTCAAGGAATGAGCATTTGGAATGCAACTAATCAAGATCCAGTCTGATCATGGCCAGGTAACCTTGGAAGGAATTAGTAATCTGGATGTAATTCTCTCCATTTTGGAGAAGGAAACTAAATGGGCCACACCAGATTTTTTTTTTGGGGGGGGAAGGGGGGTGGCAATATGATGTCTGCAGCTGCATTCTGTTTTCAGTTTCCATTTCCATGTAGTATTTTTAATGTTTAAGCATTAACCTGTTGCAGCACGGGGAGAGTGTTACTTGTCTCTGACAGAGATCTTGTCCAGCCACAATAGTTAACCCACACTGGTGCCACACAAGATTGTTCCAGTTCCTGTTAGGGTTGCCAGCCTCCAAGTATGGCCTGGAGATCTTCCAGAATTACAACAAATCTCCAGATGACAGAGATCGGTTCCCCTGGAGACAATGGCTGCTTTGGAGGGTGGACTCTGTGGCATTATATCCTGCTGTGGCCTCTCCCCTCCCTCCCCAAACCCTGCCCTCCCCAGGCTCCACCCCCAAATCACGAGGAATTTCCCAGCCCACAAGTGCCAGCCCTAATTTCTGTGCACACCAGGTATTTTCCCCCAGCCCCAACTGTTGCATGGAACCATGAATCAGAAAAGGCTATCTCAATAGGGTCACATTTGCCTGGCTAATATTTAAACCTATTCACACATTATGAAGTATACAGTTTGGGTACATATGGGTTTTCCCAGTTGGCCAAATATCCCATCTGGACTGGTTCAGGTTGGGGAATAATGAAGCCCCTTCCCCATGTATGCCATGGACCTGATCCAAATGAGGCACCATACACGTGAAAATCCAGGAGAACCCACAACTTACATCTGATTAGGGTGGGGACCCTAGACCCAACCTATGTACTCTGCAACAGATCAATTCATATTCAGTTATCTGGGCATCCCCATATGAGGAAGGCAGCTATTTTGGAATTAGGGTTGCCATTCCCCCAGTGGGGCCAGGGGATCCCTGATTGTGGAGCCCCCGATCTGCCACAGCCCAGCTGGCCGGCGAGGGAAGCCCCACACCTGAGAAGTCCCTGGGTGTGACATCATCACATTTCCAATTTCAGGGGCAATGCTTTAGGTTTTGGGCAAAGCTCTATGGTTTTGAGATCCAAGAAACCATAGAATTTTGCCCAAAACCTAGAGTGTTGCCTCCAACATTGGAAACACAATGACTTCACTTCCAGAAGAGCTCCAGACAGGATCAGGAGTCCCCCCCACTGGCAGCTAGGTAGGACCTGGCAACCATATTTGGAATTGGTACTCCCTGTAGGCCTAAAGGCAAGGCCTCCTGGGATCTTCTGACATATCAGCTGGTCCAGTGAGATATAGGGTAGTCAGGATCAGGCTTGGCTCTTTGCAAGTATGAAACAAGTGGGCACCAGGAAACAGATTAGTGGGCACAATGGTACTTGTGAGTGCCACACTGGGGGATTTCTGGCCTAGTCAGGTTCTGGCTTCCAAATATTACGCAATGGTGTAGAAAGAAGCCCCAGGGAAGCTGTTCTGCACTGCTCTGCCAATGTCCAAAGGGGCCTTGATCCAGACATTAAAGCAGAGAGGACCACTTGAGATGTGACATCATCAATATTTTATTATTTATTTATTCATTTTTCAAATCTCTACCCCGCCATCCCAGCCGAAGCCGGCTCACAGTGGCTTACATAAAACACAGGTCCACTGCTCTTATATCCAGTTCCCCCCCTGAATGGGTTGAATCTTCTCAGGTGGCAGAACGCATGAGGAAAAAAACAGTACTTTGCACCCCTTCTTCCTTGAGAGAAAGGCAGTTTCAAAGCAGTCTTGAATAGGACAGGCGTCCTTGTGATGTGAGGGTTGAATTAAGGTTGCTTGTGGCAAGAGGGAGGGTGAATTCTCCCAGGCAATCATGCCTCCCTTTCCAGGGAAAACTTCCAACTTGGCACTAGAATTGCCTCCCCACGAGCTGAAGAAATGATCATGCGGAAGAAACTCTCAAGCTCTTACGTACATCATCACTCACCCTTACAATGGGCCTGCTGTCAGGCCCAGAAGCAGAAGAAGCTTTCATGGTCGCATGGCCATGGGTGGCCAAGCAGGTTTTGCCAGCCCTTGTGGAACTTTTCAACAGAAAGTACACTCAGGACAAGTGGGCACGATTGCTGCCAACGACGGCCTTCTCGTTCGCCTTCAGCTCTCTGAAAATAAGTGTTTCTTGAACAAATATAAATTGTGCTAAATTTGGTTCACCTTTTCAGAGATCCTCATCTGAAAAAGACAAACAACAGCAAGCAGACCGATGAGCCATTTGTGATTCAATTTGGTAGGCTTCCCTAACTGGAAACCCTATTAAACTGTGCTTAAAAGCTTTGTGCTTATTTCTGGGAGCAGGGGACAAGGGAATACATCATAGCCTTGACAGGCGTTTGGTTGGTATGTGTTTGTAGTCGGATTTAGAATAATGATTTTGCAAGAAGCTTTGGTTTACGGCGCTCACAATTAATATTGTTCTTAGATTGTTGTATGAACCAGTTAATAGAATGTTAACCTTTTGTCAAAGAGACGGTAAATTTCATTAGCAATCCAAACCTCTCATGTCAGTCTTTCCTGTTTCGTAATAATGTTTGTTTATTTTGTCTGATTTTTTTCCCCACCAGGTGAATGGCATATTGGTATTGGAAGTGTAAGAACATGAATACAGATTATAAATTCTTCTTCCTCTGTTCTTAGACCTAGGTCTTGAACAATAAAGCTGAAAGGAAAACTTAAATAGAACCCATGTGGCATCTAAAAACACCTCCCTTTGACTCTACTCTGCAACCTCTAGAAATAGAGCAACCAAATAAGTATGTTTGGAGTCAGAATCCTCTAAGAGGAACTGGACCTTTGGCTCTAATGTCACTAGAGGAAGCACAGTCCATTTATCAAGACAAGGCATAATCCATTTTAGCCTAAACTGGCATCGCAGGAGAATATGTACAAGAGACTCCACTGACTGAAGGGGGCAGGGACATAACTGATCCAAAAGGGGGATCCTTAGCAGACGACCCAACAGTACCATAGAAAGAGGCAGATCAAGATGGGTAGCCATGTTGGTCGGAAGCAATAGCACAAAGTTAGAGTCCAATGGCACCTTCAAGACCAACACATTTTTATTCGAGGTGTGAACTAAGCTTGTCATTTTTTTGATCTGTTAAAAAAAGTGTCCTCACTATTTTGCATGCCAATTTAACAAACCACCCCTATATATACAGCTATTATATGTAATTCCATTTCATTGTCTGACAAAGTGCGCATGTGCATGAAAGCTCACATCTCGAGTAAAACTTTGTTGGTCTTAAAGGTGCCATTGGACTCTTAACTTTGTTCTATAGAAAGAGGCAGTTAAATTGTGTATGCATAAAGGCATAACTTTAGGCTAACCAAGGGATGAATACTGATTATTGTATGTCTGTGGTACAGCTGTCTTCATCTTAGAAAATACCAGGAGGAGGTTATAAGAGTAATCAAAAGGCTATAAATTACAGTGATTGAACTCTGGATTGTATTTATCAGGGTATTTATAAGGAACTATCGGAAAGGAAGGTAGATTATTTTTTTGCCAGGATGGGTGTCAGCATACCCTAAATTCAGGCAGCTGCCAGGGCCCAAGATTCCTGGTGAGGTTTGTGCCACTGAACCCCACCCCTGCACCTCTTCTGCCGCCCGTCTGTACCCATGTTCCCAAATGCCCAGAGCCATTCAGAAAGGGCATATAGGTGGTGCACAAGGGTGGCACAAGCTGGTGGCAATGACAGCAACACTTCCAGCTGTATATACTGGCCAGTGCTGTCAGAGAAAGGCCATGCAAGTAGTGAAGGAAACTGAGAATGGGTGAGTAGGAGGAGTGGCAAGTGGGAGATGGATGCCCAGGCGGGGGGGACGGGACCATGCAGGTCTGGGTGTAGAGAGGAAGGCATGGGGGGGGGGCTCTTGGACTCCTGGTGGTAGGCAGATGAGGTCCCTGGGCACTGTCTGTCCAGGACCCCCCAAAACTTGGAACCAGACCTGATTTTTGCCATAGATTCATAGCAAAGAAAATACTGGGAATCAAATGCATTGTCGACAGGAAAGAGTGGTTGATTGAAGCCATGGTCGATGGCTGGAAATGAGAAGCAAGTAAAAGGCAAACCTGGACTGTGGACTAAACATTTTTCATAATAACAAGACCAAAGTAATTAGATACTGGAAAGACTTATGGAATGACATAGACTCAGCAATTTCTCCCTTTTCCACCCCCCCCCAGTTTTCTCAAAGCTGATAACTGCTGTCCAAATGCACACAAAAAAGCAACATAAAAATTACAAATAAAAAAGCCAAATTACAAATTTATACATAATTTAAATCAAAATAAAGCAGCAGCAAGTTTATACTTCTGAGCACACAATAATTACCTGAAATTGTGGTACCCTCATGATTTAGGAAGCTGGTCTTTTGCAGTGTCTGTCTGCGATTTAGGAAGGCCCTTGTGAACTCACAAGATGGTCTTGGCCATTTCTCATCATTACATTAGCAATATGGAGATAAAGCTGAGTTGCTTTATATCCCAGGAAGTTGTAGGTTATTTTTCATGAACTCATGTTGTGTTGCACAGAAACAAACAGAGGTAGGGAGAGGAAATTATTGTTTGGGATGACAAAATACCTCAAAACAGCCCTGCCTCCAGTAGTTAAAGAATCCCCTTTTTCAATGCTGAACTTGGTATTTCCCACAATAGACAAAGATCATAGGTAGTAGGGAGAAAAGGAGAAACAGAGCGACGTATCATCAGGGCTGATTCAATCAATCAATTGATCTGTCCTTTATTGGCATATAAAACAGATAAGATGGAGCACATGCAGATTGCTTTACAACTGAATAAATATACCATCAAATTGACTCTTTATATCTTATCACAACGCAACTTTATAGCGCATTGCAAAAATATAGCCACCTTCCTGGTTCTATCCGGAGAGGAGTCATTCAAGATAAAATGAACCTTAATGGGCTCAGAGAGTCCCAACTTGTTTACCAAAATAGAGTTTATATATTTAGTATGAACTTCTACATAAAACGGACAATAAAAAGGGATACGTGAAATTGTTTCAACGCAACTTGGCTTACAGGGACAATTTCTAGCTGAATATGGTACCTTTTGGAATCTTTCGTATAGGATTGCAGATGGCATAACATTAAATCTGGCCAAAGAGAAAGCTCTGCATTGTTCTGGGATTTGCAAGGAGTGGAGATATGAAGCCATATGGCCTGCTTTTACTGGAATCTCCAACCTCAAGGGAGAGCAAGTTTTGTTGGCCATGCTATAGAGATTTTGTGATTCAATGTCCAAAATTCTGAGTTTAATCCTATGGAATGCATCCGCTTGAGAAAGCATAGATAGTGAATCCAAGGATAAACCGATAACACTGATTTTCTTTTAAATGCAAGCTAACCAGGAGCTGCGGTGGCTCAAGTGGTTAAGACGCTGAACTGCAGGCTGTGGAAGGTCAGTAGTTCAGCAGTTCAAGACCCAAGAGTGCCGCACGACGGGGTGAGCTCCCGACTCTAGTTCCAGCTCCTGCCAACCTAGCAGTTCGAAAGCAAGAAATTGCAAGTAGATGAATATGGACCACTTTGGTGGGAAGGTAACAGTGTTCTGTGCACCTCGGTGTTTAGTCATGCCGGCCACATGACCACAGAAATGTCTTCGGACAGCGCTGGCTCTTCGGCTTTGAAACGGAGATGAGCACCGCAACCCTAAACTCGGATTCGACTGGCTTTCAAGCAAGGGAACCTTTACCTTTAACCAGTTAGACGATTCAGATTCTGAAAGTATTTGACAAATAAGACTGGAGGGATTAGAATTATAATGTAATCGCAGTCAGGGCTGATTCAAGAAGGTGGGACGGACAATGGAAAGAACAACTTAGGTTGCTCTGGGGGCCACTCCTCTTGTTGCGCGGGCCAACGTGGCCACTTTTGTGGACAACCAACCCGTAATGAAACTTATTCCAAATCCCTGGACAGTCACAACCAGCAAGTGGATATGAAATGTAATGGGGAAGAAAATTGAACCCTGCGTTGTTCCATGGCTTGCTTTTCAAGGAGCAAAGCTAAAGTCTCCTACTGTTATCTTCTGGAATCTACCCTCCAGGTAAGTGTGGAACCACTTGAGCGTATTGCTCCTGACCCCAGGCATTCCAAAAGAATACTATGATCAATAGTACTAAAAACCACTGAAGGATTCAGGAGAACCAACATTCCACCTGCGTCTCTCATTTAGGGCTACCAGGTCAGCCCGACCACCAATGGGGGATGGGATGGTAGGGTTGCCAGATCCAGACTGAGAAACTCCTGGAGAACTGGGGATGGAGACTGGGGAGAACAAGGGACCTCAGTGAGGTAGAATGCCAGAGAATCCATCCTCCAAAGCATCGATTTTCTCCGGGGGAACTGACCTCTGTATTCTGGAGATGAACTGTAATTCCAGACTACAGAGGTCAGTTCCCCTGGAGAAAATCGATGCTTTGGAGGATCGATTTTCTATTCATGGAGTCTGGAGATGAACTGTAATTCCTCTCCTGATGCAACTGCCAAAATATTTTTTATCAATTGACAGTTCCAAAACTAAGAAGAGATTTTACTTTGGCAAGACTGAACGTTCTTCCCTCGGCAGTTTTGGAGGGCAGATATAATAAAGTATCATACTCTAACAGAACATGCAGATGCTCATATCATACAATTGAAACCACTGAACATATTATTATGGAGTGTCCTATATTCGATGAGTTGAGGGATAGTTTAGTCACCCCTTTACTTAAAGATATGGAACTGCTAAATGAGCGAGCCCAGGTGTCATGGCTACTATCAAATACCAATGATCGGGTCACCCTTTCAGTGGCAAAATTCATAGGTGTAATAATCAGATATAAGATAAATAATACTGAGTGAGGTCTTTTAAAATATTTTCTTTGGTTATAATTTCTGCTTAAGGTGATAGCCGTATGAGCAGTACTAGATAGACTGATAGATAGAACTGTAATTCCAGGGGATACCCAGGTCCCACCTGGAGGTTGGCATCTGTACTCCCTTTGCTCCAATCAACAGTCAAAGTGCTCAACTGAGGCCTGAAGTCACATTGAAATGAGTGTAGATGACCAACCTCATCCAGAAATGTCTAGAGTTGTCCTGCCTCCCACCACAAAACTCAAGCACCTTGCCCAAGGAGAAAGTTAGTTGGAATATTCCAGTAGGGAGGGTTTCTTTAGAAGTGGTCTAAAGTCTGCCTCATTCAACTCAGCTAGGATCGCTAGCACCCCTCGAGGAATCCTCCTGGTCACAGCCTGTCACTCTCTTCCAACTATATCCAAGAGGAGCAAGATTCAAGAAGACCAATGGCTGGACTTCCCCAGTCCTTAGGCTGCAATAACCATTCAAGCAGAAACAGCAGTCCGATATGGTCAACTGTAGCATCAAGATCACAACTAAGGTTGCCAACTCTGGGTTGGGAATTCCTGGAGATTTGGGGAATGGAGTTTGGGGAGGGATTTGTGAGTTATAATTTCATTTAGTCCACCTTCCAAAGCAACCATTTTCTCCAGGGGAACTGATCTTCGTTGCCTGGAGATCAGTCATAATCCCAGGAGATCTCCAGCTACAACCTGGAAGTTGGCAACCCAAAACAGCAGGTGCAAATGATTCACCAACAAAGTTCCCTGTGGTCTCTTCAGAACTCCTGAAAGGTGGCAACATGGGTTCCAGATAATTGGAAAAAATTTATGGAATGTTATAAAGAGATGTGTATTTTGTATAATACTGGAAAATTATTAATATCTATTTTTAGCGATAGCGAAGAATTGTTTTTATTTTTTATTATTTTTAATTATAATTTTTATAACATACACACAAAAATAAAACATCAACATACACTACAACACCACAAAAGAAAAAGAGGGGGCGGGGAGGAAACAAACAAACATGAAATATAACATTCTCATCATCTTATTATCTTACATTACAGGAAATTTCCATTTACAGATTTAATATTTCTTTTTCACTGTCCTTAGCTATTTGTAGTAAAGAACTGGCTTTATTAAAAAAAATCACAAAAACAACCAGCAATACAGTGGTTTAATAAATGCACTCTCATTATCTTCCATTTTATGTCAGTTGACCATCTCTCCTAACCACTTTTGCTCCTGTGTAGTATTCTTTAGTCTGTACAGCTGTAATATTCTTTTATTATTTCTCTTTTCTCCTGCAGTTCCCTTGCTCCTCTGACAAAATAGGTCTTACATTGATTTGCACTGAAATAACAAAAAACCCGACATCCTAAACCAGGTAAATTAGCTTTCTGCTTGTGCGGCATCTGGATCAGCTTTGTGCCACTTTCTGTTCATGAATACAAAGATGGATTCCTTTATTGTGCTGGTCTTTCAAAGCAAATTTAATGAGTCTCTCGAGCTCTTCCTCCAGACTATTAATAGTCAAATAACAGCTGGGGGGGGGGGAGACTTGGGGTACAATCTGACCAAAGGGAAGCATATTTAAGTCTCACTGATTTCAGCAGGAGTGGTCAAAATATTTATTAGGTTTTTATTTTATATTTTTACAAGCAGTAATAAATGCCTCTTTGTAAGCACAGGAGATACAATAGAAAAAGAGTAGTAGTGGAGGGGGGTGTTTTTGTGTGTGGTAAGAAAGCCCCAAATGGTATAATTCCAATAACATAGAAAATGTAATGTCATATTTTTTAAAACAAATCTTTCATAACTCCTGAAATTGTATGAATGTATGGGATAGGAACATGGCATGCGTGTGGAAGGACCCATGTTTATAACTTATAAGTTTGTAGTGTGCTCCAAAAAGTGATGCTCACCCCCTGCCTAAGAGATCTGTGATGGAGGAGGAGGAAGAGTCGGTTTTTATACCCTGCCCTTCACTACCTGAAGGAGTCTCAGAGTAACTCACAATCACCTTCCCTTCCTCTCCCCACAACAGACACTCTGTGAGGTAGGTGGGGCTGAGAGAGCTCTGAGAGAACTGCTCTTAAGAGAACGGCTCTGAGAGAACTGTAACTGACCCTTGGTTGCCCAGCTGGCTTCATGTGGAGGAGTGGGGAATCAAACCCGATTCTCCAGATTAGAGTCCACCGCTCTTTAACCACTACACCACAGCTGATTAGGATGTCCTGATCTTTTTCAAAAAGCTAAAAGCAGCCTCAGCCCACTGTACTGCTTTAGTCCGAGATGGGGGCACGGTATTTGCATGTTTGAATGCTCCTCTATTTAAAAAAAAAAAAAAATCTGTGCACACAAAAGCAATGCATCAGAAAGGCTGGGCACAGCCATTTCCCAATGTGCAGGAAGTTTCCAGGGTGGGGGGGCATTCAACCTCCCCTCCCCAAGACCCCCAAGTGTAAAATGATGCAGTCCAGCAAAAGCTTTGCCTCTTAATCCTGCTGGTTCTTGATATGCACACAGGCAGCTGATTCCGTTACGGCTGGACATTCCAAAACCCAGACTTGTAGAGCAGCGTCAATCCTCCGGCTGGCAAACTGCCATTGGCCGGGGTGAGTACAAGTTCAGGATTTCCCGGGGTGTAGAACCGGGTGATTAACATTTCCCTTGTCTAAATTGGCCTGTCATGTGAAGTCTCTACCTGATTTTCCTTTGACCGTGCCCTCATATCTGGGTGCTCGTTTTCCATGAAGCTTACCCTTAATGAGAAGCTTGAACGAGTGTCCAGAGCAGATAAGGGCTTATGAAAAGCAATTACTGGGGGGGGAGAATAGCTAACTATTTTTTTTTAGAATGTTCTTGAAGTACAAAACAGACGTAGTTTAGGACTGTGGTGTCTTTGAGAGGATGCGGAGAAGACATCTCAATTTTGGCAACGGTGACTGACTGACTGTTTCAGCACGGGGAGCTTCATCAACAAGAATAAGCTTGTTATATTCCAGCCCTGTTTCATTTTCAGTCTTTCTGTTCTGCGCATGGTTGTCCCAAGAGACCCGGACAGGGGCCTGCTTTTGAAAATCCATATGCAGTCATTGACTAGTCTAGCCAGCCTGGTGTCCGAGTGCTGGACTAGGGTCTGGGAAACCTGCGTTCAGATCCTCACTCCGCCCTGACCTTGGGCCCCTCTTGTGCCTAACCTCCCTTGCAAGGAGATGATTGTGAAAATAAAACGGAGGAGGGAAGAGTGATCTTGTAAGCTGCTGCCGGGTCCCTGCTGTGGACAAAAGCAGTGAATAAATATGCAGGCTAATTAGTTTTTGATCTCAGGGATATGCCGTTCAAAAATGTGGTGAATGGTAAACAAAGAGTAAATTTTTTTAAAAAAAATAGGATGCACGGTGCATTTTGACGGACAGTCTTCTTCAGGACAACTGGATCTGATAGCTTTCTCTGCTGACGGATACCTCTAGATAAGTGTGTCCCATACTGCAGTACAGATGGAAAGCAATCCTAAGTAGGTCTACTCAGATTCCTACTCCGGTCTTCTATCTGATGGGGCTTACTCCCAGGAAAGTGTCCCCGGGAATCGTACAGATAGCTTGCTGCACGCTGCATGCCGTGACCCCATTGCATGGCAGCAAACCAATACATTCAGCTGGGAGCAGTTGCACTCTGGTGAGTTTATCTGGAGAGCTGCCGCCCATCTGAGTGGACAATACTGACTTGATGGACCAATGCTCTGATTCAGTATAAGGCAATTTTGTGCAGCTATGGGTCCATGTACGAGGCCCATTTAGTAAAGCTAAACATTTAGTTGATTAGTACACCAATTAAACCAGCCTTGCAAATAGGCCTAAAAAAGCTACTAGCCTGTAGCATTTTCTCCCTCATCTGTCTGACCAAGCATATTTATGTTAGTAATTAGTGGCAACATTAGTAACCTGAAAAGCGCCTCTACTTTACTCTCTCATTGTTGCCTAAAGGAGATTCTTACTTGCTATAACTGAACAGGTAAGGTAAACATCTGGTTTCAGGTTTGGATTAAACCAGTTAATGGTTAGACCCCCCTAATCTATATTCCTGAGACATTGTTCTAGAAAGATTATCTTCTCTGGGCACAGTGAATTGAACTACACTTCAATTAACATCCATCTACCTAGAAACTTCTTATGTTCTTGTAGCAGCCCAGTAATAGATCATCATTCTGGATGTGAAGGGGACAAAAACCACCTTCAGCCTTTTAAAATTTTGCTCTGACCAACCTCTGCCTGATGATGAAGAGTCTTTATGTGATCTGAATGCTTACATTTCTTTTTCTTTTAAAGCTCTAGAGAGGATCTGGGGAAAGACCTCATCTGTATCTATGCCATGCTTTGAATTCTCTGTGACCCGTACAGCACTGATACCTTGCTGTGTCAGATGATCTGGAAATTTAGAAAATTTAACAGCACCTTAGCTGTGATGTCACACAAACAAGGACACAGAGTGGCAAAAACTGCAATGTAATCAATTATGCTTCTGTGAACAGGAACCAGTAAAATACAGAATACTGAAGAAAAAAGTAAGAAATACCAATTTATGTGACTTAACAGTCTATACGCCATGTTTCTCTGTGGCTCTTTCTGACTACATAAAGGCAGGAACAGCTCCAGGATTTGGGAAACCTTCAGATAAGAACCTCTGTTGCCTAACTGGTGAGTGGGGGCTAAGGTACTGCTTTAAGATGTCTCCTCCTGCCTCATTGTTTACTCTCTCTGTTCTCTTTCCTCCTCCCCTGTTAACTTGGTTTTGGCCCCAGAAGTGAAGAAGAAGAGGAGGAGGAGGAGGAGGAGGATATTGGATTGAATATAGGGACAAAGGTATCTCAGAGCAGCTTACAAACTCCCTTCTCTTCCCCTCCCCACAACAGACACCCCGTGAGGTAGGTGGGGCTGAGAGAGCTCTGACAGAAACTGCTCTTTTTCAAGAACAGCTGTGCCAGAACTATGGCTTGCCCAAGGTCATCTAGCAAGTACAAGTGGAGGAGTGGGGAATCAAACCCGGTTCTCTCAGATTATAGTCCGTGCACTTAACCACTACACCAAACTGGCTTTCATCACTTCACCCAAGTCTGCTTTACTGTGTCCAGAAGACAGAGAAAGGGGTCAGTGTGTTCTTACATATGAAGTTGCCTTACACCTACTCAGACCATTGGTCCATCAAAGTCAGTGTTGTCTACTCAGACTGGCAGCAGCTCTCCTGGGTCACAAGGAGAGGTCTTTCTTGTCACCTACTATCTGATCCTTTTAGCTGGAAATGTCAGGGATTGAACCTGGAGACCTTTTGCATAACAAGCAGATGCTCTACCACTGAGCCATGCCCCCTCACTTTAATACGTGCCGATTGTCCCTACAGTCAAGTGTCCATAAAGAATACTATCCCTAGATTATGCCTGGTCTGTCTTTGGAAAGGTGTTGGGGAATGCCCTAGGATAGAAGAAGATGGACCCCCCCCAAATGCTGTCAATCCAGATTACTATAACATGCCACAAGCACAAAACAAGAACTAGAATTATGTTTGGAGACAACAATTTTGTGGTCTTTTTAATACTGTGCATGTATGTGTATAACCTTCTAATTAAAATACACTGCAATTTAATTTCCCAAACATTTCTACTGTTTCCTGTTATCCTAACACAAGCAAATGGTAAAATGAGACCCAAAGATATTGGTAACTACATTGGCCTGCCATGAATGACATTTAAAATGTTCTCATATGTTTTTCTGTAAACTAGATTTCTTCAGGTATTGTCCATTTTACCGGGTCTCTAGAACACAGATCTCTGAATGCTGGATCCAAATAATCTTGGCCTCTCACACATGTGTGTAAACTACATGCACATAGACACAAACCGGCTGTATTCTGCTCCTCTTTGTTTCCCTGCTCCACTCCATATTTGCCTTGTAAACATTAATGAATGCACTTGAGTTGCAGTTATTTTATTAGTAAAGCCAGATTCATTGTGAAATTAAACCTTATGATCTTTTCTTTAGCTTTTTAAAGCAAAACTGTTTGTCATGTTATTAACACATTCTGGAGACAAGGCTATTGCAGAATGTATAATTTGTTTGAACACACACGAGCACACAAAGCTGTCGTACTGAGTCAGACAATATATCTATCAAGGTCAGTATTGCCTACTCTGACCGGCAGCAGCTCTCCAGACTCGCAGGCTGAGAAAGGGTCTTTCTCAATATCTGCTACCTGAGATTCTAGAAATATCAGGGAATACATATGGAGTTTTCTGTTTGGGGTCTTAATTATCGCCTATGCAACCTGATTCTTTTAACTGGATGTGCTGGGGATTGAACCTGGGATCTTTTACATACAAAGCAGATGCCCTGCTACAGAGTCATGGCCTTAACCCTAAACAAATGAATACAATGCACAGTAGGTAAAGAATAATTTACAGGGATATATTGTGGTAGGGATCAGTCAGTGATCCTTGCTCTGAATTGGAAGGGGGAGGCAGGTGTAGCTGGTACATACAAGTGTTCTTATTTTCATGATCTGTGAAATGGTAGACAGTATGAACATATGAACACAAGAAGAGCCCTGTTGGATCAGACCAGTGGCCCATCTAGTCCAGCATCCTGTCTCACACAGCAGCCAACCAGTTCCTCTGGATGGCCAACAACAGGGCATAGAGGCCGGGAGCTTCCCCTGATGTTGCTTCCTGGCTCTGAGATTTGGAGGTTTAGTGCCTCTGACTGTAGCCACTGATAGACCTATCCTCCGTGAGTCCATCTAATCCTCTTTTTGCACTTGGCTCCTGAGAAGTTTGGAAGCTGCGCAAGTCTGTCTTAAAGTCTATTGTGGTCTTTAAAAACTGGTCCCATCAGCCTTGTGAGCCCTCAAGGGGCTTTTCCAGCACACGCCCAGCCCTCGTGACCTCTGGCATCAGCCAGGCATTCTGTAGATTGTGAGGAAGTAAAAGAGGTTGGCCTTTTGGGCACCTAAATGAGAAAAAACAAACCCGCACACACTGTATAGCTCAAATGGGAACATTAAGAAATCCCACTGGGAAGCTCATTTGAATCCAGTGGTGAAAACTTTCTGGGAGTTAAAAGACTGTATTGACGCTGGCATCTGCTGGAGCAACATTTGACACCTAAGTATTTATCGACAGTGACTTGCTAGAGGGGGGGGGGGGAATCTTCAGATTCCTTGGGAGAGCAGCCCCATTTCCCTTTTGAAATGGAAGTGAAATTAATTTACTTGTCCTGTTCCCAATTAGCTGTTTTGGAAAAACAAATTGCCTGTGTTTCTAAAATTCTGTTCCGAGCACGTATTTCACATTTGTTTCATGCTCTTGAACTGTAGGGGTGTGCGTAGTGAATTTATTTTCCTGGAATGTGCACTGGCATACTTGTTAAAAATAAATAATTCTAGGAACATGAGAATTGCCTTGGTGGATCGAATCCACTGTCCATCTAGTTCAAAATTGTATTACCGGTACTAGACAATCGGGTACCTGTAGGGAGGCAACAAATAGGTTGTGAAGGCCACAGTCCCCACCCCACTGCTTATACCCTATACTGAATATGAACATGGAGGTTCTGTTTAGCTTAGTTGTCAGCCAATCCATGTTGGGCGACCAGTGGTGCTGAATTACATGTGGGGGGATCCAGCCATGGATCCCCAGCATTATGCGACATTTGGTGCCCAAATGCTCCCAATTCTTTAGCTTTTCCTCATAGGGACAATGCTCCAACCTTCTGATTGTTCGTGTCTGTACTTTCCACAGCTCCATCATTTTTATTTTATTTATTTATTTGGAACATTTTTATGCTATCTCTTCAAGAACCTGCCTGAGGCGGCTTTTTAGATGGGTTTTTAAATGGGTTTACCAGAATCACTTGCAGTATTCTAAATGGGGTTGCAGCATAAATTTATAAAAAGGCATTATGATTGTCAATTCCACCCAAGGAGATCTGCAGTGCCATCCTAAGTAGTTACATCCTCCTAAGTCAATTGAAGTCAATGGGAAGGAGTAGTAGTAGTAGGAGATTAGATTTATACCCTGCCCTTCACTCGAAGTCTCAAAGTGGCTTACAATCTCCTTTCCCTTCCCCTCCCCACAACAGACACCCTGTGAGGTAGGTGGGGCTGAGAGACCTCTTTCGAGGACTGCTCTTGAGAGAACAGCTCTGAGAGAACTTGTGATTGACCCAAGGTCACACCAGCAGCTACATGTGGAAAAGTGGGGAATCAAACCTGGTTCCTCCCAGATTTGAGTCTGTGCTTTTAACCACTACACCAAATTTGTGTAAGAAAGGTGTAACTGTGTTTATGATAGCACTGTAAGTCAGTAGGCTTGAAGTCAAGCTTATTGACTGAGTGTATGGGCTTTAAAACAGTGTAATTCTGCTTAGAATGGCAATGTTATAATCACGACCACAAGCTCAAGCAACGTGTGTTAAAATGCAGCATAAAACCATAAGTTCCAAACAGAGTGATAGCAAAGCATTGATAACCCTTCAGAAAAACATGTCACTTAGGAAACATACCCATAGGGGGAAGGCCTGTTGAAAAACAATGTTCTTGCAAGCTTTACAAAAGGACCATCAGAGCTGGTATGTTGTGAACTGCCTCCAGGAATCCATTTCACAATATATGGACTCCTTCTGGCCTCCCTGGGGCAGACTGCCAAAACTGCCCTTTTGCTGAGGCTACCCTGGTTGAAAAAAATATAGGAATGAACAGAGGCAGAATACATCACACGAGGGGGAAGTGTGGAGAAACTGCTGTGAGGAGAGCAATAATTGGTACAGGACGAAACAATTGAACAGATATATAGGCCCCAAGTCATGAAGGAGCTTTAAAGGTAAGGGCTAGGGGGTGGACTGGCCCTTTAACGTATTAGGAAAGTTCCTGGTGGGCGGCTGCCAGCAGCACCAAATGGCCCCTATGATGCTGGCAGCATCACAGGGGCCATTTGGCTTGGCCTTGGCCTGCTAATGCCATCTACAATTGGTACAGCAGTCTTCTCTCATCCAACATCACAGTGAATTCCAGTCCATTTTCTGGATTCTGTTTCATCTTGTTCCCCTTCATCCACTTGTCTACGGCTTTAAGGGACTGGTTGAGGACTAAGATGGGTGCTTCTGGAGGCTTCATGAAAGAAGCGTGGCTGAATGACCACCTACTCACACATGAACCTACTTGACCACTCCTGGTCATTTTGGGGCACCGTCACCATCTGAGGCTAGATGAGTGGCAACCCAAGAATGGGCGTTCTCAGTGACAGTGCCAAAACTATCAAACTCCCTCACCAGGGAAGAAGATTCACCTGTCTCACTCTGTTATTGCCTTTAGCCAGTGTCTGAAGACAGTTTTGTTCGGTGTTCCCTCACTAACTCTCCTTGTCCCTCCTCCCTGTTTGTGTGTCCCTGTGCTTATGCATTTTATTTTAAATATTCTTATATATTTGTATTTTAAACAGTGTTCTGATGTTTCGATTGGTGTCCTGTGGTGGGCTTCCCAGCAATGACCCACCTGGCAGACAGGACACACCCTTGGGCTCAGTAGTAGGAAGCCTCACCTGCGTGGGGCAGAGTGGGACCAGGGGCAGGAGACTGTGGCCAGGGTAGCCTCAGCAAAAGGACAGTTTTGGCAGTCTGCCCCAGGGAGGCCAGAAGGCACGGAGGCAGTGCACAAGCCTGGATGGAAGAACAATGGCTCTCTCTGGGCCTAAGGCAGGATGTGGCTGTGGAGAGCATGGGCTGGCTGAGGAGCTGGAAACAGAGGAGGGTGGAGCTAAGCTCAAGGACCCCGTGTGGTGCTTGGGATATAAAAAGGGAGGAAGGGGAGATGTAAGGAGGCTGGCTGGAGGGAGAAGACACAGGAGAGGAAGGGATAATGCAAGCCCAGCTGTGGGGAAAGGAGCCAGATTACAGCACTGTGGCTCTTCTCCTGCGTAAGGTGATGTAACCCAAAGGTGGGTGAAGTTAATTGCACCCTCAGGTGCATGGATTTGCCAATACAACTATTTGTGAGTAAGGAGTAGTGAATGGGCTGGTGTTTTCAAGGCCTCATGGACCCCAGATATGATATTCTCCTCACCCCAGAGGGTACTACAGGAGCCTAAATTGAGAACAACGGTAGTGTACATGTGTGTGTGTATGTGAAATAAATTTATCCTCCATGTTTCTCCCCAATAGGAACTCAAAACAGCTTTCTTCATTCTCCTCTCCTCCATTCTATCCTCACAACAACCCTGTGAAGAAGGCTAGGCTAACAGCGTGTGGCTGGCCCAAAGTCACCCAGCAAGCTCCCATGACAGAGCAGGGGTTTTGAACCTGGGCCTCCCAAATCCTAGTCTGACGCTCTTAACCACTACATCACACTGGCTCTCAGCAGCTGAGAGTTGTCATCATATTGATGGTACCCTGCTTCAAAGCTCTAGATGTTCTCATTAAGCCATAAATATTGAAAGCATAAACAAAGCTTGCCATAAATATTGAAAACATCGGTGACAGCCCTGAACCTTGAAGGACTCCACACTTCATATCTTTTACAAAACGTGGCAACTCTCTGTCTCTCATTACCATACCGAGTGTGTTATTTTCAATTAAGTTTCTGTTAGTTGAATTATTATGACTGAAGCAGATTTTCTTTGTCTTGGACCCTTCTTCCTCTGACTACAAAGTATCTTAGGTCCATATGAGGGATGATGTTGGGAGAGAGGCGTAAACAGATCTCTGTTTTAAAAGTGAAAATGGCAAACACAGGGGGAACTCAGTTTGGATCAATGCCGTGGGTGGCAGGTATTTGGGATAGGGGATTAACTCCCCCCCACCATGCTATTTTCCCAGCATCAGTCACCGCTGACCCTGACCTGTGATTTGTCTCAGAGGAAACATACAAGTGTTATAAGGCTACTTATATGTGCTCCCTCCATGACAGCAGTTCATGGGAGGGGTGATTGAGATCACAGAAATGGATGGGGAGGGAGGATTAACTCCCCTCCACCACACTACCTTCTTTATTCAAGTCAGACTCTTCCATGGCTACTGTTAACATGGAAAATAACCCCAGTTGTTCATGGAACTTCTGACATCATGTCTAGCTTGATCTTTATGGTATCTCTACTGCAACTCTTCAAGGTACTTAAAGAAGCTGCCTGTGCTGTTTAAGTTTTGTTATCTGGACAAGGCCAGTGAAAACTTTCCAGGAAAAGGGACAGACTTGCTGTGAGTGGGCAGAGCTGGGCACATCTGTAACACCTGCCCAGGCTGGTTTCCAGCTGCCCCCCCACCTTTTGTTTCCATATCAGAGTGAAACTGCTAACAAATGTCTGAAACATTCGCAGCTTCCCCACGGTGTCCGGAAGTGGGACAGCATTAATGGTGCTAGCAGTGGGGAGGTTAATATTTAGTTCGGCAAGGAACTTCTTAGATTCCTCTAGTGGGCATTACCTCAAGGCGGTAATTTGGCTTGCTTTTTCAGTTGAATCTACGTTTGCATTTTTAAATCAGTTTCGTGCTGCTGTGTCACTGTCTTTCTATAGTATGCTTGATGGCATCACAGCTGCATGAAACTGATTCATCAGTCTGTGCTTGGCATAAGGGCCACCATGCCCTGTCATGGGAATCTGCTGCCATGGATGTGAGGCCCCAATGGCCAAAACTCATGTGGGACGATCTGCATCACCATATGTGGTTCCTCTGCTGTGACTGACAAATAAGGTTTTCATCTCTCACTGAGCAATCTCTACTTCCTTTCCAGCCTAGGACAAAACTAAGTAAGAAGAGCTGGATTTATATCCCACCCTTCACTTGGAGTCTAAGAGTGGCTTACAATCTCCTTCCCTTCCTGTCCCCACAACAGATACCCGGTAAGTGGGGCTGAGAGAGCTCTGAGGGAACAGCTCTGAGAGAACTGTGACTGACCCAAGGTCGCCCAGCTGGCTGCATGTGGAGGAGGGGGAATCAAACCTGGCTCTCCAGATTAGAGTCCACCGCTCTTCACCACTACACAAAACTGTAGTCTTATGATTAGCTTTTCCATCTCTTTAATTTCTTTTATATGTAGATATCTCCACTTCTTAAGTTGTCCAGTTGAACTGTTCTGATTATTGAGGGGCTTCCTTCATCTGACATGGAGCCTACGTTAGCTTGCTATGATTTGTTTGTGAAGCATTTTACAGTGGCCTTACTGCTGTTTGGACTGATTTTCATGCTGCTGTTTTGGTTTTTATAGTTTGTTCTACCGGTTTTAATGGCCGTGGTAAGCCATGCTGGAAGTATTTCTACTGAGTATAAGGGGCAAATACTAAAGAGTGCCCATGGTTCTGTGGGAAAGAGGGTTAATCTCCTTCTCCCATGCCATTTTCCGTATATAAATCTCACACACCCATCTGTTGTTCTCCCCTCTGAGATACCCATAGTAGTTAAATTGGAAAAAAATAGCATGTGGGCAGAGACAGATTAAGGCATGCTGAGGCCCTAAACTATGTCAAGTTTAAGAGGGCTCATAGCATTACTTTAAAAAATTAGTAATTTTTAGAATTGTGTATAAATCCAGCTCTGCCTGGGGGAAAGGGTTAACACATACCCTTCAGTGACCTGATCCAGTCCCCCCCCCACAACAGCTGTTTTTTGAAGAGATTTAAAAAGAAGGGAGATTTGCTAATGAATCTGCAATATTTTGTCTAATGGATGGTGAATCCATAAAAGGATGGGCTTGTGGGGGCCCCCGATTCAGCTAATCGACAGACTGCAAGTGACTCTGCTTTGCTTCTGGTCAGCTACAGAGATTTGTTTTTCTACATTCAGTTCATAACTAGACATTTGAAGCCCTGGTGCCCTCTAGATCTTTCAACCCCTTTGGTACACATGTTCTGCCATCCCTAAATTTCACCCAACGTGTCCGCCAACAAACATAAAATGCTCTGTGCTTTATACCGCATTCTGATAGTTGGCAAGGTTATTTTTTTCTTTTTTTATTTCAAATGCTGGGCTACTGGAGCTTTTGAGACTGTTAACAAATAAAAGACTCTAATCTTCTCCCAGCACATCTTTAGAATTGCTATCAAAACATTAAACTAATGAAAGCAAATTGCCTGTTATTTCTTTGATTTTTATCATACTATGGATATCTTGAATGGTATTATGTTGCTATAAGATCGTCTCATTTGAGACGGCCCCTTTTATATCTCCAGCTACTATTATATAACACTATTTACAATTTCTATGGCATTTAAAAACTAAGCAGTGTATGGAATTTTTAAAAAGACCGACCATGCTTATAGGTTGGAAAGTTTGTATAAACAGTAAGAAGGACAGAAGAGGAAGAAGAGAGAGAGAGAGAGAAACCAAAGGCTGAAGAATCATAACTTGGAAACACAGTTTTTAAAAGATGAGATTTTTAAGTGATGCTGCAATAAAAATGGAAAGGAGGGGTGTTAAGGCAGAGTAGGAAAAAGTAAAGGAATATGAGAGACATTAGAACTCTCATCTTTAGGTTTGCCCGGTCTGGATTGGGAAATACCTGGAGATTTTTGGGTGGAGCCTGAGGAGGGTGGGGCTTGGGGAGGGACTTCATACAACCTGTCTTCCCAAGCAGCCATTTTCTCCAAGTGAACTGATCTCTGTCACCTGTAAATCAGTTGCAATCCCAGGAGGTCCCCAGCCATCACATGGAGGTTGGCAACCCTAGGCATCTTTCAGTTGTATATCTGTTTTCCTAGACTAGAAGCAGACTGTGAAAACAGTTTCAAAAGATCCAACTCTGTAGCTAAACGTGTGGTTAGAACAAAACATTTGGGCCTAGTGCCTAAAAGAGAGTTGGGTAGGTGCCGGGGAAGCCTTGGGGGAAATGGCGTTCCTGAGCTGAGGTGTCACTGACGAACAAGCCCTGTCTCCGGTTGCCACCCACCTTTCCTCTGAAGCACAGAGAGAGCAGAACTTGTGAGGAAAATATTACCAGGTAGGCTGGACAGTATGGGAAGAGGCAGTCCTTCAAGCACTCTAGTCCTGAAGCCATTTAGGGTCTTAAAATTAAGAACCAGCAGCTCTTTCAATGTGACTTTATAACAGGTGTGTACAACTTGTGATCTACTGGACTCAGCATACCCCACTACGCATATGTTGTTACATGCCAAATTCTTGATAAGCACCCTGTACACCCCCTCTAACACACACCCCTTTTGCAGTCCTAACATAGGCAAAATAGGATGTTTAAAGCTCAAGATGCTACAATACGTGGCTGGTTGACTATGTTTGGCTTTTGGGGGCCCAAGTTGTGTAGGTGGTCCAATTATTTTTTTCCATAGTACATTTTATTATTTGGGGGCAGGGCGGTATATAGGTGTAGGGGAAGAAAGGGAAACAAAACTAATAAGACTTCTGCATATAAATCTTCTCCACATATTTCATATTACAAAGAGATAGTGACATTTTAAAAGTTCATAAAGGCTTCTTCATATTATATTATCAGAAAGTTCATATCTTTTTGTTTGTTTCTTATCCAATCGTAAAAAAGGAGTCCACAGTTCAACAAAATCTTCTTCTGTTTGCCCTTTTAAGATCAAAGTCAATTTGTTCATTTCCACACTTTCCATAGTCTTAGGTCTTGAAAAAAAAAGTATCATTGAAAGTTTCCAAAAAGTTGCAAATAAGATTCTAGCTGCTGTTACTGCATGAATTATGAAATATCTTTGATTTTGATCAAAATCATCTGATATGCAATTCAGTAAAAACAATTCTGGTCCAATTATTCTCTGTCCAACACTTGACAAGGTTTCCCTTCAATTTGTTTATTTAAAACATTTATATCCCATCTTTCAAGCCAAGTAGCATTCCTAAGGTGGCAAACATCAGGCATTTAGACATTAAAATAACTTTTAAAATGTATATACAAATATTTAACAGTACAATAAAAACATATAAATGTACAAACACATACAACCAGGGAGAAGGGCCAATAAGGGTTTGACTGGAGGTATGCCATACAAAACAAGGAAGTCTTCACCTGCTAACAGAAGGCAATGCCAGAGGGAGACAGATGAATCTCCCTGGGTAGGGAATTCCAAAGTTTTGGGGCCACGACCAAAAAGACCCTTTCTTGGGTTGCCTCTGAAGGTGACCAGAGCGGATGCGTAGGTTCACATGGGAGAAAGTGGTCCTTTGTTCTTTATACATTGCTTGACAAAGTTTCCATCAAATATCAACACAGGAAGATAATGGATCCCTTTCCTAGATTCCAAATATATTTCTAATCCATGCTCATTAACTGGACAGAAAAATCCTTATTCCAGTTATTCACACAGGCAGGTTTGGACCCATCCTGCTTTAAAGGCACTTGCTTTTGAGCTCATGCTCTTCCTACTGTGACCAGATTACTCTGAATGAGACCATATTATTGCTAATGGCTTAGATCTTGTAATATGGTATGATGAACATTTCCGAAGGAATATTTTAAATTGCAGATCAGCAATATTGTAATGCATACAATTACCAGGAACGTAGCATACAAGGCCAAACCATACAGAGAGAGCAAGCACCCGCTAATCTGAAATCATTTAAACATTAGAGAGCTAGGAACTGAAGCAATTGTTTCAGGAAGAAGAAAACCAACATGCCATTCTTGGACTGGTAGCTTGGTGTACCTGCAATAAAGGAGCTCTGATTCTGCATCAGCGATTTAACACAGAAAGGCCACTTGAGTAGTTTGCTGTTGTAAAAATAAAGGAACATGGCATCTCTAGTTATATTCATGCAGACAAGGATTGTGAGATGAAACCTGCCTGTGAGATCCACCCACAGTTCCAGATTCAAAGTTATGTTCCCCCTTCCCTTGCAGGATTTGTATTATATGGGGACAAGATTGCAGAATTTGAGCATCTCTGTTAATTTGTTCCTACAGACACCAGTTATCTGCTTCAGAGAACCCCAACTTATTTTTCACCTGACTATAGGGAATAGGGGAAAATATTAAGCACCTAGCCTTTTTGTACAATACATGTGCTGGAAGATTTACCCAGGCATTTGAATACTGGTGCGTTTGTGAAGCAAAGGCGTACTGTAAAAGGTAAATGGTTGTTTTACATTAAAGAGAACAACAAAAGTTTAGTTAAGGTAAGGTAAAGGTTCCCTTGCTCGAAAGCCAGTCGAATCCGACTCTAGGGTTGCGGTGCTCATCTCTGTTTCAAAGCCGAAGAGCCAGCGCTGTCTGAAGACGTTTCCGTGGTCATGTGGCCAGCATGACTAAACACCAAGGAGCACGGAGCGCTGTTACCTTCCCACCAAAGTGGTACCTATTTATCTACTTGCAATTTCTTGCTTTCAAGCTGCCAGGTTGGCAGGAGCTGGAACTAGAGATGGGAGCTCACTCCATCATGTGGCACTCTTGGGTCATGAACTACTGAACTACTGACTTTCCACAGCCTGCAGTTCAGCATCTTAACCATTTATGTCTGTCCAAACTTGTTTCATAAAAGGTGCCAATTCCCTATCCATTTCAAGCAGTAGCATTCTTTATTGGGGTAATGGAGAGCTATGCATTCCCAACTGAAATTATGTTTGGTAGAGACAGAACTGAACTATGTGGGAAGAAGAAGAAGAGTTGGATTTATACCCCACCCTTCGTTCAGTGTTTCCAAGTGGATTACGATCTCCTTCCCTTCCTTTCCCCACCACAGACACTCTGTGAGGTAGGTGGGGCTGAGAGAGCTCTGAGAGAACTGTTCTTGAGAGAACAGCTCTGAGAGAACTGTGACTGACCCAAGGTCACCCAGCTGGCTGCATGTGAAGGAGTGGGGAGTCAAACCTGGTTCTCCAGATTAAAGTCCATCGCTCTTAACCACTACACCAAATTGGAAGGAGTCATAAGAACATAAGAGAAGCCAATGTTGGATCAGGCCAATGGCCCATCCAATCCAACACTCTGTCACACAGTGGCCAAAAATACCAGGTGCCATCAGGAGGTCCACCAGTGGGGCCAGGACACTAGAAGCCCTCCCACTGCTGCCCCCCCCCAAGCACCAAGAATACAGTGCATCGCTTGCCCCAGACTGAGAGTTCCTATCAATACCTTGTGGCTAATAGCTACCGATGGACCTCTGCTCCATATGTTTATCTGATTCCCTCTCAAAGCTGTCCATGCTTATAGCTGCCACCACCTCCTGTGGCAGTGGATTCCATGAGTTAATCACTCTTTGGGTGAAGAAGTACTTCCTTTTATCTGTTCTTACCTGACTGCTCAGCAATTTCATTGAGCCCACGAATTCTTGTATTGTGAGAAATGGAGAAAAGTACTACTTTCTCTACCTGCTCTACCCTATGCATAATCTTATAAACCTTGATCATGTCACCCCTCAGTCATCGTTTCTCCAAGCTAAAGAGCCCCAGCATTTTAACCTTTCTTCATATGGAAAGTGTTCCAACCCTTTTATCATTTAGTCCTTTAGCATGCATCCTTGAGGTCCATTCTCCCAGTCTTTTGCTGTCCTCTTTGCCTAAAGACAGGCTGAGCCCGTTTACCTCAGAAAACACATTTGAGGATAGTAGGAACAGAGCTCCAAGAATACACTCCATAGGGCCATACCCATTTGCCTTCTCATTGGGACCATTTTGTTGGCAAAAGAATGTGTCTTTGTAGTCCAGTTCCCCCTCTCCTCATGATCATTTTGGTAGCAAAGGGGGACTGACTACCTTTAAAAGGGTTGCAAGGGGAACTGGAGTTCAATCATGTATACCCTCTGGCCTTTCAGAAGGTGTTTTGAAATTAAAAATCCTAAACTAATTATTTGGCATTCAGAATTTACCTCCGCTTGGAACAAAGCAGGGCAAAACCTGGGCTTTTAAATGACTTTACAGCTGTTTAATGGAGATTTACTGAAGCTTCTCATTATTAATTAAGAATGTATTTGTAATTAAAGTGTCTCTTCCAGTGTCCTGACTGATGTGCCTCTCTCAGTATTATACACAGAGAGTGCATGTATGGTAGTCATAGTATATGCCTCTAGGGTAAAATGACTGAAAAATAAAAATATGTATTATTATTAGTAGTAGTAGTAGTAGTAGTATGCCATGTAACTAAGAGCCATCATCTGTGATGTATTTGTGCCGTGCTTGGAGGAAGTATTTAAAAAAACTCACAGCAATAAAAGATGTCTCCAAGCTGTAGACCAGGATAAATAATGTGTCATAATGTATTTAGCCAATGTTAATGCAAACGGTAGAATACAATACAAAAACAGGTCAGGGGCAATATACTCCCTCAGGGGGTGGGCTGTCAACAAACAGCTATGGTCAGATGACAGATAGTTCACGGGCGTGGAAGAGGACTTATCTGTTTTTCCCCTACAAATCATCAAAATTCCTTTTAAATGCAGTCTTCTGATGAAAATACAGTTCTTCCAATGATGGCTCCTGTACACGCTTTTTCAGTTTTGCATTGACTGGGGATTATCTCGTTGTTGTTTTTTCCAGCCTTCCCCTTTTATTCCCTCGCTAGATGATTCATTCATACTCTAGGCTGGCAAAAAAAAAAAAGGGACGGCTTCTTGTTTGTAGTGCCTGGGCCATGGCCAGAGGCAACTCCAGCAACACAGCTGTGCCTCTGCCATTCGCCCGTTATTCAGGTCAGGCCTGGCTTGCCAAGCAGGCAGAAGGCCTTTGTCTCACCCCCCCACCCCCCGAGCTCTGTGGCGACAGAATCCGTGCCTTTACACAGTCTGTGCCTTCTTGGCGGGGGGGGGGAGACATTCGCCTATTTTCTTTTTTAAATTTATTTGATTTTCTATTTCTCTTCCCCTTCCAAGAAAAAAGTGGGCGGTAATAGCCAATCTCTAGAGGGATGGTATATAAATGCACTACATAAATAAACAAACATCCTCCTTTTCTATCCTCCTGTCTCCTCTTCCCTTCTATGCCAGGCGTTCAGCTAAGAACATACGAGCAGCCTCATTGGGTGAGATCTCTTGAGACTCCAGCCGTCCCTATTTATCAAGAACAAAGCTTATTTTCTGGGACCAGCCCCTGGCAAAAGCACTATTTTTTTGCCTTCTCTGCAGCTCTTAGGGTTGCCTTTAAAAAATGTTATTAGCATGCACATGAGCACACTGCAGTTCAGATTCCGGCCTCCTCTGATGAGGTGTTACATATGGAATCTTTGTGCGGAGGGGAGGATGCATCTGAAAACCAAGTCTGCATGTACACCAGTGATGTACAGGGATACACAAGGGGATGGGGCAGGGTAGGGTTGACAGATATAGGTTGGGAAACTCCCGGAGATTTGAGAATGGAGCCTAGGGAGGACAAGGACCTCAGTGGGGTGCAATGCCACAGGGTACCTCCTCCAAAGCATCCATTTTCTTCAGGGGAACTGATCTCTGTAGTCTGGACATTTACTGTAATTCCGGGGGATTTCCAGGACCCGTCTGGAGGCTGGCATCCCTGCTTCTGTTCCCTCTTCTCCTATAAACAGGTAGTTTGTATTTCTGAAAGTACTTGTGTTGCAGTAATTCTATTATAAGTACAACCAGGTCCTTTGTGAAAGTCCATTGAATAATTATTCAGAATTCCTCCCTGAACCCAGGAAACTGTTGTCAGTTTACTATTTAGCTGGTTTAGGAAAGGCTATTGCAGAAGAAATGAACGCATTGGTACAGTGGGAGTGTGGTTTTTATTAAAACAATAAAATACCAGCGAGTAAATAAAAACAAGACAAGCCCCTACAAATGTTAAAATATGTCTTACACATAGGCACCTACCCTCCGTAAGGAGCAATCCTTGGTGCAAGAATAGATTCAACATCTGTTCAACCTGGCTCCTGCAGTCCATATTTTTCATAGCATGGTCTCCCATCTCTGATAGTGGCTGGATTTTGATTTTCCACTAGTGGCAAACCACATTGCAGGAGACCACATTCCCCACCATGTGCTGCAAGGTTTTTAAAAAACTCTTAATAATATACTGCTGTGCAAAGTTACACCACTCTAACCAGCTGAAATCAATTTGCTTAGACTTGAGTAGCTCCGCATAGGGTTGCACTGTAAGAGGTCCAGTGAAGCTTCTCTCTGTTAGAGATCTATTTATCACCTTACCTGGAGGAACATTCACTTTCTCACAGCAAGGTTTAACAAGCAAAGAGGGACAAGGATCTGACTTGCTGCTGCAGGCGGTGGCCCTCACAACCCAAGAATCATTCTGGGAGGTCAGTCTAAAACTATCAGTAAAATTTTGACAAGCGAGAAGAGAATCTCTCTTTAACCCGGCTTCCAATACAGCAAAGGGGGAAAGAGGGCCCTGACCTGGACAGCCCAGTCAGGCTCAATCTTGTCAGATCTTGGAAGCTAAGCAGGACCGACCTTGGCAAGTACTTAGAAGGGCAACCTCCAAGGAATACCAGGACCCGGGGACACAGAGGCAGGCTATCAAGCCATCTCTTTGAAATGTCCTACTCCTAGTCCCACTAGGGGTTGCCAGAAGTCACCATGCCTTCCAGGCTTGCAGGCATACACACAAAAAAAAAATACTCACCCCCCCAAAAAAAAATAAGAAAAGGGGAAAGAGCCTTTTATCAGCTAAGAATTTTGCAAAAGTATCACAGCAAATTTCAATTGATCATCTTTGTGGCAGTGGTGGTAATGATCTAGATGTTAATATCTAACGAGCCACCTTGAATAATTGTACTGGCTGAGATTCAGCTGATGGCTTTCTTCACCACCGCCTCAGAGGTCATCTGCCAACAACATTTCAGTTGTCTTCCAACTTTTCCCAACTTGCCTAACTCCCTGGGAAACCTGGAGCTGTGACTCTAGTAGAAAGTGGGACACAGAATGCCAGGAAGCAGCTCCATTAATAATCCTGGACAGTTCTACAGTCCAAGACTCCACTGCAGCTTCCACACCCAGCGTTGCCACTAGAACTCTCAAACCACCACCACCAGCACACCAGCATTCTAGAAACCAACTGGATCCATTGCCCTCCAGAGTATCTTTCCCTGTGTCATGGGCAGAGTATCCTAACTGGTCCCCTACCCTTACAGGGGAGAGGGGACAAAACCAACTGCCCATGATGACACAGGGAAAGGTAGGGCATATGAAGTTAAATCCATTCCAGGAGCAGCTGGGACGTATGACTAGCAATTTAGAGGCTTTTATAGGGGTCAGGGAGCATCACCTATCTTGCTGTGGCCGGTTGATCTGTGGGCAAATAGTTACTCAGTTTTGAATAGGTTAATCCAGTGTCCTGCAGTTCTAGTACTATGTGTACATGGTGTCATGTATCATACCATGCACGGAGATCCTCCAGAGGCCCTTCTTCAGATTCCTCTAACAGTTAGTTCATGACACCGTGAAAACAGCAGTGTGTTTTTTGTAGCAGGTCTCTTCTGGTGGCACACAGAGGAAAGGGGCTGCCAGGTTCCTTCTAACACAGTTTTTTTTTCTTTAAAAAATGGAACCCTATGAAAAAGTTTTTGTTCTGCCAAGTATTTTTGGAGTTAGTACTGCAGGGTTTTTTTTTGGTTTTTTAAAAATCTTCTGCTGTTGCTCCTGTAATTAATTTGTAACTGTGTTTTATAATAATGTTGGCAGATCTTTACACTTGTGTTAGATATAAACTGTAGGTTTTATTAGGATGATGTTTTAAATTGTGGGCTGCCTAGAGGCCAAGGGGGTGGAACAAGAACTTGAAAAATAAATAAGAATAATAAAAAGAATGGCAAATTCCAGCCACATTTAAGCACTACTGAGTCTCATTAATTTTAATATGCAGAGAGTTAAGGGGATGGTTCCCACGGAATTGTGTTTTGCTGGATTGTGGCTCTAATATCTTCTTTCCAACCCAAACTGTTTGGTGAGGGACCTCATCAATGTCTAAATTATATCGACCGGATTCAAGTTAACCACATGTTTATTGACACTCAACAAATGTTATGATAGATTTTTCAATTACGTGCCCTTGATCTTTAGCACTGAAGTTCATTTCTGGGACCTTTATAAAGAAAAGCAGGGTTAGCATTCTTCCAGTCCTTGAACACAGAGGAAACCCATTGGAGATAGGTGGTTTATTCCACAGTCTCTGGCCCTTATATTTAATGTAAAAAGCACCTAACACTGTGATTCTCTTTGAGCACTGAGGCATCTTGATATCTTGGTTGACAGATTGGGGGGGGGGGGCAGCGGCAACATTAAAATCATAATGAATCAGGGGATCAATATTGCAAACTTCACCTCTGTGTGAAAAAAGTGACGTGTTTAATGCTGGTTATACCACTCTTCAGTTAAAGAAACAAAAGAGCATTGATTCCTCTCCCTGTACAAAGGCCACTACAAATAGAAATTACGAAAGAAAAATAATACACTGCTTCATGTTTTCATGGAGTTTTGAAAAAAGCATTTCACATACATGATCTCCTCACAACAATCCTGTGAGGTAAATCAATATTTTGAGGCAGTGGTTTGCCTTGAGGCTAACTGAGAGAGTACATGATTGAGAAAAAAATAAATAGGATTCTTGAGACACTTTAGACCAGGGGTTCCTGCAGGTGCCATGGGGCCTGCCAACACCTTTTCTGGCACCTGCCAAATATTTTTAGAAAGCGGACATGGCTCAGTGGGGCTAATGCACAGCAGGACTTCTAATTAGTATTGGGAACCTGATTGGCTGTGTGCAGATTAAAATAAATTGTTTCAGCACAATTTGCCACCATAGTGTTTGTTTTATTCTCTCTCTCCTCTTTTCCAGCACATTTTAAAAAATCACTCTTCTTGTCCCCTGCAGTTGGGTTTCCTGTGTGCGCACGGGAGCATCTCTACATCCTGCAGCAGCCATTCTGTGGTTCGCTCCGCCTCCCACAGCAGCCATGTTGTGGTTGAGCCCAAACTATCAGAACTCCCAAGATGCCTGCAGGCAGACCTGTAGCCAGGATTTTTTTTTTATTCGGGGGGGGGGGCCTTTAAATAAGTCAGGAGGCATCCCCACACACCCCATCCAGCGGCGTCCCGTCCGGTGGTATGGGAATGGAGGGTGGGACTGGTAAGCAAGATCACAGCTTGAGGGCAGGGGTGGGACTCCAGCAGGCAGGCTCGGCTCCAGCAGGCAGACTTGGTGAGGGCCAGGGCTATTTTTGGGCAGGAACGCACAGGAATGGAGTTCCGGCTGGCTCCTGAGTTGGCCATGCCCAGCAGGAACTCATTAGCATAATAGGCCACACCCAACAGCAGAAACTCATTAGGATTGGCTATATCAGGGGTGTGTGGCCTAACATGCAAAGGAGTTCCTGCTACAAAAAAAGCCCTGGGTTTTGACAGCAAACAAGGTAAACAGAATAAGAAGCAAAAGGTGGGTGTGTCTGGATGACCACACCTCTGGTAACATGGGGTGTGGTCTAATATGCTAATGAGCTCTGATGTCAGGGTGTGGCATAATATGCTAATATATTTCTGCTGTTGGGTGTGGTCTATTATGCTAATGAGTTCCTGCTGGCCTTTTTCTACAAAAAAGCCCTGGTGAGGGCCATGGCATGGTGCAGCACACACAAAAAAAGGATTTTTTGAGGGGGCTGGGCTGGATGGGAAGTCTTGGTGGGAAGTTGGGGGGCCAGGCCCTGAGATGCCCCACTCTAGCTATGGGCCTGCAGGCTCAAAAAGGTTAGGGACCTCTGCCTTAGACTAACAAAAAGGGCCAATATAATCCCCCCCATAAACTTTCTTGACTGACGGTGTTACAGTTTTCTAAGGCTAGTGAAGTTGCTGGCCTTAGAGGAAGGTAACTTTACATATAATGTCATAGCAAATCACAGAAGTCGTGACTCAGATAAGGTGTGAACCAGGGGGCTTTGTGGTTCATAATGTATTATGTCAATCATCATGTTACACTATTTGGAACCAACACTGGTATTGTGGTGTGCCAAGCAACTATATTAATTCCTTTATTGTGCTGTGCACTCTTTCTAGGAGCACAGTGTTTCGGCAATAGAGGGTGTTTTGTTTAAGATGCCCATGTTGGCAGCTTCATGTTCAACAATGGCCTAGGAACTCATTACCGCACAATTGCATTCAGAAGTAAAATGTTCCAGGTCAATTGGTTTCACTGGGGCTCCAGAAGGGAATGTTCGTGTTCCCCCCTAGGTGCTGAGTGGGTGAAAGACCCCCTTCTGTGGCAGCTGAATTCTTGCTAGCAAATTGCATAGCCTGAGGTTACGAAACTGATAAATGGTTTTAACACTTCCATAACTACATTTATCTGCAGGCAGAACAAGATCCCAATGAATTGTAGCCACACAACAGCGCCTTCTTTAGACAGCAGCTGAGTCAGTTTGCCAAATTTTAGTTTCATAAAAATTAGATCTATGACGTATCTTATTTAGCTCAGTTGGAATAGAGCTTGGAATTCACAACAGTTCCCTTTTTTGATGGAAGGTACAGCTCAGTTCTGTTTAGTGAAAAGTAAGTGTACTCAGGTTTTGGCTTAGGTAATTCCAAATAGTTCTCTGTGCTAGTCTGTAGCACCACATATAACAGGAGTCCAGTGGGCACTTTAAAGACTAACAAAATTTATCCTAGCATAAGCTTTAATGGGCCAGAGCTTTATTCCGTGAGTGCCCACTGCCCACATTATAGTGTGTGTGTGTGATGAAGTGAGCGTGAAATAGGGTTGCCAGCTACAGGTTGACATTGGAGATTTTGGGGGTGGAGTTTGAGGGGGTAGGGTTTGAGGAGGCGAGGGACTTCAGTTTGGTGTACTGGTTAGGAGCAGAGACTCTAATCTGGGAGAACTGGGTTTGATTCCCCACTCTTCCACATGCAGCTGCTGGTGTGACCTTGGATCAGTTACAAGTTCTTTCAGAGCTGTTCTCTCACAAGCACTTCTCGAAAGAGCTCTCTGAGCCCCACCTACCTCACAGGGTGTCTGTTGTGGGGAAGGGAAAGGAGATTGTAAACCACTCTGAGGTTCTTTTGGGTAGTGAAGGGTGGGGTATAAATCCAGTCTCCTCCTCCTCCTTAATCATCATCAATGAGGTACAATGCCATAGAGTCCATCTTTCAAAGCAGCCATTTTCTCCATGCGAACTGATCTTGGTTGCCTGGAAATAAATTATAATAGGGAGAGATCTCAGGTGCCACCTGGGGACTGGCAACATTAAGCATGAATGGGACCCATTCCTCTTCCATGGGAAGAGGATTGGTGGTAGGGTCAACATAGGTACCTGCTGTTTAGGTTTGCTGTGCTGATTAGTTTGAGAGAAAGCCCGGCAAAATAGTTTCAGCTGTATATTCTGTACCATCACTGTGTGTGTATGTGTTATGTTCCATCAAATCGCTTCTGATTTATGTTGACCCTATGAATTAATGACCTCTAAATCATCCTATCTTTAACAGTCTTGGTCAGGTCTGTATGGAGAGAGAGAGAGAGAGAGAGAGAGAGAGAGAGAGAGAGAGAGAGAGAGAGAGAGAGAGAGAGAGAGAGAGACTCTTGAAAACATCCTTCTTGAGAGGTGATTCTGTATTATCTGTATGTCTTTTATAGAAGCTCTTGTGAAATTATGAGGTAATGTTTACTATACACTATAGTAAACTGTAGCAGTTTCCTTTTCAGCTTTAGGTACACAGTTGACCATTATGTACATGCTGTTGATCAGTTTAGGGCCCAGCTCACATAATTTCCCCTCTCCTAAATGTTTGGTAGATACAGCTATAAATCCATTTTGTGTTTGTGTTATCCAGTTACTGTAATGTTTGTGGGTTCCAAAACAGATTCCAGAAGAACAAGGAGTGGTTAACAGAGTTTTATATCTAAGGAGTAACTCCAACAGGTTTACCAAAGCATGCTCACTAACTGGACCACCTACTTGAAAACTGACCTAAGGGAGGGTCTTCAAACTAACATGCTAGACTAATATAAGGGAATGCCTTAAAACTATAAGTTCTCTCATAACAGTTACAATGCCCTCTCTCTCTTTTTAAAAAATGGTTATTATACAATGCATTCATAACAACCATAGAAGCTCCATCTGAGTTTGAGGCTTCATTGACTGAGGGCCATTTTATACATTCAGCAGAATGGAGAAGTAACTTTTTTTGTGGACTGTACCATCTTGCCCACAAAAGAACTTCCTGGACAGAGAAAATTAGCATGTCTGGGAAGTGATCAGCCATGCCTTTTCCACTGCAGTCTGAAGTGGAATGTTCTAGGCAAAACTCGACCACTTGGCTCTGTCAGTTGTATAAACTGGAAATAAATTGGCACGGTCTTTTGCAAAGCCCCCACCTGCTTTTACACAGGGCTTGAGAGAGTAAGAGTGCCAGAGCAAAGGAGCAGCTTGCAAAATGGCTGACGGCAGACTTACTGAACATGAATGTGGGATATTCCTCAGAAGTGACACTTGAGAGGCCTGCCTGCGTAAGAGGTCCCTGTTCCTCTGTGACATGATGAGAGAACAATGAAGGATAAGAACTTTCGAGTGTCTCACTAAACCCTGCTGGGATGATGTTCTGTAGCATAGTTAGCATATGTGTTAGTCTAAGTCGACACCAAAAGCAGAAGCAGAACACTATTAGCTCAGTTTGTGCCATAGCATAAGTCCTGGCATAGGAATGTGGGAAATGGATTTCATATTCCCAAATGCAGATATGTGTTACTTCTATATATGTATATCTCTCTAGGGTGCTTCTGGAAATCCGATTTGTCTCTTAGACCTAGTCCACACAAAAAAGCCATCTTTGCAAGAAACTCTACAATAACCTGCTCTTACAACAACAGGCTAGAGATGACTGGCTCGGGGTGGAAACTAGTCAGAGGGTCAAAAATACTGATCAAAATTCCAAAAAAAACTGATCAAATACTGACAAAAAACTGACAGATTACCGAACAATTTAATGTCAGCCTATTGTTAAGTTAGGGGGCTGCAGTGTCTCAGAGGTCAAGATGCTGAGCTGCAGACCAGAAGGTCTGTAGTTCGGCAGTTTGAGACCCTAGTGCTGCATGACAGAGTGAGCTCCCGTCTCCGGCCCCAACTCCTGCCAACCTGGCAGTTCAAAAGCAAGAAACTGCAAGTAGATTAATAGGTACCACTACAGTGGGAAGGTAACAGCATTTCGTGCGCCTCAATGTTTAGTCATGCTGGCCACATGACCATGGAAACGTCTTCGGTCAACGCTGGCTCTTCGGCTTGGAAATGGAGATAAGCACTGCCTCCTTGAGTTGGATTCAACTGGTTTTTGAGCAAGGGAAACCTTTACCTTTAATTGATAAGTTAGCGTTTTAAAAGTAAAACCAGGAATTCATTAAAAATTATTATTATCTTGCCTCCACCATCCCCATAGCCAGCCATCGCACACCTTTTTATTGATTTTTTAATGAAAATAGGACAATGTTCTCATAATTGTACAAAATTTAAGGCAATTTTTTCCCTTTTATCAGATACTGCAGCTAATAAAACAGCAAAACATTAAAAACCATACGTAAACTAATCACTATGACAACAAACATAATTACTGTACGACTTTATTTTTATTTTATCTTTTTTTTGCTGACAAAGAAGTTAAACTCTTGTTTCTCAACAGTTTTCTGCACTGCATCCTCAAGCATTTTTTCTTGTCCTCTTCTTCCATTGCTTTCACCACTCCTTCTAGCATTAGCTGTGCCATGTTGAATCCCACAATATCCTTTTCTCAGCAGGCTCCTTTACATGTTTAGTTGCATCACTTGGCAACGTTCGAGCAATTATCCTATTCTCGTTCTGTTCCTGTCTCAGCTTTTTCAGTTATGCTTCCTTCTCTTGTATACTATCCTTTTCACTGTCTATCTTCTTAAACCTTTCTAACTCCTCTGCCTTTCCTTTTCACTGTCTATCTTCTTAAACCTTTCTAACTCCTCTGCCTTTCCCCATTTTCTTTTTAATCCTTCTCTTAGGTGACACACTGTTCATCACAATATTGCTCATAATGAACATGAGCTTCTCTTGCCATCTGTAAAAGCTCCTGTGTGATATTAACATGGTATACCTTGTTTTCGTATACATGATATAAAGTTTCGTTGACCATCAGGTGGGCATTCAGAGTTCACTCTGACATGCTGGCCCTTTCATTGGTCAAATTGTGCTCAAATTTTGAAAACCCTCTTTCTATGTCCCCATTACCATGTGCTGATGATAATGCTGTTTTCACCACCTCGGTAACCAATGGGTATTTTGAATCTCCAGATGGTTTTGTCTTTTCAGAGAACTAATTCCAGTATGCATCAATGAGGCAAGTTTCACTGGCAGTTTCATCTTCAAGTTTAAGAAGTTTCCATTCATCTGCAATCATGTCAGTGGAATATCCACTGGGAGTGCTGCTACTACTTTCATTATATCCTTATGGGTTCCTTCTTTGATTCTCTGTGCTGGAGGTCAACATTGAAGATATCTGAGGATGGGCTTGTCCAAAGATGACTGGAGTAAAAGGTGTTTGCAGGCTGCTATGAAATGTTTTTTTGCTCCTGTTAAAAAGAGTAGCTGTTCCTTTTCAGAAAGTTTTTTCAGTTCATCACAGATTCTACTTTCACTAATTATTTCTCTCACAGGTATGCAGTGCTCATCACTGAAGGCTTTAAGAGAGAGTGGTGCTGAACAATTACAAACATGATTCATTATGGTTCTTGTGAGTGTTTTTACTTCACTGTGCATCACATGCACCAAAGGCTCTTCTTTTTGGAACACGCCACTGAACTTCGTAAATAAGCGGGCACTCGTGCAACAAAACACCATCTCTGCTTTCATTGTCTCATGTTTTAAGAGGTTCATTATGTTTCTATACTTTGTGGAAGATTTCACCAAATCACTTTTAAGAACAAAGTCCTTAAAGTACTTCATAACTAAAATTGAAAACAATCTGTCTTCTCACTGGGAAGTCATCATGTTTCCCCCAAAATGCAGTAACGAAAACAAAAAACAAACAAACTGCTTTCACAAAAATCAAAGAAATACTGACTTTACTGACCATTTTAAAAAAAACCAAACTGACAGATTATTGACCAAGATGAAAAAACTGACTTTTACTGATTTTACTGACCATTTCCCACCCCTGCTGGCTCCAAAACCTGATAAAACTCTGAGCCAACCTACGCATTACACTTAATGAGATGGACAAGGGCCCATTCTGGCATCACATGGCAGGTGAAGGGGCTGCTGCAGCTTCCTCCCACACTGCTGGGAGTCATGGCAGAAACCCAGACCGCGTAGGAGAAGTTCCCCAGTAATTCCTTTCCACATCAGCATCATTGAAACTGAAGCAATACTGGTGTAGAAAACAGTGCCATCCGTTATCGGCCTCCCTCATGTGGTCTGGGGCTTCTAATGTTCCCCCAGGTAGGAAGGCGCAGGGCCATTGCAATTTCTGTGCCCGTGGGCAATATCAGAATGGTGCCCCTGTCAACAAAGGGGGTAGAATTATGGACCACATTATTTCAGAACCAGGGGGGGGCTTGCTTTTCTGAATGCTCCCCCCATTCTCCCTTCATCTTTAGTGCATGAACACAGCAGAGACTGGAACTACATAGCCCTCTCTCTGATGTGCTAGTTTGCTATTTGCAGCAGGGATTAAACAAACAAAAAAACCTGGAACCAAACAGTGGTATGTGATTACATGCATACTGCTTCAGCCTATCTGTGTCTAGTTTCTGTGCCTGCATCATCAATCCTTCTCATAACACTGACAACTTCACAGTGCTGGTGTCATGCGTATAGGTGGCTTCAGTGATTCTGGAGTCCTGGGCAAAAGTCCAGAATGGGGCCACAGAACCACTACTATCCCTAAGCCTCCCCTGCTGGGGCCAAGCAAGGGGCAGTCCTCTGTTCTGTCCTGAGCTTGACTTTCATTCCCATCGACATGCTGGTATCCTGAATGGCAATGCCAGATGCTACTCTGTGTAGCAGGCCAATCAGGAGACAAAGATTGTGCTGGAGGGAAGCAAACTGATTGGATGTTATCTCTGTAATACTATTGGTTGTTAACAGGAATATGGGTGTGGCTATGCTAGCCCGTACTGTTTAAATAAGAGCCTGTTGCTCTATGTTGTGTTGTCTGTTCTGAGCTGTTGAATCACTACATTAAAAGCTGAATCACTTGTTGGAACACTGCCTTTAAGTGTCATACTTATCATTCTCGACCCATGAAAGGCAGGTAGGAGCTACTACCAGCAGAAGCTGGCTGCCCCAGCCCTGGAGAGGGCAGGCACAGTTGGCCACCAGGCTTGTAGCCAGGATTTTTAAAGTCAGGGGCAGTGTTCCCTCTAAGCTGAGTTAGTGCGAGCTAGCTCAGTTTTTTAGTCTCTGGCTCACACATTTTTGCCTTGGCTCAAGAAGGATGGCTCCAGAGCAAACTAATTTAGGCAGTAGCCAAATCGCTCACTCACAACTTTAAACTCAGGGGGCCTAGCCCTGAGATGCCCCACTATATCCTAGGGGCCTGGTGGCCACCCCTCTGTGAACTAGCTGCCCAAACCCCAAATGGGGAGGTCACAACTGGCTATTGTAAGTGGCCTGAGACTTAAACAAGGTGTGTGTGAGCAGCAGTAGCCTGTCCTCCCCCCACCCCCAGGAGGCAGGTCCATAGTTCAGGCCCATAGCCAGGCTTTTGTGGGTTATGCTGCAATTTTTTTTTCCTGGTGGAGCTACCATTACTTTTGTGTCAGCTGCAAGCTACCCCCAAGTCTGACCACTGGCAGCCACCCCTCTCCCTCCTCTCCTGCAAGATTTAAAGGGCCTTTCAGCTGATGGGCAGGAAGCATGTGGCCTGCTGAACAGCTGGGGGGCCCTTTAAATCTTGAGGGAGGGGGGTGCTGCCATCCCCTGCTTCTTCTCAAAAGCATTTAAAGGATCCCTTTAAGCGAGGGGCCTGTGTGCGCCCCCCATTCTGCTAAAAAAAACTCAAAAAAATCTTTTGAGCTCCACTGTAGTTTACAGCTCCACTGTAGTTAGGGGCCAGCCATAGGTAGTCCCCCCTCCCCGCATGGGGCAGCTGCCCTGTTGCCCATTGGCTAAGACTACCCCTGCTCTTGCCTTGAAAACCCTATGGGGTTTCCATTAGTCAGCCAGGGCAGGCAGAGATTTCAATGAGTGTTGGGAGAGAGAGGAAACAAGGGCACCCTTGATCAGAATGTGGGTTTCTAAGAAGATCTGCTCACTTTATGTTTCACATTGCGATCAGTCACTATTTCCACCAACTTAACAGAACACAATTTTTCCATGCCTTTTTGCACTGCACAAACGTTCTCTCTGAAGTGTACCCCGCCACACCCTGGAACTGCACGTTTTATGCCTTGTTGCACTTAAAAAAAATAAAAAATAACAGCTTTGAAGCTCAGCTCAGCTCTCTTTTTACATCATATCTACATGTGTTGTTCTCTCAAATAGTAGCATCACAGCCCAGTTCTTTCCCCTTCCCCTGCCTGGGTCATATACAGTGCTGTCCCAAAAAGAGTTAACACCCTTCGAAAGGCTTAGAAGGGCGTGACTCTGTGAGGAGCGTGCCCTTTCCTCTCCAGGTGTGTATTCTGCGGGTCTCTCGGAGGGGGCCAGGTGAGAGCCAGCTTGGTGGGTTCCTGTCTTGGTGATTTTCCTCCCGCAGGGCTCTCTCCACCCAAGGGGAAGGAGTACGGAGGGCGCAATCCTCAAGCCACTGAACAGGAAATAAGCACCCTAGAGGCTACTGGGGCTTACTTCTGAGTAGAGACGTCTAATATTGCGCCTCTGAGGCGAGAACGCGGCGTCCCCAACCCCAAATTCTCTTCTCTGTTCCCTCCCGCCCCCCCGCTTTGGCCGGTAGGACTGGGCAGTCCAAACGCCAGAGCGCGTCCCGCCCCTTCCTCGTCTCAGTCCCGCCTCTTACTCCCCGGAGAGGCCGCCCAGCGCCCGCCCGCTTCGCTCGCTTGTTTGGGCTGCTGTGGCTTGCCAGGCAGGCAGGCAGGCAGAAGGGGCAGCGCTTCGTGCCTCCGGTTCCCGCTCACTCCCGCCGTCCAGGTGGATTCCCGACGACCTCTCCCGCCTGCTTGCCTTTCCTTCTTTCCTTCCTTCCTGCGCCAGGAGCTGCCCGAAAGGCTCGCCAGCTTGGAGACGCAGCACAGCCACCTAGCCAGGCAGCCAGGCGGGGGGCCAGGCCGGACAGCGGTGGCTCCCGAGGTGAGTGTGCAGCCGGGTGTGCCTGAGTCTCTTCCCCCCCTCCCCAAGCCCTCAAAGGCCTAAGAAGGGAGATGGAGGAAGGGGGGGGTGTCTTTTGCTGCAGCAGCAGCTGATGCCTGGGAAGGGGAAGCCAGGGCAGGGATGCTGCCTCCTCCAGCCTCAGGGAAGCCTGCACTTCGCCGAGCTTTTTGCAGAGGCGGCTGGAGCCAGGGGAGCCTCTCCGCGGCCAAGTTTCCAAGGCGCTCCTCTTTCCCGTGGAGGGGGGCGGGCGTGTTTACATCTTTGCAGGTGAGTGGGGCCTCTGGGTCTGGCTCCCGCTCTGCCGCCGCTTGAACGCTGACCTTAAAAAAAAAATCCTGACGGTTATTTGGCCTTTTGGTGCCGCTCTGTTCCCCCCCCCCGGCAGTATGGATGGCTCCGGCTGGGTCAGCCACAAAGCTGGAGGGCTGGCGGATGCTTGCCGATGGGGATCCTGCGGTTGGCCCAAAGTGCAGCGGTCTGGCTTCTTCCAGGGGGGTCGAGGCAGAGAGGGGTGGCGGGGACTGGCGTTTTCCTTTCCGCGTTCGGCGCAAAGGGGGGGGAATCTTCTGCATTTGGCGTCCTGTCGCGAAGCGTTAAATTAATGGGGATATTCCAGTCGTGGAAGGCTTTGGCTGCGGCGCGAGGGAAGCGATCCCGAGAGCGGAGGAGCTGGGAATGAGTCGCGATTCGGCGAAGAAGTAAACAATGCCAAGCCATTGGCTGGAGGTTTCCCTTTGGGAATAAGGAACTGGCTGGAAAGAACTTCTGTAATCTCGCAGGGTCCTGTCCTCCACCGCCCTTTCCGCAACGGCGGATGCATTTCCACACGCAAGGGGGCTGAGAGACTGCCTGCCAGCCAGCCAGCCAGCCGTTGACACCGCCGCTGACTTAACTGTAGATGTCAGGCTGGATGCACGGTGCGAAGGAGGCGTTTGTCCTCTCCCTCCCAGAGAGGCCGGAGGAGGGCTTCCTGTTTGTTTACAGAAGGCGGCCAGCATCCCCAGAAAAGAAGTCTGACTTTCTCGGCTTCTGTCTTAATGGAGCCAGCGGATTGCCCCTGGAGGCGTCCTCAGGAATACCTGGCAGTGTGTTTGTAGGCTGGGAAGAGCAGGTTTTTAGAGTTGGGCTGATGCCTGGCATTGGAGGAAAAGCTGACTTGGTGAGTCTCTCAGCTCTGCTTGCTGTTTTGTTTTGTTTTTTTAATAAAAGGAGGTTGGCTACACCAGAGGGTGGTTCTTTTTTCCAGGAGGTTGGCTTTAGAGGCCCTGGGCTAGACGCACTCCTTTTGTTCAAGGTGTGGAAAGCTGCACCTCCTCCCTGCCCGTCTCTGTGTGCTGGGCCAGGTATAGGAGATTTAGAGCTCCGTTTGCAGATGTGTGTTTGTTTTTGGATGACCCCAGCATAGTGGTGTAAACAAGCCCTAGCCAATGGGATGCTGGAATGAGAATGTTGCATTACTGACCTGGGTGTCTCCTCAGATGCTGAGCTTGTTAGTAGAATTGGGTCATAGATGCAGTGGCGAATCATTGAGTGTTAAGAAATCAAGTGATGGTCAGGGGCTTGTATCAGCCAGCCTTACAAAGTTGGAAAGAAAAGGGTTGATCACTTGGCCCCTGAAGCTTAGACTTAAATCTTCCTCTACGAATGCTTACTCAACCATTTTTTTAAACCTCCTAGAGAGAGGATTCTACAGCCTCCCTTAGACATTTTGGCCCGGTGCGGAGCAGCCAGTCCAGTTACCTTCTTGCAACTTAGAAAGTATTTCTTTATTCTTATCCTTGATGGTTTAGGGCTTCCCCTGCTTTTTCTGGGGTCCCTTTAATTATTTTAAAACAGGCATCGTTCTTTCCCCCAATCACTTTCTTTTTATTGAGGCTATCCATAGCTTAAAAAATAATTTTCTAGATAAGTGATGAATAAACAAAGGTAACTGCCAAAATGGGAATTATTAAGACAGTTTAGCACAAAGAAAGGTATGCATACAAGACAGTAAACAAAAGAATTTAAACAGTTGCTAAGTAAATAAATCAAGAATTCAACACTAAGCATGTAGCCATAGACTTGACATTTCCAGCTATCTAGCAATATTATATGCACAACAACCTTTTGAAGAAGGTCTAATAATATCAGGATTTTCATTAATAGAGAATGTGCTGACCAGTTTTCAGTGAATTCATCAGACGGTGAGTGTAAGGCAACACAAATGAGAAGTTAACTCATCCATCGGCATTTCAATCTGCATTGTCTTGTGTCAGAATTCAGCACAATGTCTTCTGGTTGTTTTCCATTTCCTAGCAATTTCTAACTTCTAAGCAGAGAGGGCAATAGATTTTTTTATTTTGTTCCTAATAACGATAAACAAGGGATTCTGTGTGGTTATCTGACCGATCTCCTCTTAGATCAGAATCCAAAAAAAGCTGCTCATATACATAATTATATAACCAGCATGTTTGGTGATACATTGCCTACAATTGACAGCTGCTGGAACAATAAAGGAAAGAGAGGTAGATATGAATCTGTCAGATGTCTGTGCAGCAGCAGCATTCTTGGGCAGAATTGTTTTCAAGACAACCTTGAAAGTAACTACTACAAAAACATTAATTCTGATATGTTAGTAAACCATAGCCAGAAGGGGGGGAACCCCCAAATTTTATAAAGGTATCTTACTTTGTTGCCTGGGAGGGCGACTCATAGTTGCTGCTGGCAACCTAACCAGGAGCTGTTTACAAGGCTGCATTAGAAGGCAATATCAGATTTCCTTGGAGCCCTGTGAGGTTGTCATGATTGATAATATTTCATTGTAAACAAACCAGCTCATGGTCTTTAGCAATACCGAATGCTGCAAGCAAGCATCTATATGTCTTTTCCTGTATACATAACAGAGCTAACCACTAATGGAAGTGCAGTATGTGTCCAAGTGCCCCCCCCCCATACAGGCTTCACCAGAGTCCTAGATTCTTCTTCCTGCCTTAGCCTTGTATTTGCTTGCATCGGAGATCACGTGTTGTGTTGCTTCCTTATCTTTTAAAAATATTTAATGGCAGCACAATTTTAATATTCCTATCAATAAAGTTGACTCATTCTTTCTTGGACTCTGCCTCTTTGAGGGTGTGCACCTTGGGAGGCCTTGCTAATTACTGTGATTAGTTTTTCTGCGAAGGGTTACAGGCCTGTCAGGAGCTTCTGCTGGGGGCCTGACAGGGAGGAAGACTGAAGCCCTAGTATTGTTAGAAGTTGTAATTTACAGGTATGTTGCCCACTGTCTTAACAGTTGGCCGCTGGGCAATGTGACATGAAGATTATGGCCTTTTGTTTTTCCTCCGTGCAATTATTTATTTTGAAAATCCATGTTATGTTCCTGGCTTAATAGCCCATGTTATAGCTGCAGCAAAACACAGCAGGGCGTGTGTTTTTTATTGTGCAACAATGTACGGTGGCTGAAAGCCATTCTTCTTCAATTTGTGTCTTGCAACATAATTTGGGGCTCAGTGCTTATTAGATGGCATCTGCAGCTGTGTGCTGTCTTGCAACATACATGAGTTCTGCAACAGAAGCAGTGGGCCAGATGTGCTGAAACTTTCTTGTTTGTTGCTTTTGGTTCTGCAAAATGACGGTTCTGAAAAGAAATGGGCTTTGCCAAAAACAGAGCATCTTCTTTGAATCCACCTTTCCATAGAGGAGAGCTAGCTGGGTGCTGAGAGCTACATGCGCTGCAGGATGCTAGCAGAGGTTGCTCAGCTTCAGAGAAGTAAACTTTGGTAATAGGTAAATGTAACAGGGTATACCAGAGGCTTTGGGGCTGGGTATTTCAGATCAGTGACTGAACTTTAGTGTTCCATTTCCCTGCATTTGCTAGAGAAATGTCTCCTTTTGGCCCATTTTCTCTTCCCCAATAGCTGGAATGGCAGAGAGCCCTGTCCCCTGGAGTCATCAGAAACAGCCCGTGCCAGCTGCACAAAGGTTAGATCTATGGGCTGACCACTAGGATAGATCACTGAAGGGTTGGCTGCCATTATCTAGTAACCTAATAATATTAATTTATTAGTATGATTTAATGTCTAGCACCTTTTAATGTTGGAGTGTTTTGTATGGTTTTAGGATATTTAAATTGCTTACTTTAAATTTACTTTAAATTTAAATTTAAGCTGCCCTAAGCTGGCTTTGGCTGGGAGGGCGGGGTATAAATCTGATAAATAAATATATAAATTCCACCCTCCCTGTTCCTTCTTTTGACCTTCCCACTTCTCTCCTAGAGCTCTACTTCTGTTCTTTCCAGATTTGCCTCACCTGGGGCTTTTGTTATTGGAAGGTGTAGGAAAGGTGGAAAAAATAAATTGGAATGGGATATCCAAAATGAGGCTTCTCAAACAATGTAAATAGCTAACAATGACTGTCCTATTTCACAGGGCTGCTGGAAGAATGGCTGAGATAATGCATTGGAAGCTTTAAACTCTCAACCACTTAAAATATTGTGTCATAATTGTTTCTGACTGAAGTAGTGTTATAGCCCTTCTGTTGCAGTGAAATTGTGCTGGTGTTTCTCCTAGGTCTTGTATTCAAGATTTGAGTATTAGTGTTTGGGACAAATAAGCTTCATGTCATTACATGGGGGTGTGCATCAAGGAACTCTTTGCCATCGTGTGTAGGTTGTGGAGTTTGCAATGTCTGGGAGAGGCGACATTCCGTAATGCTGTGTTGGCTTTGTCTGATTGCGTGCCAATAGTGCTTCCTGCCAATGGCTACTTTGTGTAATTAAAGGTTGGTTGTAAAATTGGGACGGAGTTATGCCAGCTTGCGGAAAGGCCACCGAAGCTTCGCGACATGGCTGTGGCACCTTGGGTGAAGCTAAAAGCATTGCAACTGTGCCCTTTATGGAGAGTGGGGACAGAGTGTTTGCTTCACCTGTGTTTCAGAGAGTGTGTGATTATGGCTGAAGAACATCCCTGGCTTTGGCCAGCTGTCAGGTTCTATGCACTATTGTTATGAGTGGGGCTATGGACCCGGTAGACATATGTCAAAATCAGAAATCACTTGGCTTCAAAAAACTTCATTCCATGTTGATAACATGGGTGCTATTAAGGTATAAAAAGATAAAGAAAATGATGTTCTTAAAATGTTTTGCTTTCCACGCCATTTTAACCTTGAAAATTCATCCAAGGCTTCAGACTTGGGTGAAAATTACTCTCTTCTACTAGTAACTTCTGTCATTTTTGCACATCGGACTGTAATAAAACAGTACATTGAAAGATCTGAGGAAAAATGTTAAGGAACTCTCATTAACAAATTATTAGAAATTTACAGTGAATAGAAAAATCTGCTGTCTTCTTGTTGGCATAGATTTTTTTATAACAGATAGCATGTCATTATTTGCTAAAGCGACTTAGAACCTTCCAGGTAACCCGCTGACACGTATAGCTGTTCCTGTGCTGGAGACCAGCTGATATAATGACTGAATTTTAATGTTTTTTTTAAAAAAATGTAGTTTAAACTGCTCCATTTCTCGAAGGAATTTGTGATGGTGCATGTCTAATATGAATTAAAAAAAACTGAAGAGAAGAAGAGGGAGAAGAAGAGAAGAAGAGATTGGATTTATACCCCGCCCTTCACTTGGAGTCTCAGAGCAGCTTACAAATGCCTTTCCCTTCCCCTCCCCACAACAGACACCCTGTGAGGTAGGTGGGGCTGAGAGAACTCTAACACAAACTGCTCTTTCAGGAACAGCTGTGCCAGAGCTTGTGACTGACCCAAGGTCACATCAGCAGGTGCAAGTGGAGGAGTGGGGAATCAAATCCGGTTCTCCCAGATTAGAGTCCACACACTTAACCACTACACCAAACTGGCTGGAAGAAGATTGGATTTATACCCCACCCTTCACTACCTGAAAGAGTCTCAGAGCAGCTTACAATCTCCTTTCCCTTCCTCTCCCCACAACAGAAAGCCTGTGAGGTAGGTGGGGCTGAGAGAGCTCTGAGAGAACTGCCCTTGAGAGAAAAGCTCTGAAAGCACTTGTAACTGACCCAAGGTCACACAGTCAGCTGTATGTGGAGGAGTGGGGTCTCAAACCCAGTTCTCCCAGAACTTCTGCTATATCATGCCAAGCACGCCTACTGAAATCTGAAATGGCCCCCTAGACACAGTGGGTTGCAAGCAGTGAACTGCAGGGAGGGCAAAGCTTGTGAAATGGGCCTTTTCCTCCTGCTATGACAGCCCATGGGGGGGGCGGAGTAGGGGTCTGCAGTAAGAGGAGGCCATTGGCAAAAATGGTCTTCTCCTGGGAGAAAGCTGTGGTTGCATACAACTCAGTGTTGGGATTTGTCTTCTGAGCACATGCTAAATGAATTAAGCTCTGTGACAGATGCATCAAACACACCCACCAATTATATTTGGGATGTATTCACTACCTCAAAGTCTGGTTCCAAATCACAGTTGTCACTAAGCAAATCCATGTTCGTAGCGGCAGAAGTGAGTTGTCTCATAATATCCAGACTTTGAACCAAAGATCTTAGAAACGAACTGTGAAGAAATACCTCTATTATTGGTAATTATGAACTTTTTGGGTATTTTGGGGTCCCCCCCACCTCTAGAATATATTGGTTTGGATCTAGTAGTAATTTTAACTGATGAAATGGGATTTCAGTCAGTGGACCAGGACTTCCTCACTTCTCCCTTCCCTCTGCAGCCCCAAATGCCTCCTCATTTTGCTCCTGTGGCTCAGGGAACCCCCCAGCAGCAGTGTGCAGGGGGAGTTGATCTGCAGTGGGGGAATTAGTGGCAAAAGCCCTCCCTATTTGTTGAAATCCACCACTGCACCCAGGTCATTTTCTACAGCGAAATAAATGCTCTCCAGTGAAGCCCACTGTTCGTGCTAACCTACTGACAGCTGTAACATTTCACTTCGGTTCCTCCCTGGATTATTTACACTTGCTGGGACAAAAAAGCAACCCAGTGGGGAAATCATTACGTTTTTTTGGGGGAGGGGGGCTGTTGGATGTCTCTTGTATTTTTTGAGGTACAGAGAGAAACCTATAGATCAGGGGTCCTCAAACTTTTTAAACGGGGCCAGCTCACTGTCCCTCAGACCGTTGGAGGGCCGCCGCGTTCGCCCCTCCCCCACCAGCCTGCTCGCCCCGCCGCCGCGTTCGCCCCTCCCCCCACCAGCCTGCTCGCCCCGCCGCCGCGTTCGCCCCTCCCCCCACCAGCCTGCTCGCCCCGCCGCCGCGTTCGCCCCTCCCCCCCACCAGCCTGCTCGCCCCGCCGCCGCGTTCGCCCCTCCCCCCCACCAGCCTGCTCGCCCCGCCGCCGCGTTCGCCCCTCCCCCCACCAGCCTGCTCGCCCCGCCGCCGCGTTCGCCCCCTCCCCCCACCAGCCTGCTTGCCCCGCCGCCGCGTTCGCTCCCTCCCCCCACCAGCCTGCTCGCCCCGCCGCCCTGTTCGCTCCCTCCCCCCACCAGCCTGCTTGCCCCGCCGCCGTGTTCGCCCCCTCCCCCACGACCAGCTTGCTCACCCCTTCCTCCTCCTCAGCTCCTGGGTGCTGTTGCTGCCCAGGGCTGCTGGAGGAAGAAAGAGGCCGCGAGGGGGGCGGCTTTGGGGGGGCGGGGGCGGCAATTTGCCGCCCCTAAGAGCCCGCCGCCCTAGTGAGCGAGCCGGCAGTGCCTCTCCCAATGGGGCTACTCGGGGGGAGGAGCCCGGCAGGCGGGCGGGGGTGCTGCTGCTGTGCTCCCCGGGGAGGAGGCGGCTCCGGGCGGGGGGGGCGGGCATAAACACTCGGCGGGCCGCATAAATGTCCTTGGCGGGCCACATGTGGCCCGCGGGCCGTAGTTTGAGGACCCCTGCTATAGATAGTAAGTTGCTATACTTTGGGAGGCGGTGTTTACTCATATGCAAGTGACAGTGTTCCTAAAAGGACAACATTGTAGAGCTACTTTTCTGTTCATTCTGCCAAAAGAAGTGCAACAAGGGAGGAATTTCCCCCAGAATATTGTAAAAAGGTTTCTAAGTGGTTATGCAACGTGATTTGGTGAGCAAGGACAGTTCCCCCCCTCCCCAAATCTTGCTTAATACTTGGAGTTCTGTACCAGAGATAGGAACTTTCAGCCAAAGCTGTAAAGATTTCAGCGTGTCAAAGGGCAACATCAGCAACTGTAATTGTAATTTCTGCCATATATATATATAAAATATCTGTGCCTGTTAAAAGACTAATGCAACACCTTGGGGATGGAAGGAAGTGTTAGAAGCTGCATAAGAAGCTTTGCATTAAGAACCAAGAAATCCATTGCTGAGAGATCCTCCGTACTATAACCAGCTATGCAATCTCTGAAATGTGTGTATCTGATTAAGATTTGGCCCATTCTGCTAGAAGAATGATGGGATTTCATAAGTTTCTTTCAGCAAATGTCTCTTGCTGTGCTTTAACTTGGGAATTTTGTACAAGTAGAAATGGCAAGGCCATGTTACAAATTTGACTCTCCCTCTGCTTTTAAACTATGCTGTGTTACTAAAGGAGCATTAGGGTCTTGAGAATGCATTATGTAACATTCAAACCATTACATTCTTAGGAGTTGTCTGTCTTCTAATACTGTACCTGTGGTCCAGGCAGATCACTGGGGGAAAGGCTAATGTCATGGGAATCCTTGATGATACAGTTTAAAATCATGTTTTTTTGTATAATAAAAGCAGTTGACTGAGGAGCCAGGATCAGAGCAGTTGTCATCTTTGTTCTCTGGTGGTTGATGATCAGTCGCCCCTGAGCAAAAAGGTTTCTTTCTTCAAGGATGGACAGCTCTCCTGATCTTGGGGCTAGGTCATTATTAAGCTCTGCCAAGATAAGCATTGTTGAGCACCATTCCTCACATCTATTGCTTCTCCACTCCAAACTGCACCTTCATGTCTCCCCCCACTTTGTAGCTGTTTGGGAGCCAGCGCCTGCTGCTGTATGTATACTTGGGGCCTAAGTGCTGAGCTGTATTCTGTAACTGGGTATCTTGTCAAGCTGGAACGTCCATCTGCAATTGCTGAAGGGGAAACGGTTTCACAGTGCACCATTGTATTAGATAGTCCGCAGAGCGATAATGTGCAGTGGACATTGTAACTACAAGAGATGTTAAATGTTTTACTTTCTCGGACAAGGTGCATGCCGAAGTAGAGGAGAAATAAAAGTGGATTAGCTTGTTTGAGGAAAATTTAATCCTCCGTGTAAGTAAAACAAGCATGGATAGTTTTAGGAAGTATTGCCAATAAATCTTTTCCAATGCTCTTTTTAATTCTCTTTCCGCATCGCTCTATTAGGATGGATACCCAGTCCAATATGAAAACAATGAGTTTATTGAAGTCGTGTTGGCACTAGGTGCATGTGTATAGGCTCTCTTTTTTGGAATCTTGTTTTATATCTCAGTTTCTTTCCAGAGTGGATTGGAAACTGCTTACAACGTCATTGCCCCTCATCCATGAGGGATGTTAGGCTGAGAGAGAAAGAGAGTGACTAGCCAAAGGTTACCCGGTGGCAGAGTGGGGATTCAAACCTGGATCTCCCATAGCCTAGTCTGACACTCAGTCTGACTTTGCATTAGGACCTTATGGAAGAGGGAATGTGGCCTGAGAGTCTGTACGTTCCTTTATTGGCAGAGAAACAAGGAGCATGTGTATTTCTATTTCTCTTATTGAGGGCAAAGTTTCACTGCACTTGTGGTGTTGCTCCTTTAGCTGAGGCTTGGCCGATGTTTGAAGCTGCAGAAGTTGGCTTCCGGATGAATAGATAGAGCCAGTTTTCTATGAAGCATTTTAAAAATTCTGGCTAAAGGGCCTTCTGTCTTTAAAAAGTGCACAGATCTTGCCTTCCTCCCCACAAGGCTGCAGCTGTGATACTTCCCTTTTCCATTCCTACCTATTCTGATCAATTTGCATTACACAAGATGTCCTCCTAAACTTAACATTTGGAGGCAGTTCTGCCATTATATACTTTGTATTAAGACTTGGTTTCCGAGTAATAGTATTTAGTGTTAACAAAGATCAGCTCGAGGAGCAATCTCTGTCTTCTGGCTGCATACAGTCATAGAATCACAGAGCTGGAAGGGATCGTGCAGGCCATCTAGTCCAACCCCCTGCTCAGCGCAGGATCAGCCTACAGTATCCCTGACAAGTGTTTGTCCAGCTGCTGCTTAAAGACTGCTAGTGTAGTCTAAAGGGTTTTTTTTAGCCCTCCAAAGACAAATGAGCCTCTCCTTTTCCCATTTATGACAAACCTATTATGTTTTCATGAGGAAACACTTCTCTATGTCAAAACAGGGCTTTGGGCCTAAACAAGGAGTTCTCAGACAAATTGACAGTACGGAAGGAAAAGGCCTTTTCTTCCCCTTCTTCAGCCTCACATTCCTGAGTCAAATGTTAATGTGATTCATTTTGCAGGCAAAAAATGTTCCTTCAAAAGGGCTCTGGAAACAAAATTATTAGTCTCTTCCAGAGCTGTCTGCTTAGGAAGGCTGTGGAATCGTCACTGCTGCTGATGTCAACGGGAAGTGAATTGGGTGCGCCTTCTGCTAACCGTTGAACACCTTCATGGTGACAAGTGGTGAAGACTGATTTGAAACTAAAAGGCAGGTTTTAATAAATGTTATTTTAGAAACGATGTGTTTTTCTCTTATTGAGGCATTTGCTTTTCTAAATCCTACAAAACTGTAACGTGCTTAAAAGTACTACTGAGAGGAGGCACCATAGAGCCTGTCTCAGAACATACTAATGCTGGAGCTGCCATGTTATTTTTAGCAATTATTACAACTGGTACTGTATATGAACTTTGAAATCTAAAAAGTCCTATATAACTGTATTGGGAGCTGGGCGGAAATGCCCCAGCCTCTGTGTAGTCCACTGTGTTAACTTTTGACCTGGGTCTGCTGTGTAAACTTCATCAGAACTTCCAACTGGTGAAAGGTTGGCTTGTTATATTACATATTAAAAATTATCAAAAAGTTGAAAGTGGTACGAAAGTCCAATGTAAATGACTGTTGCTGAAATATTAAGGCTGTAATCCTGTGCGCAGTTAGTTTGGAATAGCTCCATTGACTTTACAGTGGCACTTCCTCTGACTAAACACATGTAGCATTGGGGTCATAATTCACATAGAGTGTGCATGGAATCTGTGAGACTCTTTAGATGTATGCGTATATGTATATATGTTTCTTCAGCTCACTAGGTTCCAGATGGGTCATAAGAACACTGCCTTGTTGGTGGTGTAGCTACATTATTTAAACAAACTAATACATTAATCAAATAATTCAAGTGACACTTAAAATTTTGGCATAGCTGTGGAGGAGAATAGATGGATGGCTATAATCCCTGTTCTGTGCAAGTGGTGAGAACACATTTAAAAATGTCCAAGATGCACAGTAAAAATAAAGAAAGTACAGGAAATGAAGGATAGTATTCTTGCTCACAAAGGACAGGCCAGCAATTGGGGTGGTGGAGGTTAGATGAGTGCTGTAAAGAATGAGAGCCAGCATGGCATAGTGGTTAAAATGTTGGATTGGGATCACCCAAGTTCAAATCCCCGCTCTGCCATGGAAGCTTGCTGGGTGCGTTTGGGCTAGTCACACACCTTTAGCCTAACCTGCCTCACACAACTGTTGTGAGGTTAAAATGGCGGCAAGGAGAATGGCGTAAGCTGCTTTGGGTTCCCTTTGAGGAGAAAGGTGGGGTATAAATAAAGTAAATAAATGAAAAATTGTTCTCTGTTCAGATGCAGACCTCCAGTTGCCGTCTGGTTCCTGTTTAATGGGGGTGGTGGTAAATATTCACTCGGTACTTAAAAAGGTAAAGGTTTCCCTTGCGCGGAAGACAGTCGAATCTGACTCTAGGGCATGGTGCTCATCTCTGTTTCCAAGCTGGAGAGCCAGTGCTGTCCGAAGACATTTCCGTGGTCATGTGGCCGGCATGACTAGATGCCGAGGCACATGGAACGCTGTTACCATCCCACCGAAGCGGTACCTATTTATCTACTTGCACTTTCTTGCTTTCGAACTGCTAGGTTGGCAGGAGCTGGGACCAGTGACAGGAGCTCACTCCGTCATGCGGCACTCAGGTCTCGAACTGCCAAACTACCAACCTTCCAGTCTGCAGTTCAGTGTCTTAACCACTAAGTCACCACAGCCCTAAAAAGGTAAAGGTAAGATTTCCCTTGCTTGAAAGCCAGTCGAATCCGACTCTAGGGCGCAGTGCTTATCTTAGTTATGAGTAGATGTACAAAAGAAAATTGCAAGGACAGCAGATTTGAAACAGAGGGCTTTTTACCATTTTATTGTGAAGTGCTTCCTAATCATTTTTCTGCCAATCCTTGTGTTTCCTCAATTCCTTTGATTTACCCATTCCCCTTTCCAAATCCACCCCCCCCTTTAAATATTATCAGGTTGCCTTAATAATGTTTCGTGTTCATCGTGGAAGCGGTTGATATTTAACTCAGGGCGATTGTGCAGATTGTATCGTAGAATTCATTTTTCTGGTGCCAGTTGAGTGAAGTGTGGCATGATACAATCAGTATTGATAGTATATCTTCAAATCTACAAACAAGGCCTTAGTTGAAAACTCTTTGGGAATGGAACAGGAGGAATTGCTACAACCCCCCCCCCCAAAGTGCAGTGACTTTTGCTTTTTAATAAGTGTTTTTGTGGCTCTCGTGATGTGCCACTGGGTTTGCCTCTCAAACAAAGTGTTGATTGAAAGTAGGTTGGCTGGGAAGCAAGGGGCAGGGAGGGGGGAAACGTTACTGTCAGCCCTAAGGAAGTTCTTGCCTGCTATTAGTCAGTGTCGGGGTTTCCTCAGTTCTTGTGCCAGGGTTACCAATAGCAGCATTCCTGGTAGTTGGCCAATAGGTTTAGTAAATTGGTTGACTAAGCCACACAGATAAACTGATTGTACCTTTGTTTTTGTTTTTTTTTAAGCCTGCTTAAGTTATGAGTCTCTGCATCACTGAGTTAACCATTTGCTGTCCCATCCACTCATCCAAAATTGCAAACCTGGTTTGAAGACTCCTGAATTTGTAGAGTCATTCTTTATTGCAGTGTGGTATCAAATAGTAAAACTACACAGAGAAGCAATTCCGTAAAAAGGTTTTTAAAATACGAAAATGCTGTGGCTTGAGTTAAAGGGAAAAGATGGAGGGTTTCTTCCATATGGTGCGAACATTGCCACATGCTACATTTCTCAGTTTCTACTGAGGCTTCTGTGTAGATTCTGTGCCCCTGAATCAGGCACAGTAACGTCTCTTAGTTGGGAACTAGTTATTGCAAGTTTGTTAGTGTGTTATTCAAAATTCTCACTATCAGAATGCTTATGAATCCAGAAGTAAGGTATGTGTGTTGATTGTAATTTTAAAAGTTAATATTTTACTAAGTTGGAGAAATTGCTTATCTGCTGTAGCCTGTAAGTGGCTTTCATTGGAACAATGACATTTCATAAGGCAAGGAAGCACTAGGGATGATTTAAGGGCAGAAGAGGTGCCCTACTGGAGCAGATGCAGTGCAGTGGCCAGCCTCTTGCCCTGAAGGGCCAAGGCAAAGCCCAAGAGAGGCTAAGGCCTCACACTCAGATTACCTCCTTGCACTTGTATAAAGAGGTTCACTGCCTGTGGATGTGGAGTTTTCCTTTTTTCATTTGTATGCCACCCTTCCGTCTTCAAATCAGCTTATAAAAACAGCACATAAAAACAAACAAGGGGGATTGATAAAGGGTGTGCCAGCTGAAACGTAAAAGTCTTTACCTGCTGGTGGAAGACAATGATTGAGGGTGGTAGATGAGTCTCCCAAAGGGGCGACTTTGTAAATTTGGTGCCTTGACTGAGAGGACCCTTTCTCAGGTTGCCCCCCCTCCAGGGGCACCAAAAGCAGGACCCCAGAAGATTATTGTAATGGTCAGGATGGTTCATATGGAAGTCATAATGGCTAGTTGCCATTGATCGATCTGTCCTCCCTGAATTGCTTTGAATTCTCTGATTCCAATAATTGGATCACTGTTTTTCTCATTGGCTGCCTTGATGGACTTATTCTGAGAAACAGTTACCTCTGTGGTTACCTCCTGATTCTGGCCCAGAAATACTCCCCTTAATCTACTCTCACTGTACAAACTTAACAAAGTTACACTCTTCTCTAAGCAACTCGCTAGGCAATTTTTCTGTTTCAAGCTCTTCGTGTGCCCCTGGCTAGTTACGTGTTGGCAGGCAGGCCACTGAACATATTTTGTAGAGTCATTTTCCAGCCTTGTCAAGAAAGTGGATGTGTTGATAGGCCTGCTGGATTACTGAGAGAAGTAAAGATTTGCCGCCTCCCTGTCAGCAGCCGGGCAATCTACTCCATCACGGCTCCTCCAACTTCAGTGATATGGCTTCGGCAGTACAAGAGCATCCTGGAACATTTGCTGCATTTTTTGTTGCAGTCTGTGTTTGGCACAGGAGGCGTTGGGCAGGAACATTTCTTGAAAGGTTGGCAAGCCACCAAAAAACAGGACCTGTCTTGCAAGCAGCACAGCAGTGGGGAAGCCACAGGATATTGGGTATGCTGAATTTGTTGGCTGAGTGTTTTAGGGATTTTATTTTGAGCATGATAGCTAGCATCTGTGTGTGCACATACATGCATGTGAAATATATGTCCAACACAAAGAAGAGGCAATGGAGGAAGTGCTGGATATTTATGCTTTCGAGATGCATTTTTATTTGTGTGTGGTTTTAAAATAATTTTTATAAGCTTTTCTTTCAGATGCAAGACTTTTTAATGTCCCCCCCCCAATAATTTTATGAAGAACAATGTGTTAGCTCCAAGTTTTAGCGCAGATACAATTAGCCTTGTAAATAATTCACAAAAGCTTGTAGTGCGTAAAAGAATTTCACCAGCCCATCTGCCCACACACGTATTAGCTATTTTTGGTACATCAAAGGTTTAAAAGATGGGATCGACCCTCTTCCTGCTGATGAAAGCTTTCCTGGAAGCAACTCTTGCTTGCCACAAGCAGTCTGGTAGGTAGCTATTTATAAGCCTGATAATAACTTTTTTATTACAATGTGGGAACCTCTTTCCTTTTGGGGTTAGCTTAGGGATCCTTCAGATATTCTCAGGCCACTTCTGCACTGTCCTTTTTGTCACTCATTTGTCCCTATTGCTTCAGGGCGTTTCCCTCCCAATGTGTTTTGTGCTCTATGTAGTAGTCCCAAAAGAAGCAAAACACATGTGGAAAAAGGGGGAGGGACCCAAAGCAATAGGGACAAATGAGTGACAAAAAGGACAGTGCGGAAGTGACCTTAGTGTTGTAGTGGAATGGGAGCCTATAGTGCCTGCTCCCTCCCTGGGAAAAGGCTGGAGAGGAGATGTTTACCATCTTATTTTGAGCTTCTGACATCACTGGGCTGGTACTGGAAAGGCTGTAGGTGGCAAGGCTCCCAAGTCACTCAGGAAACCTTTGAAGTTACCTGGCTGCTGAATTATTTGGCCTGACTACTTTACTTGAGCCATCTGTTTGCGTTTCACTACCTTAAGCCTTTGCCGTGCTTCTTCCGGCACTTTCGTGTGAGATGCTGGACACTGAGGATCCTGTTACAGAGCAAGAAGTTGTATCAAGTGTGTTTGAGAACTCTTCCGGCATTATGGGTCTAAGAATCCCTAGATCATTTGTTGTTGTTCCTCTAAAAATACATGGCTGTGCATAACCATGCTTTGAAATGCATATCAGCATAATCTGAGAAGGCTGACACACAACCTGTATCCTAGCGGAGATGTACGTTCTCTGGACATGCTGCTGGATTTCTGCCACACGCACGTCTTTACAGGGAGAGAGATAAATGCAGGTTAATTTCCCTTGTTAACATTTTTGGTGCAGCTTTAGAAATAAGTGTGCTTGCCTTGGGATGCTGAGGGTGAGCTGGAGACTCTGTTCCCATTGGATGAAGGAGTAAAGGTACTGAAATGAATCCTCTTAAAGAAGAATTAAATCAGCCTTGCAGATAAATTCACAAAAGTTGCTAGTGCACATACATTTTTAGTAGGTTATCTTCTCACAAAAGCCTTTCTCTTCCAATTGTAGCACATCTACTTGAAATAAAACAAACCAACCAACTCTTTAATTTAACAAAAATTTCTTTGCCTGGTCTCCTGAAAGTGATTCTTACGACTAGGCAATTGGCTATTGACAAAACTACTCATTCACTTTATTATTTATATTTTCAGTACTATGCATACACTCCCCCCCCAATTGAAAAGGATTAGCAGCAGAAACAAAATAATCCAGTCTGCTCAGGTCAGAGAAAGCAATCATATTTCAAATAAAATGTTGCTGCTGAACTTGGAGAACCGCTTCCTTTCCTGCGGTCCCGTCCAACAATTGATCCTCTTACCAAGTTCTGTTTTCTGTGTGCCCCCAAGTGAGGCACGTGGCCACCAGACAAGGGGCTTTTTCAGTAGTGGCACATCGGAGTGCTTCCGCTCCGAAAAGGTTCACCTGCACCTAACTTACTGTCTTTAAAATACCAGGCCAAAATATTTCTTTTCTCCAGGATCGAGAACTATCTGTCTGTAAAACCAAACTGGAAGTTCAGATGTGTGGTTTGTTTAGGTATTTATACCCTGCTTTTCTACACAGTGAGGACCAAAGCTACGTACAGCTTTGTTCTCCTTCTCCTCCATTTTATCCTTGCAACAATAACCCTGTGAGGTAAGTTAGACTGAGAGAGAAACTGGCCCAAGGTCACCCAGTGAGCCTCTGTGGCAGAGTGTGGATTCAAACCTGGGTCTTCCACAGATTACTTCTTGGTCTGTAAGCCCTACTGAGTAGACTTCAGTACAATTCTGAGTAGATCCCTACTCTGGCTCCCTAACCACTACATCCCAGTGGCTCTTCCGGGGCAACTCTCTTTCAAACACAGTTAAGAAATAGGAGGTAAAATGGGAGATCACAGTGCTTCTTTCTTAAGAGGAAATTTTACCTGTCCCTGTTATTAGCATTACCATTAGTGCTTACTTATTCATTCGTTGCAGTTAAAACAGGAGAGGGGAGGAAGCAAGTATTTTCAAGTGTTTCAAACTAGGTACTGGTAACTTAAACTGTGGCTAAAGAGGAACCAACATTACATCAGCTGTGACCCTGATCAGAGGTCAGTATCGTTACTTTGGTCAGAAGTCTTAATTCATAGAATCATAGAATGTTAGAGTTGGAAGGGACCTTGCTGGTCATCTAGTCCAACCCCTTGCACTTTGCAGGAGCATAGCCAAAAGGTGGCCCTACAACATACTTGAAAGATGGTCGTCCCGCCTCTGCTTGAAAATGTCCAGCGAAGGAGCATCCACTACCTCCCAAGGCAGTCTGTTCCACTGTTCAACCACTCTTACAGTTAGGAAGTTTCTCCTGATACTTAGCCGGTAACGACTCCCTTGTAATTTCCACCCATTAGATCTAGTCTTGCAATCCAGAGCAAGAGAGAATAGATCTGCTCCAGCTTCTACATGACAGCCCTTCAAGTACTTGAAGACTGCAATCATGTCCCCTCTAAGCCTTCTCTTTCCCAGGCTAAACATATCCAACTCTTTCAGCCTTTCCTCATAAGACTTGGATTCCAACCCTCTCATCCTGGTTGCCCTCTTCCTGACACGCTCAAGCTTGTCAACACCCTTCCTAAAATGTGGTGCCCAAAACTGGACACAGTACTCCAGGTGAGGCCTGACCATAGCAGAATAGAGTGGAACTACCACCTCCCGCGATCTGGACACAATGCTTCTGTTAATGCATCCTAAGATTGCATTAGCTTTCTTCACAGTCACATTGCACTGCAGGCTTGTGTTTAGCTTGTGATCAACCAGAACACCTATTGCAGCTGTCCTTTGCGTACTAACTGGTGGAGCGCTGTGTCCGAACTATTTTGGTCTGCCTATGAAAAATGTTTTGACAATGAAGCCCTTCTACACTTGGACAGTTGTTCTTTTTGGCCCAAGTGCCAAAACCCCTGCAATGTCTACCTGTGAGGGTGATGGTATTAGCAGCGAACAAAAGCCTTGGGCAGGGGGGACAAAGATTAGAGTTGTACTTGGCCGAGTATACTGGGAGCAAGCTGAGCCCCATTGGCACTGCCAACACTTCAGGGGCTTGTGTCAGTCCCCTAGCAGACAATCGGCAGTTTGCCAAGCAAAATGGTCTGGCATGCCACAGTCCAGCATGTGTGCCCAGGGTTTCCTACCCCTCCATGCAAATAGATAAATAAACAAATGCTGTGAAATATATGCGTGATTCTGCAATTGGGGTTTCCCCCCATCTTAAATAAATTATTAAGGTCCTTTATAAGTTTTCTTGTCTTGAAAGGAAAAGCAAAATGTAACACACACACACACCCATTTGGCTGTATTGGACTCTGTCTGCTTTTTGGTTGTTACCGTTTTAAGCAAACTGGTATGAATGCTTCTAGTGTGAATAGTAACTTTTATATGTACACCTTCAGCATGCTGTGTTTTTACTGCAAATATTTATTTTTAGAAGGTGTTATGCTTTGGAGGAAAAGAGCTCCTCAGTCAACTGCTTTGTTTTCATTCAGGGTTATATTTACATTATTTTCAAGAAATCTATTTTTTTTTCGTGTTCTCTGTGCTTTCCTTTATAGATTGTGGGGACTTGCTTGTTGAAAGTTGTTCAGCATATTCTGGGGTTTTATTCCGGAGTCTGAAGAGCACAATAATCTTCCTGTAACTTGAACTCTGACTTTTATGCCTGCAAACTTTAATGGACAGATTAAGTAACTAAAGCTTCAGTTGATTATTTGGAGCCAAACGTGTTCGATGTTTTTTAAACATGTGCCTTTTATTTTATCATTCTTCCATTTATTATTATTTTGCAGAGGTCCTCCCAAGAAATGCTTTTATTTGTCCCTTCACAATTCCTCTGACTATCCCACTTTTGTTGAATAATCTTCCAGAAATTGTTCTTAAACCCTGTTCTTTAATTGTGCTTCTGTAAAATGACTTTCTAAGGACTTTTCACTAATTGGTGGTAGTCTGCTGGTTTGTTGAGGAGACGTTTGTCTTTGTAGTTAAGGCACATAGAGGTCTGCTCAAAAGTAGGCACCTCGATTTGGTAGGTTTGGGAGGGTGTAACTCTGCTTAGGATGGCACTGTAAGTTTGTATTTCTAGGCAATTTTTCCTGGTCTTTTAAACTATTGCATTTTTTGTACTGGAATGGCTGTGTGTTGGAAGCCACATTGGGCTGAAATCAGGCTTTGGGTTGGATCCAAACTAAAATTTCCACTAACAGAGTTAGTTGGGCTCCCCTGAAGCCCAGTAATCTTACCAAGATGCTGCTCCTGGGGGGGGAGGGGCTCTAAAGAATGACACAAGGGGCAAATTGGGGCTTTGCAGGAGGAAGGTGGAATTGGTGGAAATTATGCTTCTCTTTCCATTAGCGGAAAATTCAGTCTGGATCCAACTGATTATGTGCTCATATCTGCAGAATCTGGAAAGATAGTCTGGGTTGGCTCCATTTTACAGATTCGGCTATCTGCTGTGATACCAGCCCTTGGCTATTGGATATAGCAGTAAACTGAATGGCTATAGTAAGATGATGTTGGCAAACACTTGCTGGTGGGGAGAAATTAAATGGATGCATGAAGCAAGAGCATCTGGAAGGAAGGCTAAATGGCTGAATGGCTACAGTAAGACAGTGACATTGGCAACCATTTGCTGGTGGGGAGAAATTTAATGGATGCATGAAGCAAGAGCATCTGGAAGGAAGGCTAAATGGTTGAATGGCTACAGTAAGACAGTGACATTGGCAACCATTTGCTGGTGGGGAGAAATTTAATGGATGCATGAAGCAAGAGCATTTGGAAGGAAGGCTAAATCTTCTTTCTGATGATTCCACTCACTCACTCACCAGTTTGGTGCAGTGGTTAAGTGTGCGGACTCTAATCTGGGAGAACCGGGTTTGATTCCCCACTCCTCCACTCACAGCTACTGGATGACCTTGGGACAGGCATAGTTCTGTCAGAGGTGTTCTTGAAAAGAGCAGGTTCTGTCAGAGCTCTCTCAGCCCCACCTACCTCACAGGGTGTCTGTTGTGGGGAAGGGAAGGGAAAGGAGTTTGTAAGCCGCTCTGAGACTCCAAGTGAAGGGTGGGGTATAAATCCAATCTCCTCCTCTTCTTCTAACAGTCAAATCTGCCTCTTTATCTAGGGTTATCAGCTGTTCATGTTAGAAAGGGATGGAATATTGGAGAACTGAATTTTTAACATAGGGATAGGTGGAAGAAGGCCTTCCAATGTGGTAGTTTTTGTTGCAAATTTTATTTTGTGCTTTCCTACATATTTTGAGTTTTGGTAATATGCAAATTTATATAAACTTAGCCGGTCAACTAAAATTCTTTAATTATTGAATAGCTGTTTTCATATACTGTTGTCCTGGGCCTAAAACTGGTATAGGAAAATGAGTTCCCAAACATACTGATGCTGAAATTAAGTGTTACAGAGATTGGATGGCTGCTGCCAAAAACAGCAGCTGTGACTCATCTTCTCTCCCCCGCCCATTCCCTGTTGGTTTAGTAAACCAAAAAAGCATGATGTGACATCGTCATGGTCTGAATTTCCTAGCCTCTGCTTTAATTTCATTGGCTGCTGATTGCAGCGATGGGGAAGTTCACAATGTGATGACATTACTTTATGAGACACTAGGGAGCAAAGCCCGTTGTGGTGGAAGACAACGGGCCCTAGAAAGGAAGAGAGGGAGGTGGAAGGGAGAGAGGGTTGGAGAAAGGAAGGAAGGAAGGAAGAGGGGGAAGAGTGAAAGAAAGGAGAGAGGAAGAAAGGAAACGGGGAAAAGGAAGGGAAGAGGGGCAGAAAAGGGCTTCTCTGGGCCCAGAGAAGGTCTTTTCAGTCCCCCACACACCATCCCCTGGGCCTTCTATGGGGGCAGTAGGCAGTGTGTGGGGGAAAAGGGCTTCTCTGGGCCTACTGCCCCCCATAGAAGGCCCAGAGGATGGTGTGTGGGGCACAGAAAATGGCTTCTCTGGGCCTACTACCCCCATAGAAGGCCCAGGGGATGGCGTGGGGGGGACGGAAAAGGGCTTCTCTGGGCCTACTGTCCCCATAGAAGGCCCAGGGGATGGTGTGTGGGGGACGGAAAAGGGCTTCTCTGGGCCTACTGCCCCCATAGAAGGCCCAGGGGATGGCATGTGGGGGACGGAAAAGGGCTTCTCTGGGCCTACTGCCCCCATTGAAGGCCCAGGGGATGGCGTGTGGGGGACGGACAAGGCCTTCTCTGGGCCTGGTGCCCCCATAGAAGGCTCAGGGGATGGCGTGTGGGGGGCGGAAAAGGCCTTCTCTGGGCCTGGTGCCCCCATAGAAGGCTCAGGGGATGGCGTGTGGGGGGCGGAAAAGGCCTTCTCTGGACCTAGTGCTCCCATAGAAGGCCCAGGGGATGGCGTGTGGGGGACGGAAAAGGGCTTCTTTGGGTCTAGTGCCCCATAGAAGGCCCAGGGGATGGCGTGTGGGGGACGGAAAAGGGCTTCTTTGGGTCTAGTGCCCCATAGAAGGCCCAGGGGATGGCGTGTGGGGGACGGACAAGGCCTTCTCTGGGCCTGGTGCCCCCATAGAAGGCTCAGGGGATGGCGTGTGGGGGCGGAAAAGGCCTTCTCTGGGCCTGGTGCCCCCATAGAAGGCTCAGGGGATGGCGTGTGGGGGCGGAAAAGGCCTTCTCTGGGCCTGGTGCCCCCATAGAAGGCTCAGGGGATGGCGTGTGGGGGCGGAAAAGGCCTTCTCTGGGCCTGGTGCCCCCATAGAAGGCTCAGGGGATGGCGTGTGGGGGCGGAAAAGGCCTTCTCTGGGCCTGGTGCCCCCATAGAAGGCTCAGGGGATGGCGTGTGGGGGCGGAAAAGGCCTTCTCTGGACCTAGTGCTCCCATAGAAGGCCCAGGGGATGGCGTGTGGGGGACGGAAAAGGGCTTCCCTGGGCCTAGTGCCCCATAGAAGGCCCAGGGATGGCGTGTGGGGGACGGAAAAGGGCTTCTTTGGGTCTAGTGCCCCATAGAAGGCCCAGGGGATGGCGTGTGGGGGACGGACAAGGCCTTCTCTGGGCCTGGTGCCCCCATAGAAGGCTCAGGGGATGGCGTGTGGGGGGCGGAAAAGGCCTTCTCTGGGCCTGGTGCCCCCATAGAAGGCTCAGGGGATGGCGTGTGGGGGGCGGAAAAGGCCTTCTCTGGGCCTGGTGCCCCCATAGAAGTCTCAGGGGATGGCGTATGGGGGAAGGGAAAGGCCTTCTCTGGGCCTGGTGCCCCCATAGAAGGCTCAGGGGATGGCGTGTGGGGGCGGAAAAGGCCTTCTCTGGACCTAGTGCTCCCATAGAAGGCCCAGGGGATGGCGTGTGGGGGACGGAAAAGGCCTTCCCTGGGCCTAGTGCCCCATAGAAGGCCCAGGGGATGGCGTGTGGGGGACGGAAAAGGGCTTCGAGCCTCTCCCTCAAACCCCCTCCCCTCCAGCCCCTAGAATATACCCTATGTTTTCACCATTGACTTCAATGGCCCATAGGGTATAATGGAGCTGAAATTGACATTCGGCTGCCTGAAAGACTCTCCGGGACGACGGCTGGGGGCGGGGCTTGGCTCCTGAGCTCCCCCCCGAAAAGACCCCTGTATATATATATATATATATATATATAAAAAACTCAGGCATGGAGGAAATGACATGTCGCTCATTTGGAAAGCAAAGGAAGACAGTGGTCCTTAATTAATTTGCTTGTATTATTACTTAGTATAGTCCCATTAATGTGTGTGGTGCTTTACAGAATAATAAACCAATGGGCAGGATGTTAACCTCAGGAGTTTACATCTGAAATCCGATGTAGGGGGACAGCAGCTGAAGGAGGGGAGGCAGAAGGTGGTAAAAGGTACAGAGGAAAGAATATGCAGTCAGTTCTAGCATGTGTGAGGTTTAAAGACCAAGTAAGGCAAAAGACTTCTCAGATAAGGTCTGTTTAAAGCAGATATTGTGTGGGAGAGTTTGAGATGTAAGGAGCAGCAAGAAAGAAAGGCTGGAGGTCTTTGTGGGGTGAGGAGGCATTCGGGTGGCTGAGGTTGTTTGGGTGAAGGTGACGAGCAAGGCTATGTTGGGATACGAGGGGTGGAAATACAAATAAGAAGAGTTGGTTTTTATACCCTGCTTTTCTGTACCGTAAGGAGTCTCAAAGAGGCTTTCAATCACGGTCTTGACCCCTCCCCACAACAGGCACCATGTGAGGTAGGTGGGGCTGAGAGAGTTGCAAGGGAACTGCGACTGGCCCAAGGTCACCCAGCATGCTTCATGTGGAGGATTGGGGAATCAAACCTTGTTTTCTGGAGTAGACTCTTACTCTTAACCACTACACTATGCTGGCTCTCTAAATGGGGGGGGGGCACGGAGGGTTTTGAAGGTAACGGCAACTGGGACTAGACAGGAAACCACTGTAGGAATTTAAGGAGGAGGGTGGCATAGTTTAGCTATAGTGAGAGAGATTTTGGTGTCAAAATTGGGAATCAAGCTGAGGCTGCCAAGTGTGAAAACAGGAGAGAGAGGAGAATGTTACAGTAAAGGCATGAGACGACCCGGGCAATGAATCTTGAGTTCCACCAAATAGGTAGAGAGGAAGGGTCATCATTCTACTACATTGCAGAGAGCAAGGCAACAGAACTTGAGAGCTGATGAAAAAGGAGAATCGTACATAAAACCAAGAGTATTTTTCTTTGGGTGGGGGATGATCAACAAGCTGCCTGGAAAGACGTTAAAGGCCAGGCGCTTGAGAAGGCAAACAGCATTTCAACATAACATAACTGAATGTGATTAGCAAGCATTTTAATTTTGCCCTGGAGTGCAGTATGGAAATTTATAGTATCATCAACACCTTTGTGCGTGTCCAGGCATTCTTGAAATTTGAATTTAGGAAGAGGTTTACATTTCTAAAACTGACACACGCTCATACACAAAATTGGGTGTTTCTTAACCCTTTTCTTGAAGACTCTTCTGCTCCAGAAGGAAAACACAGACCATCTCCAGTCTTTTGGGGCTGCTTCTGAACCTTCACTGTGACCAGCAGCTGTATTGGCTTTCTCTATTTACTTACCTTTCTAGTGCACTTTTATTCTGCCCTTTCTTCAGTGAGCTTAAGGCAACATAGGTGGTTCTCGAGAGAGCTCTCTCAGCCCCACCTACCTCACAGGGTGTGTGTTGTGGGGATGGGAAGGGAAAGGGATTATAAGCCACTCTGAGACTCCTATGGGTAGTGAAGGGCAGGGTAGTAATCCAATCACCTCCTCCTCCAAGCCAGTGTGGTGGAGTGGGTAGAATGTTGGGTTCGGATCTGCAAGACCCAGGGCCAAACCCCCAGTTTGCGCCAAGCCTGCTGGATGATCTTGGGCCCATCACTCTTGCTCAAACTGTCCCGCCTCATAGTGCAGTCAGAATAAAATGGAGGAATGGATGATGATGATGATGTATACCATCCTGAACTCCTTGGAGGAAGTATGGGGTAAAAATATGCTTAATAAATAGCAGAAGGCAGGATTTGAACCTTACTGGCTTCTTCCTGCTTTCAACTGGGTGGATGCCATTGTAAGAGGCAAAGGATGTGGAGCCCAGTCCAGTTCAGATGTCACCCCAGGCATATGATGGTTCTTTTCCCATTTTAGATCTGACACTGTACCACAAATTACTGATTCATCATTCAGCGTCAGTAATGCATCTTTTTCTCATTCTATCTTATGGGGAGCCGGTTTAAAAGTACGAAAGGTTAAGCAGAGGTTAATTTATTTATTATTTTCCATTTATACCCTGCCTTGCCGAGAGTCGGCTCAAGGCGGATAACAACATTCAATCAATAAAACAACAACAGGATAAAGTACACTGAAATATAAATAAACATCCTACCTATCATCCTAAAAACTGACAGTACTAGACAAACTGCACAAACTGATGGTGGCATCAGTTTACATTCCCCTCACCAGTGGCAATATCCATATGGTATTCATGAGGCCATAGTGTATTTCGATGGTACATTTGATCAGTGGCAGCTCCTAATCGAAGGCCTGGTGGAAGATCTCCGTTTTACAGGCCCTGCGGAACTGCAGAAGGTCCTGCAGGGCCCTGTTGTTCTCCGGGAGCTCATTCCACCAGTATGGAGCCACCACTGAAAAGGCCCTGGCTCTGGTAGCAGCCAACCTGGCCTCTCTCGGGCTAGGAAGAGCCAAGCGACTCTGGGTCCCTGACCTCAGTGCTCTCTGGGGCACATATGGGGAAAGGCAGTCCCTCAGGTAGGCAGGCCCCTGACCATATAGGTTAAAGGTCAAAATCAGCACCTTGAAATGGATCCGGTAAGCTATTGGCAGCCAGTGCAGTGCCTTCAGTACAGGCTGGATGTGGTCTTGTACGGAGAGACCCATCAACAGCCTGGCCACCGCATTCTGCACTAGCTGCAGCTTCCGGATCTGAGCCATGGGCAGCCCCATGTAGAGAGCGTTGCAGTAGTCCAATCTCGAGGTGACCATAGCATGAATCACTGCAGCCAGGTCATTGCATTCGAGGAAGGGAACCAGCTGCCTGATCAGCCGCAGATGGAAAAAGGCCGCCTTGGCAGTGGCTGCTATCTGGGCCTCCATTGTTAAGGAGGCATCCAGGAGCACTCCCAAACTCCTAACCCTTGACGCAGGCACCAATGGCCCCCCATCGGAGGTCAGGAGTGGGATCCCTACCCCCGATCCACTCCGACTCAGGCACAGGACCTCCATCTTCATTGGATTCAATTTCATTCGACTCAGCCTAAGCCAACCCACCAATTCGGCTGGGTCCAAGGATGGTTTTTTCAAGAGGGGGCGGACCATCGCTTCCTTGCGTGCCCTCGGCCTTCCTTTGCCAACTCCTCATCTTTAAGCCTTCAAACGTGCTAAATCCCCAGAATATTAGGTACTTGAAAAGCATTTTTAGACAATTTTGACACATCAGTGTCTCACCTTCAGGCTTGTAAGCAACGCTCACCTGTGATGAACAGGAATTGCCTCTTGATGACCTGACAAAGAAGTATCTGTAAATGTAGAGGCTATTTATCTTTTTGGCTATCAGTATGACTAATAGAGGTTCATTTAGGAAGGTGGCAAGTAAGATTTCTGTGCAAGAAAATGTTCTAAAACTGTATTGTTTTCAAATTTGGTGAGGTCTGGATCACTTAATATTTAATTTAATTTTCCGTTTTGTGTTTCATGCATTTATCTTAGGTGCCCCACAGTTCAGAATATCACTGGTTTTAGGCTTAAGTTTTATGTTTAGTTAACACATAATACATACCAAAATCATCTAACCTAATCCTAAAAGTTACATTTTTAATAAACAACTGTTGCAGCAGAGGATAAACCCAATCAGTTACTTACATTATTTGTGCAATTATGAAAAGCTTCATTTGAGTATTGTGCAGATTGAAATTTGTTTTCTCTGTTGGTTTTCCAACCAGTCCTATGTGAACTTGAGTCATCTAACTGTGCTGAAATTCATTAGAGCTTCAATTGAAAGTTGGGGAATTGGCCTGTTGGTTGGGGTCTTCTCCTTCCTTTGCTGGATAATCTCTGTGACCAAAGACCATTTGCTCTGATTATAAGGAGAAGGTTGCTGTCACGAACACTTAGAGTGACTCTGGAAATCTTTCGAATATTAATACTGCATTCAAGTGTCCTGGTCATGGTTAGGAGGACTGGACTCCAGATTTTTGAATATTTTTACAGCTTTGTGTGAAACAAGCTATATGGGTTGCCCTTAGACTTGATCTATGTCTAAAATTCACATTGGTAGAAAAGAGCAAGACTCCAGTAGCAGACTAACAAAACTTGTGGCAAGGTATGAGATTTCACGAGTCACTGCTCACTTCTTCAGATACCTTAGAATACGTATATATTTTGCATTGAGCTTGTATTATGAAACTGGTAATTTAGTGTGGTGCTTTTGTTTTGCTTTTATGATGTGGTTGTGTTTATGGATTAGAGTATTATTAGCCACCTGAACTATTGTTAGCTGGTGTAGGCGTAACAGCACTGTTCTGTCACCCACAATTAAAAGATGGGGAGTTGGCAAAGGAAGGCATATTTCCTCTTTACCAGTCCACTCTAGAGTGAGAGGGCTCCTGTGCAGTGTACTGCTTAGAGCAGAGGTTCCCAAACTTATTTTGCGTACCGCCCCCTTTTCAGGAAAAAAAATTACTCAGTGCCCCCCTGGAAAATCTACCTTCAAGAAGTGGACAAAAAGATGCAGTTTGTGGATCTGCACCTGGATTGTTCTGGCTCACCTGGATCATTCCAGCGCCCCTGAAGGGGCGGTATTACTCACTTTGGGAACCAGTGGCTTAGAGTGTTGGACTAGGAACTGGGAGCCCCTGGTTCCATTCCCCACTTCACCATGGAAGCTTGCTGGATGACCTTGAGCCAGTCATTGTCTCTCTTAGCCTAACCTACCTCACAGGGTGGTTTTTGAGGCTAAAATGAAGGGGAGAATGCTGTTGTAAGCAGCTTTGGATCCCCAGGAGAAGAGCAGGGTGTAAATATCTAAATAAATAAACCACACATTCCAGTTTCCAATTTGGGTTTATGGACAGGCTGTTCTTCATTATGTTCTAAGCTGCTTTGAGTCCTGGTCAGGGAGAAAAGATGGCTATAAATATCTAAATAGATAAATACAGGAATTCCACATGGTTAAATGTATGCGATGTTTGTCGATCTGGCATTGGTCTTTGATTCAATTGATAGAGACAGACTTTGGGCTAGGCTATTGAAGACCAACATCGATAAGAGGTTGCTGTATTTACTGAGAGAACTCCACCAAGATACCCAAGATAAGAGTAGGCACCTCTGGCTCTTTAACCAGAGAAATTCCTACAGGAAAGGGAGTAAAGCAGGGCTGAGTACTAGCTCCTACATTTTTTAACTTATATATAAATGACATTGTCCCCAACTAAGCAGTCCAGACTTTGTACCACCTAAGTTGGGTGAACAAAAAATATCATTACTGCTTTATGCAGCTGAGATGGCTGAAACTAAACCCAGCGAAGACGGAGGTCCTGTGCCTGAGTCGGAGTGGTCTGGGGACGGGGATCCCTCTCCCTACCTTCGATGGGACACCTCTGGTGCCTCCGTTGGAGGTTAGGAGTTTGGGTGTACTTCTGGATTCCTCCCTAACTATGGAGTCCCAGGTGGCAGCCACTGCTGGCTCAGCCTTTTACCATCTTCGGCTGATTCGGCAGTTGGTCCCCTTCCTTGACCGTGACAACCTGGCTACAGTGATCCATGTGACGGTCACCTCAAGATTAGACTACTGTAACACTCTCTACATGGGGCTGCCTTTGTCACAAGTTTGGAAGCTGCAGTTAGTGCAGAATGTTGCAGCCAGGCTTCTGATGGGTCTCCCTAGATGGGAGCACATCCGACCTGTGCTGAAAGTGCTGCACTGGCTGCCAATAGCTTTCCGAATTCATTTCAAAGTGCTTTAAAGCCCTATATGGTCAGGGTCCGACATAGCTGAGGGACCGCCTCTCCCCATACATACCCCAGAGAGCACTACGGTTGGGGCTCAACACCGATTAGTGGTCCCAGGGAGGCCAGGCTTGTTGCAACCAGGGCCAGAGCCTTTTCAGTGGCGGCTCCTACCTGGTGGAATGAGCTCCCGGAGAAGATCAGGGCCCTGCGGAACTGTGAGAGTTCCACAGGGCCTGCAAGACAGAGCTCTTCCACCAGGCTTTTAATTAGGAGCTGCCACCACCACCAACTACCTCGCGGGAACAATGGGGTGATTGGGATGGCCCATTACAAAGATCGTGCCACGGTGTTCCGGTGGATTGGTTCTGTTGAAATGGACTTGGGCAATATCTACAGGCCACCATCTTGATATGATTGTATGTTTACCATCTTTGAGTACTTTATTCTGATAATTGTGTGTTTTATATGTTTTTAATGTTTTATATCCGGCACTTGGTGCCCTTGTTTGTAAGCCCTGAGCCTGCTTGTGGGGAGGGCGGGGTAAAAATGAAATAATAAATAAATAAATAAACATGGTTCTATTCTCTCTAACAAGAATTGGTCTAAAGAGAATCTTAGATAGTTTGAGTGATTATTGTAAGGCGGAGAGGTTAGCAATTACTCCAAAACCAAGGTGGTGGTATTCTGTAAAAGACCCAAAAAACATGTATGCAATATCCAAGGTGTCCCAATAGAACAATGGTAAGATCTATAAATACTTGGGTGTAACATTTAACAAAACATTGAATTGTAATGCCCATGTATCCTCCATCAAATCAACAGCAAATAAGTTACTGGGAGTAATTTTGAGATTTTATTGAACTAAAGGGTCCAGCTGTTAAGCTCTTTATCACCAAAGTAGTATCTCATCTGTTGTACAGAATAGAACTTTGGGGTTGGAAAGAGCAAATAGACCAGCCTGGAGATAGTGCAAAATCTTTTCCTGAGGCAGCTATTGGTGCTGCCCAAGAGTTCACCTGCGGCATTAATGAGGACAGAAACAGGTATTCTATCACTAAGGGCCCAAGCGCATTTAGTGATCTTGAAATCAATGCCGAAATTTCAACGTCTTCCAAACAAAACATTTAGCAAAATCAGCTACTTAAATTTACTAAGTAATGATAAAACTCGCATCGAATTTTATAATAACATCATCTCATGGTACTCTGTGCTTGACGACTTATACAGATCTTTTGTAAATAACTGGGGCTTGTGCCAATGGGTATTTAATGAGGATGCTCTTTTAGACAAAAGGTTAATACTCCAGTCAAAATCTGCATGATGGTATCATAGGATTAAAGAAAAACACTTAAGAACCTCCTATTTGTCAGACATTGCAGTCCACAGTGTAAGAGCGGCATTTACCGCCCTTCGTTTTCAATCGATGCCTACTGAAGTGCTGCTTGGAAGGTATACCAACAAACCACAGGAACAATGTGTATGTCTTTGCGGTACCGCAGTGGAAGATCTATTTCATTACATTATGGTTTGTTCTTTATATTCAGACCTAAGAAGCAGATTCCTATCTGGAATTTTAAGCCAACTTTGCAGTTTACCTGACAATGAAAAGTTGGTTTTCCTCTTGTTGGATATGTATCCCCTGCTTACTCGCAAGGTAGCACTTTTTGCACTTGCAGCCAGAAAAGTTAGATCCAAGGCTGTTTCCAGTATTGTCTAACATAGCGCTACAAAACTGATAGCATAGCTTTTATGATTTTAAAACTTTGATTGTTTTATTTGTTGAAATGTTATACAGTCTTATTCTGAAGGCTTTGTTTTTAAAACAGTAGTTTTGAACCCTAAATTTATATTGTGTATTTATATTTTATATTGTAACGGCCAAAAGCCATATACCATAAACTTACTTACAGCTCCTACTTCCATGGTTAAGGAATATGTTGGTATTATTTTTACCCATGGTTGATGTTAACTAGAATACTGGATTAACTCTTAACTAGAGTACTCCTTAATAGGATTTAACAAATTAAGAACTTTGGTTAAGTGGGAAAGCTGCTTAGCATTAATTGTAATTAAGACAGGAGCTACAGGAGCTAGAAGAGCAGTTTTCTTTTGGCAGGGCAGTCTTAAACAGAGGTACACCCTTCTAATTCTGTTGAAGTCAATGGGCTTAGAAGGGTGTAACTCCATTTAAGGTGGCACAATTATTTGACCATAGGTTTACAGTATTGCAGACTGTTGAAACAGAGGATATATTTTATTACTGCCTTATTCTGGAGCACAAGGAGTTCGTGACTGGAGCTTGATGAGGGCTTTCATGGTAATGGCCTGGAGAATCCAGCCCTGTATCTTCCTGTGGAGGTAAAAGTGATTTCAAATAATGAAAAGAGGGAGTAGATTTTCTTTCTGGCTTCCTTGTGAGCTTGCTGTATATTAAGAGTGCACTAGCCTCTGTAAATTCCCATAACATTTATTTTTGGGTGGAGGGGAGCTTGCCCAAAATGTATATCACAATCTCCCTGGGAAAATGTTGTGCAGGTTGGGTGTGCTTAAATAATACCAGCAGAAGTATGAGACAAATGGAAAGCATTCCTACATACATCTTTTTAGAAAAAAATCTCTGGAAACTTTTAAAAATAAATACTCCCAGAAGTTCCCTCTAGCGCGTTATGTCTTGCTTCATATCTCCTTTCAGAAAGTCTGCCCAGACTTCGTTATAGCTTTGATTCATTTATAAATCACATCACTCACAATGTCTCTTTCTGTCCCCGAGTATAAGCATCTGATAACTGCTTTGTGCTCAGCCATCCTGCCTTATTATACTTTCCTTTCTGCACACCTTGGTGCTTGTAGAAATGCGAGTCTTAAGATCTGAAGCCACTTTTTCCTAAACATACAGAAACAAATGCAAGGAAGAAAGACTATATTAAGATGTACTCCCACCTTAAGTGACTTTCCTACTGATCCTCTCTCCAGTTGTACGAACATGGGATGTGAAATGGCGACTCATGACTTGTCTGTTCTAAGTACTCCCAAATGTTATAGGAAGCATTCACAATGACAGGCTGCCTTTATTATGACATGCTATCAAGTTTATCTGTGGCAAATACAATGCCTAAGCCGTATGTCCCACGGGTTACATTGTGGGACATTGTTTGCCTTTTCTCAGTTGTGAGCTAAAATCTTGAACAATTTTTTTTAGACTTTGTATCTTTAGGGAATGTTTCCCCTGTTCCAGGGGTCCCCGGCCTTTTCTAGACTGCTGACATCTTTTAGATTCTGTCTTAGGGTGGTGGGCATAACCACAAAATGGCTGTTACAGGAGGCGGAGCCAGCCACAAAATGTCAGGGAGTTAGGTTATGCATAACTCTAATAGTAACTCTTAAACATTTCAGGCAGATGCTCTGTTTAACAGGATGCCTTAAAATGAACATATTGCTTTAATACACTTTCTTACACGCACACTACATATCAGAAGCTCTGTTGCGCAGAAGCCCCACCCACTTTTAAAAACACTTGGTGGGCACCAGGCCTGATACTATAGGATCTTCTTGTATTGGTGAAGGAAAATTTATTTCACAAAACATGTAGAAATTTAAGCCAGTTCATAACTTCCTTATATTTGGGGTTTTGATTATATCGTAAAATATGCTTACTGTACAGTATTTGAGCTTATAATAAGCATTATGTATTGGTTGCTAAGAGACCAGGTACAGTGTTTAGTTTAAATCCCTATCCAAAAGCATTTATTACAAAACTGAAAACATCTTTTCCCAAGAACCTAGAGAAGACCTCTCATTGTTGGTGGTAGAAGTTCATAGGTACAGGTGTGTGTGTGTGTATCTCTCCTTATAATAATTATCTTTTGGTTTCGTAAGATTCCATGCGCTCCCATTGGCTGTAAAATGCCCTCCCTCAACCATTGGCCCATCAGCCGCCACTCAAGAGTACTCGCGTGCCATTGGCCGGGTGCTGGGTCTGCTCCTCTTCCCCACCCACTCCCCCTTCAGACAGATTTGCATGTCAAATTTACTGGCAGACCAGCTCTCTCTCCTGAGGAAGACAGTTCTGTTGACTCCTGTGAGGGACTGTCCCCTCAGTGGCTGTTGGTAGGCAGCCAAGCTTGGTTCTGTAAATAAAAAAACAAAGGACTTTCAGCATAACCCCCTCCCCCGCCTATAACCCCCTCCCCAATGGCCACTTTCCTGTCAGAATAAATGGAAAAAGGCTTTCTCCTGCTTAGCTTCAGCATGGCTGGCTGGCTAACGAGGTGGGCCAGCAACCATCAAACCATTTTCTACAACTCCCCGCTGTGCAGCTGACTTTCCCCTAGGGTTGCCAATCTCCAGGTGGGACCTGGAGATCTCTCACTGTTACAATTGACCTCCAGATGACAGAGATCAGTTCCCTGGGAGAAAATGGTTGCTTTGGAGGGTAGACTCTATGGCATTATACCCTGCTGAGTCCTTCCACACACAACCCAAATGCTGCCCTCCACAGGATCCACCCCCAAATCTCCAGGTATTTCCCTAATCAGAGTTGGCACCTGTACTTTCTCCTCTGTCAGTAAAAGGCCCTTTCCACACCTATGTTGGCCTTTGGGAGAAAACTCATTGGGCCCAGTCCTGATCAGGTTGCCAACTCCAGGTGGGCAATTCCTGGAGATTTGAGGGATGGAGCCTGGAGAGGGTGAGGTTTGAGGAGGGGTGGCACCTCAGACAGGTACGATGCCATAGACGCCACCCTCCAATCCAGCCATTCCCTGATGGGGAACCATTGTTGCCAATCTCCAGGTGGGGGCTGGAGATCACTCAAAATTACAACTGCTGTCTAGGAGGGATGGGGGAGGAGATGGAAAACTAAAGGTAGGTTGATAGTTGGCTGGAAGGGAAATAGGGTTGTCAACTCCAGTTTGGGAAATTCTTGGAGATTTGAGGGGTCAAACCTGGAGAGGGTGAGTGTTGAGGAAGGGTGGGACCTCAGACAGGTACAATGCCATAGACTCCACCTTCCAAACCAGCCACTCCCTCCTGGGGAACCACTGTTACCAATCTTGGGGGTGGGCTGGAGATCACTCAAAATTACTACTGCTCTTCAGGTAGCAAAGATCAGTTCCTCTGGAGAAAATGGTGGACACTGTCATACACTGCTGAGATTGCCACAGCAAATTGTCACTGAGTGCCCAAAGTCGGGGCACTCTCCCAGACCCTCTTTCTAGAGCCTGTTGTATTTATTTCCACAATGGGCCTTATTCCTAGTGTGTGTGTGTGTGTGTGTGTGTATAAAAGGAGGCCATGGATTAGTTTAGAGCATAAGTTTTCTGTGTAGAAGGTTCCCAGATTTAGATTCTGGCATATTCAGGTCAAATTATTTCTGTTAGCAAGGCAGAGAACAATCTGTGGGTAAGGCCCTCATGCTGGGCTGGATGGGCCAATGGTCTGATAGGGTGTAGGGGCAGCTTCATATGTTCATAGCTATAGTTCTGTGCACAGCTACTTGGGAGTCAGCCTTATTAAACCGTGGGATTGACTTTTTGAGTAAATATTTGTACGACCAAATGGAACTTCACTGAAACTCCCTGACCACTGAGTTTTGAAAAGCTTTTTCAGCAGAAATCAATAGCAAACCTTATTTCAATTTTTAAAAAGAATTCTTTGTTTTTACTTGCTAATTAGAAAAAAAAATACCCCTCAAATGGATGTGTTTGATAGTGGTACTGTGCTCTCTTTCTACCCACTCTGTTTCTGGCTGAGAAGATGTCAGAATGTAAAAGGAAACTGGAGTGGCTTTTAAGGCATGGAATCCGCCCGCTGAAAATGAAAATAAAATTTGGCTACAAAGTTAGTGCTGCAAACTCATAAAAGCACTGCGTATCACAATGGTGGTGGAAAGTGCTGTCAAGTCACAGCTGACTTATGGCGAATTATGGCCACCCCGTTGGGTTTTCAAGGCAAGAGACGTTCAGACTCCACATCATGACCCTGGTATTCCTTAGTGGCCTCCCATCCAAATAATAGCCAGGGCTGTCCCTGCTTAGCTTCTGAGACCTAACAAGATCAGGCTAGCCTGGACTATCTGGCTCAGGGTTTGTAGCGCAGTGCTTTGCCTTAAAAGTCAGTCACCAGGGTGAAAAGTTCCCCACCCCTGGTGAGTGCTTGGCGAGTCCTTTTGCACACCTTGGGATACACTGCTTCATTTCTGCTGCTGTCCCCTGTTTGTTCATCTCGAGCTTTTCTTTTCTTTTCTTTAAAAAAAAATAATTTTTATTTTGAACTTTTTGAGGGAATACAGAAAAAAGGGAGGGTAAGTGGAAATAACAAAAGGTAAAATTACCAAAACAATAGTATAAAGGCAATTTTTGCAAATATAAAGGACAATCCTTGATTCAAATACTTGAATTTTTGGAAAACTATATAACGTTATATTTAAATCTTGTATTTTATTCACAGCCAGAGCCAGCAATTAGTATAAAATTAAAACCATAAGGTGATAAAAACAATGATAAAATAAGGGATTCACAATGGTTATTATACGCTTTGCAATCAAATATTACATGTTCTAGGGACTCTTTGGGGCCATGGTGGCTCAGAGGTTAAAATGTTGAGCTGCAGACTGGAAGGTCAATTGTTCAGCAGTTCAAGACCCTAGTGCTGCATGATGAAGTGAGTGCCCATCTCTGGCCCCAGCTCCTGCCAACCTAGCAGTTCGAAAGAAAGAAATTGCAAGTAGATAAATAGGTACCACTTCGGTGGGAAGGTGACAGCGTTCTGTGCGATATCCAATATCCTCTGCTTTACCGTGTTTCTGGCTTTATCATAGGCAAGAGAGAACAAGTATTGTTTTGTAAATCCATATAAGGGAAGTTTCTCCTCTACAGCCCATAGCCATGGTGGAACAGAGATATCTTGAAAAATGGAACTTATCAGCCCTTTAGGTAAGAAGACTAGTTTCAGCCAGTACTGGATCACCGTGATCCATAGCCTCATTTCTACCGTAATCATTCCAGTTTCAATTCGGATGAGGGCATTCGGAATGCCATGGGTACCTGTAGGACTGTTCTCAAAAAATTTGATTGGACAATATCCAACTTCTTATAATTTGTGGTAATGTTAATAGGGGCTTCAAAAGTAAGTTGGCTGAGAAGTTTGCCCTTGAATAATTTAAGGATAGCTGTCAAGCATTTGCCCCCTTTATGTCAGCAAAAGTTTTGAATTTCCCCTGCACTCCTATTGGCATTTGAGGCAATGGAATTTATAACAGTTCTTGAGCCATTCGCCTGAAGTACCCAAGTACTTAAAACAGGAAACTTGTTCAGTAGGAATAGAGTTTAAGTACCAGTGATAGATTTTAGGAGTTCTTTTTGCAAAAGCCATTATGTTGGTTTTAGAATAATTAACCTCTAATTTGTTAGCCTGGCAATATTGGACAAAGGAACTCATGGCTCACTATAACAGTCTACTCAACATTATACCATTTTCTCATAATATATTCACATTTTTATCCTATCTTATCAGTTATATGATAAGTCATGAATAACCTCATATAAATTTGTGTATAATTTTAACATAACAGTTTATTGTGACACTAATCATACAAAAGAAAAAATCCTTAGTAGTTCATACTGAAACTATCATTCAGCTGCATAACTACAAAAATTGGTTATAGTAATCATAGAAAACTTGCCAGTTATTTTCAAATTCAGCTTTCAATCTCTGATGAATGAAGTTTGTCAGTTTTGTCATAACAGCATATTCTTGCATTTTATCTATCCAGTTCTCAAGAGTTGGGCAATCTTCAGTTTTCCATTTTGCTGCAATGACTACTCTTCCTGCAGTTAACATATATAAGCAATTCATGTATAGGCCTGTTTGCGTTCACTTGTAAAATTCCTAGTAACATTGACTCTGGTAACATAGCAAATTTTATATTCAAGATTTTAAAAATTTCAGTATGTATTCCTATCCAATATTTACTAAGTGTTTTTTTTTCCAGGACTGCCACATATGGTAAAAGGTACCATCTAGCTCTCTACATTTTCAACACAGTCCTTTATAGTTTTTATCCATCTTCTTGATATCTTTTGGGGTAATATACCGGCGATAAAACATTTGATACCAATTTTCTCTAAGTGCTTGACTTGCTATAAATTTTATGTCTTTCGTCCATAGTTTTTCCCATTGCTGAAATGAAATCTCCTTCCCAAAATTTTGCAGCCATTTCACTATGCATGTCTTAACTTGTTCTGTTTCACTGTCATATTGTAATAAAAGTTTATAAATGTGTCCTAGAAGATAATCTTTTTTGTTTGATGTTATCTTTTCAAATTCAGTCAGATTTCTTAGTCTATCACCTTCTCGATGAATATCTTCTTTAAGCCTTGATGAGAGTTGTAGATATAGTAACCATAGTATCTTTTTTCCTTCTTCAGTCATAGTTTGCCAAGATTTAATTTTCTCGTGTTTGTTGATCATATCTTGATACGTTACAAACAGCCCAAGCTTTTCTGTGTACTCTTTGCTGTTCTGGAGCAGTGGGAACTTGCAAAGGAAAAGGAGGTAACAAACTCAACCCGAAATACACTGATAATGCCACAACGGTCAAGCTACAACAGATAAAATAATATTAAAATAGATATTATATAGTGTACACAATAGTAAAATTAAAAACATAGGGCCTGAAAATCAGGCTGCATTAAAAGTCAGAACAAGCTTTACATAACCTATAATAATTTCTCATACAAAGTTGATGAACATGTCCAATGACCAACCCAAGACCATATGCGTTTCGGCCTCAAAGGCCTTCCTCAGTGGTCAATAATACATACTGTTTTAAAAAACACATCCAGAAAATACTGCACATCAATCCTGACCAGGTGTTGTTATCTCATATATTGTGTGGTATGATGTAAACTTAGAAAGCAGGCCATGGAACTATTCACATGGTAGCTGCACTCACACATAAATCTTCATTGATGCAATAACCTGGTATAAAGTTTCCAGTACTTCTGGATGTGTGTGTCATCAACCAGCAACTGAAGTAAAATCTCTAGGAGTTTCCCAACCTGAATCTGGCAAACCTACCCTCCCACCCCTGCCGGTGGCCAGGGGGGATCTTGCAACCCTAACCTCAAAAGATGACTATTTCTCCCAGTTTCGAGTACATCCCGCTCTAGTCGCCAGAAGGTTCTTCTTTCTTACCACGAGCCGCTTGGCAAGTGACAGTTTATATACTTGTGCTATTAAGTCTTGCATTTGTTTTAACTTTGAGAGCCTAGTTGGAAATGCTGAATCGTCAAATTCCTCAAGATTTTTTTTTTAACTGACTTCCTTGAGCTGTTCAAAAACGCTTATATTTATAAAAAGAATCCTGAGGACAGTTGTATAATGGCTAGCCTTAATGTGGGTTCTCATTAAATGACTTGCCATAGTAATGTAACACATCTGTATTTCAGTGATGAAGATTGTCATGCCAAGGGTATGCTGCATTCTCCTGAACCGATGCATTCACATTTGCATCAGTTAAGGAATTCTCTGCCCATCTTGGAAGGCCCTGTTGCTCAGAACTCATCTTGCTGCTCATGTGCCTGATTGGCTATTTTCAGCTTGCTTGTCTTATAAAATGAAGAAAACTCTGTAGACTAAACAAGATCAAATTGTTAAAACAACTGTGCATTAATTTTGTAATTGTAGGCAGCAGAATCCCTTTGCTGCAGTCATTTTTTGTAAATATTAAGACGCTGTTTAGTCTAATTTCTATCTAGAGCATCCTGTGATCCACATGGATGGAATAAATACAACATTTATTCAGATGGTTGCTTCCTCAGTGAGGTAGCCTGGTTTGGATTTTGTGTTTATCTTCCCCATAGGCTGTAAGCTGCATACTAAAGTCTCCATGTGGCTGAGCGGCTCTGGTCCTGGTTTGGGTCCTGACAGCTGGAAAATTTCCTTTCTATAGGATATTCAGATAGACATCAAAATCCTGTGGTCCCACTCTTTCCCACTCATATCGATCATTTGGACTCTGTCTTTGGAAAAGCCAAATTACATTTGATGTATCATTTGAAATCGCTGGTTGGAGACACATCCTCCAATCTGTATGAAAAATCAAATCAGTCCCAGTGCTGTTGATATAGTTTTCTCCACTGCTTTTCTGCACAGTCTCTCCCACTCCCTCCATGCTACAAATTGGGAGCTGTCATTGCTGTGGGGCACAGAGAGAACTTGGTTTGTTTTGGATGTTGTGTCACACAGGGTTGGATCCCAGTCAGCTTTTTCATTTAGTCTTATCTAATTACCCTCCTTAATGCAGCCCACATCACGTACCATTTTTGTCCAGGCAGGCTCTATGATCCCCGGCAAAGGAGGCCTTTTCCTACCTTTTCCACCTACAGAAAAGCTGGTTGGATCCAACTCATAATTTCCCAAAATTTCTCTATGGAATGGTTTGTCTTGTGAGAATTCTATCACACTTCCTCCTTCCTTGTTTTGTCTGACATACTCCCAGTAATGGTTATTGGCCCTCCTTCGAGTGTTATTTATGTTTTTAGTTTAATTTTATAATTTTAGCTGTATATTTAATTGTTTAAAAGTTTTAATGCTTTTTTATGTTTGCTGCCTTGTGGACCCTGATTGGGTAGAAAGGCACTATTAAAATGTTTTAAATAAAGAGCTCAAAGAAGTATACATATGGCTAGCCTGTTTTTCTGTTGATAACAATTGTGTGAGGTCAGTGAGGGTGAGAGAGTGTAACTGGCTGAAGGTCATCCTAGCATAAGCTCTGACTGGTTCTTTTCTCATTGAGGGGATACAAGCGACATTTGCTTGCGGTATCAGTAAACTGTCCCTGACTGGGATGGCCCAAGCTAGGTAGATCTCAGAAGTTAAGCAGGGTGTGGCCCTCGTTAGTGCGTGGATGGGAGACCACTAAGGAAGTCCAGGGTTGCTATGCAGGGGCAGGCAAAGGCAAACCACCTCTGAATGTCTCTTGCCTTGAAAACTCTATGGGGTCACCATAAATCAGCTGTAACTTATATGCACTTTCCACTGCCACCGCCAGTAAACTGATACAGTTGTATGGTGAGCTGCTGTTTTGTCATGTCTCACACCTTTTGAGAGGGTGCATCAAAGGGGTCAATAAGGTAAGGGTCTTGGGTATCCACCAGTAGTATCACTTGAAGCTCAAATAGCAAACAAACAAATAAATAAATAATAAAATAATAATACAAAAACAGTTTAACAAAGAATGAAATTATTTTTTGTTCAGATATTCTAACTATATTTAATCGGATAGGTCTCAGTGGATCAAATGGATTTTAAAGTATGTTCAAGATTTGAGTCTCATAGAGAGCAGTCCTAAGCAGAAATGAGTCCCATTTTATTCAGTGGAGCTTACTCCCAGGGAATGGTTCTGAGGATTGTGGCCATTGTTATGCTGAAAACTTTTCATCCAGACATACTGTGGACAAGATGATGGGTATTTAAGTTTTGACAATTGAACTGAAAAGGTTAAGATTTAAATGCTTTTTTCAGCTGGATAGTTGAAGAAGATTGGTTGGTGGTTGAGGAAGTCATGAAGGATAAGTTGATCAGTGGCTTCTAGCCATGGTGACTGAGGGGAAGCTCCATGTTCAGAGGCACTAAACCTCTGAATTCCAGAGCCAGAACACAACATCAGAGGAAGGTCTTGTCGTTTGTGCCTTGTTGTTGGCCCCCCAGAGGAACTGGTTGACTGCTGTGTGAGACAGGATGCTGGACTAGAGGGACCACTGGTCTGATCCAGCAGGGCTCTTCTTATGTTCTTGTGTTGGAAGATGAATTAATGAATTAATGAAAGGCAGTTCTAAAGAATTCTAATCCCAAACTTTGCTGAACCTGGAAGAAAAATAAAGAGTAGGTATCTGTTCGATCTATGGCTTTAAGCACCAGTGGTTGTAAATGTCCCAAAACAAAACATTTTAAGGCACAAACTATGTTGCGAGTGTACATTTTTTTTTGAGAGAGGCTGAGTTCTCTAGTTTTCAAGTTGACAACAAGTTCTCCAAGGATTGCTTGAATTATGTAAGTGAATGGAGCACATATCATTGTTTATTTTCAGCAGATGTTAAAAATGTTTTTTTTTAAAAAAACTTAACACATAAAGATCAGATGTTTAAAAGGGGAGATATTGGCATTTTAAGAAACTGTAGGGGCTAATCGCTTATAAACTAGGCTTTGAAACCTCTTTTTTTGGTCATTTTAAATATGCTCTAAACTTATGTGGATTCCTCGAAAGTGAGTTTCATCAGAATCAATAAGACCCAAGCGAGTAAGTAAATGGGTCATTATAGCATTACCTGTATGACTGAGAGGCAGTGTGGTATAGTGATTAAGAGTGACGGACTCTAATCTGGAGAACTGGATTCTATTCCGCACTCTTCCACGTGAAGCCAGCTGGGTGACCTTGGGCCAATCACAGCTCTCAGGCTCTCTCAGCCCCCCCAAATTAGTTTAGTTCGCCACCTAGTGGTGCATAACGCTAAAAAGAGTTAGTACTTCAGGCAGCCAGATAATCTTAAAATCTCCTGGCTATACCACACACAACACCATACGATAATTAATTAACTTGTATGGCTTATGTGCAATAATTAGTAGCCACATTTCCTTGACATTAAGGGATAGCAAAGGAGTACAAAACCTGAATGGATTATTAACCCAACTTTTCAGGGTTATTTGTATGGTTTATTGAGGAAATGTAGGTGAAATGTCCTGCAGATACACATTCTAATATAAATGCTGAGTACTATTGTTTCCATGACAGTAAGAAATGCACATGAACACCTGAAAGTGCTGGGGCGGAGCCATAGTGGCACTGTATCTGGTTTGCATGCGAAAGATCCCAGGTTCAATCCCCAGCATCTCCAGTTCAAAGGCATCTTGATATGTTCATGTCATTTTGGGGTAGGAATTATACTTTAATGTTGTTCTATATTATAGCTTGAATTAAATATAATCATGATTTTTTAACTCATTTTTTAATTGTCGTGATATGCTGTTATCTATCCGTCAATTTTTAGTGGCAAAATCTATTTCCTCCTTTCTTCAAAAATAGTTCAGCCTTTGTCCTCACACCACCCCTTCAAGGTTAAACTCTGCCCTGGTTTTTGTACAAGAAACAAAAGGTCATGTTAAACAATGGCAGGGGAGGTTTTTACTTTCAAAATAGGTCAATTAAGTGTTTTCCAATGGGAGAAGCATTCATTAAGCTTTTGTATCTTTAAACCGAGAGGCTTGCTCTGCTGCGATAGGATATTAAAACAAAGATTAAAAAGACTTATGTATATATCCTCAGATCCATTCATGCTCTCTCACAGACTTGTTTTTGATTTGCTTTTTCAGTCATGCTATATATGGTAGGAAATGAAGATTATCCTTTTAATCAATTGAACTGAGGTACTGGGATTACTATTTATAGACTGTGCACAGCACTTCTTTTATATCCCCCCCTTCAGTTCCTCTGGTCACAGTGGTTGCCAGAGAAACATTCTGAAGAGCCAATAAAATGGGTTATATTTCAGATTTTAATCCTGATTTCTATGTTTTCTCATAACCTTTGGCATTTTAAGACAAATCTGTTTCATTTTTGGAGGTCGTAATGAGATTGACATTTTGCTGTGGGCATTTAGAACCCATGAGACCATGCACAGAAAGTGCTGAAATGATAACCAAGCCAGCAAAACTCATTTTTTGTTCACTTAAAGTTCCCTCCTCTTTTCTTTGCTGCCTGAAATGCTGGCTGTTCAGCTATCACAGTCTTACTTGTTATGTGTCTTGGCCAAAACAGTACATCTGAAGAGTAAAAATCTGGGGGCACTGCCATATATATGATGCCTTTGTTAGGATTGTGAATAGCCACTTGTCTGGTTGCCCTTGGCAAGTAAACATTATCTCGAGGCAAGTAGGTGGGGAAACTGTAAAGAAGCTGGTTACTGTGTACTGCTGATATGTCACAATGAGGGAGGGGAATGAACCGGGAAAATGGAGGTTTGTCCCGGTTTTGGGGTCACCTTCACAAACCTCCCTGTTTAACAAACCGTTTCCAATGGTGAGGACTGGCACATATTCACTGGATCTCTGTGCTCAAGGCCCATGGTTTCTGGCAACTTGTGACTTTGAGGGTACTGGGGTGGACAGCCTTGAAATTTATAGAACCCACTTGTGAGGAGGGGAGGGCAGGATATAAATCAAAGAAATAAAATAAGATAAATAAAAATAAAAATTGTAAGGAGGAGCTGCAGTAAAGGTCACTAACTTATATGACTTTCCCCCCAAAAAACTTTATATAGATTCTTGCAGGGCATATCTGTCAATAGATGTAGGTCATGACAGCCCAGGCTAGCCTGATCTTGTCAAATCTCAGAAGCTAAGCAGGGTCAGCCCCGGCGAGTGTTTGGATGGGAGACCTCCAGGGAACAGCCAGGTCATAATACAGAGGCAGGCAAAGGCAAACCACCTCTGAATGTCCCTTGCCTTGAAAACCCTACGGGAATTGCCACAGGTCAGCTGTAACATGACATAAAAAAGAGGTCATGATATATAACTGGAATCTCTATTTGTAGAGGAACTATAGGTCTGAATGTTAGCTAAATAATCATAGGGAAATGCCATCACCATCATGCACTGCTTATGTGAGAGCTTAGAAGCACCTGGCTTATCTCTGGAGGAAATGGAATACTGGAATCAGTGGACCTTGATGTCATCCTTCAAGGCAGTTCTTATGCAATGTCCCCTGTAGCTGTTTGTTATACACTGATTGATTAGAATTGAATAACAGAAGCCTCTCCAAAAGCAAGGCTTGGATCCTAAGCAGCACAAGCACTAGAGTACATCTCACTACCGGAAATTCCCTGCTTTCTCCCGCTCATTGCAGCATTCTCTGTTACTTGATTTCCCACTCCTCCCCATGAAGTCAGCTGGGTAACCTTGGGTCAGTCACAGTTCTCTTAGAACTCTCTCAAGCCTGCCTACCTCACAGGGTGTCTGTTTAGTGGGGAGGAAGGGAAGGCACTTGTAAGCCGCTCTGAGACTCCTTTGGGTAAAAAAAAGCAGAGTATAAAAACCAGCTCTCGTCGTCCTCCTCCCAAAATGAAAAGTCCATTCTGTTGGAGAAGCTACTGGTGTGCTGATGGAATGACCCCATAGAAGCCATACCCAGATTTTCAAGGTTGATGATTTACTGTACTATAGTTGATTGTTGAATTAATACTTGAATAAGAGCATAAGAGAAGCCATGTTGGATCAGGCCAATGGCACATCTAGTTCAACACTTTGTGTCACACAGTGGCCAAAATGTAGGTGCTATTAGGATGTCCACCAGCAAGACCAGAACTCCAGAAGCCTTCTACTGTTGTCCCCCTCAAGCACCAAGAATACAGAGCATCACTGCCCCAGATATAGTGTTCCATCTGTACATTGTGGCTAATAGCCACTGATGGGCCTCTGTGCCTTGTCTATCCAATCCCCTGTTGAAGCTGTCTATGTTTGTAGCTGCCAATGCTTCCTGTGGAAGTGAATTCTACGTGTTAATTACACTTTGGGAGAAGAAGTACTTCCTTCTATCTGTTCTAAACGTAAGTAAAGGTAAAGGTTTCCCTTGCTCGAAAGCCACTCACATCCAACTCTAGGGGAGTGGTGCTCATCTCTGTTTCCAAGCTGAAGAGCCAGCACTGTCCAAAGACATTTCTGTGGTCATGTGGCCGGCATGACTAAATGCCGAGGCACATAGAACGTTGTTACCTTCCTACTGAAGTGGCACCTATTTACTTGCAATTTCTTGCTTTTGAACTGCTAGGTTGGCAGGAGCTGGGGCCAGAGATGGGAGCTCACTCCGTCATGCAGCACTCTAGTCTCGAACTGCTGAACTACAGACCTTCTAGTCTGCAACTTAGCATCTTTGAGCCACTGTGGCCTACTGCTCATTAATTTCACTGAGTGCCTGCGAGTTCTTGTATTGTGAGAAAGGGAGAAAAGTACTTATTTCTTTACCTTCTCTATCCTATGTAAACATCTATCATGTGACCTCCTCAGTCATTGTTTCTTCAAGCTAAAGAGCCCTAACCTCTTAACCTTTCTTCATAGGGAAGGTATTCCATCCCCTTAATCATTTTAGTTTCCCTTTTCTGCACCTTTTCCAGTGCAATCATATCTTTTTTGAGGTGCAGTGACCAGAAACACAGTATTCCAAATGATGCTGCAACATGGATTTATACAGGGACATTATGATACTGGCTGATCTGTTTTTAATCCCCTTCCTAATAATCCCCAGTATAGCATTTGCCTTTTTAATTGCAGTCGCACACTGAGTCGACATACCTATTTGTACCTTTCTAACCTGTGGGATACATTGTAACTGAGCTTCCAGGATTGTAGTTTTAAATAGTCTCCAAGCTTCCCGAAGGGATTTGACCCTCCTTACCTTTCCTTTCAGCTTCTTCACAAGCCCCCTCATTTGAGAGAAGTTACCCCTTCTAAAGTTAAATGTGGTTCTATTGTTTTTTTGGGGGCAACTCCCTATTTACATAAATGCTAAACTTAATGGCATAATGGTCATTATTCCCAACCAGTGCTATCAGCTTCCCATCTCTCTCCAGGTCCTGAGCATTACTTAGGACCAAGTCCAGGATCACCTCCCCCCTGGTAGGTCCTGTGACCATCTGCTCCATGCAATAGTCCCTGATAGTATAAAGAAACCCACTCTCTTTTCCCTGACTTGAACACATCTTGATCCAATCAGTGTATGAATAGTTAAATCACCTATTATGACACAGTTATATTGTCTAGCTGATTTCCTTAATTCTTTTGCTGTTTTAAAATCACCCTCTAACCTTTGATCGGGTAGGCTATGACCATCTCTCAGAGTTAAGTTTTCTTTTGGGCCCACTTTTTCCACCCATGGCGTTTCTGTAAGTGAATCTATTTTTCTTAGATTTTCAATTTTACTGGACTGTGTACTCTCTCTGACATAGAGAACCACTCCACCTCTGACCCTTCCCTCCCTCTCCTTCTGATAGAATCTATATCTAGGAATCACTGTGAGTCATTGTATCCCACCAAGTTTCTGAAATGCCCACAATGTCTATGTTCTCCTTGAACACTAAGTGTTCCAGTTCCCCCATTTTACCTCTAACACTTCTAGCATTTGTATATAAACAATGATAATTTCTCAGACACTTTAGGCCTGCAGCCTTCCTCCTGTGACCTCTAGACCTTGCCAGGTTATCAATATTGTCTATCACCCTCTCAGTGGCCAGTCCTAACCCACTTCTCTCTAGAACAGTAACAGCTCCCCCTTCACCTCTTAGAGATGAGCCATTCCAAACCAGAGACATTTCATTTCATGTTTGCTTTCCCTGAGGATATTAAAAACTGCTCCACCACCTTTTTGATTTTAAGCACCAGCAGCCTAGTTCCTTCTTGGGACAAGTGGAGGCTGTCTCTTTTGTACAGGTCCTGCTTGTTCCAAAAAGCATCCATGTACCTAACAATAAGTCTGTATGAACTAGTAATTGTCTAAATCTGTGACTGAAAATGAGTGGGACTCCTTCCCAAGTTTTCTCTCTTCTGTTCTCTTTCAAGATTTGATGCCACTTGATCTTTGATGCTATGGTGTGGGCTCTTTTTGTAGAAAAAGCCCAGCAGGAACTTATTAGCATATTAGGCCACACCCCGACAGCACAGCTCATTAGCATATTAGGCCACATACCCCATATTACCAGAAGTGTGGTCATCCAGCCACACCCACCTTTTGCTTCTTATTCTGTTTACCTTGATTGTTGTCAAAACCCAGGCCTTTTTCTGCTGTTGGATGTGGCCTATTATGATAATGCGTGCCTGCTGGACATGGCCAACTCGGGAACCAGCAGGAACTCTGTTCCTCTGTGTTCCTGCCCAAAAATAGCCCTGGTGTTAGTAAAGTAGAACTGATTTTTTTGCCCAGGGGCCTCTCATTCACTAGCTGTTTTAAAGCACTTCCCAGTAATCAATTTATCACTAATAGTTGCTAAATCATGATGGAATGAGCAGACCATCAGCAACTGTTAGGACCAGTCTTTCCCCAGTGTCTTTTAACTCCGATTCAGGGGAAGGCAAGAATGGGATGCCAATGACTGGGACTTTTCACAAATGTTGCTGTCTGAACGTGCACTTTAGATCTGTCAGGCATCAGCATCTATATCGGATCTAAACGCACATGTGATCACAGCCACAGTCTATGTTTATTGACTTCCAGTAGTTTAGATGTCAGAGATGGGAAGGGCCCGGTTAGTTAACTGGTTCCATCGTCAGACTTTTGAGTTTGCTTGCTATATACAATCTGTGTTCTGCCAGTGAGTTACGTCCTCTTCCTGGGCAATGTGGCCAGTGGTTCAGGAAGTCATGTGTGCCTCTGTAGAAGGTGTTCAAGTAACAGGCTAAGCTTGTGAAGGCTGCTTAACTGTCTTTTGGGAAAATATTTAATATATTTGTTAAACAAAGTTAGAAGTGGTTTTGAATAATTTGCGTAGGATATTCCCTGTAGTCACAGACGGATGACGGTAGTATCATATTAAAGCAAAAAAATCAAAGAATTTGTAGATTCACTGGGAGAAAGTGATGTGTCATTTAAAAAATAGATCAAGATATAGATATTTTAGCTTTGATTATTATTGTATGAAATTGTTTTTAATAATCTGACTGTGGTTTTAATTTGTTGTACCCTGCTCTGAACCTTGCTATGCAAGGAAGGACGGGTTAGAAATCTAATAAAATGAATAAATAAAAACAGATCACAGAAAGCTTAAAATAACACTCTAGGCTAAACTGTTGTTAAACTCCTTAATTAAAAGCCTGGGCTGAAAAGAAGCATTTTGGCTTGGTGCCTGAAAGAAGCAAAGTAGGTGCCAGGTGAGCCTCAGGGGAAAGGGCATTCCACAAGTGAGGTGCCAGTAGTGGAAAGGCCCTGTCTCTGCTTGCCACTCACCTCATTTCTGGAGATGGGACACAGAGAGCAGGGCTTTTGAGGCAGATCGTAAGTGGTGGGCTGGACAAAATGGGACAAGCAGTCCCTCAAGGACCCTGGTCTCAAGCCATTTAGGGCTTTAATGATAAGAACCAGCACTTTGAATTGTGCCCGGAAACAAATGGTCAGCCAGTGCAGACACTGCAGCACTGAAGCGATATGATCCTGTATCCTGCCCTATGATAACCCGGCCGCTGCATTTTGGACAAGCTGAAGTTCCCAGACCATTTCGAAAACCCTGTGTAAAGCACATTTTGGTAATATAACCGTGGTGGTGGTAGTAGGAGGAGTAGTAGTAGGAGATGATGATGATGATGATGATTGGATTTATCCCCTGCCCTCCACTACCCGAAGGAGTCTCAGAGCAGCTTACAATCTCCTTTCCCTTCCCCTCCCCACAACAGACACCCTGTGAGGTAGGTGGGGCTGAGAGAGCTCTTTTGAGAACTGCTCATGAGAGAACAGCTCTGAAAACACTTGTGACTGACCCAAGGTCACATCAGCAGCTGCATGTGGAAGAGTGGGGACTCAAACCTGTTTCTCCCAGATTAGAGTCTGCGCTCCTAATCACTACTCCAAATTGGTTGGATCACTGTGGCCAGGACCTGCTTTTTGAGAAATGGTCATAGCTGTTGTATCAGCCAAAGCTGACAAAAGGCACTACATGCCATGGAAGAGATCTGGGCCTCCAACTATAGGCCATATTCCAGCAGTGCCTCCAAGCTACAAACCTTTTCCTTCAGGGGAGTGCAACCACCTCCAGGACAAGTGGGCCCCTCAGTCCTCTAGCAGCTTGTCAACTGACCAGCCGTATCTCAGCCTCAACTGGATTGTCAGTTTATTGCCCTCTTCCATCCCATTACTGTCTCCAGGCACCATTTCGTTGAAGAGTAATTCTTGTATCTCTGCCAGTTCTTTGCTGAACTTTCAGGCAATGTGTCTTGGTTAATGCTCAAAACAGTGGTCCAAGACAAAATGTGGCATTCACTCAGTGTGTTCTGCCTTGCAGAGGTTGACCCTTCCCCCAAGCTGTTGGTATGGCCAGTGCCGTCTTCACACTGCAGCATGGTGATGTGTGTTGTTTGGAAACTCTTCGGCTTCTCCTTTGCAATTGGTTAAATAGATAGGTCTTGGTATTAAAATGCTCTTGAGATACTACTTTGGCCACAGATCCATTTGCATGGGAGAGGGAGGGGCTGCTGAATACAAAGACTAGTGTGTTCTTTTACAGTTGTGTACTGTAAGCAGGGATATGTGTGTATGCTGAGTCTAGTCAAGCTTCAGAATGTAGCTAAATCCACAGCTTCCTGGGAATTTGCACTTTTCTCCATGTTATTTTTTTTAAGCGGTTTTCCATCCCCATTAGTTCCAAAGATATGCTTGAAAACGTGTGGGCTATAACTGGTTAAATCTCATTCAGCCACCCCTTGACTTCTAAGATTTCTGATGGTCATGCAGAGTGGAACGTCAGTGCCCTGCTTCTGACTGAAAGCGAGTATATTATGTCTGTAATAGAAATTGTAGCATAGCAACTACTGAAAATCATGTAGGTTTACTTTGCATAAATTTGAACACGAGTTTAGAATTAAGCAGTCCTAGTAAGCGAACTTGGGGTGAATTCTTGATAAATGACAGATAGGGACCTGGACTGTGTGTGTGTGTGTGTGCGTGTCTCCCAGTCTTCCTCCAAGGAATTCAAGACAATATCCCACCTTGATGGGCATAGAAGAGATTGTCGTTCATTTCCTCTCCTCCCTCCCTGTATTTTAAAAGTCTCCTGTTTAAACTGCTGCCAGTAGCATCTAGTTGCTAAGCAACAAGTCCCCTGCCTCTCTCGCCTTGTTGCTATGGTGCCTCTTCCCTTCCTTCTATGTTGAGACTGGCGCAAAGCTGATTTTGGCCGTCTGGCAAACTGTGAAGAGCCTGTTGGTACTCCTTGTATGACGATGCTAGACAGTGGTCTGACCCTGCTCACCTTTAATCATAATTGGGTGTTTATTGAATCAAGAAAAGCAGTATGTCGTGAACAGATTTGCTAATTAAAAGAGAAAGGGTCCCCCTTTGAGGGAGGAGTTTAAGTGAAGATCCTCTTCTGCCTCCAAAACAGGACTCAAAGCTGAGGATCAATGAAAAGCACATCTTCTATTTCGTTTGGACATTTTGAAGGGTTCTTGTCTCTGTTCGTTGATGGTCTGGTGAAGAAAGCTGCTATTTGGTTTGTCAGGAGGTTCGAAGGAAACTAAAGTGGGACTTTGGTGCCAGTGGTGCAGACACAGGTGCTGTTTCATTGCTTCTCTCTTGTCTGCATCAGGATTTTCTAGGATGTCTGTTCTGACCTGAAATAGTTTATGAAGCATCTCCCAAGGTATTTCACAATAGGCAGTGGCAGAATGTGAGGCCCATACAGGAAAGCTTGCCTTTATTTACATCTAGTCCAGCAACCTAGTCAGATGCTTCACGGAAGACCAAAGGCAGCACCTGTTGGCAACAGCTTTCAAACACTGTCTGTTCCTCAGTCTCTGAACCTGGAGGTTCCATTCAGCTGCTAAGGCTAATAGCCATCAGTGGACCTGTCCTTCATAAATGTCCAACCCCCTTCTAAATCAATATAAGCTAGTTACTCTCACCACATTTCATGGAAGTGTGTTCCACAAGTCGACTTTCTGTTGTTTGAAGTAATACTTCCATTTGTCTGTACTGAATGTGTTGCCAATCAGTTTTGTAGGGTGACTCTGAGTTCTGGTGTTGTGGCCACCCTGAGCCAACTTTGATGGGGAGCGTGGGGTACAAACCAAATAAATAAATAAAACGGGAGAGGAAGAAAAGTTTCTCTGTCTACTTTCTCTATGCCCTGCATAATTTTGTACATCTCAGTTGCCTTTTTTATTAAACCAAAAAGCCCCAGCTGCTTCCATTTTGTCTTATACGGAAAGTTCTCCAACACCATGATTGTTTTGGCTGTCCTTTTCTGCACTTTTCCCAGAACTGTATGTAGTATTCCCAGTGTGGCCACACCAGGGGCTTATTTAAGGACTTCGTTTAAAAGCTTCCATTTTGAGTAAAGCTATAGCAGAAAGGAAGGGCTTTCCACCAGCCATTTCTCTGCTTAAAATAGAGTCCGTCCCCAAAAGCAGATATGGGTATGAACTATTAGCATACCACTACAAAGGCATTGTTTATACCTTGCTTTTGTTTGGGGAATACAGTTGATTGCATGTTTTATTCATGTAAGTCCTAATTGGTCAGTTTAGTAAGCCACAAATGTATTGTGGTTTGTTAATAAGTTCAATAGGACCTGTTGGTGGTCTTTCAAATAAATACCTCTGTATTGGGTGTTGTTTGTATTTCGTAGCACTGAACAGCAATTATATTGTTGGTCAATGAAACTATTTTCCTGGGCAGAAGGGCTAGTGTGGTGGTAGTAATAACCTTTCCATGGTACTAGAAGCATTTGAAGTGTATCAATAATCTCACAAAAACTCTGTAATGCCATTCAGTATTATTCTTGTCGAATTGAGAGTGGGCAACACTCTGAAACAGAGAGACTTGCTGACAGTTTCATAGTGAGCTTGTGGCTGAAGAGAATTAATATTTGGTTGCAATAATAGAGTATAAGAGTTAAATTTGTAATTTTACTTGTATTTGTCATAGAAAAAATCAGAAGTCTTTTCTTTATATTTCTCTATTTTTGTAGATTTTTTCTCTTTTTCATTTATTTTTTTATCTTTCTGTTATAAAATCTTTAATAAAATTCTTTTTTTTAAAAAAAGAGAACGAAGCTGTAAAGTTCACTTTCTGAAATCTCAGGATTGGTTGCACTAGCACAAACAGAAATTTTGTAATTGATCTAACCCAATGGTCTTACCTCATATTTTTAAATATTTTCTTTGAAGAATATGTGCATTGTGTATACCTGTGAAGAAATATATATATTTTCCCTTCTCAAAGCTGTCCACTTGCAACAAGGACTTAACGTTCCCTTTTGAGTGCAGGATAATGTGATACTATTTGGGCTCTCAAAAGTATAACACTGATGTGGATTTTTTTTATAGTCTGGTTTAAGCCTTTGCTTGAAAAATTATTGAGGGTGGAACTTGTTATTTAAACTGGCTTTCAGTAGGCTGTGCTTACCAACTGTCTGAAGTTGCATAACGTGAATATCATAAAATTGTGCCATTGTTTATTTTAGTGTCTGTCCTTCCCAGGAAACACCTGGTGTTACTTAAATGGAAGGACAGGGAAGGTTTTTCTCAGTTGTATCTTGATCCTTATCTGTTAAGCAGTAGGTTGACTCCTCTTGACTTCAACTTTCTCCTAGTGCTCGTTGTTTATTTTGCAGCATAAAACAGGGGTCCTTATACGGATGCAGTGTAATATAAAAAAATCATAACAATATTAGAATTATTAGTATAAAAACAAAGCCAGTTTCAAGTAGTCTTAAGAGATGCTTAATGGGCTGCTGTGTTCAGCTGCATGTGTGGTTCTGGAAAACAGGGCTGAAGATTTAATTCTGCATTTATTTATTTATATTACACTTTACTCCACGGTTCAGTCTTGGAGCAGCATTTAGAACATCATTCTCCCCTCCTCCATTTTCCCACAACAGCCCCATGAGGTAGGCCAGGCTGAGAGTTTGTGACGAGCCCAAGGTCATCCAGTGAACATCCATGGCAGAAGTGGAGATTTGCACCCAGATCACCCAAGATCCTAGTCTGTTGCTGTATCCACTACACCACACTGGCTCTCAGCCTTAGAATGAGATTTTGGGAAAGAAGATTTTTTTTCTCTGGGTGATTTATATACCAGAATTTCGAGGGGTGCTCACACTAAAAATGCCCTATAATTTAGGCCTCTCAGGTTCTTATATGGACATCCTGTTTTAGATATATAAGAACTAATCTTCCTGTCAGTATGTTATTTTTGAAAAATATATATAGTCCCCTTTTTCTCCTGATGAACAGGAGTGAACATAGCGTACTTAAATTTAAAACAAATACAGTATCACTTTGTCAGAAAGTATAGATAAAGGAAGCCAGGTGCAACTTTCACTCACGGGGTACTAAAGGCATAGTGAAAAAGCTCTGCTTTATAGAGCCTCTGAAACATGTGTAGGATTGGGGGCTTTCCTCATATCCTCAAGCCAATTCCATAGCCCAGTGGCAGCTGCAGAGAAGGCTGGAGCCTGAGCAAGAAGCTTATTGGTTCAAAACATGATGATCTCATAATGCGTGACTGGAGATATGTATGGTGGAAAGTGCTGTTAAGTCACAGCTGACTTATAGTGACCCGTACAGTTTCAAGGCATGAGACTTTCAGAGGTTGTTTGCACTTGCCTGCCCTCCACATCCTTGGAAGTCTCCCATCCATATGCTAGCCAGGGCTGACCCTGCTTAGCTTCCGAGATCTGACAAGATCGTGTTAGCCTGGGCTATACAGGCAAGAGACTGGAGATATAAGTGTATGTATTTTACCATAAATCCTGTGTATAGGAGTTGGCAGGCTCTATTTATTATTGTTGTTATTACTGTGCTTTATTAGAATAATTACAAACAAAATGGCAGGTTTGAACAGTAGACAGGAGAACAGGAGTGGGAGGAAAGGGATTGAGGCCAACATGGTAAGAGATGAGCAAATGGTGATATATTAACTTAAGCCATATTTCAGTTGGAGATGAAGACTGAGAGGTTAACCAAGGGAAAAGTGGGATTTGAAGAGAGGGTTGAAGGTGGGGTAGAATGTGGCACCACATAGGTGTTCTACAAGGAAGTTCAGGCATAAGGAGTAGCAAGGGTATAGCAAGGGAAGTTCAGGCCTAGGGAGTCATGAACCTTCTTGGAAGCTGAAGATGGCAGAGGAAAGTCAGGCTGAGTAAATGAATTGGCTGTCTTGTACACTGACAAAACAGAGCAGACAAAGACCTTGATAGATTATTCCTCAGTGGACTGTAAAGTAGAGTGGGCCTATTCTAGAGGAAGGTCCATGGCTCAGGGGTAGAACATGTGCTTTAGGTCAGACCAGAGCCAACAGGTTGAAATTAAATCAGAAGAGATTTCAGCTAAACATTAGGAAGAACTTCCTGATAGAGCGCTTCTTCAGTGGAACAGGCTTCCTCAGGAGGTGGTGGGCTCTCCTTTGGAGGTTTTCAGACAGAGGCTAGATGGCCATCTGATAGCAAAGCTGATGGTGTGAACTTAGGCAGATCATGAGAGGGAGGGCAGGCAGGGTTGTCTCAGTCTTTAGTTCTTGTGGCCCTTTCTTACACGCCCCAGGGAATGCTGATCACCACTTTGGTGTCAGGAAGCAATGTTTCTCTGGGTCAGTTTGGCCAGGGATCCTGGAGGTTTTTTTGTCATCTTCTGGGCACGGAACAGGGGTCACTGAGGGTGTGTGTGGGGGAAGTATTTGTGAATTTCCTGCATTGTGCAGGAGATTGGACTAGATGGCCCTGGAGGTCCCTTCCAACTCTATGATTCTGTGATCTGTCAAAGGCCCTACATTCAATTCCCAGTGTCTTCAGTTAAAAGGATCAGGTGGTAGGTGATGGAAAAGACTCCACCCAAGACACAGTGAGCGGCTTCCTGTCAGAATAGACAATACAGAACTTAGTAGACCAATGATGCTTGATTCCGTATAAGATGGCTTTGTGTGTGTGTGCCCAAACATAGTGGGAAGATCTGAATGAGGGGACAGCATTGATAGCATCTGAAAAGGGGATGGTCAAAAGGAATTATGGTGATGCTCAGTATTCTGTATATTCTCCCACACTGGGCTTTGTTTTGCTTTGATTTCCAGTAGCATATTCCAGTCTTAAGCAGATGCGTCAGCTGTGGGAGTGCTGGCGTAGACAATCTGCCAGTTCCTTTGCAGCATCTAGACCTGCCCACTTGTACTTGTGACTTCTTTCCAGACTGCAGTCACTAAAGCTGGCGTCTCCTGCCTCTTGATTTTTATTTTTATTTCTTTTTAATTATTTAGGAAATGCCTGCCTGACATGTTCAGCAGCCTGGACTGACATTATGATCAGCCACTCCTGCATTTCCTACGCCTTCAATGAGTGTTTTACTTGATATTTCATAATTATACACAGCAGGATTACTGAAATTAAATATAACTAAATTTAAGCGTCTTGGAAAATTTCTTCACTGCAGAAGCCTGTCATTTTCAATTGTGTGTAGCGAACAGCGTGCTTGTTAATAATTTACTACTTTAAAGGTTGCAGAAGAGTAATTAATATAAATTAATCCCAGAAACCATGTGTATTATTTTTTTAAATGGGGACTCTAAAACTTCTGAATTCTAATGTTAAGTAGCTCCTTCTTCAAGTACAAATGTTAGCACCTGCTCTGATATATATTCTTAATTTTCTTTGCCAGATATTTGATTAAGCATTGTCAAGATGTCTTAATGTTAAAGATGTGTAACCATCTTTTTTCAGAGTGCGTTAAGGAGACCAGTTGTGTCAGCATCTCCAATTTGTTTCTTGGTGTTTGGGTTGGTAGTGGCTAGCCTTGTACTGCCCTTGTACACCCACTACTTTTAATTATTTTTTTCCTATCTACCAGTGTCAACATAGGTTGAGTTGTCTGATCTTGATGTCTCCAGGGACCTTGCCCTAGCCGTGCTTTGTGCTGAAATGAATCATCTCTGAGAATTCTAATTATGTTTTAATTTGGGCCAACCATTGCTTTTTTGAGCAACTTAACACTGTGTTTAGCCGTAACTCCAGATGAACAACCGAACAGTACATACAACATGGGGTGGAGACACTGGTGTGTGAAGAGAGCACCTCCTCCCACATCTGTTGCTACCCTCCTGAGGTGTTCATTAATCAGCGCCACTCATTCAGCGTTGGGTTTTCTGATTAACATAATGACTGCGTTCAGACTTTGTGTGTCATTTGTCATTACATCTGGTCACCTGGCATTTGGGAGATAGGCTGGTCTCGTCAGCAATATTTATTGAATTGTAATAGATGTGTAGCATCTCAGGATAAAATGACCTTTTTCAATAGGCTTTGCCTTGTAAAAAGAGAATTCTACTCATAGTACTTTCATGTAGCTGAGGGGTGTAGAACTTGGGTTTCTGGACTTAGTAGGTATATGTATGTATGCTGTTCTAGATCCTGAGTTAGCTCTGTTTACTTGTCTGACTGCAGTTCCTTGGTGCAGAGGAACACAAGGGTTGCCTTGTTAGATCAGACCTAGATCCATCTGGTCCAGTGTTCTGTCTGGAACAGCAGCCAGACAAAATGCCTCCAGACACATACAGGGAGGACATAAAGGTAATAGCAATTTTTTGCTTTTGCCCCTAGCATCTGGTGCTCAGAGTTATACTGCAATAGAAAATAGAGATTCTCCCTCTGAGGTGGAGGACATCTTCCTGGGTTATTCCCATCAAGATGTCCTCCTGACCTTAGAGGAGAAGGACCCTTCACAGTAAGTACTAGTGGTCATTCTATGTAGATATTTTGTTTGTTTTAAAATATTTGTGTGCTGCCTTTCCCCACAAAGGGCCCAAGTTAACTTACAACAGATAGGCTGGCAGGCATAAATAACAATTAAAACACCCAGTATTAAAAATGAACAACTGTCAACAATAAAAATGCAGCTAACAGCCTGTGGCCCAAAAATCAAAGAACCGTCTTCTGCCTGAGCAACTCAGGATGTCAGTGAAATGTTTCTGAAACAGGTTTGCTTTATGTTCCTTCCTAAAAAATTATTGGTGTCTGTCCCCAGGCCTCCTCAAGTCAACCATTCCACAAATTTGGGAGCACAGCTGAAAAGGCCAGAGCTTCAGCTGAGAAGGCTCAAAAGTTCCTAGGCAGTAGAATAGAAAGCAGAGGCTGCTGCAAGGAGCAGTTGGCATACATGTTCCTGCAGAGAAAGAGAGAGGTGATTTATTTATTTTTGGGATTTTTATTCCGCCGTCTCCAAACGGGCTCAGGGCAGATCACAACAAATTGAGTCAAAGACTCGTTACAATAAAATCACATTAAAATCATAAAAACAATAATGAAATTGGTAGCAGCAATATAAATCTGTTGGGACCACAAGATGGAATCAGATGGGCCTTTTCAGCAGGTTGGGAACTAAAGCATATCCTACAGATATGCAGGGCCCAGGTCGTGCAGAGCTTTAAAAATAGGAACCAGCGTTTTAGTTGACCCTGGAAAAAAGTAGTCAAGACACTTGAGTGTCAGGACCCTGATATTCCTTGAAGGTCTCTCATCCAAATACTAGCCAGGGCTGACCCTGCTTAGCTTCCGAGATCCGGCTAGCCTGTGCTATCCAGATCAGGGCAGCTGAGAGATGGGCAGCTGCAGTTTGCACTGATTGATGTTTCCAAGTTACCCTTAAGGGGGCAGCCCCCACTTGGGGCACATCACAGTAGTTTGAACCTCAAAGGTACAATAAGATGGATCAGCATGGCCATTTCAGCTGAGGCCAGAAGGGGAGGTAACAGATATGCAAGATATAGTGTTGATAAAAGGTATTTTTAGTGGCAATCCGATTTTCCAACAGCAAGGCTGGATCCAAGGGCACTCCCAACCTCTTTACAGGATCATCATGTCAGCACACTTTCAGTAAACTGAGAGGGCAGAATGGCTAGAAGGGACAGGACTGAGTGACAGAGAACCCCTGAAGCAGTTTATTTCCAAACCAAGTAGATTCTTTGCCATGTAGCTTCATTCAGGAAACTCAAACATAGTAGGGAATTACTACATTACTAAGTTTCAGCCGGTTTGAAGCCGTTTTTGATCCATCTTGAAGTAAACTGGTACAGGGCTGTCATTTCACACATGGCTTTCCCCTACCAGAAAAGAGCCGGATCAGAAGTGGTTTGGCAATTCAGACTGCACTGCTTTGTTTCCCCATTTTCTGCCTGCGCCGTCTTTTTTGTTAAACGTTCGCTTTAGAGCGCTATAGTGCTATAACACAACCTCAAAACAGTGATAGGATTCCGATGGGATCACTATGGCTCTGTTTTTGGCATTGTGTTATAGCGCTATAGCACTATTATAGCGCTATAGCTCTAAAGTGGATGTTAAAAAAAAAGCCAGAGATCCCCCGCGCAGGCGAAAAATGGCGGGAAAAAGCGTTTCAGATCCAGGAGAAGAAACTGAAGACTACTTGGAAGCAGTTTACAGGTAAAACGATTCAGCCCCGTTTCCTGAACGGGACAGAAGCCTTTGCGTGTGAAAGTACAAATGTATTCCGGTAGGGAACTGGTTCTAAAATGGTTCTGTCTGAAATGTCAGACCAGAAACCATTTGGGAACTGTTCCTGAATTGGAATATACTGCCTGTCTGAAGCTCCCCAGTGGCTGCTTTTAAATGTTCCAACCAGACAACATTGAGCTGGGATCTGCACAGACCTGCCTTGTTGCCAAGGTTTTGTGTGGCAGAGCCTCCCTTTTGTGGCAAATCTCGATTAGAAACTAAATAGTTACCTAAGACATACAAATGCAGACGTGTCGGTTAACTAGAGGAGAGGGGAGACTATTATTAACCTACACTCCAGTGTTTATAGGTCACAAGTAACCAGTGTGGTGTAGTAGTTAAGAATGTTGGATTAGTATCTAGAAGTCCCAGGTTCGAATCCCTGCAAGGGCTGTGGAAGCTCTCTGGGTGACCTTGGGCCAGTCACACACTCTCAGGTTAACTTACCTCTCATAGGAGAATGTTGTAAGCTGCTTTGGGTCCTCATCAGGGAGGAAGGTGGGGTATAAATGAATTAATTAAACAAAAGTAATCAGATTTACAGTGCCACCCTAAACAGTGTTACGCCTCTCTGTCTATTGAAATCATTGGGCTTTGAAAGGTGTGACTCCACTTAGGATAGTGCTGTTCATTTCTAATTGTGAGAAGGAAGGAGGGAGCTACGAGGCATCCATGCCTTAATGTCAGCTTGTTGTGACATCTGAAAGCAGCTGATAAACTAAAGAGAAAAGAAAAAGGTTGTCAGCTTCTTTGCTGTCCTGATTTTCTGAATGGTAAGCTTGGTTCCTTTAGTGAATTTTACCGTCTAGCTAAATCTCATTAAGCTAACAAGCCAAAACAAACAAAAAAAAAATAAGGAAAGGGAAAGCTTAGTCATTGTGCAATTTACTTCTTAAAATGTAAAATGCCCAAGAGGTTGCCTTGAAAGGAAAACACACCCGTTGCACTCTCCGTAGGATTATGGCAGGAAACCCATGTGGTTTAGATGGAAATAGTTCTACGTCTCTAATTATATTGCTCTTCTTACAGGAGAAATCAAAACTAAATTCCCTAGTTCTTCTATTTGGTATGTTTATTTTGGCTGTCTTCTGAAAAGGTATGATGAGATTGTGTACAGTACTGATTCTTGCCATTATCCTGTGGATCTTGCATGCCCCTGAAATTGTCCCCCCCCCGAACCGACCCATATTAAGCATGGAGAAAAGCTCAAGCAATCCATGAACACTTCCTTTTGGGGTGGCAAATGCAGTCTGGGTCGGCTGCTCCTGCTTCCCATCCCATTGCTCAGGTTAGAATTAAGTGAGCAACAGATGAGTAAAGTGAGCAAGATGCTGGGTTTCTTCTTTTGATGGATTTTATTTTATTCATCTTATAGTCTGTAGAAAGAAAACAAGTGCCCGTGTCAGTATATGAAAAGCTTCAGGCAGGAGACTGGTCAAGTAAAAGGCAGGACTAAAGTTGGAGGTAAAAGTGGTGTCAGAAGCCTGGTTATTGCTTCTGTCTGAAAGAAGAAAACCTTAGCTGGTGTGATTTTGTCTCTGCTTTCCTCCATCCAAGGCTTTTTTTTTTTTTTTTTGCATTTTTAAGAATATTTTTATGAAGTGAAATTTAAGATTATTACAGTGATGTGTGTGTTTATGATGACTTTATTGTGACTTTGTTGTGAAATTTATTATAGTGCTTAATAACATAAACATGTTATTTTCAGTAAACTGATTTCTTTGTTGTCTCTCTTCAGACTCTTAAGTCAGCCATAAAGGCTATATTTTCTAAAATCAGAATAGTTGAAACCCCATTTTTAAAGAAATAAGCCGCTGTATACATTTTTTTTGCAGCTGTTAAACTTAATATGTATTCTAAATCTCCTTTGGCAATGGTCCCTTGGCAGTCTGCAACAAATGTAATTAAAAAAGAGACTTGCCCATAACTACTGGTGTTCCCCTGCAGTGAGCTGCTTGCAGAGAAATGTTGGGTGTGTTTTAGGGCACCCTCACAGTTCACACAAGAAGATGATGAGTCCCAACAGGCCTCCCAATAGTGACCTCAGTGTATGCCCTAGAATAGCCCCGGAAGCCTATGCAGTGCAGAGCGGTTCTGTGACACACCCTTAGGGTGTTCCTCAGGAGCAGTCAATGTGGAAGGTGTTCCATGACCGTGGAAAGTTTGAAAACTTGCCAGCATAAGGTATGCTTAATATGCAATTTGTTATGCAAATTTGGGAATTGGACTACTGTCATTTTTAACATTTCTTGGTTTTTCCCCCTTGTCATGATTGCTGATTTCTGAATAAAGTCTGTTCAGTCTGTAATTGGTTTTCCCCCAAAGTACTGTACGTGGCATTTGCACTTTATACAGTAACAAAAGATAAGTAAGAGAAGTTAAATGCCACATTGTTGGGCATTTTCCCCCCTGGAAATGAGTTTCCATCGATTTCCCACCCGCCCTCTAGTTTCTCTGGGTAGGATGACTGTCCTTCAGAGATCCTTTGTGGATGATGCTGTCAGCTTTTGAAAGACTTAAGTTGCCAGCCTGGGATTGACAGCTACTTCAAACGTAATTTACCATTTGTGCTTTTTTTGTTTTCTGTTGCTTTTATGCTGCTGTCAGAAGCAGGCCACACAAGTTAGCAAATGTGGATTATCATAGGCTTCCAAAGGTCGCTTGAATAAATCTGTTTATCAGATGGCACTGGGCTTTCTTTTTCTAAAGGTTTGTTTACCAGTTGGTATTTCACCCAATAACAAGGGGGTGGGGGAATAAACTTCTCACAACATGCAACACCCCCCCCCACACACACACAGTGGTACCTCCATACTGATTGTCACAAGTTTGTAGCAGTCCTGCCATAGGAGCAAGGTAGTGAATGACTGCTTTTATTTGGGTGTGTACTAAAGGCTCCACCACACTAGAGCATTTACTTGATACCAGTCCTGTAACATACCATGTGATTTCAGTAAACTTTAGATAAAACAGGTTTATTCGATACGTTATCTTTCATTGGTGTGATTAGGCACTGGCGTGCTTGACTTAAGCAAGTGGTATCTGCCAAGGAATGAGGAACAGGGGCCACTTCCGCATTGCCATTTTTGTCACTTGTTTGTCCCTATTGATTTGGGTCTCCCCCCTTCCATATGTGTTTTGCTTCCTCTGTGACCACTATAGAGAACAAAACACGTTGGGGGGGGGGAGGGAACCCTAGTGACAAACAAGTCACAAAAATTGCAATGCGAAAGAGCCCAGTGTTAGGGTATGCTACTGTGGCTGTTCATATTATCTTACCCAACCCTTAAAAATGTAAGAAATTTGCTGTTTAATAAACTCTGGTTGCAAAACCAGTAAGAAGTGATAAATAAAAACTAAGAAAGGAAACATGCATGTACGTTATAGCGCTGTACTCCTGTATTCCTGACTTGTAAAGAAATAGCTCACCTGAGCAAAAAGCCCATCAATGGCTGGTGGAATGAAGGTGTTATGGTGAAGACTGAAGAGGGTGACCTGTTAGTTCCATGTATATACTTGTGGGCATTATCCTAGATTGATGAGGGTACTTATTCATAGCAGGTCCAGAGTACAACTTCTGACTAGCAGGAATAGGGCCATGCTCTTCAGACCTGTGTAAACTCTTAAGGAGGGCAGATGTTGATCCACCAAAGTCCAGGGCTTGATTGATGGTCTTGGTGGTTGTCACAACATTGTCCGTCAAGCAAAATTGCAGGGAATTTAAGAGGGTGTCATTGTGGGTGGAAGTCATGCACTATGGCATGCACATTGAGTAACCTCACATTGTGCCTTTTTTCTTCTTCATTGAAGATACCATGGAGAGCAAACCATGTTGGGTTGTGGATGGTGGAGCATTCTACTGGGTTTGGCACCTGATAATTTCACTTGCGTCATAGACGTTTCTAGGGATTCCTACTTGAGATTCTCTGTCTAAGGGGTTCAGGAACTGTGATACCTCTTGGACAGATACTCCAGGCTTGTAGTCAGAGTCTGAAGAATCACAAACACTGAAGAACTGATGTCTTGAGTCTAAGGAGATAAGGCTGGATAGAATGTTTTAAATAGATAGCAGAGGATACAGAATTTCAGATTGAAGAATGACCCTGGTGAGTGGGACTCAAACTTACCTTTGCCACATGCAAATCTAAGGACCCTTAGAAACATCTTGCCTTCTAGGCCATGCTAAATGATACGATGCATACCTCCTTCCCAGCTATTGCTATATAGTTCCCTTAATTTATCAGTTTATTATTATTTTAATTAAACATTCATATTCTGCCTTTCTCCATGGTTCAAGGTGGCCAGCAATAATAGTTCAAAACATTTTCAGTTAAAACCAGAAATAAAATAGGAAGCCCCAAATCTCTCCTCCTCCTCCTCTCCCCTTAAAAAATGTTGCTACTCAAACACCCTTAAAAGCCCTGGCAAACAGGCAGGCCCTGCAGCACCACCTGATGATCTCCAAGGAGCCCTCCCTCGACCTCTTCACGGAGCCCATTCCACAGAGCTGGAGCCCATTCCACGGAGCCAAAGCCATGATGGTCAATGCCAGACAGGCCACCTTAAGTGAAGAAGAGCTGATTTTGTACTTCGCCCTTCACTACTTGAAGGAGTCTCAGAGCGGCTTACAATCATCTTCCCTTCCTCTCCCCACAACAGACCCCCTGTGAGGTAGGTGAGGCTGAGAGAGTTCTGAGAGAACTATGTCTGGCTGAAGGTCACCCAGCTGGCTTCATGTGGAGGAGTGGGGAATCAAGCCCGGTTCTCCAGATTAGAGTCTCCCACTCTTAACCACTACATCAGGTTGGCTTTCAAGTGGCGGGGTAGCCAACAGACGGCTGCCTGATGAACATAGTTGGCACACAGGGACATATGGAAAGAGCCTATTGCAACATTACAGCAAAAATGTTAGTTGTGTGGGAAGGTAAAGGAACTCAGGAAGAATACTGGTAGTAACATCTGGATTGGTAGTTATGAGCACATCATTGTCAGTCACAAACATATGAACATACACCCTCTTTTTTGAACTGGCAAGTGCCACAAAGTTTTATCGTTTGTGTTATGTTAAACTGTATATGCAGATAGTATATCTAATGTGCCTGGATATACTGTCTCCAGCTGCGAACCTCCTCTCCTAACAGCTTTCACCTGTCAGCAAGAGGGAAGGCATTAAGCAACTAGGAGCCCTGTCACTGTGGCCAGATCCAGCTGTTTGCACACAACTTTATATTTAATATCATTCATAATGCTTTGGTCCACATTGGCAGCCAGCTTCTGGCTGAAAAGGAGAATTAAAAAAATGTAGGGTGGGATCCTTTGATTGTGTGTACAGATGTTGCTCATGGTTGTGGCTGTTCCCAACATTCCCCTTCCCATTGTACCTCCCGTGAGTCCCCAAAATGCACTGTCAAGGTCTTGGTTCTTCTGTTAATAAAAAGTTGCATGGTGGGGGGGGGGGGAATCTGGTGAAATCACCAGCATTGTGCATGTGTGTCAATAGAGGTCTTGTTCTCTGTGCTTCCTTCGTCAGCATACCAGCAAGGTGGGAGTGGTTTCACCCAGTTTCCCTGGAGTTCCCCTGAGCCCAGTGGTGTTTCATGGGGGTCTCACAAGCCCTGGCAGTACCTTTTTGAGGCTGCAGAAGACCGCTGTGGGGAAGAAAAAGGCAGGGGAAAACTGATCACTTGCAGCACCTTCTCATGCAATCACAGGGTCCAACCCAAGATTTATATGCAAACAATCACCCAGCTGGGTTGTGGGGGAAGCACTGGAGTTCACTGGAAAACTTCCGTGAGGGTACTTCAGTGAGAAAATTAGTAATAGCAGACAGGCATCCCTGTCTGTAGCTACCAGTATTGCCCTGCAATGAACTTCTGCAGAAAAGTATTTTAGGTTTCCTCACAGCTCATGTAAGGAGAAGATGAGTTCTGAAAGGCTGGACAACAACCTAACTTTGTGCCCTAGACATAGGCCCAAGGACCTCTGCCATGCACAGCAGTTCTGCGATAGATATTCAAGGTTCCTCAAGAAATTTCGATGGTGGAAAAGTGTTCCCTGGAGTGGAGACGGAAAGTTTAAAAACAGTATAATAAGTCATGCTTAATGTGCTGTTTCATACCTAGACTGTGAATTGTACTACTGTCATCTTTACTATTTCCTGAAAGGAGATAAAAATAGCGAAGATGGGGTTTATTCACAAGCCATGACAATGCATCATTGTGTACAGATTTTTTTTCTCTCCATTTCTCTGACTTCAGTGGTTCATCGGCCTGGCTTCTTTTTCTTTTGAGTGTCCTGCTGCCTTTTTGCACCTTAGAAATTAGCAGTGTGGCCAGACTTCTCGTATAGCTTCTCGTAGTGGATGATTTTTGTGAAAGTTTATAGGTGGCTGGGTGTGCACATGTATATGTACTTACGTAATTTGTTGTGCCCCTGTTTATCAGCCGCCCTGAGCCCGCTTGCGGGGAGGGTGGGGTAGAAATCCAAATAAATAAATAAATACTCGAGGGTTGTGCCACTTTTGTACCTTTTCTGCTGAGCCTTATATCACACATGACTGCCTTGGCAAGAGTTGGATTTTGGCGATGAACAATTCACGTGACCCTCCACCCCCTCCTACCTTTTAACTCCAGTGTGTCCTATTGCAGATAAAATAAAAACTATTAGCACACCGCATCTTCACTGGACTTAATATAAAGAAGGGGGTAAGAATGCCATTTATCTCCAAACAGCTGATGTGATTGAATTTGATTAATTGCTGAAAATATGGGGGGGTTCATTCAGAAAGTAGGATGGATTCGTTTTGTGGAGGAAGTGGCAGCTATGACGGCTTTGGAGAGACTCTGATGCCAACTCAGTCATGGAATACACAGCCACGAACAGCAGTGTACTAATTACTGACGTTTAAATCAAGCCAAAATCTGACAAGCATGCTAGTGTATTTTTCGTCAGTTTGTCTGATTTTTTCCCCCAGTTTCAAGACCACAGTGTTCTAGGGGGGTGTTTTAAATAGTTATCTGTCACATGAATGAGCATGAAAATAATATGAGCATGGAAAGATAATATTGTCATGTGATTCTCACCTTTCTATGGCTTAAAAAAATCATTAGTGAATAGTAGAAATAGTAGTACTCTGCTTTGGTTAGACCTCACCTAGAGTATTGTGTTCAGTTTGGGGCACCACAATTTTAAGAATGATATAGACAAGTTGGAATGTTTTCAGAAGAGGGCAACAAAGATGGTGAGGGGTCTGGAGACCAAATCCTATGAGGGAAGGTTGAAGGAGATGGGTATGTTTAGCCTGGAGAGGAGACAACCAAGAGGTAATGTGATAACCATCTTCAAGTACTGGAAGGGTTGTCATACAGAGGATAGTGTGGAGTTGTTTCTGTTGCCCCAGAAGGTTGGACTAGAATCAACAGGCTGAAATTAAATCAGAAGAGTTTTTGGCTAAACATTAGGAAGAACTTTCTGATAGAGCGGTTCCTCAGTGGAACAGGCTTCCTCGGGAGATGGTGGGCTCTCCTTCTTTGGAGGTTTTCAGACAGAGGCTAGATGGCCATCTGACAGCAATGCTGATTGTGTGAACTTAGGCACATCATGACAGGGAGGGCAGGAAGGGTTGTCTCAGTGCTTAGTTCTTGGGGCCCTTTCTTACACACCCAGAGAAATTCTGATTGCCACTTTGAGGTCAGGAAGCAATTTTTTGCCAGGCCAGTTTGGCCAGGGATCCTGGAGGTTTTTTGCTATCTTCTGGGCATGGAGCAGGGGTCACTGGCTGTGTGTGAGGGGAGGTATTTGTGAATTTCCTGCATTGTGCGGGAGTTGTACTGGATGACCCTGGAGGTCCCTTCCAACTCTATGATTCTAAGATATTTTGGTGGTATTTTAAAGATGCATAATTTCTATATTGCATACATTTTCATGGAGTATGCATTGTGTTACTTCAGACAACAACAGCAGCACCCGCAACCTGGCAGTAGAATGGTGAAGCAGCAGGCTGGCAGCCGTTGATCTTGCTACTAAGCAGAGTCACTGCTTGAGCATATATCATTCTTTGCAGGATCAGGATTCAATTAAGCTTTGGCCAGATGAAGCCCAGGAACAGGTGGGGCTTTTCCATCTTCAGGACATTTAAGCCCTGGGAGAAGCAAAGTACCTTGCTGGTTCATCCAGTTTGCATGACCAGTTCTTGTAGGCTACCTGTGACCTGGAACGATCCCAGACTGTGACCCTGACTTTAATATTGCTGTGAAGACCAGACATGGCCTCCAGGTACTGTGCCTGGCCTGTTGAGAAGTCCACAGACTGCTTCAGGTCCCTGCTGCCAAAGGCGGAACAGCAACTTAGAAGGCATGCAGTACTTCAAAATTATAACTAAGAACATAGCCTGTAATCATAATAATAAATACATTAACTGTCAATAAAATAATATCAGAGGGGTAGCCATGTTGGTCTGCAGTAGACCAGCGAGACTGGAGTCCAGTAGCGCCGTGGAGACCAGTGAGATTTTTGGGGTATAAGCTTTGGAGAGTCAATTCTCCCTTTGTCAGATAAAATAGTAGAAACTTGTGCAGTCTAAAACCATCAGCAGATAAGACAAACTCAGAAAATATTCAGCCATCTGTAATCTCAATAAAATGCATTGCTGAAGAGTTCAGTCTTACCAAGTTTCATAATGGTCAATGATGATTATGCTTTCTTGCCTTGTCCTAGTATCTCATTCCATAAAATTGGGACAATGCCTGAGAGAACCCAAGATCTGGCAGAGAAAAATTGTGTGGTCTTCATGGTTGGGACCACAGGCAGAGCCTATTGGGAGCCTTCTGGTTGCGTAGTGGTTAAGAGCGGCAGACTCTAATCTGGAGAAAGGGGGTTTGATTCCCCACTCCTCCACATGAAGCCTGCTGGGTGACCTTGCGCCAGTCACAGTTCTCCCAGAGCTCCCTCAGCCCTACCTATTTCACAAGGTGCCTCTTGTGAGGAGACGAAGGGAAAAGCAATTGTAAGCCACTTTGAGACCCCTTAAAACAGAGAAAAGCGGGGTATAAAAGCCTACTCTTCTTGTCCTGGGAGGAATATAATTGAAGCATACTTGGATTCATACAGGGACAGACTGTTCCTCATGAATGCAGATCCTAGGCAGTGAAGGGCATTAAAGATAAGAACCACCACCTTAAATTGAGCCCAGAAACAAGTAACAACTGAAGTCATTCCAGAGCAGAGCTAATATGTTCAAAATCAGAACAAAGTTTGAGTCCAGTGGCATCTTTAAGACTAACAAAGCTTTATTCAAGATATAAGCTTTTGTGTGCATGCACACTTCTTCAGATATGTTCTTATATTTGGTATCTGAAAGAAGTGTGCTTGCACACAAAAGCTTACACCTTGAATAAAACTTTGTTGTGTCACTGGACTCAAACTTTGCTCTGTTGCCTCAGACCTACATGGCTACCCACCTGAAACTATGTTCAGAATCAGCTTATAACAGTCAAATGACAAACATCCATAGTTTGAAGTATAACTGAAGTTGCCTTTAAGAGCAGTCCTTAAAAGTGGAATTCGTTACAGTAGTCCATCCAAAAAATTACGGTAGTATGGACTGGTGCAGCTACATCAGCTGAGTCCCAATGAGGAGATGACTGATGGTCAAGATGTATTTCAGAAAAAGTACTGTGAGCAGCAATGCCAACCTTCTCAAGCAACAAGATAGCCCTCCAACTCTTTTTATATCCTTTGCAAGATATAAATTACTCCATCCAGTTTTAGTAAATCATTGCTGAGTCACCAGCTGTACCAGCTAGCATTAACTCTTTGTCTTGATCCAGTTTCAGTTTTTCCTCATAGCCACCATCTCAGTTTCCAAATACTGATTTAGGATGCTACAACCGTTTCTTGAGGAATAATTATTAAAATATAGAACTGGATGTCATCACTGTATTGATGACACCCAACCTCAAAGCATAAATAAAAGTTTGGAACCTTATAGTACTACTGTATAGGTTAGATTCCATATAGCCTTCTCAGAAGAAACTCTGATTGGACAAAAAAGGCCAAAACCAGTGAAGAGCCGTCCCTTTCATCTTCATCCTCTTTTATTTCAACTAAATAGTGATACTGTGTCGGTGGCAGATGTGTTCAGACACACCTGAAGTTGCTCTGCCATCACCTGCTCAAATCATTTTGGGTAAAAAAGCAAGGTTGGAAAATTCCTCTTTTGCCAAGGAAGGCTGTTTGAATGATAGTTTAATTATAATCCCTTTTCATAAATTTTGGGGAAATTTCCTCCATCAATGAAATGTTCAATATTCTGGCTAGATTAATTCTCAGTTTCCCTTGGCTTTGCTTAATTAGCCAAGAAGGGCAGGGATCCAATTTGTAGGTGGTAGCTGCTTCCATAGTTCCAAGAACGCTGTCTGCATCTATCAGGAAGATCGGTCGGAAGCTGATAGTGTTCTGACAAGCAGATGCTTCTGAATGCCTCCAGTACATGATCTACCTTTTAACCTGATGTCAGCATTGGATCACATGTCAGCTAACAATCTTGAAAAGTGCCACGTCAAACTGTTGACATATTTTCAGTAAGGTGATCAGATCTGGGAGTCGGTAGGTCCCCAAACCACCTTGAATAGCTGTAGAAAAGTGCAGGCGTCCAGTAGCACCTTAAAGACTAGCAAAATATGTGGCAGTTCTTAAGATACACTTCAGATACAGCTAGAATGGGAGTCCCGTCTGTCCTGTGTATTGGGAAGTGGAACGATTTCAGATCCCAAATGACGTTAGCAGGCAAATGACAATAGGAGGGGTCACCTGCTATTGTCATTTGCCTGCTAATGTCATTTGGCATCTGAAATCACTCCACTTCCCAATACACAGGACAGATGGACTCCCATTCTAGCTGTATCTGAAGGAGTGACACGAAAGCACATACCCTGCCTCAAATTTTGTTGGTCTTTAAGGTGCTGTTGGGAGTCTTGCTGTTTTCTACTGCTACAGATAGACTACCATTGCTACCTATCTTGATCTATCTTGAATAACTGTCGGCTGAGATCTAGCTGATGCAATGATGGTGAAGGGGAAGAAAATTTCACCGTCTCGTAGGCCTTCAGATGAGCTCTGTGGCATTTTTTGGTCTGATATGACTTGACTCTTCTGCCAGTGATACCTGAAGCATCTCACAGTCCTTTTTCATATCACTCAACTCTCTGGTAAAGCATAAGGCGGAGCATCACCTAGAGGGAGGGGTAGGATGTTAGGGAGTGATTCTGTCTACTTGTTCCACACTGACACTAGAGCTTCTACAGAGTTGCCATTAAGGTTCTCAAAATCCCTCAGATCTCTCTTGAAACAATTGGACATATTTTGTGACTGGACTATCCTAATAGGACCACTGCCCGTGCAGAGGGAAGGCACCCCAACAATCAAGATTTCAGTGCCTAATGATGGAACCATGACATGAACACATGCAAGCTGCCTTATACTGAATCAGACCATTGAAGTCAGTATTGTGTACTCAGACTGGCAGTGACTCTCTAGGGTCTCAGGCAGTGGTCTTTCACATCATCTCCTACCTGAGGAAGAAATTGAAAGGAAGAGTGGAGAAGGTCAAAACCATTGGGGAAGCTTGGAGACTATTTAAAAAGACAATCCTAGAAGCTCAGAAAAAATATATACCGCAGGTTAGGAAAGGTACAAATAGGTATAGAAAAAAGCCTGCATGGTTAACAAATAAAGTAATGGAAGCTGTAAGAGGTAAGAAGGATTCCTTTAAGCGGTGGAAAGCTAGTCTTAGTGAGGTTGATAAAGGGAACACAGACTATGGCAAATAAAATGCAAGTCTGTGATCAGGCAAGCAAAAAGGGAATATGAGGAGCATATCGCAAAAAACATAAAGACCAACAATAAAACTTTCTTCAAATACATTAGAAGTAGGAAGCCAGCCAGGGAGGCAGTGGGGCCCTTGGATGACCAAGGGGTAAAAGGAGTAGTGAAGGATGATAGGGAAATGGCTGAGAAGCTGAATGCATTTTTTGCCTCTGTCTTCACTGTGGAAGAGGAGAAGTGTTTGCCCACTCCAGAAGCACCGATTTCGGGAGGGGGTTTGAAAGACCTGAATCAGATTGCGGTAACAAGAGAGGAAGTCCTCCGACTGATGGACAATTTAAAAACTAATAAATCACCAGGCCCGGATGGCATTCATCCGAGAGTTCTGAAAGAACTCAAATGTGAACTTGTGGATCTCCTGACAAAAATATGTAATCTTTCTTTAAAATCTGCCTCCATTCCTGAGGACTGGAAGGTAGCTAATGTCACTCCCATCTTTAAAAAGGGCTCCAGGGGAGATCCGGGAAATTACAGACCAGTCAGTCTGACATCGATACCGGGTAAGTTGGTGGAAACTGTTATTAAGGAAAGAATTAGTAGGCACATTGATGAACAAAAACTATTGAGGCAGACTCAGCATGGGTTCTGTAAGGGAAGATCTTGTCTCACTAACCTGTTAGTGTTTTTTGAGGGAGTGAACAAACATGTGGACAAGGGGGACCCAATAGATATTATTTACCTTGACTTCCAGAAAGCTTTTGATACAGTTCCTCATCAAAGGCTCCTAAGTAAGCTCAATAGTCATGGGATAAAAGGACAAGTCCTCTTGTGGATCAAAAACTGGCTTATAAATAGGAAACAGAGAGTGAGTATAAATGGGAAACTTTCTCAGTGGAGGGTGGTAAGCAGTGGGGTACCACAGGGATCAGTACTCGGTCCGATGCTTTTTAACTTGTTTATTAACGATTTGGAATTGGGAGTAAGCAGTGATGTGGCTAAATTTGCAGATGACACAAAGTTGTTCAGGGTGGTGAAAACCAGGGAGGATTGTGAGGCACTCCAAAGGGATCTGTTGAGGATGGGTGAGTGGGCGTCAACGTGGAAATGGGGTTCAATGTGGCCAAGTGCAAAGTGATGCACATTGGAGCCAAAAATCCTAAATATAAATACACGTTGATGGGGTCTGATCTGGCAGAGACGGACCAAGAGAGAGATCTTGGAGTCGTAGTGGATAACTCGCTGAAAATGTCTACACAATGTGTAGCTGCAATAAAGAAGGCCAACGCTATGCTGGGGATTATTAGGAAGGGAATTGATAACAAATCAGCCAGTATCATCATGCCCCTGTATAAATCATTGGTGCGACCTCATTTGGAATACTGTGTACAGTTCTGGTCACCACATCTCAAAAAGGATATTATAGCATTAGAAAAAGTGCAGAGAAGGGCAACTAGAATGATAAAAGGGTTGGAACACCTTCCCTATGAAGAAAGGTTAAAATGCTTGGGGCTCTTTAGCTTGGAGAAACGACGGCTGAGAGGTGACATGATTGAGGTTTATAAGATTATGAATGGGATTGAGCAGGTTGAGAAAGAAGTACTTTTCTCCCTTTCTCACAATACAAGAACTCGTGGGCACTCTATGAAATTGCTGAGCAGTCGGGTTAGAACAGATAAAAGGAAATACTTCTTCACCCAAAGAGTGATTAACATATGGAATTCACTGCCACAGGAGGTCGTGGCAGCTGCAAGCATGGACAGTTTCAAGAGGAAATTAGATAAACATATGGAGCAGAAGTCCACCAGTGGCTATTAGCCACAGGGTATAGATGGGAACTCTCAGTCTGGGGCAGGTGATGCACTCTATTCTTGGTGCTGGAGGGGGCAGCAGTGGGAGGGCTTCTGGTGCCCTGGCCCCACTGCTGGACCTCCTGATGGCACCTGGTATATTTTGGCCGCTGTGTGACAGAGTGTTGGACTAGATGGGCCATTGGCCTGATTCAACATTGGCTTCTCTTATGTTCTTATGATTCTTGGGTTGGAGGTGCCAGGGATTGAACCTGGGACCTTCTGCATGCAAGCAGATGCTCTACCACTGACCCACAGGAGTTCTTTCCAGACAACCAGAAATGTGCATGGCACAGAAAGGTAGATTGAGTATGACCTTTTTCATGCGTTGGCCCTATAATAAGCTGGTTGAGTCCCATGGTGACCATGAAGTAGATTCAGTATGAATGTTGAGCCTGTTTCCCAATAGCTGGTCCAAGACCACCTTTGCCAGCTCAGCCAGGGCATTTACTGGCAAACCAATAAAAACCTTAACCTGTCCCTGGTATCCAACACATGTTACAGGGATCAAAACCTGTCATTTGTCTGTACAGGGAGGAGAGTGTTTAACAGAGAAGTATACCCACCTGTGTAGAATTGATAAGAACTGCATACCCAGTTGAATAACACCAGGGGGCTTTTTGTGACAGGTTTTGGTCAACCAAGCCTGATCCATACACGCTTGAAGAATTGAATCTTGGATCAGGGAAATCTTATTCTTTGATTACCTTGGATTGCACGACATCAGAGTCGAATTAGTGGTACAGGAAGTTTTTCTGCTTGCATCTCTTAGGGCGGGTGAGAGATTGGTCAAGGGGCAAGCACTCACATCTCCCTCTTATCCTCCCAAACCAATCCCTTCCAGCCTCATGCACCACTTTAATTCCTGTAGTTCTACCAGTGACCATTGACCAACACATAAAATGGTACAACCGAAAGATGAAACCTAGTTTCAGAACCCAGGCAACCTTACGCCCCATGGCTTCTACCACATCCCACCTATTCAAGTCCCTCCACCCCAGATACCAACCAGAAGTATACCCAAGACTATAGCTTTAGACGGGAGGATCATGCCAGCAGGATTATCTTCTGATGTCTGCCTCCAGCACCACCTCAGGGTGCTGCCTTGGTTGCAGTAGAAAGGGCTACTTGACCTGGAAACAAATGCCCAATCCTGTGGACTGGTGGTCTTCACGTTTCCAGTACTAGGTTCTGTTTTTCCCACTGCCAAGTAGTCTGGTTGCCCACCAAACAGTCCTGCCCAAATGAGGGCAGTAAACATGATATGAAGGGGGGGCAGTTAGGGGACACAAGCTTACCCTGCTGTGGTGGAGGGTGACTGGGTTTGCAGTGATTGGAGACAATGCTGCATACATTCATGCAGGGCAAAAAATGGCCGTATAAATACTGTTACTTTGCAGTCTTAAGCATGTTTACTCAATAGGTCTTAATTGTAATCCTAAATACAGGTTTAAACTTTAAGGTGTTAAATCTTTAAAGATCTTTAAGCTTCTTTGTTCCTGCTACAGTTAGCACTACTACCCCTCCGGAGTTTGTGTACTGGAGGGTCAAGTACTCTGTGTTCTGCTATTACTAGCTTGAGTATTTCTATGTTATTACTTTACCTCAGTCCCTTCCCACTGTACCCTTTCTGCTATTTATTATTGTTATTATTGCTATTCCATATGATTATCTGCCTGGCTTCATCCAGGCAAGCAATAAAAAAAAAATTGCAATGTGGTGATAAGTACTAGGAATCAAAACATGTAAATGAAGGCACCAGATTTCATTGTGGAGAGATTCATCATTTCAGGGTTATTAGCACAAGTGTGTTGATGTGGACATAAATTTGCAGACGTGAAAATGGAAAAATTGGTGCTGATATTGATGTTTCTGTGCAAGATTGAGTAATGAACTGTTGTTGTGGATCGTAAAATTATACACACAGGATGTCTTTCGTACCAGTAGTTTGTTATGCAGCATGTGTTGAATTCACAAAGGGGCATAATGGTATTGTTGTGTACTTGAGACAGGGAACCAGAATAGATATCTGTCCTTTAATTGGCTTTGCTGTAGAATGGTTTTTTGTTTGTTTAGAAGCGGTCTCGATTCATTTCACATTCAGTTTATGGTGCTGACTAGTGATGTTGATCTGAATAATTTTGGGGTGGAAGTTGGGGATAGAACCAAGGGTCTATTTGTGCAAATACCATGCAGTCATTTAATTTTGGAAACATTTTAGTGTTATCTTGGAGTCACCTTTTAGTTAAGTGTATAAAAAATATTCCTTTACACAGCATTTGTAAGGGAGATATCTAGAAAGGAAGATGAGGGTTTTTTTAGAGGAAATCTTCTTCCTTCACCAATATTCACACACACCCTTTTGTGAAAAGATGGATTTTTTTTTCATTAAGACTTATTGCTCAGTTCAAACTGGGTATGGTAATTGAACTACAGAGACTTTGTCATGCTTAAGCCAAGGGTTTTTCAGCTCTGTTGTGGGTTCCTTCTGTTCCTCATTGAAAATATTAGTGAAGGTAGACAACAGTGCCCTGAATTATAGCGTTGTCACAGCTTTTTATTTTGCTTGTGCCAGTGATTTACAATTGTCTTGCGCAGGGGTGTATGGGTAGCTAAGATTATACAGTTTTATGAGACAGAAAGTTGGACTACTTTTTAAGGCTGTAGAGATGGATGTTGGACTTGGATTGAGGACACTGGGTTCAAATCCCTGCTCAGTCTTGAAGCTGACTTGGGTGAGTTTTGGGGCCTATTATTTCTCAGCCTTACTCTATCTCATAGGATTTTGTGAAGATATAAATGAGATTGGGGGAGGGGGTGCGTATGGCTCTCCTGAGATCCTGGGAGAAAGAACAATGTGATGAGATGAATACCCATACTTTTATAATATTCCCATTCGTCCAGTATGAAATCTTCCCTGCGTTTCTCATAGGGCAGTACTGGTGGTCTTTCAGTGGCATAATATGCTGTAGGCTGATATAAGAAATGTAGCAAACTCTCCTATCCCAGTCAGAGCAGTCCCTCTTTCAAGTACAAAGAACTCTTTTCTGCTTTTGAATTAGGCAGAAACCAGCAGCCTCATCTGCTCCCAACTGTTTTCTGGTACTTAAAGAACACTGCATCCTAATGAGAACCCAGAGAGTGGAGAAGTTAGTGATGAATGCCTTTTAATTTCCTTTAATTTTCACATCGTAGCACTGACATTGGAGATCTCCATTGAGTTTCAGTCATACGGCAAATTAAAAACAAAAAAGCTGCAGTGAAATAACTAATAGAAAAATCAATTGACCTACCTGTTTAAAACACCCGCAGTGGAGCCAAATGTTTTGTTCAATTTGTGTGCGTGTTGCGGCCAAGGCTGAAAGTACTTTAAATTCCTTGCTGTTATGTGCTTTTTCTGGAGCTCAAAATAGAAGGGAGGTACAGCTTCTGGCTGCCCTGCCCTGGTTGGTTTCATCAACTCTCAGAAGCTAAGCAGGGCCAGCCCTGGTTAGTACTTGGATGGGGACCACCAAGGAAGTTCAGGGTTGATACGTGATGGCAGACCCCCTCTGCTTGTCTCTTGCCTTGAGAGCTCTACACGGTTGGCTGCTACTTGACAGTGGTTACTACCACACCACTTCCTTACTAGTACTGCATACTGGCCCGTGCTGGCTTACTTTTAGTTCTGTTTGTAACTCCTTGTAATCCCTTCCTGCAGAGTTCCTAGAGGTGCAAGTATGTACGAGTGTGGTATCCCCCATCTTATGTCCATATTGAAATGGCTTCTTGACTACTAGGCTGTACAGTTGCAGTGCCCTCCTAAGCAGAGTTACACCCTTCTATGTCAGGTGGAAGCAATGGGCATAGAAAGATTTAACTCTGTTTAGGATGATTGCACTATGGGCCAGTTAAAGAGAAGGGATGTGTGAACAGGGTTTGGGGGAAGGGGAGTTGCCTGCTGGTCTGCTACTGGAAATGGATAACACTATCTGTCATTGTAGGTTTTTGCTTGTATAGGGCACTCTTTGGATCTTCCAAATTCCTCCTTGCTATGTCCTCATAATCCTGCACTGCAGTGGTGGTGAAGTATTCTACATTCAAGAAGACTTTTCCATGTTGATGTCCACATTAGGGATCATAGAGTACTCATGTTGCAGAAGATTTTGGGAGCAGTGCTGTGGTGCTCACCCTCAGCATTGGTGACCCCAGGAAGGAGCTAAGGCAAGTGAGAAGCAGAGGTGGTTTGCCATTGCCTTCCTCTGCAGAGTCTGCCTTGATGCCTCCCGTCTAAGTGCCAACCTTGCATAGCTTCTGTGATCCAACACAGTTGGGCCATACCATGCCGCCTTCCCTCCTGCCCTCATCATTACTCCCCAGGAATGGAGAAGGGACAGTACAGCACACCTAGCCTTTTTGTATGTGCGTTTTGGGAAGAGATCACTGATGGCAAGGTGAATTGTCTTTTCGAGGGCATATTTACCCTTTGGGCCTGAAATCAAACAACAGTCATTCCTTCTCCCAAGAGAGTTCTGGGAATTGTTCTACAAAAGAAGCATAGGGATCTGTAACAGAACCTTCAGCAACCCCAGAGAAATTACAATTCTCCTTCAGTGGGGGGAAGTCATCCAGGAAGTGGTTAGGTCACGCCTCTGCTCACTCGATAGGCTATGCAAATTTATTTTGTTGTGTGGCTCCTATCTGAGTGGTCTAGGCCAACCTTTCCAGTTCCTGCATAGCCCTGCGCTTGGTAGGATGCCTGGAGCTCCTACTCCAAGCCAAAAGAACTGCAAAAAAAAATTACAAACAGAAACCTCATAGAGAGGAGATCCTTCCTTCCTTCCCTGAAGTAGCCGAGGAAGAGGAGATGGCACAAGACGGGAAGAAGAAGAAACGCCCACCCCCCTTCTGGGGCTCCAGAGGGAGAGGGAATAGCCACGGTGGTGAACTCTATGGAGCAGCAGTCCGTTACTTCTGGGACTCCAGGAGTTGGGCTGCACAAAGATCAGCGGATGGTAGTCATGCCGCTGCAAAAGGCAGAAGATGAAAGCTCCACAAGCATGGGGCTGGCCGATCACACTGTGCCGGTCGGTCCCTGCTCCCCCCCCGTGATCACATGGTCCAAGATGGCGGCTCGGAAATCGCAGTCAGCACCGGAGGGCAGAGTGTGGCACGCTTCAAGAAGAAGGCGCCAGCAAAAGCGAAGGCAGCAGTGACTGGAGCCATGGCAATGAAAAAACAGTGCAGGAAGGCACAGGGGCCAGCGCGTCCACCCGATGAGCCCATTCCGGTGGGGTGGGGAGGCCCCAGTGGAGACTAGTCCCACTGGAAGCATGTCACAGCCGGATCTGGACCAAAGCTTCAGCCCGGGACCGGCTCAAGGGCAGACCTTCAGACCCTGGGGAGGGAGCACTAGGACCATGGGGTCAGGCACCGGTACTGCAGCCTCTCTCCCATTTCCAACCCCTACAGCCACAGCAGCCACAGGTCCCTCAGCCTCTGCAGGTCCCAAATGGCATGGCACAAGGCTGTCTTTTTCCTCCAGCTTTTCCTGTGGGTTCTCCCTGGATGTGGACACTTTTGGGGGGAGTTTGGCCGCCCGCCCAATGGCTCCACGCCCTCGGAAACTGGGGGGGGGCTGCCAGCCCAATCATCAACTCAGCTGGGAAGCCAGGAGCCCAGGGGAAGGGCTTTATCCAGGAGATCCAAACGCAGGGGCCGCCATCACTCCTCGGCATCCAAATCCTCCTCAGGCTCCAGGTCCCCAGCTGCTGCAAAAAGACCTAGGGGACCTGGGACACCCACTCCACATGGAGCCACAGGAGTCTCCGAGGCAGAGGTGGAGCAAGATTGGGCCACTGTACCCAGAAGTCAGGGCAGGCAGAGTTAGGCACCATCCTTACAAGAGAACACCTGAACAGCATCAGCTCTGAATAGGTGGAAATGGCCTCCACCATTACATCTTTGGCCAACACTGAAAAAGAGGAGGGGGAATGGTCAGGAGATGAGATGGAAGTGAAACCCACATCATCTAGACTGTTCCAGATTGAGCATTTCCAACGCCTTTTGACAGAGGTCATCTCCAGTCTAGATTAGCAGATGGACATGACAGAAAAGCCACAGTCATCGGCGTCTGCGCACCTAGACCCTAGAGGCTTCAAAAAACCTGTTAAGCTTCAAACTTTCTCACCCTTTCTGGATTACTTTGATGATGTGATTTGGGAGGAGTGGGCCAACCCTGGGGGTGGGGCCTCCCTACTGGCAATAGCGAAGCATCTTTATTCCTTGCCTGAGGGGACAATGGAGGACCTGAAGGTGCCCTTGATTGACGCCCTGGTGGCGGCTCTCCACTTGGGGGCACTGTTGTCAGAAGACGGGGAGAATGCTTTAAAAGATGCCATGGACAGGAAGAATGAAGCCGCCCTGAAGAAGGCACATGAAGCCATGTCCTTGGTAATATGCTCGGCAGTGGCTCTGTCCAATTTTACCAGGGCCACTGCTATTTGGGCCGACAGTCTCTTACAGAACCCTGAGGTCTCCCTGCTGGACCTGAGGAGAACCTTACTGAAGATGAAGTGTGCAGCAGAGTTTGCGGAGGACGCATCCCAGAACAACATCCAATTCTGCGCCAGGGCACAGGCAGCCAGTATCATCATCCACAGAAACATCTGGCTGAAGCATTGGAAAGTAGACCCGCTGTCAAAAAGTAACTTGGCTACGGAAAAGTTTTCCGGTAGGCTTCTCTTCCGAGAGTCTAATCTGGACAAGGTGCTGGTGGAGACTAGGGAAAAGAAGGCCATGCCATCATCTTCTTAGCATTGGGAGCGAGACCCCAAAGCCAGAACTTCTAATTCCTTTCGTAGTCCCTATAATTCGGGTTGGGGACAGGATAGCAGAGAACACAGACCATTCAAGTCCTTCAAGTACAGCGCGTGAACCACCACCAAGCCTACAGCTGTCTGCAGATCCGACAGAGGCACCCTGCCAAAAAAGCAGGTGGCATGATGGCTGGATTGAGGGCTGGCTTCAGTCCTTCGCACAGGTTTGGGGCCAGACCACCACAGACCAGTGGGTGTGGGCGATTATACCCCAAGGCTACAAGATAAAACTCACTGGCACTCCTCCTCACAGCTTCAGCCCATCCCCATCCCCAAGACAAAAGGAACGACTGTGGCAGTTGCAGGAGGCAATTCTTCACCTTCAGGATATCGGTGCCATAGAAGAAGTACAAATTGGGATAAAACCAAGTGTAAATCAATAGTCTAAAGGAGCTCTCTACCATTATCACTTGTTTCTGAAGACAGCCTGGATCCCCCCCAAAACAGAAAGATCTACTGCTCTGCATCATGAGGCTCAACAACTAAATCAAGTACTACACCTAGTTTAAACCATGAGTTGTTAGAGTGTTCAGTTTGTATTTCCAGACTGTGTTTCCTGCCTCTGATATACCCAGTTTGAATGCTCTTTTTATGTTGAGAGAGTTTAAGTGTAAAAGCTTGCAGTTAATTGCAATGAAAGCTTCTTGTTCAGTGTGTTTTCTTGGGATGGTTGACGTGAATTAATGAGTAGGTTGTTTTATCGTGCGGCACTCAAGGCATTTGTAATCCTGTTATGTATCTGTACTTGCTGGTGATACACTATTTAACACATTAAGCTTGCTGGTCATTCTGGTTTCGAAGGGGACAGTTTTCCTAAAAATAGCACATATGATACAGTGTTGGGGTTAACAATGATATGCTCACTCTTTTGGTTTTTTTCCTGGTAACTAATCAGAAAGTGAAAAAAGAGGCCAGTTTCCCTCCCTTCCCCCCATGGCTGGCAACCATAGCTGTAATCAGAACAGAAAAGTCAACTTATATTAGCAGGTAATGCTGTATAATCTTGTTTGTCAAAGTGTATTATCCTCACCTTCTCATTTGGTTAGGTTAACGGTTGGATGCCGTGCCCAGTGTCCTAGGGACTGCTGATGAACCAAATGATTTCAGCAGTCATTTTTAAAATACTGTCCGCAGCACAGTGGTCTGAGATCTAAGTTGCGGGTAACTTTAATAAAGCAGCTTTGTGCAGATCCACTTAGGTCCGTTTAAGCGTGTCTTGAATCTCCTTACAATTGGCAACCGATAAGAGGGATTTCCCCCCTTCGTAATTCAATTGGTTTTGAAATCTTTTTAAGTTAAATATATGTGAGAGGCAAACAGACTGTTGGATATGTTACAGTGAGCAGTTTGCACATAGCTTTGTGAATAATAGGGAGCTGTGGTGGCTCAGAGGTTAAGACGCTGAACCGCAGGCTGGAAGGTTGGTAGTTCAGCAGTTTGAGACCGGAATGCTGCATGATGGAGTGAGCTCCCATCTCTGGCCCCAACTCCTGCCAACCTGGCAGTTCGAAAGCATCCAAATACTGACCAGGGCTGACCCTGCTTACCTTCTGAGATCTGATAAGATCAAGAGACTAGCCTGGGCTGTCCAGATGAGGGCAGTTTCAAGATAGATGCCTTTACGCCCTGGCTCGGAATGGTATTTGCCAAGAGTTGCATATCCATGCAGTTTTTGCAGTATGCAGGCATCTGTGCATCTCTCTCCCTCTCCACTCAGGAAGAAATATGAATCTCTCTCCTTCTTCAGGAGGCCTCTGTCCTTTATGGAGATCTCCATGTGCCAACCTGTCAGTGCACCAGGGCTCAGAACAGCAGAGGGCCAGAGGCAAAGGTCAGTCAGGCAGCAGTCTGGTTTTCCAGGGGAGTCAGATAAGAATCTGAGCATCAGAGGAAACAGGCAAGTCTCAGGCAGACAATATCCAGTATCCAGGGAGAGGGAGTATGTTATGTAGTAGGATGTGGATGGGCAGATTGAGCTCATTCTGGCTGAGTTGTCCAGACCGAAGAGGAAGCCTGTGAGCCAGGGCTTTAAAGGGCTTGAGGTGTCCTGCTGGCTCCAGGCGTCAGTGCTGAGGCTCAGACAGGTGATGCCTGAAGCTTTAGTGGAGATTGAAGCCCAGTTGGCACCATTGGGCTGCGGAGGCTCGAGGTCATTCCCATGCAGCTTGCTATGTGGTGGTGGGTGTCAAGTCCTGAAAGCTGAGCTGGTTTGAATCTCATATCATTAGCTGTCATTAGCTCTAGTTGAACCCATGGTGTGAGTTCGCCACAATTTGATAAGTTAGGCAGACATCATCAAGGCCACAGACCCTTACACCCTGGGGGTTGTGCCCAGACACAGAAGCCAAAGGTGTAGGGATCTGTGAAGTTGGTAGTACCTTGGGGAATCTGAACCTGCTGTGCAACTGTTTGCACAATCAGCTCTCCTAGTAGGCGGCCTTACTCCTGAAAGCTGAGTGATATATGTTAGAAACAACAAGGAGTCCTGCCCTTTAGAAACTAACACATCCATTATGGCACATTAGAAGGGATCTCGGAGAGCTTGTTACTAAAGTCATTGCAGTTTTGTTGTTGTTTATGTATTTCCAGCCCCTCCCGTCCAAGCCCCATAAATGCTATGTTGTGACTACAGTCTGTCTTCTGGGAGGTTGCTGTGGAAGAATGTAGTGTGACTGTCCAGGGGCTTAGCCTGTAATTAGCGAGCAGCAGTTGCTTTTGTAGGACTAAAACCAGTCCCTAAAGGGCTATGAGTATTGCAGGAGATGCACAAAACTGTCCTGTCTGAAAATACCCAAAGCCTATATGATTTGTTAGATTTAATTGCCTGAAGCTGGGACCACAGCCCATGGGAACATGCGTGGAATTCATAAAGGTTGAATTAAACTTGCTTTCATCTTTTGCATGTATTGACAAGTCATTGATTTTTTCCCCCTTTCAATATCTGAGGGGGAAAAACTTACTGGCTGAAGTAAAATATGCACCCCCTAATAACATGTAAATGTATGGATTATAAAAAGTAAGACGAGCAGCCAATGTCATTGGTTTCTTACGTGCTGCTTTTTGGAATGGTTAAATAACTTGGTTTGTAATACATGCAAGATGGTTCTTGACTTCCTTTCCTCCAGGTATTCCTCCATGAAGAGGCATTGGTTAATGGCCATTTAGCTCTTACACATGCTGAATTTTTTGCCTTGTTTCTTCCATCAACAGGTAAAATAAAGAGGCTTGACGACAAAGCCGGAAGGTGGATCATTTCTAAAAGAAACCATGCGTGCACGTCTGTAGAAATGGTTTGCGGCTCAGTCAAGCTGGAGCTAACCAAATGAAGCTATGGGCTGTGCATCAGCCAAGCATGTTTCTGCTGTTCAAAATGAAGAGGAAGCTCAGAAGGGGAAAAATTACCAGAACGGAGATGTATTCGGTGGTGAGTATCATAGTTTTTGGTTTGTTACTTGGTGGTTCTTGACCATTCTGCTGCAGTTCTCTGCTGCAGTGTCGACTTATTTCCCTACTTTAACCTGTTCTGGTTATTTTCTGTGCAGACTATATAGAGGTACACCAACCAGTCTTGATGCAGGAATTTGTTCATGCTGAGCAACTGCCTCAAGAAATATTAAACGGTTTCTTCAGTACTGAAATGACAAAATTGTTTTCCTCTGTCTCAGAGAATGTGCAGTACCTCATCTAAGCTTTTTCTCATGTAACTTTAAAATGAAGAAAAGTGGGAAACTATGGAATTGCATGTGTGCTAGGCTTCGTCTCATCTTCCAGCCCTCTGTTCTGGTCTGCTTGTGTATAGATGTTTGTGTTCACACCTTTCTGGCATAACTTCAGAGTAGCTAAACAAGCCTGTTTCAGAGGAATCATGGTAGAAAATGATGTTTTGGCCTGTCCAGTGAAGGATACACCTTGTTTGGATACTTATTTTCATCTTTGATTTAACAGGTTTCTATTCCACTTTTCCTTCCAAAATAGGATGGTCAGTGTGGCTTTACTGAAGCTTATAAAAATCAGGAATGGCCAATACTAGTGTGAAACCAGCCAAAAAAGTTAAAATAATAATGTGAAGCCTAGCAGACAAGAACCGGTTGCAATGAAACTGACTAGGAAGCTGCTGAATAATATAGCTTGCCCCATCAGTATGAAAGTTCAGGAACAGTAACTTTTAAACCATTGTAAAAAGCTAAATATTTATAACTTCATTACTTGCTAAGATGCTCTGCTGATCAGTTGATGTTTCTATAATTTGTTGAAGATGTGTTTCTACTGGTTTTGGTGGCTAGAAAATATATTGGTAAACAATATATTTGGATACTTATTTTCATCTTTGATTTGACAGGTTTCTATTCCACTTTTCCTTCCAAAATGGGATAGTCAATGTGGCTTTACTAAAGCTTATAAAAATCAGGAATGGCCAATACTAGTGTGAAACCAGCCACAAAAAGTTAAAATAATAATGTGAAGCCCAGCAGACAAGAACCGGTTGCAGTGAAGCTGACTAGCAAGCTGCTGAATAATATAGCTTGGCCCCAGGAACAGTAATTTTTAAACCGTTGTAAAAAGCTAAATGTTTATAACTTCATTACTTGCTAACATGCTCTGCTGATCAGTTGATGTTCCTGTAATTTGTTGAAGATGTGTTTCTACCAGTTTTGGTGGCTAGGAAATATATTGGTAAACATTGATGGCAGTAAAGCATTGGATGGCCCAGGATGGCCCAACTTCCTCATATCTTGGAAGCAAAGTAGGGTCCGCTCTTGGATGGGAGACCTCTGAGGAACACAGAGGCAGCAATGACAAACCCACCTCTCTTTATCACTTGCCTCAAAAACCCTGCCCATTGGGTTGCCATAAGTTGGCTGCAACTTGACAGCACTTTACACACAAACACTGGTGGTTATTGGCTACTGAGTGAGGATACACCACACATGCTCCTAATGGGCTAGCCAAAGGGTTTGACGAGTTGGAGTGGGAGTAGCAAAGGACATTAAAGTCTGAATTTTGCAGCTGACTAGAAAGTGGAGCCTTTGGGACACCCAACAGGAGCTATTTGCTGGGGAGGGGTCTGATCTGCTTTATTGACGCACACTGTATGTCGCGGTGCTCGTCTTCTCCCCCATGCACAGCTTCTGCTTAGATTATCACAGAAAGCCCATAAGTCTTCTGTGCCGTCTCTTCTCAGTGAAACAGATTCCTATCAGTTTTTTCTGAAACATTCTAATGTTTAGGAAAGTAGGAGGCCATATATGTGGAACAGTATCCATCAGATTGTTGGTCATCAGCTGGTGAGACGATTGGGTTGCCCTACAGCCCAAGATGTCTCAAATTCAGGGGGCCACCATCACTACTTTTGAGGGGAAGTGGGAACATAATATAGTAAAGAGCTTTTGTGGGACCCATGTTAAAAATAGGCCCAAGATCTAAAAAGCTTGGATCCAGTGGTGTGATGATAAGCCAGTCCTCTGCAGGTGTGGTTATGGCTGCAACTGAAAAAGAAATCTGTAAGTGTGAGGAGGGGGGCATGTTGTAAAAGTGCTGGGCTTGCCATATGGAGATAGTTGCCATGGAGAATGATTTTTTTTTTAAAGGCCAGCAGTTTTGTGCGCACCAGCTCATAGCTATTCTGAATAATTGTTTTTCAGGCACAGTATGTTTTCTAAATCAGGCTGCCTGTCGTAAAGTGTTCATGCATTCCTAGCACATAATAAGCCCTCCTGCTAAGGAGAATAAAATAAAATTATTCATCAGTTACATTTAAAATATCAGCCTCTATATCGTGCCTAAGCAGTATTATGAATACTTATGAAAAAGAAAACTGCTGTTCCAGTCTTGAAGTAGTTGGTTGTGTTTCTTGTAGTGGCGTATTTCTTGTGTGGGGGTAGTGGTTAGGAGCGGAGAACTCTAATCTGGAGAACAGGGGTTGGATTCCCCACACTCCTCCTCCACATGAAGCGCACTGCTGGGTGACCTTGGGCCAATCACAGTTCTCTCAGAACTCTCTCTGCCCCACCTACCTCACAAGATGCCTGTTGTGCAGAGAGGAAGGGAAAGGTTGTTGTAAGCTATGTTGGGATTCCTTAAGGTAGAGAAAAAGCAGGGTATAAAAGCCTACTTTTCTTATTCTGATGTCAATTTTTAAAATTTTTAAAATTTAAAATTTAATTTTTTAAAGTTGTATTTTCGATATAAAGCCCCTACTGCAGGTGAAGTTGGTAATGACTTTGAAACCAATAGATATAGTTGTGACTAATTTAAGGCCTGTTACTCTTAGTGGGCATTAGTCACTGCTGGCTGTAGTTGGATTAGGTCCAAAGGGCTTATATTCCTGTTTGGTGTAGTGGTTAAGTGTGCGTACTCTAATCTGGGAGAACTGGGTTTGATTCCCCACTCCTCCACTTGCACCTGCTGGATGACCTTGGGCAAGCCATAGTTCTGGCACAGCTGTTCTCTCAAGAACAGTTCTTGAAAGTGCTCCCTCATCCCCACCTACCTCACAGGGTGTCTGTTGTGAGGAGGGGAAGGGAAAGGAGTTTGTAAGCCGCTCTGAAGTGAAGGGTGGGGTATAAATCCAATCTCCTCCTCCTCCTCCTTTGTGATACCTGGGCAGTGAACTTTTTAAGGTTACCTCTGTTTTCCCCTTCAGGATGTGTTAATTGCTTTTCAATTCACCATGCTTAAAATGATGGACAAGCTTCGAAACATAGTAGAAAATACTTGGGGTGGGTAGGCAGCGACCCAAACATGAGGCTGTTGCTTTTCAATAGTTCTAAATTTGTCAACTGCTACCCAAATTGATATAGGTATTGGGGCTATAGCATGCAAAGCATCCATTTCCTATGTATGTTGTCATCCGGGCAGCTGTTTTGGGGTTGAGCAGTCTGGTGTATACCCTGGTCCTGATTTAACATTGCACCCCACTTACTAAAGAAAACCATCGCAGAGAGAGAGACTCTCACAAAGAAATCATTTTATTTGTCAGACCAAGATATAATGACAGAAGGATGAAGTGCCAGGGAAAGCAAAAACATGAAACATTGCTGCAGTACAGTAACACACTCCTAGCAAGTATTACCCTGGGTTGTTGTCTGATCGGGGTGAATGGGGAATCTAAGGGGAAATCAGAGATGAAAAGAAAAATGTGTGTTGCTTGAGAAGTCTGCAGGGCTGTGGTCCAGTGCAGAAAAAAAGGGAAGCTGGTCTGGGCCAAACTGAAATCACTTGAGCAGTCAGGGATCCAAGGTGGAGGGATCCAGTGATTCAACAAAAGGCCAGAAGTCTGGGAAGTAGGCTCTGGTACAAAACCAGCTACAGAGTTGGGGGAAGGCAGGAATCCAGTGGTTTCTGCAGAAGAAGGTCCAGGATATAGAACTGACTACAAAGCTGAAAGAGCTTGAGATACGAATTTTAAGGGCTTTGGGGAGGGTGAGGAGGTTGGGATTCATAGTGTGATTAGATCTAGTACAGAGTACTTAAACACAGGATGTGGCAAGAAAGTTTCAGGTGGGGTAATTGAGTTTACTGGAACTGGGGAAAGGCTCTGACTGTCCTAACGAATGTTGAGTAGCAGTGTAATTATAGTTCTCTAGCACTGGAGTCAAATCGGATGGTTGAAGAAGAGAGGGAACTTTCATGTTCAGAGGCAGTCGGCCTTTGAATCCCAGTGCCAGGAGGCAACATCAGGGTGAGGCCTTGGCCTCTATGCCCTTGGCCCTCCAGAGGAACTTGTTGGCTACTTTCTGAGATAGGATGCTGGACTAGATGGACCACTGGTCTGATATAGCAGGGTTCTTCTTATGCTCTTATTACTTGCATGTCAGATCCTGGGCTCTGGAGAGTGTACTCCAACCCTCCTCAGTGGTTCCTATTATTTATTATTATTTTCAATTTATTTATTATCTTCCTTTCCACCCCAGGTGTTTTTGAGTTACACATTTTAACACCACAAACTATGATGAGCACTAACCAGCTTCCTTCCTAATCACAGTTTGCAAATCCATACTGAATTGTGGTTTCAAGTCTTAGTTTTGTAAGGGAGCTGAAGTTTTGTGGTTAAATGCAGTTTTCATTGAATCACATGAAATATGAGAACATGACTAGCAAAGGGAGTTGGTGGATTCTTGGCTCCCAATTTGCAAAACTCCCTCCCCCTCCCTGACCCATGCTGAGTTTTTTTTGGCAATTTGTGAATCTGGGAAGACAGTTGTTGCCCCCCCCCCCCTTTTTCCTGTCTGTGGGAAAAAGGTAGTGAAACGAAGACGCAATTGTTCCTTCTGATAGAGATAATGAATGATTGAAGATTGTAGTTACCTGTGTCTGTTGCTACATTTGATGCGCATTGAATGAGGCATCTGATAGAGAGCAAATTGGATTCCTTTTTCCTTCTTAGGCATCAGTACTTTGCCACATATAAATGTCTCTGCAGATATTTCCCCTACCCATAAACTAGGGACAAATTGTTAAATGTGAGTACAATTGGTTTGTTAATTCAAATAGATCATGTTACTGCATGTATAGTTATTGGATCAGATCAGGTTTAATTTAGTGTCAACCGTCAGAAATTCAAGAAACTTGTTCAAAGATTTGAAATGAATTCACTTGTTCTTCTAGAGGCTTTGGAAAACATGGAAAGTTTTTTTTTTAATTTCTCCTTTGAGACACGGAAGAATAATGCCAGTATTTGGATGACAAAACAAATAAGAATTTTTGTTTCAGTGTGGGAAAATGTGTGATAAATAATTCTCAGCTAGAGGAATTTATTGTTATCCGTTGGCTTTCTCAGGAATATCTGAAACATAAAAAACCTGTCAACACAGAGTTCTTTAAAAAGACTGCGAAGACATACCAAAAATAAAATTTATGCTTCAAAATATTTCTTAACAGGAGAAATGGTTTGTTGTGTAGGAAAGCAAATATTAGTAAACTTCAGTATTCATTTCTAATTAAGAAGAGCAAGTTTTTCAAGTGTATCTGCCCTATTTTTGAATCCACAAATCTTAAGACTTTCATCTGCCTAGGTGCATGCTTAATAAGCTCAGACATTTTTGAAAACAAATGTGTATAAAGCAAAGCATGTCTCTGTAAGTAATCAGAATCCCACCAGAGGCCACAGTTATCCCAAAGGACCAGCTAATCACCTTGCAAGGGTTGAAACCTACATGTGGTGCTGCTAATTGAGATGAGTAACAGCTCAGTATTATTTCTGAAGCAACTTGAGTTTACTTAGGCATTCCATAATGTTATATGAACACAGTCGCCTTACTAGTTCCAGGAACTAAGGCCTCCTGAAATGGTAAGAAACTTATTTAAAGGTTTAGAATGAATGTGCTATTTTTCACGGCTAAAAAAAAAAATACATGTAGTAGGTTGGTTTGCATGTTTTTTGAGCTGGCTGATTTGGTCAAAAAGCAGCAGTGTAATTATTTAATGAGTAATTATTTAATTAATTCATGCCCTGACCTGGATGGCATCTTTAAGACCAAGGTTTATTCAGGTACATTACAGAGTGCTTTTTGTAACAGGAACTCCTTTGCATATTAGGTGACACACCCCTAATGTAGCCAATCCTCCAACAGCTTACAGCACTCTTCTTATGGGGCTACTGTAAACTCTTGGAGGATTGGCTACATTAGGGCTGTGTCGCCTAATATGTAAAGGAGTTCCTGCTACAAAGAGTCTGATCCTGTTTTATCTCAGCAGCTAAGCTGGGTCAGCTCTAGTTAGTACTTGGATGGGTGACTTGCCAAGGAAGTCCCATGTTGCTTTGCAGAGGGAGACAATGGCAAACCACCTCTAGCCTTGAAAACCCTACAGGGTTATGTAAGTTGGCTGCGATTTAATGGCACTTTCCACCACCGATTATTTAATCTATTTTTATTTAACAATACCCTTATGGCAGCTAGCCAACAAGATGTTCTTTGTCCTGTTGGAGTAAGAATTTAAAGAGGTATTGTTGACTGGCCTTCATTTGGGCAGAGACCCCAGAATAGAGTTTCATAAAGAGACAGAGAGGATAAGCCAGGGTTCTTGTAGGTTAGATATAACCAGGGGTTTTTTTTTCTTCCATGCTCAATCTTAACAAATTCTCCTTAATACCATGTATGCTCCATATAGCTTTTATTTATATAGGTCTCACAACCACCAGTACAACCTTTTTGATGGGTCAAAAAGGACCCTGTCCCTTTTCCATCAGTGAAAAAGCTAGGTGAATCCAAATGTGTAGGTGTAGCAATCATAAGCATCAGAGCTTATTTGAGCGCAGTCATACAGAAATGAGAAACGTGGAATATAGTTTAAAACTGGTCATGTTTATACTCTGCTAATGGGCTGTCACTTGAATTGGAGTTCTATGTTGCTGTGTGCACCGTATATCAAAAAGAAAGATGGGTCTCATGGGAAGCTCTGTCTCTGTTCTCAAAGACTGGTAGTCCTCTCTTTTGTAGAATAGTATTCATTACAGGGAACTGCGTGTCCAAGAGAGGCCCCGTCTTTCATAGAGTTGTATGCGCATCTTACAATTAACTGAAAATTCATTCGTGTTTTCTTGTGACCCATCATTAATTGGAATGCTTCTCTCTTGAGAAGACCAACTCAGGGCTGTTTTTGTGTAAGGGCCAATTTTGCTCAATCAGTGTAGTCCCATGCCTTCTTTATTTATGCTACCCTGTGGTATAGATCCAGATTCACATAATGCAGGACTTGTCTTTCAAGTGCGTGTGAAGGAGATTGAGGCAGTGGGCATATCTGTATTACTCTGTGTCCATGAGAAGAAGATGTGGCAGTAAGCAGTGTGTGCACAATTGAGACAGATAATTGACATTTGGCTCAAGTCTCTGCCCTGTTTAAAGTTGGCAGTGTGTAATTCCCCATCCTTTGTAGATGCATCCAGGAGTGGGTAGAATCAAGGGCAGAGCCATGTATTGTGTCAAGAGCAAAAAGTTCCATAATATAGCAAAACATATTTCTGGAAATTTACTTGAAACTGCTTTGCATGCATTTGAAGCAACTCCTTCTGCTCCGTGTTGTTTTCGTTGGCAGTCTTCAGTTTGATACTAAAAATAGCTTTCCATATGAGTTGTGGAAGAGGTTGAGATGAGGGCAACTGTATAAGGCTCTAACTGTTCTTTGGTAACTTTTGCCTGAGTTCTTAGAAGACCTTGACAGAACTTATTTGAGGAGAGACTGCTTTGAAACCATAACTGGACTGTGTTCTCTTAGGTTTCTTTTTAAAAATGACTCATTCTTGGAAAATAACTCAGCATTTACAGCAAATCCTGGAGTGTGGCATGTGTAAAACACTTCAAGAGAAAACTTTGTGAGCAGTGAGGTGCATGAGGTGTTGAACTGTAGCATGGATGGACAGGCCTTCGGCATCTCTTGAGCCAAGAACTTCGTCCTGTGCCTTTCCCCAACACAGAGAGCCCTCCAATCCGTGTGGCCCATCATTGTTTTTTAAATGAGGACAATGGACTTTAAAGTGGTGGAGGAAAGTGGTGCCAAGTTGTGTCCGACTTATGGCGACCCGGTTTTCAAGGCAAGGGTTTTCAAGGCAAGAGATGAACAGAGGTGGCCTGTTTCTGTATAGCAACCCAGGACTTCCTTAGCGGGCTCCCATCCAAGTACTACCTAGGGCCCACCCTGCTTAACTTCTGAGATCTGATGAGATTGGGCTATCCTGCGCCATCTAGGTCAGGGTGCACTTTAAGTAGGGAGGGGCTGTGGCTCAGAGGAAGAGCCTCTGTTTTGCATGTAGAAGCTCCCAGGTTCAGTCTCCAGCATGTTGAGTTAAAAGGACCAATCAGGGGGTGATGTGAAAGACCTGTGGGGAGCCACTGCCAGTCTGAATAGACAGTACTGACCTTGATGGACCAAGGGTCTGATTCAGTATAAGGCAGCTTCGTGTCTGTTTATATGTGGGAATGTAAACAGGATTTGTGGGTTGAAATGACTGTGTTGGTCACAGCGCATCATGAGTGGCTAAGTTATGAGGAAACTGTGTTTCTGCCACTCGCTTGAAAGGACCCCCGTTTTGAATATAGAAGGGACCCCCTTTTAGCCCAGTGTGTTAGGTTCTGTTTCACTCTAGTACTGTCTCTCCCCCACAGCAACCCTTGACAATACTCACACTTCAGGATCGGGTAATATGGACTTTTCTCTCAGCCACTCTTCCTCCCGCCCCCCCGCCCGTTTCCCCACTTCCTCACCATCTGCTCTCTTGGCTCACTCTCTCCACCTCTTCCTCTGTCTGCTTCCTTGAAGCTGTGCCACAGAGACCCCCCTCTCCATCTACATTATGAGACCTAGTTTAAGGTCCAGCTGCACCTTAGAGACCAGCAAGATTTTCGGGATGTAAACTTTCAAGAGTCAAAGTTCCCTTCGTCAGATCTGACAAAGAGAACTTTGACTCTTGAAAACTTAGACCCTGAAAATATTGTTGGTCTCTAAGGCGCGATTGGGCTCAAATCTAGCCCTTCTACTTCTCTACTACCCTCTGAAATGATCTACATTGTGATCTCCTCTCTCTTGTTTTCACTGCCAGCCCCCTTCCTGCACATCTTGCTACTTCTCTCCCTTTTCTTACTAGCCTCATTTGGTTAAGCTCCAGAGCCTGACTCTGCCTCCCTTTCCTTTCCTCCTTCCATATTCCCACTTCAAGCCTGATTCTCCTCAGTACTTCTTTCAGCCTTCACTGCAACACCTTCTCTTTTCCTCTGCTCCCTCCCCCCTTTCTTCCCTTTGGGGAGTCTGCACATACATTTGTGGGTCGGTTGCCCTTGGACTAACTGGGGAGAGACACATCTCGCTAAACATGATTGCTTCCAGTAAGACTTGTTTAATTGTTTTTCATTGCACTTCCTGATTTTGTGTAAAGGTAAAGGTTCCCTTGCTTGAAAGCCAGTCGAATCCGACTCTGAGGTTGCGGTGCTCATCTCCGTTTCAAAGCCGAAGAGCCAGCGCTGTCCGAAGACGTTTCCGTGGTCATGTGGCCAGCATGACTAAGCACCAAGGTGCACAGAACATCCCATCATGCGGCACTCTCGGGTCTTGAACTGCTGAACTACTGACCTTCCACAGCCTGCAGTTCAGAATCACTTGAGCCACCGCAGCTCCTTCCTGATTTTGTGTATTGCGTTCTAAATCTGCCTACCTTTCCTGTCTTTTTGTCTATCACGGTTCCCAATAAAGATTGGTTCAGTTCACTTAAAGGTTTCTCTCTGTCACACTTCCACAGATATAGCCCCTGGTGCCTGTGTATACATAGTCTTGGGATCCCTTACCAGGGTTGGGAGGTGCACACATAACTGTTTATCCCAGGTACAGAGGATGGTACTTCCTCTCCCTCTTTGGCAGATGTTGTGGTCTCCTCCCTCTGGTGAGGGGTTGTGATGGCCTCTTGAGCAGAAAATCCTAGCTCAGGGATGTCATCAGTGGTGTTCTGTGAGCTGGGTTCTCTCTAGAAGTTATAGCTTCTCTATTGTACTGGATATTTATCAGGGATGTTTAGTCACCTGCCAAGTCAATTTGTAGCCTGTCTACAAGTTGTGATCAGCACTGTCAAAACATTTGACAAACCGTTGACTTGTGTCTGGAAAGTTCAAATATGTTCAGCCATGCAAAAAGAAAAAAGAAAAAAAGAAAGCATCAGTTGTACTTGTGTACTGTCACACTGCTTTTGCCTGCCTCCTGTGTTTGTTGTTGCCGTCTTTTTCCCTGTCTTCTACTTGTTACATACTTTAGTATACAAAACATTGTTATTATAGTTAGTAATCTCTGCTTATATAAAAAAGCGTTTTGGGGGGACTCCTGGACATGCTTCTGCAGCCTTTGGCCCCCTTGGCTGCCGCTCTCCTGGTCTGCCAATCCCCTGGCAGCATTGCCTTGCTGCGTTGCCTCAGCCCCGCCCTGCTGGAGGGAGCTGGCGAGGGGAAAGGAGTCTCGCCCTCAGTGTGCTGGGAGCCCAGGGACAAGACAGACTATCCACCGGCCGGAGGGTCAGGAGGCCGGCTGCGAGACAATGCGGGGAACAGAACGAGACGGCAGAGATGCAGGGAGGACACGAGTCGCCACGCCTCGCCATTTGCAGGGCCGAGCGAGGATGGAGAGGTAGCTGAATGCTCTTACAGGCCAGGTCATATGGACCCACCTGTCCGGGAAGGCACATCACATGGCTCACTGGTTATGGGTTCCCCAAGCGTGGGCCCACAGGGCACCGTGAGGGGGCCGCGGCTGTGGAATGTACTGAAAGGAAGGGTAGAGTTGCCTATTGGAAACAATGGAAGAATCTTGAAGGCCCATTGGAAATAGTGGGAGCCAGGAATGCCAATTGATTTGCATAGGCTCCATTGAAATACATTACAGCTCACGAAGAGTTGCAAGGCAAATGCGGAATGGACTTTCCATTACGGTCTCTGGTCGCAAATATGCTACTCTGGGACTGGAATGACAGGCCCCACAGTGGAATGATGACCCCTGGGGGTCGCGGATGTGTTCTGAGGGTGGAATGACAGGCCCCACAGTGGAATGACAGCCTGTGGGGGTAGCATGAGTCTTCTGGGACTGGAATGACAGGCCCCAGAGTGGAATGGCAGCCCCTGGGGGTGGGAAATGTGTCTTGGGACTGGAATGCCAGGCTCCAGAGTGGACTGACAGCCCCTGGCGGTAGCACATGTGTTCTGAGGGTGGAATGACAGCCCCTAGGGGGTAGGAGATGTGTCCTGTGACTGGAATAACAGGCCCCAGAGTGGAATGACAGCCCCTGGAGGTAGCAGATGTGTTCTGAGGGTGGAATGACAGCCCTGGGGGTAGCAGATGTGTCCTGGGGCTGGAATGACAGGCTCCAGAGTGCAATGACAGCCCCAGGGGGTAGCAGATGAGTCCTGGGACTGGAATGACAACCCCTGGGGGTAGCAGTTGTGTCCTGGGACTGGAATGACAGGCTCTAGAGTGCAATGACAGCCCCTGGGGGTAGCAGATGTGTCCTGGGACTGGAATGACAGGCTCCAGAGTGCAATGACAGCCCCTGGGGGTAGCAGATGTGTCCTGGGACTGGAATTACAACCCCTGGGGGTAGCAGGATTGTTCTGGGACTGGAATGACAGGCTCCAGAGTGCAATGACAGCCCCTGGGGGTAGCAGATGTGTCCTGGGACTGGAATGACAACCCCTGGGGGTAGCAGGATTGTTCTGGGACTGGAACCCAGTCCCAGTCTGGTACCCCAAGGGCTGTCATTCCACTGTGGGGCCTGTCACTCTAGTCCCAGGACACATCTCCTACCCCCCAGGGGCTGTCATTCCACTCTGGGGTCTGTCATTTCACCCTCAGAACACATCTGCTACCCCCAGGGGCTGTCATTCCACTGTGGGACCTGTCATTCCAGTCCCACAGCAATTTGTTTGAGATTAGAGACCATTTTTTTTTTTGTAAAGAAATTTTATTAACAGGATATTTTAACATGATCCATAATTAAAGACAATTCTTAAGATATCCTTGTCCACAACTCCCCCCCCCCCGGCTTCCAACGATGTTCCGCCCCATTATCATTTCAGTCAACATTCTCTTACATTAAACACTTATTCAATAATCAAATCTTCTATTAAAACAATTTCCTTTTCCATTTCTCTCTCTTAGGTAACATTTTAAATACAATCCATTTCTTACTATACTTCAAATCCTAATAGTTATCAAAGCAAAGTAACTTATTTTTAACATCCCAGTTCAGTTCTAAGTAGTCTTTAAAGTCTTTCCAATCTGCTAGAAATTCTTGATCTTCTTTTCCATTGTTTTTTTTTGTCAATTTGTCCATTTCTACCATAAAAATCATCTTCTTTATCCATTCCCATTTATCTGGTATCTTCTCCTGCTTCCAAAATTGAGCATATATCATTCTCGCCATTGAAATAAAATACCATAACAATGTTCTCTTTGTCACGTTAACTTCCTCTATTTTAAGACCTAAAAGTAACATTTCTGGCTCTTTTTTCAAAGTACATTTCAGGATCTTCTGGATTTCATTATGAATCTCAGTCCAAAAAGCAGCCACTTTCTCACACGTCCACCACGTGTGGTAAAATGAGCCCTCTTTCTTTTGAAATTAGAGACCTTAATGGAAAATCCATTCCGCATTTTCTTTGCAACTCCTTTTGAGCTGTACTGTATTTCAATGGATCCCGTGCAACTCAGTTGGCATTCCTGGCTCCCATTATTTCCAATGGGCCTTCAAGTCTATCCCATTGTTTCCAATGGGCAATCCTGTCCTTTCTTTTAGTACATCCCCTCGCCTGGAGTCTGGCCTGGTGCCTCTGCTCCCTCACATCTTTCTAGCGCCCATTGTATTTCAGCTACAGCAGGCTTCACTGCTAGTGTACAATAAAGAGAGGTGCCTTTCCATTATGGCTGCCTCACTTGGTGTTCACCACTGGTGAAGGCAATATGGAACAGTCTGTGCATGTGTGTTTTCATACTGCCTCCTGGGAATTGTAGTTTGGGGAGGGATGACCCAGCATCCCTGGGCATCCATATGATTCTTGCCCTGCATCATGACAAACGGCTCCTCTAGCTTCAACATGTATATTACCAGTTTGTTTATTTACCAAGTCTATAACCCTGTAGAGTTATGAGTTCAGCAGTAATTACCAAAGTGTGCAAGTATTTCTCTGGAATAGATACCTAGCCAACGCCCTGGTGGTTGGTCTGTATTTATCCTCTCCTTGTGCAATGTATTGCTATATTTGTATAATAAATATTTTTTTATTAAGGTGCAATAGAATCTTCCTGATTTTTAGCCCCCCCCCCCCCCCAAGCCTTTTGTTGATTTCCAGGACTTGAGGGAAGAGCTGACTGATGGTTGTGGAACCATTTTTTATCCATCTCTTTTCCCTTCAGTGTAAACAAGGGACACCAGTGTGGTGCAGTGTTTAAGAGCAGTGGATTCTAATCTGGAGAACCAGGTTTGATTCCCCACTCCTCCACATGAAACCTGCTGGGTGACCTTAGGCCAGTCACGGTTCTCTCCAAACTCTCTCAGCCCCACCTACCTCACAAGGTAATTATTATGGGGAGAAGAAGAAAGATGATTCTAAGCTGCTTTGAGACTCCTCAAGGTAGAGAAAAGCATGGTATAAAAACCTACTGTTCTTCTTCTCTCTACTCAGTGGAAGGATGTGGCAGAAGGGGTGTGACATTGTGGCTCCCACACCAGTAAATTTTGCCTTTCTTAATCATGATTATGGAATTATAACTGTAGTTTTAGATATCTTTTGTACCCCACCATTCATTTCTGGAAGTCTTGGGATTCAGAAAAGATGGCCTCTTGAGGATTATGGGACTTTTTCACATGGCTGCATCCACTGATGGTTTAAAGCTTGGTTCTTTTTCTGGGACTTCTGTATCATCATGACTTGCCTCAAAAGTCTGTAGAATCGGGAAAACCAATGCAGTCAAGCCTGTTGGCCCTCAGGTGTGGCAAGAGAGCCCAAAGCAGCCCAACTAGCTGAGAAACTCTCCCTTCACTACTCTAGATTAATAACAACTTTACCTTTGATCATCAGAGTGTTCTTGTATTCAGCTGTAGAAATAATAACAGTGTTAATTGTGTGACCTATACTTTACTGAGTCAGTATGTATGTCAGGGGGAATAAGAGGGAGTGTGGAATGATAGAACTCTATTAAGCATTGGTTGCCAGTGACATTTCTTGCTGGAGGCTTTTATGACTATGTAATACTTCTTTTTGCTTTTGGTGAGTTTCGCAACTGTGACTCAATGGAGAGTAAAGTTTATCCCATGCCACATCTCTTTAATTTTTGTTTTGACCTATTCTGTATATGTCTAGAATGGAAATGCATTTTAATATGTGTAGCAGCTTGCACTGGTCTTTATTGGTGTTTAATAAATAATGAAGTAGCCCCCAAAGTCACATTCATTCAGCGCTAATAAAGAGCGACGCAAGCTGCTACACATTCTCTCTGTGTGTTTCCATTCTAGACATGTGCAGAATGGCAGATCTTCCCTGCAGGCTGCTTGCAATAGGAGGTCATTACCCTGACTGTTCATTTTTTTGCATTCTGGGTTTGTTTAAAATGTTGGAAAATGGATATGGCTGTTAAGGAGTTCTGCCTCCCTTGAATGGAGTGGTCATCTTTAATTTATTGCTACCAAGGGTCTGGGATGCTAGTTTGTTGTCTGGTCAAATATTACCCATTAGCGGAAGCCAAGTATTTTCATAACGTGGAAAAGGCAGCCCATCTAGAGGTTTTTATTGTAGCGTGCAGTCATCCGATAGCAATTGCAAAAGGATGGGGGACCCTTTGATTCTGTGTGTGTGTTAAAGTGCTGTCAAGTTGCCCCTGTTCTGCAAGAATTAAGCTTATGTGGCAAGTCTGGGGTAGCACCTTTCCTCCAGATAAAGGCTATATTGGGAGTGTGTTCTTGAGAGACAGTGTTGGTTTTCATTGTTCTCATTCTTAATGTGATGCTGTTATAATCAACATTGTGTTGTAACAGTTCTCTGTTGCCGCCACCCCCTTTCCCCAGTAATTGTTTCAGTAGTATATGCTGATATGCTCGTTTATCACTGTGACCATTATTAATGAACAGTGTGCTTCTTCATTATGTTGCCATGGTAGCTTTGTGTGGTGGAATTATCTGTTTCCTGATGGGAATCTTTTATTTGTTGTATTGTTACTTGAATTTTCTCTGTACAGATTAAAAAGGAACACACGTGCATACACAAAATACAAACATGTTCTTGGTTGTTTCTTTCCTTCTTCCTCTGCATACTTGATGGTAGGTTTGTCATTCTCTTCTGTTTTATGCCATTGGGTTTGAGAGATGCATTGTGCGCATACTGATCATGAGTCTGGCTTTTCTCTGCACCTTTCTTGCTATTCTGTCCTTGTATCTGTTGTGCCTCTATGCCACTATTTTGGGCGTAGGACATTGCACAGTCCACAAAGTATCCGTTCCTCCCTTTGCATGTTAAATTACCCCATAGTGCTTCTCCATTTGTGTAAAATGTTGCACTCTAGAATCAAGGCAACTATTCTGTATGCTACCTAGCAGACACAAAATACCTTTTTAAACATGTTCTTTTGATTAGCCTTACATCAAAACTGTATTACACCCATATTTTAGATGGAGAGCTTGAGGCTAAATGGGTTGCTGAAAGTCAGAACTAGATGATAACGCTGAACATGTGGCTGTTGATAACCAGTGTTAACACAACCATACGTTCCCTCCCGGTTCCTTTCCTGAGGCTGGCCATTGGCTTAAGATGGACAAAATTGATCCATGGTTTGATTCAGCAAAAGGGCTTCTGCTTGAAACACCAGATTAAGATTTAAGTAGCCAGTTTTCCATTGATATTATGCTGGAAAAAAAAATTGTAATGATTCCACAAACCCTTTGAAATAAATAAGGCTGTATGGGATTTGATACTACTCAATTACTTTGTTCTGGAGGATAGCCTTGGTTCATCTCAATTGTGAGTAATAAGGTAAGATACAGTTATGAAGATGGATGGTGAACATTTGTCAGTTTCAATATTTTCACATTAGACATGGTCTGGCTACAGTGTTACGAAAGTATGTGGATTCAAACAACATTTGAATAATAGGGTACAAGACCAGAACTGAATTTGATATCCAGTATATTCCTCAAATTGATTGGAAATACAGGAAATTATTTTATTTATAAATGGGATGGAGATGTAGGAAATTGCATTCCAAGTTATTGCTGGAAGTGGAGTTGGAGCAATCCCAAAAATGTAATTTGTTTGACTTTACAGAAAAGGAACCTTTTCAAAGGCTAGATTAATGAACACACACATTATATATCATCTGAGGCCACAATAATGTGAATAGAGTAAAAAATACAGATTCAAAAATATAGGCGGGGTAGGCTTTTATCCTGGTACACCAAGGAAAACCCATTTACAGATCATCTAAAAATTAAAATTGAGCTGATGAGACACAAGTAGCATGCTTAAAATAGATGTGTTTTATTACTGGACAGGAGAATGCTTACTTGTGTGTAATTTACAGGATTGGGAAGAAGGAGCTCTCATGTCAGTATTTGTTATGAGATGTCCCTACGGTGCAGTTTCAAAAATGTTATGTCCCTTTCATAAGAGGATCTTTTACTCTGTGGACTACTTGACTGCTGTAATAGGCAATCAGTTGACCTTTCAGTTGGCAGTATTAGACTGGCACCCCAATCTTAATTCCAGTTCTGGTTTAACTGTATAATAGGTAGTTGCATCAAATTGGTTCCAGACATTGAAACTCATATGGCTAAGATTCTTTATGTCAATACAGAATTCATTTCAATTCATAAAAGTCACATAAAACTCAGAACCACAGCGGGGGTGGGGGGGAGGTTTAAGTGGCACTGTGGTTCAGTGGTATGGAAGTGTTAGCACAGGTGCTCCCAACCGCTTTGAGCCTGAGGGCACCTTTGGAATTCTGACGCAGGTTGGTGTGCGTAACCACAACATGGCTGCTGCAGGAGGCAAAGCCAACCACAAAGTGTCAGGGAGTGAGGTTATGCATAAATCTAATAGTAGCTCTTCAACATTTCTGGCAGAAGCTCTGATTAAAAGGATGCCTTTTAAAATGAACATATTGTTTACAAATATTTTCTTGCATGTCCACAGCTTACCTTCAGTTACGCAGTGGAGATGCTTGTGCTGTGGTGGCAGCTGCCGCCAAAACATTTTTTTAAAAACATCTGCACAACCAATCAGAGCTCCACTGGCCAGTCAGAAGCTCTGCTGGGCAAAAGGTCAATGGGCCCTGCCCATTTTCTAAAAGCACTTGGCGGGCATTAGGAAAAGTTTTGGTGGGTACCGTGATGGCCGTAGGCGCCACATCGGGGACTCCCACGTTAGAGCATGTTCAGTAAACGCACATCTGTCTTGGTGCTAAGTCTGTTTTGTATACTGAGATTCCTCTTGTCATGGCTGGATGTGGCATCCATTGAACTTGGTCTTCATGAATGTTATCATTTGAACAGAAACAATAGTCTTGTAAACGTGAAGGATCAGTCCTTGACTTTGAAGGTCCTGGGCTCCTTCCAAGACAGGCTTTTATCCATGCTGTGATTCATCTTACAGTCTTGTGCGGGGAGGGGGCCATAATTAGTCAGCTCTTTCTCTTAACAGTGACAATCAAATTACCTGGAAGACACTTTTGTTTGCTCAACAGGGGGCTAACATCTTTCAGTCTATGTCTGGCAAGCGATTCTTCATACTGACAATATCCATTTTAAACTTATTTCCCCCTCCTAGTGTGACAAACAAATTTATGTGCCACAACAGAAATCTATTGAACTTGTGTGATGATATCAGTTGTTTAATGTTTCGGAGAAAGGGAGAAGTGCAGGCATAATGTAATGCTGGCTGTTGAGGGATTTGTCTGTAGGAGTAGACACTTTCTCTCCTTTCTTGCAGATAGCCATCACAGCCCCCTCCCGCAAAGATTCTTCTGTGCTGCCTCCCCCATGCATACTACAGAGACACCGCCCCATCATCATATCAAAATAAGTCACATGACTTGGCCTGGCTGTGTAGGACTCCTGGGGTGAGCGGGGACCTCAGAATTTTGGCTTTCTAATTTCTCCACCCTACCCCATCATCAGTGCCCCCCCCCTTTCAGCATTACATCTGCCTGATTGTAAAGCTGATTAACCCAGATTGGGGGTGGGGGGGTGCTTGCTTCAGACTTATTGGTTGATACCTTTTCTGTGTCCAGAAGGCACACAGGGTTTTCCAATATCCCTCTGTATTTCTGAAGTCCACTTTTGTGACCTCCAGAAAGATCATGCTTGGGGTCATAGAACCCTTATGGAGGAATAGCCCCAGTCATCAGAGTGCCTCAGGGGGAAGGAGGTGAAACTGTATCTTCCTTTATTTTTCTTTCTGCTGACGGAAGACACAGGAAGAGTGATTTCACCCCTGTCATCGGCCTCCAGCACCCTCCCCAACCCTCACAGCTGTTCTTTTGTGAGGGTTCTGCAACCTCAGAAATGGTTTTTCCAGGGGTTGGAAGGAGCTGCGGGAATACAGAGGACTATTGGGAAATCAGCATTCTGTGCACCCATGGTAGGATACAAGTCAGCATTGGGAACTGCTCACAGGGGATTTTTCTCATGCCATCAAGGCGGAGAAAGTGTAAAGGAGGTTGTTCTTTTGCCTCAGTACTATTATCACTCCATAGCGACGGAATAATTTTTTTAAAAAACTGTTTTTTTAAATGATAACTCAGGATGTATAAAGGTTGACAGTGTAATACAGAGATCCCAAGTGTGGTGCCTCTGGGCCCTATGGCATGAGCCAACACCTTTCCTGGTGCCTGACGAGCATTTTTAGAAAGTGGGAAGGGCCAGGTGGAGCTTTTGCCCAGCAGGGCTTCTGATTGGCCAGTGGAGATCCAATGGGTTGTACAGATTAAAAAGCATGCTGTTAAACAGAGCTTCTGCCTCTCCGTGAGATTTACCATGAGAAGTATGCATAACTTCTCTTGCTGTCATTTTGTTGTTGGACGCCACCATACTGTGTCAGAATTCCAAAGGTGCCTGTAGGCTCAGAAAAGCTAGGAGCTCCTGGTATAGTTGGACCCCAGAGTGCAGGAGCAGCGGATTAGACATGGGAGCAGCTTTATGTTCTTCTGCTCTCCTTCAGGGTCCTCCCATTGTAGGGCTGATATTAGAAGAAGAAGAAGAAGAGATTGGATTTATACCCCACCCTTCACTACTCAAAGGAGTCTCAATCTCCTTTCCCTTCCCCTCCCCACAACAGACCCCCTGTGAGGTAGGTGGGGCTGAGAGAGCTCTGACAGAAACTGATCTTTCTCAAGAACAGCTGTGCCAGAACTATGGCTTGCCCAGGGTCATCCAGCAGGTGCAAGTGGAGGAGTGGGGAATCAAACCCGGTTCTCCCAGATTAGAGTCCGCACACTTAACCACTACACCAAACTGGCTCTCTTTTACGTGCCAAAACATGAAATAGACTTTTGCAAAATCTACCACCTTTTGCAGCCGCCCTCTGTTCCACTATCTTTTGTCATTACTGCAGGTGTCGCGGAGTACTCTCTTCACTACTTCTTCTGTAGAAAGACATGTAGGTACTTAAAGTTCATCTTAGGTGGCTTCTCCCAAGTTCTGAGATTCCTCCTTCTGAGGACTCGGCAAGCTCCAAGCTTGGGATAGGCATGGAGTTACTTCAAGAATTTATCATTGTGATTTCTGTTATAGAATGATTATTATCTGTATTAGTAGAAAAGTCCAAAAGACTAACAAAATTTGTTATCTGAAGAAGTGAGCAGTGACTCACAGAGGCTCATACCCTGCCCCAGCTTTCATTATTGCATTATCTGTATTGAACCTCAGCAGGAAAGCGAAGTAAACAGGTGAAGAATGTGCTGCTTTCTCTGGTTATTGTAGTGGCTAAGAGTATCCCGTATGAGTCTGTCTCTGCCACATATCCCCTCAGTTGTGAACATAACTGAGCAGTCTGAGAGCCAGCCTCCCCCTCATCCCTCTCCAGCTCTGTTTGCAGAAAGAGCAGTATCATTTCCTCCAATCTCACAAGGTTGCTCTAAAGGTTACTGATAAGTATATGGGAAACCTTTTGAACTGAACTGAAGTACTGCGCAAATGTTAAGTGTAGTTATTGATTACTATTATCAGAGAAAGGAAGCCCTTAGGTTAACATTCCTCATCATCTCCATCCCTCTAACTCTAGAAAGAAATGTGATACATGCTTGTTGTTTTTATTTAGCTCTTGTATTGCAGGTAAATTTCCAAAGAATTACAGTTGCTGTGTTTAGCTATGTGTTTAAATTTGTGCAAGCCACATTCTGGAATCCAGATTCTCCTCCTTTACATATTACTTAATCCATGAACACTAACAGGGGTGGACTAGGAGACTGATGTCCTCTGATGACATGAGGGGAGGGCAAGTTGTGTGAGGTGCCTGGCTTAGACAGACATGGCATTACCATTGGGCTGGCTGGGAAGGTGAGCTCGTCACTACCGATCAGTGAATTGCACAACTGCCCAGCAGTGGGACTGGGATATGTGTGTTGTTCAGTGGCAGCCACCACTGTTCCAACAGCTCACACAACGGTGGCCACCCCTGGGCCCAGCTAAGTCACTTGCAACCACTGGATGAGTTGTCTGCACCCAGCATCTGTGGCAGCACTGCAAGTCAGCTAGGCTAGGCCTGGCAGCGGGCCTGTCCCATGTGAGTCTTCTAGGGCCAGTTGCTCTAGCTGTGGTTATGCAGAGACAGGGGGCAGAGCCAGTGTACTCAATGCCAACTCTCATTCTCCACACATGGGCTTAACGTGCAGAGGGGGGCAGGGTCAGCATGTTCCAAACTGCTGCCTTTGAGAGTTCTAGAAATCCTTTAACTGAGGAGACCACCTCAGTTTGCCTTACAGTCAGGGTGCGTCTGTAACTTATATGGGTCTTCTCCTCCCACCCCTCATGAATACCTTGGGAAATTGCTGCTGGCTCCAGCTTTTTGGAGGATGTTTTGGTGGTATACAGAAGGGTGTGTGTGTGTGTGAAATGTTCCTGTGGATTGCCTGGACCTGGATAGCCCAGGCAAGCCTGATCTAGTCAGATCTTGGAAGCTAAGCGGGGTCGACTCTAGCAAGTGGTTGGAAGGGAGACCTCCTTGAAATGCCAGAAGCAGGAGATGGGGGCAGGCTTTATTTAGCCACCTCTCTGAATATCCTCCAGGCCCCAAGTAGGGGTCTCTAACTGAGAATCAGCATGGTATAGTCATAGTGGTTAAGAGCGGAGGACTTTGATCTGGAGAACTGGGTTTGATTCCCCACTCCTCCACATGAAGTCTGCTGGGTAACCTTGGGCCAGTCACAGTTCTCTCAGAACTCGCTCAACCCCACTTACCTCACAATGTGACTGTTGTGGAGAGAGGAGGGGAAGGCAATTGTAAGCTACCTTGAGACTCGTTAAGGTAGAGAAAAGCGGGGTATAAAACCCAACTCTTCTTCTTCCCATGATCAGTGAGAGCTCCAGAAGAGAATGTTTTCATTAGACAACTATTTGAACTTATGAAATCTTCATGGGAGGGGAATATTCCTTGCTGTAGTGGTCTCCTGTTTTCATTTGCTCAGCTCTCTGGGTTTTGTAACGTTTCTTAATGTATGTACTTTTTTATTGATCTTCAGATGAGTATAGGATCAAACCTGTGGAAGAGGTCAAATACATGAAAAACGGGGGAGAAGATGATCAGAAAATAGCTGCCAGAAACCAGGAAAACTTGGTAAGTGTTCAGTGTTATCACTTATTTAACAACTTGGATGTGGCACTGTGTCTGTAATGAAATATGTAGTGCACGGAACATGAGTGTGCTGGAGATGACCGTTCTTGAAAATGCCACCACTATTTATAGCACTCAGGGAAAGTGCCCAACGGTTCCTTCCCCTACTTGTCTTAATGAATTATCCCATTCTTGATACTGTGAAGTGGGCTCCAGCAAACTGGGCATTTGTATTCAGTCCCTTTGCAAGTTGTAATACAGTTTGGCTCATGATGAATGTGTTTGAGAGCAAAGGAGTTGTTAGCCGCACAGGAATTTACTACCTTTTGAGAAGGAAACTACCTACATTTAAGGAGATGGTTGTCAGCATTTGCTCTCTGTGTTCCCACCCTGTGTTTTAAAGAGTGCAAAGTCAGACAGTTCAGCATGTATAATATGCTTACTGCAAAGAATCCACAGAAATCAATGTTTAGTCATTGGTTTGTAAATAAGGGTTAATTTCTTATTTTTGCCTTTTTAGTTTGGGCTACCCTCCAGTTTTGTACTTGCAATATTGCCAGTGTTCTGTGTGCACCATCATTTTTCAGGAAAGCAGGAAGGGAACAGAATTTTAATTCTTTTTTAAAAGCAAGTTTCTAGACCTTACAATTGCAAAAATATGATTGCATGTGTGTCAGAGGCCAGAGATGTGAAGTAAATAGATTTCCAGAGATTGTGAAATAGTGCTTGTGTAGAGCTACCTAGTTTCTTGCCCCCTCTCCAATTATGGAAAATTGGAGAAATTGTGCAAATGTGATAATTTGCATAATTTATAAACTCTGCATAATTCTACTTGCTTTGATTCAGAACCTGGATTGCATAGGGGGATGACTTACCCCATTGATAAATACATTCCTTCATGGTTGAGTTTTCTTTTGGATTTGTTTTTCTGGGATAGTATCTCTCAGGAACCTATCAGTTTGAAAGCAAGAAATTGCAAGTAGATAAATAGGTACCGCTTTGGTGGGAAGGTAACAGCGTTCTGTGCGCCTTGGCATTTAGTCATGCCAGCCACATGACCACGGAAATATCTTCGGACAGCACTGGCTCTTCGGCTTGGAAATGGAGATGAGCACCGCCCCCTAGAGTCAGATTTGACTAGCTTTCGAGCAAGGGAAACCTTTACCTATCTCTCAGGATGTATTTATATAGCCTTCTAATGGTTTTGTGTCCTTGCCATTGCCTACCCTGAAAGAATCTTGGGAGCTGTAGTTTGAGAAAGGTACTTAGAACTTCCTCTCACAGATTTCTATCCCCTTCTCACAGAACTGCCATTCCCTAGTGTGAGGAAATGACGGGCAGACCAGTTTGTCCATCTGTGTTGTGGATATTACATTGGTGGCTCAAATTCTCAGGCAGCAAGGTTTCGAGAAATGTCTCTCTTTGCTGAGAACCTGGAGAGCTTCAGCCTGTTGGAGTAGACAGTACAAAACTCAATGGAGCAATGGCCTGATGTGGTATTAGGGTGCGGTCACACCAGCAAGGTAATCGTGCTTTGCTCCCACTTTGATTAAATCGGGAACATTTTTCTTCAGGTTGGGCTGACTAGATGCAGCCGGCCCCTCTCTTCCAGCACCCCCTCGCCTGCCACCGCGCTGTCCCTCCAGGCGATCCTGCTGGCCACGGGGCAGGCTTGGGCGGCTGCTGCTCCTGCTGCCGCTGTGGAGGGTGGTGCTGCTGCTGCCGCTGCCATTGCCCCACGGAAAAAGGCTCCGCCATCTCTGCCATTCTCCTTGCCAGCCCCCGTCCAGGCTGCCTGTGTGTGTACACTTCGTCAGAGACAGGGAAACAGACTCTTCTCCTTTACACAGCAGCATAGGTCAAGCCAAGTACAATGCTTACTTTCTAGGACTATAAGATCGCCTCCAGGGAACATAAAATAATGTTTAATAATGGATTTATTAAGCGCATGTTTACTCAAGCACTCAAACCGGAAGCTTTAAAAAAAAAAAAAAAGCAACGCACCAAGAGCAGTAAGATGGCCCTAATCGCAATCATTACGAAAAATGGCTGTCCAGATGGGCGAAATCGCGCATTCAAAGCGCAAGTGCCAGGAAAATACTTGATTTTCCAGGGGGCAGGAAAACCCGGGAGCATTGCAAGAGTAAGCCTGCTTTGGCAGGGGAGGTGGATTGGCACATGTGAACGTGAAATTTACATGCGCGAGGGAACAGCGGCGGACCCCTATCAAAAGGACCGTGTGACCGCACCCTTAGACAGCTTTGTATGTTATGCATTTCTGCCTTCAGTGAACCATTTTCTTGTTAACTTGTCTATGACAGAATACTTGCACGTTGAAGAGGATCCTGAGCCATATTCCACATTCCACACAGGTGCTGGAAAGCCATTGCCTTGAGGAAATGGTCCACATTTTCTTTTGCTACCAAAGAGGCCAAGAACTCTCTTGTTTTTCCCTGGGGGTTCTCAGCTGTTTTAGGATTCCAAGGAAGGAAAGTGTGTTTTGTTCCGTTATCTTCCAGTCCCGCCAAACACTGAGGCTGTTCCAATGAACAAATACGGGTGTGGCAATATGTCACATTGGCAGAAATATTGTTGTACTCCTACAGTAAAATAAATGATGCAGAACTGTTTTCAGGCTGTAAGCGATCTAGGAACTTGCTTTTTGAAAAGCTAGAGGAGAATAAAAAGGGTTTGTAACTTTCTGGCAGCATGGGAGTCTTTGTGTGACGGACATAAAATCAAAAATAAACAATACTGTTCACTGTAATTAATACTTTTATTCTTAGGGCTGCTGTTTAATAACTACCATTTTTGTTTATTGAAACAACATGCCAGTTCTGGATTTATTATAAGATTCAGTAATGTGTTGAAGCCTCTCTCTCTCTCCTTTTTAAAGCATATTTACCAATCAAAGCAAATACTCCAAGAGATTTTTTATATTTGACAAAGGAAAGTGAATTACATCCTGATGGTGATGTAAACTGGAAAAATATCATTGCTGTTCCACAAAAAACTGCTGTTTAAAGTTGTATGGAGTCTATAGATGCATAAGTGAAAATAGTTTTAATGGAGATTTAAAAATGTAAACACAGCAAACAGCTTGGGGTAGCACTGTTTTTCCCCTGGGTTTAGTGAGGTGGGGGAGGGGGGTCTCAGGCAGCCAGTGCTCCTCTTTCTGTCTCAAGCAAATGGTGATAGCACTACTCCTGTGTTAGTTTTGCTGTATGTAATCTAGAGAAAGTGCTGTCATAGTACCTACATATCTTATGGGCAGACATGTACCACTCTGTAAGTATTCGGTTCCTCCCCACATGCAAGACTTTCTTTTTATGCTTGCTTCTGTTTCCTGTGACTGGTATGGCTTTTTTTTTTAAGCCCCCCTTTTGTTTTTACTTTAAGGCCTAATTCCCCCCTCCTTCAAATCTGAAGTAGCATCTCAAGTCTGAAAACAGCAGATTGCCAGCTGCTCAAATATTTATTGAACTGTCTACAGTTATTCTGAGTGAGTGACTTTTTAAAAAGTGTCTTTGCTGTGCAGAGGGTAGTGTATAAATACAACTTTTGAAAGGAGATGGTAGAATGAGGGTTGCTAAGCCACATCCTGCAACCCCTGGAAGCAATGGGGGGGAGGCTTGGTGTACCGGCACCATGCTGGCACACGTACATCACTTCCAGCTTAAACTGAAAATTGCACAAGGGCACTCTAGCATTTCGTGAAAACTCTATGGTTTTACATTGGAATTTTTCTGGAATGCTAGAGAGTCTGTGTCACATATGAGGAACGCTAAGGTGCCAGGAAACCCCCCCCCCCATCCTCTCACTGGTGCCTGAGGCACCAGCAGGTATCAAGGAATTACCGGGAGCCCTCCCACTGTTGCAGGAGACATGGCTTCCCTAGGTAGAACCCTTGCTGAAGCTACCTTCCTCCCCCCAACATGCAGGTAAGAGATTAGCATAAATATGGAGTGAACTTATAAAGACCCATTAATTTTCACTTGTGAAAGAACTCATAGTTTTAGCTTGACAACAGTGCATCATAATATCCTGCTTAACATTCATAACAGGAGTGGTATAATTGCAGTACTAATGGCATTTTCACGTACAATGTTACCTCTGAGAAAGGTAAAATGAGATTGATAGTCTTTTCACATCATTTGGCATTTGTCTTACCCAATGAGGCCATATTGGTTTGTTGTATTGAGACTCCTTTGAATTACCCATAGGGATTTGAGTTTTTAAATCCTAAAATGTTTGTATAAACCATCTTTTTGATAGCCTCGTTCAATAATTGGGCTTTATTTGGGCAATGAGCTAAGGATTACACTTTGCATTTGATTCACTGTCTCTTAAAACTGGTAGAATGAGCCTCTGTTCAGGCTTTGAGCAACTGGGAATTCAACAGTGAATACTGATTTGATACATAGGCCTGGCTCAGATATTTGGTCCTGTGGTAACATTCTTCACGTGGCTGGGACCAGGGCTAGGCCTCAGAGGCACATACACCTTGTATCACATTAATGGCATAATATGTGAGCCAGATGGTTGCACATATCCCCAGTTGGGATGGGAAGGGATAATTCAGAATAGGCAAAATGCCCACACAAACGCAGCTCACATATTATGCCATTTGCTTGGTGCTCAGTTGGCTGTACTCCCAAGGTCCGTTTTTTCACCACAGGGAGTCCATTATCACAGATGTGAATATCTGAACTAGGGCTTTCTGTAGAATTTGAGCTCAGAGTGCCTTAAATACGTCCTAGGCAGACAAACCTGGGTTTTCTTTTATTAAATACTTCATCTATTTTGAGAGTCAGGGAAGAATAGGGTTGCTGGGTCCTCTTGCTGTTGAGGCAGGTGGATTTGGGGGGCATTCTGGGGGTGGGCAGGACATTGCATGGAACATCCCCAATGCGATGATGTCATTCAGAAGTGATGTCATTGTGTTGGGGATGTCATATAACGATGTCCCTGTTTGGGGGTGGGGTTTTCCCCACCGGTCAATTGGCCAGCAGATTGAAAGCAGAGGGACCCGCACTGGGGCCTAGGGCCTGGCAACCTTAGGAATGAAGAAGTGCTAGGAAAGTAAGTGTGGTGGATCTGTCTACTGTAGGGTTGCCAGCCTCCAGGTGGGGCCTGGAGATTTCCCGCTTTTACAACTGATCTCCAGCTGACAGAGATCAGCTCCCCTGGAGAAAATGGCTACTTTGAATGGTGGACTCTATGGCATTGTACCATGTTGAGGCCCCTCCCCTCCCCAAACCCCACCCTCTCCCAGATCCACCCCCCAAATCTCCAGGTATTTTCCAACGCAGACCTGGCAACCCTAGTCTACTGGATGTTCCCTTATTGTACTGTATAGTTACTTTAACGTGATCCCTTAAGGAAAACCCTTAGCTTTAGTTTCGCTTTTCACTTGTTATGTTGGTTGCTGGCTGTGGCTGGTCATGGGCCCAGACCAGGCCTTGCCTATATTCCGATAAAAGTTCCAAACAGTTCTAGTGCCAGGTGCTGTGAACTTAATAGACTTAAGGTGTGTTTTTTTTAGCAGCTGCTAAAACATTTTTAGGTTTCTTTCTGCTGCTGATTCTAGTACTAGATGGAGAAAGACTTGAATGGTAGTCGCCATCGGCCGACAGGAGGAACCTTTTAAGGGGCAGTAAACATGCAGTGCTGAGCCGCTGTGCTTCAAACTAGATAAATGGTATCAAGCAGCATGTTCTTCTGGTACTCTCTTGGCTTACTTTTATTCAGTAGAGGAACAGAGAGAGCCTTGATGTGGAGACGCTCCGATTTTTGGAGCAGCAATATTAGCAATCTAATACAAAGCATTTTTATACAGTATTAGTGAAGCAGCAGTATCAGGAAGAAAGAAAATCTAGTTGTTTTTATTGTATTTTGTATATTATTCTCTGTTTTGAGCCCAGGAAAAGCAGGAGGTAAATCCCTTAAATAGGGAAAGGTGGGGTGTGGGGTGTGGGGATTAAGAAATTGGATGGGACGTTGAAAAGAGAATGAGGAGGACATCTATTTCTAACAAAATTAAGAGGCTCTTAAAAAAAAAAGCGTGATGGACATCTGTTTGTGAGTGGAGGCATCTGCTGCTTTTGACATTCTCCAGGGTCCATATGTCTAGATTTTTTGTCGTTTTCCCCCCATGATGTTTGTGACAATCAAACTGACAGTGTTACTAATTATATTTTCCCATTTATTTAGCAAAAGGAATTGCTTGGGGCTTGGAATTAGGGGGTAACAGAAGGGATTCCTTCACACCAGCTGTTTGTAATTATTTTGGACAGCACCCTAGCACCCTTTTTTTCTGCTGGATGCTGCATTCATCCAGGACCAGAAAGAGCACAGCAGTGGACAGAATTGTTCAGGGCATGGCGTTTCTGCATGACGCAGCTGTCTAGCCACATAGCCAAGTGTTCATGCATACAACTGCAGCGCTTAACGTGGATGGACATGGTAGATTCAGAGGTTGCGATTTCTGCACAGGATTGGGAGAGTTCAGACTGAAGCTATTTGGCCTTCAGAGAGCTAGCAAATTGAAGCCTTAGGCCAGCGTCTTTGTTTATTTTGTGCTGAGTTTAAAATGGTCAGTACAGAAACTGAAATAAAAGTCTGTAGCTGAGAATTTTGCAGTCACTGGAGTGCAAACCTAAAAGCAATTGTTTTGAAACGCGTGTTCTGCTCTAGCGGTTCTCAAACCTGGGGGACAGGATATCCCTCTTCCTTCTGGGGGATGGATTAGTGGGTGGTACACATAGGGTTGTCAGCCTCAAGGGGGGTGCCTGTAAATCTCCCAGAGTTGCACCTGATCTCCAGATTACAGAGATCACTTCCTCTGGAGAAAGTGGCTGTTTGAAGGGTGGAAGTGATCCTCCCCAGGCTCCACCCCCAAATGTCCAGGAATTTCCCAGCCCGCTGTTGGCAAACATGCTGTGCAAGCAGAGAGAAAGAGTTCCAGGGAGGAAGAAGGCCCTGTGGAAGACAGACAGAGAGGCAGACTTTTCCTGCCACCAGCAAACTGTGCCTGTGCCCAGACTGCTGTGCTAAATGCCATTTTCTGTAGCTTCCCTGACCATATGAGAACTTTTGCCTACCACAGCCTCCCTTCCTGCTGTGTTATTCCCTGGTTGGCTGGTTTTAAGAGAGAGTCTGAAATGCCTTCTTCTTATGCCTGTATGAATAGCGCTCCGGTTCACAGTTCCTTACGCATCAAACAGTGAACATGTATTACATGTACCTGTGCACTGAGGTTTCTGCATGCTCATTCACTGGAGACGGAGCTGCCCATCAACTGGGAGCCTTAGATGGCAGAGAGAGCTTAGGCGTCCCAGGCTCAAGAAGGTTCTAGCCACAGTAAGCGGATGCTGAGCACTTGCCTGGCAGTGTTTTTAAGGTGGTTGTGGAACTAAAACCCCTTCTAAAGATTGCTGATTTCTTTGGAGAGATGAGCTGCTGCTTTTCTGTTATGTACCAAATAAAACTGAGTGCATTACTGGGGAGGAGAGGCTCAAAGCAATGAAAGAATCAAATGAGATGAAGCCATTAACACTGGGGAAGTGCTTGCATCTGCTCTAAACTGCTCTTAGCTGCTGAATGCAACAAGAGAGGGTTGGCCATTGGCTGGAGGCACGTAAAGTCAGAGAACAGTGGGTTGGATCCAGCAGGGAATTCTACATATAGATCCATGACTTCCCCACATCTTCCCATCCCCTTAGAGGGTAGCCAAATATAGTCTGAAAATGCTGTTCCTGGAGGAAAGGGGATGCCTAGGAACAGTGTGGGGAACAGTGCTCCCTCTAAGCTGTGGAGTCTTGTGAACAAAATGTTTACTTTGTGAGCTACTGGCATTAAAATTGTGAGCAAGTGATTTGGCTACTGCATAAATTAGTTCGCTCTGAAGCCATCCTTCCTGAGCTAAGACAAAAATGTGTGAACCAGAGGCTAAAAAACTGAGCTGGCTCATACTAACTCAGCTTAGAGGGAAGACTGGTGGGGAGGGGGAGTTGGAGGTCTGTAGTGGGAGGGGGGTGGGTGGGAAATCACCCCCTATTCCTGCAAAAATCCTCTTGTGAGATCTAAGCCAGTGGCCTGGGTGCTGGGGAATGACAAGCCAGCTTGTTTGGACTTATTAGCTCTCCCTCCAAGTGCAAATGAAGAAAAGGGAGAAGATAAGGAAATGAGTTTAGAAATAAGGCCTCCAAGAGGAATAGCTCTCTGATAAACTAACACAGTTGCGAAGAAAGAAATGTTTTCTTCCATCTTCATTTATCCTGGAAGATGGCTCCTTACCTTGACTTGATCCAGCCACAGTGCCCCAGAGACTTTACTATTGTAGTGCACTCTACATGGGTCTGCCCTTGAAGTCAAACTTGGAAACTTCAGTTGGTGCAGAATGCTGCAGCTTGGTTGTTATCGGGGGCTATGCAGACTATACCTATTCAACCCATTCTGCAGTCACTGGCTACCTCTTAGTGTTGGAGGTTCAATTCAGGATGCTGATTACTACATACAAAAAAACGATGCTCCCTCTAAGCTGTGGAGTCTTGTGAGCAAAAATTCTGCTTTTATGAGCTACTGGCATTAAAGTTGTGAGTGAGCAATTTAGCTGCTTCTTAGTTTGCTCTGGAGCCATCTTTCCTGAGCTAAGACAAAAATGTGTAAGCTGGAGGCTAAAAAACTGAGCTAGCTCATACTAACTCAGCTTAGAGGGAACACTGCAAAAAATCCTTCATGTCTCTGGACCCTTATATCTGCAGGAACAGGTCTCCTTGGTGTACTGTGCCCCAGCAGCTTCGCACTAGTGAGCAAAGCCTTCTCCTACCTGCAAATGGGTAGGATCGGTAGTTGCCTGTATATGGGTTGGATCCAGCAATATATAGATGGACTCATATTCTGGCTGTATCTGAAGAAGTGAGCAGTGACTCACAAAAGCTCATACCCTGCCAAAAATTTTGTTAGTCTTTAAGGTGCTACTGGACTCTTACTTCTTTGCTACTGTATATGTGCATTCTCTGTATATGGCCCTCCTTGTGTGAAATAGCCTGCTTGAGGTCAGGAATGTTTCCACACTTCATTCGCTCTGTAATCTGTATAAATGAGAATTTTCAGGAGGGTGTTTCTATAAAGGTATTTGGGCAGTAAGTAGAATGGGAATGGTTAAGGAAGGTGCTTTTATAAAGAGGCAGCACTGCAGTATGTGTCACAGTGCATGCCGTATGTTATCTGTTGTGTGTACTATCCTGCTCTTACTGCGTTGTTTTCTACTTCTATAATTCTGTGGTTTTGGATTGCATGCAACAGTTGTCTCAAATTGTACATGACTGCAATACATTCACAGATGGCTTCTGTTTTGGGTCTCCCTCTCCCCCTTTGTGACTTATGGGAACATTCTGCTTAATAACTCTGTAGCCACTTTGTTTTGATGATTGCTAATATATAACCATGGTGCTGCGGTGGCTCAGTGGTTAAGACGCTGAACTACAGACTGGAAGGTCGGTAGCTTGGCAGTGCGAGACCCAAATGTCGCATTATGGAGTGAGCTGCTGTCTCTGGTTCCAGCTCCTGCCAACCTAGCAGTTCGAAAGCAAGAAATTGCGAGTAGATAAATAGGTAGCGCTTCAGTGGGAAGGTAACAGCATTCCATGTGCCTCGGTGTCTAGTCATGCCGGCCACGTGACCGTGTCTTTGTACAGCGCTGGCTCTTCAGCTTGGAAACTGAGATGAGCACTGCCCCCTAGAGTCGGATTCGACTGGCTTTCGAGCAAGGGAAACCTTTACCCTACCTTTACTTAATACATAACCAGTACAATTTCCATCTCATGCCATGTAATTTAAGGTAAGCTGTTCTTAAAATAGCACTGTAATCTGTATAACATTATTCTTTTGGCCACTGGAGAATATTAGCTGGTGAACAGATGTGGCGTTATCTCTTTTATTACACTTTGTGGTTTTGAAGTCAAGTTATGATTTGTACCATGCTTTTATTTCTCTGGATGTAAGCAGACTGTGTCTCTGAAGGGCTGTATTTCCTTTGTGCAGCTCCTCCAGAAGATGTTAGTTCACTATCACAGGAAAGCAGCAGATAATCCTTCTGTAGATAACTGAGAAGTAGGTTCTTTCTTCAAGTGGAGATGTCTGAAAGTATTTTTACTCCTGGGTATAATCATCCAGAATTTTTAATGGTGTATATCCTACAGGTCTGCAGACTTTTACAATTAAAGAGCCAAACTATATCAACATTCAGAGGAAGATTCAGGTGGGGTCGCTGTGTTGGTCTGACGCAGCAGAACAAGGTTTGAGTCCAGTGGGGCACCTTTAAGATGAACGAAGTTTTATTCAAAGTGTAAACTTTCGCGTGCAAGCACACTTCCTCAGATACAGATTCAGAGGACAAGGTCAACAAAAAGCCAGTATAAGAGAGCCTGTTTGCATAACTGAAAATATATGTTAAATTACTACTAATTGACATGTTCATAGATGATGCATAAAGTTTCTGCAACCCAAATGCTGAGAGTTGCAAGTCCTTCATTAGGAAGTGTGCAAACATGAGGTCACACAATAAGTAAATAGCACCCTACACTGTTGTTCTAGTGCACTTGCATAAATCTGCACATGGTCTGTGCTTAGATTACTGGCAACTGTTCACCTATATCATTTCCCTTCCTGTAAAGCATCTCTAAGAAGCCTTTAGTTTTATCAGAATTTTCCTGGCTATTTCCTTTCTATACTGGTTATTCTAGCATCCCACCTACCCCTCAAATATATCTTAACTTAAAGATTTTGTTCCTTTTAAAAGAGCCATATTTGGTTATGTACTGAGAGCAACGTTTGGCTCTGGAGCCATAGGCTGCAAGCTCCTGTGCTGGGAGCTGAAAACTTTGGAAGAAGAACTAGTTAAAACAGCATTCATAGCAAAAAAGGTAGAAGGGGAATACAGAATCAGTATTAATTCTTTCTGGGGGAAAAACTGGAACATGAAGATGATAGTCAATTGCACACTGTCTGGCTATTTCTAGTTCTTACTAAGTGACTTCATCGCTGTTTTGGGGGATTAAATTAGATGCATGGAATTCTCAGTTTGTGGAATCTGGCCCAAAATACAAATCTTGATGCTCCCCTAGGGCCAAACTAGAAGTGACAGCATCCTTGCGGCCGCCGTGAGAACACCACCACTATTTTAAAGTGATTTAACAGTGCTGTGAGGTCCTGATTTTGAGTGGGACCTCAGCCCAGCACTCTCGTGCCCCCTCCACCTTTTCAAGTGCCAGAACAGCCACAGAGGGGTCAACATGTCATTAGGTGAGGGGGGGGAACAGGAGTGCCTCAGGCCACCACAGTGTGGTCTCAAAATCAGGCCTTCATGGCACTTTAAAATCACTTTAAAATGGCAGCGACCCAGAGGATACCATCATGTTTAGTTTGCTTCAGTTTGTTTAGTTATTTTCAGAGGCTAGCTGGGCTTGTCCACAGTTGAAGAGTTAGATTCGACTCCAGTAGCATCTTAAGAGACCAAGATTAAGGTTTTCAAGACAGGAGCTTTCGAGAGTCAACGTTCCCTTTGCCCAGATCAGTTTTAGTGGATGTTCAGCCTCTTGGTTACAGGACTCCTTAGGCTAGTTCATACCGCTGAAGTTCTCCATATGGTCATGCGTGAGGGTACAGGACTGTGAGGAGAAAGAGGCTGACGTGAGAGTTGGTTATATATGCTGTGAGCTGGCTGCTGCCGCCTCGCGATGCTGAGCCTTGGCTCTTCCACAATCCAGAGAGAAGGCATTTTAATGAGGGCCTTTGCTGCTGGAATGCTGAAGGCCCTGTTACTGAGGCCACGCTGGCAACAGAAGGGGTTGGTCATTGATGAGAGAGGAGATGGAATTTGGGAGCAGGGAGTGGGAAATCAGAGGCTGAGTTGGGCAGGTTTCTCTTCTCGTCGGGAGGGAGAAGATTTAAACCAAAGGCCCGGCCTGCCTGGAACACTGACTTTGTCTCTCAGTTGAGCAAGGTGGCAGGCTTTTGAGAGCTCTGAGTGGGGAGGAATGCTTGGCTCTCATACACTTTAGGGCTTAATGGCAATCTGTGGCTGTAACCTGTGTGTGTATATCTGCTGCCTGAGAGTAACACTCGTTCCTCTCTGGTGGAATGAGCTCCCGGAGGAGATCAGGGCCTTGCGGGACCTTACGCAGTTCTGCAGGGCCTGTAAGACGGAGCTGTTCCGCCAGGCGTTCAGTTAGGAGCTGCCCCGGGGGAGAACGCCCTGTCCCCTGAAATTTTTAAGCAGCCTTAGCCACCCGCACAATATTAGATCGGGATTGACCACTAGGATGGCACGGAATTCTGAGCACCACCCTAAATGTTAATGCGGAAGTGTTATATGTTTAATAGTAATTGGATTATTATTGTTAGCACCTTTTTAAGAAGAAGAAGAAGAGATTGGATTTATACCCCGCCCTTCACTACCCAAAGGAGTCTCAGAGCGGCTTACAAACTCCTTTCCCTTCCCCTCCCCACAACAGATGCCCTGTGAGGTAGGTGGGGCTGAGAGAGCTCTGACAGAAACCACTCTCTTTCAAGAACAGCTGTGCCAGAACTATGGCTTGCCCAAGGTCATCCAGCCAGGTGCAAGTGGAGGAGTGGGGAATCAAACCCAGTTCTCCCAGATTAGAGTCCGCACACTTAACCACTACACTAAACTGTTGTAGTTGTTTTATGGTTTTATAATCATCATACTATTTATTGTTGTTTTTATGCTGTTGTAAGCCGCCCTGAGCCGGCCATGGCTGGGAGGGCGGGGTACAAATGTAATAAATAAATAAATAAATCTGATTAAGTAATCCGTGGCTCAGAGAATTGCATTGTATAGCTAAGTGCATTGTTCTTTAAAGCACCACGGGTTTCTGTTGTCCTGGTTTTAACAGACTAACACTGCTAGCCTTCTGAATATGTTCTCTGTGGTGGCTCCCAACTTGTGGAACAGCCAGCCACCAAATGGGCAAAACAGAAACATTCAGGAGGGTATTCTTGTAATGGCATTGATCTGTAATGGCATTGATTCCTATAATGGCATTGGCCATATCTTTGTAATTCCATATTCTGTATTGCTTGCACTATCCTGGCCTGGCCTGGCAGTCGTTGTTTAATTTTGTATTCATAAGTCCTGCTGCATTGTTCATTTGCACTGTTTATTGTATATCTTATAATATGTGATCCCGTTGTTGCTTGCATTGTTCAGTTTTGTACTGCTAATCCTGTTGCATTACCCAGTCAATGTACTGTATAATTACATTTTTCTCTCTGTGCCCTCTGTTAAACCACCTTGAGTCTCAGTAAGAAAGGTGGGCTGTAAATAAGCTAAATAAATAAACAGCAACATTCTTTACTTAGAGGCCACATCAACACCCAGGGGAAAACAACAACAACATAGGCCTTCATGCCCCCTAATACAGACTTGCTAATTTTTATAAATGTATACAGATTGCCTGGAGGCAGTTGTTATTTTCCACCGGTAATTTATGATGTACAAGCTCACATTATTTCTAATTGCATCTTTCGGAGACCACCCCTAACTGCAAGTAGCAATATACATGCTCTGTGTTGGACTTGAAGCTAACTCCTGTTCATGTTGAGAGTTCTCAGCAGTCCTGGAGGGACAACATGAGGAAGATACTGGCCCACTGTTAGGGAATCCCTGTCTTAGCCAGTCATATTCCTACTTGGTTTAGGTAACACTAAAGCAAAACAGGATTCATGTGTGTGGTTTTTGTGTGTGTGTTATCCCATAGAAAAAGAGACAGAATAGCAGTCCCGTAGCCAGAAGAATTGGGGGAGGGCATGTGCTCCTACGTGCCTACATCACATCACTTCTGACGTGCCTATGTAACCCAGAAGTGATGTAGGCATGTCGGGGGCAGGAAGTAGAAGGAAGCCGAGCCTCTTTCCCGGTGGCTTGGCAATACAGGTGCCGGTCTGGTGAGGGCTGGAGAGCCAGCATGCCTGTGCCTGCCTTGTCGCACCTGCTCGACAGTTGCACCTGCTCGACAATTGCCTCGGCAATGTGCAAGCACAGAGGCCTCTCTCTCTCTCTCTGCAAGGCGTGCCAGGCCCTGCAGCCTAGCTGGCTGCTCCTGCCTGAGTGGGTGGCCCTCTTACAACACTGGCCCTCGCCCCTTCCTAGCTGCCCCCCCGGGGGCAAGGCAGGGGAGGGGGTACTCCGGCCGAGCCACTTCGGGTCCCGGTGGGGAGTGCAGCAGTCGTTCACCTCGCCCGCCCACAGGGCTCTCCTTCTCCCTCTCCATCTTGGTGCAGAGGAGGCAGGCAGGGCAGCGGAGAATGGGCTGCCCCAGTGCCTCACTGCGCCTGCGCCAGCCCAGCCATTCCCAGGTCACATAAGGCTGTGAGGGCAGCAGGGTAGGAGCTCACTGCTGGCATCATTGCCCCATTCATGAGAGGGCAGTTCCGCATGCCCCAGGCTCCCTACCCCTCCTGGCCAACCACGAGTTGTGCAAAGAGTTACTCAAGGTCCCCAGCCTTTCAGTTTCATGCTGATATAAGCAAGCGATATCTCCAAGTCTTATAAACATGTTTTACCATCTCCATGTATCAGTTGCTTTCTCAAACAGACCTGGGTAATGGGGGAAAAATCTATTCGCTGCCAAATTATAGGTGGCGGTGCTTACAGAGAATCGTTTGTGCTGTGAGATAAGAGAGGGAATTCAGTCTCCTGAATTTGTATAGATCCATTGTACAAGAAGGTTTATTTCAAGGTAAATGTTTTAACTTGTTCATCTTGTTTAAAGCAGAATCAATGAAGAGTAATTTCTGTCCCTCTGTGCATGCAAAACAAACATTAATCCTCTGATACTTGCTGATGAGATGTCTAATATCTAATTGTGTCTTGGAAGTCAGACTGATATTAGAGAGGACATCCCTGGGTCCCACATGGACTTGCAGGGGGCATTTCATATAATCTTGTCCTGCTCTTTCTTCTCTGCCTTCCCTGGCAGCCCCCATAGCTTCTCTCCGTTTCCTGCTTTATTCTTGCCCACCCACCAGTCAACCTGCCTTTATCTGCCCCCTTATCTGCCTCCTTGCAGGAAGACCTCATTTGCCCATTTATTTCCCTCCCCACACTATTTCCTCTTTCCCTCCTCCTGGCAGCCCCCATATTTTCCTCATCTTTCCATCAAACAACCTACCTTTTATGGGCTCCCCCATCTTCAGCTCTATTTATTATTTACTTCATTTATACCCTGTCTTTTGTTTAGATGGCAAGTTTTTCTGCAAATCTGGTGCTTTCCTTAGGTTTGTAGAAAGGTGTTGTGTCTATTCATGGCTTCAGTCTTTGCATTTAAGTCTCCACAGATGAGGTCATGCTGAGAATGAGATCTATTGGCAAGCAGGGGACCTGCAAGGACTTGCAGAGGGCACCTCATTTGTCCTGCTGTGAAATCCTTCATAGCCTCTCTCTTTTTCCTGCTTCCTTCTCTCCTTCCCACCCATCAACCAAACCTACCTTTGTCTGGTCCTGTCTGCAGCTTTTCCTCCTTCAGGTTTGTAGAAAAGATCTCTATCATGTTTGTCCATGGCCCCAGTCTCCAGATTTAAGTATTCACAGATGGGGCCATGTTGAAAATTAGACCTTCTGATAATGGATTTCTGTTTTCCTGACAAAACACTAGTTTCCATGTGTGTGTGCCCCCCCACCCCCGTTTTTGGTCTTCTCAAATATTGATCACAACTGGTAATTTCATTCTTATGCAAATTTTCCTGTAATGGCAAAGAGTGGGGGAGAATAGATGTTCTTCATACTGCTGATTTCATCCTTATGCCTGCTTGGTATGTACGCTGATTTGATGCAAGCCAGGTCTTGGCCTTATTGTCTAATGATGCTACGAGGTAAACTTATGGAAAATCAAAAGGATGAATCCCATGTACAGTTGCATGTTGCATCTGAAAAGGGTTAGCCCCAACAGAACGAAAAACACGTTGTATATAAAAGCATAGCAATTTCAGAAGAAAACTCAGTGAAATATCCAGTAAAAAGTTCCTTAAAGTTGCAGCAACAAAGTCTTCAGGAGAAGATTTCTGGAAAAGTTAAGTTTTTTACCCAGTGGCTAAAAATCACAAACGAGAAGCCTGCCATGTGGCACTAGGGATAGCTTTCCAGAGTGTGGGTGTCACTGCTGTGGGAAACCGTGGCCCTGAACTGTCCACATCTTTGACTCTGTAAAGGAAGGGATGCAGAGTAAGACCAACAGGCACCTGAGGGAAGGGGGAGGTGCGTATGGCAGGAGGAAACTTCATAATCACTGATCCATTTACGGTTTTGATAGTCTCAGAAATACCATTGCGTATCCACTGTGGATGTTTGATGTTGAAATTCAGAGAGGAGAATTTTTGGCAGCAGATTTATTCTCAGCTCTAATATCATGACTCCCCCCCCTTTTTTTTTTCTTTCTTTGTTGCTCTTTCCTCTGTTTTCCTGGATCAGTAAACGTAGCATCTTGCTTTCTTGGAAACAGAATTTGAGACACAACATATGTAGCTAAAGATAGGCAGTATTGTGTATTAATTATAACAGAAGATGGGGTGTGTGTGTTTGTGTGTAAAAACATGCCCGGTTATTTTCCTCTGGAGTAGTGAAATATCGTCTCTCCCCTCCCCCCTTTCCTCCTGTGTTCTGAACTATGAAGTGGAAAATCTTTGACAATATTTTGTAAGCTGCTTAACATTGCTCATTGGAGGTCCATAATGAGAGAACAAGATCATGGCTACATCGAGAACCCAGTGATTGTATAATGTACTCTGCACATTTTTTGTAAGTCCTTCATACAAATACAGGGTTGGATCCGGAAGAGGATTTTCCCGGATGGAATCTGCCAATTTCCCTTTCCACTGCTCTTGGGGTTCCCTGCCTCCCAGGAGCAGCAGTGGTGGGGCCATTTTAGGTTATAGTGCAAAGAGGAGAAAAATAAAGTCCAGTCGACTGGTGGAAATCCCTTCAGAAAATGTTCCCCAGATGCTCTGAGCCATAATCTGGATTTAAGTGTCTGCAGTACGGAGACTTTGCTGATTTTCCACATTCATTAACTCCTAGTTTGGAGTATTCATCTGTTGCGCTGGAAGTTGTTTTGTGATTATCATCTGCATTCATTTTGGACAGTCGCTAATAATGAATGCAAAGGTATATAAAAATATGTGATATAGGTTCATTGTTGCTTTACATGCTGAAATCAGTGTCTGAGAGCCAATGTGGTATAATGGTTAAGAGTTGGGTGTGATAATCTGGAGAACCGGGTTTGATTCCCCAGTCCTCCACATGAAGCCTGCTGGGTGACTTTGGGGAATTTCAGACAGATGATATAATCCGGAAGAGGAACGGTTCCCAAACGGTTTCTGGTCTGGCATTTCAGACAGAACCGTTTTAGAACCGGTTCCCTACCGGAATATATTTGTAATTTCACATAGAATCGCTTCTGTCCCGTTCAGGAAACGGGGCTGAAACGTTTTACCTGTCAAACGCTTCCAGGTAGTCGTCGGTTTCTTCTCCCGGCTCCGATACGCTTTTTTCCCGCCTTTTTTCGCCCTCGCGGGTGATCTCCGGTTTTTTTTTTTTTTTTTAACGTTCGCTCTAGAGCGATATAGCGCTATAGCGCTATAGCATCATAGCAACCCCATTGGAATGCCTGCGGTGTTTTTTTATAGCACTATAGCGCTCTAAAGCGAACATTTTTTTTAAAAAGGCACGGCGGGAAACGGCTGGAAAACAAAGCGGTGCAGTCTGAATTGCCAAACCGCTTCTGATTCGGCTCTTTTCCGGTCAGGGAAAGCCATGTGTGAAATGGCAGCCCTGTACCGGTTTACTTCAACACGAATCAGAAACGGCTTCAATCCAGCAGAATCTCGGTAATGTGAAATTCCCTTTTGTGTCAGCTGCAGTTCTCTCAGAACTCCCTCAGCCCCACATACCTCACAGGGTGGCTGTTGTTGGTAGCAGACGGGAACGTGATTGTAAGCCGCTTTGAAACTCTTTAAGGTAGAGAAAAGCAAGGTATAAAACCCAACTCTTCTTCCTCTTCTGCTTATTGTGTGGAGCTGTGGAAGGCATTTTTTTATGACTTTACCTCAGAAAACCTTGTGACTGAAAGAGGAATCTTCCCCTTTGTGTAGGGGTTAAGGAGGGTCAATTTGGCATTTTATACCTGACTAGAGCTAGATTTTGCTGTCATTTTGCCCTAAGCCAACTGCTCTGTCCTGAGGCAGTTCATTCCCCCCTCCCCTCGGTTTTGTACTGATTTGTGCTCCTCTCCACCCACCCACCCTTTCCATTTCTGTCATGGACCTAGTTTACCATCTCTGAGGCTGATTCATATTGTGACGGTGCCTTCTGGCCTGCTGTAAATGAAGGTTCAATAAAGGGCAGAATAGCTTCTTGCTCTGCACTGGATCTAAAATTTTATCATCTGAACCAAAGTTTCCCAAGGTGGGATTGTTGCTGTGCAGGGCAATCGTCAGGTGTGAAGTGGCCCATGGTTGTAGCTATTTCAAGATCTCTTTATTCCTGGTTGTGCCTGTTCGTGGGTTTTGAAAGTTCTAAAAAGGCTGGTTCATTCAATGAAAGCATTTTAAGCATTAGTTGCTTCTATAAAAGGTACATTTCCCCTTGTTCTGTTCTTTCCTTATGAGTAGTATCAATGAAGCTACTAGAATGTATCGTGTGGTGAAACATGACTAGTACTTGCTTTGATCGATACTGGGAGTCTATATTCTAACAGGAAGTAGAGGTTATATATCCTTAAGAAGTTAATAGGAGAGTCCAGTGGAGCAAATGGGGCTATTTCTCTTAACATTGAAGGGTGAGTCTACTCCTCCTAAGCTTCAAGAGTTGAACCCTGTCCCTTTCAGATGGGAGGGTCACACGAACTAAATGAGTAATTGATGCTGCTCACCATGAATATGGGACATATGGTACTTGTGGGGACTGGAAGCTATGAGGAAGCAGCTGATGTTCTCTGAGAACACTAAATTCTTGTTAGCTTGATTTTGCCAGTGATAATAAGCAATAGTCTCAGTCCACTGTACAAAGTAGGTGTCTGGCTTGATAAAGGAGAGGAAAGAGGCTTCTTTCAGTGAGTACTCATAAAAGTATGTGCCTAGTCTTGCCAGAACATGTCACACACCTGTCAAATTAAGGGAACTATGGGCTCTTGGCCTAAAGAACTTTTCTTCTTGAGAATGGGGTCAGCTACAGACTAACAAATCATGATTAATGTGGGGATTGAGGCAATCTTATCTTGCCTGCTTAACCTTATTGGGATTTTTTTTTTTTTGGTTACAAAATGGCTATTTTTGATCACTGGATAGGTTGTCATATACACCATTTTCCAAGATGAACTTTAACTGCCATAAATTTGTAACGAGGCATAGGGACTACAGTTTCCTAGAGCTCAGATAGTGCTGAAATAGTATCCACAGTGGGAGAAGACAGATTCTTTCCTTCCCTCATGCACCTGCTGCTACTACAGTTTTAGGTAAAGAGAAGGAGGACATTCTTCTTGGGAACCCTCCTTGGACTGGATATGAGCTTCACACCCAATTGGTCTGGAGACCAATTCCTATGAGGAAAGGCTGAAGGAGCTGGGTATGTTTAGCCTGGAGAGGAGACGACTAAGAGGTGATACAATAACCATCTTCAAGTACTAGAAGGGCTGTTATATAGAGAATGGTGCAGAGTTGTTTTCTGTTGCCCCAGAAGGTCGGACCAGAACCAATGCACTGAAGTTAAATCAGAAAAGTTTTTGGCTAGCCATTAAGAAGAACTTCCTGACAGTTAGAGCGGTTCCTCAGTGGAACAGGCTTCCTCAGGAGATGGTGGGCTCTCCTTCTTTGGAGGTTTTCAAACAGAGGCTAGATGGCCATCTGACAGCAATGCTGATAGTGGGAGCTTAGGCAGATCGTGAGAGGGAGGGCAGGAACAGTTGTCTCAGTGCTTAGTTCTTGGGGCCCTTTCTTACACACCCATGGAAATGCTGGTCACCACTTTGGGTTCAGGAAGCAATTTTTCTCAAGGCCAATTTGGCTGGATATCCTGGAGGTTTTTAGTCATCTTCTGGCGGTGGAACATGGATCAATGGGTGTGTGTGGTATGTGAGAGGAGGTATTTGTGAATTTCCTGCATTGTGCAGGGTGTTGGACTAGATGACCCTGGAGGTGCCTTCCAACTTTATGATTCTACATATTCCTAATCTAGGGCTTCAGCACATTTTATTGATTTGCAGTCTTCTGTTCTCCCCCATTTCATCCTCACGACAATCAACCTGTGAGCTAGGTTAAGCTGAGAGAATGTGTCTGGCCCAAGGTCACCCACCAGGCTTCCATGGCAGAGTGGGGATTTAAACCTGGGTCTCCCATATCCTCATCCCACACTTTTAACTGCTGCACCATGCTAGGTCTCTCATATCACTTGTCACAGATGCTTACTAGACAATGCCTATATTGAGCAACACGTTCACACACACACCCAGTATTCCTGAACCATTTTGAAGTTAAATTTGGTACATGAAAGAACGGTTGTTCTCCCTTCTCAGTGCTCCTAGATTTCATATAGGAATAAAATTGACTAGGCCAGGAAGTACTCCCTATCTAATCTGGTCAGTTTTACTACCTTGTTTGTACTGAGGTGGAGAGAAAGTGACATGACCAGATTCACCCTATGAAATTCTGGCTGAACTGAAGTCTCATTTTCACTTTGATGTCCACATAACTGCCCTGAAGCTCTCTAAATATTATTTTAGTTTCAAAATAACTCACTGTCCCCCTCCCCCTCCAAAGCAAAATAAATGAAGCTGAGAGAAACAGGGGAAATATTGTTTGATTTTGCTTCTGTGCCTTAAGAAATACCCACGTCGTATCAAACGCCTCCTTTATTGGGTGCATAGACTTGTATGATTGAAATTAAGGATACATTTCACTGGTTGGGGTAGTTCCCTGCACAGTCCTTTAGGACAATTAGTCTAAAAAGTATGAATGGAAATTACTGTTTGGGGAGATTAAATGTGTAAATGTCAGCAAGATGTTATGCATTCTTAAGAAGAAGCAGTTCTTTGATACTTATCAGGAGAGTGGATAAAACCAAGGAACTCTTCAAGCACATTTTTTGCAACTTAGATTTATATCCTTGTTGGCAGAGTGGAGGTAAGCCAACATTGCTTTATGTTACCTCTTTCCAGCGCTCGCAAGATGAGGGTCCATTTTGTGCCGGCTCTTTGAACAAAGATTAACAGAAAATAACAGTACGACCCTGTTATTTCAATGTAAGATTCACAGCAAATCTTTGCCAGTAGAATCTTGGGCAGAGAGACTTTCCCATACGAATGGATGAATGGATGCTGCAGCTTACTGCAGACTGTTGCACTCCAAATCTAATGTCTGTTATTAATTTTATATCTTGTAATGGGAATTATATAGTGTGGGTGCTGCATGTTGAAACAAGTCATTTGAAGTTTTAAAATGGCTGTGTTGTAATATGGCACATTTTACCATATCAATATTATACAGTACACTAACCAGCTAGGAAGAGAATGCTCCCCCCATCGCAACCTGTAATCATTTGATTCCATGGCTTCCTCCTGCCCCTGCTTTATCTGGATCACATCCAGATTTTTGACCAGCTCCCCTGGAGAACCCATAAAGTTTTATCTTGGGCCTTGTACAGGCATAACGTTGCCAGGTTTCCCTAACCATTTTTGGGAGACTGGGACCATGCTGCGGGTTTGCATTATCCTCTTCCTCTGACATGGGGAAATTCATTTTTGGAGCTAACTGTGATGGTAGGTTATATCTGCACCAGTGTTTTCACTAACCACAATTTGAAACTGGGGGTAAAAATAGGCTTGCAATCTTGGTTAATGAAGACATCAGTGCAGATGAAACACTAGTCATTTACCTCAGTAAATGAAAGGGAAGGAGGGATTTGCATTTTGGGGAGAAAAGCCCATGAGGTGCTCCTGATTTCATCATTAGAGTTAGGAAGTGAGGCAGAGTTATGTCAGTATCAGCATTCGGGCAGGTCTGGATTTTTTTCTTTTAACTTGCATAATTTCGGAAAGTTGCTGAATTTAGCTTTTGTTGTCACAGAATTTTGATCTTCTTCTTTAAATCACAGAGTATCCAAAGCCATTAGTATAACCTTAGAAAATATGAATATGTCTGGTTGTGGGAGAGGCCAAATTTTGGCTTTTGGATGTGGTGATAGCTGAAGTTTAGGGAAAGTGGCCATGTTCCTTTGTTTCCATGAACAATCCTAAGAGGTAATTCATTATTACCAATGAGAGAGATGATCGTAAGAGGGGTGACTTTCCTGAGGTTGAATGTCTGGCTTCAGAAGCCAGGAGAGGAGCTGTGGCTTGGTGGAACAACCTCTGCTTTCATGCAGAAGGTCCCAGGTTCAATTCCCCACATCTCCAGTGAAAAGGAACAGGCAGTAGATAATGTTGAAAGACCACACCCTGAGTCCTTGGAGGGAGCCATTGTCAGTCTGAGTAGAGAATACTGACTTTGATGGACCGATGGTGTGATTCAGTATAAGGCAGTTTCATGCCTCCCAACGTGATTTTGAATACTTTTACAGCCCCCTAGGAGTCATATGGTCTTTCCGCCCCAGATGAATTTACTCCTAAAAGCTTGCATTTTTGTTTTATCACAAATGTGTCTCCTGTTTCCACCGAGCTGTGATTGTTAGTGGTGTGCAACAAGTACAAACAGTTAATTTGTTGGAGCAGAATAAATGCATCCCTGGAAGACAGGAACATGAACAGGCAGGAGACAGATGAGCAAAATGTGGGCCTGCAGTGGATCTTTACATCTGAAACAAAGCCCTGGTATTTAAGGGTGTGCTCTTGGACGGAAAAGCTGCACAGAAGAGGAAAAGAAAATGGATTCAGAAGAGATGGAAAATGTTCTGATATTTAGCAACATGCCCTGAAGGTAGCTTTAGCTCTGCTGATTATCCCTTAATCCTTTGTGATTCATTCACATGGTGTTCCAGATGTAAATTGTACATCTTTTCCAGTAAAGGCAGTCCTTTACTTTGTCAATGAACGTAGCCATGTTTTTACAGTCAGCGATAAAGCTACGTCAGGAAAACTTCCAATGAGTAATTGCTTTATGTTACCTTATGTTTTATATGTCTGGCTATACATGGTTTTCAATGTATATTTCTTCTTATAATAATCCTTTTTAAGGTATTTTATGCCAATAAAGGTGAACTGAACTGAACTACTTTTGTTAGGAACTTTGCTTTCTACATTGCCCTCTGTACATACGAATGTCCATTTTCCTTCCAGCAGCAACATGTTTATTTTGTTAGATGCTTTTTGCTAAGGTGGTGGTGGAGAGTTATGACTTACGACAACCCCACAGAGTTTTCAAGGCAAGAGATGCTGGGAGGTGGTTTGCCATTGCCTGCCTCTGCATCACAACCCTGGTATTTCTTGGAGGTTTCCCATCCAAATACTAACCAGGGCTGACCCTGCTTAGCTTCTGAGATCTGTAAGCAGAGGTGGCACGTATAGCCTGTCCTGCAAGTGGGAGGCATGCGCAGATTAGAAGTGGGAGGTTCCACTGATGTTTGTTGCCATCATAGGGCAATATCCATAAGGGGTTCATATATACAAGTGTGCATACATTTTTTCCATTTCCTTTTCACAAACTGCTTCCCTTTTCAGACGTTCTCAAGCCAAATCCCCAAACTATATTTTTAACTTGGAGAGAATTTTAAAGAGAACTTTGAAGGTGCTGTGACGCATGTATCTGTTTCTTGCAAGGTTTTCCTTTATGCTGAATGTGATGGAATTACTCGCTCAGCTCCAGCTGGGATAGAAAGGGTAGGCAGAGTGAAGTTTTTGTCCTTCTCATGAAGCACTAGAACTCAGGGGGCACCCTGTGAAAGTTAATGGGCAGTAAGTAGATTCTGTATGGGCAAAAGGAAATACTGCTTAATTCAATAAGTTATTGGAATGTGGAACTCATTGGGTGCGTTCAGACACTCTGTTTGAGCCGCTTTCGGCACGCCTCAGGAACGGATTTTATGTGCGTGTTCACACGCCCAACATCTGCGCACCGTCCCCAGCTGTGGCTTTCTGGAGCAAACCCCCTTTAATCCGGAGTATTTTGATACCATTTACCAAGTGGTGTTTTCCTGATTCTCCGGTTTCGAGCCGCACTTTCCTGACGTCTGATCGCTCCATTAAGCCACTTCCGGGTGCTTCAACCCCCTCCCCTCTGGGAAGCTGCCTCAGGCTTCCGCTTTTAGTCTGCCATTTTTTTTAATGCCTTGGCAGTGTGCGCTTGAGCGGAGCTCCGCTCCTAAGTTAATGAAAGAAAAGCTTAAATGGTGCCTAGTTTAAGCATTTAGACAAGTCCGGGATCTCAGGGAGGCCAGTTTCTGGGTAAAAAATTAAAGAGAAGTCTTCATTTAAAGTTTAAAGGGACGTGTGGAAATCGCTGTTCTGCACATGTGTGAAAATTTACCTCTAGAGAGGGCTGTCTGTGCGCATGTTCAAACTGAGAGGAAAAAAACTCCACCTGCGTGTGGACAGCGGGGAGCCCAGAACAAGGAGGTCAGTGTGATCGCGATTCTCCAGATTAAAAAAAAAAAAAAGCATCAGACCGGAACAATTTAAACTGCTCCAGTACGCTGTCTGAACACACCCATTGACAGAAGGTGTCATGGCCACAGACATGAATGACTTTTAATAGGGATTAGACAGATTCATGGAGGAGAGGTCTGTCAGTGGCTACTAGCTACAGTGACTAAAGGGAACCCCCCCTATTTTGAGGCAGTAAGCCTCTGAATGCCAGTGCTAGCCTCAGCCTCCATACACTGTTGTTGGCCCACCGGAGTAAGTGAATGTTCACTGTGTGAGACTGGACTACCAGTCTGATCCAGCAAGGTTCTTCCATCTGACAGACTCCCTTTGGTTTTTAATGTATACCAAGCCTTTGGATGTGTACTGAATAAGAGGAGCCTTGCTAATGCTCCTTTTACATACATTTACAATGTTGTGGGAGCCTCTTTGCCTTTTTGTGGTTATAATATGTATGAGAGTGGTTACATTAGCAGACGCCGCCCATCGTTGCTACACTGTAGGAGATAAGTCCATGAACAGGGCCATGGGGTAAACCCAGCCCTCACCTGATATGTTGAATTGCCTCATAAGCAAATGGCTCCCACGTGACTGTGTTTTTTCCTACTTCAGTTGTGCTTGATAGCCTTATCTTGCTCTTCCAGTATTTTCACTGCCAACCCCATGTTTAAACATCTTTGATATACGAAGGTGTGAGCTTACAGGGTACCTCAACATCATCAGCACCACGACAGTAATTCAGGCTTTAAGGTGATAATGCTCGCTTTTGGCCTTAGAGTCTGGAAAGATTGATAATAGACTTTCCATGAAATGAATAGTTTTACACATCTTTTACTGTCACAATCAGTCTAATGCACAGAAAATATTTTAAGTCAGTATACTGGGTTAGTTAGTACTAACTTCAGCTTTCTGGTAAGAGGGAAAAGGAGCACTAGTCTATATAAGCCAAATCCTTGTTATTTAATCTCCATAGTATACTCTTTTTGGTGACATATGTTCTGAACGAAGTTTAGATAACTGAAAGCCTACAGAGAGTTAAAAGATGACTCTAAAAACAATTCCTGGATCATAGAGCATGTTACCTTGAAAAAACATGTTGATGCAGTTTGTATACACTGAGTTGTTGCAGCCACAGAAAAATGTGGATGAACTAAACCTTTCTGAGGAAGCTGTTGAGTACATTATATGTTGCATGTTGAAAGATTTCCATGAGGAAAACACCTTCAGAGGGGGAGCACATTGTTTGGCTGATTCCCAGTTGCAGCAAAGAACATTCTGTTGTCTGTGTCAGATCTCCTTATTGTCATTTTTGCCATTTTTGTCATCATCATTGCTTTACACGTTTGATTTTGATCCCCTAGGCGCTTAATGAATGAACCCGTCCAGTATCGGCATTGAATTCATGCTAATGGATAACATTCTGTCAGCATGTTCTGACTCCTCGTTGTCCTTTTTATGACGGTCTGTGGTTTTCTGGAGTAAAATAGAAAAAAAAGTGGCTTTGCTTTAATTTATATTCTATGAAACTTCTACATACTAAGGGTAAACATGCCTTCAGATAGAGAAGACACAAGAATGCTGACCAAGCGGTGGTCTTTGCAGAAACAAGATCAGAACAGCTGTCATTCAAGCTGGTATGGGAGGGGTCAGTTCTGGGAGGGTGTAAGCAGGTGACCCTTATGAGATTCTCCTGCAGATGTTTCACTGGCCTATCTTAGTTGATGATTTGAATATTCATGTGCATAATTCATGCCCTTGTTTTCCATAGAAACTATAAATAAAACGCAAAACAATGTAATTTTTGTTGGCTAGCTCAAACAAGCAAAAACCAAAACCATGTTTAAGCAGATTTGTGCTTAAATGCAGGAGAGGATGTCAGAACTGGGGCACCACCAGCAAGAGAGCCCGGCTTTGTGTGAATGCGGGCCTTTAACTTTTGGGAAAGTGATATATAGAGCAGGGGGTTGCACACTAGTTTTGATATCTGGGGATAAGGGCTAGAGAAGAGCCATGCTGGATCAGACCAAAGGACCATCCAGTCCAGCAGAATATTCTGTTCATACAGTGGCCAACCAGCCGCCTCTAGGAAGCCCACAAAGAGGAAGACTGCGACAGGTCAGACTTGACAGCAAAAGATATCTAGGAAATGGGTCTTCTTGTGGTGTTTTTTTTATATATCAATAGCAGCTGGGGTGGGAAGTTTGGATCAGAGCCGTGGCATAGAAAGTGGGTATTAATTCTTTGCCCCCAGCAAGAAATTGGAAGTGGGGGGAATCACCTATTGTCACACGCTGGTGTAATAAAATTAGGGAAATCATGATAATGAACAGAATCTCAATGCAACTTAAAAGTATGGTAAATTCCAATTATATCTTAGATTCCTCTGAAAATGGCTCCCATTTATTTGATGTGTAGAATCAGTGAAAGAATATGATATAAGACCATTTACATTTAAAGCATACACACACACACTTACATGTACTGAAAGAAAAACATGCATGTGTATTTAATTTTTTCTGTAATGTCTGATAATGCAGTGTACTGCAGACAAGATGTCAGTTGTCCCATCTCATTATAGAGTTTGATGATACTAAAGATCCTTGTAAAATAGGTCCCATTTCTTTATTTCAGGATCCTCTGTAGTTGTGAATGTGTTACAATTTCAAATTTAAAAAAGTTTAAAAAACAAAACAAATATTTGCCCAAATGCAAATAGCATTGTCCTGATGCAAATAGCATCCTCCCCACCCTACTGCTGTTAGCCTCACAGAAGGATATATACAGGTGGTATGATGATGATTATTAACAATATTTTTATCCTGTCTTTCCACCCCCTCAGTATCTCCAAGGTGGCACACAGAAAAACATTAAAACATTTGAACAATTAAAAACATTTAAAATTGTAAAATATTTCAATTAAAACATATAAGCAGGTACTTATATTTCCCTCACCTACCAACTCGACAAATAGGTGGGTGGAAGGGAGCAAATGGCACCTACAAAACAGCATTATCAGAAAAAGTTAACTGCACTGTAGCCCTCCTTATTTATTTATTACTTTGTCTCCTGCCTTTCTCCAAGTGGGGGGACCTAAAACAGCTGACATTGTTCTCTCCTCCATTTTATCTGCACAGGAACTTTACGAGGCAAGTTAGGCTGAGAATCTGTGTGACTGACCCATGGTCACCCAGCAAGCTTCCATGGCAAAGTGATTTGGACTTGAGTTTCTGAGACCTTGGTCCAATACTCTTACCACTGAAAGATACTCATTTTTCTCAATTAGGTTCTCCATGACAGCTGTGAATACTTCAAAAAACAACAATGATGACAACCAACAAAAGATTACCCACTTTTATGTCTGGTATGGCCCCTAACAGTTTGTGCTTCTGGTAAGATGTATCCATCTTTGCCCTGAGTTCTTTTCCTAGACAGGGTGTAATTTCATATACAACTAGATAGCTCAGAGATTTAAGATCAGCAAATTTGTTCTTCATTCCCCAACCCCTGCAGTCCAATCCTTTTTTTTGTGTTGTTTTCTTTGAAGTTGTTTTTAAAGACTGTAATCCCCAGACAGCATGCAAGGTGAAAGAATTGTTAGTGTGCAGTGAGGAATAAATAAATTAAATAATTGAAGGCTTGCTTGAGCTCCCAGTACATGTCCCCAGAGATTGGCTGCTGCACGCCTTCAGGATTAATTGTTCTGGCTTTGCTTCCTGCCACTGGGGACTCATGATTCTGCTGTGTCATTCAAATCGCTCCTAATGTAGGGAGAGAGATAGCAGACCTGCTTGCTCTCAGAGGAGGCTTTCCATTGTGTCTCCATATGAGTCATTGCTCTTGCCCTTTTATTGACATACTCTATAAATTGGGGGGGGAGTGAAATATGCTATCAATTTTAACTTTTATGAGGGGAAATGTGTGACATCTGTAAGAAGCTTGGGGCACACCAGTCTAAGGGCCAAACTAGTTGTTATATGGCCTCTGGTTTCATCCACGAGTACGTGTGCTTTTCTATCTGCTCAACCAGTCATAAGACCACTGGTATTCCTGAGGTCTCCCGTTTTTATTATCCTCCTAATTGCATCTCATGAGTTGTCGTGTCAGTGCATGCTCAGTACATGCATGTTCAGTATGTGCATTCATATGTACATTAAATTAACTTGGAAGTGGACCATTGTCTCAGGCTGTGACCAAACATGGCCATAAGGTGGCATTTTCTGAGAAAGACATGTTGAGTTTGCCCCACTGTGCAATTTCAGTTTCCTTGCAGCTGAGGGAAAATCTCTTCTGCCTCCTTTTTCAGGGAAGGATTTTCATACCTCTCTGGTTTTGCTTGTGTGTTGCATTGTTTGTGGAAATGATGGTTTATATAGAGAAATGTAATAACGCTACAGAATGAAAGCAAAGAAAGAGCATTTTGCGATGCTCTGTAATGCGGGGAATATTGTCTTGTAACAGAGATGTGGATGTGCAGGTAAACAGCAGGGGGCATCAAGCCCACATAAGGACAGGACGGACATGGAAAACTGAAGGGCACCTGCAGGGAGACATACCTAAGAATACAAATCAGGAACCCTGGAACAGAACGCAGTATAATGCCTAGGTTGGCCTTTAGAGCAATAAGGAATAGGACGTGGTTTTCATTTTCTCCAGAGGAAGGATGAGTATGTAAGTTGGCCATTGTCTGATAGGCGCAGCTGATGCCGGGAACTGATTAATAAAATGATAGAGTTGCAGAAAGTAGCATGGAGTTCCTCCTCTGTCTCTTCCATCAGTGTAGTTCTTCTGTCACACAAGGCAGAAAGGAACAGTCCTCCTTCCCAGAAACCTCCTGATCTGCAGCTCTCAAGATCAAACTTTCCCAGGGATGGAAGTGGGTTTGGGGAGGAGGGGAGAACCAGAAAGACCCATGGCCACCAGCACATTCCACTGATGGGTTGAGATCCATCCCTATATGAAGGTGACATGACCCCAGCAGGTCGCCGCCTTCCGCTGCCACCACCCTGGACTTACGGTCCCTTGAGAAGGCCCAGGGTACCCTCTCAAGACCATCCAAAATGCCCCTTTTCAAGCCAAGAACCTTAGGCGTGATGACCAGGCAGAAGACTTTTAAACAAATGGTTTATTTATACAGTAATGGGGCACTGAAAACAAGACAAGGTGCTTCAAAAGGTGTAACAGTGTTAAAAGGCAAAAAGAACACAAAGCTAACACAGCTACCTATTACTCCTTAACTGTTACTACTAAAGGCCTACCTTCTTACCAGGCCTCCTACCTAACACTCACGCTGAGCCCAGTGAGGGATCCTTTCCTCCCAGACCAGTCTTTCCCCCTCAGTGACTCTGTGAGAGGGAAAACCGCAGAAGAGCCAAAGAACCATTTCCTCACAGCCCTCTATAGACCAGGCTTAACTTATTCACTCTCCCAAGTGGGGGAACTTTGTCCCAGACCAGTCTCCTCAGACTGCAGAAAAAAAGAATGTCAGTTAAACTGAAACCAAGTATAAAACCACATCACCTCAGAGACTTCTAGTATCCCCATTGGTTGCAGCTGGCTCTAGGCATTGTGGGAATTGTAGACAGCTTGTTTTCTACTACCATACAGGCCTCTCCTGGGCCCTAGGCCTCAGGCTTTTCTCCCAGTCATGTACAGATCTCCAGAGGCCTACACAGAATCTCTGCATTCTGATTGGCTATAACCCTCTCTAAGCATTATGGGGATTGTAGGCTGTTTGTTTTCTACTGTCAGACAGGACCCTCCTATAGCTTAGGCCTCTAGGCCCTGCCTCCATCCTGCACAGATCATGACAGAAGGCTAGACTTGAGTCTCTTTTGTCAGCTTTGACTCTCGAAGGCTTATACCCTGACAATCTTGTTGGTTTCTAAGGTGCTCTTGGACACTTAATCTGGCTCTTCTGCTGCAGATCAGCTTGGATACCTTCCTGAAACCGCTTATTAGCTAAAGTAAAATCCACTGTGAAATTGAAAATTGTGTTAATCATTCCTAATGTTTCTTTGGAGGGAACTGTTAATGTGATATTACTGATGTACTGTAGTTCAGAAGTTCATGCCGTTCAGGCAGTTACTTTGCGCATGAAAATAGCATACAGTAGACTGAGGGGAGCTCAGGTAGCGGTGTAAGAGTAAGAATTAATGTTCTGTTTGGGAGGACCTGGCTAGAAGTATTGCCAAAGGTCTCAAGTAAACTGCTTTTGCTTATCAATATGTTGTCGAACGCTTTCACGGCTGGAGTCCATCATTTGTTGTAGATTTTCCAAGCTGTATGGCTGTGGTCTTGGCATTGTAGGACCTGACGTTTTGCCAGCAGCTGTGACTGGCATCCTTAGAGGTATAACACAGAAAGATGCAGTACTCTCTGGGTCAAGGTGAGAAGAAAAATGATAGGCAGGTCATTTATATCTACTCAGGAAGGTGGGGTAGGGCTGAGTCATTATCTTGTAGGAGGTCCCCAGGCTGTGACATGCTAATGGAGGAGCTTTCCTGAGGAGCCTAACTCAAACAGGACACAGTATCTTATTCCAAGACACTGAAAGGCTGGACAACGCATCCAATTACCATGCCAGATTACAAAGGGAAGACATTGAAATTCATAAACATAAACACAATTTCAACAGGAAAGAAGAGGGTTTTAAAAATAAATAGGGCATGGTTTCCAGTCCTGAAAAACACAAAATACTCTACATCTCACAACAGCACTACAGATAAGATTAGAATTTCAACAGCCAATCCATATGCAAAAGTACCTCCTCAAGAAAGCTCCTCCATTAGCATGTCACAGCCTCCTACAAGATAATGACTCAGCCCTACCCCACCTTCCTGAGTAGATATAAATGACCTGCCTACCATTTTTCTTCTCACCTTGACCCAGAGAGTACTCCATCTTTTTGTGTTATACCTCTGAGGATGCCAGTCACAGCTGCTGGCAAAATGTCAGGTCCTACAATGCCAAGACCATGGCCATACATCCCAGAAAATCTACAACAACTGATGCTTTGCTTATCATTTGTAGAATTGGTTGTATTAAGTGTAAGATGCAATTCTGAAAATAGAGAGGAGACTTTCATTGGAAAATATATTAGATTAATTTGATGGCTCCCACCCAGGTAGACAAAAGGAACTCTGAAATTGGTGAAGGAATTGTGCCCTAAGTGCATCCATGTCAAAAGGTGCATGGATGTTGACACTGCCTAAATTGGAGGCGTGACACCAATATTTGAGCTCTTCTTAGTGACCCCAGAATTACCCCGAGTCGCCAACTCACTTGTGTGGTACTCCAGATGGTTGTTTTGAACTCATTAACAGCTCAGTTTAGCGCCATGTATAGCAGATGAATAAATACAACTTAAAACTTCCTGCAATGGTAAGAAGATTAATTCATTACTGTTTGTAAATTCCTTTGAGACTGCTGGGGGGAAAACGTGCTAATGAAGTGTAAAGTGTTTGTGGAACACAAATTGTTCATTCCTTGCTCAAGGAAATTCCCTGTGGGGGCCCTGCCGTGTCTTTGGATTTTTCCCCCCTCTGGAAGGCGAATGATTCAAGGACATCAATAATTTGGCCTCCCATCATCATCTATTATTCACTCAAAGGATCTGATAAATATTAAGTGCCTTTAAAAGATTTATTTGGAAGATGCGGCTTAAATGAATCTTCGCTGTCAGCAAACACTTTATTTATTTATTTATTTATTTTACTTCATTTATACCCCACTTTCCCCCCATAGCACAGACTGTCTTCCTATTGTGTGTGTGTGTGTGTGAGAGAGTGTGTGTGTGTGCTCTTTTAAAGTTTGCATGGTGGGGATATTCGACTCCTTGACTCAGCACTGCTTGTAATTTTATTCTGTTTCTCCGTTTTCATACTTTCAGACTTTTAAAATATGTTTTGGGTGAATAAAAGGCACGCAGGATCTCGGTCTCTCAGACATTACCAGTCTGTTCCCTGTTTTTGCAATCAGTAAGCGGCTCTTTTGTATCACCGGTAATGGAAACCTTGGTCTGGTGTGAGAGGAATTTGTGAATTGTTTGTTTCTCCAGTATATAGAAAACAACCGTAAACCATATTTTAAAGTGTTCTTTGTGTTGCAGGAGAACTGAGATGCTCCAGGCGATAACAGTGTAACATCTAGTAAAATGAACAGGCCAGACTCCATTATTGCCTGAAGTGCCTCAATTATGAGGTATTCTTTAAAAAAAACAACCCCAAAACAAAAAAAACCCTCACGCCAGTGACAGATCATGAAATGTATTTTCTAGTAGCCCAGGGCAAAATGTGCATCAATAATGGAACCGTGCCAAAGCCTATCGACTCATGTCGCAGTTGTGTATAAGGGCGTCTGTGTGACGCCATCCACACTGTAAAAAAATCATTACCTTCCATGATTGCATTGGAAGGGGGGATTAGGCTTTTTTGTTTAGTGCGCTGATCTTTTCCAACAGCTGTGTGGATAGAAAGATGCTTGAAAATTAGCGGCTGTGGTTATGTGCCTCTGTGTCTAGGTGCCTGCCATTTTGGAAAACAACGTGTGATTCCTTTAGCAAATTGTAGAGCCCACAAGATAATCAGAATTTATTCTCTTGCCACCAACACTTCTAAATACCACTTTGTCCTGAATTTACAGTGTAATCGATGATCTCCAGCTGTTTTCGTGCTGCCTTGTGATTGTAGGAAATGAAAGATGGGGCCCCTACATAACGTGAATATGTTTCTGGCAGGCTGGCAACTTAATTACTAGAAGAAAATAATTGCATGCGTAAAGTCTAAGAGAGGGAAGTGGGAATGGAATCTAATAAGACTAGAAATCTATATTTAGCTCATCCTGCTTTCAGTTGTTTTTACGTAACACCGCAGTTCCAGGGAGAGCGATGGAAGAGTTTTGGTCAGGCACACTCCAGTTGTATGGTGCTTTTTCTGTGTCGTCTGGGAAGGGAAGGAAAGGGAAGGGGGGGGGTCAGAACTCAGCATGATGGCACATGCTTTGCATGCAAAGAAGACCTGGTCTCAATCTGTGGCCCATCCGATACCTCTGCTGAGACCTTAAAGCACTGCTGCCAGTCACCAGACTTGGCTGGATGGACCATTAATCTGACTTCATCTGTTCTTTAAACGTACATCTTTAACGATGACCTCTGTGAATGCGAAAGGGCACAACTTAAGATCGCATGACGAGTGAAGGCTGGCTACGGTTTTTCGGGATGAAGCAAAATTCCCCGGTGTAACGTTTGCTGCCACAATAAGGATGCTACGTAAATTATTGATACTACTTTTATAGCTGTTGAAATATTTATAATGTACACTTGATAGGCTTTTGCCCTTTTGAAGAGACAATTGTGGTTAGGGTTATGGAATCAAACCGGGTTTTGGATGTTAGCCCTCCTCCATTGGCATATCCCACTTAGTTATTCATGCGTGGGCACAGCTAAATGTTACCTATTGTTAACACAAAAGTCTGGGACATAAGAGAGATCAGGTATGTCATATTGAGCCTTTTCTTCAGGTTCAGAGTGAGATCGGTTTGAATGCAAATACACATGACAGTACCCTAGGTCCGAATTTCTTCAGTTTATCAAGTTCTTACAAGCAAGGTGCAAACCCCCATATGCCTTATTGTATATGTTAACCCTACATGTAAGGTTGTCATTGCATGTATTTGGTGAATACATTTATTTATGTAGGTATTTATCTTCTTCCCCAGTTGAGGACCCAAGTAGCTTGCATCATTCTCCTGTCTTCAATTTTATCCTCTTCAAGCACCCTAAGATGTAGGTTAGGCTAAGGAATGACTAGGCCAAAATCACCCAGCTAGGTTCCTTAGCTGCCGGGGGATTCAAACCTGCGTCTCCTAGACTTTAGCCCAGCACACTTACCATTACACCATGTTTGCTGTGTGTTGTACATCCGTGTTCAGTTGGAGCTTCCCAATGTAGCTTCATTGAGCTTAAAAGCTGCAGGTAGGATCACTGAATGTGATAGTCTGTACTGATTATCACATTTTCAACTGCTCTTTTGAAACTGGACACAGCAATTGAAAGGCTGTCTGAAAATTTTGTGAATGACATAAAACTTGGATAGAAGTGCTTTTTACATGAAGCGCCTTCAAAATAGAACTATGATAATATATGTGTAAGGTGACGCATAGTTATACTAAAATACATGCAAGTGGAAGAAATTTGTCTCACTGATTTCTGTGGGCCAAATCCTTTTTTTCCCATAATGGTATACTAGCTGCAAAATAAAATAAAAATCCCACATGGCTGGGGCTTCACACAAATGTGAGTGTCATTTGAATCTGCTTCCCACATGGGTTTGGTCGTGCTATGCCTGGAAGAAGTACCCATCCCAACACATAGTTATTCAGCCAAGCTGCAGTGCTGGTGTGGGCACAGACGCTGGAAGCCTGTTCAAGGTTCTCACATCCACATGGCAAGCTGAATGCACAGAAATTATTTTTGGCAGTAATCAGACGGCTGTGGGAGCATTGGAACCAGCAGTTAAACGTGTCTTGAACCAAGGTCAGAAATTGGTAGCTGCAGGGGATGAATATATACACAATTGCCAATCCCACAAGCAGTAGAGTGTGTGTGTGTGTGTGTGTGTGTGTGTGTGAGAGAGAGAGAGAGAGAGAGAGAGAGAGAGAGAGAGAGAGAGAGAGAGAGAGAGAGAGAGAGAGAGAGCGTGCATAATTATTGGCATTGGGCTTGGCAGGAAGTCATTTTGGAGAATAGGGTATGATGCCACCATGCACTGTTCCTTTATCAAAGGGGCTTCTCCAAACAAGAGTGGCTGCTGACTCGCCTAAAATTTGTCTCATGTTCTTGAATTGTGCCCCCTTATTACCAAAAAAATTATGAAAATGGGGCAAAGAGCTTGTCTGCTTGGTTTATGTTCTGATTTAACAGTACTTGGTAAAGTAACCTTCACTCTCTGTGTCACAGATAATTTCCTGGTCTCTTTATAGTATTTAACATTACAGATTCACATGAGGATGATGAATGAGGTAGTAAAATGGACTGGAAACTATGAACGGTCGTACTGCTGAGAATCATTTTTAATCCCCGCCCCCAAATCAAAACTTCCTGGCATATAGAAAGTTAACAGCATCTAGGCTTGATCTTTTATCACTGAGGTGCTAGTTTTCTGCTTGCAGGGACTTTTTAATATGGGAAATTATTCAAAATTGTGTTGTTTCACAGCGGTCTTGATGTGGTCCAGTCCATTCCTGCGGCCTCATTCCATCGCATGTGCAGACATCGCCTGAGCCAGTTATATAGAGGTTTGAGGCAAAATTCCATCGCTTCGTAAATCCATGACAAAAACGAAACAAAAGAATTCCTCATTAGCTTGGTGCATGGCCAAAACAGATTGACTTCAAAGTCAGAATGCAGAGAGAAAAATCATAACTTTGTGCATTTAATAAAGAACATAGAAAACTTTTTGGGGGCCATTGAATCACAGCTGACTTATGGTGACCCCATAGGTTTTTTAAGGATGTTCAGAGGTGATTTGCCATTGTCTGCCTCCATGTTACAACCTTGGTGGTCTCCCATCCAAATACTTGCCAGGACTGACCCTGCTTAGCTTCTGAGATCTGACAAGATCAGGCTAGACTGAGCTATCTAGGTCAGGACCTTATAGTAAAGCTAAACCTTATCGCAAACCTTATAGCAAAACTTCATAGCAAAGCAAAAACTGAAGAGGGGTATGTCTGAATCAGAATCTTCCAAGGCAAGTGTCTGTATCAAGAATTATTTAAAATAGAGTTTATCAGCCTCTTTGAAATCTGTTTGCAGTGAGAAACAGTGACAGCCACTTAATTATGGCAGTGCTAGGGGCGGCTACTGTACCAACAGCACCTGGCTGCACAGTTGTTGCCTTCTGTTAATACCCTCAAATTCCCAGCAAGGCAAGGAAGATAATTAACCCATCTAGCAAACATAATCACTTTGGCTTTGATGTTAGCTTGAGCTTGTCCACCAATAATCTTCAAATCACAGAGAGAAGTGGTGTTTTTAAGCGAAGTGTCCAGAAATTATTGTAGGAGGAATTATTGAATCAAATAGGCAAACAGAGTATCCAAGCATGAAGCACAGGATTATATCTTCTCTTGACAGCAGCGTATCTCCAAACTTGATTAAGCCTTTTTGACTTGCACTGTAGCACATTTAAAAAAAATGTTTTAAAGCAGCATCCAAATTAGTTGCTGTAGATTTTCTTAACCTGGCAGATGCTAAAGTAGGACCATGAGTCATCCAAGGAAGCTGATTGGCAGTTTTACATAATTAACATATGGAATTCACTGCCATGAGAAGGTTTTAAGAATCATCTAAGATGAGACAAATACATAAAATGTAGGTCTGTCAGCTGTAGGACAAGAGCTTAAAAGTCTTTGCTGCCTTTTACAAATGTTTTTAGCAGCATGAAAAAGTGCCTTCCCCTTCAGCAGTCATGATTGCTTTGAAAGTGTTCACCTATGCAGGAACCACTGTGTTTACTCAAAATTGATTTTTACTATAGATTTCCTCACACACATGTATCAGCTTTTTGTGTTTTTTGTTTTTTTTAATTGCCATTCTGCTTTCCCCCAGCATTCGTTTCAGGGTTTCTTACAAGGAATCTATTAACTCCCCCCCCCCAATATCAGTTAAGAATATAATAGTTCAGCACTGCTGTATTTTGGAGAGCAACAAGAGTATTAGGCCAGCAGCAGAAAGATGGCTGAATTAGTCACTGGTGTGCAAAACACACATGCGCACTCACAAACCAGAAATGACACCTGTCCTCCAAGCCCAGCAAATAGGACAGAGCAGATGCCCTAAAAACAGCAGAAGGGGTCCTGATTGCCCTTCCCCAGGGGGGCATGCCATAAATATGGCATAGTGATGGAAACTCCTGTTTCCCTGTTTGCCACTTACCTAATCTCAGTATGTTGGGTCACGCACAGAAGGACCTCTGGTGATCTCTGTTAAGGAGTCAATTGGTCAATAAAAAAGTACCTTGGTCAGTAAAAGAAACTCCTACTACAGTATGCCTGAGCTCTTGGATGCGCCCCAAAACAGCTGTTCTGATTCTACCCAAAGCCATTTCTAATTGAAGTTTGAGGTAAACTTGGCTATGGATAGTAGGTGAGCCTCAAACTTTTTTTTTTTTTGCTTGACTTAAGATAGTGCTTTGTACTAAGTGAGTAAAATAAAAAAAAATATAAGTGGGGGTAGACATTTGGGTGAGATAGAATGTGCAGGGATGTGTGCAGCAATTTCACAAGTCATTAAACTAGCCAAGTACGGAATATAATTCTCCATACTGATTTATAATGTGTAAAACCAGCTAAGTATGGAGCAAAATGGAATCGGAATGGTTCTAATTTTTTTAATGTCTCTGTGTGTATATGTATGTGGCAAATTTGTTGATTTGCTGGCAAATAGTTTCTTTTATAAGTTCTGTTCTCTCTCTGTTACGATTTCCAAGTGTAATCCTGCTACCCATACACGTTACACCCTTGCCCAGAAGAGCTTTGTTTTGATACATGTACCATAATCCTGAAATTGTTTAGAAAGAATAGAGTTCGAAAATGTGTTGGTCTTTTTGTGGTTGTTGTTTTTGTTCATCTGTTTTTTGGAATTCTACTGTGTCCTTATGGAGCTCCAAGCATTGGGCCTATGTGCTGCTCTGTAAGACAGGGTTAGACCAGTAATTCCCAGACTTTTTTTGGCCACCACGCCCTTGGTTCCGTAAACTCATCCCCGGTGCCCCCTACTCTATAAAAAGAATTATTCAGAATAGCATTTTTTCCTTAATGCCCCCTAAATTTATCCGTAAAGAAACAGTTATTGAGAAGTTTAACATTCTTATATAACCTAGAAAAATTAATATTGGATAGACTGCAACAAAAGACACACAGCTAAAAGTGCACTTCATAATCAAAGGGTTCAGTAACCAAAAACACAGGAAAATAAATACCATATTCAGTAGTACGACATTAAGGACCTACCGATAAAAACTTGAAAAATGACAGACTAAAAGCACATGCCATGATGACAGTTTCTCAAAACACGGTATACTGGTTTGACTAAAGCTCTGGTGGCATATTTACTAAGTTTTTGCCAGATTTCAGCATTATGCAGAGGCAGAACCTAGGACTGCCATTGACCAGAATGATGCCATAGCCTGCTCAATCATAAACAAGTAGGGTTGCCAGTTCTGGGTTCGAAAATACCTGGAGACTCTGGGGGTGGAGCCAGGAGAGGGTGGGGTTTGGGGAGGGGAGGCCTCAACATAGTACCGTGCTATAGAGTCCACCCTTCAAAGCAGCCATTTTCTCCAGGGGAGCTGATCTCTGTCAGCTGGAGATCAGTTGTAAAAGCAGGAGATCCCCAGGCCCCACCTGGAGGCTGGCAACCCTATAAACAAGTGAACAACGTGGTTAAAGGCCCCCCCTGCAGTTCTCCCCTGCTGCCACCTGGCCTCTTAGTGCACTTTTAGGTAATCCCACCACACACTTTGGTTTATATCCCGCCCTACCCCGCATGTGGGCTCAAGGTGGCTTACAACATTGATAAAACAACAATAATTCTACACTAAATAATACTACTGGGCTAGATGGAGGGAGAGTTATTTCTCCAAGGACTACGTGATGATCTTTGTGGCTGAATGGTGATTTTATTTTGGAACCCCCAAACCCAATACTCTAGCCAACATGTTCTATGTGGTACAATAGGAGGGCAGTGATTCATAACTGATAAAAGTTGAAGACTGAGGCCAGCATAGCATATTCGGTTGGTTTGCCAAGCTGTTCTTAAGAAATGGTGGGCTACAATCATTGCTCTTCTTTTGCAAAGCACATAACTGCAGCCTCTTTTTTAAAAAAAATATTTTGCAATAAACTGGAGTTGCATAACTTTGCAGCCAACAGGTTACTTTGTTTTTCTTTCTTTCTGACTAACCTTCTAGCCTTACACCTCAGTTCAATTCCTCTAAAAATGTTCCAAACCTCACAGAAATAGGGAATTTCACTGCCACCACAGATTTGTGTTTGAGCTAACCTAGATGTCCCAGTTTCTTGAAACTGACCCCAGCAGACCTACTCCTCAGTATCAGTAGCTGAAGCACAGCAAACTTATATTGACTTGTTGCCAGGCTTTCTTCTTGCAGTTTGGATGTAGGGGGTAGCCCTCTCCAGAGAGGCTGTAAAATTAAGGGCTTATGAAAGGTAAGCCAGGAAGGAATAAAGCATTATTAATATTAGACCCTAGAGGTTTTTTGTGGGGAGAGGATTTCAGCCTAGCACTGGAAAATCCATGGCTCTTCTTGACAAGTGGTGGTGGAGGAAAGCGCCATCAAGTCACAGCTAATTTATGGTGACTCCGTGGGGTTTTCAAGGCAGGAGATGTTCGGAGGTGGTTTGCCACTACCTTACTCTTTGTAGTAACCCTGGACTTCCTTGGTGGTCTCCTATCCAAATATTAGTCAGGGCTGACCCTGCTTAGTTTTTGAGATCTGACGGGATTGGGCTAGTCTGGGCCATCCTTACTTAATCAAAATGCTTCTATCCCTACTTTTCTCCTGAAAACAGGACTTGAGCCCTTTTTAGCTATTATGCCCATGTGGACTGGGAGTCAGGGATCTCCATGCATTGAGAGCATTGTGCAACCTGCAGTGTTCCGAATTCTGCTGTTGCCGTGGTGTCTAAACAGGGTAAATGTTTGTTTTGCATGTGTGTACGGCTTTGGGACGCAGGGACCAGAGCTGCAGACTGGAAGGTCTGTAGTTTGGCAGTTTGACACCCTAGTGCCGCATGACGGAGTGAGCTCCCGTCTCTGGCCCCAGCTCCTGCCAACCTAGCAGTTCAAAAGCAAGAAACTGCAAATAGGTAAATAGTTATTGCTTTGGCTCTTTGGACAGTGCTGGCTCTTTGTCTTGGATGAGCACCGCCTCCTAGAATTGGACTTGACTAGCTTTTGAGCAAGGGAAACTTTTACCCTACGGCTTTGGGACGCAAGGACCAGAATCCTGGAAAATCCAGTGTTTGGTTCACACATACCAAAGCTACACGTGCATGTCAAAATACACATTTTCATCCCCCACCTCTGTTTAGGCAACACAACGATGGCACATCAAGAAGATCTCCATGTGGCTGCTCACAGTATTCCCAGACATAATGCCTGAAAAGAACTGAGGGGGCTTTCTGAATTAAAGTGTGACAAGCCTCCTTTCTCTTTGGAGCAGGGTTAGGGTTTCACATGGAAATATGCATACCTACCAGCTAACAAGCTTCTTAGAGTGGGGGCCTGAAGATCTTTAAGACAGTCAAATTAAACTGATCAGACCTCAGGTAGGGTCCGCATTATGAATAGAAGAAATTCAGCATTTTTACCTATTAGGGTTTTTTTGGTTCTTTTTGTCATTTTCTGCTGTTAGAATTTTGTCGTAATCTCACATTCTCATCATTTGCTGAAAGACATTTTTTTTTAACCTCTAATCTAATCTAATCTAATATCTGAAAGACTTGAGATTGAAATCCTGTAAATTGGCGAGGTCTTGATTTGTATTTTCTAAAAACAATGCTGGATCACTTGCAGTGTATTCAAGCGAGACCTGAGGGTTCCAAATGATTTGAGACTAGAAACCGGGGTGGTGGTGGGGAGACTTGTAATTAATCTACCTTTAAATTAACAGGTTGCCTTTAATTTGTTTATACATGTTATGGGGAAAAGCTCCACATTTGGCATCTTCAGAAATACAATATTTCTATTATGTCAATAAAATTTGACTGCATAAGTACGGTGACCTGCCAGTTTAACAACAGAGTCACCCAAGTTTGGATTGGGTTCAGTTTTATTTTTGTTGTTAACTTCTTCTGCTGCTGCCTGTTAATCCTGCTGAGTAACAGATGGAGAGTAAAATGAGGTTGTTCGCTGTTTACTACTAGACAACACAATTCAAGTTGCTGATTAAATTTAGATGGGTTTTCTACTACTACTACTACTACTGCTAAAGTATTTTCCACAAGGGTGTTGTTGGTGACTCTTGACAAAGCTCTTTGAATGATACCTAGATATACCCAGGCTCAGTTTAGAACATTGTGCCAGGTCATGGTACACTGAATGCATAGATTGCAATGGTTTAGGAATGCTGGTTTGTTTTCATTTTCCATTCTTTCCTCCTGCTAGTATGGCACAGTGGCCTCTGGAAGAGGAGGGGCAGTTATAACTGTGGTTTGTCAATTCTTCATCAGACACAGTAGAATAGAAGTGGAGATTTGATATGTGTACTCAGTTGTGTGCATGTGTGTATACATCCTTGTTAATCCTGACAAGACAGAGAGGCTCTCTGAGTTAGTAGAAAGGCCAACCCGGGACTTGAGATGTCTCCTGTCTTGGATGGGGTTATACTTCCCTTGAAAAGCCAGGTTCACAACATGGGAGTGCTGCTCAACATGGCAGTCACTTTAGAAAACCAGGTGGCTGTGGTGTTTTAGAGTGCTTTTGCCCAGCTTTGCCTGGTGTGTTAGCTGCATCTGTTCCTAGTTCAGTCATATCTAGCCACAGAGATCCATGCCTTAGTTACATCTGGACTGGACTGTTGCAATGCGCTCTACTTCGGCTACCCTTGAAGAGTGTTTGGAAGCTGCAGCTAGTGCAGAACACTATGGCTAGACTGCTGGTCAGGGCCAGCTGTTGGGAGCATGTCACTGTGATGCTACAGCAATTACAATGGATACCCATCCACTTGCAAGCACAATGCAAGATGCTGGTTTTGACATGTAAAGCCCCACATGGCTTGAGACTGGGGTATCTGAAGGGCCATCTTCTCTCATATGTTCCTGCCTGGAAATTAAGATCACAGGGAAAGGGTCTCTTAACTGTCCCAAAGACCAAAGAAGCTCGTCTTGTGGGTACATGATAGAGGGCCTTTTCATGGCAGCCCCACCCATGATTATGGAACAGCCTTCCCTGAGAGGTGCACCTGGTCCCCTCACATTTAGTTTTTAGGAGGCAATTGAAGATGGTTTTATTGAGGACTGTGTCTGAGTTTTTAGAAGTCCTAAATTGTAACTTTAAATTGGTGGGGGGGCATATTTTATGTATTCTATATTATGTATTTTTAAGCAGCCTTGAGTTTTATAAGGAAGAAACGTGGCTAATGAATGTTTTAAATAAATAAAATAAATATAAATATATACATAAATAAAAATATATAAATGATAAAATATGTACTTAAATAAAATAAATAAAATATATGCATACATAAAAATAAATACAATTAAAAGGGTATAGCCTGTCTCAGGTTTTTGCTCCATACCCACGTCTGTCTGTGTTTCTTGCATTATATATAGATGTGGGGTGTGTGTGTGTGTTTTATGGAGATATGCTTCATGAAGCAAGTGATGAAGTGGCTTCTAGATGTCAAGACTCTTGAATAAGCTTACTCCCAGTAACACTCTCTTGGCAGTGATTTGTTTATTGAGAGACGAGGGTATCAAGCTAAGACCATCTTGTGTCAGAACTGACTCAGTTGGTGCCAGTTCTGAAATTATACATGATTCAAACAAGCTCCCCCCTCCAGTGATCAGTCCATCCATTTAGCCTGCCTAAACCTAGCACGCTCCATTAGATCTCCTCCCCTATACCTGCAAACGTACAATTGCATTAGCTACGACAGGCTGGCTATCAGAGACAAGCATCCAAAGTCATTTCACATAGTTTCCGCTTTGGGAGGCCTCTTAAGAAAACAGTTACAAAGCAGCTAAGCAAAGCAGTTTCCCACACACAGACACTCTCACCATTTGCTTCCCCTCCCCATGCCCCAAATCCAGATTCTAAACAATGTGGTTAACAGGCAATGAGATGGAACATACAAAACTCATGGCAAACAAGGTTCCGTGTTTGACACTAGACCATGAGAGTTTATGATGTGGTAAATATATTTTGCTAGGAAAAATTAAAGGCAGCAGGAAAAGAGGAAGATGAGATGGATTGAAGGAAGCTTTGGCGCTCAGTCTGCAAGATTTGAACAAGGCTGTTAACAGTAAGACGTTTTGAAGGACATCGATTCATAGGGTTGTCATAAGATACAAGTGACTAGACTGCATTAACACACACACACACAAATCTATTAGTCATTGAGTTATCATAAGATTCTTTTGGGGTTTTTTTTTACACTTTCCCCCCATATCTTGGACCCACCACTGACTTTGCGTAATCCCAGTATAGCCTCTCCTTTCTAGTCTTATTAGCTCTTTCTCCTCTTCTCCCCCTGCCCTTGTTTGACAGCTGTATCTGCTTATCGTGCATACAGGCAAGACAAAAATATATCCAGAAATAACTATGACAAAGCAAGATTAAAAATTGCCCTGGGGGGAATCAAGGAAACTTGGCAGATGAGTTGTACTCTTCTTTTTTTTTGCCGCTGTGTATTGTACTACTGAAGAATGGGTGGAAAAGGCTGGCAGGACTGATAGCTTTGAACTAAAATCAGCCCTATATTATTGCTTGTGTGAATCCCCCCTCCCTTATTTTCAAGTGGTGGTTTCGCATTCCTAGAAAGGTCTCAGGCACAAACAGGAAAGTATATAATAATCACTGCAAAAATTAGCTTGTACAGTTACCTTCAATAACTTCAGGGGGGGAAGTAGTTTGCTTTTTTTATGGAGGTCCGAATGATAAAAACATGGTCTGTTTCTAACTGAGGTAGTAAATCTGTATGAGGACTGGATGGCTTCAGTAGGGGCTCACATGATTTGATACTTACAACCCGGCATAGCATATCTCCTTGATAGGCAAGTTTTCAGTATGCAAGAATGTATATTTCTTAAATGAGATTTACAGTATTTATTCCAGACTATGGTGGGTTTTTTTCCAGATGTGCCCTCAAAAAAGAGGGGGTTGCCTCATATTTGCATACAAGTTACAGTTATGCCCAATTAAAAAAAATGTTGGGTTGTATAACTCTTTGTGGGGGGGTCATCTTCCATGAAGAGTTGCATTCCTCGTGAGTAAATATGGTACATCCTATCAACTCCAACTTGCAGAACAAAGTAGTATGTTTAAAACTGATTCACACGTTACAAAGTACCCAGATTGGGTTTGGGGTCCCAGGGCAGGATCATGGTCAATATGTTGTAGGTTCTACTCAAGCCCATTACGGGGTGCCTGAGAGCCAGTGTGGCATAATGGTTAGAGTGTCTGACTAGGATCTTGGGAGACCTAGATTTGAGTCCCCTGTCTGCCATGGAAGTTCGCTGGATGACCTTGGATCAGTCGTACTCTCTCAGCCTAACCTATCTCACACCATGGTTGTTGAGAGAAAATGGGGGGAGGGAGAATGATGTAAGCTATTTTGGGTCCCCATTGTGGAGAAAGGCAGGGGTATAAATAAACACATAAACACATCAGTTTAGATTGGGGCTGCTTCACAAAAGATCTTCTGCCTCCTCCTGCTCCATTTTCTCAAGCTGACACGGTCCTGTGAGGGAGCACTGTGTTTGACACAGTGCAGAAAACCATGTGTTTTTACCCATAATCTGAATAGGACACCCTGCATGCAGGAAATAAGGAGAACTCATGCTCCTGACTGTTGCACAAGGTGGAGATTCCAGCTGCACAGTTGTATTCTGTAATGCGTGAATCAACATTTACCACTGAAGAGGGTTCAGGCATAGTTCTACTGGAACATTAGGCGGTGATATATGCTATCTGCCTCTTTGTCACTGCTTGTGTGAAAGGCAGCTGAAAAGCCAGGTGTCTGAATGTAAAAGATAAAGAAAAAAGTAATAAATTGGTCTTGATAGCTGTGGAGCATTTCTGCACAAGTGCAAACCTCTGTGTTGGCATCCTTCCCTATTATATAAAAGCATAGTGGTCAAGTGGCATGCCCAAATAAGGTAAAAATGTGCGGCAAAATAGGTTCGCCGCGTGGGTTGCCACGCACCACTGCACTTTGCCCATTGGCTGGTGTGCCTGGCTGCGTGGGCTCAGTCCCGCCCACACAGGCAGCTCACGGCCTCTTCGGGCTCTCCCTCCAGCCGCCGAATTGGCCGGCTGCGTGCTCAGGCGGGATGGCGGCCTCCCTCGCCCCGCGGCCAACCCCCTCCCCCGGTAAGCCGCTGGAGCCGGGGACACTTTGTGTGGTGGTGGGGGGGACGCCGGGGCTCGCCTCCCGCCCCAACGTGACTGCCGCGACGGGGAGGCCGCGGTGGAGCTGGCTGCCCCCCAGAGGGAGACGGCCTCCCTCGCTCGCCCCTCTGCCCCCGTGAGAAGGGCCCGGGAAGGGGAGCCGGGCCTGGCCTCGCCCAGCGGCGGCCGCCACCTCACTGGGAACTGGTGCCTCCATGCGCGGTATGGCTAGCGCCCATTGCATCCCCCCCCCGCAACAGGCCTTGCCACTAGTTCTTAAATAATTAAAGTTTGTAAAACTTTCTGCATAACTTTTTGCTTCCCCAGGAGTAGATCCGAATTTAGTGCCCCATTACCCCACATTTTCCTAATCCACTTTTCCTGTAATTTCCCACCCTTGGGATCTGAACTCACAGTTTTCCATTGAGGAATTCCCAATTTCAAATTTTGTTTCCCGCCGCCCTTTTGTGCTGTCAGTGTTGCATGTTCACCACCCCCATCCCTCCACCAGGTTGTCCCCTGAGCAATCCAGCCTTTTTTTTACAGTGTTATGATGTTATAACACTACTGCATATGTGCAAAAAAGGAGGTTCCATCATTGAAGAAGTACACGACAACAAATTTAGTGTGCATCATAATTCTTTTTTTTTTTATAATTATATGTTTTATTTTCAATTTTTTCATATACATACAAATTGAACATTATATAATATCATAAAACTAATAAACAGAACACAATATTCAAATAATTATTTCAAAAAAACATAAAATCCTTGTATTTGGTGGGTAAGGCATTTTCTTTGGTATTTGTTGTTGATATAGGGAAAAAAGGCAAACCATCTTTTGGCAAACTTTGATGTAGCCAGAGGATTCTCCGCTGCTGTTAACTGGGATGCTATTTTGTCCATCACTATAATGTCCCAAAGTTTTAAGAACCATTGTCTCACCATTGGAATTTTCCCTGTTTTCCATAATTTAGCTATTAGAGTTTTTGCTGCTAGGATAATTATTGAAGTGAGTTCTGCAGTAGATTTTGTGAAACAATTGTCTTCCCAGACGTTCAACAGGATGGATTCTGGAGTTTTTGGGATTTCCGTATCTATAATTTTTTCAATTGTTGGAAGGAGATTATTCCAAAATCGCGTAATTTTCGGACATGCCCACCAACAGTGCAGAAACGAACCTGTTTGCCCACATCCTTTCCAACATTTAGGATCTTTAAGAGCTTTTGAATGAAATAACCTCAAAGGTGTCATATACCATCTGGCAAAAAGCTTGAAATTTTGAAGTCTGAAATTTAAAGATTTTGTTGTGTAAAGGTATGAAGACCATATTTTGTTCCATTGTTTCTCAGTTAATGTTAAATTACAATGTTTTTTGCCAAGCCTGCTGTTGTGAAGAGGTGGCAGCCCAGATAGTTTGGCTTAGATCTTTATATATTATTGATATTGTTCCCTTTCTCCCTATTTCATCCTGTTGTATAAGTCTTTCAAATTTTGTAAGGGGCCTATTTGTCTAATTCGAGAGATCATTGGTTGAAATTACATGAGAGATTTGTTGAGATTGGAACCATGGGATTTTAAAATTGTATTTTTGTTCTAAGTAGATTGGTGACCAAGGTTTACCATTCTGGCAAATATCGTAAATACAGAATTTCTGTATCATAATTCTTGAATAACATTGGTATGAATTGATGTATCCAGTTCAGCAGTCACGAATGAAATACTATTTTCATTAGGATTTGTGGGAGTCAGCCATTTTCTTAGTTGGTGACTAAGGAGGAGCAGGGGACCTTTGAAATGGCAGCAACCATGCTGTTCCCCACAATACATCCAGTCTTTTTTTTTTTTTTTTACAGTGTTATGATGTCATAACATTACTGCATGTGCAAAAAAGGAGGTTCCGTCGGTGACGAAGTACACGACAGCACATTTAGCGTGCTTCATAATTATTGAATAACAGTGTTATGATTTGATGCTTCCAGTTCAACAATTGCCAGCCATTTTCTTATCTGACAACTTAGGAGGAGCAACGAACCTTTGAAATGGTGGCAACCATACTGTTCCCCATGATACATCCAGTCCCCTGCCCTTTTTTTTTACAGTGCTATAACATTAGTACACATGTGGGAGAAAAAAAGTAGGTTCCATCGCTGGCAAAATACATGCCAGCACAGCCGCGCAACCCCTTTTCAAAGGAAATGTGGAACACATGGGGAAGGTCAGATCTGAATTCAAGAAAAAAATCCCCTGAAATAAATGCCCTTTTACAGAAGGGGTTTCAGCTTGCCAGGAATTAGCAGCAACACTGAGGTGTGGGAAAAGTTGAGATTTCTCGTGTACCCTAAGTCAGTTCTTCGCCTGAATTTTATTTGGTCGATATTCTGAGAGGTTTCCAAATGGACTGCCCTATAGCATTTATAACTGTATGATGGGGGGGTTCCTTCCCCCCTCTTGACTCAGTTTCCTCTCCCCTTCCTTAGCTGTGTGCCAAATCCAGTCCTGCTGATTTTAAGGATATAACATTTCTGGCCAAATTAGCTTCTTTGGTGAATTTTTTTTTGTTACCTATCCTGAACTTTTTACAGCTCTTAGGCTCCATTTTCCTTATCTAGCTGTTTGCCTTGTGAGTTATAGAGTACATAAATGCTCTCTCTGTGGGACCATGTAAGCACATAAGATATGCATTTCTAGAGGGCCTGAGGAATGTAACACTTTTAAATCAATGTGAAAAGACAGAAGAGGCTAACATAACATCTTAAACTTGATGTTTCTGTGGTCTGCTTCACAGACCACGGTATAATGTTTGACTTCTCTTAAATTTTACATCTGTACACTCTCTATTACTCAGTCACCATCTGATTTCAAATAAGCACATTTTTAAAAAGAACATTAACACTCTTTCTTGCCCTTCTTTTTCAGGAAAAAAGTGCCAGTTCACATGTAAGACTTAAGCCTAATAAAGAGCTTCCAGGATTAGTACATCAACCTAGAGCAAAGTAAGTATTTTTTTCCTTCAAAGGAATATCTTTCTACCAAGGCATTTTGCTTGCTCTTCTGTTCTTCTCTTGTTCCTTCCAAAGCTTGCTGGCTGCCCTGGCCACTGTCATAAACTTAGAAGCAGCACTTGAATGCAGTACGAGGTGAAGGAAAGAATCCTTGTTCTTGCTAGGATTGTAAGCACAGACCAGGACTTGTTGAACTTCAGCAGAGCTTTTCATTCAGGGCTTAATTCTGAAGTTTTGTGTTAATTTAAAAAATCACACCAAACTGGGTTGCATGGCTAATTCTGTGAATTTGCAAACAACAGTTTTGTACTAACTATGGTTTTGTGTGATGTCTACATTGTTATGGCCACCGTTCTGCCTCTGGAAGCCCCTGTGCCTAAAGATCAAAATGCTTTCAGAAAGTGAAAGCACACAAACAACTCTAGATTCATGATTTGCTTGTAAGTTTGCAAGTTCAAACCAAGGCTTGGGTTCTACTATGTGGTTATCGCAAAGCATAGTTTGGTATGGCAACCAATTTGAATTGTAATGGTGAGTCCCAGAACTGTTTGAAAACGTAACTTCTGGCCACAGACTCTTTCTGTAATGTGTGAAACGGCTTTCTCTCCCACAGCTTTCATTCTGGGGCCACTGGGAGGTATTATATCTGGAGAATGAAGGCCTGTGCACATCTGATCCCAACCTCATTTCCTCTTGCAAATGTAATTCTTGCAAATTAAAGAGTAGGAATTGCTGAATTCCTGCAGTGTTGATGGCTTGCACATGTAATGCCTCTCTGGATGGATTTCACATTTGGACATGTTGTCTCCTATAAACATGGTTTACTTTAACTGGTATTACTTCTCTTCCGTCTTTTCTGTTGCCCATGTACATCCCCCATTAATTACTCATCCATCAACATAGTTCACAAAAAGAGGGCACAAACATTTTTACATGTTCATATGCCCAATACTTTGTTATATTAGACATTTACAGCCTAAAAAATTTTTTTTGGCTCACCCAAGACAACCAGGCAGGATGGCTTCATTTAAAATCTTCAGCAAGGATTCTAAAGCCTATTGTCCTTTGTGCTGCAGTTTAAATAGTTATAAGGAAAGCAGCTTATGTAAGATGTGCATTTACTTGGGAGTGCTGGGTTGGCCTTGAACCTCAGTTTCAGAGGGAAGTGGGTTAGCAAGCACCTCCAATCCTCCTTTCTCTCTTTCTGCATGCCTCATGAGTCAGTGAGGGAGTCCCCGTGGCCCTTTCATACTCAAGCTGATAGCTTCAAGCAAGACTTACAAGTCCCAGCTCCCATGAAACATCTGAACATCTCCAGGCTTCCCTCCAAACGCCAAACCCCCACATTACCATGGTAACAGGTCGAGTTTCCTTTACCACTGGGCATCACTGGAGGCAGAGCAACTGCTAGGCAACGGGCTCCCCTTCCCTTTTGGTGCTAGTTGAACATTCTGGTCTCAGAGGCTCTGGCCTCACCTAGCTCTGCCCACTCAACCTGGACTGGGCTGTTGAGGATCATCTCTCTGTTGGTGGAATGGAAGCTGAGGGCCGTCATCCCAGTTGAGCCTTGGACACTAAGACTGAGCAGGTTTCTTCAATTCCATTCTTTTGTTATTGTCTGGTTTGATTATTCTGTGCAAGGTTGTCTTCTGGCCTGAAAGAAGTAGTTTTGGATGCTGGTAATGGATTTTGCACAAGAATTTTTTTTATTCCACAGATATGAAAATGGCTTCCTGGAAAGAATATGATTTGTTTTTGTCAGTTTGCCATGGAAGCCCAATAGAACAACTGTACTCCTGTGCAAAACAAAGAAGCCCCTTCAAATGTAGCTGCTCAGATGCCAAAATTAAATACTTATTTTTAATTCTTTTTCACTGCTCAAAAAGCTAGTTTTGAAGTGGCTTCTGGTTTCTTTTATGTTGCAAAAAGCACAGTTCCAATTTAAAAAGCAAACAGAACACCCTTCAAAATGCCCTTGTGAGCCAGAAAGCATATTTCTTTGATTATTTTTGGCGCATACAAGGGTGCTTTTGTAGGGGTTTATACTCCGTGTGGATATGTATATACTGCTGAAGAGTGTAGCTGATTACATTTTTTTAATCTGGAGGAACATGGAATCATGTGAACCCCCTTCCATTGCCTGAGGTAGTACAGCCTAAATACATGTTTAATACCTCAGCAGGCATAAGGTCATAGATATGTGGCTCCCTGGCCATAATTATCAAAATTACATCAGTGTTGAGGTCTTCAGCCAGTGCTGTGAGGCCATCAACCTGTATAATTCTTACATCTCAGTGGCATTGTACTGCTCCTTCCATGAAAACAGTCATCTTCACATCAGTACATACTCGTGTGATAGCTGATCATGAGCTTCATATCGAAGGCAGCTCCTATATTAAAAGGCAAAGGTTTCACAGGGGTAGAGATCTGGCACTTAACAAGGACTTCATGAAGGTATTATTGTTTTCTAAGCAATAAGGTCTACTCCACTGGAAAAAAAACAGCTTGCTTTACTTATTCTTTTACTGTGTCATTAGGACATTTGTTAGCAAACTTACTGCATTCAAAGTGTACCATGGAAATTCCCATGTCACAAAACTTTGACAGCCAGATAGGGCAGTCTTCACCTTAAACAGAGACTATTGTATGGCTGACATCCTGGTGAGTGGCCATGAGGCCTCCCCTTTAGGTTCAGGTTGTGTCCTTGGCTGTTTCCACAAGGGGATTTCCCCCTGCCTGATGAGCAGGGAGCCCTTGCATTTTGGCAAGAACGTCTGCATGATGTTGTGTTCATTCTAAACACAATTCACGGACTCCCGGGACTTCCCTCTGTGAACTCGATTTTCAAAAATCCTCCTTTGATCTGCTTCAAAGGGGAACTATGGGGTGGCTGCAGGTAGAGCATCTGTTTGGATTCTCTATCTGCAGCCAATATGAAAGGAAGAAATGGCATGGGGCAGATTGCTGCCGTGCACCACTGCCTGCCCCCTCAGCCTTTAAAGGACATTTCCCCAGCTTAGCTGTGCCAGAGCCTTACAGCAAAGCTGGGCTGAGAAAAGGACAGTGACAGGAAAGGCAGAGTCTAAGCCGTAGGAGAGTGGGCAACAGCTGCTGTGCCGTGCTTTGGCACACCTGTGATAGAAGAAATGAATAGAATGGGAGTAGGGGCAGCAAGCAAAAAAGCAGTGTGTGGACCTAGTTCTTGCCCATTCCTTCCCCCCCACTTGCTGCTGCCGCCCTAGCAGGGGCACGTTTCCCCAGAGCCCAGTAAATGGTAAATCAAGCCAAGCAGGAAGTTTCCAGTGCTTGATGGTGTTAGTTTTTTTTGAATGAGCAGGCTAGAAGTTAAGACAAGAAATGATTGATTACACATAAAACAAAACAAGGGCAGAGAAGAGAACTTTTGTATAAAACAAATCTCAATGTGAAAGTCAAAGGAAACAAAACACAGATGAAAGAAAAATTATTAGACTATTGCTATGTCTAGATAGATTACAAACTAATGCAGTTCCTATCAACCTGTCCAGAGTTGTTCATAGTGATCTAATGCACACAGCTTCTGTTGATGGTGATGGATTATTTTTGCAGGGACTGATAGCTCTTGAATGAGTTGTCTTATTATGCTTCATACCTGGTGTATCCATAAATGTTGATATAGGATCAGTTTTGCCCAATATTCAAGTAAATCTGCTCTGATTTTTATTTGCAAAATTTGTGTGCTGCTTTTCTGCCCTTATAAGGGCCACCAAGGCAGCTAACAATTTAAAACATACATGGTAAAACCTTAAATCTTAAAATCATACATCTTAAAATCATTAAAATAACCTCAACACACATAATTAAAATAATTTAAAAACAGAGTTAAAATCCATACAAAACATTTTAAAAATCAATTAAAACTTTGGTTAGGAAGGAGGGGTCATTGAGGGAATGACAATTGAAATAAAAAAGTCTGCACCCAATAGCAAAAGACAGCAGCGAAAGGGGTCAGATGAGTCTCCCTGGGGAGAGGGTTGCAGAGCTTTGGTGCCATGACTGAGAAGGCCCTCTCCCGAGTTGCTACCCATCTGATCTCAGAAAGCAGGGGCACCCGAAACAGGGCCTCCAAAGATGACCGGAGTGGTCAGTCAGGTTTATAACAGAATAGGTGATCCTTCAAGTAAGTTGGTCCCACACTGTACAGGGGGGTGAAAATCTTGAATTGGGCCTGGAAACAAATTGGGAGCCAGTGTAGATGGGCCAAGACTTGGAATCATATGGTCCTTATAACCCACTAGGAATCAGGCCCGTTGTAGATGCAAGACAATGGGCACAGGAAGGAAGGAAGGAAGGAAGGAAGGAAGGAAGGAAGGAAGGAAGGAAGGAAGGAAGGAAGGAAGGAAGATAGTGAGAGAGAGAAAGTAAGAAAGAGAGAGAGAGAGATAGAAAGAAAGAAAGAAAGAAAGAAAGAAAGAAAGAAAGAAAGAAAGAAAGAGAGGGAGGGAGGGAGGCAAAGACGGTGGGGAAGAAGTCAAAAAGATGGGGCAGGGGAGGGGGGAGGAAAAGAATGACAAGAGTCAGAGAGTAAGGAAGGAAGCAAAAGAGGGAGGGAGGGGAAGAATGCAAAGAGATGGGAAGGAAGGGAGGGAAAGAATGCAAAGAGACAGGGAGGAAGGAGAGGGAGGGATAGAAGGCAAAGGAAGGAAGGGAAAGAGGGAGGGAAAGGAGAGAGAAGACCCAGAGATGCTGGGAAGAGAAAGAGGGAGGCAGGCCCAGGGAAGAGGGGGCTCTGCAGCCCAGCACTGGCTCGGTGGGTGAGCGGGCAAAGGAGAGGGGCCCTCTGGAAGTGTGTCCCTGCCTGTCCGCCTGGGGGGGGGTGGAGCCTGGGGTGTGGAGGCCTCTTCCTGCATGTCTGGCTTGGCAGGGGTGTTGGGAAAGTGTGGTACGGAGGCCTCCGGAGGCCTTTTCTCGCACATCCGGCTCAGGGGGTGGGTTGGAAAAGACAAGCAAGGGTATGGAGGCCATTCTCCGCACGTCTGCCTGGGCAGGGGAGCGAGGAAGTGTGGTGCAGGGGCCTCTGGAGGCCTTTCCCTGTGCGTGCGTCTCAGCAGGTGACCGGGAAAAGGTGCTGTGGGGGCCTCCGGAGGCCTCTCCCTATTCTCGCAGCCCGGCTGGCTTCTATCACAGCCGCGAATGACTGGCTGTGGAGTCCATCTCCTTCGGCGGCTACCTGTAGATTGAGGACAAGAGTGTGGCTGCTGGCTGTGTGGGCAGGACTCAGGCCAGCAGCCACCCAACACAGCCAGGGGATTGGCAGAGGCTTGGAATGGCAGTTCTTGTAGCCAACTGATTTTGGCGTGAATCGAATCTTGCCACCCCAGATCAGCTTTATAATATAGGAGAGATTCCAGTCAACATTCTGGTGGCAGCATTCTGTACCAACTGAAGTTTGTGAACACTTCTCAAGGGCAGCTACATGTATATCACATTACACCAATCTAATCTAGATGTAACAAGGGCATGCACTACAGTGGCCAGATCTTTTTTGTCCAGGAAAGGCACAGCAGGCTAACGATTCAAAGCTGGTAAAAAGCAATCTGGCCCTAGCTGTCACCTCTTATCCAGAAGTAGCCCTGGGTCCAAGAACACTGCCAGGCTACAAACCTGTTCCTTCAAGGGGAATGCAGCCATATCCAGAAATTCCCAGGTCAGACTTTCTGCCAACCATAAGCACTTCCATCTTGTTGGGATTAAGCTTCAGTTTATTAGTCTGCATCCAGTCCGAAACAGCCTCCAGGCACCAGTTCAGGGCTTCTACAGCCTCCCTGGGATCATCTGGAAAAGCGAGATAGAGCTGAGTGTCATCTGTATATTTGTGGAAGCCCAGCCCAGATCTCTGGATGATGTCACCCAGCTGTTTCATGTAGACATTAAAGAGCATGGGGGCAAGATGGAACTTTATGGGATGCCATAAGTCAAAGTCCAAGAGGCTGAGCAGCAGTGTCCTAGCACTACCTTCTGAAATCTGTCCTCCAAGTAGGATGGGAACCACCACCGCTTGGTGCCTCCCACTCCCAGTCCAGATAGGCAGTCCACAAGGATACCATGTTGATGGTACCAACAGTCACTGAGAGCTCCAGGAGAATCAACAGAGACACATTGCCTCTGTCCATCTCTCAGAGTAAGTTATCCACTAGGGCAGCCCCAAGGCTGTTTCAGTCCCATAACCAGGCCTAAACCCAGACTGGAAGAGTATAAAACAATTTGCCTCATCCAGGAAAGCAAGGAGTGTCCAGCTACCACCCCTTCAATCACCTTACTCAATAATGGAACATTTGAGACTGGTTGATAATTATTAAAATTTCCTGAGTCAAGGGTGGCCTTCTTTAGAAGTGGAGGCACCATAACCTGTTTCAAGGCTGGGGCAACCACTCCCTCTCTTAAGGAAGCATAAACTACCTCTTGAACTCAGTCAGCCAGCCCCTCCCTGGAACATTTGAGTAACCCGGAAGGACACAGGTCATACAAGCAGGGTGAGGGGCCTCAAATGTCCAGGGATCCTGTCCCCATCCTTAGACTGAATAAACAGAAAAGTCTCCCAAATATGTTGTCAAAATAAATAGGGCATGGTTTCCTGTCCTGAAAAACACAAAATGCTCCACATCTCACAACAGCACTTCAGATAAGATTAGAATTTCAACAGCCAATCCATATGCAAAAGTACCTCCTCAAGAAAGCTCCTCCATTAGCATGTCACAGCCTGGGGAACTCCTACAAGATAATCTCAGCCCTACCCCACCTTCCTGAGTAGATATAAATGACCTGCTTACCATTTTTCTTCTCACCTTGACACAGAGTACTCCATCTTTCTGTGTTATACCTCTGAGGATGCTAGTCACAGCTGCTGGCGAAACGTCAGGTCCCACAATGCCAAGACCACGGCCGTATAGCCCAGAAAATCTACAACTAATATCCCAAATAGTTGGACGAGTCAGCATCCTGGCGCTATTTGACCCTGTTACTGCTAATGTAGAGTCCAGATCAGACCGGATGTGAAAGATTTTGTCTGCAAAATGCTGAGCAAAGCGGTCACAGTGGACCATTGAGCAGTCCATGTCCTCCTGCAGGCCAGATCACAACAGGCCTCTGACTCCCTGGAAAAACTCCACTGGCGTACACTGTGTAAACACAATGGTGGTGGGAAAGTGTTGTTTCTTTGCCGCGGTCACCTCCACAGAGTAGGCTTAAAAATGAGTTTCCCCCCCATGTCTTATCAGATTTGTCCTCAGTCTTCCTTCAGTGTTGCTCTAGCTGTCTCCCTTGTCCTTTTTATTGCTCGCAGCCCCTCAGTAAACCAAGGGGCTACTGGGCTCTTAACGCTTGAGAGAGGGAACCTGGGAGTGCCTTAGGTATAGTGAAATCCAAAAATGCTTGCCCTTGCAGTGAAAGCTGGTTCATCTTCTGAAGGTAGATTAAGAATCGTCTTTCCAACACCTAACTAACTTATTGACCTACATTTATAATCCATTTCAGAACTAATCTTTTCAGTATTCAAACAGGCATTTTCGCTATCTTCAAAGTGACAGAAATATGTGCCTCAGGCAGTGCTGCACTTGAGAGATGCTCCCTTCCTGTCCCACCACTGAGTGTACCCGTACCATCTCTAGGCCTGTCAGATATCCACACCCTGAGTATAACATTTGTGTGGAGTTTTATGTATGTGAAATCCAGCATGCCTCACGTTTGAGCTACATCATGTCGGCATCTAACATACAATTTGTGTTGGGTTTTAGATTCTATGTATACCTCACACTAGTTAATGACTGTGTAGAAGTGGGACATTGTGCACTTGACCCTTGACCCATGTGTTGGAGAAAATTGTCTGAACTAGCCCTCAATAGATTGATAGAAGAGAAGAAGAAGGGATTGGATTTATTCCCTGCCCTTCACTACCAAAGGTATCTCAGAGCGGCTTACAAACTCCCTTCCCTTCCCCTCCCCACAGCAGACACCCTGTGAGGTAGGTGGGGCTGAGAGAGTTCTTGACAGAAACTACCCTTTTTCAAGAACAGCTCTTATCAGAACTACGGCTTGCCCAAGGTCATCTAGCCAGGTACAAGTGGAGGAGTGGGGAATCAAACCCGGCAATGTTCCCTCTAAGCTGTGGAGTCTTGTGGGCAAAAATTCTACTTTGTGAGCTATGGGCATTAAAGTTGTGAGCGAACGACTTGGCCACTGCATAATTTAGTTTACTCCGGAGCCATCCTTCCTGAGCGAAGATAAAAATGTGTGAGCTGGAGGTTAAAAAACCTTGAGCTAGCTCACACTAACTCAGCTTAGAGGGAACACTGAAACCCGGTTCTCCCAGATTAGATTCCACGCACTTAACCACTACACCAAACCACTACACCAAAAATAACTTAATAGATTGATAGTAAAATGTTAGATCTGAAGATATCCATACTGTTACAGAATGACTGAACTGCATCTTGCTCATAATTTCTCTTTGCAGGGGAGAGATTGATTTTTGCCGATTCCCCTTATAACAGTAGTCCACTTGTTCCCCCTCATGCTGTTTCTGGGGGGTCTCCTGTCCCCCAGGTCTAGCATGGGGGGGCACCTTGGGCTGCAGGGGGAGGGGAGGTAGTGACATCTGCTGATTGAAATTCTTCCATCAGCAGAGGTTTTTGGCTGGATCCAAGCCTTCAGCTAAAGAGAGTGCAATTGATCTTCCATCAGTTAAAATTTTTTTGAAGTGATACCACAGAGTGACTGACTGTATCTTTAGGGAGTTGCCTCAGTCTCAGCCCCCCTGGCTATACAGGAAAGGCCTTTAAAGAGAAGTTGGGAAGAGAACTGAATTATACAACTGGACTCCTATTTTTTCCCCAGAATAGTTGTTTGTACGCCTCATTGTGCTGTGGAATAAATGTTACCTCCAGTCGACACTTTACATTCAGATTTAATAGCTGTGTTCATATTTGAAAATCAGCTGGCTTGTATCTTACAGGGGGGCCGTCCTGTGGAAGCCCGGTTGGTGGTGCCATCAAGTTGCAGCTGACTTACGGCAAACCTCTAAGGTTTGCACAGCATACAGAGGTGCCTTGCCATGGCCTCCTTCTGTGTAGTGACTGTAGACTTCTTTGGTGGTCTCTAGGGTTGCTAGGTCCCCTCAGTGGGGGGATTTGGGGGGCACTCCAGGGGTGGGCGGGGATGCCCCCAAGCCCCACTCCCAAGCCACAGCCACCTCTCTCCCTCCCATCCTGCAGAGATTTAAAGGACTTCAGCTGATTGGTGGGGAGGACGTGGTCCACTGAGCAGCTGGAGGGCCTTTTAAATCTTTCAGCAGGAAGGGAGGAGGGCTGTCACAGGCTGCAGCTCTGCTTGTAAAAGTAAAATCAGTGTGCAGGGCGGCACTGGCCTGAATCCCAAGCAATTGCTACTAGGAAATCACCTTTGCGTGCCATAGCCCCCACCCCACTTTAAAGGGTCTTTTTGCAAGTGCAGCTGCCCGCAGCAACCCCTCTCCCTTCCTGCTGAAAGATTTAAAGGGCCCTCCAGCTGATCAGCGGGCCACATGCTCCCTGCTGATCAGCTGAAGCCCTTTAAATATCTGCAGGTGGGGTGGCCGTAGCTTGGAGGCGGGGCTTGGGGCAGGTGTTTCCCCTGCTGGCCAGTTGGCCAGCAGCAGATTGGAGGCCCTCTGAAGCAGGAGAACCCCCCCTAGACATGGGGGCTAGCAACCCTAGTGGTCTCCCATCCAAGTACTAACCCAGGTGCCACTGGACTCAAAGTTTGTTCTGCTGCTTCAGACCAACACAGCTGACTACCAAGGCAAACCCTGTGTAGCTTCCGAGATCTGATGACACTGAAATAGCCTGGGCCATCCCGGTCAGGGTGGAAGTCCACTTACTGTGTATATAATGGCCCCACTGCTGTTTCAAGCTTGCAATATCCTAAAGGATTTATTTTACTCAGGTTGGCAAACCTTCATGCTTGTGAGAATGCTGATGTTACTTATATCTCCACAACTCAACTCTGTGATAAAAACTCAAATGCTTTCATGGCTGAGCCATTGTCTTTCAGGAACTGAATGTACTGATAACCTTTTTCACTCGCCTGATGTAACAGCCAGAGTGTTGGACTAGGCTTGGGAGAGACTCAGTTTCCAATCTCCACTCAGCCGTGAGGCTCACTGGATGAGCTGGGGTCAGCCGTCCACTCTCTGCCTAATCTGCATCCCATGTTATTGTGGGGGCCAGGTTGAAGAGGGAAGAACCGAGTATGCTTTCCTGAGCTCCTTGGAGGAAAGTAGGATAAAAAAGTACCAAATAAATAAAAAGGGTACTTTTTTATTCTTGTGCATTTGTTTTCCCACTCTCAAATAGTTTGGTAAATGAAATCACTTAAATAGTGGTAGAAGTATAGTAGGCTATAGCAGTGGGTATTGGGAGGTTTTGAACCCATTAATTAACTACAGGGGTAGACGTGTCTGATTTTCCTGAAAATTAAGCCGTTGTTATGTGAGCAAGTATTATTATATTGGCATCTGGAGCACAGAAGAGGCAGACTTGAACTTCAAGTGCTAAAGTCCAGCCACCTTGGACAACACTATAGGGCAGACAGGCTATCTGGCAGTTCTGGCTGTTTCTCATGCTGTCTGCATGTCAAGCAGGCCATCCACTGCTACAAAATTAAATTGCTGCATCACCTTTTATAAGTGGCATGATAGAACCATCTCTCTCTCTCTCTCTCTCTCTCTCTCTCTCTCTCTCTCTCTCTCTCTCTCTCTCTCTCTCTCTCTCATGCTCTGCATATCTTGGGGAGGGGAGATTAGGGACCATATCTGTATGGCTATCATTTTGCTACCCTGGCCATCAGTGCCTCTTCTTAAAGAGTCCTTGCTGGCTTATTAACAGGACAAGCCACCTTTGGTACTTCAAATTGTTGAATTCTTCCAAATCAGTCCCTCATGACGAAAGGGAAGCTCACAGCCAATTTTTTAAAAGGGCAGTTGTGATCGTGGAGAGAACTGGCTCAGGGCACAGACAAGCCTTGTTTGAGCTAACCATTTTCCACATGGAATTTATGAGGAGGAAGTCTCAGTATGCGATGGCAGTTACTTACATTTATCCCCCTTTTTGTTAATCTCCGCTTCTCCCTTCCTTGCATTGGTTCCTCAGGGCAAAGATCTCCCCCCCGCCCGCCGCGCTTGTATGAAAAGAAAATGTACACTGGTCATACATAAATAATAAAATAGTAATTTAGTCGTATGAAGCAGGCCTTGTAGGTTTTGAATGGTAGTTTTTCTTCCTTAAAATCAGTTTGCAAATTGTGTTTCCATTCCTTGGTAGTTGATGGCTCTGGGGTTTTTTGTTGTTTGACTTACAATCTGAGAGCCAGTGTAGTGTGACAGAGTGTCAGACTCAGATCTGAGAGACCCCAGGTGTGATTCCCCACTCTGCCATGGGAGCTTGCTGGGTGGCCTTGGGCCATTCACTCTCTCTCAGCCTAAGCGCCCCGCCCCTCCGCCCGGATTGTTGCTAGTATAAAAGGGAGGAGTGGAGAATGATGTAAGACACTCGGGGTCCCCACTGGAAAGAAAAGCAAGACATAAATGCAGTAAATAAGTAGAAATAAATTCTTCCTGTACAAACTGGCATTTTTAATTGAACCCCTCTTGCCTCAGCATTGTGTGTTCATGATGAATGAAGATGGGAGGGAATGTGGTCATACAGTGTTGGACCTAAAGAATCACATTGTGAGTGGCTGTTCCAATAGGCGATCATCTACTACGATAGTCTTCAAGGACAGGATTCATTTTCGGCACAGAGATGTTCAGAGACGTCTCACAAAAATGTTCCCGTACATTCTTTCCGGGTCCTCTAATTCTGTCCAAGTTGCCCCCCCCCCCCCGCTTCAGTCAGTTATCTAATTCTCTATGCAATACCTGTAGCAGGGAGTCCACTCTCACTAAGTGAGGTCAGAATGCAGACTCTTCCTGTCACATGACTTCCTGTCACATGCTCAGAGCACAAGTGGCTCCCATGCTGCTGCCTGGGGGTTAAAAAGTGGATCCTGGGCCTTGAAAGGCTGAGGTTCACTGCATAGTAGATAGTCATTTTAAGCCTCATTTATCTACTGTGGTATTGGTAGATAGCTCAGAAATAACTTTCTAAAGATTGGGCTTTGATGGTCACATGCTGCCTGGTGGCTTTGTTTTTAATATGGCACTAAAAGGGTGTAGATGGTCTATTCCCTTGAAGCGTACCAGCTTGTATGCTGAGTTAGGAGAGCTCTGAAATTCTGCACCTAGACAATCCAAATTCCCTGCTCAAAAAGGCTTGCTGGGTTTTGTAGCATTCCTTTTATTTTCTGTCATTTCATTTGTAACTGTGAGACAAACTACGTGATATGTTTCTTCACTTGTTTATGCTAGCTTGCATGTGTTTCTTACAGCTACACAGCATCTGCAGAGAACTGGGGGGGAGGGGGGGAGCCCAAACAGACTTGGAACAGCCTCCCCCCAGACTGCATGGGGGAAGAATTATTTCTCTGATTATGCTGTTCCACATGAAGTATCTGTGTATGTGCAGCAGCAAAATCAGAAAAGTGACTCTACCCCCACTGCGGATTCTGTGCAAAAAGACTGCTTGGTAGGAGGCAGGATCCCTTCCTCCCCCTGCGGTGCCCCATTCTGAGCCTGTTTGGTCTCTCCTTTTTTAAAAAAAAAACAAAAAACAAGCATATTCCCGTGGCTGCTGTGGGGCTGTGGGGAACATGGGCAAACTAGTGTAACTGAGTGAAGAAACAGATGCTGCAGTTTGCCCCTGTGTCTCTTTTGTGTCATTTACATTACTTTTGCTCTGAGGTTTTGGCAAGCACTTTCAACCATATCTGTAAAAAAAAAAAAAAATAAGGACTGGAAACTTGCCTTTTCTTTCAAAGGCAAGATTTTAAGGAAGCTGAATTTTGTGCCCAGTGCCCCATCCTGCCCTGTCTTGTCGAATTGCAGCATCCTATGCATCCCTTATGGCATAAGTATGCAAGCTTTTGAGCTGTACCTATTTATTTTTTTAAAAGGCAGAATGAAAAATTAGAGAGACAGCATTGTGTGTTCGTGATGAATGAAGGTAGGAGGGGAAAACATCTGGCACGCAGCATGTGGTCATACAAAGTGGTCCTATGTCATTCAGTACCTCGCTTCCTTTGAAACGTTGATTCTAGAGCTGAGGTTTTCACATATTCCAGACCCCCTTAAGCAACAAGCCCGAGTTTATTTTTTCCTGTGAATTTTATGACTGGGATATCTAATCACACACACACACACACACACACACACAAATGTCCAGAACACATCCGTTCAGCCTCCTGTGTCCTCTGACTTTGTCAAAGTCTCTGACCTTAACTGTGTGTGTTTGCCTCTTAAGCTCCCCTGGGGCAGGGTCTGTCATCTTGCATCCTGTACCACACAAACACACTGACAGCACTTTGCCAACAACTAATAATAGTATTTTCTTTTTCCAGTCCTGCACACGACTGTGAAACATAGTCTCAGTGACCTGGGCCCCATGGTACACTGGAGTTAATGGAAGTAAATTATCTGACCTTCTGCCTTGAAAGAAGTGAAGGGGAGGGGGGGAGTAGGGAAACCTGGGAAACGTCAGTATATACTAGAAATTTCTAATGAGTATAATGTAAAGAGTTACTGTGCTGAATCTGAGCTCTACAGAAGGGCCTTTGAGGGTAACGCTGTAAATTGCGGTAGCTTTGCTTGTCTTGCTGATTTGTTCTATGGGAGGCTTTGTAAAATTACTGCATTTCAACACAGGCACGTGTCTATCCACAAGGCTCCATCTTCATCCCAACAGAGTTTTTAAGAGAAATATTTTTCTCAAGTCTTTCCAGAATGTAGTCCTGTGATATGTATGCCTCAATGACTACTGTTTACCCGGGAAAGGCCTTATTTCCCCTGGTACTTTCTCATGCTAAATCACAGTCCCTGCTTTGCCTTTGGGGAAAAGGCCTTTTTCAAAATACAAGATGCCGTTCTTGTGGTTTCAGCCTCCCTCCAGCCAGTCCCAGACTTGCAACTCTAAAGTTTTCTCTGTGTAGATATGCCTGTTCTCTAGTGCACATGTGTGTCGGTGCATGCCCATGAACTGTAATTGCCAGATGTATATTGTGGCTGATGAGGTTCATTTTGAGTTGTCAATGTATTATGAGCTGTTGTGGGCTTGGAAACTGGATGGAGATTCTTGGATAGATAAAAGTATGGCTCAGAAGCTGACTTTCTTTGTAGCGCTGGTAGCATTTAGGTGCCTTTTCTCTCCAGCAGCACCATCGTTGCCCCGTGATTGGTCATTTTCCTCTCCCCATGCTGTCATAATTCCTCCTCCTCCTTCAGTTACCTGCCATAAGAACACAAGAAGAGGCCTGCTGAAACAGACCAGAGGTCCATCTAGTCCAGGATCCTGTCTCACATAGCCGCCAACCATTTCCTCCGGAGGGCCACCAACAGGGCATCAAGGCTGAGGCCTTACCTTGATGTTGCCTTCTGGCTCTGGGATTCAGAGGCTGACTGCCTCTGAACATAGAAATTCACTTCAGTCACCATGGCTAGTAGCCACTGATAGACCTGCCCTCCATGATACTATCTAATCCCCTTTTAAAGCTGTCTATTCCTTTGGCCGTCACTGCATCCTCCGGCAGCAAATTCCACCTTTTAATCACTCTCTGTGTAAAGAAGCATTTCCTTTTGCCCATCCTGACTCTACTGCCCATCGTCTTCATCGGATGCCACCTGGAATTGGCTATAGCCTGAAAAAAGGAATGCATGCAAGGATCCCCCCTACCCCCTTTTTAAATGGTCGAGGAGGAGTGGGGTGGAGTGAATGGAGGAACTGGATTTGGCAGTGCTGCCAGCTTTCCCTTGCTAGCCCTGCCCCGTTTGTTAGTCTTGCGGAACCATTGCTTTCACCACTCCCTATTTCAGCCTCTGAGCGGCACAAACAATAGATGAGTTCAGAGTTCTCTGTCAGGTCTGCTTCCCTTTCCCATTTCTGCTTCCTGCCCAAGTGGCTTCTTCTGGAAAGGGGGTGGAGAGGGGGAGCCGTCCCAACCATTCTTCTCCCCTCTTCGGGTGGGAGACCTACAGCTATATTCTCTCAGCCTGTTATGCATGTTTATTCAGTACTAAGTCCCATTGATGGCAACAGAGGTTTACTCTCAAGTAAGAGTGAACAAGATTGCATCCTTACAGCTCACATCTGTACATGTTGACGTAGAAATAGGTGTGCATAGGTCTGCAGCCCAATCTCATGTATATTTACTTAGATACTGCATTTATTGCAGCTTACTTTCAAGCAAGCTTCCATTGGATTATGGCCTCAGAACTGTAAGATCACTTTGCATGGGGAAGGTCAGGGCCCTGTAAATTGTGACATGCTGTTGTTGCTGGGTTGGTGCATCAGACTTCGGGCAGGGCAATTAGTTAATTATCGCTAGCAATTTATGACGCTGAATTGTTTATAATTGAACTGTTTTTAGATGATTTTATGAGGATTTTAATTGTTATTTACGTTTCAAATTGTGTAAGCCGCCCTGAGCCTGCCTTCATGGGGAGGGTGGGGTATAAAATAAACATAAATAAAATAAGCGTGTCGTATGTTAACCACTAGATTCTTTTGCCAGTATTGCTGACAAGAAACCCCACTAGACTGGAGGTGGAATTTTCTGCTCCCTCCTGAAAGTGGCAGCCCTAAAGCTAGTCATGAGAGCTGTAGGTGTCTAAGGAGCAACAACAATTTGTAAATACCTCTGAGCCTCTCAATTCACTGTTCTTCTTGTGTTTCAGCATGCACATCTCTGAAAGCCAACAGGAATTTTTCAGAATGCTGGATGAGAAAATTGAAAAGGTAAGAATGGTGGGGCAGATGTTTGCAAGTGACAGCCATGGAATGCCATCTATCAGGATATGTGAATCTCGGTTCCAAGAGATTAAGAATCAGATGGGGGTGTATTACTTGCGCAGTGAGAGTCCTCGTTTGTTTACTTACTTACTTAAAACTATTATGTCCTGTCTTAGAATCAGCATTTAGAATGGCTCTCAAGTATTAAAAGCAGTTGAACATAAATCCAAAGCCCGACCTAAGAACTGCATAAGACTTCCCTTGAAAAGGGCAGGAAAACATGAATCAGCAAAAAGCACATTTTCTGTTTTTTATCAATAAAAACAATATTAAAAAAACATTATCAATATCAATAAAATTATCAATATCAATAAAACATTATCAATAAAAATAATAATTGTCTATGCCAGCCAATTATCAATTAAAACTTTATCAATAAAAACAATAATTGTCTATGCCAGCCAAACACACACACACACTATTTTTAGTGTGGGACCTAAACGATGATAGTTTCAGAAGGGTTGCCGTGTTGGTCTGTGGCAGCAGCAACAAGAAGCAGGAGTCTAATGACACAGCACAAACTAACAGGATTTCATTCCAGCATGAGCTTTTTGTGGACTAGAGCCTCCTTGGCAGATGAGTGTAGTGGATATGGGCCTTCCCCATGCAGACTTATGTATGAGATTATGAAGATAAGAATACGTATAACCATGGTCTGAGGTCCATGAAGCTGAGGAAAGAACAGGGTGAGATGTACTTAGTTAAAAATTCAAACGTAATCAAGAAAAGATAATAACTCTATAGCAGTGGTCCCCAAGCTTTATGAACTTGCAGGCACCTCTGGCATTCTGACACAGCGTGGTGGGTGCAGGCATAAAATGGCTGCCACAAATGGCTGTTGCAGGAGGCTGGGTCAGCCCCAAAAGGGCTGCTGCAGCTTACTGTCAGTTACACAGTCCAGTGCTGGGGTGGCGGCAGGTACTGCTAGAATAACATTCTTAAAAATCTGCATAGCCAGTCAGAAGCTTTGCTGGGCAAAAGCACCGCATGGGCCTGGCCACTGTCTAAAACCACTTGGAAGTCACCAGGAAAGGTGTCGGCGAGTGCCGTGGTGCCCCTGGGCACTGTGTTGAGGACCTCTGCTCTGTAGTTTTCCTAAACGAGTTAACACCTGTAATGCTTGAGGAAGTCCCAAGTTATACTAAGGTTGTTAGCAGCTGTAACGATGGGTGAGTCCCATTTCATTGTTCAGACTTGAGTGGTTGGGTATCAGAAGCTCTTGATGAATTCTAATTCGTCAGTTTCAGAACCTTTTTTTTTTGGGGGGGGAATGGTGACTTCTAAATCAGTACCAGTATCCTGGGAGGTTGAAAAGTCCTCCCACTTGTTTCTGAAAATTGCCAGTTTTAATGTCACTTACTAATGTTAGTACTGTGGAAATGTCTTTGGGGAGGGTGTTGTACAAACACAATATGGTACTCACATTCCAGCTGCAGTAACCACCAGCTAACTGGCAGCAGTTTGACACATTCAGGTATTTATCTTCACGGAAGCAGTTCATGGCTGACAAACCAACCTTTTGTTGGTCACTTAGTATGTGAGAGTGGCCCAGAAGGATTATGGTCTGTATTTAGATGTGAGAAGCTGCTGAAGTCAGAAGAAGTTTTAATGATTTTTAAGGGTATTGGTTTTTTTTAGGGCTGGGTTTTTTTCTTGGGGTTTTATCCAAATGTTCTGTTCCTCTGATGGTGAATCCTTCCCTTGAACTGAGACTTCCACTGTGTCAAAAGACTCTTGCTCTAGTGGAAGGGCATGTTCCATCTGCAAAAGGCTTTACAGTTAGCCAGAGGGAACCTTTGGATCCAGCACTTAGCCTTTAGGGTGTGGGAAATGCAGTATTCCCAGGAGAAGTTCCTGTGTCAGGTACAGCTGCCGGTGAAGGCAGAGCCAGGCAAAGACGGTCGGTGACCAGCAAGGGGTGGGTCTCCTTGTGGCTCAGACCTGCAAGAAGCCCTGATCTGTAAATCTTTGTGGGCTCAAATGCAGCTGGTGGCATCGATCTGGAAACAAAATCTCATAATACCCTTGGTATGGACCAAACAAAATAACACAGAATAGGTAAAGGGAGTTTCATCTGCTCTGGCCTGTTGTTATGAGGAAGCTTCCTGGGTGGCTTCTGCTGTTTTCCCTTTGGCCAGGGCTGTCCAGTGGCACAATCCTTCCCTAACTGCTCCTAGCTCAAACTCTGCTGGGAATCTTGAGCCCTGACACACAGCTCAGGAAGCGCAGTTTTGTACTGTTTGCTTGCCTTGGTGCTCCTTTGCCCTTCTGCTGTGGAAGCTGGAGCATTCTTCTGAGCGGAAGGGGAAAGGTGGAGCGGACGTGCTAGGTAATGCAATCTTTTTTGGCTGTTTTGTGAGAGCAGTGTGGTAGAGAGGCCCTCAGTGGAAGCCCAAGTCATAAATGTTGCCAGGTCAGCTTTCAATTCTCTCCAGCTGGACAGGCAGCTGGTTCTCTACCTCTCTTCCTGTGACTTAGCCACAGTGATCCATGCAATGGTCACCTCCAGACTGGACTACTGCAACTTGCTCTATGCAGGGCTGCCCTTGACCCTGACTTGGAAACTTCAGCTGGTACAAAATGCAATGGCGTGCCTCCTGACTGGGTCGTCCGCACGGGTGCACGTACAGCCAGTGCTTCGTCACATGCATTGGCTACCAGTTGAGTACCAAATCAGGTTCAAGGTTATGGTATTAACCTTTTAAGCCCTATGTGGTCTGGGGTCATCATATCTGCCAGACTGGCTCTCCTCATACGTCCCTTGGAGAGCCTTGTGCTCCTCAGAACAACATCTTCTTGTGGTCCCCAGCACAAAAGACATCCACTTAGCCTCAGTCAGGGCCAGGGCCTTTTCAGCTCTGGCCCCAGCCTGGTGGAATGCTCTTCCAGGTGAGATCAGGGCCCTCTGGGACTTTATTATAGTTCTGCAGGGCCTGTAAAACGGAGCTGTTCCGCCAGGCCTTTGGTTGAGGCAGCAGATGTCGACTTACATTGGCGTCCCCTGCTCCACCCTGCTCTTTTTTCATCTGCATGTAGCATGTAGATCTACTACTGGTGGTGGTTGATGTGCACTTGCCCAACTCTCTGGTCCATCTGGGCATACATACAGGCTCATTCAGGAGCTTTTGTTGATCTACCCTCCATCTTGGGAATTATGCTATTAGTTTTTAAACTAGATGATTGCAATGTATTATAATTGTTTTTATTTGGCTGTAACTCTCCCTGAGCCTGCTCACAAGGGAGGACGGGATAATAATGTAATAAATAAATAAATAATGTTGCGACATCAGTACATATTAATCATTTCTGGCTTCTAGAACATTAAAAAAAAATAATGGAGTGCAAGGCATGGTATTGGTAGGAGTGCCAAAGCGAGGCATTTTGTAAGAGCATTTGGTGTTTTACTTTTTTGCTCTTAGGCTGGAAAGCCTTTTAATGCAGTTCGACAGCTTAGCAATTGAGCCGGGGGAGGGGGTTGTTTTGGAGTTGATAGCAGACAAAAAACAGAGATGAATCTCCTTTCTAATGGAAGAGTCGCTTCTGTGCATTTAGTTCAGTGGGCTTTCCGGTTCATTCTTACAGCTGCCATTGCAAATGTCTCTACTAATAATAAAATGTATTGGCTAAATAAAGCATCAGAGCAGACTGTGTTTCATTTCAGGGCTACCTTTGCAGTGGAAATATCTACCACATGGTGTATTAAGGGAGTTTTCTGGTGACAGTGAAGGCTTTAGGTAGTGATTGGCCGAGCTCTCCTGATGTCATAGAAGCCTTGACCAGGCAGAAGGGTATCAGCCTGCCAGTGGCTGAACTATTTTACAGCATGCAAGAGGAGGACAGGAGAATTAGGGGCTTGAAAGAGCAGCAAATCAGGGAAGCTTGAGGAAAGCTTGTTCTTTTGGTCCAAAGGGCTGAGGAAGAAAGAGCCACAGGAAGAAGGCTGAGAGTAGGGGTGGGGTGGGACCTGGCTAGACAGCAGAATTATTCTTATGGCCGGGAGGTGCTGAGATGATGAAATTCACATATGTATTTGAACTAAGCCACTTAGTTTTTTGTTCCAGTGTTATAGTCCTCACTCAATTTCAGATTCTGCAATAAATAACGTCAAAGCTTTGACGTGTATGAGTGTGAAATGTATAGGCTGTAGCAAAAGCCGTAATTGAATAGTAAAGCTTGCTTAAGACCACGGATTGCATAAATTTTAAACACCCTTTGCGTTACGTTGCATTATGGTCATAATCTTTAGGTGGCTGGCTCTGAATTGCATGCGTTGGCTTTCTTCCATTGCTGAAAGCCATAATTATCATTAATGCTGTTGGCAAACAGAGAAGATGGTTGATGCAGGTTTTTTGAAGATGCTGAAGGAAGTGAGAAAACTTACAGTAGAATAAATGACATTGAGTTGCACATGAACTGAAAGAGCCTGGAAAAAATAAATTGCACCTCTAATTGTGCGACCCCACTCTTTAAAATTTGCCATCACGGATTAAAATTGGATTAACTCCAGGTAAAATGTGTGTTAAAAATTTGTGTGTGACACAAGTGCATGCTACAGGGAGCTTCTGACTTTGCAACAGTACTGTGTACCTGCATGGGAAAGTGCATTTCCTGTTGCAATGTATGCAGCATCCCTTAAAGTTAGAAAAGGAGAATGTTGACTTTCATGTCCTAGAATTGCTTCAAGACAACGATACAACAAGCTTATTTAGGGAAGGGATCCTGCTGGAGAGGGTGTGGCGCTTTGTGCTCTTTTGGGTAGATAACAACCTTGTTTGGCGGTTTCCAGGACGTTTAGTATGAATTCCTCCCAGGAGTCGGGAACCCTCTTACTTTGGGAAATGTTTCCATCTTATCTATTGCAAGTCCAGATCTCTCTCTCTCTCTCTTTCTCTCTCTGTCCTTTATTTCAAACCAGATGATCAAATCACATCTGGTTTGTGTTTTAAAAAACAAGGTTGGCAGAGAGGAGTTTGCAGCTGAGCCTTCTGGCTTCCCCTCCCCTTTATTTGAGGAGCTCCATCTCTTTCAGTTTAGTTCAAAGGTGATTGTGTTGTCTTTCCTCATTACTGGATTTTTTAAAACACCTGCTGTGAGGGCCGAAACCGTTGATGAATCTGCAGCAGCAATAACTGGCACCGTCAGGACAGAACCATAAATCTGAGCTCAGTGTTAAGGACAGGTTGCTTCCGTGGTAGAAATGCAGGAGAACCATCTTGCAAGACTCTTTGCGTAGAAACGGAGTGTGCATCAGGATGGAACCCCATTTGCAGTGCTCATGTCTGTTCGAAATGTAAGGCGTAATGGAAACAGAGCAGGAGGACCCTCCCTACAAGCAACAAAGGATACCACCGAAGAATAAAGGCCACGAGTGCTTTTTGTGGCTGATCCTTCGATAGCACTCAGAGATCTATTATAGAATATTTCTGTAGAGAGTAAATGGGGATAATTATGTCAATCCTGTCTCTTGATCAAGAACTCTGTTCAAAAACACAAAAGATACTTAATTCCCGTGGGGTTTTCTTCGCCTCCTGTAAATCAGTCCCACACGGCGGTTCAGGAGGAACAGCTGAAATACTAAATACTACTGAAGCTCCCTGGCTTCCTTTGGTTTGCTGCTATGTGCATGAACCTTAACAAAGGCTCAGACTCAGTTGCAACACCTGTGCTCCCAGCCCCTTCGCAGGGCAAGTGGGGAAGGGAAGGTGCAGGGCGTCGCTTTCCAGTTAATGGGAGCAGTGAGGGCAAAAGCAAACCTCAGGTATCTTCGGGGCTTCTGCCTATAGCTTCGTCTTTACCGAGCTTCTGTTTTCAGGTGTTTGGCTGAAATTGGTGCTGTGAAGGGGCTTCCACAGAAGCTGTAAGAACACACAGTGTTTTAGGATACCAGAGCATTAGTATAGATTAATGCATCACAACACCAAAATAGTCCGCCTGGAGACATTTGCTAGCATCCGTGAGGATTTTAAAAGAATTTGGATCTCTTAAGGTTGGAAAAGGGAGCACAGATGTAACATATCACTACTTGGATACGTTCACTGTAGCCTTCTGACTCCAGATGTCTTGAAAAGTAAACCAGTACACAAGAAAGTTTAATTTTTACCAATCCCAGTTTATTCAGTGCCAGTTTCGTGTCCACAATCCTTGGTCCAGCTTCTCAGATCATTGCATTAGTGCTTTCTTTTTTTGCCACTGTCAGATGTAGCTGGCGCTTTAGAATCCCTTGCCTTCTTCCTCTTATGTGACAGAAAAATTTGGATCCAATATCCTGTCACAGTATTATTATCCTGGGCTTGATGTGCAAATGGAGACCTGCTGTTAAGGCATAATCCAAATTAAGTAACAGGACTAACCAATGAGAAGGAAGTAAAAGAAAGCCAGGTAACTGAGGAGGTCGATGCTCAGGGAGAGATTTTATCAAAGCTTTATTTTTAAGGCTTAAAGTTTCATTTTAAATAGGACTCCCCAAAGCAGAGAGAGAGAGAATCACAAGGGAAGTTTCCCAGTGGAGAATGGAGAAATTTATAATTGTGTCAATTATGCCTGAAAGATGAGTCCCAAGGGTCTATTAGAGAGGACTGGGTCAGAAGGACAAGTAATTAGCTTGACCTTAGAAATCAAGGCATAAATATTATCTTCAGAAACAATGGATCTGAGACACAGCACAACAGGGAGAATAAAATATTGGGGATTCTTGGAGAGTCACCACAGGCAGCAGTTCTCTGAACTGAATAAATTAGCCTCAGAACATAGCTTTGTCTTTTCAAGTTGAAAGGTAGAGACAGCCCTGTCATGAAGCAAGGTCAAGCAGTGGGTTTTGGGTGCCACAGTGGGTGGCAAACTGAGAGACAGAACAGCCTGACCCATGGAGCAGAGTCCATAGAGAAGGTTTCCAGCACAATTCCTCTTCAGATGCTTGAAATTCTACCTCATTTTACGCAGGATAACTTTCTGAAGGATTGTGCCCCATGTCATGTAGCAGGAGGTGGGCTGAGGCTTTGATTCTCTCCTTCTGTAACCAAAATGTCTTGGGCCAGTCTTGTGGTAAGACCTTACAGGAAATTTGTCACGTTACACAATGGAAATACAAAGCAAAACCCATCTTCCGTACAAAGTTTTACGTCCCTGGTTGGAGCCATCAGCCCCTCCCCAATGCACTCCACAAACCCCAGAGCACGGGGCACTCGACCCCCCCCCCACTTGTGGTGTGTGAATAGCGACAGAGACTTCTCAGAGCACTTCCTTGAAGAATCTCAGCTGCTGACTGCCACATTTTGTGTCTTGGCTTGCAGCTCATATAAATGGAGGGCTCTGCCAGAGCATCTCTTGCTGCTCATGTTGCAGGAAAGGTGAATGAATAGGCTTTTGTTTGGGTTTTGGCTTGTGGGGGGGGAGTGATTGTCTAGAGACTGTATAATCCTTGAGTTGGATAGCCCAGGCTAGCCTGATCTTGGAAGCTAAGCAGGGGTGGCCCTGGTTAATATTTGGATGGGAGACCTCCAAGAAGTACTAGGGTCATGATGTAGCAGCAGGCAGTGGCAAACCACCTCTGAACTTATCTCGCTTTGAAACCCTGTGGGTTTGCCACATGTTAGCTGTGACTTGAGGGCAACAACAACAAGAACAAGGATTGCATGATGATGATGATGATGATGATGATGATGATGATGATGATGATGATGATGATGTGTGTGGGGGGGAGAGTCATGATGGGAGGTGAATTTAGCTTCCAAAATCCCAGTTCTCTTCTCTAAGAGTTCACTTGCATGTGACATCAGGAAGTCCCAAACTGGACTGTGTTACCTTTCCTATAAAGCCGTAATTCAAGGGGAGAGTTAGAAGTGCAGGTGGGGTGGAATGCTCCCCCAGTCATTTTTCTTCGGCTTGCTGTTCTTCAGCGGAGCTGTGAGACCCAAAATAAATAATAAATGGGAGAAAAACAGATTTGGGGATGGGCACAGAAGACTTTAAATCTCCTTCCCAAGCACCACAATTTATTGGGCCTTAAGGGCAGCCCAGTCAAGCATATGGGTTGGCTACCCTCAAATCTAGTTTGGTCCTAAATAGGATGGGAAATAATAGCAATACCTCTTCAGTCGGTATTAAAACTGTTTTGATGGCTGGGTTGCCATTCACTGTGTGTGCTGTCCAGGGATCTTTTGCATATAATCTGCACATTAAAAAGATCATCTGAACATGTTGGGTTACTCTTAGAATAAGCCATCCCATGGAAGTACTACAATAAACCTTCCTATTTGTAAAATCATGAATGGGGCATATGATCGGTGCTCTGTGTGAAATGTGGCTTTTATTAACCAAATCATATTCCACTGAAGAGCCCCTGAAGCCATAGCAGTCTTTTGTTAATGTGGATACGTATGCTTAACTCATTCAATCATTTCTTTGCTAAAAATGAAAGTGAATGAGAAGGGCTTTCTCCAACCACCCTTTTCAGAGAACTTGGCAAAATCCCTTCTTCGCTGTAGTCCCCATCCCATGTGGCTGTTTTCCCCAGAGGCCCCATGCTTTTTGGTGGTCAAAGAGGACTCCCCCCTCCCTTTTTCTCTAGCAGAAAGACTGGTTGGATACAACCCTGTGTGTTCACACAAGTCTACTCACGTGCATTTTCTTTCCACTTATTCTTAGAACATAATGGCTGGATTTAGATGTCACAAAGAAGCTCTGGTTCAACAAAAATAAGTCCATTTTATTCTTCTAACTCATTTCCTCTGTACTCCTTTCCTCCTGGTTTAAGGACTCCTTCACCTTTCTGCCCTCTGTTCCATAGTCCAGATTTGGCTGCTGTTACATAGTGCCACTTTTTTTCTTGCCTTACAAACAGAGATTCTAAACCACAGATTAAATCCTGGTTTAGAATTCTGATTTGCAAGCAAGAAAGAAATTGTAAGTTAATGCACCCCAGCTCTGATGTCACAACAGACTGTGGCTAGATCAAAAGTTTCTTGAACCAGAACTACTTGATCTTGGCTACCATCTAGGGGAAGAGGAGGAAGAGAAGAAAAGGAAGCATGCAAGAAGGCTTGTTACTGGCATAACCAACTGGAGTTTGTTCTTGATGTCTGAATGCAGTCAGAAAACAAACAACAAAAAGCCAAACATTTCCATACAAGCAAGCCACTTTTGTTCAAAATTGCTTTGAACTTTGGAGAGTTGTTCATGAAAAAGGTCGCTGCAGGTACAGAGGACAGAAGGATAGGGGCAGCATGCAGGACTTTTATTGCTTCTCAGCTGTTGCATGCCTTCTGTTGTCAGTTTGACCAGACTTTTCCCTTGTGGTTGACTTTCTCACCTCTCCCTCAAACCACTGTGACGCAGATATTCACAGACTTAGTAACAAGTAGCCTATTGCCCTACTATGCTGGCAGGGACACAAGAACAGAAGGAGATGGGGCAGAAACTGCACAAAAGCTTCAGAGGAAACTCTGAAAGTTTTGTTGAGAACTGTGCCTGACCTGAGGCAAAAGGCCAAGAACTGAGCAACCTCTAACCAGCAGCCACAGAAGGAAGACAGCCACATCTAGCTGTGATTACATCTAACTATACAGATCTTATTATCGACCCTTGTGTGGCCATTTCTCTAACCAAATAGTATATTTGATGTTATTTGCCAGAAAGCTTTGTGTTTTCTGTTTCACAGCTATTTTTTTCTACTTTTCAGATAACAAAAATTAAGGTAAATGTGCTAAGGGCAGCACAGGGAAGCATCAGTTTGCAGTTTTCTCTCAAGTTCTAAGTATATTTGTAATTTTCGTTGTAGAAGATTAAAGCATTTAGAACTAAAATTCCATACGTATCTCAAACTCTGCAATTTTATTTGCTATTTAACTTATAAGTTATGCATTTTACATTGTTAAAACAGTAAAATTAATTTAGGCCTGACAGGACAGTAAGTATATATCCATTTCCCCAAAAAGTTCTCTGTGGTTTGTTTGTTTTTTCAAAAAAGGGGAGTGGACTCCCCCCCATGGCTTCAAAACTTCCAGAAATTGTATATCTTTCTGAGTGTAGCCAGCCTTGTTTGTGATAGCTAAAGGGATTTGTTGGGCACTGTCACTTTCACCACACCAGGCTACCCATCCCCTTCTTTGATTCTTTTGCTTGCCCTCTAGGAATGGGGGCCCACTGTTAAGTGATGAAATGCTAGAAGGTGAAGTGTAGCCTTAGAGACATACTTCTCTCCCCCCCGAATATCACCCCTTTGGCTTTTCAGCTGCAGAAAAGAGTCATTTAGTTACAGGACTTCTGTATTCCTGAGGTGTGGGGTTGTCTGTTAACCCATCATTTGAAAACAGTTGCTGCTTTAATCTAAAATGCTCCTCATAGCATCATTAGAATGACTGCAGTCCTTAGCTACTGAAACTGGAAGGAAGAGAGGAATTTGGGTGTTGAGCCCAGACAGATCCTTGTGCCTGTATTAAGAGGCAATTATGCCCCTAATCATTCCTTGGTTTTCAAACAAAGATCTGTATTTAAGTGTTTCTTTGAATGTTCAGAAATGAATTGATTTTTTGAGATGCTGGGGGCAGAATATTTGTGCTAGTGTTTGTCCAGGTGGTCTTTCCTCATTTGCTAACTTCTAAAAAAACCCCCACATTTTGGCATTCTTTTTTCTATCTTTAGGCACCAAGCCAAAATATTTCTCCTTATCCAGGCTTTTAATTCAGAGGGCCGAGTTCTTTTTACTTGCCTGTTGGTATTTTAATGTTTTAGTTGGTAGACTGTGGAGAGGCAGCATACAAATTTTTCTAAATAAGTAAAATCCTTGTGCCTGTATTAAGAGGCAAATATGCCCCTAATCATTCCTTGATTTTCAAGCAAAGATCTGTATTTAAGTGTTTCTTTGAACATTCAGAAATGAATTGATTTTTTGAGATGCCGGATGCAGAATATTTGTGCTAGTATTTGTCCAGGTGGTCTTTCCTCTTTGCACTTTTCCTTAAAAATTGTCTTTGACGGGGGAGAGTTTTCCATCCATTTCAGAATGGTAAGAGTTTGACTCTTGCACCGATGACAGCATGAAAACACTTGGTGAGTGTGTGGAATGATAGAAGAGAAATAACGTCCCTGGAAATCAGACAAGATTTTGTACATATTGGAATGACAAATATCAAGGATAATATTCATCTGCATGTCCGTAACATTATCTGAGATGCAAGTCATTCCTTCATATTACTCATCTGCCATTTCGGGTACATAAGAAACATATCCTGACTTGCTGGGCATAATCTGATTTGCAGTTAGGTCTGATATAATTTGTTCATCATTTTGTAGACCTGGCCAGAGCTAAGCCTCAGTTAATGGCCCATCTTTCCCTTGCTCTGCAATATTCCTGTTCTGAAATTATTCTCCTTAAATGTGGAAAAAACAATCCATATCCAGTTTTAACCCTGAACAAATTAAGCTGTATTGATTTTAATTTGGCTACCTTCCTTCCTTCCTTCCTTCCTTCCTTCCTTCCTTCCTTCCTTCCTTCCTTCCTTCCTTCCTTCCTTCCTTCCTACTAAAAGCTGTGGTTCTTAGGTTTCTGGTGTTGTCCACACAAAGTAATCAGGGAGCTGACAAGGTACTTAAAAAGCAAAGCCTGAAGACAAGAGCTGAGTTTAAAACCAGGGAATAACAATTTACTATGGAACTTTGAGCTATATAAATCAGCTGGGAATGTATGGCTTGCTCAGGGCTGAATAAAGGCATGCTGAGGTCCTACACTATGCTGGGGTAAAAACGCCACATACCCTTTTCCAAAAAAGAGTAAGGTATTCTAACATTGAAATTTAGTGACTTTTTAAATATTTAAAAACTCATAATCTGAGCCCCTAAGATCTGGCTGTGTGGTTGATTGTACCTTGCTGTTTTGTATGTGAGAATATAAGAGCAGCCCCGCTGGATCAGACTTAACGTCCTGTTAGTCCAGTGTTCAGTTCTCCACTGCAGCCACCAGACGCCCTGGAAGGTGCACAGGGCAAGAGCACAGTGGCCTGTTGTAATGCCTCCAAGCCGCTGGTGTTGAGGGGTGTGTCCTGCCTCTGAACATGTAGGATATTAGCCGTGATGGACCATGTCTGTCCAGTCTCCTTTTGAAGCCCCTTTATGCTCATGGTCATCAATCCATCCTGGGGCAGTGAGTTCCACAAGTCCATTATGCATTGTGTGAAGAAGCATTTTGCTTTTGGCTGCCTCGAATCTACTGCTGATGAACAAGGAGGCATCAGATGAGGTTGTAGTATTTGGAGAGCAGGTCCCGTATGCACAGGGGTGCCCACGAGTGTCCGGCACCCTCCCCAGACAACCAGGCACCTTCTGAAGAAGTCAGGACTTCCCCACAGTTGTGCCTCCCCCTAGCCCCAGTGGCAGCAGCGGCGAGCAGGGCCCGTTCACGAGAGAGGGGGAGTCAGCCGGTGAGAGGAGGAAGCAAGCGAGAGCCTACTTCGTTTTCTCCCTCTCTCCCTTCCTCCCAGCCAAGTAGGCAGAAACTCCCACAGCTGGCTGCTTGTTTGCTCCCCTCCTGCCTTCTGTTACACCATGACCAGTAAGTATGGGCTGTGTGGCCAGTGCTCCCAGGGTCCAGCAGTGTGGGCCGGTGTGTGTCTGCTTGAGTGGCAGTGGCTTGAGTGTCTGTTTGAGTGACACTGGCTGAAACATTATACCTGGCTGAAGTCTCTCTCCTCCCCAAACCCCCCTCCCCAAGGGGCACCTTGGTGCACCCCCAACAGTAATGTTCTGGGTATGGGGCTGTTGGGGAGAGGCCTTTGCATGTGTGCCCCCCCCCACCGCCCACTGGTGGGATTGGAAATGTATTCCAGAGGAGAGGCCTTACTCCCTTCAGTATGGAGGTGACCAAGAGTTGGAAACTTATACAGCTAAAGTCAGAGCCTGCTATTTTGCCTGAAAAATCTGTGAGAACTAAGAGCCTGCCCTCTGGAAGATTTTTCCTCTCTCTTCCTTGTTAGATGCTTTGGTCAGAGCAAGGCTCCAGTGCTCATCGACACCCGTCCTGGTACCCACCAAGTGTCCTGGTGGGGCCATGTAGCTCTGGAGATCTGATCAGCTGTACAGGTTTAAATAATGTCATTTCAGTGGCAGCTGCCCACCACCGACAGGGTGGGTTTTATTTTCCAACTTGCTCCCCTTTCCCGGTGTGCTCGTTTCCATTGCCCCTCTTCTCCCCCTCTCCTTGGGCTTCTTCTGTCTGTGCAGGTCTGTGTCTCTGATTCTGCCTCCCGTGGGAGCCACATTCTGCCTGCACCCACTACCCGGTCTTAGAATTCCAGAGGGGCCCACAGGCTCAGGAAGGTTGGAGACCCCTGGGTCAGAGTTTGTTTCTGATGCCCTTGCTGTGAAGCGAAGGCAAAAAACTTCAGAGAAAGCAGATCAGTGTGACGGGTGTTTGATGGCGTGCTACATTCAAATATGACATTATGTTAGTTCCTTAATTCAATTAATATGTTCATCAATGATCCTCTCCCCCCACCCCTTTTCTCCACAGTAGCTGCTCACAGAGATTGGCTGTGCCAGAGAGCTGTTTGTCACGCTTCAGGAAGACGTGGGCTCAGTTCTTAGCTTTTTATGCGTGTGTACGCGCGCGCGCCTGTCCTTATTCTCTACTCTCCCTTTTTTTGCGAGTGCTGCTGCAGCCTACGCAAAGTAATCAGAAAGCTGACAAGATGCTTAAAAAGTAGAGTGAGGGTTCGAGTGGAATTCCAGAGTTGCAGGGAATTATGAAATCAGTTGAGGATAAAGGAGTCAATGCCCTCTTTAAAAATGACCCTCACGGGTTGATGAAAAGGGCAGCGTCTGGGTTGATGAAAGTCCCTCCTCCCCAACCATGCAGTTATAGGTGTAGGATTTGACTCTTGCCCCCTTCTCTTCTGAGTCCTTAATTGCAACCAGCGGCCATTCACTGGAGAAAAGTCTCCCAAGTCAGAAGTTTCCCAGCTGAACGGGCCCTGGTATGTCTCGGGCCAAACACATGGTTGGAAGAAAGGGGAAGGGAGGGACTAGAACCCAACAGTAAGAACGAGATGGCCCACGCTGGCTCCTAGAAAATCTAGGATGTTTCTTTAGCATCGCTACCCTAAGCAGAGTTACACCTCTTCTAAGTCCATTGAAGTCAGTTAGGACTAGAAGAGTGTAATTCTCTGAAAAAGCCTTCAGTGTTTTGAGATTTTTTTAAAAAAACCATACTTGGGATTGGATCCCACGGACCTGTTCTATGAATGATGGTGCCTTCCCTGGGCGGAAGAGGGTCTCCCAATGGCAGCCTCTCCTGGCCTCAGGTGCTGGATGATGGCCCTGTTAGTGGAGTGGATCCACAGCATCTAGCCCATGATGACCTTAACTTTAGTTCTGCTGACCATTCCCCCAATATGAAACATCTCCCACCTCTAGCGTATAATGGCTTGGATCCTGTGAATGGCATGTGGGCTAGATAGTCTGTACTACCTAGTGTGCTTTCTCTTCCTTTTGAGCAAGGGCCTGTTGAATACCCCTGATTCTTGCGCAAATGGAGTTTTTAAGATCAGAGACTGTCTAGTGTACACATATACACATGAAGCTGCCTTATGCTGGATCAGACTATGTTGGTCCATCAAGTCCAGTATTGTCTACGCAGATTGACAGCAAATGTCCAGAATCTCAGGTAGAGGTCTCTCACATCACCTACTGTTTGCTCCTTTTTAACTGGAGAATTGAACCTGGGACCTTTTGTATCCAAAGCAGATGCTCTTCCGTTGAGCCACAGAACTCATTTCATTGTGCTGTGCATGGAACGTATTCATGGGCTCCAAGCCACTAAGGTTAACATCGAGGAGCAGGGCTATTTTTGGGCAGGAACGCACAGGAACGGAGTTCCGGCTGGCTTCTGAGTTGGCCACGCCCAGCAGGAACTCATTAGCATAACAGACCACACCCAACAGCAGAAACTCATTAGGACTGGCTACATTAGGGGTGTGTGGCCTAACATGCAAAGGCGTTCCTGCTACAAAAAAAGCCCTGGGTTTTGACAACAAACAAGGTAAACAGAATAAGAAGCAAAAGGTGGGTGTGGCTGGATGACCACACATCTGGTGACATGGGGGTGTGGTCTAATAGGCTAAGGAGCTGTGCTGCCAGGGGTGTGGCCTAATATGCTAATGAATTTCTGCTGTTGGGTGTGGCCTGTTAGGCTAATGAGTTCCTGCTGGGCTTTTTCTACAAAAAGAGCCCTGTTGAGGAGTATTCCTATCCAGAGTATCCATGATCTTACAAACTAACCTGTGAATATTGTAGTCCCTTTACTGGCAAAGTGAGCCAGGGCTAATTAATTTATTCATTTAAAATATCCCTGCAAACCCAGCATAATGTTCGTAAGGTTTTTCAACTCCTGTAGCGTACAGTCCTGACAACAGCAAGCCGGAGATTGATCTTTCTTGCTCATCACTCAGTGATACCTCCTTCCATGGGAGATGAGTGGTTTGTCTACAGCTCCCCCCCCCCCCCGGAACTTGACAATCGAGGCAAGATCTGAATTGAGTGCTCCCAGCTTACGTTTTTATCCTTCGACACTGAAGTTTGTGCAAGGAAGCGATTCTGTGAGTGCAGTTAGGCAGAGATGAATCCAACCCTAACACAGCACCCCCCGGTATTAGGATAGATAAAAGGAAGAAAGAGGAAGGGGGAGGCTTTCCAGAAACATCTGGCTTGTTGCTTTTGTGAAGCGTCTTCCTAGTGATCCTTGCCAGTTGTTATTCACCTGATCTTCTGTGATGAGGAACAATTGCTTCTAGGGCACCAGGCCAAGAAGCTTTTGCAAACAGGAAAAGGGTTTGTTCTTTTCCCTTTTAGGCTGTCAGTGTGTGACAAAGCACTGCCATAGGTATGAGCAGGCAGCAGTAGGCTAGTAAAAATGTATGAAGTGAAGTGCATGTAGACAGGAGAGAAACCAACAACCCAGCAGGGCTTTGAAGAACAACACCAGCCCCAAAATAAGCAGATCAGCTCTACTCTGCTTGTGGATTCTGGACTTTAATTCGTTCTAGTGAGAGCCCAAACTTAAGGCGTATTTATGCAGAAGTGAAAACTAGCACAGCTACTATTCTCAGCACTGTCAGATTTGCCGTGCTGTACTGAATCAATTCTCATGAGATTGATCCTTATTTTAAAATCCTTCAAATGGTGCTTATCCCCAGTGGAATGGCTTTTAAGTGGCTTTTTCAAAGTTTTGACTGAATTTTATAGATGATGGAAGTATCAGCAGCTAGCCATGATAGTTGAATGGAGCCTCCATATTCAAAGGCAGTGTATCTGAGAGGGAGAAGCAGAAAAGATAGAAGAGGAAAGCTGGTGGGAAGAGAATCTCAATTTGTTGTTATCCTTCCCCTTCTTCACAGAAAGGCCATTGGCTGGCTTGCTGATGGGGGGGCGTTCTCTCCTTATCTGGGGGCTTCTTGGCTTGGGTCCAGCAGGTTTCTCCTCCCAGGTAAAGTGCCAATCATGGAAATTAAAAATGTAAAAAAAACCTTCCACAACCTAGTACTTCAGCACCAAGGCTGAGGTTAGTCTCAATGAGAATGAATTAATGGCAGAAACCTCAGATACATACCAAACAGGTAATGTCAGAACCAAACTGCAGGGGCCAGGTCAGCTCTCTCCCAGCGGTGTGTGATTAATGTTTATCATGTTTCCATTATTGAGCCAGCAAGTGGTACATGTTATTGGCCCTGAGACACTATTGTGGCAGATTCTAGAATATGCACCTCCTTTTACATCAGTTGCATCCCTTGCTGGCCCTCTGCTGAGGGATTTAGGGGGGAGACGTCTGGGAGATTAGAGTTTGCTGCTCTTAACCACTACACCAAACTGGCTTTAGGAGGGGCTTTGCACCTCAAGATCGTTGTTTGATCTTAGCCCATTTAGTTGAAAAATACACCTCCCCATTTATAGATCTCAAGAGAGCTTTTGATACCATACCCAGGAGTAGATTGTGGGGGGAAACTGGAACATACCTTGCTCTGGCTAGTAAAAACTCTCTATACATCATGTGTGGCTTAAGTTTGCTGTGGAGAAAAGGGAGAAATTATGGAGTGCTTCCATCTTGATAGAGAAGTGAAGCAAGGCTGTCTCTTAGCACCTTTACTTTTTAGTTTGTATCTCAATGATCTTGCAGTTGCTGTTACTTTGGAAGAATTCCATCCTCCATACTTATCTCTAACTCTACTCCTTTACACTGATGACACTGTTCTTATATCTCACACTCTGGCTGGACTGAGAAGTATTTTAAGTCGTTTCTCGAAATGTTGCAGATTTGAAGAACTTCAGCTCAGTCATTCAAAGTCAAAGGTTATGGCCTTTTCTAAAGCCAAGAAAACTATTCCTTTGGTCTGGAGAAATGATGGTGCTCAGTTAGAAACAAGTTTCCAAATTTCCATACCCGCATGTGGCTTTTTATTCTAATCTTAATTGGCAAGCCCATCTTAAATCTGTAACAGACAAAATTAAACCGTCCGTGGCAGTGATTGAATGCTTCTTTTTCTGCAAGGGAGGTAAATATATTCCACGTGGGTTGCATGTGTTCAGTTTGAAGATTATTCCACAGCTCCTCTATGAAGCCTCAATATGGATTCTCCGAGTCAGTGAGAATTTAGACCATTTTCTTTGCCATTTTTTTGTGACATATCACAGGAACCCCAAGATGTGTAGCTGGTATAGCTTTAAGATTAGAATTGGGCCGGGGCTCTGTTGAAGCCGAAGCATGGCTGCATGTTTTAGACACAGGCGAAAGGTCATTTTCTCCTCAAAGAAGGATGGTCTGCTATATGAGCTTAATCAAGACCAGCTCCATTCCCACTGGATGCAAGAACTAGACAAGAAATTATTTAGTCTTGGCCTAGCAAAGGATGATAGATTGCCCCTATTTTAACAAAATTACCTTCTACCTTATCAAAAGACAACATAGTCCCTTGTCTGTTGGTGGATAGAGATCCAAGGATTACACTGAATGTGGGCAAGTATCTCTCTGCCATGTTTTCCTTAAAGAAATATAGGTTCCTTTTTTGTCACTGAAGATTGTTGGGTCAAAGGAGCTTGAAAAAAAGGAAAGGAAATGACCATAAGAAGAGGCAGTAATAACCTGGCTGATACGTATGTTCCGTTTTCCTATTTTGGAGTAAATCAGGCAATCGCAAACAAAACAAGCGAGTTGGGAGCGTCACATTTATTATTTTGGAATCTTTTGGATTTCCTTTGACTGGATCTTATTTTCATTTGTACTGAGCTGTACAAATGTTGAATAAAGTTTATATCCTCACAAAAGTGTCTGGTCTTTCCTGCCTCTGAGACGAGTCCATCTGCAGAGCATAACTAAAAGATCCCTTTCTCGCTGCCAAGTAGTTTGGCTAGGGAAGAGCTAGCTAACAAGAGGGATGTAAAACATCTCTGAACACTGGGCCCCTTCTAGTCTCACCTTTGTAATACTGTTTCCTTTACGTGCATTCTGTGTTATGTCTGTGTGTGTTAACATCATTACTATTTTGTTGCTGTTATTATTTTGCTGTCAAGGTTGCAGCCGATTTACGGCAACCATGTAGGGTTTTCAAGGCAAGAGACATTCAGAAGTGGTTTGCCATTGTTTGCCTCTGCGTCACAATCCTGGTATTCCTTGGTGGTCTCCCGTCTGGGTCTGGGCATCATCACTGTATCTAACAGTAAAAGGGCTGACCCCCTATGCCAATCATGAAAGCAGTCTGCCCAGTTAACACACACACACACACACCCCGTATGGAGAAAAATATGACTTTGTAAATTTAACAAATGGGAAGAACCCCAGCACAGCTCATTACTGGAGGTATGAGATGTAGAGAGTACTTGGTTAAAGGGGGGGAAATAGAGAAATTAGGAAATTCGATTCTTGAGTTCTTGAGCCCGTGAGAGCTTATTGAATCCTGGAGGAAGACATTTTCAGATTGTTTATCTCCCACATGTGATATCTCACAAGACCGTGGCTTGTTGCTTTTAAAAGCAAACTTCATGTTTAACTGCCATTAAATTGGTGAAAAGGAGCTACCCACTGACAAGAAAATTTTGTATTCTTGGGAAACTATCCAGGTACACCAAAAAGTATGCTTTTTTTAAAAAAACCCACCCTTCCTTAAGGCCTGATAAAAGCAGAACATGCTATAGGAGGCACAGAATGCTGAGGTCAGTTGACCATTGGTTAAGGAGATGAAATGGAAAACAGGGCGAATTTACCAGTAGGTCTTTACATTACCACAAGACTATTTTTGCTACAACAAAGCAATACGGCTACCCTTCTGAAATCTGAAATAACATGGTTGTTTCCACATCACTTCCAGTGACGTCTACATAATCTGCTGAAGAGGTTAGCATGGACCTTATGGGGTTAACATGCCCCATTTGTGACACACACACACCCCCTAACCACAAGGCACACAGATGTCAGCATTGCCTTAAAAGTAGTATGGGGCTGAATCCCACAAGAAGTAAAGGGAACTCGTATATATCTAAATTGTGCTTTTTTTAGCATATATCCTTGGTTTTCCTTCTCTGTATAGTAACTCATTTGTGTTTTTTCCTCTGAAGGGTCGTGATTACTGTTCAGAAGAAGAGGATATCACATAGTGCCAATTCTGCCGATCAGAACAGGAATGCTACTGCTGTGTAAATAGATTACAGTCCAGTCGAGATCTTTTTTCAGAAGTCTTCTCAAGTGAACAGCACTATATAACAAAAACAAACAAACAAAAGATCATTTCCACATTGTATGCTCCGTTCAGTTACAGTGTTCCTTAATGACCATACAATGAACATTGCTAAAGGAAAAGAAAAACACCTTGTATGGAACTGCCTCCGCTGCTGCTAGTTGGAACTTGTTGCAGGTTTTTCGATTTCCTATGGTCCCCAGAAACACAGCAAATCTTTGACATACAATCTGAGAGAGACACTGTAGATTTCTCTTGGGTGGTTGGCCTGTTTTCTATTGGCTGCGGTAGTGGTTAATATGAAAAACCTTCCATAACCAAGCGGCTCAGCCTTCCAATTCACCCTGTTTGTCAACACCCTCCCCCCACCAAACGGGGTCACGGAGTTGTTCTTATTACTGACACTATTGAGCTTTGGAGATGGGATGCTTTTGCCATGACAGACGTCGTTTCTGTGCTAGGAAGAAGTTATCAGTAAAAAAGCATGCACACAAATACCAGATACGGTGATGCAGGAGCAGAAATCTGTATTTTTTAAAAAAACAGTTTCTTTTACTAGATATTTCAGTCAAGGAATAAGCTTGCAGTATTGGCTTTGCTGAACGCATTTGGAAGTTGTGATCGCAATCAGTTTGAATCCCTCGGGTTTTTTTTTTCTAAGAAAATAAACATTTTACTGTTTTTAGGTATTCTTGTCTTAAACCCATTCATACAGTCCAGTGTTTTAAGGATAACTGGGTAAAAAGGGGGGGGAAGGGGGAACCAAAGCACCCCTTTGGAATTATAATTGGGAGAGGATGTTATTTTAAAGCCCCTATGTGCCAATTTGGGGATGTCTGTAGAGTTTATTTTTCCATATTATAAAAAAAGATGATACTCTCTCTTCTCAAAGGCAGATGTAATATTTTTAACAGATATTGTCATGAGTAAAATAATCCTAAGGTTTAAAAAAAAAACACCTTTGCATTTATTTTTTTTGAAGAAGTCTGGTGACAGATTCCTTTGTGTCTTCATTGTTTTATGGGGGGAGTGTGCCCATCAAAGGGGAAAAAACACTTCCCTCCGGATTTTTTAAAAAATCCTCCTGTTGCCATTTAAAAAGCAAACACTCATTTTGATCACTGTAGAATTTATGCTGTAATTAAGACTAAGATTTTTCCAAGCTAACAACAGGAAATCCTTCTGTTTTCATGTGTTGAATTAAGAGATAACCGACTAGAATTAGATATACTCAGAGATATTCAACTATTGCCTGCTCAGTTCCAGAGGCTTACCTGAGGATACATATATTGACCCATCAGGACAAAGGGCTCCAAGTGTCATTGAGCCTCCCCTGTACTGATTCTCTCTGTTTCTCACTGGAGGAATTGGCCTCCTCTGATGTCCCTGTTTAGCCAGGTGTCCAGTCCCTCACTGGACCATGAACTTGGTGTTTCAGATCTCAGCCTCTGTTTGTGTCACAGTTCCACAGTCACTTAGGGGCAGTGGGAAAGCCTTTCAATTCTGAATTCTAGGGTACAGAAGCTGCTGTAAAGCACAAAAGAATTGCCTGCAAACCTTGGGCTTTCACAGGCCCACCTTTTGGGTGTTCATCTGATGAGTGGTTTGGGTGCCTTCTAAATGACAAGGTAACAACAATCCCTGCTTAAGAGAAGAGCTCCCCATAAGTCGTAAAGCACAAATGATATATCCAGGAATCTTACCATCCACACCCTCCCTTTTCGTCCTTCATCCTCACTGGATTCCCTTTCTTTAGATTCAACATCTGATTTTACCTTTTCAGTCTTTCTCTTATGTCTGTATATTCCTTCCTGCTCCCTTTATTTGGTTGGTTCTGTTATAGTATCCCAGCTTTCCCCTGGACATTTATTTATGATTAATGAGAGTGAGTGTGGACTCACCCTTGTATGAGTCCCTGGGGGCCTCTGGGGCAAGGCGAGGTCTGGGCAAGTGCTTGAGGCAATCGGTAGCCCCCTCTTTTCTCCTTTTGGAAGCCAAGACCACACAGGGAACTTGATCTCACAAATCCCCACATTAAGAGAGCCTTTGCATTAGCTTCACAACTAATCAGGGAACCTGGTAGGCACAGGAAGGAGTCTGGTTGGTTGGTTGGTTTTTCAGGTGTAGTTCCTTAACAGATTTTGAATATCAAGAATCTGACTCGGCTGTGAACACTCAAAAAGAATGGTTCCAAGATAGATAGTCCGCCCCAAAAGAAAGGTCGCTCCACTTCTTTTTTTTAATCTCCCCGGTGTTTCCAGTTCCCCCAGTCTGCCCATGGTATTCTGGAATCTGGAGCTCGGAATGGCCTCTAGCTGCTTATAGAATTAGGGACATGTCATATAGAAGATCTGAGATTGGGTCTCTGAACATACTTAACATGCAAGAACAGTTGTAGGATGAAATTCAGGTGGGAGCCATGGCAGTAGGGCAAGGAAGAGTTAACTGTTTCCTCAAAACAAGCCCCTCTGCTCTGCAGTTAGGCCCGGTAGTGAAGGAAGGTAGGTACAATAGCAGTCTTCTTTCTCTTCCAGGGCTGATTCCATTGTGGGATGCCAGGTTTCTGTGGGGAAAACGGCACCAGCCAGAGGATCACTCCCCCCATACACTTGCTTCTTAGGTCCAGAAAACCCATTGGGAGAGCCTGTAGCTGATCTCCAGCACAGCGTGTGGTTTGCGCTGTCGACAACTTGTGCTGTTTTACTTCCACCCCTTCCCCCAGTCAAGATGCTCTGTTCCTGGGAGAAGGAACGCCCTTCCAGAGCCCTTCCTCTTTGCTCAGTGCCCAGAGTCTGTGTTTGACTTAGAATCTTAGGATAGACTGCGGCTGTCGGGTGTGAGGAAAGGCAAAGAGACCATGTCTCCCATAGCAACTGTCTGCCTCCCCTTTCGAGAGTCATGGTACTGGTGTGTGGTCTGCCTTTGTAAGTAAGAGGAAAGAAAACACAGCTGTGCTGTGAGGAAGAAAGTGGTTACCTCCTTTTTTCCAATATGGCACTCCCGATTTAGCACACTGTCATGTTGAAACCCTGCTGCTGTGGTCACCTTTTTTCAAGTTGGGAAAGTGACTCCTTGACATTGAGCCCAGGGGAGGTGAGATAGGTGGTGGCGCCCCTGTCTTTCATCGCGTGCATAATTACCAAAAATGCTAAATTCTAGTTCGTAGGAGTAAGCCAGTGGGTGGGAAATTATTTCCCAACATACAAATGAGAATGAGCAAAATTCACATGTGAGAAATCATGAGTGATCTAAATGATACTGTCCCGGTTTTAACACTGCAGCCACAACAGCAAGTCCAAATTTATTGCATCTGTCTATTGTTCTTTAATGCCCTCTCTTAGTTTTGTGGGGGGAGAGATTGCCCTCTCTTAGTTTTGTGGGGGAGAGATTGCCCAAAAGTGTTAAGAAATTCCCTTAAGAATCACTCTATATGACATTTCCTGAATATTTTTATCTTATCATAGGAGTTTCTTTTAGCTTATTGGGTGCTACAGGGTTCCCTGTGTCTTCGGAATCCAATTTAGCATGTTCTTTCCTCTAGAATTAAACTGGAGGCTACCATTCCCCTATCTGGTGTTTGCTTTATTTCCTGCGGGTCACCATATCAAAACAAGGCAGCCACTTGGCAGAATATGATCATGTTTATCCTGCAAAAAAGAAAAATCTTGGACAAATTCTGCAACTCAAGGAGTTCTCAGTCAGGTGAGTTAGTCCCCTGGAACCCCAAAAGACTGTAGACTTTTCTCATATGAAAGACATATTTAGTTTTGTGATTTGACAAGTTGAGTAAGGCTTGAGATAACTCTCTCTCTTTTTTTAAGAGTGGAAAGTGTTTTGAGAAGAAAGTTTTCAGATTTTGTTTTCTCCCACAGTTGCCTCAGGTCAATCAGTTTTCTCAGACTTCTGGAACTGTACAAAGATACACAAAGCCAATGTACTAAAATGGGATAAGTGCTACAAATAGCGATTCCTCTTTCAAACTCTCTGGAACAAAACAGTCATCTGTTTCCAGCTGTGGTTTCTAGGCGGAGTTAGTCCAGTGGTCACAGATGTGAAGAGGTTTGGAATAATAAATTGCTTCTTGTTAGGTATATCACCACAGCAACCCCCAAATATTGCATTTCTCATTCTATTATAAAAACTCAAGTTTGTAACATTCTATTTACAGCTAAATGGAGAATTGTGGAGGGTGGAGGAAAGTGCATTGACACATTCAGTGCTAGAAAGGAAGGAAGTGTTGGGAGGAGACCTTGGGAGGAATTAATGGTAATCAGAGGTAGAAAACATGGCTACCATTCAAGATGGGATCAGTTCACCAAAAAGCTTAATGCAATTTGTCCACACAATTTTGTAAGATGGATAACTTATCATTATAAATAGCAAGTTCCAATAATGGCACTTTCCTTGGGTACTCACTGAGGACATAGTTGAAGTCCCATTATGAATAAACCTGTCATGGAACCAAAATATTACCACTAAGTAGGATTAATTAAATATAATAAGGTATCTATAGTGTATAACATTAAATGAAAATGGGAATTGTTTATCACCAAAATATCAGCTCTTTTTGCAGCATTTATCTGGGATAAGCCAAACTGGGGAAGTATAAACAAATTATTTGTTTCTGCAACTTTTATTTTTTGTTGTCACGTTTAATTTTATAGTAATACTTCAAGGTTAAAATCTAAAAATCATACTGAATCTTAAGATTCCTCATCCACAGTGTTCCCCATTCCTGTCTCCTTAGAGTACCTCTATCAGCATCATCATCATCATCATCACCACCACCACCACCACCATCATCATCATCATCATCATCATCATCATCATCATCATCAAAGCATCCTTTTTATGACGGAGAATGTAAAGAATATGTTTAGTTAATGCCATCAATAGTTGATGTTGTTGCTGTAGAATAAGGAAACAAATGAATACATAATGCATGGTGGGGATTACAGTGCCAAGATAAAACCTGAAAAAAGAGAGGGTGTCCTTCCTGATCCTTGCGGAATCATATTGTAGGTGGGCGTGACACCCTTGTCCACCCACACAGAGCACTTACCACCCCCTGCAGCCTCCCTTATTCAAGTTATGGGTTATGAGGACATCGCACCACCCTTCTTGTCTCTTTTAAAATCTACAGAGACCTGACCATCTCACACCTCAGATCTTCTCTCTCACTCCCAGAGACATCCACAGACAGGAGCCCAGCCCCCTTTAATAATCCGCCATCACTCACACACAACTATTGGGGTTCCAAGCAGCTCGTCTATACTGTTCCCCTGTATAGCTGACAGGTTAAGGGCTGAGGTGAAAAGGGTGTGTGTTTTTCTTCTTCAGCCCTTAAGCTGTTAGCTTTTTCTCTTCTACACCCCCACCCCACCCCGGTTGTTTCTCAACTGCTTTTTTCAAGTCTCCTGCTCTCAGCATTCTGTCAGCTCTCATTGGCTGCTCTTAGGGAGGGGTTGAACCTAGTCTGTCCATCACAGTGGGTAAGGTGACAGATTCAAGAACAAAGGAACTGAAGAGAACTCACTGCTGACTGCTTTATACCAAAGAAGCCCATTGGTCCTTCCAACCAGAAGAATCTGGGACCTTACACAAAGCGTGTGTTTGATTATTGAGTTCTGTCCCCTTCTTCACTGTTTTACTTTTAACAGATATTTATTTACATAGTTTTTCTGCTGTTGCTGTTTCATGTCCCTCTTAGCTCACCTCACCAATTATCTTCCTCAGTGAACTGCTGCTGGGCTTTGAGACTGGGAAGGATTTTGTAAGCCTTGGGAGCCAGCCTCAGTCGTATTCACAGGCCACCTACATTACATGGTACACAGGTTGGGTTGGGAATGTCTACTCTGTGTAACAGATGTGAATTGTTTTCAGTTCCGATGTGTGTATGTAGTGTCTGGTTCAAATCGAGACCCTAGGCTAAACATGGGTTTCCCCAATGAGCCAAAGAGCTCCCCCCGCCCGGTCCAACTGTTTCACATCAGGAACAAGGCACAAGCAAAAAGGTTGAAAACCTTTCTCCATACATTCCATAGTCCTGATTGGATTCCAGCAGTTCAATTTCTCAGGGTCTTCCCAGACAATCATTTTTCATAGAAACTGTGCAATAACTAGATTCAGTTGTATCTGAAGAAGTGTGCACGCACACAAAAACTTGTACTTTGGATAAACCTTTGTTGGTCTTAAAGGTGCCACTGGACTCAAAATTTGTTCTAGATGCAATAAGAAACCCAGAAGTCTTTCTGGACTAGATTATCTATTTGGTTAGATGTCTTTTCACAAGATACACTTCTTTTGCTGGGAAATCTCATTTTGCCTGCCCTTCAAGCCACGTTTCCTAATTGTTGTGAAACTGCTATTCTCAAATCTCAAAGTGGGTTATAAGCGTCTTTTCCTTCATGTGTGATGGGGGGCAGTTGTAGTACCCCCGTATCTTGATGCCTGAGGGGGGGCTGCTGCTTCACCCTGTCCAGTGGTATGACCAGCCTTGTCAGGGTAGAAGGGACAGGAGGAATGCAGCCAACTGGAAAAGAGCCCTATGATGTGCGATCGTCCTTTGCCAGCTTTGTGAGTTGTTACACCTTGGAAGATGGAACAGGAAAGGGGGAAGCCATGGGACAAGCTGTACTTTCCAGATCCAGATTACGTGTTCCAGGTAAAATAATAGGTCCTTGTGTCTCTTGCAGGATTTTGCCAAAGCCTGAAAGTTACGTGCAATACATTTTTTAAAATTCTTTAAGGTACTCTCCAGGCATTCTTGCATTTTTTCCATCTGTCCTGTAATGTGTGTGTGTCTGTGGGTAGGGGCATCGAGTCAGATTGGGGAGGGTCTTCTCTGGAGTATATGCATATTAATTGTCCTATGCTGAGTTACTTCTGTCTAATCCCACTGAAAATCAGTGAACTAAGGCTGGAGTAACTTCACATAGGATTGCACTGTAAATTGAACAAAAGGCTGTATATATTGAGAACATTGTCATTGCTTTTTTTAAAAACGCCCCATGACGTCACCAAAATTATCAACACATGCTATGAAACAACTCCCCACCGCCACACACCTCTTAAAGTAGAAGAATTATTGCTTTCAGATGACACAGCTGGTACAAATACACACAAAAATAGTTAGGATGAGTTAACCATGTATAAAAGTTATCTTGAGAAACTGTTACATGTAGCCAAACTGAAGCATGGTGCTTTCCTGTCACGTGTGGTGAGAGAATTATGATTAAGCAAAGGAAGAGGGGAAAAGATCCCTGTCAGACTTCTGGAAAGTTCCGAGCTGCAGCTCAACAAAGCAGAATTATTCTCTCTGTGTAGACTTTGGATTGATACAGACTTTGAGGCAAATGTCCCTGCCCAGAGTGTGTGGATCGGTGGGTGGGTGAGGATTAGTGGACCAACAAATTGAGGGCCCACAGAAGGGGATAATCCATTATGTCCCGTCCGTCCCCCTGTAGTGTACTGGATAGAGACAGCTGAGTTTTGAGGGCAGCAGATGAGTTTCCTGCTCACCTGGTCAGCAGCAATCTAGCCCCACAGCAGAATTTACCCCTTTTTGGCTGCCCTCCGCCAAGGTTCAGGACACACACAGACCTTTTTGTTACTGTTCCTCAATGAATGGGAGACGCATGCTTTGGTTTTACAAGAGGGACTGAATCAGAAATTGCTGTGATTATTTTACTTGTATTTGAGAACAGGGCAGAGATTGAAAAGGTTGAGAACTGCCAGGCCACGATCTATTCTGTTTCAAGGGACTGTGAATAATTGATTCCCTTCTTTCTCTCTCCCTCTCCCTGATGAAAACAGTACACAGGCCTCAGAATCTCGCCTCCATTTTGCCGCTGATGGCTTATTTACTGACATCTTCCTGTGAAAGAGAGCGAGAGACAATTTAACTCTTCTGAAAGTTCCACACTTTTAAAATCAATGTGGGTCTCAAAATTAATTGCTTTGTTTCATATTGAGAAAGGTCTAATTATGTTGAAAAGACTGCAGACTTGATGCCATATTTCTTCTCTGCTTGAGGCATTCTGTATGCTTGAAAACTGGAAGGCATGTACCCTCACTAGTACAGGGGTCTTCAATCAAATGGCAAATGCCGTAGTGTTTTGGAACCTTTGATATGAGTATACCTGACAGAATTAGACATACACTTAAATCTTTCCTGATGAAGTCCATTAAGCCTAAAGCCACTTAACTTTAGCTGCCCGTAGTGTGCAGTGCTTCCCCAGTAAGATGGAGAGATTCCAGCCCAGATACTTAATCTTTTCCAATCATTGCAACTTTGGTCCTTCTGCTCCCTGTACCAGGAAAGCACAGTATGGGCAATCCTCCTAATAATACCCGTATTTACCATGTTGTGTGAACTGAGCAATGTGTGGACTTTGCAAGCTTTGGTACATGTATTTGGAAACCTAGGTTTTTTAAATACACATTTGTATGTACTGAAGCTATGAAGTAATGCACCTTGCCCTATTCCCACAAAACGGTAAACACATATATCGGGAGGAGTCTGTATAGAATGCCATTACGGCACATGAGATAGCACCAAAATCGTGACAATTGGCAAGAACCACAAGCCCTTTGCTACCTCAGAGACCACACCACTCCCACCTGCTGTAGAGTTCAATTATGGCAAGAAATGCAGGTCTCTTCAGTTGTCCTGGTTGGAAAGACCTCCGGCAAGGACTCTGCAAGAAGTGTTCCCTCTAAGCTGAGTTCATGTGAGCTGGCTCACAGTTTTGTAGCCTCCGGCTCACACATTTTTGTCTTAGCTCAGGAAGGGATGGCTCCAGAGCAAACTAATTTATGCAGCAGCCAAATTGCTCGCTCACAAAGTAGAATTTTTTTGCTCACAAGACCCCACAGCCTAGAGGGAGCATTGCCTGCAAGCTGTGCAGCCTGGCTCTGTGCAATCTAAGCACGGCTGAGCTCAAGCCAATCATCCAGGCAGTCAGGGGAACAAAAACAAAAGGCAGCCGGGGGGAACAAAAATCCACACACAAACCCAACTTGCGGCAAATCTAGATGCTGAAGAAGATTTCCACAGCCCCTCAATTCGGCCCCAGAAAAGCCATGCACCAAATAGGAATGGCAGCTTGTGAGGTTTCTTTTGACAAATGCGATGCGACAAGTAGGTTCTCTAGCAATCCTCCTATTTTTAGCTGCACGGAACCTTTTGAAGAAAACCTTGGATTTCATTTCAGTTTCCTGGTGCGAAAGGCTTCTCTGGGCAAAGGACCCCACCCTTCCAGGTGCCTGATGGCATCTTTGGAGCCTTGGCCAGATGCTGGGATCACACAGCCAGTCTTTGCCCAAAGGAGGTGCTTGCCTCTCTGCCACCACTTTCTCTGCTGTGTTTATGCTGTAGGTGTAGCATTATAGCCATTCGGTGTCTTCCTGCTCTGTTGTCCATTGCTCTCTTCCATTCTTCCAGCACCAGCAGCCACCATTCATTGCATGTCTTCCCTTTTCCTCAGGGCCTAGGCTCCCACCCCTCTTTCCAGGGCTAGGCCAGTAACACCAACAGCCTTGGCGCGTGTAGCTATTATACCAGCCATGTCTGCCTTTCTCCGCCAGACTGGGACATTGCAACAGTCCTGGAACAGCTTGAATCCAGTGCCCATCCCCATCTCCTGTGGTGCTGGCAACTTGGACTGAAGCTACAGCAATGGTAAGGATGGGCATAGGCTCACTGGCTGGCTGCACCAGCATCCGTTGCCATCACTGCCATGGCCTGGGAGTAAGAGCCATGCCTTCTGGGCTCAGCCTGCTCATGACCGTCAGTGGCCAATCAGGAAGTGGCCCCCTGGCCAGAAGGGTAGGTGCCGGAGCCACTGAAGGAGGAGGTCCTCCTACTCTATGGCTGCTTGTTCTCACTGAGCTTGTGATGTGACAGGCATTAGAACTGGGGCCCAGGCAGCCCAGTGAGGAGGGGGTTTTCAGCTTTTTCATAGCTCCACAGTTTGTTTGTTTGTTTAAAAAAAATGGGTGTGTTAAATGAAGAACTCTGTAATACCATATAACCGATTATCATAACGTGTTTTAAAGAGTTCTTACACAAGCAGTGATGGTACGAGAATAATTCAATCGCTATGTTTTGATAATGGGATTTTTTTTAACCTGGAGCACAACAAACCTGATGCATTGTTTTTGGGAGGTGGCATCCCCTTCTGGAACTCTTCCAGGATGGCACACAGTTTCATGACAGCTGCCAGGATTCTCTTGGTCCATTGGGCTATGAAGCACAGAAACAGCTGGAAGTGGCAGAGGCCTGGAGCTGCCAACTTCTCCCATTGGGACTTTTCATGGGATTCACTGCAACATAGAGGTGAGTTGCCTTGATCGGGAAAGGCCAGGCTAGCCTGATTTTGTCAGATCTTGGAAGCTAAGCAGGGTCAGCCCTGAGGAGTAACTGGATGGGTGGCCACCAAGGAAGCCCAGGGCTGCTACACACAGGCAGGCAATAGCAAACCACCTCTGAACATCTCCTGCCTTGAAAACCCGATAGGGTTCCCATGAGTCGGCTGCAACTTGACACCACTTTCCACCACCAGAGGTCAGTAACGAGCAATAGCTTAAATGGATTTATTTCTTTAAAAAAAGGCTTGGGCCTGTTGGTTAGAAAGGCCATCAACCATCATTAACCGTCATGTTGAAATAAAACCTCAGTCTATAGAGGGAAGATAGCAGTGTCAGGACAAGATGCTGAGGACAAATTGGAGATGGCCATCAGTGTAACCTTGTCTGTGAGGTTCCTGAAGCACCCGGATGGCTGCTCTTAGAAACAAAATTCTGGCTTAGCTGGACTTGGGCTTTTAAGAGCCAGAATGAGTTCTTAGTCTTTAGTGCCACCTACTGACAGTTTTCTGTAATTGTTCACCCCAGAGTGTCACAAGTAAAAATGCAGAGCTGAAGCCCAGTGGCTTGTGTAAGAGCAAACTGTTGGCTTCTTTAAATAACTAGACTCCAGAGGGATTTTTGCCTTTAAGCCATTCGCTGTGCGGGACCAGAAAAAAGCCACCGTCTGTTTTGTCAGCAGCTGCTAAACAGCTAATGCCAGACCACATTTGTTTAGCCTCCTGTGATCTTCGTTTTTCAAATGCTAGTTAAAGTAATTGACTGTGAAAAAGTGTGTGTGTGTGTAAGTGTCATCATCACATTATGGTGACCCTGGTGGGTTTACAAGGCAAGAGACTTAACAGGTGGTTTGCCATTGCCTGTCTCTGCATAGAGACCTTGGTATTCCTTGGTGGTCTCCTATCCCAGTACTAACCTGAGCTGAGCCCACTTAGCTTCTAAAATCTGATGCAAATGGGCTCGCCTGAGCCATTCAGGTCAGGGCATGGTATGTACTACAAATTGGGTTAACATAAGAACATAAGAGAAGCCAATGTTGACCCACCCACCCAGAACCAAGAATACAGGGCATCCCTTGCCCCAGAGTCCCTATCTATACCTTGTGGCTAATAACCACCAATGGACCTCTGCTCCATACGCTTATCTAATTCCCTCTTGAGGCCATCCATGCTTGTAGCATGGTTGCCAGCCTCCAGGTTATACCTGGATATCTGCTAGTTCTATTGATCTCCAGACAACCACGATCAATGTCCCTGGAGAAAATGGCTGCTCAGGAGGGTGGAATCTAAGGCATTATACCCTGCTGAGGTCCCTCCCCTCCCCAAACCGTCCCTCCCCAGGCTCCACCCCCAAAATCTCCAGGTATTTCCCAACCCAGAGCTGGCAACCCGAGCTACAAAGCTAGAGATGAATGAGTCGCTCTGTTGTGTTGGTGTTTTTTGTTTGCAATTATGGTTCCCAACTTCTAGGTGGGACCTGGCAATCCCCCCACAATTACAACTGATCTCCAGACTACAGAGATCAGTTCCCCTGGAGAAAATGGCTGCTTTGGAAGGTGGATTCTATGGCATTGCGCCCCATGGAGGTCCCCCCCCAAACAATGCTGCCCTCCTGAGCAATGCTCCCTCTAAGCTGTGGAGTCTTGTGAGCAAAATTCTACTGTGTGAGCTACTGGCATTAAAGTTGTGAGTGAGTGATTTGGCTACTGCATAAATTAGTTTGCTTTGGAGCCATCCTTCCTGAGCTAAGACAGAAATCTGAGAGCTGGAGGCTAAAAAACTGTGAGCCAGCTCACACTAACTCAGCTTAGAGGGAACACTGCTCCTGAGGCTCCACTCCCCAATTGTCTAGGAATTTCACAACCCAGAGCGATCCGCCCTAGTGGAAAGTGTGTTTTTGTTATGACAGATCATCTTTTGGAAACATTTGCAACCTTTCCCATCAAAGCATGCATTTCTCATGGATTTGGTAGTCAGTTCAGCCAGCAATAGAGTAGAGGCAATCACTCCCCTATGAACTAAGTGTGGTTGCGGATAGAGAGGCAGTGTCCTTGGGGAAATAGTCTTCAAACTTTTCACTCCTAGTGCTCACCTTTGACTCTCAGATGGCAGCATGGGGTTGGCAGAGCTTTAAGCATGTGACCGGAAGTCACACAGCAGGAAAAGGAGCCAGCGTTACAACCTTACCGATGTCAAGGCCAGGAAGGTTGGCAAAGCGAAAGAGATGAGGGAAGAAAATACAGCACCGGAGTGGAGGCTGCGTTCGTCTATTGTAGCAAAATCAAACAGGAGTCCACTGGAACATCTCGCCCCTGGAGGAGAACTTTGCAGAGTCCCTCAACTCCCTCCGTTTTGCCAGAAAAGTGAATGAGTGTTTGATTGGCACCGCACAAACCCACCGGAAGTGAGGGCAGCCGGATGGTCACGTCGAGGGGTTGGCTTTCCCCCCATCTCCTTTTTAAAGTCTGATTCCTTTTTTTTGTAATTTTCTAATATGTACATTGATCATTAAACTTTCTAAATAAATTTAAAAAACCCAGGAGTCCACTGCCACCTTAAAGACTAATGCCATTTATTCCAGTATGAGCTTTTGTGAGTCAGAGCTCTCTTCTTCAGATGCTGGGAAGCTCTTTAAGGTGCCGCTGGAATTCTGTTTGGTTCCGGAAGCTCATGTCAAGAACCAGGCAGTGTTCCAGACCCAGGACCCTATTCTCCCCATAGCAGAATGACATCAACTGACTACGCAAGTAAAGGGTGGTGGAATCCACAGTGGTCTGCATGCCAGCACACGGTCTTTCCCAAAAGCCGGAAATGAATTCTTGGCTCATCAAACGGGTTTGTGACCCACCAAAGGTGTCTGACCAATGGGCTGTTAGAGAAAGCTTGTCCCATCAGGCAATGGGGGTAAAGTTGAGTGTGGCAGGAAAGAACTAGATGCCCGTTGCTGTTTTCTCTTATGGTGGCCAATTGGACAGCTTTGCCATCTTATGTGTGTTGTATTTTAAAAGATTTGAATTGGTATTTTTTTAATATGTTTAAATTGTGTTATTGTTTTATTATTTATGAAGCCAATATGGCCTTGTTAGCCACTCTGAGCCTGCCCTGGCAGGGAGGGTGGGGTATAAATCAAATAAATAAATAAACTTCTGCACTGCATGTAGATGGTCCCAAGTTCAGTCCCTGACATCTCCAGTTGAAAGGACTGGGTGAGTAGTTGACGTGAAAGACTCTACAGAGCTGTTGCCAGTCAGAGTTGACACTACTGATCTTGATAAACCAGCGAACTGCCTTAGTATAAGGTGGCTTCACAGGATTCTGACTTTCCCCTTGCCCCGCCGGAGGCTGCTTCTGGCTTAACAGGGCTCTTTTTGTAGCAGGAACTCCTTTGCATATTAGGCCACACACCCCTAATGTAGCCAATCCTCCAAGAGCTTGCAGAGCTCTTCTAAGCTCTTGGGGGATTGGCTACATCACGGGGGTGTGGCCTAATATGCAAAGGAGGTCCTGCTACGAAAACAGCCCTAAACTCCTGCAGCTTAGCCATCCATACCATTTACTACTTGACTGGTTTTGAGATGAAGTGTTGACACCTGTTGAGAGGCAGATTGTGAGGGAGAGGTTTAAAGATCCCATTTTCAAATAATATGGCCTCTTGAATTTCATATGTGCCACATTTCAGCTTTTGAGGCACCGCACAAATAGCCCAAGAACATTTTTAGTCTTGTGCAGGCATACAAGTGAACGTTCAGTCTGTATGAGCTGTGTGTATTGTTCCTCAATACAAGCATATCATTTATTTAAAACATTTCTATCTCACTTTAATACCTCCCACTTCGATGCCCTCCTGTTCTACAAGTGAAAGGGGTCTATGATTTGTATCACCAATGAGGTAGGGCCTAAGTGTGGTCTGTGCCCTCAGACACTGGAAATTAGCGTGGGGTAAATTTTGACTTTTTTTCAATAGTTTTAAAACTCTGAATTTTCAGCTAAGAAGTCTGAGACTCACACCAACTTTCATGGGAACCGTTTGATGTTTCTAGATCTTACCACCTTATGGAAGCATCTGAATATTCCTGATGTGAAAGTGGATTACAAGATTATTATAGCAGTAGCCTTCTCTCCCAAGAAAGTGAAGTGGGGAAGAGACAAGAGACACTACAGGTTAGAAGGAAGGAGAGAGGAATGGACCACCTTGGACTCTGGAGAACAGCTCACATTCGGGCTTAAAACCCTTCTTTAAGGAAACCTCAATTTATTCATTTGGCAGCAGATAATGTTACCATATGTTGTCGAAGGCTTTCATGGCTGGAGTTCATTAGCTGCTGTAGATTTCCCAGGTTGTCTGGCCGTGGTCTTGGCACTGTAGGACCTGACGTTTCACCAGCAGCTGTGACTGGCATCCTCAGAGGTATAACACAGAAAGATGGAGTACCTTGACACAGATAGTACTCCATCTTTCTGTGTTATACCTCTGAGGATGCCAGTCACAGCTACTGATGAAACGTCAGGTCCTACAATGCCACGACCATGGCCAGACAACCCGGGAAATCTACAGCAGCTAAAGATAATGTTACTATTTGCTATCACCTAAATGTTCTGACTGGAAATGGATGATAGAAAAATGACCACAGAACATATACGCAATATAACTTTTTGATGTGTATAAATTCTAGGGTTGCCCGCTCTCCCCTGAGGGGGATAGGGTTGCCAGATCCAAGCTGGGAAAGTCCTGGGGATTCGGGGATAGAGTCCGGGGAGGACGGGGACCTCAGTGGGCTACAATGCCAGAGAGTCCGCCTTCCAAACCATCCATTTTCTCCAGGGGAAGCAATCTCTGTAGTCTGGAAATGAGATGTAATTCCGGGGAACTCCCCAAGTCCAACTGGATGCTGGCATCTCTTGTAAATCCTGTAAGCACGAAGTAGAAAGCTAGAAATATGGAGGCTGGAGCCAACAGAAAATCTCTACTGGCAGAAGTGAGGGATGATCTCATTTGATTCCTCACCCCTCATGCTCTTTCTGGGTGACCCAGGAGAGAAGCACCGGGGGGGGGGGGCACCGAGGGCTGTAGTTGGAGCAGCAGGAGGAGGCATTTTGCTCAGCCAATGGAAATCCCCGCAGTCAGTGGAGATTTTGTGCAGTTTGAGTGTGTAGGGAGAAAGGGAGTCTCCTTTTCCCCCAAATCTGAGAAATGTCATTTATCTTTTTTTTTTAGCCCCTCAGCTTTTGATTTCAGTACTAAAGGCCACCTCTGTGGTTTCTGCATCTTCTTCAAAGCTCTCTCCTTTGAATCCTGAAATGCAAATTCGAACGTGCTTGTTTCTGAGTTGAATTCTATGGCTCTGTTAACTTCCTTATCATAAGCAGCAGTTTCTTGTCTCTGATTTCCTTTTTATCTGCTGTACTAGGCACTGAACACCACTTAATGAACAGATACAAAGCTCGAATTAGCATAATGCCTAAATATAATGGATTTCTCCTGCGGGTGTTCTGAAAGGTGTAGGAGTAAAAATGTATCACACCCTTTCCTTATGACACGCTGCTCAAAGCCTTTGAAGACCAGGAGGCTGCTGAGCGGATAAATTGCAAAGATAAGCCAGATCTGCACGCACACAATAAGATGGTCTCTTTCCACGCCATCACGGTAGTCCATCTATTAATAGCTCCTTTGAATGAGTCATATGGAAATGCAGCTATTCAGTATGTCACAGAGACCTGCTGCCCAAAATGTCAACTAAGCAGATCTGTATGCTACTCTAGCGTCAGGGTGGCTCACGCCTGGCTCTGCAGTCAGGCAGCCCTGGCTGAACCAGCTCCAAGACTTTCAAATAAAAAAAAATGAGTTAGGGCCATGCTGGGAACACTCTTGATCTCATTCAGATAGTTGATGGGCTGGTTACATTTACATGTGCTTTCAAGGCATTTTTAAAAAAATCCTATAGGGCAGGGTTCTTAACCTGTGGTCCATGGAACCCTAGAGGGTCCACAGGTGGGATTCGGGAGGGAGTCCGCGGACACAAAAATTACCCCCCACACACATTTGATTTCCTTCTTGCTGCTTTGAAAATAGTCTTCGTGGGGAGGGGGGGATCCTTTTTTCATGTCAGATTATCAAACCAAGCCTGAACTCTCACTAGAAGTTAAAATGACTAAACTTGAGGCTATTGTACTTTGGTCACATTATGGGTTCCAGTGACAACGGTCACTTGAAAAGACAGTAATGCTAGGCAGGGGTCATTACGTAGAAAAAGAGGTGCGGGAGCTCATTAGCATAACTTATTTGCATGGGCCACACCCCCTGACATCAGTGGAAGTGTGTCAGAAGGCAACACCCACCGCTCAGGCGCCACTGGACTCTTTTGGATTGCTGGCTATAGGGGGGGGAAGCGCACAGATCTGCCCTCAGAGAGGAGGGAGACCTTGTACCTGAATAAACCCTGGTCTTAAAGGTGCCACTGGACTGTTTTGGATTGCTAGCTATGGGGGGGAACGTGCAGATCTGCCCTCACAGAGCCTCCCGAGTTGGTTGCGGGAAGCAGTGGTGGTGGGCTTGGAGGAGCAAGCAGTGTAACAGGGATGGACAAACAAAATAAAGGGGGATCCTCAGCATGGAAACTGACATAAAGACAGAGAGACACTGGGATGGTAAAACATTTGGAAACATTTTTTTTCTGTGTAACAATTTAGTGGATAATTTGGGGGGAACGGGACCATTTTTGCAGTCTGCAGAAGTCTAGCAGTACAATGGTGCCTCCTTGTTTTAAATTTTTTTTAAAAACCCAATTAAGAAAAACTGCATTTTTTGGTTGTAGGTGCAGAATAAATGCACAGAATACACTGGAGAAAAAAAGAATGGTGCAGAGGGCAGGCACACAAATCCAAACTCAAGCTTAAAGGCTTGACTTGCTTGGGTTCTCTGCTGTAAGCCGTGTGGGCAGAAAGGGCCTTACTTATACTTAAATGATATCTCTTTAACGGCCAACTGGCCACAAGCAGTTTCACAACCCTATATTATTCCCTCTTTGCACTTAATTACTGCTGACAAAAATTTTGCTACTGATAACGTGATTTTGTTATCTGTATCTCATAGTAACATTTGAATTACACTGTGAAAGATAAAATTTATAAAATAAAAACTGCCCTAAATATTTCTTCCTCAAATCCTTTCAAAAACAACAGGGCTGGTTCTCTGGCCAAGCCAACCAAGTGGCGCCTTGGGACAATGTGATAAGAAGGGTGCCAAAGCAACCAAATCCAAGCGAAGCAGGCTTCCCAAGTACTTACCGTAATCCGGCAGGGGACGGTTGTGTCCTGGCAGGACCATCCCCGAGGGAAGGAAAGTTATGTCACACGATGCCGTTGCCAGGAAGTGACACTGGGCAACGCTCTGGCAATGCAGCTGGAAACTCAATGGTACCATTGAGTTTTCAGCCCCATTGCCAGAGCATCGCCCAGGGTCACTTCCTAGCGACGGCATGGTGCGTTACAGGGAAGAATGGTCCGGCCGGGGAGCATGTTTCCCCTGCCGGATCGTGGTAAGTACTTGGTAGCCCTAAGGCGAAGGCTTGACCCTATCCAAAGGCAGAACAGGCCTAGCAGGGAACAAGTGTGCTTTGCTTGGGGGCAGTAAAAAACTTTGAAGCAGCCCTGACTCAAGTGTTTTTATTGCCTAAACCCCAATCAAAACCTGTTGGGCCTGTGCATCAGGATTTGGGTATCCTTAACTGAATATAATTTTCAGAAATTATAAGCATCTATCCAACACAATTATCATGTTTTGTACATTTCCACTCTGTAGCCTTCAAGCTTTAAAATCAGTGGCAGATTAACCATTAAGCAGACTAAACACGTGCTTAGGGCACCAGGGCCAAAGGGGGCACCACAAAGTTGGGAAAAGGGTGAAAAGAAAAAAAAAAGAATGAAAATTTGTTAAAAAAAAAAAATTGATAAAACTAGTGCAAATTGATCATGGTGAGCCCTAGGGTCATCTTCTATTTTTTTGTTGGCGAGGTGCAGTGTCATAGGCTATGTTTAAAAGTAAAATGCATGTGTTTAAAAGTAAAATGATGGAGCCAGATTCAGTTGTCATGACAGTCATTTCAATAACCCTCTCTGCCCTTTTTTAATTTCAGCCCCATGTAAACATCAAAAATGAAGCGTGTTCAGTGAGGCACCAGTGAACCTTAATCCACCCATTTAAAATGAACATACACCCCAGTGTTTGTCACATTCCATCACCCATTCTGTGCTGAAATCCTGGAGCCTAGTTTTAGATTGTTACTTAAAACTGAACTTCCCACTAGCCTTCTGCCATTTCTGTATTTCTTTCACTGGGTAATCTATGGGAGAATATACATGCACCCTGCCAGCAGCTAGGGTATTCAGGTCTACCTTTACTTCTGGCTGCCTGGAAATAATAAAACGGAATAAAGCTTAGACCCTCTTGTTATATTTCTGTGTCCACAGGTGAAGCCCACCAGAATGAAGCATGGCTTAAAACAACTGTGATATCAACCAAACATCTGTCTCTCAGACTTGTTCTAGAACAAATGACGGTCATAGGATCCTAGGACAAGAGAGCTTTCTGCCCCATATACACCTCTGTCTTTTGCTGGCTCACTCCTGACTAGAGTACATCCTGCGGCACTCATTCCGGTTGTACCTCCTCTTCCTGTCATGAGGATCTGTCACCATGAGACTGAAGCAGAGAATTTCATTGTGCCAATAGTGAGTAAAAATAAAGGAGAATGGCTCTGAAGGGAAGCTGTATCCATCAACAAGCAAGTGTTCTTACAGGAAATTAAGTGTTAACAACTCTACACTTGTTTTCAGTGTAGGTCAGGCTCTGGGATGAATTGTAACCTCATTCATAAGCCATTCATGGCTACAATAATGACAAACAAACCCAACTAGTTTGGGCATACCCAAGGAGGCCTTTTACATCCCAGTTAAAATCTAGACAAGTTAGGAACTTCTTAAAAGCCATAGAGCACTCCCCCCCTTTTTTTAAACTGCAGTTTCAATTTAAATATGTATAGATCCAAGAGATTTTTGTTTTGGGAGCCAGATGAACTACTCAAGAATGGACACGAGGTAGGAAATAAATCAATTAGGATGTCTTGAGCAGAAACTTCATTCTTCCTCTAGCGCCCCAAAGAGAAATCAGTGCTCCTTTCTACCTTTCCTTGCCACTTGCTTACCAGAGTCTAGAGGAGGCTGTTCCTTTAGTACTTAATTTGGATGTTCTGCACACACACTCAAACCGGTGGCGATGGAGATGAGATGGACAGGTCAGGGAAGGAGGAGGATGCCTTCTCTCATTGTTGGAAAATGGAGAAAAAAGCTCTTGATGGGAAAGCAAGTGTGAACGCTCAGAGAGTAATGATTTTTATCTCAATCCAGATGCCTTTTTAAAAAAAAAGATGAATTTTGAACACTGGCTCTGCTACGGATACATATAGGTGGAAACACTTCAGGTAACTGAGCACCCAGGGAACTTTCCTGGGGTTCACACACAACAGACAAATCAAGTCAGCATTCTGACCAGAATATTTACACATTTTATTAAATCTTTACAATCAGCAATTATAATCAAGTACACAATTTTATATACAAAGGACTATGTACACTTTTAGCCCACACTTTTACATCACAGTACACAGTTGCCCTTAGAAGTATTGTACACACTTAAAATCAACAGACGCTAAAACCCAACAGTAGTGTTACAGCACCCCTTATTACATTTTTCATAAATTACATCATAAGAAAATAGACAGCTGTAAGTTGAGCTGGTAAAAAGTCTTATAAAATCTGGATGTGTGGTATATGCATTCACAGAATGTTTCCTCCATTGTCCTGATGGAAAGGGTAACCTCTACCCAGCTCTCCTTCCAAGCCTGCTATTTGTCTCCAAATTATAGGAGGAATTCAGATAGAACAACAGAGAAATCCTGGCCAGAGATCAACCTGTTATTGTGCCAGCTCCTACTGTTCTTTCCGCATGAGGCTGAGGTCATGTACGGGCCCTCTCCTGCCAGGTACAGGAATGCTTCTCCGGAGGAGGGCTTCCATTGCGATATGAAACGATTAACTCATAAGTAGGTAACCTGTCTCCAAAAAACCAGTTTCTAAATCCAGTTGATACAATGTAAACCTCTTGTCGTCATCAAAACGTGCTTATGGCTGTGATGAAGAACTTTAACTAAGATATAAAAAGGGCAACCGATATCTGAGGTAGACAACCACCTTTCAGATACTCCTCCTCAAAGCATCCCTGGATCCACGAGGAAAATACAAACCATTCCGCAAATATGTAAAGTCAAATGTATAGTATGGATTTTTATGTTATGGACTATGACCGGGTAGTAGCGGGTAGTGCAAAACTATTAATTTGTCTGTAGGAAGAACAAAATCTTCAGCAGTTGCTCTGTGAAGAAGATTTAATTCTGTCCGAAATGCTTTGTGAAGATGTAATGACCAGAGAATCACTTTAACCAGATACACCAATGAAGCAATTTTTTAACTGAAGGACAAGAAAAATAAAAATAGTGCCTTGATGGAGTGAAATGGCTTAGATTACCATTAAATATTACTACTTTCACTAGTGGCCCTAGCCCTTTGACACGAAGGAACCCCGTTTGCTTTTTACAACTCTTTTTACAATATGCTGTATTTTATAGGCTCAATCTCATTGCAGACACATGGCCAAAACACACACACACATACACACCCCTACCCCTCAAGATCTGGGTCCAAATTAATAAAGGACACTTTAGAGAGAGGCCTCTACCCAAATTCCCTGAAGGAATCTCTCTCACCCTATAAAAATCAAGCATGAACATAATTAAGTGCTGGATAATTCACCAACAACGAATCTCCCAGCTCTAACTTGTGTGCAAAAAAAATATATGAAAATACTTGGTGGGGGGGAATTAGGACACTTATTCACTAGTCCTCCAAGATTCACCAACATCTGTAAAAGAGCCTCTTCAGCCACCTAGTATGCTCTCAGAGAAGTGCCTGTACATTTGAAAGTATGCTTTGCACACCTATTCCTTTCTATGTTAGAACCCGTCTTAGATTACAGGTATGTGAAACTGATAAGTGTTTGCCAGCAAAACATCAGGATGTCCTTCAGTCTGCAAACCTAAAGGGGAAAAAAATTCTCAAACATAAAAGCCTAACACATACTAGTGTGACCAAACATACACAACCTAGGACACAGACAAGGAGGACGTAAAAGTCATCCCGTACCCCCAGCCCATGGGTCCACTCCGGGGTGGACAGCAAAGCGCGGATTCGGCCCCCTTCTCCCGGGCTGCCCAGCTTGCTTCCTCCCATACCAGTCCATGGTTGCCATCCACTTTTCAGGGAAAGTAAACCACTACATTGGAAGATGCCATTATTGCCCTCTCAAGCTGGTCCTCTTCTAACAAGGATCGTGTGAAATTGCCCCAATAGGTCCGTGCAATGATAGAGGCCTTCCCTCTGCTTATACACCACCTCTCGAAAGGCTAACTTTCCACTAAAAGCCAGGTATACATAAAGTGGTGGAGTCTGGCGCAGCCGAGCTGTTTTTCTAAAGCAAAACGTGCACACACATTCACTCAGCGGAAAGAGGCTTAAAACTACCAAAATGGAAAACAATTAAGACTGGATCTGAATAATGTCTGGCAGTCTTGCAAAAGATGCAACTGCATTAGCGCCATTTGCTTTTTTTGTTGTGGTGGTGGTAATTGTTGCTGCTACAGCTGGGTTTTTTAAAAGTATCCTAATTTTAAATAAGACATTTGTGAAACATGATTGCTGTCCCACCAAAAGTGACTGCGGTTCTAAAAGGATCGGTAACATCCCAGCCTGTCCTGGGAGTCACACCACACCATGGACCCACTGCTTCCAGGTCAGACTGCTAACAAGATACTGGCCTTCTTGCGGGGGGGTGGTGGTGGTGGTTGTGAACGACACATTATGTACAGTAGCAGGAGTGGTGTGGATGCACAGCTAAGTAAAAAAAAAAATGGCAAACCAGGTGAACATTATTCTGTCCTAAACACTAACTGATTTACTAAACCTTTCTAGAACTCAGCAAGGATGTTAATTTTGGCTGATATTTAGCTTTTACCGTGGGCATTCCAAAATCAAAGGGGAGGGGGGAAAGAGGCCCCATTACCCAGATTCGAGTTTCAGAATTATCTGTGAATTTCCTTTTTGCTAACTGAGCTCATTACCTTTGGTTTATAGGCTATCTTGACTTGTATAGGAACTAAAAAAAAAATTCCAAGCTGTCTTGGTCATTTCTCAAAGTAACAAATGGAAGAAGTGATAAAACAGGTACAGCACACTTGCCATACTAAGTGGCACAGGGCAAATCGCAGCTGCCTGTTCTGCCCTCGTAATTAAAAGGCACAACCACCTGAAGCACCTTCGCCCAGGTATCCACGAAGGTTCTAATGGAGATAGAGCACTGACATCCCCCCCCCCGCAATGGCATCTTCCCAGCAGCCAGCCTGTGGCTCTCCGGTGCCAGGATGTTGTGCCGCCCTCAACTAGCCATTCCAGACCCAGTGGCGCATTAATTCCATTGCACTGATTCTTTGCCTTCTGCGGCTAAGGCAAGCTAACTCGCAGCAACCTGGAACCCAGGAGGAAACTGAATCATTCCCTGAATGAACCTCCTGCATTACAGCACCATGCAAAGGAACCCCGCAAAATGGGTCAATTGCACATTCCCATTTTTTTTCAAAAAAAAAAAACAGGAAAAAAATAAAAAAAAATACAAATTAACACATGCTGGCTTTTGCCAATAAAACCTGGCTGCATATCACAATACTGAACAATTCTTTCATTTCTCCCCCCATAGATATTAGGGCCCTACTGTCCTCCGGAGTTCACTGTTGTATAGTCCCACAATAAAGTTATTGGAAGTTATAGTTCATCTTTTTCCATCACTTCAAAAGCTTCTATGTCTTCATTCCAATCTGCTAATATTGATTCCATGGACTGGCCTTTATTATCCCAGGTATTACTGGGACTGGAGTCTGACTCTGTCTTTGATTGGTCCTCAGGATACTCCTCTAGTTCTGAAATTTGACTGCTGCTGGCTTCCTGGGGTTTGGGGACACAGGAATCCTGGTTTTCAAAAGAAAATCCGTTTCCACTCGACTCTGGAGGCGGATTCAAGCCACCTCCTTCTTCAGAATGATGACTGCCCAAGTTCAGATCTGTTGCTATTTCTTCTGACCTCTGGTTATGGGAATCATTATCAGATGACTTTTGATCCACGCTCTCCATTTCCAAATCTTAAAGAGAAGGGGGGGGAGAACCATGCATCATTTTTTTTCACATTTCTACAGTATCAAATATAATGTTGCTGTCCCAAATAAAATGTTTAGTAAACAGGTTTAGAAAGACACCACAATTTGGGGGGAAATGTTACAAAAAATAAATACAAAGCCCATGGCCTCTAAATCACTATTACGTGCTTTGAGAATGCCCTAGCGTCTGGGCAACCAGTCAGCCTGAATTTCTAACAGTCGATTTTTTAAATATTCTGGGCATTTATACTTCAACAGAAACGTCGGTCTTTTGTAAACCTACAGAAATTCTCTCAAGTAGAGCTGTCCAGTGCAAGGTTTTATCTGTAAGCGGAGGCCAGCAGCTTTTAAGTTTCCCAGTACCAGCCTTGATGGTTTGTTGAGGGATGCCCGTGTATTACAGAGGACCCTGCAGCATGCTCTGTCTAGGGGAGGGACAGGCACCCCGCCCCACACACAACAACAGTAGCCCATCGGATGATTTCTCACGGCTCTCGAGGCCGGATCTGACGACCCAGGTTGCTGAGATACTGGCAGCCCTTCTGGGGTCAGTGGTAAGGGAGAAGACAACAGGCGTGACTTACGCCTGTCATCGCCTCCTGAACCTTCATAACCACCAGCTGTATCCCTGAGACGCTGCTTGGGTGTGGCTTGCTGCAAAGGTCAAGGCCAACCCTTGTGTCCCGTCTCCGTTGACAACACACCAACCCCTTCACAGGTCAACAATCCTTGGACTCCCCTCCCCAAAAAAGTTTCCTACCTCTGATCTGGGGTCGAGCTACTCTCCCCCACAAACTGAGAGTGCACCTTCAAATCGTCCAACGTACAAACTGTAGCTGCAAATTGTGGAGATGCAAATTGAGAAAGAAGATGGGCGACGGTTTAACGGGAAGCCTTTGGTAAACAGAAGTCTTGCGGCACGTTAGAGGCCAACAGAGTTTTATTCCAGCCTCAGCTTCATTGCATCTGAAGCCACCCGTGAAAGCGGAATGCTTGAATAAAAGTGTGCTTGGGCTTCCGAATGCCACAGGACTCCTGCTGTAGCACAACTGTGGAATTATAGGGAGCCCTCATAGCCGCTTACTGATCTTCTTGAGTAACTTTTGAAAGCTTCCAAGGATCTCCAAGCTTCCCTGAAATGCACGGTTTCGTAACACCCTCTGCCCTATGTACCTCTCCTGTACGAACACAAAATTAGGCTTAAGAGTTTAACAAGGTCATTCTTACTGATCTGAATCCAAGTTCAGTATGGTAAAGGAGAACATACCAGTATAAGGAGGACAGTTTTAAAAGAATTCTAGGCAAAGGTGCATAGATCTATCCGATACTTACTGCTATCAAGAATGTAGTTGGGAATCATTTTATCTTTAAATATAGTTGCTGATATTCCAACGGTAGCACGGGGAGAAGGGAAAAAGCACATATGCATTTTAAATCCATAAACCCACCAGCTTACATCGGTAATTAATTAACACAGTAGTTCTGTTAGGAAATAACATTTTGAAAAGCTCTGGCAGAATGAGACAATTCACCGCCTAGGGAACACTCTTGCGCATGGGGAGAGCCAAATTCGAGAACGCCGTCTTCTTAACCCTGACCAAGAACAGCTTCTATCTTGGCAGGATTTTCAACAACTTGACAGGGGAGTAGCGATGCGGCCCAGCTGAAGTTAAGCAGCCTTCCATTCCAATAATTTCCATGGGAGAGATTTAAGTGCATATACTTGCACAGTACAGGACTTCAAAATGCTCACCTTTATGCCATGTTTAACAGCTCCAGAATTAATGTTATCTCAGTTTCCCCAAAGACAAAAGTGAGGATGACATTAGAAGAGCTTGTTTGGAAGCCAACACATTCTTACTACGATTTTGGTTGTTGTGTGAGCATTAGGCATATTACGACACTCCCCCCACCCCCCAGCTGATCCCATGCTGCTCTTGGGACCTAGTAAGAATTGGGAGTCCATATTATGATCCTCACCTGCCTCCCCCTGCACCCCCCCCCCCATATCTGCCACAAAGAGAGCACCTTCCCCAGGGAGGGAGAAATTCGTAGCACTACAGCTGTGTAGACTGCTGACCTAGTTTGAAGTTTTCCTCAAGAGGCTCAGATCAAGCTGCAGGATTCCTACAGTATGTTAGTTCAAACATAGTATTGACGGGACAGCATTAAACGGAAATGTCAAAGCAGACTCTCCCTCAAGACGGAAGAACAGTCAATAAAACCAGTGGCACAGATCTCAAAATCCATGCAAAATGAAGATGAGGAAATGATCCGATTTAGCCACAGACCAATGAGGAAGCAACTTTTACCCACTGCACCCTTCCAAATGCACATCCAGCCTTTCGTACATGGTCACCATGGTCCCCCACCCGCTCATCTGCCAGGCACCGAGCGTAGTCAGGGCTTTGGCATGGATACACAGTGCTTGGTTCCATTATGGCCCACAACTTTTTGAGTGGGGAAGCCTTCTGGCAGTGTATGCGCGCTACCACTCTGGCCTCCCAACCCCAGGACATTTCTCCATTGCAATCCAGGTATTCGATTCTGTAACGTGACCCCCTGGAATGCCACAGAAAAACTGGTGTGTGTGTGTGTGTGTGTGTGTGTGTGGCGGGCCAATATCCAGCATCCTGACACTACCCCAAACTGATCCTCGTGTCGTTCCTGGGACCTAGAAAGAACTGGGAGTCAATGTTGTGATCCTCGCCCTCCTCACTCTGCAGGGCCCCCCCCAATCCATCAACAAAGTGTGCAGCTTCCCCAGGGGAAGGAGAAATGAGATCCCATTACCCTCCTCCTTTTCTCCTTCCTTCTGCCCCCTGCCGGAATGTAGAGGGTGAGCTCACTGGGACACCGCAAACTGGCTACACAGCTTTGCCCTTACCTCTGTCCTTCGCTTTATCGGACAGCAGTACTTCCACAGCTTCGTACTCTTGGATGGCATCGAGGATAATACTGCCCTCCTTGTTGAACAGAAACAGCATGGGGATCGTGATGTCATCCGTGTTCTTGCCATCCCCAGCCATTTGGAAGAGAGGGGCTGTGTCGCTGCTACTTCCCTCGTTGTCATCTGGATCGGCACACAGGTGGAACAAGCAGAGGACCCATCGTTTATGTCACTTTCACTCACTGGATCCTGACTGGCCATTGTTCACCTCAGTAAAGCAGCAGCCTAAAAGACTGATCTCGGCATCACGTTAAAATCTCAACTTGTCACAGCAGCAATTTGATTCCTGCCCCCCCGCCGCCCCAGAACTGGAACTTAAGAGCTTTCCTTCTGGGCCATTTTGGCCCTGCATAGGAAAGAAATCTGGCACTCCCCCTGTACCTTTGTGCCCTTAAAAGAAAGCCCTGTGAGGGGGAATTTGAGTGATCTAGTACGATATGAACCATTCATTCTTGTCACTGAACAAGAAGGTGGAACAAACGTTCTACCCACTTTTAAAAAGAACCCAAGTTTTATTTCGTTGATAGCCTAGAATCCCTTTGCGGATATAGTTTATGAAGCTGATGGCCTAGAATAATAATCACCAAATGGTGGTGCTGCCGAATCTGAAAACATTCCTACTCTCAATACACAACTAAAGGTGATCATAAGGCCCAGAGAAGATCTAGCATTTAGATACTTTGTTGGTCAGTGTCCAATGAGCTGTGGAAGTCACTCCTTAAGCCCCAGGGAGGTTTAGGACTTGCCTATCCTGGACAGCAGCCCACCCCTTCCGGGCCCATGCCACACCACACAAGTTCTTCTGCCATTGAGGGACATAAGTACCAACTGGGCTAGGAGAAGAAACTGCTGAAGTGAGTCTTCAGCAGTTCCCAGGATCCCAGTCGGGGCTCTGAATGGTGGGCTGGAATCAGCCCCCCACTGCTGTGAAAGAAAACTGATCTTCCAGTCTTTGTCAATCTACTTTTCTTTTACACTTAAGTGTACAGATAAAGTATTAGATCTAGCAAAGCCTCGGAGACACCTCCCTGAACTTTCCACCTCACAGGTCCATCAGTGGCTATTAGCCACGAGGAAGGAACTCTCAGTCTGGGGCAAGTGAGGATCTGTATTCTTGGTGCTTGGGGGGGGGGCAACAGTGGGAGGGCTTCTAGTATCCTGGCCCCACTGGTGGACCTCCTGATGGCACCGGGTGTTTTTGGCCACTGTGTGACAGAGTGTTGGACTGGATGGGCCATTGGCCTGATCCAACATTGGCTTCTCTTATGTTCTTAAAATTTCATTTTACAAAATTTATATTCTTCCATTTTGCTCTCCATTGTCCTTATGCAACTAAGTTCCTTGTTCATTAACCCATGGAAACAGCATTTGTCACAGCAAACCTGGATATGAGTGGTCACCTGAAAGCCAAATCCTGGTGTCACAAACTAAGTGTAGATAACACAAAACCATCGCTTTGCGTTACGTCTGAACTGAGCCACTAACATTTTTCTCTTGTTATTCAGAGGAGGTGGATTGAATAGGCTGGAGTATATACCCGAGAATTCACTTTAGAACCATTTGAGAGTGTGATTTATGCTTGGCTTACTTCAAAAGAAAACACCCACAATAACTTTCTACAGATTTTTCAATTATTTTACTTGCCAATAACGATCCCGCCTATGGCCCCGGCTTTTTGGATGTTCCGAGCCTTCTCAGCAAACATGCACTGGCCTCTTTGCATCAAAGCAATTTTCTCCTTCAGTGCTTCGGGATTGGTGATCTCAGAGCATCCATTATAAGGTTTACTGACTGCAACAAATCCTCTTGTCTGTCGGAGGAACGCAAGGATTCAGTATACAGTTTTCAAGCTTGCGGGGAGTTTTGTATTCTTCTCAGCGAATCACTGAAAGCAGCGTGCCAGGAAAGCACGGTGCAGGGTTTGAAATCAGCAGGCTTCGGTGCACCTGGCTTAGACTGGGGTCGGCAGCTGGAGCCTAAAACACTTCATTGTATAATTTCTCGTTACTTTTTATTTTTGTGCTAAATAAACTGTGATACGAACTTCCAGATATTGTAGAGGTTAAAAGAAAATAACCTAAGAGCAATATTGTGAATACAGCACAGACTGCTTCTATTGCAGGCTGCTGTTTTCAATAGTGGCAGGCTCTCCGTCACCCAGATCTAGAAGCCTGGATCTTATTCCCAATAAGCAGGTCTGCCGAGGAAGCAACTGACAATGCAAAACGTGACAGGCTTTGGTTCAAGTGTTGGAAAACTTCTGTGTACATAGCAGGGATGCAAACGGGGCAGCCACAACTCATTCCCGCAAACACTTTCACAGATTCGATACAGTAAAATGCCTTATCTGGATATCACCACATAGAACAACACTCTTATAATCAGTGTTCCCTCTAAGCTGAGTTAGTGTGAGCTAGCTCGCAGTTTTTTAGCCTCTGGCTCACACATTTTTGCCCTAGCTCAGGAAGGAAGGCTTCAGAGCAAACTAATTTATGCAGTAGCCAAATTGCTTGCTCACAACTTTAGTAGCTCACAAAGTAGAATTTTTGCTCACAAGACTCCACAGCTTAGAGGGAGCATTGCTCATAATAATTGCTAGGTTAGATTTTTTTTTTTTTTTACTGATAGTTTAAACTGCCTTGGGTTGCTCAGTTGTATCTGCAGGTGCATGAAGCACCCTGCTGCGTCCTTTCCTGGAAATGAAGGATCTCACATACACACTATAGTTCCACCCACACCAGAGCACTCTAGCACAGTCTGTGCAGGACTACCCTCAAAGATAGCCCAAAGGTGCAGGTGGCCTAAAGTGTCTCTAACATAAGTACACAACGAATGGGTGCCAGTTGTGAGGATGTCATGACATCAGTGCTGACAGAACCTGCAGTGGCTGCCAGTTTACTTGAGCTAATTCATGGTTTTGAAGGCTCCAGTCCGCTTGGGGAATAGAGTACCTTAGAAATTGCCTCCTTCTGTACGAACATCCTTAGGCACTCGTATCGCTGTGCAAGCCTGCTCCAGGATGCTTCCCTAAGCCATTACTGAGGTTGCTATCATGAGCGAGCAGGGCCTTTCCAATGGTAGCCCCCACTTGTGGAATGCCTTATCTTCTTGAGACATGCACTGCTGTCTCCTTTTTGGCCTTTGGAAAGAGTGGGAAGGCTCACTTCAACCAGGCCTATGATCAAATTGATTTAGACTGCTCTTTTTAAATATTATATTATATGTAAATATTTTTATGCAAGTGTCTTGTAGACTAAAAACTGAGCAAAAGACAGGACATAAGTATACAAAATAATAAACAGAGGGGAGGTGGGTAATGGAAGAATGTCAGCATCTGTGTAACAATTTAGGCAAGATGCTGTACCACTGTCGAAGACCGCCTAGAGAGGCTGAGGAAACTTCTTCCTTGCATCATTTATCTATTCATTAGTGCTATGTACAGTATCTGCATCCTCCACTAATAAAGCAAGGGACTATTTATATGGATACAAACTGTGTATATGTGCTATACACATAATCTCCCCAGCCCAATCCAAAAGCCTGGACTGGGAAACACAATAAAACAAAAGAAATCTTGCTGATCGGCTGCTCAGGAGGGGTCTGGATTCAGTCCTATTCCACAGCCACCCCAACATGGCACAGAGTTTCAGCTTTTCTTTAAAAAAAAAAAAGGGGGACGACGACTCTTTTGCATTGTGGCCAAAGAACGGATTATGCACTTACCTAGAGCTATCACTTTTGACGGGCCACTGTCTGCAATGGTTTTGTCTGTTTGTTTTTGTTTCAGTTGCTGCTCTATGAACTCCCCTTCCCCTCCCCCTTTTGAACACAGTGGCCCTCTTGGGACTTCTTTACTGTCTAAGGCCAGACTTGCTTCATTATAAAGCTTTGACAAGGCAGGAAACGTATAGCGGTGTTAAAGACTGGCAGGTATTGCCTGTTTTCCGCCAATTGTTCTCCCTAAGGAAGCTCTCGGCACTCAAAACGATTTTAGACAGAACTGCTCATTCAGTGAACCGGGCACCTGCAGGAGCCTCAGTTCAGAGTTACAATCAGTGAACCTGAGAATACAAGACAATTTTTAATGCCGGTTGGCAAGAACTTCATTGTCATGCATGCTTATCTCCAAAAAATTGGGGTGCGGGGCTGAAACGTGGCAGTGGGGGGAAGAGTTATGACTCCACTTGAGTTGGCAGTCACCAACTCACAGCCAGCTAAAGGAATCAAAATGAAACAGAAAGCCCTTCACGGTGACTTGATTACTTTTGCATCTTCTCCCCTCATATACCAGAAAGGATGTACAAGCAATAAGGCCCGTTTGCTTTCATTCCTTAAGGTATGCATGGAGGTAGTTCTGATTAAATATTGCTTCACACTTGACTGGGAGACACAGCCAACCTGGGTGGCTGAGGGCTTCAAACCTTCCTCCAGTGGGAGAAGTCACACAGATATTGTAAAGGTCTGTTTCTAGATTAATGATTCTCCAAGGTGTGAGACGGACCTCTCCAGTAAAGGGTGGCAGATCTTAAGTAAAGGCCTCATTTCTTCACCTCAGCTCTCCTACTAGAATAGGGGCTTAACGGCTTCCTGGCCAGAGGGCTAATCCACAGCTCCCAACCAAAATTAATACAAAAACAACTCTGCTCACCACCTCTTATGCCAATTACCAATAGTATTGGGGTGGGGGTGTGTGAAGCAGACTTTGGTAAAGGTTTTTAATTGCTAGAAAGTTTTCACTGCAAAGCTGATCAGTATAGTTTTTAATGAGAACCTTTATGGTTTTATTCGAGATGTATCTTTTTTTGTGTAGTCCACAGAGTGGTTTTTTCCGCTTGTACTGTATTGCCTAACACCACAGCATGCAGATATTTAAACAGCAGAGCAGCCAATGCCCACTGGTCCAGGGACAATGGCGTTTCCTCTGGGCTCCTTGACTTGACTCTGTTTGCTCCCAAGTTAAGAGCGAGCCATTCCAAGCAAACATTCCAAAGCTACTCTCAGAGGAACAGCTGCCATCCTGGCTTAGGGACATTTATTTTGTATGCCCCCCCTCACACATTTGGTTTAAAGAATCCTTGTTATCAGAACAGTTTTCCAGCAGGAAATCCACCATAATGTTAAAGCAACAAACATGGCTTAAGACAGAATGTACGCACCCCTGCTTTGTGTTTGGACAGGTCTGTTCCAAATTGTGCAGGCCCAGCTGTCAACACCACTCTGCCAAAGAATGGGTGGGAAACAATCTGAACCGCACGTGGAGGTAGCTGTTGTTCTTTCTGCTGCTGACTGGACAGCTCGATCATTTCTTGCATGAACCGCAGGCCGTCTTCTGCATCGAGTGCACTTGCCGCCTAACGAAAAAGCCAACCAAACACATTCTCATATCTTTAAGCAACCCAAGTGCAAGTTAACAGATCCTTTATTTCTTCACTTCAGCACTGCAAACAAAATTTAACCCAGACTAAGACCAAAAAGCGTTTCAGACTAATTACTTGCTTTAAACAAATCCATCTGAAGCAGAGAGTACACAGGAGGTTAATTAAAATTGCCTGCTTCATTATTTGCCTGTATTTCCCAAGTGCACCATGCTAAAGCATTAAAATCTGTACAGCATGGAACCAGCTTTACAAGCTTACTAAAATGTTCCTGTTTGTCCCCAGAATATTCACACATGACTGACTAGGTGAGAGTGTATCACTCCCCATTGCCTGGGTTTTTTGTAAGATCAAGAAGTGACATTATCTCATTTGCTTCTTACAAGTCACGGTAAACATCTGGAAAACAAGGTCCTCCTATGCCCACCATTAAGAATTTTGGGATTCCCATCTCTCTGCTTGTCCAAGATGAACGCCACGCAACAAGAGGAAGGTCCTTACTTGGATAGCATGTTGCACCAGCTGGACCCTTCCATCTTTGAGGTGAATCAAGCTGACGCCCATCTTCTTCAGGATCTCCAAATGCTCAGGATTGCTGGCCATGAAATCCCTAGCTCTCAGCGGTGGCTTTGGTCCATTGCCCAAGCTCTCCTCCCTGCAAGAGAGGACACTGGCAATATTTTTAAACTGCCAACTGACTGCATATATGAACTGTGTACCTGTGGGTGTGCACAATCACAGCCATACATGCCGTGCCAACAGAAGCCATCAAAAGCTGAATGGATGGATAAAAAGCATTGGATGTTCTCAGGCAGAAAAGGCACTCTGGTGTGTTTCTCAGCATTTCTCCTAAACCTTTCAAGTCTTGTCTTTTGACTGAACTTACACTCTCCACTTTATTGCCCAGGCATTTCAGAGGGCCTGATTTTGATTCTTCCTCACCGGATTCCATGCCATGCTTGCCTTCCCTCCCAACACAGTTAAAAACCACTTGCTCCATTCTACTATCTCTTTCATACACTTCCCTCTTTCTTCAGTAGTGTGCCTCTCCCAACTCCCAATATATTTACTACCCAGCTAGCCAGATCTGTTCAGGTTTCTTATGCTGCTCAGGTTTCTCCACTGTCTGCTCATCCTACTTTACATTCAACATGACTCCTTTATAACACGCAAGATTTTTCAGAGCCTTGTGTTTTACTTTTATCTTCAGCCTCACCACTGCCACAAACTCATTTTTTTGCCCCCTGTCCCACCAAAATCTCTCATTGCTCCTGCCACATGATTCTTTGAGCATTCCTCTTTTTTATTTATTCCACGCAACTACACCAGCTACTGTTCAGTCTTTAATCCCTTTACTTCAGCTAGATTTAAAAGGTGACACTGGCCACACAAGGAAAACTTACCCACATGGCATTCCACATGTGTTGTGTTATGCTGGCTGCCACAGTTGGGTATGCAAGAATTAGAATCCATACCATGACCCAATGGCACACCGAGAGTACAGTATATGTGCAACTAACTATTAGAGATGTATTTTAAAAAGGATGCTAGCCAGGTGGAATGCCAAACAGGTAAATTTCTCTGAAAAGCACGGCTGTACTTAATCAGATCTTAATTTTTGCCCCTGTCCCTTACTGCCAATCTCACATTTCTACCATTTAGGTAAGTTCTTTGGAGTGGAGACCTCTAACACATTACAATCATGCACTGCATAAGTAATGCGGGAGCAGAAAAAAAGTTAAATGAACACACAATCCTTTTCCTTGTAACAGGCAACAGCTTTTAATAAACTCAAAAAAGGATCAGCTAGTTGATTTCTTAAATCCATTTCTGCATAAGTTATTTTGTTAGTAGTGAGCAGAATTCAGCCTCCTGTCTTGTGTAGAAACATGAGTTTCAATTAAAAAAAAAATGACTTAGTCAAGCTCAGATGCATGCAAAGCAAGTGGATCAAATCAACAGAATCAGCTTGCTGTACATTTCTTTTTAATCACACACATGCATGCACATATTCAGGGATACAAAAGGTATATAATTAAACAGCTTACGCTCGAGATACACCCCTAGGACAGCTCTTGTCTACCACATTTTTCAGAGGTTCCCTGATGTTCTGAGCATACATGGGGTCATTTGGAAAGAGAATCTGGGTGTTGGGGCATGTCCAGTCAAAGTTACTATCATCCAGTTCAGTGAATTCTGTAGTCTACAAAGGAAAGAGAGCAGGTGGCATTTGTTCAATGCAGCTGTATTTTCTTGGCCATAAGCCATCCCAATAGCCAAGCCTGAGCAATTACACTCCAAGTACATTTATAAGCAGACCAAGCACAAAAAGATAAAGTGTGCAACAGTTCACAAATAACCGTTTACCTGCACAAACTCATAACAAATTCTGTTTACACAAACAGTAAAGCTAGTCGACCCTTTGCATAACCATGTCATCAGAAGCATCCAAGAAGTTCTATATAGGGGAAGATGAATCCCAGACGCTTGAAGCAGCTCACACCACAATAAGGCCCTCCAACACACACAACCATGGCAGAATACAGCCTCAGATGCCAGGCTCCCAGTGCTAGAGTTGATTATTTAAGGAGATTGATTCCTGAACTCCTTTAGCAGTTTTGCCATGTAGAAAAATTTCAAATTACAAATTAGCAAACTAAATGAGTGGGAACCAGGGGGTGGGGGAAAGAGGGCAAAGTGAAAAAGGGCCCAGGAGAAATGTAAGGGAAGGGGCTTGCCATAGCCTACCCAGGACGTATAACAGCACAGAGTTCAGAACACTTGAGGACTGCTGGACAGGGCTATGTTGTGTATTCACCCTGGGGTGGATCCTACCCCCATCCTATCACTCCACTGAGGAATCTATTTATTAAACTCTTTATACCACACATTTTCTTCTGGCTCAAGTTTGAAACCTTTGCATTGCAAGAAGACCCACTTAATCTAGAGGAAGGTTGGATCCACCCCTTTATGTATTACTGGGGGCTGCTGGACAGGTTAATGTGTACCTGCTGTAACACCTTTATGTGCAGTTTGCAATGTATGACTGTCTCTATGCACGCTTGCCCTTCAGGGAGCTAGGTAAAGACCCAGCTTTCTGCAGTGAGTTTCTGTGGTGGGAGGGGGAGACATGCAATTGTCTCAAGTGTAATACAGAAGAAGCTGCCCCATACCTTCCAGTATTCACCCATTTCTGAGTCTAATTCATGTGCTAGAAATTCAAGGTGACACCTGCAATCTGTCACAGTACATTTACATTAAAGTCCTGTTTCTTGAATACTTTGGGCGTGGTCCATCCTTGTCTAGGCACTGTTGCCTATGGGCTCAACAGAGCCTTGTCCCTCTCTCCACTCGCCCACCACCAGGAATGTGACTTGCTCAGGAGAGTGAGGAGGAGGGCAGGGTGCCCCGGCTTCCCATTCCTAATAACGGACCAGAAAGTTGTGATGCCTGCTGGCTGACCCTTTTTGATTTGGGCAGCTGCAACTGCACTGGGATGGATCACACCGCAGATTTTACCATCTTGCTTTTTTTAAAGTGTTAAGGGGATTTAAGTTTCCAAAACAACACTTACAACATTTTTCCTAGGGGCTGTTTGGTTTGTAGTAGACAGCCAGAGAGGTAGCAAATGAGCCTCAGTAGTAAAGACATAGTCTTCGATATCAAAAGTCAGATCTTCCTTATCAGCAAAGAGCAGGTATAAGTATTTAAACATCTCCGCCAGGAAGAAAGAGTCCATCCTAGAAAGGGAAGGAAGAACATACTCTGAATACCAATCTGTGAGAGCCACAGAAGTAGCAAAATGCGGGAGGACACTTTCGACGGAAGAAAGCACTAAAGCAAATGCCTGTTAAAACTGGTGCTAACACTAAAGTGATGTGGGCAAAACCTTGCTTTCACCCTGAACATTTTTACACTTTCTTCGGAAAAATAATTAAATTATAATGACACCTTCATAGGAAGCTGTGTAAGAAGTAATTTACTTTTAAAGAACAAGATAAGTTACCGTGTTGTAGGTAACCTGGGTATCAAAGAGTGTGAAGCTTAATACACCAGTTAGCTATTGCAAAGAAAACCAGTATGTATACAGATTTCAACTGAGTTCTTGCAGATGATGTACTTTTTGATATCTGTTACCTGTCTTCATGACTTCCAGTACGGACATCCTTCATTGCCGCGAACCCACAAGGTACTCGGGCATATTTATTTAAGTTCTCAATTAGAGTTTTTCCTACTTCCAGGTAGTAAGGATCTCCCGTAGCCTGTTTTTAAAAGAGAACGTTAAGCATTTAATATGCAGTGTTGTTCCAGAAGTAACACATTACATTTTCTTGCTAAATATTATTCTTGTATTTTACCTAGTGATGTATTAACTTTAAAACATCTTTGATGTAAAGTTACAGATATCTCATTAATAAAAAGATATTTTGAAGTGGAAGGAGCAGCTCACTGCATTCAGCCTTGGTGGTAGATGAGAGCATTGTTTAGAGATCCAAAGTATCAATGGAATAATTCCAGTACATTTTTAAACAGAAGAAGAAGAGGAAGAGATTGAATTTATACCCCTCCCTTCACTACCCAGAGGAGTCTCAGAGCAGCTTACAATCTCCTTTCCCTTCTCCTCCCCACAACAGACACCCTGAAGGCAATGCTCTCTCTAAGCCATGGAGCCTTGTGAGCAAAAAGTGTGAGCTACTGGCATCAAAGCTGTGAGTGAGTGATTTGGCTACTGCATAAATTAGTTTGTTCTGGAGCCATCCTTCCTGAGCTAAGAGAAAAAATGCATGAGCCAGAGGCTAAAAAACTGTGAGCTAGCTCATACTAACTCAGCTTAGAGGGAACAGGTCTGAGATAATTTGTAACTCACCCAAGGTCACACCAGCAGCTGCATGTAGAGGAGTGGGGAATCAAACCTGGTTCTCCCAGATTAGAGGCTGCACTTCTAACCACTATACCAAACTGGCTCACAAAATACAGTGGTGAATTATAAAAAGAATGGAAAAGATCCTGGAAATATTCCCAGTGTCAACATGAATAGATCAGGTTTGCAAGAATGTCTCATCCCTTAGAAACCAAGGATCCAAACCCCAGAACCTTCTATGCTAGAAAATAGCAAAAGCTGCAATACTTAACCATATTTACAAGGGAGTCCCCATTGCTGCAAACTTTAAACATACTCACTAGGGACTTACTTCTGGGTATATATGCTTAGGATTGTACTCTAACAGTTCTGTTCTATGCAGAGTTGCTCCAGTCTAAGCCCATTGATCTCTCTGGAGTAGCTCCACTACTCTGGCGTATCTGTACTTCAGGTCACTTGCCAGAAGGGTCCAAACTAAGTATTTCCAGAAAGTTCACAACCAAAGAAAGATGGAGGCAGTAGTCTTCCGCTGCTTGCCTTCAACATCTGGTAATCAGATACTGACTTTGAATATGGTAGACACATTTGGCTACCATGGCAACAAAGCCCCTTAAAACACTTCGATGCCATATAATTTAGAGGCCATTACCAGCTCCTATTGCTAATGAATTCCATACACTGTATTTTGCAAAATTAGTAGTTTCTGCCAGTTCTCAACCTACTCCAACTAAATTTCATTTCGTTTGATGTGAAGTAACCAAAAATTAGAATGCATTCACATCATTTCCTGTCATTAAATATTAAAGTACTTTTACTTTCATTCCTTTGCCTAACAATTTCTAGGACTGAATTTGCCTTGAATTTGAACAACAACAACAACAACAAAAAACACCCTTACTTTATACAAAAAGTAAGTGCTCTCTGCGAATTCCGGCCGTAAAGGATGCTGAGCCCAATGAACCCGGAAGTCTGTTGTGAAAGCCTGAAGAGGACAAGGAGGAAGATGTAAGTAGGTATTAAACAGTTATGCTTTATACAGTATCTTTGGCATAAGCATTTTAGAGATAAGTAACGCTTATTCCCATGTTACAGACTGCGAACCAAGGCTGGGAGTAAGCATCATGCTTGATCCATCCAGCAGCAGGCGCTAGTCACTGATCTTTCCCATGTTCCTCTCCCACTTCAATCCCGTTCCATCCCTGGCTACAGTACAAAGTACAGCTACCCTGACAGGAGAAAGCAGATTCGTTACCTTTTCCCTTCCAAGTGCAGCCCCCCAACTTGCACAGCTAATAGTCCACACAGGTCTTGTGCAATGCTCCCTTTAAGCTGTGGAGTCTTATGAGCAAAAAGTCTACTTTGTGATCTACTGGCATTAAAGCTGTGAGTGAGCGATTTGGCTACTGCCTAAATTAGTTTGCTCTGGAGCCATCCTTCCTGAGCCAAGACAAAAAAATGTAAGAGACAGAGCCCAAAAAACTGCGAGCTAGCTCACACTAACTGAGGTTAGAGGGAACACTGGTCCTGTGAGTCCAGGAATAAACTTTGAGACTAAATGGGACTGCTGGGGAGAAAGGAATGTGGGAAAGGGCTACAATTTTGCACTTGTGGCTTGTTGGGTCGAACCCTAGGTTTTGATATTATGCCTCCACCATGAAAATGTGTGTCCAATCTAGTAAGGAAGCATATGAACTGACACAATTTGCACAGTTTATAGTAACATCAGACAAGAAGATATTGTCCAAGATCTACTCTATATTGCAATAGTTCAAGTCAGGTGACGGGAAACCCCATATTCTTAAATGCAGTAAGAGCCTTGGTTATTGTTCGGATCCTGACAAATAGAGTGGAGTTTTCTTCCAGCATAAAGAGAGCTGTTTTAAAATGGTGCACCAGTGGTACCTGGCACTGAACACAGAGTTATCTAGACTTCCACTCTCAGCTAGTTATAAGTGCTGGTTTTGTACCTCTCCAAAAGCAGGCTACATTCATATTTGGGAGTCATGCCCCAGGGCTCCAGTTTATTGGAAAGGAGTACAAAAGACAATTTTTGAAATACAGGGATTGGCCCTTAATTTGAAACCTGAAATGTTTCTCTTAAATTGTGTTCACATCGTAACTACTGATCCTGGAGCTCTGATGTCTGTGAGGATGGTTATTTACACATTACTGGAAACAACTGACGTTGCCCGGCAAATTACAATTGTCCTTAAATATGTGGGAATTGTTATCAATCGTCAAACTAACAGCAATTCAGAATTCTAATATCTTAAGATGACCAAAATTGGCAATTGGCTGCATTTTTTTTAAAAAACCCTTAAGCTGCTAAAATGAACTGACACGAAAGGAATAACTGTAACTGCATGCTTTCTCTTCCTCCGTTTTTGATTTGTGAACTAGATGTATCATTTGCTCTGTATATTGGTGCTGATTATGTACTGTTGCATTTTAATAAAAATGTTTAAAAGGGAATGTGTATCAATAAGTGCATCCAGATAAACAGCATGCTGAAGACCAAGTTACCAGTTACCTATGACATGAGTAGTACTGAGGGAACCTGAATTGGTGGCATCCTTTTTGCAGACCAATGTGACATCAGGGGACTAATGCCCCACCAGGGCAGAGTTTGGCGCAGGAGCATAGAATCATAGACTTTGGAAGGGGCCATACAGACCATCTAGTCCAACCCCCTGCCCAATTCAGGACCAGCCTATAATTATAATGATAATGCATTATAACTTGGGGCTTCACTTCTCTCCTGTTCTACGCACACTACTATGGGAAGTGCAGTAAGAAGAGGAAAAAACTTTATACACCCAAGGAGGCACTAGTATAAATATGGGCAGGTCTAATAATCAATCAGTAGACATCAACTATTCCTTCTAGTGCCTGATATTCATCTGAAACATCTGCCTCCCATCTGCTGCTGCTGGTGGTTCTTTGTATTGTCAGTTGGTTGTATCATTTTGACTGATTTTGTAAGCCCATTTGAAGGTCATATTAGAGAAGAAAGGCAGGGTAAAATTCTTCATCAAATACACACAACAGACAAATCTTCTGAAGAGGATAAATTTTAAAACACACGCCTACCTCAGGAAGAAAGTTATGCTTTTTTATTACTTGATACAGCATCTCGTGAGTTTCTATAGCTGGTCTAATGTCACCTTTCAATACCTTGAACCCAAAACAGAAAAAAAAGGTTAACATTTGTCTTGTGCCTATTCAAGATAATTTAGATAGTCTCCTGTCATTATACTTTTCTCAGTCACAACATGATCAACTCTTTGCCTTTCTCCATAAACCACCAAAACGAAGAAATCAGACAGAAGAAAATGACAGAGCAAGTAAAGACTGAGTAAACCCTAGAGATGTCTTCTGTGAATATTTATCTGTGAGGGTCCCCTAACAGGTCTGCTGGTGGAAGGTGGACCAAGATCTACTTCTGCCAGTGTGGAATGCCTGTATTGCCATTTTGGTTCAGCAGCTTTAAACTGAATATGCGTGGCGTGTTTCTACAAATTTCAATTTGGCAATGAGGGAATGGTCTTTTGGAGATGTTAAATGTCAAGCAAGGCAAGTATCTTAATAGTCAATCAGGTACACAGAGCCACTTCTGTGAAATAAGTCAGTTGTGTTTGATGGCAGAGTAGACGTTTGTAAACCTCCTTAAGCTCCATAACGAAGAAAGGGGGCTAATAAATGTTTTAAATAAAAAAAGAATAAATAAAAGTTACCATCTGGTACTTTTTTAGGCACTTTATAAAAAGGATGAAGGCAAATCCCAGAAATGTGAAGTGTCTCTTTATGAAAGACTGATGATTAAGAACACAGAAAGAGGATAAAAGACTCAAATTCTGGGCTAGTCAATAAACTTCTAATCTGAATAACTTAATTTTGAAAGACTGCTAACTGAAAGAAAGAGAGCACAAATAGGTAACATCACATTTAGATAAAAAGAGGTCTTAAGCTATTGCTCTACTATATGACTACTCCCAAATATTAAATGTCCGATACCCCTTATAAAATAAGCCACAATATAAAACATGACAAGCATGTTGTGAATTAGTGTGGGCTTGAAGGAAATTAATTTTTTCCACAATCTGCCAAAGTTATCAGTGCTAATTAGGTAATACAACCAGTAGAGGGAGCAGAGGAGGTTGCTCTTCCCAGGCACTCTCCAGTTTTCTGAGGCATGGTGTGTTTTGGATTGATTTGACTGAAATTCTCAACTGGGTAGATTGCTCAGTCTTGATTCTGTATTTCGAACAACTTCAGCATCCTAGACACTCCAAAACTCCTAGTTTTATTCAGCCCCACAACCACATTAGAAGAACTGCTGTGACTGGCTAGCTACTACATTATAATTAAATGGTATGAAGAGAAAGAAAAGTTTAAAAGTATCTGCAGATCAGGAAAATCCTACCTGCAAACCTGGAAAAAATGCTAGCAGAGAATCCATCCAGGTCCGAGCATTGAGCATTGGTTTGTGTATGTGCACATCCAGCAGGAGTGGTGGCTGGCTAATGTATCTCATTATGGCATCGTAATGCTGGAGAGCAACAGATCCTTGTGAGCTCATCTTGCACACCAAAGACACCTGAAAAGTTAGACCTAACTTGCTCCCTCCCCCAAATGCATGCAGATACAGGGCCACAGAAGAAAAAGCTTCCCTGTACTGAAAGATACCCATCTTAACAGATCCTGGCTACATTCTGCTTTTTTAAACTTAGGTTTCAAAACCAACTGCACAAAACATCATATGAATTCATACAGATCGGGGGTCCCCAACCTTTTAGAGATCCTGCATAAAATGTGACCGGCCCACCTTTGTGCTAACATACCTCATCGGCCTTCACTGTACTTAACAACAGATGCATTGGCATGGGCTAACTGCAGTAAAGGCAGGAGAGAGGAAATTCATTCTGAGGGGGTATCTTTCTGTAGATTTTTACAAAAGAGGAACATGGGAGGTCTTCAGCGGAACAATCTCTGCCTGTTCCATGTCACACAAAGCATATTGATTTGCCCTCCATTTACATTATGCAAGATCTGAGCCATACATTCCTCAGAAAAACTTGTCTTGTTCCTAGCACCAAATGGGATCACCCCCCTCGCTATTTTAGCCCAGATGACATTGTTTAATTAACTTTTTTTCTGTTGGAATTTGTTCTCAGCACCACCTCTAATTTTTTTTAAAATTATTTTTATTAAAATTTCCAAATGTTTAACACAGCAATACAAATGTTGTCAACTTGGTGAGCTACATTAAGAATAGCATTCTAAAAAAAACCCAGTTTAATAATACATTTTAATGTGCCCTTATAGTATTTAGCTGAGTAGTGCTAATTACATAGATATTTTGTTTCGGGAGGCAATTTAAAGAAAAGGACTGAGCTGATTAAGTACCGATCTTTGACTATGAAAGGAATGTTAACTGCTTTTAAACTTTATATCAAGAGGTCTTTTCTCTTTAAAAAAAGTGATCATTTTTTCAATGGATTGTACAGTTCCCTCTCATCACCACCTCTAATAGTCCAGCATCGACCGAGGAACCTGTGCCCTGCAATACATCCTTGGCTGCCTGCTCCTGCACACATGTTTAACATCCACACCCATGTTAGTGAATCATACATACAGGGCTGGATGCCAGCCTCATATCTATTGCTGACTAGATCTCCCACTGTGATTATTAAGGACAGTTATTTCACCATCGCAAAATTGTAGCACCTTACAAACTGTTTTACGATTTTAATTTGTTTTACTGTTTTAATTCTTGTATGAATACCTTCAGGTCTGTAAGCCGCCCTGAGGCGGCTTTGGCAGGGGAGGGCAGGGTTTAAATCAAGTAAATAAACATTTTAAATGGTCATATCCATAGTTAAAGGAGGCAATAGGCTAGCTGCAAGATAATTATTTTTCCATAAAGGTAGCTAAATAGGTCTAATGTAGTCAGAACACACAGAGCCCAGTGGTACATTAAAGATTAACAACTCTATTCTGCCATAACCATTTGTGGCCCCCCTTTAGCGTTTTCATACCTGTTTCTGAAAGTGACACTATAAGAACATTAAGAGCACTGCTGAATTAGATGGATCCCTCTACTCCAGAATCCTGCCTCACATAATGGCCAGTAACCCTGGAGGCTCAAACGAGGCACAGAGACCAGGGCACATGTTCCCTCCTCGTACTGGTATCCAAAGATTTGCTGAGTCTGAATAAAGAGCACTCCTTTACTCAACATGGCCGGTAGCCACTAATGAACCTCTCCTCCATGAATCTGTCCAATCCCTCCTTAAAGCCATCTGTGCTCATGCCTATTGCTTCAGCCATTGGGCAACGAATTCCACAATTACTCATTGAGTAAAGAACTACTTCCTTCTGTCTGTCCTGAATCTATTGTCCATAAACTCCACTGGGTGCGCCCAAGTTCTAGTATTATGGGAGAGGGAGAAAGTTCTCTGTTTTCTTTCGCCACCCTGTGCTCCAGTCTGAAAAATATGCTGCTGATGCCTGATTAATGAGCTACTCTAAAACTAGAGCCCTGTTATTTCATATAGATGAGATCCAGTCTCGCCTTCCCTGTAGGGAAGTGAGTACATCATCCTGTAGCTGCCTCCCAATACACAGTCGGTCTGGTAATAAGGGGAAGCGGGTGGAATGCTGAATGGATGCGTGGGACTGCATCTTTGTTAGGGGAAGGGTAAAACTACCCAGCAATCTCAGGTTCAACAATATCACACATCTGAAGGATGAAGAGAAACTGATAATTGCAAGGCTCTAAACAACTCTTGCTATACTCATTAACTGCACAGCTGGACTCTATCATCTCATCTGACATTTAAAAAGATCCCAGGTTAAAAAAAGAAGTTGTATCGGTTCTACTCACTGTGTTAAATCTTTCAAGGAAACTGTCATCTCCGAGCAAGACATAGGCTTTTAATAAATACTCATAGTATGAGTCTATTCCTGCTCCAACTCCACTATCTGAGAAGGTAAAAAAATGCTGTTATGTTTAAAAAAAAGAATACAGCTGCAGCTAGTTTTCATTACTATGCAAAAAATCCTTCTTTTAGCAATACAGTTAACAAGCAGAGGTGAAGACACAAAGAAAAAGTGCTGGGGGAAGCAGCTGCACTGAGTGCAATATTACCATGCACATGTATATATTTTTGTTTAATCCATATAAGCAAGCATCTTTTCTAGCAGGCAGATCAGACGTATTTTAGTTCCGCCTTATAAAATGCCTCTCCTGGGGTTGCACGTACAACCAGTAGCGCAATCTTTGAGAACAGCCCTGAGCCGTCCCCAGACCTCTGAAAGCTGAGGAATATTTTCTCCAAAACCAGGAGTGGTGTCCTAGGTCTATTCTCATTTTCCAGAGACCGTAGAGCTGGAAAGCTTCGTACCTTTTCGGACCCAGTCACCGGTATGAATGTTGATGGTGACTCCTACCAAATTACTGCTGCGCTGCCTTTTCTCCCAAAGAAAATCTAGTGCCTTCCGCGCGTATTCCTGCAGCAAAAACAACAACATCATCATCATTCTGCTAAGAAGTGCAGTTTTAGCACAATGGTAACTGATGCAAACTGATGGCGTATTAATTGCTTTCCTTCTCAACAAAGAAAAGTAGCATTCTGCGTAACAAAATCAAAGTTTAGAGCCCTGTCACTAAGGAGGAAAATAAGGTCCCAAGGGCATTTAACCAGAATTAGTTCTTGTCCACTCACAAAACTATTCTACTCATGGTTACGAATAAAGGAGTCATCCCCGTCTCCACGTAAGTCAGTGGTTCTCAAAGCTGTGGATCATAACTAGGGATGCTCAAAGCACCTGCTAGTTCAGCACATATCCTGTTCAGGCTGATTTTTTTGGCCACTGGTTCGACTTTTCATCATCAACCTGCCTGCGGCTGTTCAACACATTGTTTCGTTGCATTCTTTCCAAACCATGAAGTTCAGACTTTTCACACACGCACATTTTCACATAGCCAAGTGAGTTCTGGAGCGCTGCATAAAAGCTCTCCAGGCAATTGTTTAAATAAGGCAGTTTCATCAGTCACAAACCACACCCATCAGTCGTAAATAAATGCTGTGTTCTAATAAAATCCTACTCTTTGGTGGGTCATCTTAATACTCCCCAGTGACACTTAACAGCTGCTGATCAGTTTGAACTGGAAGCACTTTTGTGCATGCACAGTTCTGCAAGACCCTGAGGCAAACCCATTTTGACCTTGTTTTTTAAAATCTAGCAGGCATTCATTTGCTGTCTGGCATGAACTGAACAGGCTGGATGATTGGCTCACATCTGATTGACATCTTCAAGCCCAGCAAGTTCAAATGTCAAGCACATTTATAGTAGGATTCTCAGCATCCGTATCCCAGTTGTAACCCCTTTTCCTCTGAGTGGGTCACAAGGGTCCAGGGAGGCAGCAGAGCTCTGGCCGAGCCTCCTCCCAGTGGTGGGAAAAGAAGAGAAGGCACCACATTCCCTAAGTGCTTCATGCCAGCCTATCTGCCACCAGGTCCAAGTTAAGCCCTGGCATGAACCAGCAGGTTCAGACCCACCCCCAGCAGAAGTGCATTCCTATGTATGTTGCCTCCCAGACCTTTGCTGCTTGTATGGCCCTCTTACCATGAGGAGTAATTTCTAGAACAACTGAAGACACAATGCCTCCAAGCATAGTTTGGATATGCAATTAACTGGATATTTCTAATACAGCAAATTATCTATTACACAATTCAAGCAACTAATATACCAAAACAGAAATCAGATACTAACAAAAGTTTCAGGTTGCACAAATAATAATTATGAGCACTTTCCACAAACCTCAAATACTGTTGCGCCTGTGAAGCGGCTCAGAGCAGCAAACTCCAGGATCAAAGTACCCGCACAAGCTGTACATGTGTCAGTCTCGGTTCCTGTTCGAGCCTCTGGACTCCTTAGGCCAAATTTTAAGTTAACCTATGGGGGGGAAAGCAGTCAAGATCCAACTTTACTATCATAGTGATGGTGTTTCGGGTGAATCTATTATCCAAAGCAAACAAGAACCACACATGCAGCTAGGACTCTCTCTACAGTTCTCACTTAAGCGCCAAAGCAGCAGGGAATTTAGCTTTAAAAGAGCAGCTTGCCTTGGAGTGCCAAACCTGCTGTGAAGAGAACTTCAAGCTCAGAGAAAACTCTGGCTGAGAGCCTGCATTACCTAATGCACACATGCAGGGTCTTTGGATAAAGATCCCCAAAAGTTAATTACTAACAGGCACGATATTGTTGTGAATATTTTAATAGGCAAATATATGAAATCACAAACATCTCTAAATTTGGGGTAACTTATTCATGTTAGAAGCAAAAGTACTGCTCTGTTGACATACAAAGTAAGTGTCAGCTCACCTCTCTCTTAGTCGGACATTAATCAATATATCTAATTCTCAACATAGCCAAGTCTGGATACTTAATCCAGAGACTGGAGCCATGGACAAGAAAGACAGCTCTTTCTACAAACCTGGAAAATGCCCTAGGTTTGCATAAAAACCTGAAAAAAATATTCGTGGATTAACCGCCCCGCCCTCCACAATAACAGAAGCTGTAGCTATAAGAAAGGAATGCCCTCAGTGGCATTTCTTGGGCAACCACAACAAGATTACCCGTCTTTACGCCTTGGTAAAATGCAGGGACCTTTGAGGGAGGACTCATCCGGGCCACGTCTGGCCACAGCTGCCAGGTGACTTGCACCTATCTGACTTGTGTGACTCCCCCAAACCCAGCTGCTTGCTGGTGTCCAACAGCAACCACGTCACAAAAGCCAAAGTGGTGTAGTGGTTAGAGTTTCTGACTAGGATCTGGGAAACCAAGGTCAGACTTCCACTCTGCTGTGGAAGCTCACTGGGTGACCTTGGGCCACTCAAACATAGTCAGCCTAACCTATCGCACAGCATTTTTGTGAGAATAAAATGGAGGACAGGGGAACGATGTAAGTTGCTTTGGGTCCCCAAAATCACAGTATAAATTAAATAACTAATATCGCTGAACATGGCGGGCACATAAAAGACAGGCTGGTGGGTGGGAAGGGAGAAGGAAGCAGGGAGAGTCGAAGATAAAAGTGCTGCCGGAAGGAGAGGGGAAGAGGAAATTGTGCGGGGAGGGGGATTTCGAAGAAAGGGAGATGCCCCCAAGTCCTCATGGGTTCCCCGCCATGCAGCAGGCCTGGTCAGCACAACACAACTGGTCCTACATCACCCAGGACCTTGCAACAGAGCCTGGCCTGGCAACTGGCACCATACAATTCAGCCAGAGTTTTCCCAGGGAGAGGCTGCCATGGTGATGAAAGGAAAGAAAGCTGAAGACGGGGACATAAAGGTAGGTGGGTGGGAAGAAGAGAAGGAAACAGGAAACTGTGGAAGCTTTTAGGGACAGGAAAGAGGAAACAGTGGGGGAGGGGAAAATGAGATACTCCCCCTCTGCAAGTCCTTGTGGGTCTCCTGCTTGTTAAGTTACTCTTAGTAAGCTAATGTCATAGGACCACCCACAAAGAGAGCAAGGTTTCCTGCTTATTCTAGGATACACTCTCACTCCAATCCTAAACAGCCTGTTAAGGACTAAGCGTGCTCACGGTTCTCCAGGAGGTACGGAATGTTCAGGGTGGTTGTATGTCAGTTAAAAGGGAAGAGAAAATTGGCCTCTCAAGCCCTAACACAGCCTTCCTGGAGGACGTGAAGGCTGTGCATCTCTAACTCCCAACTTTTCCCAGAAAGCACGGGGAAGGGGAAATACAGGCTTGGATCCTAAGCAGCATGAGGACATAGAAGAAAGGAACTCCCCCTCACCACAGCCTGTTTTTGTCCTCTGAAATCATGCTTCTTTGGGGGTTAGTGAACCTGGAGGAACAGTCCAGAGGGTAAAGCTGCACCAGGATAAGGGAAAAAGCAAAAATCATCTTCCCCTTCCTTACAGACGGAAAAAGCGGATCTGTCAGAGGAACCATTGGTGCACAACGTAATGGGACCATAGGACCCACTCCTAAAAATCGCCTCATCTGAGCACTGTATGGCTCAGGTCTGGGACTACAGAAAAGACTTCCAATTTGCTTAGCCCGAAATCTCAGCTGCCAGCACTGCAGAGCAGTGGCGCTAAACTACTAAGGTCCAGGATCAGTGGAGCAGGAAGCTAGCCATCTGTCCCCAGAGTTCAGCAGCCTTGCACTAGGATGCTTCAGGGTGAAGTTTTCAACTCTTTCCCTGCCCCTACCCCCAATCTGTCATACTTACTCTTGGATATGGGAGACCACTGGTGGTGTTAAAAGCTGGCAAGAGCTTGTAGCCCAACTGCTTTGCCATGTGCAGAAGTTCCCCATTGTACCACTGCATGTCTTCACCTTTTTCTTTCAGCATGATTGCTACAGAGTGCCCACCTAGAAGCCCTCTAACACAACAAAAGAGAACATATTTCAGGAATTACATTCAGCTTATGACAATACTGATCTCAAACCTGGAAACACTTAAGGACTGGTGCAGATGTAAAGAAGAAGAGGAGGAGGAGGAGATTGGATTTATACCCCGCCCTTCACTACCCGAAGGAGTCTCAGAGCGGCTTACAATCTCCTTTCCCTTCCCCTCCCCACAACAGACACCCTGTGAGGTAGGTGGGGCTGTGAGAGGTCTTTTGAGGACTGCTCGCAAGAGAACAGCTCTGAGAGAACTTGTGACTGACCCAAGGTCACACCAACAGCTGCATGTGGAGGAGTGGGGGATCAAACCCGGTTCTCACAGATTAGAGTTCACACTCCTAACCACTACACCAATCTGGCTCTGAAGGTGGGTACTGTTGAGGTATCAGGAGCCGCTGCTTTTCAACTGAGGTTTAACCAGGGCTGGCAATGGCTAGACACAGCTCAGCACCATGACAAAAGGGAGGGCTATTTCTGCTGAAGTATCAGAAGGCAAGATATGATTCCCAGTGGTTGGGGCTGCAATGGCAGCACAGAAAATGGCCCTTCCTCACGATCTAGTAGACTGAGAATTATGCAGATGAGTGAACACTATGCAAAATAAAGAAGAATTACATAAAACCACTTTGTCCCCATGATTTACACAGGTCAAAGAACTTTATGGATTTCCATTACTCTTAAGTGCTAAAAGAACAAGTACCATATTTACCCAAAAAGGAAGATGTCCCTGAAGGTAAGATGCTCTCAAAAAATGGTTATACACAAAGGTGGTTTTTAAAAATTATTGCACATACTTGCATGCAAATGTATGACAGCCCTCTCTTTTCTTGACAACACACTTGGTCTTCCTTGAAGAATATCTAACCATAAACTAGACCAACTGTGGTATTTTGTTTTGGCACAAACTTACCCAAGAACTCTTATGTTTGTTTCAAACACTGATACTACAACGTCATTGTCCAAATTAACATCTCCAATCACTTTTTTAACAGCCTCTTCAAATTCTTTGGTTTTATTCAATACCTGCAAGACACACACACACAAAAAAACCATTAAGCAGGGAGTTCCCCATCTGTGAAACTGACTTGCTACAGCAATCAATATAGAGTTCAATTTTTTAGTGTATCAAAACCCTAATTTCAAAACATGCAGAGATGGCATATGTAAGTAGATTAGAGGTCGCAGGGTACATCATGATGGAGTAGATCCTTTAAAATCTGGTAAGAAGTATAGGTGGGTGATGGTATTTATCAAGGGACACCACAGCTGGCCATGAGATCTTGAAACTCAAGAGAAGAGAGGAAACCCTCAAGCGTTAGTCTAACAGAATGAAACATTGTTTTGATTAGCAAATCTAATCTCTTATGAACTTGCCCAACCATTATGGTCATCTCTAGTGACCCTGCTTTGGGTGCCCTCCACCTTCTGAGATTAGGTGGGTGGCAACTCAGGACAGGACCTACTTGGTCAAGACATCAATGCCCAGGAACTCTCTCCCCAGGGAGATTCATCTGTCCCCTTCTCTTGCCATCTTCCACCAGCAGCTGAAGACCTTTTTTTAATTTCATTTTGCATTCCCCCAATGATCCCTCCCTTCCTAACCAATGTTTTATGTTATTATTACTCTTTTAAAAGTGGTTTTAATGAGGTATGTTTGAGAAAAGTGTGCTTATTTTAATGGTATCAAAATGTATTTTATCATGTGTGTTTTAAATGGTTAGCCGCCTTGGCAGCCCTTGTAAGGGCAGAAAGGTGGAATAAAAATGCTGTAAGTAACTTTTTAAAATAAACGGTTCATTTCACCCGTAATGGCTTTTCAGTCGATCATCTTACAACTGGGCAGTAAAGTAGATCAGCATTATTACCCACATCATAGACAGGAGGCTGAATATCAAGACACTTACCCATGGCTGAGCAACAGAACAAAGTTTGAGTCCAATGGCACCTTCAAGACCAACAAAGTTTAGTTCTGGGTATAACCTTTCGTGTGCACGCACACTTCTTCAGATACATTGAAACAGACGTCTTCAAGCCTTACATATAGGTTTGGGGGGGTTTAGGACAAGCTAGCTGAGCAAAGCTGGCTTGGGGCTGGCTGGGGACTTGTAAAGTTTCCACATCCAGCTACTACACTACACTGGCCAACAACAAACTGCTGGGGCTGGCAGAAAAGCCTCTTGAGAGCTTTTCAAGAAAAGGCTGGACAGGCACATTTTATGGGCAGTAAAGTTATATGGCATCCTGTCTCAAGGCTGATGCTATTGATGGGCAAGAGAGAAAGTACAGCAAAAGTTACTTGAATGCCTATAGGCAGTTAATCAAAATGCCATCTGTTGTGGTTAAAAAAAAGAATAAAACTTATCTTTTGGGGATTATGCCACTCTAATCTCACACCCAGCATGTAAACCTGAAGAATGACTCAGCCAACGTTATTCAAAAAGTCTGAAACTTTATTTAACTGAGTAAAACTCTTTCAAGATGCCAAGTTGAAAGTTCATAGTCATCACGAATCATCTGTCTCTCCAAAATATACTGATATGTTTGTATCATATTATGCTTCCAATATCAATTGACTGAGCCAGGCTGATGGCTTGAAGCATTAAACTTTTCAGTGAACAAAACTGTTAGCTACAAGGCTCACGGCCCAGATTCTGCAAAAAAAATTCTGTCAGTTTGCCAGACAAGTGTTCCTTCCATTGGGCACAAGCCTCATATAAAACCGCCCATCCAAAGGAAGGAGGAATTGTATGGGGCAGAATGAAAAACAGAGGAATGTGCACTGGGAGCAAACCTCAGGGGACAGGAAGCCTCCAGGGCAACGGAGTGATGTACATGAATCTGAATGGTTAGAGTTAGGAGAGAGACAGAGCTATGAAAGTATCAGGCGGTCTTGCCTTCCAGGATCACATAAGAGAGAATTCTGTCAACTCTTGCTTATACCGTGATTTCAGTATTTGACCTGGCGGTATTAATGGAACAGAAAGGGCAATGGAATAATGAGCTGAAGCACCAAATTTCACAAGTTTTATTTAAACTACCTAGCTAATTATTTGGCCATAAACTTCTAATTCCCCATACAAGTGTGTTATGTAAGAGCCATACTAATCTTTACGTCATTACCAGGTCTGTCATGAGGATTTTTCTATCAGAAGTGCACAGAGTCCACACAATGTGTAGTCCATCAGTACACATGGCCCCCCCAGGGCCCTTTCAGGTTGGGAAATTGATATGGGGGAGCACATATCTGAAAGAAGGTCCTCTTGGTGGATCCAGACACGTCCTCTTGGTGGATGCAGACACGTCAGGAGGACTGTATAATATGTAGTTAAGCTGCAAGAATGTGTGTTTCCTGATGATTTCCAAACCTTCCACTTTAGTGTAAATGTAAAAGTTAGAATGTTCAAAGTTCTACCACATCAGGTTTCCCACAGCTGAGGAAATAAGTGAGTTGGCTTGCATAAAATGCACTTTGAGAGCCCTTGGCAAGCTAGGGCTTTTCCATTCTTCTCTATGAGCAGGGAACACTGGCACCTGTCAGTTCACTGCCATAAAGGCTGGTGTAGAGGAGGAGGCTGCTTGGAATGCATTACTTTCAATTCTCCCTTGCTGTATTGGTGATGCTACTTTATCTGTATGTTTTATGTGCTTGACCTTGGTTCCTAGCTGTAACATCATCCATGGGAATGTGGGGCCGTTGCATTCTGGTGGGCCCTAGTTTTTACCTTGATTGGCTCCCTACCACCCAGTGACCCCTTTGAACCATGTATATCCGTCCACCCTGAGCTTTTTGCTTTAGTCTTAACACAGAACCTGAAGTAGAGATGCCCTGCCAATACTGTATCAATAAACTTCCCTTCTAAAGAAGCAAGTCGTTGATTCTGATTGCTGTAGGAGTCTGACAGCACCAAGAGTAAACTGAAATCTACTTCCATGGGTGGCCAAGTTGGCATATTAAGAATGGGGGTACTGAGTTGACCAGGCAAAGACAGGCACTTGATAAATCCACCATTCAATTCCTTCCAAGACATCCAGCCAGCAACTCAGCTTGTTTACAATGCCACTCACTATCCAACCAACTTTCATTATCTTGGCAATGCCACAATATGTGTGGGCTTAGTTGCAAAATGGATCGACATCAAAAACCAGCCACACATGTGCCGCACCATATGTCAGACTCTCTGCATGCATAGGGCCAACAGCTCTCACTAGGCACTCCCAGTTTCGCAAGGGGAAAAAAGGCAGGGAGAACAGAGGAAAAGCAAAGAGATCAAACCTAAAGCAACAGGAGAGGAATGAGGCTCCAATTTGTCAATGGTGGTTGCACAAAAATGTAGAGGATGAGCAGAAGAACCAGGCAGGTTGGGTTACATAGTAAGTAGTCTTGGATCTAGAACTGACTCTTGCTCTTAGAGCAGCAGCAAACTTTTTTGAAGCAGTAGCACAGGTAAACAATACAGTGCAAAACTAATTAAGAGCACATTTTTCCCAAAAGCCAACACTGATTATAAAGTTCTTCATTAAGATTACCATAAACTATACTTGAACATTTAACAGTTCACAAACATAATGATAAAAAATGGAAGACCGGGTAGAACCTACCACAAGAGTGTCCAATGTATCAATCAGTGTCAGGGAAAACCTGAGCAGGACAAAACAGAGAGAATTAAAACCCATTTTATTTTATTTTTTATTGCTTCCCTGAAATGTGAACTTCTTGAAATAGTGTGACACCGTCACCTCTTATTACTATTGACAGGAACACCAGAAGGAATGTGGGGGCTGTGATTCAACAGAACCACATGCATGAATGTCCATGGAAGGGACCTGTGCTCACAAAACCAAAGATTTCTTTGTACCCCCACAGCCAAAGAATCACAGAGTAGGGGTGGGCACGAACTGGAAAACTGAGATTCATAGTTTTCACAAACCTCCAAACCACAAACTTCCACGAACTTCTCCATTGCACAAACTGGTTAATGCTTCAGAGAAGTTCGCAGGGCCAGCCCCACCCGGAAGTGAGCTCCAAAGGCATTTAAATGTCTTTAAAGCCAACCTCCGAGTCGGGCTGGCCTGACTGAGCCTCAAGAGTGAGCTCCGAAGGCCATTATAGGCCTTCAGAGCCCACTTCCGAGTAGGGTCTGCCCATATAAGGCCTATAGAAACCTGTAGAGCTCACACTGGGAGCTCAGTCAAGAGCTCCAAGAGTGAGCTCCGAAGGTCTATAAAGGCCTTTGGTGCTCACTCTCAGGGCTCAGTTGGGCTGGCTCGACCCAGAGGTGGGCTCCAAAGACATTTAAATGCTTTCAGAACCCACCTCCAGGTTGGGCCACAGGCTGGGTGGTGGGCTCCAACAGCACTTAAATGCCTTTGGAGCTCAATTCCGGCTGGGCCGCCCATTGGAAAGTAAGCTCTGAGGGTATTTAAAGGTCATTTGAACCCTCTGTGGGCAGATCGTGGGGGGCAGTTCTCCTGAATCCCGGTTCATGAACCACCAACTGGCTTGGTTCGTGCTTGAACTGGGGCTCGCTGGTGGGCTCATGCCCATCCCTATCAAGGAAGTATCTACATTTCTTATGGCCCATTAACTGCAACGAAAATAAAAACTATGTTCTAGAGAAGAAAATAACAGTTCCTCAATCAGTAGTACGCACGGTCTTGGTTCCCCTGACTTATTGAGTTCAGTCAGAGTTTACTGGGCCATTAGGTGTGAGCATATGTGTCTAATAGGTCCTATGTAAAAATAATTCATCTTAACATATCCCAACCATTAGGCAACACAGCCAGATTCTTTTCTCTGTGACAACGCAACTGACCACTGCTTATCTTGTGGGGTGTGTACATGTATATGCACAGATATTAACATATATCACTTGCACACAGATTTTATATCCGGTGGGGTAAGGAAGCAACTGATAAAAGCCTTCTATATAAACCACAGCCTATATGAATGACTGCACAAACAGGCCCTGCTGACACAATTCCTCCATGAGTAGAAGACGAAGAGACTGGATTTATACCCCGCCTTTCACTACCCGAAGGAGTCTCAGAGCATCTTACAAGCAGTGTTCCATCTGAGCTGAGTTAGTGAGAGCTAGCTCACAGTTTTTTAGCCTCTGGCTCACACATTTTTGTCTTAGCTCAGGAAGGATGGCTCCAGAGAAAAGTAATTTATGCAGTAGCCAAATCGCTCGCTCACAACTTTAATGCCAATAGTTCACAAAGTAGAATTTTTGCTCACCAGACTTCACAGCTTAGAGGGAACATTGCTTACAATCCCTTTCCCTTCCCCTCCTCACAACAGACACCCCGTGAGGTAGGTGGGGCTGAAAAGCTCTCTTGAGAATTGCCCTTGAGAGAACAGCTCTGAAGAACTTATGACTCACCCAAGATCACACCAGTACCTGCAGGTGGAGGAGTGGGGAATCAAACTTGGTTCTCCCAGATTAAAGTCTGTGCTCTTATCTACTACACCAAACTGACTAAAAAAAGGGAAGCCAAATCGCACTAGCAGGGACCATTCACCTGGGTCTCCCTGCTGGCTGAAGGTTCTAATACATGACAGAGGAGGTGCCATATGCCTGTGTCTTACTTCCATACCCAAATACATGAATACCCTTACATGTTGGTGTCTGCGTATGAGCTGGAGCTTATTTGATCCTATTTGAGAAATAATCTCACCAGCTCTTATTTGCTGTGAGCAGCTGGCTCTGCACTGTGAAATTTAACAGCAACTAGGGAACTCCATCTTGCAAACAGCCTCACGGCATTCTATTAGTTTGCTTGCCTACAGATACCCGAGTTAATCATCTGTTGCTAAAACAGCAAATAAATTTTCAGTAAGGCTTCCCTTCCTGGAGGCCTACTGGTGTTTGTTCCTCACTGCAGAGGATCGGAAGAGTGGCTGTTTTCAAGCCGAGTCTAATTGCCAGACACTGGAATACGTCCTTCCATTTTAACATTAACTCAACTGACTTCAGTGGTTATTCGTCCAGCATGTATATTAAAGTCAGCATGGCTTCTAAGCCCAGACCTGCAGCGCTAGATGCTTGACACAATAAAGTTTTGTTGGCTTCATATAAAAATAACCATTTGAAAGCACTAACTTTCCCAAGGCATCATCCACGTCCCCACGGCTTGGTTCTTGACCTCGAATTCTTCCACGGCAAGTTAAAGGCATGAGTTCATCAGCTGGATAGGCATGTTCCTATTCATTGGGAGGGGAAAGGAACACAGGAGGGCATAAACAAATGGGGACGCACAAGGGTATATGCATGGCTTTCTTTCATTGTGCAAATCTGCTTCTCCAGATAGCAACACCGCAGAATGCTCCATACACCTTCACCACACTGAACTAGCATTTACTAGCCAAATAATAATAAGAGACTGGGGGAGGAGGAGAAAGAGAGGAGCAACTAGACTTCCAAATAATAATGAAAGGGAAACACTAGTTAATGAAATCAAGACACTGCAAGTGAGTGTGATAGCAGTATGGGAGGGGGGGAGAGAAGACACTCCTTATTTACACTAAGCACAACTATATATCCATGTTCTATGCCCTGCCTGCATATATTTCCTTCATGATTCCCACCCCTTCTATATACCCACTCTAGTTGCTGAAGTTATTCGAAAGTAAGCTGAGAAACCTTCACAGTATCAAAACTCAGTCCCCCAAGCAGCAGGAGGGCACTGCTTTACATAAAGCTGGCAAGCCTCACTTCCTGAAGTGGGTAGGCCTTAGTGAAGGCTGAAGAAAGTACAGCAGGCATGCACAGGACGTTTTTGGTTGGGGTTTCTTTTGCTGTCAAGTCACCGCTGACTCATGGCAACTCTGTAGGGTTTTCAAGGCAAGAGACGTTCGGAGGTAGTTTGCCATTGCCTGCCACCGCATCATAGCCCTAGTATTCTCTGGAGGTCTCCTGCTTAGCTCCTGAGATTTGGCAAGATTGGGCTAGCCTGGACTATCCAGGTCAGGGCAATGCACTACAACTGCAAATGCATAATACCCCAAGGAAGGCACGTGGAGGACAGCTTAACTATACACAGTTACTCCAGTTTAAGACCACGGATTTCAGTGGGCCTGGACTGGAGTAACTCTACATAGGATTGTGCTGTAAGAGTGGTTGCCTATTGTTTCCTGGGCAAACCCAAGGTGTGGCTCAGTGGCAGAACAACTGCTTGTTGTGCAGAAGGTCCCAGATTCAATCCTTGGCATCTCCAGATGAAAGGATCAGGTCACAGGTGATCTGAAATGCCTCTGTCTTGGAGAGCCACAGCCAGTCTCAGCAGACAACACTGACCTCGATGTACCAAGAGTCACATTCAGTATGTGTTCATGTGTGTGCAAACACTTCACTCCCTTGTTCTAGGATAGGCTCCCTGTTTCCTTCACTCAGACAACTTTGGACAGTCCCCCTTTTGTGGGAGGACTATCCCCACCACATACACAAGTGACCCACAAAGGTATTTTATTTAATAAAAGGTAAGAGAAAGGAGTGAGGTGACCAGTAGTTCCTACTATTGCATTTAATAGCCATTTAAATAACCTGATCTCTTTAGTACCACCAAAACAAATATTTCAAAGCCCAACTTACATTGGTGCAAGGTTACGATCAAATATGCAGCTCACTTACTTTTCAGGTACTGGCAGGAAATAACACACACAGCAAAAAATGGATGCCCTCTTTATGAATACAGAACCTCTAGTTTTAAAGCAATGCGTCTTCTAACAAAAATTAACAGTAGCAAGCTTTTAAAAAATTAGTACTTCACAGCAGCCTGTAAGTCTTAACATCAAATATCTGACGTTGTACACTTTATAAGTGTCCAAGTTAAACAAGCACAGAGGTGCCATTTATTTATTTTATGCCCAGCACACGTGGCAAATAAATATCCTTTCACCTTTAAAGCTTCCAGGACATTCCTAACATCCTGGTAACCCAAACACTTCATGCCACGAACACAGAAAAGAAAGGCAGTTTCTGATCATCTATAATCGCCTCTTTGTTCTGTGAGTTAATCCCAGTTTACAAAGGAGGTTTATCACACAATATAGGTTCCGTCTTAAATGTGCCAAGCAGCTTTGTCCAACGCGCTATATACAATGGAGATTAACCTGGGTTCAGATTCCTGCTGTTGAATGAAGGCATTTTCACAAATTATATTTTATACTTGGGAGCCAGTTCCAAGATGCAAAGCATAAGCACACAGCACCAATACAAACAACGCATATGCACATAATGAGCTTGTTGGGCAAGCATCTAAGAAAGTGTCAAGCTCACACATGTGTATTTACAGGGAGGAAAACAGGGCTTCACACTCATCGTACACTACTATTTTTTTTGTAGGAAGTGGTAATTTGTATGTTTCTGTTCATTAGAAGCTATACTACTAAACACTTCTGAGGAGCAGTGCTCCCTCTAAGCTGAGTTAGTGTGAGCTAGCTCACAGTTCTTTAGCCTCCAGCTCACACATTTTTGTCTGAGCTCAGGAAGGATTGCTCCAGAGCAAGCTAATTTATGCAGCAGCCAAATTGCTCACTCACAACTTTAATGCCAGAGGGAGCACTGCTGAGGAGTAAAACACTTCAGATTCTTTGCCTCAATCTTTAAAAACAGTAATTTTTACAGTGCTGAGGAAGGTCAGAATACTGCTCATAATGCAAATATAGAGATGATAATTTGCCTAAGGCCACCTAGTGAGTTTGTGGGTATGGTGGCGTTTGAACCAGAAACTTTACACTCCTAAACATGTATGCTAAATTTTGAGTTATTGCAATTTATTAAGGAATAATGATTAGTGGAATTAGCAGATTCCTCTTTCTGTCACATCTGTAAAAAAACGATCCTCTGTATCATTACAAAGGGGATATGTCATACTTTACACACCTTTAGTATCATTTTAAAAAGTTAAATTTCATTTCTTAAAAGGGTTAGCATATGTGAGAAGTAAGCGTGCATGAGAATTAAGTGTGCACAAGCTGTCTCAAGAGGCAGCTGTTTGCTGTGGGTGAGCAGGTGCAGATTTCATCAGAAAGTAAACACAAAAGCCCAGGAGTGAACACACTAAGAGAAGGCTCATGAAGGATCATTGTTTTCTCTGGGCTGGACCTCGGATCAAAGGATGTTTTGCATGAACCACAGCTTAGAACCCAGCATACAAGGAAATCACAGCTAGAGCTGCTTGTCTGCTTCCATTCCTACCTGCCTGCTAATCCAGCCACCTCCAACACCAGCTGCCAATTCCAAGATTCAAAACACAAACACACAGCACCAGTTTGAACAGTACATATGCACACAATGCACTTGTTGTGCAAGCAATTAAGGAAGTAGCAACCACCGTAATGACGGGTCTGTCAATTCAGACATGGTAGTTAGCACAAACAGCCTCAAACCACAATCTCCAGTTCTGCTTTGGCCAACCAACTGCAAACTAGGGGTGGCCAATTCAAATCACAAGACCGCTTAGATTGCTAAACCCTTTTCATGAAGTTTTTGCAAGATACCTGGAGTGAGCCTGTAAGTGCATATAAAGGCAACCACACATGGTTACTCAGAAGCAAATCCCAACAAGCTTAATGGAGCGCACAGGGCTGTAGCCTCAGTTTTACCTGTAAACTTAATTTCCAGCCAGTTTGGAAAACACAAGCAATTTCCACAGTACTAACCTAAACTTTAGCAGTGCTTTAATAAGCAGTTCCTTGCCATTTGTTAATATTATGGGATCCCCTCCATTTTTTACTATCGTCCTCTATATATCTAATAGTCACGTGTGGCCCCCATCTGTGGATACCTAAATCTCTGGACTGGGGCCACAATGACAGAACAGAGACTTCTCCAAACTTGGAGGAACCCCCAGGCTTACAAAAAAATCCAAAAACCTACTAAAACGGGGGGTCATAAAAAACTCCAGAACAGGCAACATATGATTAAGCAAACACAGAACAACTTTTCTCTAAATGCTGGCAGGTGGACAAGGAGGAGGGAAAGAGGAGAAGACAATCACACTGTCAGGTTGCCACAGACAATGTGGAGGAAGATGACAAAACTGCCAGCGGCTACTGTTGCTTCCATGCCGCCTCAGCCAAATTTCAGGCAGGCAAGGAAGAAGAGTCTCTATCTGCTCCACCTTAGGGGTGACTAAGAGGGAGGAGCAGATGGCATGGCTTGCCCCACACAGGGAACGACAATGCAGCCACAGCAGAACCCACTGCAGCTACACTCCCCCATGACAAAGCTCAGGCAAGTGGAGGAGAAGCAGGAGGGGAAGCCACTGCTACCTCCAACATCCCTTTCCATGGATGCATCAAAGATCCCCCCCCGCCCAGTTTCCTGGCAAACAAGGCCCCACTGTTGGCCAGAGGCAATCAGGGGCTGGGGAGGACAGAAGCCACCACAGCCATCATCGTCTTTCAGAGCAGCGGAAAGGACAAATGGTTTGTCTGGCTTGGAAGGGAGAAAAATGGGGGAGCAGCAAGGGGTAGTTTGGGGGAAACAAAAGCGAGGGGACATGAGTAACAGAAAAGGGGTGGGGAAGGGGACAAAGCAAAGGAAGGGGGATGAACGAAAGGAAGGAGGAATGGGATGCCCCCTCCCAAAAAGTTCTTTGCAGACCCCCACATATATTCTAATAGCAAAGCTGGCCAAATCAGAGGATGCTTAAATGTGGTGACTGGAGCTGTGGACATGTCAGATCTTTCTATAAACCTGGAAAACACCCCAGGTTTGGAGAAAAATCTGAACCCCACAAAAATACATAGGGGAGTTTAACCCCCCCCCATCAAAACGATAAAAGGAACTTCTGCAGCTTTAAAACATGGTGGCAGTTGCTAGGCAACCACAGCATTCTAGGCTTGATTTCTATTGGTGAAAAAAGGTGGGCAGAGGGGGCAGTGCCCTTTCCAGGGCTGTTTTAGCCTTTGAGGGAGGACTCATTGGGGCCAGGCCTGGCAACAACCCACTGGGTGACTTGACGCCACCCAACCACATGACTCACCTAGGCCCGGCCGCTTGCTACTGTTCAACAGCAGCCACCCTACGGAAGCAAGTGTGGTACAGTGGTTACAGCTTCAGAGTAAGGTCTGGGAGACCTGGGTTTAAATCACCAGTCTCCCATGGAAACTCACTAGATGAGTCACATGCTTTCAGCCTAACTTACCTCACAGGGTTGTTGTGAGGATAAAAAAGGAGGAGAGGAAAATGATGTATGTTGCTTTTTTCCCCACTGTGGAAAAAGTCAAAGTATAAATGAAGTAAATAAGTAATAAATATGGCTGAAGATGGGGGGCAGATAAAATGGCTGCGAAGGAGAGAATAAGGCAAGGGAAGGTGAGAGGATATGGGGGTTGCTAGGAGGAGGGAAAGAGGAAATAACATGGGGAAGGAGATAAAGTGATGTCCCCCCCCCACAACTCCTTGAGGGTTCTGTACCATGCAAGTTGGCTTGGCCCAGTGGCTGGCACCACACAACTGGGCCATAGTTTTCCTAGGTAGGAGCTGCTGGTCATGAGGGAAAGCTGGAGACAGAGGGACAGAAAAAGGTAGGTTGGCTGCTTGCTTGCTGTCAGGTACACAGTATAAATGCTTAACTCAGGATTGCTGGGAAGTACAGAAGGAAGCAGAAAAGGGGAAAGGCTATGGGTGCTTTCAGGGAAAGGAAAAAGGAAATAGTGGGGGAGGGAGTCATAAGATGCCCCACCTGCCAAGTCCTTAAGGGTTCCCATTTGTATATATACATAACGCTCTTTTGAGCATGTTTTTGTAAACTGTTAGGAAACTTGTAGTGAAACCCATAAACAAAGATTGAGTCAATTAACCAAAAGATACTGAGTAGAGACAAACACATTCAGAAACAGGAATGTCACTTTAAAAAAATCAATGAAACTTGCTTCCATTCCATTTATTTTGGAGCGGAATATGTGATACCAATTGAAGTACTAGCATAATATTCAGATACATCTCATTACCCACAACTCACAGTCTCTACACAGTACACATCATGTGAAAGACTCCCAGAACAGTAGCTAAAACTGATAGTTAAAGGCAGTTAAAGATTTGGAATTATATATGATCAGGTTTCTTACCATATAATTACTATAGGCATGATCAAACATTTCCAACACTTGACCCCTGTGAAAAACATAAAAAACACAGTGTGATTTAGGGGCCAATTCAGATTATCTCTGTTAGATTTAAATAGAAGTTAATTAAGTTTAAGCAGATATTTGAAAGTCTACAGAATATCCAATGATCATTTGGCCAGTTAAGCACATTAAAGAAAGGTTAGCAGTAAGAGTATGTGGCATTTCTGGATTTCAGAAAGAGTCAATCAATACTACCTACAGCTACACAAGCTGGCAAAGGAGGCCCAGGAGAACCCAGCATAGATTAATTCTTTAACATCTGTTTTTGAAACTGGAATTTCTTAAGACAAGACAGCAATCAAGCAAATGAAAGATGCTGTATACAAGACTCAGGCAGCATGGGGGATCTATGCACACACTTCAGATGCTATTAGGCATCCAAGGCTGGTTCACCACCCCAAACGATCGCTTGGGGCACCAAGTCATCAGGGCAGCAGGTGTGACTTTTGCCTGTTGCCACCGCCCAGCTCCAGCAGAGGCAGCCTATGTGCTTGTGCCACTGCCAACTGGAGCCAGCGGGAATGTACAGGAGCATTTGTGGCCCACCGCATGGGAAAACACTGTGTGCATCCACACTGTAAAGCAAATTCAGAGGGGATCTGGATGTACATTACTACCTGCAGTCTAAGTCACTGGTGCTTAGCGGTAACATGTCTCAGCTCAATTTTTGCTCAAATTCTGACAGTGGGAGAGAAGGCTGTGCAGCTCTTTCCACAAGGGCTAATACAGACCCACAAAACTACCAGGGTTGCTTTCTATTTTTCCAAAGGCTTACCACTGACTTACACAGCATAATCCACCTTGAGAACCCAGTGAGAAAGACAGATGATTTATACAGTAAACAAAAGTCCTCATTGCTTCAAATGATGGTTGTACCCATTGAGTCATACCCCACTTTTTCTCTCACCTGCAGAAAGCTGAGCCTTAGCCTACTTTTGCCCTAGCTAGAGAAATCTTGCTGTAGCTTTCCAGTCACATGTAATGATGAATCAATGACTGAAGATTCTCCATCACTTGCTCAAGACTGAAAGTGTGAAGGATATGTCATATTCATGCTGACACTTAAGAACCCCTCCACAGTTTAAACTTCCCTAAACTCTCATGGACACCTCTACCTTTGTTCCAATTTGATTTCTTAACCAGAGCAGGTTCGAAGCCATTGTGTGGAACAAACATGGAGCAGCTCTGCTGTGGAAGTGATAACCTTGATATGATGACGTAGTGCAGACATTCCTCCGCTGCAAGCATGCACCTTCTTTTACCTGAATCACTGCCCACATCTTCAAATTTACTTTTCAAAGTTCAGTTTTTTTAAAAAATAATCCTAACAATTAAAGCTAAGTAAACTGTTCAACTTAGTAGTGAGACTGGATGATAAAGCTGCAACATGACTACTATGTGCCTCATTTTAGTTATTTAGACATAGATAACTAGTCCATCCACACTTACAATTTGACAAGAAAACTAAAAAGTAAGATCTACAGGTATTATTCAATTAACAGGAATAATCTGAATCAGCCTGAAGAATAAGGAACAAAATTAGCTAGCTTTATCATCATTTATGTAACTTAATTGACAGGAACTGAAAGGAGCACTGCACAATATGAGCAATATTCTGATGGAGGGACATTGCTAGAAATTCCCAAACACAAGCAGCAAGCCAATAATGTGGCACAGTGGCAACCAGGCAGTCTACAGTTCTAGCTCTTTGCTTCTGTCACCGAGTTACCAGATTGCAGAAGGAAAGACCTTAGTGTGGATGGCCACAACAACTCTTGATGATGCAACACTAGGGCCTCTCTTGTTCCATGCACAAGTTAATTTATTTTTTTATTCCCAGACAAACAATATGTTCAGCGATGGAAAATCTTTTCCCTCTATTATAGGTGCAGAATGATCTCTAATTTTTTAATTCCTTATGATAGCAAGACTTGTCAGGATTCTCACAAGAGCCTCTGCAACCGGCATTTATCCGATCCTCAATGGCTGCAGAAATACTACAATCCCATGGGTACTCACAGCACACCACTCAACACAACACATAAAAGTAGAGCATGCCCTCCCCCACTTCCTTTTATCACTCAATTAAATCATTCACGCATCTTTTTTCCCAGTACAAGACTGTTAATATATGCACTGATATCTAAAAACCGTTAGACACAAACAGTATGCCAATTTAAAAGTGTTCTCCAGTTATTACCTAGGTTACCTGCATGAAACATCATCGGCTTTTATGTGTTAACTGCTCACTGAAATATCTAACACACCTAAACCTGTAACACCTAAACTACTGAATCATAACCAGCAGCTCCTCCAATGAAAACAAGAAGACTCCTTAATGAGCAGAATGGTACCTCGGAACACTTTGTTCCCTTGTCGGCAATACCCAAAATAATTACATTTGGAGCCATATGTTTCTGAATTGCCCAACACCTGCACAAGAAATAAGAGTCACATACCATGGTCTTTAAAAGTAATTTATCGTGAGGAAAAAGCCATTACTCATAAGCATGCAAGTGCATAGAAGCTATTTTCTAAGACATTACCATGCCCTCCAAACATTACTAAGCCTCTCATTTGTACACCCCAAAGTAACTTAATGAAGCATAATATTTCTCTGAACCATTTTTGCCTAGTATAAATGAAAAACCTCTCCAATACCACATATATTAAACAATGAACACTAAACTGCTACTTTCAGATGCAGCACCATGTCATCAGCTTTATAGCTTCAGAAATACATCAGAAAATATCATCACCATAGTGAACCTGACCCAGTTATACATTTCAGAACTATCAGCATAAGTCAAGCCAACGGCTTCCAGGTGCTTACCTAAAATTCTAGCCCACCATACTTTGGAAGCAAAAGGCAAGCAACAACTTTAAGCCAACCATACAAGATGCCAATCAAAAAATGATGAAAGCAAAGCATTCCATTTCCTAGAGTTGGTGTGATTAATCAAAGTCATAATAAGCAGCTGAAAATGCTTTAATGAGTAAGCTTTCATCTTTGACTACTTTTACCCATTAACACATGGGTAAGTGTGGAACTGGATCCCAGGCTTTTGCAGTCTTCTTGATTTGTGTGTGTGCTCTGCTTTTTAAGTGGGTCACGGCACAGCAAGTAAATCTGGAGTTGCCAGTCACCATACCATAAAGGATGGGAACCACCTTTCTATGATGCTAGTTGCCATCTCCTGCTCACAGATATTAACTTAAAAAAACCCAACACAGCCAACTTCAGTTTTACTTATATCCCACTGTTCTCTCTGACCAGGGACCCAAAGTGGCTTCTCGCATCATCCCCCCCCATCCTCATAATAACAACCTTGTGAGGGTAAGTTAGACTGAAAGATCATGACGGGCCCAAAGTCACCTGGCAGGCTCCCACACTTGAGCGAGGGATTCAAACCCAGTCATTAAAAGGCATAGTCCAAAGCTTTAACCACTATACCACACTAGCCACAAAACTGGACAATGTTGACCCACAGCTATTTTTCTGCAGGAATCTAAGCCAAACCCACCACTGGAGAAGAAAGGATTGTGTCTGAAGCCATGACAACATCTTCTGTTCATACAACCTGACTGAACACTTCCCTGAGGCACAGTAAACCAGCTTTCGAACTAATTTCACAAAGAAGAGCATAAGTGCAAACCACACCCAAACAGATGTTCTGAAGATGAGAAATTCGACAGAAACTAGTAAGCCACAAGGCTTCCCCAGGACTGTTAACCTGTTGTTTCTGAACTGATCAAATATGCACGGCTCCCTTGACACCTCCTTATTGGACTGTAGCAGTTATTTTTAGTTCAGCTTCTACATGGCTATATTTCCATTTAAAGATACTTGATCATATAAGCAACATCCACAACACCAAGTATGGTGGCAAAAGGGTCAGCACCTACTCCTATATGTTTCACAAGCTCTTTCTATTTTGAAGCTCTCCCATAACAGCCAGAAAATTCATAAAATAGGTAAGAGGTTGCCTATTTGTTTCACAGTGAATATGTCACACAAAGACAGAATGTGTCACACAAATAATGAAACAGGTGATGAATGTGCTACTTCAGCTGACACAAGTGCAATACCCCAGAGCCACAGTTCACCTGTACTAAGGGGGGAAATGCCCCCCTAATGAGACCACCTCAGAAAAAGCCACCTCTCCCCACAATAAAAGAACGGATGGGGGGGGGGGTAGTCAGGGGAAAAACAGGAAAGCTCAATTATCGAATTAAAACCACCCCAACTAGAGATCCAAGAAAGCCTTTGACATCCTTCTGACTATCTCACAGACACCGTTCCCCGGCTGACCAGACTCAATGATGCTCTGGGAGCTATTCCCATTCCTTGGAAGTGACAGAGTGACCTCTCCGGGCTCGGCCGAAGAAAAGGAGAAGCGGGCGAACAGAACGGGCCACCTGCCTTCCCTCCCTCCCTCTTACCCGAGGCGGCGTTTCTCCTCCCTGCTCATGGCCTCAGCGGCCGGGGCTGCCACCAGCACCGAGGAAGCGGAGAGAAGGCCCAGAGCCAGCAACTTCCAGCCCGCCCAACGGCCTGCTGGGGAGTCGCCGCTCCTTCCCTCCCCACCAGCCGCTGCTCCGCTCATGGCGGTAGCTGCTCCGCTAGGCCCGGCTCGGTCCCATCCCTCCAAGAGCAGCCGCGCCGCTCCCGCGACAAGTGAAGGGACCGGCCCTCCTCTCTATCTTTTTTTCCCTTTCTCTCCACCGTAGCCAAGGAAACAGAGATCCTCCCGACTAGTGGCTTCCGGGTTTCCCTTCCGGTAACGTGACAGTCGAGATGAGCAAGAACCAATAAGAAGGAAGGGCTCGTGCCACCTCATGATGCGTCATACGCTCCCGGATTCAAGGGCTACGTGGAACGGATGCGCATGCTACGGCATGCGCAGAACTCTTAAAAAAATGGGACGTGGCCCTCAAGGGACGATACGAGCCTTCCCATGCTATGAAGTTTACAGGCTGTTGGGAATTGTAGTCTCTAGTTTGTTTCCTTATATTTGTCTCTTTTGGTTATGCTTTTGGATTTGGAGAAGTGGTTTTTATTGTTGATTTGTCTCTTTTTAATAGTGGCAAAATGACATTTATGGCAAAGTATTATTGTTTTATAGCATGATGTGGTGCGATAAAATAAGAGCCCAAGGCACTAAGTAGGGTTGCCCGGTCCCCTCTACCGGCCACTGGTGGGGGATGGAGGTCGTATGGTTGCCAGATCCAGGTTAAGAAACTCCTGGTGATTTAGGGAAGGAGCCTGCAGAGGACAGGGACCGCAGTGGAGAACAGTGCCACAGCGACCACCCTCCAAAGCATCCATTTTCTCCAGGGGAACTGATCTCTCTAGTCTGTATGAGCTGTAATCCCACCTGGAGTCTGGCATCCCTGAACCTTGGCCAGGCCAGGGAGCATCTACATGCCCTCACTCCATCACTACCAAGTGAAAGACAGCATCTGAACAAAATCTGACAATAAAGCCAGGTGATGTATGCTTTTGAGTTGTCTAGAACTCTTGATTTTCCTGAATCATTTGTATTACTTGTGACTGATATGCGGATTATCTCCTTTTCCTAAAAAGAAGCATAAAAGGGAAGCATTCTTTATTACTTTTTTAAAAAAGTATCCACCTGAAGAAGAGTTCTGGAGAACTCAGAAACTTTGAATTGTAGAATCATAGAATTGGAAGGTGCCATACACACCATCTAGTCCAACCCCCTGCCCAATGCAGGACCAGCCTAAAGCATCTCTGACAAATATTCGTCCAGCCTCTCCTTGAAAGCTGTCAGTGAAGGGGAGCTAAGCACCTCTCTAGGCAGCTGATTCCACCTTTGAACCACTCTGACTTCGAACAAGTGTTTCCTAAAATCCAGCCAATATTGGTTGGTCCCAAGACTGGATAGACCTGAAATACCTGCTGTGGAGCTCCCTGGTCTCTCTCTTAGGCAAACCTAGCTGGCAGGGTTCTTGTGATGGAACAGCCATGCTGTCCTGAGCTTTTCAGGCAAAGGGTGGGGTACCAAATGGAGAAAGCAACATACCATACAATAAATGATTGTGGACAGAAATCCAGGTGGTCAGCCATGTTGGTATGAAGCAGTAGAACAAAAGAGTCCAGTGGCACATTTAAGACCAACAAAGGTTTATTCAACATATGACCTTTTGTGTGCGCACACATTTTTTCAAATACATTGGAATGATGTGTAAGGTTCAAACTTATAAGGGAAATTAACATGTAACATGATGGTGTTTAAGATACACAAAGTCAAGAATAACAAGCTAAGGTTATAAGGTCAACAGTTGTAAAGTAATAAATATGTCCAAATAACAGACAAATGTCTAAAGGTGTATTTGGGAAGCAAACCAAGAATCTCCGTTCCCTTCTTCCAGGCCTGGAGATGACTTAACAGCACTTTTTGAGGTGGATGAAGTGTCATGTCAGCAAAACATCCCAATATAATAGAAATGTTACCTGCTGGAGCTTATCTGCTCCCTGGGCCTCCCAGCCTTTTAGGAGTTGTAATTTTTCACAAGGGGAACAGGATCAAAATGGAATGGATTGTTCCAAAGAACAGTATTCTATGAACAAGGATCCTCAATTTTGTTGAGCCTGCAGGGACTTTTGTAACTCTGATAACAGAGGTACTCTCACAGAGTGGCAATTATGGAAGGGTAGAGGCAAGCACAAAATAGTTGCTATACGGGGAAGGACTAACTTCTTGCTTTGAGGAAGGGTGTTGTTTGGTTTGTTTCCAAAGAAAGTATACGTCTGTGGTCAAGTCAGGGGTGCCTGGCTGAGTGATCATATACCTACTTGGGATGACATCAAAACTTTGCTCATCAGCTACCAGTGGGACACCAACTCAGCCTTGGGAAATTCCTGGAGATTTCAGGGGGATTGCCTGGGATGGCCAGGGAACTCAGTGGGGATATGATGCCATAAAGCCCACCCCCAGAGCTGCCATTTCCTCCAGGGGAACTGATCTCTTGTGCAGATTTGTGGTAATTGTGTAACTCCAGGCCTCATCTGGAGATTGGCAACTTTAGCTAAACCTCCCAGGTCATATTAAGGCTGATAGGTTAAAATAAACTCCCAACAAAGCATTTTGACCATACTTTCCCAGATTATTCGCATGGGGAATGCCATTTGTGAATCTGCCCAGTCATTAACTTAGCCATCGGAACAAGGCAGTGGCTGAAGAAAATTATCTATATGGTCCTGAAAGCTGTTGCTGTATTTATGTGTAGACCATCTGGCCAATTTATACTTACCATGGGGAGGCACATAACCACTATGATTCCAGATGCATCACATGAATATGGTTTGACTCGTAACATACAATACAAATCCTGAAAACAGTATAATGTTATTCTTTGAGTTATAATTCAAGTTTAGTAAAGCTCAAAGACACTTTTGTCAAACTGTGACTATTAAGAGAGTTAGATTGGGCTCCATGCAAAGAATCCTGACTATCCTGCACAAACTCATGAGGAATTCAGTATATGAACCTTGGAGCATTTACAGCGGCCTGACAGTGACTATAAAGCTGTAAACCATTATAGGAATGGCTTGCAGTCAAAATGTATTTCACACAAAAAATACCCTGACCATTTCTGAATATACTGTTTATGAGGAGGATGCAATGTGTGAACCATTAAGCCTGTCCCGATACCACCAAAGCAACCCAGCAGCCATTTCTCCAATCAATCCATTTGAGAAGGCACCATAATTAGTTCACATATTACATTCTCCAAATGAACACAAGTGTGTGCAAATTCATAAGTGGTCACAGACGCATCACACGAAGCCATCGTTCTGAACATGTGAAGTAGCCCAAACACTGTGTAATTCTCATCCACAGACATGGACATTTTTACAGCATGACCTCTCTAGAAATAACACGATCAGGAAGCATTCCCCATAACTACTACCACATAAACTTCCAAAAAACATACACAACATGAGATGATAATATTTTATTTTGGCACAAGCAACCGAGAACTGTAAAGCACATTATATTGTGTTTCACAGATTCTCTGTTCAGTCAGGTGGTTAATCAGGTGAAGTGTGTACATATAAAGTATACTAAATGATACCTTGAACATACTGCTTTTGGGGAAAACACAGTGCTTTTGGAAGTAACAAAACTGGGGGGGAACTTAATCATATTTGTTAGTCAAAATTCTCAAAAAATGTAAGAATCAAAAGTTTGCCTTTAAAGGATGCAGTCCTAAACATACTTGGAAGCAGGAAGCAGGTTTACAACTAAAAGCTATGGGGGCTGTTTCCAAGTAAACTTGGTTAAGATTAGGTTGTAAGTGAGCTTTCTCCAATAATGGCAGCGGAACGACATTCTAAGAAATGTGGAGCTGACTACCACTGAGATGAAGTCTTCCTCGTCCCCATGTCATATACATTTTTACCACTTATCCTGACACGACTACGCTGAGCATTTCTCTCTCTCCATCAACCAATGATATTCAAACAGATGGGGAAATGCACATTGTACTGCCAACAAGCCACAAGGTATGTTGTACTAAATGTTATGGAAAATATGAGAGGGAATGATGTTGGGCTGCTGTTTTTCAGCCACTACTCTGTGTTTCTTATAATGTATAGTTCCAACCAGCCCCAATTTGGATCCTCAGACTGTTTGGGACTGGCTCCTTCTGATGTTACACTGACATACGGAAGGCAGTTCTTTCCCTATTAATTTTAAACAGTGGGGAAATATATCTAAACAGCAGAAAAAATACATCTCGAGATTTTAGGTACAAATTAATTGCATTTTGCATAAAACATGTAAATGTATGCATGATAATTTCAAAAGAACACTGAAATACTGGAACAAATAGCTGAAAATTTGTTGTATTGAGTAGTCATGGAAGATGAATGTTTTCATCTGTAAAGATTTTTGTTACAGCAGCACCTTACTGACTACTCATTTAGAAAGCTAAAGTGAAGTATTTTGAAAGGACATTGTTTCTGAAGACCCCCATCCTTTAGATTTCAAAACCAAGCAAAATATCACAAATTAAATTTATCTTGGTATTAATTTTCTAAATAATCATTTTAAATGATCTGGACATTTTAGTGTATACTTCCCCCCCTTCCAGGTAGTTGGCAACCCTATCAGTTAGTGCACAGTGTATCAATTTTCACTGGTCTTTAGCTAAGAACCAGTAAGCTGGGAGCTTCAGACAGTGAACCTCCTGAAAGGTCTGGATGGAGAGCATTAAAGGTCCAAGTTGGGCACAGAGAATTCCTTGGGGGTTGGTTACTCATGGAGTTGCTTTATACTGAATCAATCAGCTATGGTTCCATCAGGGTCAGTACTGTCTACTCAGATTGGCAGTGGTTCTCCAGGGTCTCAGGCAGAGGTCTTTCACATCACCTACTGCCTGGTCCTTTTAAAGTGGAGATGTCAGGGACTGAACCTGGAATCTTCTACATGCAAAGCAGAGGCGCTTCCCCCTGAGCTACAGCCCCTCCCCACTGCCTGGAGGAAAGAAATACCCTGGCCTTTTAATAAAGGTTTACTCTGATGTTATTTAACAAGTGATTATATTTAGCTCCATGCCACAAAAAGCTCCTCCTGTCATTTGAACACATTAAGGGACAAGACATTTTTCTCTGGGCCTCTTGGCAACTCTAGCAGTTGCTGGTCATGGTAACACTAAGAGCTGAAAAAGAAGACTGTGGAAGAAATATTAAAGAAAAAGACACACCTGTGGTCTGATAATGAGACTGAGAGGAAGGGCATTAGATGGAAAAAAACTGAAAGGGTCAGCTAAGGAAAGAGCGGAATTTTCTAGAAACAACAACTGGCAGTGTCATCCTAAGCATGTTTATACAGTCCTAAGTTTGTGGAGCTCAGTGGGTTCTGCTCCCTAGTAAGCGTGCTTAGGATTGTAACCTTGGTATCCTAGTTCCAGCACCTTCAGTGAACAGTCCTGAATGGGAAGAAATCACTAGAACCGGAGCCTAACCAGAAGGAAGACTTCGGATCAATGTGAGCAAGGCCTTCATGAGGAGCAGCACAGGGGTTACTATTTCTTTTAGGTACAGTAATGTTAAAGAAATCAATAATAATGTGTACCTGCTTAACCAACATCCAGGCAAATTATTATGCTTCTAATGATTTGTTAATAAATCTTTTTTTATATTTTGGTTACTGTTATGCTTTGGACTTTGTGTCTATTTATCCTACGCCTAGTAAATAATAATCTATCAAGGTATAAAAAATGTGCCCTACCTTGAAGGCTAAATGGTGGCTGTAGAAAATAAGATTAAATAATGAAAAGGTAATTTGTGTGTGTGTGTATAAGGTGCTGTCAAGTTGCAGCTGACTCTGTAGGGTTTTCAAGGCAAGTGATCAAGCAGAGGTGTTCTGCCACTGCCTTTATCTGCAAAGTCTTCCTTTGTGGCCTCCTATCCAAGTACTGAGCCAGCTTAGCTTCTGAGACCTGACAAGATCAGGCTCTGTTATATCATTCCACATCCCAAAAAGATAATTTATAAAACGCATAAAACCCTGTTCCAACCTGGATATTTGGCGGTAACAAGGGAGGCGTGATAATCACCACCACCTCCACCTATTCGCCAAATAATCTGGTGTCAGTGTGGGCGGGACAACCCAATCTAATTCTCTTCCCCCAATTCTCCCCACTTGCTATCTGCTATGCACAGGATTACGAGATGCAAGGAATTACATGCAACTAGAATATGCAAATTAGTTCCAGCTCTGTGGTTTATGATGCATTTGCAGCATGGTCTTCTGTGTATTACACACCTATCTGTATAAGATCCTATCCTGAAATATTGTTCCTAGACATTGTGTGTGACATTTCAAGCAAGTGGATCACTGAAGACACGCTTCAATATTCACATGAACCGGCCTAACAGATGGACTTTCCACCCACTCCTGCCTACTGCTGACTACTCAGAGGCATGATTCATAGCTAATCCCAGTAGGTCCTGCCTTTGAACTTTCTGATGTGATTAAGGCCATGATGGGCACACTTTTTGGAAAGTGTTTCCCAAATCAAGTCCAAAGTACAACAGTGCCATTCCAATACATTAGCAGCCTCTCACCCTGCTCCTCTCATCTAAGGCTGCCAGTAACATTTACTGCCTATGTATACTAGCTACAACCAATGCCCCAGGTTGGCTGCCCGTGCATTAAGTCAAATCCTACATACTTTTTAAAAATCACTTTCCTGTAATAGAAGGTGGGTAAAAATGTATACTGAAATACTGTGCTAGGTCCAGGATCAACATTAATCCTGTTAGTATTGTTATGAACTGTTTAAATAGCACTGTCAGATAGCAGTGTTTCCTATAGCTAGATGCTGTCAAGATTTGTGGATTCTCAGGTGTTATCTTTACTTTAGGATCTTTAATGTAATTGTGTTAAAGTGCATTATTTGTACCTTGAAATAGCAGAACTAGCCATACCATCCAACTTTAAAAAAATCCCAGAGCACTACAGGTGGGCAGGATGGCAGGACCATATATGCACACAGGAGGGGACTGTGGATACCTAGCCCAGTGTCAGAAATAAGGCAGACTCCATCCTTTAATTTTCAGTTTGCATTTTTAAAAGGTAAGTCTGTAGCCGGGGGAATGTGTAGGAAATATTCTGATTGCTCATTATAAAGTAAACCTGTTTGTGGCTTTCAGTGTTCTGATCAGTTATTGCAAAGGCAACGGGATGATCTGATGACCTGCTCAGCTCCTTCCCTTTGACTCCCTGATGACCTGCTCAGCTCCCTTTGACTAGAAGAATCAGAACAAATGATGCAAATATCTTAAATTATAACAAAATTTGTGGCTCACACCCTGCCACAAATTTTGTTAATCTTTAAGGCGCTACTGGACTCTTGTTCTTTTCTGCTGCTACAGACAAACATGGCTATCCATCTTGATCGATCTTAAATTATATACAAGTTGCATAATTCAGGCTTCCTTGGTGCTGGATTTGAGCTGCCTTGGCATATTTCTATTTTTTAAAAACATATAGTCTAGGCTAAGAAACTGCAGAACTGGAACAGGAACCAAGTTACTGTAAATGTCTGTCGTTCCCCATAGGAAAGAACAAACAAAACTATAAAGCACTCTGCAGAAGGTGCACAAGACAGAGAAACCTGCTCCAACTATTCTGGCAATTTTAAATAAAGTAATAACAAAAAAAGGGAGGGGAGCAGGATCAGACCACTCCACTGTCAAAATATCAGTCAAAGCTTTTAAATACAGAAGTGACTATCTAGTTATCAAAGGTCAAAATTGTATACATAGTTATGCTGCACGAAGTATCAATAGGCAAATTTCTCCACCCACCCAACTATTTGGTTTAAGCAAATCCTATACATTATATTATCCCTTAATTGCAACTGATTTTATCATAGTTCTGACCCATCACTGCAAGCTTCGTCCATCTGCATGGGTCCTGCATTTTAAAAAGCCACAGTGAATATTTACCAGGTATATTTAAGGAATTTAAAGGACTGTTTCAAGGAATTTCAAAGGCTTTAATGCGTTTTGTAAACCTAGCATCAATGGACTGTGCCAGTTTCTGGTGACAATGACTAATTTTCAGTTGCCTGATTCCAAGTCATTAGAATAAACAAAGCAATAACTGATGATGCAGAGATGATTCAAACAATCAAAATTCTCATCACATTGCTGCAGATTCAAAATACGGGTGCTCTCTCAAATAGGAATTCATAGTATGAATAAATTTCTCCATCCCAGCTTTAAAGGGACTTTCATCATAATGATTCAGGCCTTGCACTCCCCAAACAACCCCTTTCTTCATTTCTCTGACTGTGATTCAGGACAATTGCCTCCAGCACTTTCCTGCATGCCCATTTCTCCTTCTGTCAAATCTGCAACATCGGCACTCTGCAAAGACAGACTTGCAGGCACAGAATCATCCCCCGCGGCTAAGGTGAAGCTCTGGAACTGTGTGTTCACTGAGACCTCCACAATGTTATCCTCATTCTCTTTTATTTCTGGAGAAACTGGCAGATCAGTTGACTCTACTCTCAAATTTGTAATATTCAAAATACTAGACTCTTGTGTTTCAATGGAACAGCTAGGGGAAATCTGAGAATCTGCTTCGAGTGGGACAGAATGAAGAAGGGAGGGTCCAGATTCTTCATTTCCAATATGGGGCCCTACTTGTGGACTGTCATCCACTGAAGTACAACGCAGGGTACAAAATCCCCCCTCTGCCTGCTCAGATTGTTCTCTTTCAACAGGTTGTTCCACTTGTGGCTTCTCATCGACTGGGATAAGGTGAGCAGGGGGAAGATCTAGTCCACTCTGGTCAGACTGTCCACCTTCCACATGTTGCTTTGCTTGAGACTGGTCATTAGCACTGCCACTGTCCACATCAGTATACCAGATACTGGTTGTTGTCTCCAAATCAGCCTTTGAGGCCTGACAAACATCCAGTTCCTCAGACACATCCGGAGAATCTGCTTCAGTCCTGTGGCTTCCTTCTCCAGTGGTGCTTATTGTATTTATATCATCTGATTCAACAGTGGGTGAAAGAGAGAGGCTTGTTACAGCTATACTACCTGCTTCTACACTGGGTAGAAAAGGCACTTTAGGAGGTTCCGGCACCTCACCTGTTTGGCACTCATCTACAGTCATTTTGTCCTCCTTGTCCCTTTCTTCTACAGATTCCTGTGCTTTTGAAATTCCACATTCATGTACACTTTCTTTGTTCTCAAGTGGATCATCTGCTGGCAATTCTACTGTCAGGGTCAGCAAGTTTCTTATTTCATTCAAGCTATCAGGAACTGGTGCCATTTCCTCTTCCATCCGTACCTCATTTTCTGTTCTTGGACTTCCACTGAAATTTGTTTCTTGGACATTGGGAAGCTGTGGAGTTGCTGTTTCCTCTGCAGCTGTAAGAATCATAGAGGGGGCTTCCTGCGTGCCACTGAGATCAGAGGTCATCCCTTCTTCCCACCCTTCTGCAGGAAGACTAGAGACATTCGCAGAAATCCTTTCTTCACCGTCCTGTGTCTTTGCAGCTTCCTGGCAACCCGCCTGAGTGACTTCTGGCACAAACACTTCATTACTTTGAATGTCAGTATGTGATACCTCTGTCAAGTTGGTGGCTGGTTTCCTAGCTGGGCTGGCTTGAGCTGATCCTGAAGGGGTTTTGAGGTCACTCAGGCTGGATACGCTTTCAGAAGGAAGGTTTGTTTCCTCAAAGAGGTTGTGTTTCTTCAAGTGGGCAGCCTCTTTTATCACTAAAACAGAAAAGGAACCAAAAAAACCAGAGATTATGCCATGAGGATGTAACAAAGCATGGAGGGGAGGGGTGACATATAAAGTTCTCTGAAATTCGGGAGGTTAGGAATGGCTTTTCCCAGAAAGATTGCTCTCTTCTCTGGCTTCTGCCCCTAAGTCCCATTCCTGACCCACATTAGATTTAGACAGACCCTGGCTGCTGGCCTCAATCTTGAGGAAAATCATGATGGGGAAAGGATTGGATGGAGAAAAAGACAGTTCCCTTCCTTGATTTGGTTAACAGAAACAGGTCAAAGATATGGGTGGTATCAGGAAGTGGAATGACTGAGGGCATAGCTTTACTGGGTGGAAGAGTATGATTTTGGCATCCTGATCTGCCTCAAACCCCACCCCTGAAAAATTTCAATGCACTGGGATTTTTTTTCTTTCAGTCAAACCAAATACTCCGAATAACTGGTGAAGTTCAAATCTGGATCTAAATTTTTCATCCATTTGTAACAGGCTAGATGTGATGTATTATCTCACTTGCAGGCCTGGATCAGAACAATGGCAGTTAAATGCTTCATGGGATTAAGTTTCACCTCTTCTCCTGAGAGGAGGGCCTAGAAAGGCCAGCATCTAAGCAACGACCATCCTTCTATCAGAGACAACATAGCACCTAGATATCCTTCCTACTTGGCCATTGGGAAAGTAAGACTTCTTATCCTGGGAGGAAGGGACCACAACACTTACTGTGCAATAGAATGCAATATATTGGGGAGGGGGAAGATGCAGTGAAATTGTATTTTTAAAATGTTATGAGCTGCTTTGAGAACTTTGTGCTTGAAAAACAGGACACCAAATAAGTATATCAGAAGCAAATTTACCTTTTAGGGTTTCAACAAGCAGAGTTTCAAGTAAAATCTCTTCGTATACATTTTCGACTTGTATCACACTGGTATGATCAGAAAAGATGAACTGTTCATATTTCTGAAGCTCCTACATAACAAGATACAAGAGAATAAACAAGATGGCCTTGTTCAATCAAATATACTCAGGACCTAACTATCCAATGCACGAAGAATTCAGAATACACATCTTCCAGCTGTTGGTTTTTTAAAGCTCATTTGTCAGGGTGTGGGGCCCAGTTTGGATTGGGACAGCAGGAAGGGGATTTCAGCCAATGCAGAACAGCCCCAGAGAGCTGCCATTTGGAAAAGTTATGAATGCTGCACGTACATATAAGTTTTCCCACTGGACAAATGTGGGCTCCCTGATTCGAGTCAGCACCATGTGCCTGGCAACTGAGCTTAAAAATTAGCTGAGGGTTATACATGAAAACATGAACCTGCCTTATACTGAACGAGACCATTGGTCCATCAAGGTCAGTATTGTCTATTCAGACTGGCAGCAGCTCTCCAGGGTCTCAGGCAGGTCTTTCACATCACCTACTACCTGGTCCTTCTAACTGGTTAAAATGTAGAGACAAAGCAAAAGATAATCCTAATGTGACTATATAACATTTCCTTAACAAAGGCTGGTATTCTCTTTCACCTTCCTGTCTCTCTCTCCCGAGAAATGGGAAAGCCAAAGCTACATCGGACTCTTCAAGTTAAACCTCAACAAGAAAATAAAAATGGTTTCTCCAGATCTGGCACCAAGGTTTTCCATGGCAATGGAGCCCCTCCTGATCAGTTCACCTAGTCAATAAGGTGGAACCTGTTGGATTCTCTGGACTTGGTACTGCCAGGGAACCATGGAATGTAGCAGAGTGCTCAAAGGCTTTAATGCAGCAGAGCTGGGGCTAGGAGTGGCAACAGTTCTAAAGCTAATAAGCAACTTTTATTAAAGGAAATACATTCTTGAGAGTACAGGTAAGAGATATAGATTACCTATTCTAACTAGCTAGTTGGTGTTGGATGCTTCTTTGTGTGTGTGTGAGAGAGAAGAGAGTGAGAGAGTGGAAACAGAGGAAATTGCCCCTAAGAGTAGCATTCTACTTCAAAGGAAAGGATCAGATAGCAGGAAGGAAAGGATGCTGTATGTGTCCTGGCCTCTATCTGTCTAAACTCTTTGGTGCCATCTTCTCAAGTTTGGGACAGGAGACAGCGCAAAGTCCTACACTTCTAAGAGAACCCTGTGATTTACCTTGCTATACACAGCCAGACCTTGGCCCCAGATGTCCCAGGTAAAAGACTAATCTGTGTCAAGGGAAAAGGATTTGAGCTGCCCTTTTCATTCTGGCTTCAAGCCTGCACAAAGATGGAGTGATGTGCTCTGGTGGGCACAAGTGGGCAATCTCCACCTTCACCTTGATAAGGGCAATGGCTCTGTTAGTTTTATTCAATCAGTCCACAGCCTTTGTAATGCCTGATTGTGCAGTTCTATATTAAGACACTTGAAACAGAGTTGGCATTATAGCAAACAGAACGTAATTGTTTCTGGCCATTTTTATCAGACTAAATGCAGAAAGCAGTGATTGCCAATTCTGAATCTGCCGCTTAGGAGCTCTAAAGTGGAGTCTTACGGGCATCAGCACCATCACCTGTGTTGCTGAACATCTACTGGAGACTGGTGACTAAGATCATCCAAATACTTTGGAGCGGGCTATCATCAATAGCTGATGGCAAAGCAGTAACCCTCCAGAAGCAGTCATCTTTGTGTTAGGCCACTGCTTAGAAACTGTGGTCAGGAACATGCTGAAGCTTAATTGTGACAAGACAGAGGTGATGCTGGCCAGGAAAGCTGGAATGAGTTGTGCAGCCTACCTTACAAAATGCAGTCTTAATGTTAAGAGACCCAGTTTAGGACTCTTTAACTAGATTTGGTTCTTCTGTTAAAAGCAGGTAAGCAAGGTGGCAAAAACTGCCTTTTTCAGTAGCAGTTGCGCAGAAATTGTCTCCTTCTATAGACAAAACAGGGGAATGAAGGTGGCATGGTATAGCCCAATCCTGTCAGGTCTCAGAAGCTAAGCAGGGTCAGTACTTGGAAGGGAGACCTCTAAGGAAAGCTCTTCACACACACACACACACACACACACACACAAAGCTTATCCAACCACACTGGTAACCTGAAAGAGGATTGTTGTGATGTGCTGTGTGTAGGGCTGCCCTTAAAGACAATGCGGAGGCTTCAAATACTGCAGAATATTTTGTGTCCTATGGCATGGGAGAAAAGCAGGATATAATTTTTTTAAAAGATGCCTTGGGGAGAGTGTTATGCTCTGCTGAGAACAATCTACTGGTAATCCCTGGCCCCCCAAATATCTGGCTGTTCTCGACCAGAGCCAGGGCATTTTCAGCCCTGGTTCTGACCTGGTGGAACACTCTGCCAAATATCATCACAGCCCTGCAATTCCGCAGGGCCTGCAAGACAGAGATGTTCTGCCAGGCTTTTGGTCAAGGACAGCAATGGTGTCAATCATGGCTGGCACCGTTTTCTTCTTTTCCTCCATCTTTCTGCTTTGGCCCCCTCCTTGTCCTGCCCATGAGATGGCAACACAGTCTGGAGTGGGTACAAAAAAAATTACTGATGCCATCTGAGATTATGTAATTGACTTACAGATTTTATTAATGTAAACATTATTTTAACTGTTGTACATTGCCCAGAGCCTTGTGTGTGCAGGGATTGGGTGATTCACAAATCTAAAGTAATAAACAAACACACACAAACACACACACAAACAGCTCTTTCAGACTAGTATTTAGCTGTGTTTGCAGAGCATAAAGACTGGCTGAAGTTCAAAAGCGGTCTTTTTGTACCGATGCAGCTGGGAAAACTTGTAGTGGCAGTGAGAGATAATTCCCCGGCCTCCATTCCATGGCCACCTGGGGCTAGGACAAGGAAAGGGTCTCCACAATCACTGCTGTGACTGCAGCTCATCACAGAAAAGGCACCGCACTGACTCAGCTTACTGACTTGTACAGAAAGCAGCTGACATTGGGTTGGTCTTGACCTGGATGGCCCAGGCTAGCCTCATCTCATCAAACCTCAGAAGCTAAGCAGGGTTGGCCCCGGCTTGTATTGGATGGGAGACCTCCTAGGAATACCAGGGTCATGACACAGAGGCAGGCCATGGCAAACCACCTCTGAATGTCTCTTCCCTTGAAAACTCTATGTGGTCTCCATAAATCAGCTGTGACTTGACGGCACTTTCCACCACCACAGAAAAGGGAAAAGAGCTCAGAGGCTGCATTTGAGGAACCACATCCAAAATGCCTGGAGCTCCAACTGCAGGAAACGAGTATGGCCAGTGTTTCATAAGTCCCTTCTGGGATTTACAGACTGCAATGTACTCGACCTAAGAGTCAATAGTCTCTTAATTTCTGCAGTCTTTCAAACGATCGGGATAACACAATAGCATGAGCATGTCATCGGGGCAAACTTTTCCTCTCCTTTTGACTCCCCTTCGGCACAGCAACCTACCGGTTTGCAAGCTGAGGCCAATGTCCGCTGCAGTGTCGGCAAAGTGATCTGGATCAAAGCATCTTCAAATATCTTTTTCCGGACAGTGCTGCTGTCATAGTCATATTGCTGTAGATGAAAAACAAAAAAAATAAGACATAACGTCAGCAGTAAAAAAGCCTGAAGTGCCTGCAACCTCTTGCCAGTTTCCTGTGGACAGAAACACTAATGGAGCTGCTTCCTTCACAGTTGCTTCTGTCTCTAGAAATCTCTGGGAATAAGGACTTCTGCAAAACTTCTGTTACCAGAAATAAGTGGGCCTGGCTGGGCCCCCCCAAAATACCTTGTCCTTCTTTAATCAGTTGCATTTATGGCAGACTGAAACTTGACACTTATCCTTGAAACAGAAACAAACAAATTCTGTGCACTTGGAACTGAGAACAGCACTGATTATTATTTATATACATTGCTGTGGCACTGTACAGAGTAATATCCAAAAAAAGATGAGTTTCTATTCTCTTTCGATACAGGAGGCACTACATGCAAATGCATGGAAATATAATTCCGGTGGGCACTTTTTGCTGAAGAAAAGCAGATACAGAAAAGCAGGTACAGAAAATGAGTTAAGAGTGGAGGAGTGCTTGAATATAGACTTCCAACCCATTAGAGTCTAGATGGGTACCTTTTTTCCCTGAAGAAACGTGGTTTCAGGCTGACCCCATTAGGAGCAAAGAAGCAACAGGTGAGGACAAGATACTTCGTTCTTTTCCTGCCAGCCATTTTTGCCTCCCCAAATCAACTCCATAAAGCTACTTTTCTACCAGAAGAAATGAATTTGACAGGGCAGTTCAGAAAAGAAAAGCTGCCAACTGGGAAAGGGGTTCAACTCGTCACCACCTGAAACACACACACACACACACACACTGCTGACCTGCTCATAGTGGGCCCAACCCAAAGGACTTGAGAAAAAGCTGCCATTAAGCCTCTGTTATACACATTTGTGTGAGAATATATAACAATGGTCTAATGACACAGAAGTCTGGATTCAAGTCCTATCAGTCAACAGTCATGAAGTTTCCATCCAATGACTCAAGATGTGTGCAGAGATACCTTTAAATAGTCAGGTTTATTGTGTTTAGCCATAGGCCATTACAATATGGTACAATGTTAAAATGATACCTTTAAATATGACTTGTGGTAGGGTTTTTTTGTCTTGGGGGGGGGTTGCCCATAAACTTGCCCAGTTTTCCTGCCTTCACAGATATCAGCAATCTGAACACTGGTATCAGTCATTTGCTTGTGGCCTGCCTTTTTATTAATTTTCAAATGAGTGTTTCATCATATGTTCATCTATAACTTTTTTTAAAAAGGAAAATCTATTTTAGAAGAGCGGCATAACTGCTCTGGGGGAGGTGAGCTGTCGTACTCGACGTGCCAGTCAACAAACATTGTGCAAAGCCAGCTTCTGCTACAAACAGGCAGAACTGGTTTCCGTACAGGTTAACCATGAACAGGAAGTTGTCCATCTGTACACCATACTGTGTGTACACATTTTGCCCCTCAAATCATGCATATCTGTGTGCACCCTCAGACCTTTTAGGCCATCCATCAATCGCTTCTCTTGTTACTGTGAACTGAGGATGATTCACTCCAGTTATCTGCATACATATAATGCATATAACATATTCATAGAATTCCATGCAATGGAGTCAACAACTGAACTGGAATTTTCCCCCTAGAGTTTTCCAGCTCCTAAGTTTATCAAGGAGCAAGTTGCATTCAAGCAAGTAACCAGCAATGATTCTTATGTTGCATGTTTGCAGAAGCTAGATTCATTCTACCATATCAAGAGGTAGTTTTAAAAGTACAGCTGGCTCCTTTAGAGACCATACTGTACAGCGGAACCTTCTTGATAGCTGCTGACATGCATATAAAACAAGACAATAGAAAACTTTCCGTTAAAGTTTTATAGGGATTATTTTTTAAATTAGTACAGGTTATGCCCATTAAGATATCAGATTAGAATGTTCCGTTCAGATGAGCAACCATGGCAGACCCTCATCGTGACATGCACAGAATGTCTACAACAGAGCGTCAGGTACAAAAGGGGGAAGCTGCACCTGCTTGAATCTTTCTCACCTACACAAGTAGGACAGGTAAATGAGCTCTGCTGTCCTCTAAGCTGCAATTGTTGTAAGATGTTTGCAGAACCAAACACTGAAAAAGTAATAAATGTAAACAAGTGCATGTGTGTGGGGGGACACACATACCTTTATTTTAGTTTAAGTGGACATTACAAACATTTCTGTGTAAAGCACAGGCAGAAAATGGCATACCTTAAGGACGCGAAGTTTGACTTTTTCAATGGCTGTTGCCGTTCTGGCCATATCTTTCTGATGTCCTAAGCTGAGCAGCTGCCCAAAGGTATATACTGCATTTCCCATAAGCTAGAAGAGAAATATTGAAAAATAGATATCACATTTACAGACACCCACTCCTGCTGAAATCGGTATCATAACATCCATTAAACCTATGTGCTTATTAATGTACATAACAAAAGTACATATACCTAAAAGTCAACAGGCTGTTTGTGAAAGGGTTTGTTAGGAACTCCCAGGACTCAAAACAAGAACTGTATATGAGTGGGGATCTATCCTGATGACTATCTGTTCTCAGGCCTCTTTTAGGTACAGAGGGAATGTGCAACACCAAACCTGCAATTAGCAACCAAATGGAGCCTTTGGATTAACTGGTCTAGAATAAATACTAGCAGCCTGACAGCTAAGAATGGGGCCACGACTTGGAACAAAGCACCTGCTTTGCATGTATAATTCCCAAGGTCGATCCCCAGCATCTCCACTGATGGAAAAGACTGGAGATGCTGCCAGTCAGATAAGGCAATAGTGACACTGATAGACCAAGGGTCTGACTCAGTATAAAGCAGCCTAAGTATGGGGCATGGCTCAGTGGTAAAGCATCTGCATTCCATGCAGAAGGTCCCAGGTTCAGTCTCTAGTTCAAAGGAGCGGGTGGTAGGTGAAGTATGACCACTGACCCTAGTGAGTCTGGGTAAATAAAACTGACCTTGAAAGGCCAGTGGTCCAACTCTGAATAAGGCAGCTTCATGTGCTGGTGTGCCCTTGCCCTCAACACTTTCTGCATGCTGCAACTAAACTAATCTAAGTCCTGATTCTGGTAGGGCTGCTCACACTGCTCCCTTTGCCCTTCCTGGTTCAACCATTATTCAGATTTGGGAGGAAGGTTTTTAAATAAAGAAATCAAGATTCCCCATGTGAATCACCTAGCAACCTAAACATGTATTGAATTTTTCATGAGATCAGGATGCAGCCATACTGTGACTGACAGTGCCAGCCCAAGCAGAGTTACATTCATCTAAACCCACTGAAGTCAATGGACTTGGAAGGATGTAACTGTGCTTAGGATGGCACTGAAAGTCATCAAAGGAACAGCTAGAACTAGTAGCGTGAATCTGCACCAAAACATTTGTTCAGAGGATCAAATGAAAGTTTTTATCTTCATACACACACAAGAGCAGATAATTTGGGGCCAGAGTTCTGCATTACCTTCTCTTTGCATTTAAAACCAAAACGGCATGAGCAGACGAAGGGTGGGTGTGGACAGGCTGCTTACTTAAGCCTCTGGTTGTTTTTTAGCTCAACATCACACAGACAGAAGCCTCCTTCTTCCCCTCGAAGAGGATGCATATTTTCTCTCATAAGAAAAAGTAGCTGGGGAGGGGGTGATATGAAGCCAAACAATACTTTAAAGGGGAAATATTAAGCAGCCTCTCCTCCCCCTCATCCTTCCGCCTTAGAGTACCAAACTTTTGAAGCTGCTTTTGGATTCAAAAGCCTAAAAATGGATAAAAAGCGGTGTTTATTTAGTTATATAGCTATTCTGAATTCAAATGAAGACCAGACCTGGGCTAATAGTCAAGGTACATGTGAATCTGACTGTACCTCCTGCATGTGGTTTTGCGTCCGCTGAATAATCAAGTCAATATGGTGGAATTTGAAGCGGCTCTTGAGATCCTGAAGCTGCTCTTGCAGGAGGTTCACCTTCAGATAGCAAGGCTCCATTTTCACAGAGTTGTGTGGGAGACTCATCAGGAGATCCACGTTCTAGAGGAAAGATGGGTTTGCAAAGAAGAGAGAGTCTTATGAATGGCCTTATTGTAGGCTTCGTATTAAAACCTTATATGGCCTGAAGCACAATTAGCTACAAGGAAGATCCTAGGCGTGGGGAGCTGGCTGGAAATACAGTGGTGAAGAATGACAGCTAAGCGATTGATGGAATGAAAGACAGACCGGATTTGGCTTTTGGAGACGATAACAGTGACATTAAAAGTATGTTATTCATAGCATCTGAGTTGTGAGTGTCGCCCAGGCATGAGTGAATGGTTTGCTCTGAAGTTATCAAGAAGTTTGCCGAGCCAAGGTGTTATTGGCAAAACTGCCATTGGCTTAGTTGCTCTGATGTCACAAAGAAAGGCACACGGCCACCCAGTAAGTGACAAGGGGATGAGCAAATCAGATTGCAGCCTTTTGAAGGATACCTTTTTCATGCAAACCGGTCAAGCAATTTCTGTGTTTTTTAACGGAAAGGCACTGGCAAACCATATCTGCTTCTTACTTCCCTTGAAAGCCCCTTGCTGGGATTGGCATTAGTTGGCTGTGATTTGATGGCACTTTACACAGTGATATATCAATCACTCCCCCCCCCAAAAAAAAAGCCCTAAAAAGCCCTCCTGGTGGTGTGTGAGGGAGAACAGTGGCTACAGGGGGCTTATATATGGAAAGTGCAGGGAAAACTACCATGTGGATGCTCTGTCAATGAAAGCTACAAAGAGAATGAACACGGCCACTAAACTGCTAGGCCACATCATGAATTCTGGGTGGGGAAATCAAAATATGATCAGCAGAGAAGCACAATTGCCCCAGGAGGGAAGTTACTGATCAAAACAGACTCTGTCTAAACAATAAATCACATAGCCATCTTACCTCTTTCAGCTTTGTGTTATCATTTGTTGCTTGGAAGTCCTGGCTGATCTCATTGACTTCTTTTTCAAAAAGCAGACGGACGTCACTAAACCCAGAGCTCACCGGACCCATCAGTTCCTCCAGTATGGAAGCGAGAAAGGGCTGGATGCTCTCACTACAGCATTTCTGGACAGGGTCAGCTACACTCTCTGCAGGTCAAGCAGACGTGCATTAGATCACCAAGAGGGAAGATATTTTATCATTACTCTAAGGCGATTCTGCATCTAACATTCGCTCCACTTTTTCTCAACTGCCATGCCCCTCCAATCTTCTAACAATTTAGGGAATTTTGATGATTCAACAAAGACCATATATAACTTAACATCAAATAAAGCTCCAAGATATTCCAACTCTTAAACTATTCTTATTTTTCAGTATGCTGTTGGTTATTCCATACATGAAATAAGATTAATACACAAAGGCTGAAGATTTAATGAACACTTTACAATCCCAGAAAAGATTTCACAATTCCAAAATAGGACTAATAAGCTCAAATTCTAATTATCCACTAGACAAGTAAATCCAGTCCTTAAGACTTGAGGCAAGCAATAGATGATGAGCGGCAGTCAACCCACTCTCCGGATTATCCAATGGGTTATCGATCCTTTCATCAGGACTGCACAGAAACGGGAACTCCCATAAAGTAATGCCTCCAAAAACAGAGTCTCTAAACAAAATTAAACAATGACAAAAGCAATACATAGAATGATACATAAATATCAGGATTAACTTGCCAATAAAGATTATATATCTTACCCACACTGCCTTATCCATCTTTATTAATGATGAATGTGTGTTGCCTTAATCTACAGGCGTTCTCTCAACTAGACGAATACAGAGACAGCTCCTGGGAACTAACACACCTCTCCTAATATTTAAAGCCCATTTGTACTTACAAGTGCAAATTAGCTAATCAGTCTCACAGTGATGTCTGTTAAATGAAAGTGGTAAAATCTACATTTACATTAAGTCCTGAGGGTTCGCTTGCTCCTAATATAAAGGTAAATTCTGCTTCCTTTTGTAGCAGAATTCTCTACATTCTCTTTTTAAAAAATGTTATGTTGGTGTTTGTAAATGACACAACATTTTATATCTTCTATACTATGCTTCTGTTCATGCCAGTGTTGAACCAAGGGTGCGTCCCTAACGTCATTAGCAATTCTGGAACTCTGCTCCAAGACATGACTTTTAAATGCCCTAGTACTGATCCTGACGTACATCTTTTGACATGGGCAAAAGATTACTTAAACATGTAGAGTGATGAAAAAGCTTAACCTTATAGCCATTAATCAGACTGAAAAATTCTGTTATTTCCATGGTGTATTACAAATGGAGCATCTCCTACATCTTTGATGTCCTATGATCCTGTAAGGAACTATAGAAGTTTCCCCAAAAATGTCTGCATGCACTAATATGTTTTTAGTATTTTTTCTCCATCTAAATCCAGTCTTAGGTTTATCTGAGCATCCTGGCAGGTTTGAAATCATATGCAATTATTTTCTAACAATCCCAGCTATTTTAGACGCAAGAATAGAATACTGTAAGACCTACCCTTATCTGCTGGTTTTATAACCAGCTCAGGGTCATTTGCTAATGTATCAAGAGCCTCCTTTTCTGCTTTAGTTAGATTGAATTTGATCTTATTTTTATGATGTTATTCCAAATACTAAATATCTCTCAAAACTACTTTTTCAGGGGCAGAGCTGCAGCATGGGGAGATGGACAGAGCCAGGATGAACTCCCAGCCACCACTGGCTTCTCCTTCTTTTTAGAGGAGTTTTGAGGGCTCCCAAACTCCGCTACCGCCCTTGGGGGGGGGTAGTGCAAGGGACTTCATCCAAGCCGCTTGCTTGCGGTGGCAAGCAAGCAGAAGCCTTAGGAGCATCCCCACCAAGGAATGACAAAGATTACTCATGGCAGCCATGAGCATTTTAGTTGTCGCTACCCACTAAGAGGGACTTATAGTCTGTGCCTCATCCATAACACTGATGAAGTTTTTTCTGTTTCCTGTAAGTACCTGTTAAAGCAATACTACCAGAGAATCCTGCACACAACATCAGCCCCTTTAAAGTTTAAAGACTGGAAGGGGAGGGTGAAATTTTCCTTCCCCTCCCATCTCTACCATAGATAGGAAAAGATCCCAAAGTCAACTTCACAAACAGTGTTTTGGGTGAAGAAAACAAGAGAGGACTCTGTCTAAGTCGGCATTTAAGAGCAAAAATCTCCTTTAATAATTTGAAGTCTGTTATAGCAACACCACGGCATTTAAGAGCAAAAATCTCCTTTAATAATTTGAAGTCTGTTATAGCAACACCACCAGAAAATCTATCATACAAGGTTACTCCCTTTAAAGTTCAAAAAGATTGGAAGGGGAAGGAGAAGAGTTCCTTTCTCCCCCCCACATCTCTACGGAGACTTTGGAAAGTATCTAAAGGAAACTCTATCAACAAAATATTGAGTGAAGAAAATAAGAGAGGACTTTGTTTAAGCTGGCAGTTAAGAGCTAAAATCCCTTTTTAAAATTTTATGGACCTTATTTGAATTTCACATGTATTAAGTTCCCATAACAAAATCTGTTTATCTTTGTTGAACCTTATAACTCCATTTTGTTCTGACCACATTCTTTTTATTATGTAAACAACTGACTAGCTCTCCAGTTTATGCTAGTACTGTTTAGACAATAACAGAAGCTATTGCATGTTTTGCTAGAAATGTGTACAGCTTAGCTGGAAATATTGTTAGAGAGTCTCTTGTGTTAATATGTCTTTAGAAAAAATGTATTACAAGGATAGTGTGCAAAAGGTTTCAAAGGCTGTATTTCCAGATTCACCAGAATTCATGGATACTAAACCTATTCAGGACCCCATGGAGGATCTGCTGAATACGATTCAAAATATACTGGTTGTTACTATTAAAAAGGAAATTGAGGATGCCTTTTTTCCTTTGCAAATTGAAATGCAATCACTTTGGCAACAGATCTCGGCCAAGAGGGGACCAGACTACGCAGCATTGCAAGACCAGAATAACAGATACTCAATATCAGAGAAAGACCAAAAAAATCCCAATATATGGAATTGCAAAGCGTGACTAAGAGTGTGCCTACATTGTTCTTACCAGAAGAAATCTTCTGCACTTACAAAGGCAAAAAACAGAGAATTAAGACATCAATACTTGAGAGCAAAAATCAGAATCTTAAAAAAACACCCTATTAATAACATAGAAAACGGTTGAGGGGACTCCTGAGACTTTAAGCCTTCTTTATATAATCATTGAGAATTTATGTTGATGGTTAAGATGCTGATAATTCTCTATTTAGAAAGAAAATGTTTGAGGGGATTTCTGAGATTTTAAGCTTTTTTATATAACAACTGAGAATCACTGAGGGACTTATAGATATGTTTGTTGGAATAAAATCCTAATATCTCTCTATATAGAACAAATAATTTACTTATGATATTAAACAGCTTAAGAATTTAATAGTATACTTAGACAAAGTTCATTTTGGCAGAACAAAAACGGTATACTTAATGATCTGCAAAATATGTATTATGATATACACTGGAAATAGACTTGGTTTAATATGAGGCATAATAACAGAGAAAAAATTGATACTGTATTCTATCCCTACTTTTATGTTTTGTCTGTTTGTAAGTAAAGGTAAAGGTTCCCTTGCTCGAAAGCCAGTCGAATCCGACTCTAGGGTTGCGGTGCTCATCTCTGTTTCAAAGCCGAAGAGCCAGCGCTGTCCGAAGATGTTTCCGTGGTCATGTGGCTGGCATGACTGAACACCAAGGTGCACGGAACGCTGTTACCTTCCCACCAAAGTGGTACCTATTTATCTACTTGCAATTTCTTGCTTTCGAACTGCTAGGCTGGCAGGAGCTGGGACCAGAGACGAGAGCTCACTCCGTCATGTGGCACTCTCGGGTCTCGAGCTGCTGAACTACTGACCTTCCACAGCCTGCAGTTCAGCGTCTTAACCACTTGAGCCACCGCAGCTCCTTTGTCTGCTTGAGGAAAAAATAAATAAAAAACACTACTTTTTCAAAGGAAGTAATTAATGAATCAATAACTGATGGGGTAAAAGTGGGTTTTACTTTGCATTTATGATTGTGATCCACTGCCATAGATGCTCCAAAGAACTTTTTAAATTTTAATTGCCTGATCACCTTGAAAATGTCAATTCTAGTAGTAAAAGGGTCATAAGTAGCAGAACTTTCATTTAATGAACATCACTGTGAGACGGATTAGCTAATTTGCACTTGTAACCACAAACGGGCTTTAAGTATTAGGAGAGGCGTGTTAGTTCCCAAGAGCCATCTCTGTATTCATCTAGATGAGAGAATGCCTATAGAGTAAGGCAACGTGCATTCATTATGAATAAAGATGGATAAGGCAGTGTGGGTAAGATATATAATCTTTATTGGCAAGTTAATCCTGATATTTATGTATCATTCTATGTATTACTTTTGTCATTGTTGTAATTTTGTTTAGAGACTCTGTTTTTGGAGGCATTACTAAATTATATATGGTCTTTGTTGAATCATCAAAATTCCCTAAATTGTTAAAAGATTGTAGGGGCATGGCAAATGATTGATGGGGCACCACCCCTTTTTGCGTCACCGTGGCTATGGGCCTGAGCTACAGTTAAAGCTACATCTCAGTTTAACAGTTTCTAATTGGGAAATGCCTGCAGATTTAGAGGGTGGAGCCTGAGGAGGGAAGGGTTTGGGGAAGGGAGAGACTTCAATGAGTTATAATGCCATAGAGTCCACCTTCCAAAGTAACCATTTTCTCCAGCTGAACTGATATCTGTTGCCTGGATATCAGTTGTAATGGTGGGAGATCTCCAGCCACCAACTTGAAGGTTGGCAACCCTCAGTACACCACAGATCAGCTGGGAACAGAAAAAGCCCTAAATGGCTAGTGAGAGGGTGGGGAGGTGCAGAGCTCAACTCTTCCATTTTGAAGGCAAAGTTTAGCTCTGCTTCCCTTTCCCATATTTGGCTTCAGATGAAGAGTCCACATAGCCACTTTGCCTGCAGCTGCCTCACAGTTCTTCTTTTGAATTGGATCAAAGGAGCTTTCATTTGACCCAGTTTAAAGGAGGAAGCCCTGGGAGCCCCACCAGTCATGCTCAGAATGAGCATGATGTTTTATACATGCCCCCTCACAAAAATGTAGGGGCATGCTGCGTTCCCTGCAGGGAGGAAATATCCTGTACAGAAACAGCCAGTATCAACAGTGGTTCACATTCCAGTCCTTTTACTGTTTTTGCTCATCAGGGGGCTGTTTCTATTTGATAACACAGTTGTTTCACCATTATAAAAATTGTGAGCTACCTGGGGCAAATTTAAGAAGGGACAGCACAATTTTCTAAAAGAATTAAGTAATGCCCACTCTACAATAATGGGGTCCCATGACAGGAACATAAGGCATCATTGTGAGCTCGGAGTAGAAGGGTGCTTTACACTCACGCTCACACTTCCATGTGACCTCTGCTATAGAGGCCTTCCCCTTCATTTATACACTGCCCACTTAGAAGGATTTACACTAGTGTAACATAACATCACAATGTCTTTGTTCCAACTGAATTTTTCAAGAGGAGAGAGGGGTTGTGACAAACACTGCATTTTTTTTTATTTGCCTGTACTGATGTTCCTATAATAATAGTCCAATAAATGTAATTCTTGAAAGCTTTCTGGAGAGATGGAAATAGTAAAACTAATGTAGTGTAACTTGTTAATTCAACTGGGAAGTTTGTACTGCAAGAAAACAATCTTAATTTTTTTTACTTGGAAGCGAAAAGAAGCTAGAAGCCAAAACAGAATTTGTTGTTTCTTATATACATTTGTTATAGATGTTATTTCTGCAGAATACGTTATGACAGAACAGGCCAAGATAATGGTTGTAGTCAGGGCTTTTTTTGTAGAAGAAGCCCAGCAGGAACTCATTAGCATAATAGGCCACATCCAACAGTAGAAACTCATTAGCACAATAGGCCACACCCCTGACAGCACAGGTCATTAGCATATTAGGCTACACCCCCATGTTACCAGAAGTGTGGTCATCCAGCCACACTCACCTTTTGCTTCTTATTGTTTACCTTGTTTGTTGTCAAAACCCGTGGCTTTTTTTTGTAGCAGGAACTCCTTTGCATGTTAGACCACACCAATCCTAATGAGTTTCTGCTGCTGGGTGTGGCCTGTTATGCTAATGAGTTCCTGCTGGGCGTGGCCAACTTGGGAGCCAGCCAGAACTCCATTCCTGTGCGTTCCTGCCCCAAAATAGCCCTGGTTGTAGTCCTGCTGAACTTCCATTGACTTTTATTGGATTTAAATTAGCCTTCAGAGCTGTAGCCATTATTCTTCTAGTGATCCAACTCTATTTTAAAAGAGGACACTTTGCGATCTTCCAAATGGTGACTCATAGGTGATCAAAGCAAAAAAACCCCTATACATGCTCACATCACCAAACCCCAAGATAAATAGCATCTTGTATCCTTATATAGCTAATCTTGAAGGTGTTGCTTTTAAAATAAAGGATACTTCTAGGAAACACTATGGAAACTGTATTACAATTCAACTGAATTTTACAAAAAGAACGAGGCAGTAGCTTCTGTGAGAAGCTTCAAGAGTCGATGCCACATTCCATTTTCAGGAGTGATGCAGCCACGCCCACCACAACCCGGTTGTTAGACTGGGAATCCTAATTGATATGTGTGTATATACACAGTTTGTGGTAAAATGCAAGGCAGAGGGACTCCTATGCACCAAACAACTATGGAACAGCATAACCTTTACTGAAAATAGCGGGGGGGGGGGGCTTCACCTTTCCAGAGTACAGGGAAGAAACCACATATGGCAATGTTGTGACAGGTAGGGCACAGAAACGTTCCTCACAAACACAGCTACCAATCAAAGCAATGCTCTGAGTTAGCCACTAGGAGCTGTACTGGGAAAAGTTAAGATCTGACAGGAAGGTTATTAGTCAGAAGGCTGAGAGTCAAGATTTAGGTTTTGAAGCTTGAGAGAAAACAGTCTTATCAGGACTCTAAATAAAACATCTGAGGAAATATCAGATCTTTTAAGTTTCCTTGTGAAGGGGACTGAGTGTCCTGAGGTATTATAGTGTTGAGGCAGCAGAGTTCTGCCTAATTTAGTTGCAGCAGAGTCAGCCCTGGATTAACCATTAACCAAAATAAGCACCTGCTTAGGGCACCAAGGGAAGGAGGGGCACCACAGAGGGTTTTTTTTGCTTCTACCGCTTACTGCTATTTAGTGTTATTTTTTTAAAAAATTAAAGGTTATATTTAACATAGTTGTGGTATCTGGCCTGGGAGAAAACTGAATCTTTAATCTCTTATTTCACCTTAAGCACTTATTGGGTGCGTTCAGACAGCGTGCTGGAGCGGTTTAAACTGCTCCGGCACGATGCGTGTTTTTTTTTAAACTGGAGAATTGCGATCACACACCTCCTCGTTCGGAGCTCCCCGCTGTCCTCGTGCAGGTGGTGTTTTTTTCCCCTCTCCTTTGAGCATGCGCACAGGCAGCCCTCTCCTGAACTAAAAGTTTGGCGCGTGCGCAGAAGAGCGATTTCAACCGGTCCCTTTAAAGTTTAAATAAAGACTACTTTTTACATTTTCTCCCCGAAACTGGCCTCCCCGAGATCCCGGACTCGTCTAAATGCCTAAACTAGGCACCATTGAAGCTTTTCTTTATTTAACTTAAGTGCGGAGCTCCGCTCAAGCGCACACCACTAAGGGGAAAAAAATGGTGGACTAAAACCGGAAGCCAGAGGCAGCTTCCCAGAGGGGAGGGGGGTTGAAGCACCCGGAAGTTGCTTGACGGAGCGATCAGACAGCGGAAAGTACGGCTTGAAACGGAGAATCAGGAAAACACCACTTGGTAAGTGGTGTCAAAATACTCCACTTTAAAGGGGGGTTTGCTCCAGAAAGCGATGGCTGGGGACTGTGGGCAGATGTTGGGTGTGTGAACGCGCAGGTAAAAGCCGTTTCTGAGGCGTGCCGAAAGCAGTTCAAACGGCGCGTCTGAACACACCCATTGAGTCTTAATGTCTTGTCAATAAAGCAATGGAAGGGCTGAGGAGCACCATTGTTGGACTGTACTTAGGGTATCAATTGGCCTTAATCTGGCCCTGAGCAGAGGGCTTTGCTGATATGTTATAAAGTTGCTCCAGACATGGTATTCTTGAGGCACATACTGAGTAAAACCTCCTACAACTCTTGGCTAAGTATTAATATTTACCTCAGTTGCCTGGGGGTTCCCACTCCCCCAAAATAAGCTTTATTTTTGTTCACTTTACGAAGCAAACCATCACATGCCAGTCTGGTGCAGTGGGTAGGAGCATGGAGTCTAATTTGGGAGAACCAGGTTTGATTCCCCACTCCTCCACATGCAACTGCTGGTGTGACCTTGGGTCAGTCACAAGTTATTTCAGAGCTGTTCTCTCACAAGCAGTACTTGAAAGAGCAGTACTTGAAAGAGCCCCACCTACCTCACAGGGTGTCTGTTGGGAGGGGAAGGGAAAGGAGATTGTGAACCGCTCTGAGATTCCTTCAGGTAGTGAAGGGTGGGATATAAATCCAATCTCCTTCTTCTTTATGCCTGTCAGTTTTACCTCAGTTATCAATCCAGGCTTGAGTGAGTTTATATTCAGGCCTACATTCTGTCCCCTCAAACCCAGTTCTCTTTTAAATTCCCCACTGGGGAACCCCAGTGCAGTGAAATAGGTGGACAATTGTATTGGGACCAGCGCTGTCAGCCAGGGAAAGTATGGCAAGGGGAAACAGCAGCATTTGGGGGGTAGGGAGTGGGCAGGGGTCTTTTGGGGGGAGTGCACCGGAGCGAAGCTCCGGGAGCTCAGGAGCCAAGCCCCGCCCCCAGCTGGCGTCCCGGAGAGTCTTTCAGGCAGCCGAATGTCAATTTCAGCTCCATTGTATCCTATGGGCCATTGAAGTCAATGGTGAAAACATAGGGTATATTCTGGGGGCTGGAGGGGAGAGGGTTTGAGGGAGAGGCTCCAAACTCACAGGATAGCTGTTGGAGCCTCTCCCCAAGATACCCACCAAGTTTCAAGAACATTGGATCAGGGGGTCCAATTCTATGGGCCCCCAAACAAATTGCCCCTATTCCCTCCATTGTTCTCTATGGTGGGAAAAAAGTACGTTTTTTTCCCACCATAGAGAACAATGGAGGGAATAGGGGCAACCTGTTTGGGGGCCCATGGAATTGGACCCCCTGGTCCAATGTTCTTGAAACTTGGTGGGTATCTTGGGGAGAGGCTCCATCAGCTACCCTGTGAGTTTGGGGCCTCAAACTCCCTCCTCTCCAGCCCCCAGAATATACCCTATGTTTTCACCATTGACTTCAATGGCCCATAGGATATAATGGGGCCGAATTGCCGCCAAATTTCTTTCATTCCCTCTTTTCCTTCTCTCTTTTTCCTCTTTCTTCCCTCCTTCTTCTCTTCTCTCTTTCTTTCTTTCCCACCTTCTTCTCTTCTCTTTTTTCCTCCTTTCCCTGTTTCCCTCCCCTTTCCTTCTCTTTCTTTCCCTCTTTCCTCCTTCTGTGGCCCAACTCTCATGAGAAGGAGTTTAAACTTTAAACCCCTTCTCTCTTAGCTCCCCCACCCAGACCAGCTGGGGAAGGGAAGGGGAGGCTTTTGAAGATGCCTCCCCCACTTTTGCTTCCCCTTCTGACATCACTTCTGGTGATGTCAGGGGGCATGGCATATGCTAATAGCCTAATAGCTCATTAGCATACCATATGCTAATGAGCTCCTGCAGCTGTTTTTCTACGAAAAGACCCCTGGGAGTGGGGGAAACAAGGCTGCACAAAGCTCTAAGAATTCCCCAAAACTCTATAATGTTGTGCCATCTACCCCTGTCCCATTTTTCTCTTGCCGCTCCGTTGAGCAAAGGCTGGGGAACCCCTGATTAATTTGCCTTAATGTATATGATGGCAACACACTATTAATTAGTTCCATGTTTTTAATGTTATAAATGTTATCTTTAAAGGCACAGGAACCCTAACCTCTAGTGGTGCCAATCATCCTAAATGAGACTGAACCAGAGTTTCCACAATTAAATATTTCGGGTGGACTTTCTGTGCACAAAATTGCTCTGAAGGGTTCTGTGCAGTTGTTTAGGTGCAGCAATTGAAATCATACCCTACTGTGTCATATCAGCAGCACCGAGGTAAGCTGCCACCCTAGAAATACCACATAATCAGAGGTGCTGTGGAAACCTATAAGGCAGTTGAGATAATATTGTTACTTACCTTTTAAGAATTAGAAATGGCACGAGAAGAAGTAATCATTTCAAACTAACATGAGCAAAATTTATTCCAAATTGGAATCCATTTGCAGATGTTCAAGACTATGTATCATGAGACTTTTTTCAGTCCTGTGATTCAGCTGATTCCCTCTCCCCTGCATACCACCTCTTTGAACCCTGCATTGTTCCCAGGGTCCACTGATTCCCCGAGGACACAATTTCGGGTGGTACAGCAGGCTGCAATGGGAGGCAGAAATGTTCCCTTTCAATTAGCACAGCTCTGCTTCACCCAAAATTGGTCCACCCCTCGAATATTTAATGTACCTTTTATTTTCCCAGCTAAAAAATTCTTGGAGTTCACAATCTGATCCACGTCTGAACGAATAGTTCCTTCAAGCCCCTTGGTAGCCTCTCTGCATTCCTCTTTCAGGACACCTAATCCTTCTGAAACTTCCTCTTGGACCAACCGGTAGGTGTCTTCTACTATCTGTAATGATACAAAGCAGGGATGTAGCCAATGGCCAACTGGATATGCAAGCACGCTCTTTCGATAAGCAAAATTACTGCCTCTGTAGACTTTAGCAGAGCTTGACAGCTGAAAGTGCTTGACTGACGGCTGGAATCTATACCAAATCATCACACTTTCCCCCTACTCCCCACTTGACAAGGTTGCAGCTGAAAGAGACAGTTCTGAATGCAGCGATAGAAGGGGGTCCTGAGTTTTGCAGCTTGCTGACAGGAAACAGCCTTGGGGAGCTGCCAGGGTATACTGGCACCTTTAGGGAAGGGATGCTGTTTCAATACTAGTATTGCTTGTCAGTCTGCATGCCTGCTCATTTCCCTCTGCTCAGTGTGTAAAGAGCTTATTACAAACAAAAAGCCACACACTCCATCATAAATCTTTAGTACTCACAGTCTATAAAAAGCTACCTTACAACTTCCTACTGCTTATGAAACCGGGACACATGCGCGCACACACACACACTCAAAACAATACTCACCCCAAACCACGCCCTCTTTCTGTCATTCCTCTTGCCTTTCAATTTAGGAAGCAGCATGCTCTGGAGGCTAGGTAAGAGCTCCTCCATCACAAGGTTGCTGAGAATCTACAAGGGGACAACAGAATTTTCTTTTCAGCTCCAGAAACATATAGCTGAATATTGTTTACTTGACCGGACAGAACTTTTCTATGTAGTGTGTGTGATCCGTAATGAACATTTACACCATGCCCATCATCAGTTGACACAGCAGCCATCAGATTATTCTATATTAGCTCGTTATTCTATGAAATGCCAACTGAATTCTAACTGCATTACTCTCACCAACTGCAGTCTCTTTCACACTCCAGAAAAGGATTCCTGAGGTTGCAGAACTCAGGTGAATGCTCAGGTAAGTTGAGGGCCTGGCGTGAAAATTGGAAAAGGGATGAAATTGCCCGTTCCTCTCTTGTTTGTAAGTGGATCTGAGAAATGCAGGGAAAATCTTAATTCCAAAAGCCTTTTATTTTATTTTAGAGATTTTCCCAGCTCCCAAGGCAGCAAAGAAAGTACATAAAAACAATAAAATAATTAACAAAGCCAGTCATTGTAGCATAAAAAGTCAACAGCAAAGTGCTACTAAAAACAGAATTTATGGTGTTATTAATTATCAAAGTTTATCAGATAACGAACATGCATGTATACATAAGCCATATGTCACTGACAAATAGTTCAAGTTAATCTAATACTACAGGTATTTTGCGACTTGAAGGCTGCATTCAGATCTTAAAGCATCTGAAAAACTTCCACTATGGCTGTAATGTATTGTAGCTGCTACAAATCTCCACACAAAGTAGATTTCCGCCCCAAATCTAAATTTCCAGTATGGCAGATCAGAGTTGTAAAATATGACACACTACTGCATGGCTTCTAGTCATGTAACTCTACCTTTCTTGTGGAAAGGGTAGGATGGGAAGTAGTCGATGAGAGAACCAGCAAAGCTCCACGTGTAGCAGGTAATTTTTAATTGACCAGGCCAATAAACAAGCATGCATTTTGCAGCTTCTGAATTAACCAGAGTACTCTGCATTCTTGACACTATTGTGTACAGTGGATAAGGTTTCCTGAGAAGCAGTTCTTTGCCTTCTGGAGATCTTCCTGTGCCATGTACAGCCATTGGGAAGTGTGCCATGTACAGCCCAACAAAAATCCCTTGTACCCTTGTACCCTGTAAGAACTCTAAGCATCCCCAACTGGAGGGGGCAGCAGTGGGAGGGCTTCTGGTGCCCTGGCCCCACTGCTGGACCTCCTGATGGCACCTGGTATATTTTGGCCGCTGTGTGACAGAGTGTTGGACTAGATGGGCCATTGGCCTGATTCAACATTGGCTTCTCTTATGTTCTTATGTTCTTATGTTAACATTTCTGAGAAACCTCTATAAAGGACAGGCATGCAGGGGTTCTTCAGCAGACCACAGAGTGAACTACTGCTCTATCAGCTTTATCAGTTTCAGCTCTCTGAAAATTATTATCAGCCTCCAGCCAAAGAAACTATGGGGGCGCTTTCACACATACTACATAATGCACTTTCAATCCACTCTGTGACCAGATTTTACCATGTGAAATAGTAAAATCAACTTGCAAATGGTCAAGAGCCAGTTTGGTGTAGTGAGAGCCAGTTTGGTGTAGTGGTTAAGTGCATGGACTCTAATCTGCGAGAACTGGGTTTGATTCCCCACTCCACCACTTGCAGCTGCTGGATGACCTTGGGCAAGCCATATTTCTGTCAAGAGCTGTTCTTGAAAGAGCAGTTCTCTCAGAGCTCTCTCAGCCCCACCTACCTCACAAGGGTGTCTGTTGTGGGGAGGGGAAGGGAAAGCTGTTTGTAAGCTGCTCTGAGACTCTAGTGAAGGGTGGGGTATAAATCCAATCTCCTCCTTCTCTTCTTCAGTATGTGTGAAAGTGCTCTGAACAGTTTTATTCATAAATAGCCCCCATACCAAAGGTGATCGGGAAAAGCTAAAGGGCATTCTGGCAAGACTGGGGCACTTATGTGCAACTTGGGCATTTATGTGAATTCTTCTGAGGCTTTGAAGAAAAGCCTTCTGAAATACTTGCATGCAGATCATGGCAAACTGCTCTCTTTACCTGGAACACTGCCTAAAAATTATATTTGGTCAAAGCAAAGATGAGAACATACTAGACCCATATGAGAAGAGCCTACTCTGTATATATTACTAAGCAAATAAGAATGAAATTCATCTAAACTCTGTTATTATAGCTCTCAAGAGAGATAAGGGCTATGAGCCTGCCAAGTCAACTAATGAGACATTGTAAGATGGTCAGGTCAATGTGAAAATCTGCAAAAGTTTCATAATACACTTTTATCCTTAATCCTGAGATGTGTCCTGTCACTTTTAGGATGTTGGATTCTACAAGGCACCTTGTACCATCCCTGGAGCCAAAACACAGAAGTGTGGCTATGGGATCAGAAGATTAGCTTTCAAAGCCCTAAAAAGAAAACAGTCTGACTACAATTGTTCCTGTAAGTGATTTGATGGCAAAATACCAAAAAAGAAACAAACACTGATGAAATCATTCTGGCATTCTAATATTTCTAGTATTAGTAATAACAAAGGTTAGCATTTACACAGTGCATTTCAGGAGTTTAAAAATGCTACCCATATGTTATCTCAATGGCCCTTGTAAAAACTTTTGAGTTGGAACCTGTTCCACTGTGACTGTGTTCCATTGTGGAGATGCTTTCCTCTGATGGAGTCTTCCACTGATGGAAGGGTTTTTCCATCAGAGGAACGCACCCTCCGCTTGTGAAACAAATCCACGGGATCTAACCCTTCATAAAGTAGGCCAATGTTATTATCCCTGTAGAGATTATGGAAGGAACGAGAACTACACTCAAAGTAGCCTCAACTCATATGGCACCCGTGATGTTTCTGAATATATAGGTCAGCTCTTGTAAGGAATGTTACCGTTTTGTTTTTAAAAAATGTTTTGCTTTTAATTCTCTTATAAATCCTTCAAGGCCCTAAATGGTCTGGGACCAACATATCTTCAGGATCACCTCTCCTGGTATACCCCCCAAGAGCATTACACTCAAGGGAGAAAAATCTACTGGTGATCCCTGGCCCAAAGTATATCTGGCTGTCCTCAGCCAGAGCCAGGGCTTTTTCGACCCTGGCTCCGACCTGGGGGAACTCTCTTTCAAACAACATCCGTACCCTGTGGTACCTAGTGCAGTTCCGCAGGGCCTGTAAAACAGAGATGTTCCACCAGGCCCATAGTTAAGAGCAGCAATGGCTCCCATCTACCCTGGCTCCTTCCTTCCTTTCCTCTCCCCTACAGGGTAAGGATACAAATTGCCTTATTTGATGTGTCATCTGTAATGGCTATTCAATCTGTTTATTGTTTTAAACTTGATCTATGAATGTATTTATGGAACTGTTCACCTCTCTCAGCCCTGTGTACAGAGGAGGGTGGTCTAAAAGTCAGAGAGAGAGAGAGAGAGAGAGAGAGAGAGAGAGAGAGAGAGAGAGAGAGAGAGAGAGAGAGAGAGAGAGAGAGAGAGATCAGTTGTGCTAAACAGAAAGTAAAAACTGCCATAAAGCTTATAATAAGAACTTAAAACCCTTTATTAGAAAATTTTATAAATAATGTTGATTATATGTACCATGAATCATACCACAATACTAGCAGGCAAAATGAGTGGACCAACATATTAACAGCTGGGAAAAACAGTGAAAAGAGGGAATAATAATTGTTAATGCTGGGTAGCATTTATACAGCATTTACAAGCGTTCACAGGGCTTCACCTGCAATATACTTTTGCAATCTTTGCAATGTTTACGTAATGTATGGCAATATATTACTGGTCATGAGGGCCAGTGCCAGCCTGCTTTGAGGTGAGGCAACTGCCAGGGGCCCAGGACTTTTGGTAAGGCCCACACGTACCATCTGCCTGCCCACTCTTTCCCTACCCACTGCTTGCTCACAAGCCTTCCCATCACCTGCACTCCAGGAGGTGATAGATAGATTGGTGCTGGTAACTCATCTGTACCGAATAAAATTAGAAACATCAAGGATCTGACTGTAGTTTCATTCAAGATGTTTTTAAGAATTTCTTTTGGAAAAATACCACAGCCCACATCATTAGGGTGGGTTGGGATAGGTTGGGGAGTGGGAGTCATATAGACTGGGTTTTTAAAAACCCTTTTGAAAAAGCCAGTAAGATTTAAATAATAAAGGAAACAATACTTTTGATGCCAGTGAACATGTTCCAATACACTCTCATGCATCCAACGCATGCATTTTGTTGTTTGACATGGAAAGACAATGTTGCCTGTTTTTTTAGATGTTTCTTGTTAAACAGCAAGACATGAAAAGCACAAAACATTTTTAAAAAAATCTTCCAGCCAATGAAAAACTAGGTATTTGGAATTAAAAATATGGTTTAGGCAACGGCGAAGGGAGGGGGTGGGGTCCTCAAATGCCTCAGGAGATCTCTTGTGTTCCTGTCCAAAGTCAATACAGCCAGTTACATTTCTCACTATGACATCTTAGTATTGCCTGCGCAACAATGCTGTCAGCCAGATGATGTCATCAGAGTGCCTATTTTCCAGGTCTCTTAACTTGGTTGGTGGGTGACCCTGGAGAGCTTGGTGAATGTTGGAAAGAAGGAGGAGGAGGAGATTGGATTTATACCCCACTCCTCACTTGGAGCCTCAGAGTGGCTTACAATCTCCTGCCCCTCCTCTCCCCACAACAGGCATCCTGTGAGGTAGGTGGGGCTGAGAGAGCTCTGAGAGAACTGCTCTTGAGAGAACAACTCTGAGAAAACTGTGGCTTACCCAAGGTAACCCAGCAGCTGCATGTGGAAGAGTGGGGAATCAAACCCAGTTCTCCCAGATTAACCACTACACCAAACTGGCTGTTGAAAGATTTGTTTGTGAATTTAATTTATATTTTTATTAGTCTGATTTAGGCTTAGATAGACAGGTTATTTTGGAATTATATAGACAGGATTGTCTTTGTATTTTGTTCATACATTCTGTTTGTTTTGAGTTTTGTAGACAGGTGAATTAGGGAAATGTTAAACATTTTAATTATGTTGCATTGAACCATTTTTCTGAATGGGCACAGCCATCTAACAGATGGCAATTAAAGAGAACCACAATTTCAAGAATATTTCATTTAGATTCACTGCATGGGAATGCTTTTACAGGAGAGGGAGAGAAGCACCATCTTTTACCAAGAGAACAAATCCCAAATACAGGCATCCTGAACAAAATTAGAGCATTTTTCATATCTGAGGCTCTTCTTTCAATGGGTTTGTTAAGCGAATGTCAGAGCCCATCACCTTCTTGGGCATAAGGTTGAAGGAGGAGCAGTGTATAGGCCGCAAGGAAGCCTCTCTTCCAGGGGCCTTTGTGTAAATCTTCCAATAGGGCTGTGTGACAGACTGTCAAGGGTTAATGCCTAACAGCGCCTGAGAACCTTTGGAGTGACAGGCTGTTCCAATGGAATTCTGTTGAGAGAGTCAGTTAAAGAATGACAACCAGGAACTGACAGTTGAAGAAGAATCAATTAAGCAATGACTGTGGACTGGGAAGGAGGCTAAGAGAGTGAGTGGATCAAGGAGGATCTTCATCCAAGCCCAAAAATGGAAAATATTTTCTATAAAGAGAAGTGATCCCTGTCCAGTTAAGAAGGGAAATAGCTTCTAGAAGAGGAGAGATCCCTGATTTGAGTATAAAGAAGGATTCGGGAAACTTGGTTGTATGCCTTCTGAACTTTACATGTCAGTGAAACTCAGAAACCTTGTCTTGAGTGTATAAGCAGCAACTGAAAAGAAAGCCTCTCTCTTCAAAGTTTTAAAGATGTTGAATAGCAGAAACAATTATTTGTTGGCAACAAATTTTCTGGTGTTTGGGTGAATACAAAGTTACCTCAGATTTATTATCTGTTCACCTCATACATCCTACACCTGATTCCACCTAACCTTTTCTCCTCCTTTTTATACACACACACACACACACACACACACACGACTGGGTGGGATAGCCATAGACAAACAAATAGGAAAAATGGCTGCTCAGCAAGAAAGAAGATAGAAGGGGAAATCCTGCATGTGAGGGAGGGAAGAGTTTGAAGAATGAGCAGCCGGTAGGCTACCAGGAAAGCCTTTCTTTCAGAGGCCTGAAGCCTTTGTGTTAAATTTCCAATAGGCATGCAATTCCCAAGTACTCTCCAAACCTTATGATTAGGCTGGAAAAAGATGAAGGGAAAAGCAAAAGCCAAACACTGATTCAGAGGCAGAGCTGTAACAAAGAGCATATAAGTCCCCCCACAGAGAAAAAGGGGATACAATCCCTGAGACTTAGCTGCAGAGGAGCTGGTTTTGGAGGTAGTCACTTCCTCACCTCAGAGTAGGATGAGTCTGGCCTACTGGGATCAGGTACTGAAACACAGTAAAAACTAAGCAGACAGTTGCATCAGGGAGCTTTGTTATTTTCTGGCCACCTTTTTTCTTCACGAGTTTAACTCTGTTTAGTTGCAGTGTTGTTGTATTAATTCTGTCCCATTCTTATAATTTATTTCTCCTATTTACTTAACTACTATAACATTCATTTAGTAAATCATGTCTTGTTTAATAAATCATTTATTCACACCTCAAATTCAGTCATACATCAGGGCAGATCCTGACTAAAGAGGGAATTGCCTGAGGGGCTCAGAACTTGTGGTGGGGCCAACTACCACCACTTAAGATTCTGTGTCTCTCACCACCTGCTTGCCTGCTCTTCCCTCACCCATGCCCTTGCTCACAAACTTCCCACCTCCCATGCTCCTGGCCAGACATGTCACACCATGCCACACCTGTGTGTGTGATGCATGCAGCTGGGAATCAAGTGAGCTGACAGGATGAGATGTGTGAGAGGAAGTGAAGGGGGCATGCAGGAAGACAGGCAAGCAGAGGATACATAAAAGGGGCGCTCCTTTTTTTTGTTCGAAGTTCCTCCAACCTTCCCCCTTTGATGTCCACCAGAACTACACAGGCTACAACATAAAAACCAAATCAAGGAAAGTACCTGAATTTCATTGCCAGTTACCATCTCCCAAGTCCCATAGTGGCCCTTCTCCTGACGGAAAAACTGGACGGCTTCTAAAAATGCCTGTGCTTCAAATGAGGCTTGCTTGAAAAAATCTGAAAGAAACAATGAACAGTTGGCTCGGATGAACAGATGCTAATATTTCTCTGAGAACAGCATTCAATTTGATTCCATTTGAGAATTCTAACTCGGTGGTTAGACAGTGTGATACTTCAATGCAGTGGAACAGAGATACAGAATCAATAAAAGGAAGGGCAGGGGGCAACAGAGAAAATTCCATAACTGGTAGCTACTGATGGAGTATCGGACAGTAATAGACCAGTACTAAATGGTACAACATTGTTCCAGCGCCGGTACCACCAGATATGTATTTAATGCTGCAACCAGAAATGCAAGGCTATTAATGCAATCCACTTTTCTAAAAGCTGGAGAACTTGTAAAAATAGTTTTGGCCACCAGGAGGCCAGTCAATGGAAGCTTCCAATCTATGCTGGGGTTTGGCCGGATGAAGATACTGATGCCGTAATTATTGCATTGGTGGGACTATGAGTCACATGGTTTCATGTTTAACAACTGCACTCATCCCTGACCAGAAAGGGACAAAAGGAGCATCTGCACCACTGACATTCAGGCAGAAGGAAGATGTAACCACAAGTCAGTGGTTGTAGGGCTGCTCTCACATCAGTACATTTTTGAAACTAAGCATTAGTTTCTCTCTCCTTGAGCTGCTTTTTATGTTCGACTCAGTGACAGGAGAGGAAGTGGCATCTGATTTCTGATGATGAATGTCAAAAAGCAGCCAGTGGTAAAACTTGTACCTCTATAAAGCAGGGCTGCTAGATGTCCCCATCCACCCTCTTACACTACTCATATTACACCTTTCCTCTGCTCCACCCACCCAAGCCTTCCCTATCAACCATGACAGCTAAGCAGAACCTCCACGTTGAGGGGCAATGTAAGTCTAAACATCAAGTGATGGTTATGAGAAACGGGGGAATGTTCCTGCCCCAGGTCCTGCTTCTAAGTTTACTCAGAGTAATTTGGCTGGCCATTTCTGGAAACAAAATGCTGGGCAGGATGGAATCAAGTAAATTGCCCATGACCAAAAACTTGGTACATTTAAAGGCAGGAGTGTTTGAGGCCCTGCCACATGCTGCCCCATTTGTTTTAAAGGAGACAGTTCCATGAGGCAGACACAACTGGTACAATCTCAGAAATACAATACAAGACACAAGGTGGAGTTTGAACCTCAAATATCAAATCTCTAAATTAATTTCCAACTGTCCCCACATTTGCCCAAAATTAATTTTCCCTTCTGTTTCACCCCCCAAAGCTGTCTTTGTCAACAAGCCAGCCTTCCTGGCTTCCCCTACAGGCCCTCACACAGCCAAACCTCCCACTAATACCATCTCTATACTCTCCCGCTTCAAGATGTAGGTGAGAATAACCTAATTTCTAAGCAGCTGCTCATTTCTGTTAATTTCATGACCTCACAATACCACATCTCCATTAAAAGACTAAACAAGGTGGAAAGTGATGAACTACTTCTGTGGTGGCACAGCAGCCAGTCAAATTCACAGACAGCTGAAACAGGCACAGATATGAAAGAGGTTCCTGATGTTCAATGAAGGAAGGGTAAGATCATGTGTACTGTCCCTGCCCCAACTTCCTGACATTCATTTGATAGTCAGAACAGAGCTTATGTATGAATGACAGTAACTGCACCACAAGTATTGAACCATCCTTATTTTGCCATCCTAAGGCCCCAGTCACACAGCCCAGATAATGCGGGGGGGGAGGCATGGCTCTTTGCGCCAGTACAATTAGACCTGCCACAACACGATCAGACATGGCGGCGGCACACCGCGGTTCCATCTGTCAGTGCATGCGTGTCAAGAAGGGCAGCCAGGGGGAAAGCAGCGTGCAGGCGCGATCACATGGAACGATTCCATCGGCAGCCCGTGGCAAACCATTTGCTAGTACATTTGTTGAGATACTTTTTAACTGTGCAGGTTTGGTGGCACGCCGCAGGTTGGTCAAGGGAGCGCTATGCTTCCCAGATGTTGCAATGTGATCACGCCCCAAAAATCCACCCAGCATTTGTACCTTCCGCGCGGCAAATCCTCCGTGTGAGCAGGGCCTGCACCTGAGGATTCTACACATTTAAGTTTTAGGTTCAGGATCTCATTGAGAGATCAGATTCTTTTAAAATGGTTATGTGATGCCTGTAAAAAATAGTTTGCATAGGGAATACAATTGGTTGGAATTTCATTCACTGGTTATTTGACAGCAAAACAAAATTGACTGAGATTTTGATCATTAGTTGTTTTTCAGGACAGACATCAAAAACTTGAGGAATGCTCAGATCATCTGTCTCCCCGAAGGCTATTTTCCCCCCGCAAAAGGCCAAAGTGGAAACAGCCTGGACTGTTTGGATTGAAATGTTTAGAGGCACATAGCAACACTGCACAAAACATCTAGCACAGAAACAGTTCTCAATCTGTCGGATGGTGTCCCTGAGTAATTAGAATGAATAAAGGCATTGAGAATACCCATTACTACACTGCTGAAGACTTCTGAGATACTGGAAAAAAGCAGTCAAGACAACATTGCAATAAGCATTTGGCAATGCAACTTGCTCCAGTCTTAACCAACCAAAAACCTGTCCTATCAACATTGATCTTGAACACTGACCTTAGTCCAGCTTTGCTTTCCACGTCTTCTGCAGATGGGAAAGAGCTATGTTTATAAAGCTGAGGAGTTCTTAAGAGACATCCTACCATTTTTTTTTCTTTACATTTTGAAGTTTCATTAGCTGAATCCAACAGTCAGACACCACCTAAATTTATGAAGAGAGTTTGTTTGCTCTGAAGCACATCATGGTTACATATTGATTCATGCCATTCTGACTCGCTTTTTGGAAGAACAGGATTAATTTGACAGAGAGCTAGCAAAAGAAAAGAAAAGCTGTTCTGTGGCATATCTTCTGAAACCAGAGTATATTACTAACTGAACTACAAAGACCCGTTCTTACAATGCAATACTAAGCAGAGACTTTTTAAAGCCCATAGACTTGAATTCTGCTTAGGAATACACTGAAAATGATACAGTGAATATTTCTCCTTCCCAGGGCTATTTTTGGGCAGGAACGCACGGGAATGGAGTTCCGTCTGGCTCCCAAGTTGCCCATGCCCAGCTGGAACTCATTAGCATAATAGGCCACACCAAACAGCAGAAACTAATTAGGATTGGCTACAACAGGGGTGTGTGGCCTAACATGCAAAGGAGTTCCTGCTACAAAAAAGTCCTGGGTTTTGACAACAAACAAGGTAAACAGAATAAGAAGCAAAAGGTGGGTATGGCTGGATGGCCACACTTCTGGTAACATGGGGTGTGTGGCCTAATATGCTAATGAGCTGTGATGTCAGGGGTGTGGCCTAATATGCTAATGAATTTCTGCTGTTGGGGGTAGCCTATTATGCTAATGAGTTCCTGCTGGGCTTTTTTTTTTTACAAAAAAAACCCTGCGCCTTCCTAAATATCACTGTATCTAATTCCCAAGATGTTCCCACTGTGAGGATCGCAAAATCCAAATGTGGCCACCAGCCAGTGACACAAAGAGTTGTTAATACCTAATAAAGGTTTTTTGAACTTGATACAAGACATGTTTCTACAAACCTGTGGCAATGCCTTTTTTTTTTTTTTTAATGGGGGATTAAAAAAACAGAATCAAAAAAGTGATGTGTACCCTGTGCAAACATCACAACTAAAAAAAGCCATCTGAGATCTTTCCAGACTACACCACAATCATGGTTGGTATTATGGAGTTGCTTATGAACTCCACACAATATCTAAGCATACAGACCTTTTCAAAAAATTAAAAGGTTCAGATAGGCCAAGGGGGGGGAGACTGTGCAACTGAGAGGGGGAGGGGGAAAGAAAGCATGTGATGGGAAGGTGGGGAAAAGGATTCCCCTTCTTGTAATGTTCTAACAGAAATACTTTGCGTTGTGATCTTACTTTCACATTCCATTTTCTTTAACTTTCATTTCAATACTATGTTCAGTTGAATATGGATAGACATCACGGTACTAATTCAAATACTCGTGCCAAGGGTTGATTTCCAAGTAAGCATTTCTTTAGATTGTGAAACTAAGGTCTGATACCAGCGTTTGGTTGTAAAACACACTTTTGCAGAGACAGTGGCCTCAGTCTAGCTTCTCTGGACTTGTTCATGCATACACATGATGCATACACATGATGATCTTCACTTGATTTGGTTACTCAGCACTTGATGACTCACAGCCAGCCCGATGGATGAATTGACACAGCATGAAATAATCTAAATAAACTAAAAGAAACTTGATTCCATTGGAAAACATGGAAAACGAGGCAACATTAAAATTCTCTCTGCAGTGTTTGATATGCAGCGGCTTGTTCACGCACGCAAGTCACCCCTTCATGAATATGCTGAATTGCACCCATGCAGAATAGAGTAGGCTGGATACTTTTTAATGTGAGAATGGGCACGGGAAACTGTACAGGTGAATGGGGCATTTGCCCCCCAATCCTAAATGTATTGATCTGCATCAGGTGATCTGCACTTAAAATTAATATGCTCCCTCCCTGCAGACAACCTTGAACATAGGAATAATCTGTCCTGCACAAGAGAAAATACCTACACTTAGTGCATTTCCTTCCATGCTACTGGAAAGCCCTGCCATTACAGTATTTCCAGTGCCTGAATTCAAAGATGCCAAACTGTTTTTAACCACCGCCTCACACTCTGCTCAAAGTTAAAATTATCAGATGGGATCCCTTCACACTGCAGGTTTCTGTGACTGCTTAGCTGGCTTTCCTCCTGCTTATATAACTGCTCATTCAATATTTCCACAAGGGAGAGTTCTTCTTTTGCTTTCTCCTTCTCCACTGCACTCCCCCACCCCCGCCCACATGCCCCTCTCTCCTTCCATTCAATCCCACATCTCCAACTGCCTGTCTGATATTTTCATTTGGATGCCTCATCATCACCTCAAATAAAATATGTGCAAGGCTGAACCTCTCATCTTTCTGTCTAAGCCTTGTTTCCTTTGTGTGCATTCCATATTCACTGTCAGCATTACCATCTACTCTGTAAAACAAACACAAAGCCATGACTTACCTTTGATACCCCTCCTTATTCAGCCAATTAGTACATTAGCCCATCAGTACAAGTAAGTTTCCCCAGCAGGGCAAAGGGTGACTCCCTGGGGCCCTTTCAGGTCTGGAACTCAACATGAGCAGGAAGGTCTAAGTCCCCATTCTCTGTAGTGCCAGTCTCAGAATACCACTGTCAATCACAAACTCCTAGGAAACGTCTGCTTGACAGAATCCTGGGAACACCCAGAATAATATACTGTGAAGTCAGCTCCTCACTCTCTTGGCCACTAAATTGTATCAGCTCTCTAACCAGCAAACTCCTTATTTGTTTGTTTGTTTGTTGGGCTTATATCCTGCCCTGTCCCCAAAATGGGCTCAGGGCAGCTCACAGCAGTTAGAATATAAATAAATAACAAAAATGTATAACAAAATCAAGTTAAAACAATCAAACAATCAAAGGCAAGATGGCAACAAACAGAGACAAAACAAACCTCCAGGACAGTCCATAATGCCTCCTGCAGGATGATTAGTCCAGAAATATATTTCTGTGGGCAGGGGAGGCCGAGCAGGATTGAACGTCCATCGCCCCAGCCAAAGGCCTAGTGGAACAGTTCCATTTTATAGGCCCTGCAGAACTAAACAGGTCGTTTTACAGGCCCTGTGGAACTATAACTGATTTCACATAGGAGCATTTTCCACCAGGCCGGGGCCAGGGTGGAGAAAGCCCTGGCTCTGGTTGAGGCTAAGCGGACGTCTTTTGGGCCAGGGACAGTATGCCACAAATGTCCAACCTCTTAGTGAGACCAGCCCTATGAGATCTTATTTACTTAAATGATTTGTATGCCACTTTTCAATGACAATGGTTCTCAACGAGGCTGAGATGGATTCGAGACATAAGTGGGATGAGATGCTTCAATACACGTGCAGTCATCCATCACCTGCCACAGGGTGGTTTTTATCAAGCCAAATGAGCTGGTAACAGGCAACAGACATCACTGGAGAGACCTGTTAGCCCAATTGCTCTATTTTAAATATAGCAATTGGTTTATTATTATTATTATTGGATTCTCGCCTGTATATACAGAGAATGCTGCTGTTTTGTAATGGTTCCCAGTAAAAGACACAGAGATCAGGTATAATTAATAAAATATTATTTTACTGAATATAATCCTTATTTATCCATTCACAAACACACAAACAGTATTCAAGCATTCACACACATAAAATAGAACTAAGAAAGCAGAGGGGATTGATGGCTTATGGAGAGGTGATACTACCTGTCAGATGTGCAGAAGTCCATGAAGAAGGATTGTGGCCTAAACCCAGAGGGTTCAGGGGTGGGCTGCCATTTTGGCTCATGGCAGAGACACACACGGTCTGAGGCCATGTGTATGCTGGGATATACCCACTGTAAGACAATGCAGCCCAATGGGTGACCCTGGGGGCTGGTCTCAGGTGAGAACAAAAGATTTCCTGGACCAATGATGAGTCCCAGGGGTGTGTGATGTCAGTAGAGGCAGACCTTAGGTTTGACCAATGGGCTTCCAGAGAGGCAGGGTCTAGTTGAATGGATTATAGGGACTTGCTGGCCAGGTAAACAAAAGGTGGGAGACTTCCCTGATTGTTCCTAATTAGCATCAGGAAGGGTCGTTAACAATTTGAATGCTTGACTGGGTAATCCCTTCATGCAAACGACTGGCAGAGGGAAAGTCCTTTGTCTGCTGTATGGCCCTTAATCTGTGTAGGTGACATGCAGCAGGTATGTAATGGAGTCCCTCAGAGTAAAAAGACAGCTTTTTCCTTTCTCTATGGGCTTCCAACTTGGCATCCATTTTACAGTCTAGACAGACCATGTGGCAACAGCAAACAGTCCATAGCAAAGCCCCATAATGGCGTCAGGGCTAACATATCCCCCCTTGCAGACATGGCAGCGTCAGATGACATCGTCTGCACATACACACTTCGATGGAGACTTCCCGGTATCTTGAGGGACAGAGGCAAGAAAGACAAAGAAACACAAAAGGCTGGGTAAGGTGCTGAAGAGTGCCAGGTGGTTTCTAAAGACTTACCTCTGGAACTCATTGTTATTCCATGAGCATAATCTCTGCTGGGTGGAGGGGGAAGACTTGCTCTGAGGTCACCTTATGAAACCTGAATATGAAATCCCTTTTGCAGACCACTTGCAGCCCAACTCTGTGGTCAAGCTGAGAGTGCCTGGCTTTTGGGGACTTTGGTTCAGGTTAGAAAGTAGGGCACCCCTGTTTTGGGGCTACCCAAGAATAAAAGGCAGTGCCTCTGGTAACAATTCCCCCTTGAAGCCGTCTTTAGGCGTGAGCCAAGATGGCTTCACTTCAAATGATGTTTTGCTGCCGTTGGAGTTCCATATGACCAGAAAAGAAAGGACAGCCGAACAAGGTTAGAGAGAGAATTTACAGGGGAAGGCTCGGTGAGGGAGTCAGGCATACCGGCTGTAAAAATATATCGCTGGGAACCAAAAGGAAATTTTTTTAAAAAAAATGTTTTAAAATAAGGAAGGGTGAGTGCCTCTGTGTATGTGTTTGCAGGGACCTTCTGCACATCTTCCAGAGAGACATGACTACTGTACATAATGCTACCTATAGCAAATCTAATGAAGGCTTATAAAGCAACAAAAAGGAAATGCAAGACATCCTAAAATAATTCTAAAAACTTATAAGCTAAAAAGATATCTAACTCAAAGGTTACCAAAATTCCTAAACAATTAGACAAACACAGAAAGCAAAAATTGGTGGGTTAAGCAAACTTAAAGCAGAAAGATAACTAAAAGCAATGCAAATGCTATGCTGGAAGAATTGAGAATGAATGTGTGTAAAAGCATGATTACAAAACATTTAGAACATGTGAGCAACAACATGAAAATGACATGGACCAATGAATAAATACAGTCAGTGATACAAATCAATTTGAGTTTCAGTTGAACATTACAGATAAATGTGGGTAAGGGACATTGATCCATTTTTGAAACCACCCCCCCTAGGTACCCAAGTTGACAGAAGGCACAGGCAATCTGAGCCTTAGTGTCATGCTTTCAGGGACCAAAAAGCAATTCTTGGGCCCCAAAGTAATAACTGGGTGGGTGCCATGAGGTATTTGCAGCTGGTTGTGAGAGTTGCCTGCCCTTGAGGTGGCATCCAATGTCCATGAGATGGTTTGCAAGCAATTTGCAGGTCAACAGTGGCTGGAGGACCAGAGAAGGCAGCTGGTAAATTGGCAGGTCCTTTGCTGAAACTGGAGCAAAGGCAAATTAGGAGGCGACTTGGGTGCGTAGCAAATAGGGAGCAATGGCTTTGGCAAGACCACGAGGTCTTGTAGGCTGAACAGGAATCTTGGAAAGTCTTTGATGCATATGCATAGCAAGAGTATTCTCCAGGTACAATTGGAAATAGCTGAACGTTCAGTTTTTATTATGGTGACCAGAGCAGAGTTCCAGGTGAAGATGTGCAGTTTGGAGGCGCCAAGAAGTTATAAAAATGGCCAAACAAAAGAACGTTTAAAAAAAAAAAGAAGTTAGATTGCCATGGCTGTTGTAGAAAAAGTTGGGGGCCCCCAGGGAAATTGCCGGCTTATGGGGGTGGGTCATACCCCAAAAACAAAGCTAACAAAAAGCTGGAAAGCAATAATTAACACACATATAAAACAAACAATTCCTAAAATAACTTATAAGGTGTGCCTTTACTATCAGGCATAAGACTTCAATTGCAGGTTCAGATTTTCAGTTCCTGCAGATATGAAAGAACTTGAGAGACAGATTAACAGGTTTGCATGGATAGAAAGATGCTCTAGCCATGCAGGGATAAAACTTAAATAGGAGAATAAACTTAGAGCATCAGGTACTGATTGTGTACCTCAAAGAGGAAGCCCTTAAACAAAATAAAGATGAAAGGATCAAGTAGCTAAATTACAGACAGGATTGAAAATCCAAGAGAAGAGAAGAGGCAGTAGCCCTTGATAATTCTGCATGATTTAAGAAGTCGGCCAAAGATCACACCACAAGAGAAGAGGAAAGAAAAAAAGTTGTCTCTGGCACAGGCTTTGTGCCAGCAAATAGTTCTTCTGAGCATGTACAGAGTTTCTTTCCTTGCTAGTAGAAACTGGGCTGAAGGGGGCCTGGGCATATAGATTACTAGAACAAAATCAGAAGGGATGTGCTGCCAGACTTAAACCCTTTAAAATATTCTATGGTAGCTATATATAAACTGATATCAAAACTAAAGAAACGTTAGCCCTAAAGGTGGGGCTTTAAGAGAACAGCTAATTCCAAAACCAAAAGAGTATTTATAAAACCTTAAAGAGATGAAATAGTTCTAGATCACACAAATTTACCAAGAAATTTTAAAAAGAGATTCCCTTCTATAAGAATGGGAAGATAAGACAAAGCTTAAAATCGAGATGCTGTAATAAATTAATGGAACAGAAACAAATCTATTTTAAAATCTATTTTCAAATGTACCATTTTGAAAGTAAGGGATCTCTAATCATGAGAAATTCCAAGGAAGAGGATGCAAATAAATGTATTTTTAACTTTCTAAAGAAAGATTTCCATTAAAATTAAAAGGGAACAATATTACCATGTAAAAACAATTACAAAACGGACCTTTAAAAAAAACAAAAACTAAACTTTGGAATGGGGGGAAGGAAGATGACCTTCCTGTAATAGACAAGGAATTACAAATTCAAAAGGGAAGAAAAGATCAGTCTTCTCTATGCATTTTCATTCCCCATCTATGCTTTAAAAACCAAAGGAGAAAACATTTTTTTCTTTTCTGTGCTCCCCCCCTAGTTCCTTTACAGAGGGAGATTTCTCTTAACAAAAGAAGGAGGTGCAATTGTTACCCTCCAGAAGGGCCATTAATCTAGCTAGGAGCCTTATCTTGTCCTCCTTTGGGTTTTCCCCTGGAAGGTGGCAAGTCAGCGGGTTCATTTGAATTTTAAATGGAGAGTGAGAGTCTTACATTTTCCTCTTCAATTTGAGACAGAAAAGTCAGAAGAAAATTAGTACATATTAATCATTAGTACCTTCCCTACATATTAATACTTTTAGTAGTAATTAGTTAGAAGGACAAATCTTGATCAGTAAATGCTCTCTCTCTCTCTCTGAAGCTGTATTCCTACGCTGACAGTCACGGAGACAAAGTTGGGCTCGCCTGAGGGGCATCTGGCTCTCTTTTGTCTTCCTGTGCTGATCACAGTGAAGAAGGGGGGGCTGCTAAAGTTTCCTGATTAGGCAAGTGTTAAATTTCCACTCTTTTGGCTGTTTTAAACATGACTTGAAATGGATCCAATTCTCTCCCAAAGGCATTTGGGAAGAGAATGGGATTTCTAGAATTCTATATTTTAAAAGGTAAAACCAGAGGTACATAATTTTCTCAATTTCTCTCAATTATGCCAGTAATTATAGAAAGACTATTTCTGATGCTACATCTGTATTGGACTTCATCTCTCAAGCATTTAAGCATGTTTTGGGAATTTTGGTGACATAGCTGCACTGTCCACTGAATTCAGGTTCTTTCTGGGGCCTGAGTTCTGCAGCTAAGGTTCCTTACTTACATAAAAGTTACAGATTTTTGGACCTGTTGGTCTTGCTAAGCGCTGAGCAAGGCTGCCAGGTCCAGGCAGGAGATTCCTGGAGATCTAGGCTTGGGTCGGAAGAAGGATGAAGACTCCAGTGGGGCAAAAGCCATAGTCTTCCCTCTCTTCCAAACACTAATTTTCTGCAGAGGAACTGGACTCTGCAGCCTGGAGATTTGCTAACTCCGGGAGAGCTCCAGGTCTTGCCTGGAGGCTGGCACTACCAAGGGAGATGCTATTCTCTGGGCAATAAGCTAAGGGGTGAGGTTTTTCCTTTCTTTCTCAGTTCTTTCCACAGGGAAGTCCTGTGTGCACTCCATTCCTTGCCCAGTTTGGAGTTGGAATGGGGGGAGGTTTTACTTTAGGCATTCACATGGCAAGACTGGTGACTTACTTCTGCCTGCTGGGTTTTACTTAAGAGGCTAGGGAGCAAGGCAGTTTGATTTCTAAAAAGACTGCCTGGCATTTTGTATATTCTGTTACAATTCTATCACCCTTTCCAGGTCTGACTTCCTCTTGTTTTGAACTTAGCATTTTTGCTTAACTTCAGATTCTCGGATCTGAGGAACAAACTTACTTTACAAACCAAAAAGGCCAATGGCCACCAAAGGGAAAAAGACCCTGATTCCTGGGGTCTCAAAGTCCATGTGGGATGCTGGTGTGCAGCTACCCACACACAAACACACATTCAGCTTCTGGTTTCCAAGTGTTCTAAAACTTGGATGTTTCTAACCAGTAAGGATTCTACGGCTCACTGGCAGGTTCTCTGGCTTATGGTTCCCAAGTGTTCTAAGACTTGGATTATAGAAGGTTTTAAGGCGTTCCACCCGTGACCAGGAAAACCAACTTAACCCGGGAGCATTTCAGGATATTCCCATCCACTATATAGAAGGTTTTAAGGCATTCCACCCGTGACCAGGAAAACCAACTTAACCCGGGAGAATTTCAGGATATTCCCATCCACTATATAGAAGGTTTTAAGGCATTCCACCCGTGACCAGGAAAACCAACTTAACCCGGGAGAATTTCAGGATATTCCCATCCACTATCTAGAAGGTTTTAAGGCATTCCACCCGTGACCAGGAAAACCAACTTAACCCGGGAAGGTTTCAGGGCAACCTACAACCTAGGGTCCTCGGAATAATATACTCCAGCGAGCGGACCTCTCAACTCACTTTAATTCTACGCTCTGCTAGCTAGTCAAAGCTGAAAGGGACAGGGAAGTGGGCTTCCAGAGACTCTGGAGGACGGTTGGAACCTTGCTGCGGCTCCTCTTAGTTTACAGTTATGGCTGCCTGCGCACTGTGGTGTGGTGTAGTGTGGTGCAATTCCTAACAACCTACACTATCGGTCTTGGTTCCCACCCCACAAAATAGACCAGGAGTTGCTGAAGGAGACAAAGGGGAAAAACAGCCTCCCACAACAGAAAATGCTCTCTAGCCAATCACACAGACAGCAACCTTTCACACAGGTCTTTACTGAAACCACACAAACAGCTTCTTCTCCACGTCTGGCCATCTGAAGGACACGTGTCGACTAGCATGCACGTTCAGATGGTCAGGGCAAATCCCAGCGGTGCCTCCATTTCTGTTAGCCCAATTGCTCTATTTTAAATATAGCAATTGGTTTATTATTATTATTATTGGATTCTCGCCTGTATATACAGAGAATGCTGCTGTTTTGTAATGGTTCCCAGTAAAAGACACAGAGATCAGGTATAATTAATAAAATATTATTTTACTGAATATAATCCTTATTTATCCATTCACAAACACACAAACAGTATTCAAGCATTCACACACATAAAATAGAACTAAGAAAGCAGAGGGGATTGATGGCTTATGGAGAGGTGATACTACCTGTCAGATGAGCAGAAGTCCATGAAGAAGGATTGTGGCCTAAACCCAGAGGGTTCAGGGGTGGGCTGCCATTTTGGCTCATGGCAGAGACACACACGGTCTGAGGCCATGTGTATGCTGGGATATACCCACTGTAAGACAATGCAGCCCAATGGGTGACTCTGGGGGCTGGTCTCAGGTGAGAACAAAAGATTTCCTGGACCAATGATGAGTCCCAGGGGTGTGTGATGTCAGTAGAGGCAGACCTTAGGTTTGACCAATGGGCTTCCAGAGAGGCAGGGTCTAGTTGAATGGATTATAGGGACTTGCTGGCCAGGTAAACAAAAGGTGGGAGACTTCCCTGATTGTTCCTAATTAGCATCAGGAAGGGTCGTTAACAATTTGAATGCTTGACTGGGTAATCCCTTCATGCAAACGACTGGCAGAGGGAAAGTCCTTTGTCTGCTGTATGGCCCTTAATCTGTGTAGGTGACATGCAGCAGGTATGTAATGGAGTCCCTCAGAGTAAAAAGACAGCTTTTTCCTTTCTCTATGGGCTTCTACCTTGGCATCCATTTTACAGTCTAGACAGACCATGTGGCAACAGCAAACAGTCCATAGCAAAGCCCCATAATGGCGTCAGGGCTAACAGACCATCGGCAGCAGTGGAGTCCTGGCTCTACCCCACAGCTCCTCCCGCTTCTGTTTAGATGTGCCACAAACTCCTGCCGCCTGTGCCACGTGGCACCTAAACCACAGACTGGCCCACCCATGCTTTAAGGCTTCCAGAGAAAAAAATGCTACACAAAGTTTGGGAGGACTGCTATTTGCCCCAGGGAAGTAAGGACAAACTACACAGCAGAGTTACGTATGTTTTATTATCCAAAGCAAAACTACCACATTTACTCAGACAGCAGGGGACATGGTAGCAGTGCATAAGACAATAACATCATTTACCCAGACCCAGTAGTTCTTGGACACAGGTGCCACTGCAACAGAAACGTATGACTTACGAAGTGGGGAGGGGGCACCGCTCTGTGGGCACTTGAGAGTTCTGCAGGGTACTGCAAGAATCTTAAAAATTATAGTAAGTCCAAAAACTTAACTGGAAATATTGTATGGATAGCATTAAACAACCTTTTTGGCCCAAGCACTGAAGGCGATGCAATGCCCACTGGGAAGATGCTGAAGTGCCAGAAAACATAAACGGGGGTATTAGGGCTGTTGCTCCTTTGGGGGGGCAGTGACAGCCATGTGCAGTTGGCAATATTCTGAGCCTGCCATTCAGTCCAACTACCTGTTGGAGTGGGGCTGCTGACACCTACTGGAGGTGGGGCCAGAAGGAACTTGGGTTGATGATGTCACACCTCTAGATCCAAAGAAAGTCCCAGAGTTGCACTCCAGCTGAGCCTGAAGAACAAACTTTGACTCCAGTGGCATCTTTAAGACCAACAAAGGTTTATTCTGGGTATAAGCTTTCATGCATGCACACGTCTTCAGATACATGCCACATGAAAGCATATAAGAATGAAACTTTGTTGGTCTTAAAGGTGCCACTGAACTCAAACTTTGTTCTGCTGCTTCAGACCAGCATGGCTACCCACCTGAACCAAGCTGAGCCTGGTTCAACTACACACCTGATTTTCCCCAGCACCAAGCATTGTGCCAAGCAAAATGATCCAGCAAGGAAACGGAATTCTCAGTGTGAGTATTACAAAAGGAAGACAGAACGCCCAGAAAAGAGCCATCAAAAACTGTCACTTTAAAATAAAATATTATTAAATCAATTATAATGAAAGTGTCTTGCTTGTATTATTAGAACTCCAAACGCTCATGCAAGTATGTATTAAACTTTAAAGTCTATTTCAGCTGCTTTGTGATACATGGCACAGTTCTAAGCTTCACTCTTCAAAGAAAGTGACCACACTTATTTACAGTCTTGCACCAGGAAACATTAAAAGTATACTGGTTGAGAATACAGCTGCATTATAAAAGTCCTTGGATTATGTTCAAGGCAATTCCTACTTTTAAAAAAATGCTGAGAAACCTTCATTGACCTAAGCGAAGTCTCTAATTTACTGAAACAGCAGCTTTGTTATTCAACATTTGACTGTCGTTTGAAAGCCCAGAAGTCTGAGTAAGAGTTGATCTTTGCAGAATTGGGATAGAAATGTGGCGTTTCAGTGAGTACTCTCCATTGTAATAAGAGTTGAATTGGTGAAGTATACAAAGTGGCTTCCTTCACCAGATCATGTGGTAGAATATCTGCTAACCGCCAACAGAAACTAGATGAGGTCACTTCCAAACAGGATACAGGACTGCAATCATGTGCAGTATTTATAGCAACCCAAAACTTGCAAGCTTCAAGTACAAACATGAACATCTGCAAAGGATGGTGCTCACCCCCCCCCCTTGATTGACTACAAGAAGAGTATCCACACAGACTCTCCATCTGCAGCCACTTTGTAATTTCCTCTAGAAGCTGAAGAAAAGGTGGTCATTTTTTGCTCCGGCTCAAAGGAGAAAAGTACAGAAACCCCAAGTGCTCCAAATGAGCACAACGTTGTGTGGAAGTCCCCTCCAAAAGTGGGGTCCTGCAGCTGGCCACAGGGGGAGAAATCTCTGATGTCCCAGTTACACGGGGCAGATAATGCGGGCTGGAGGCGTGGCTCTTTGCACTGTCACAATTTGCCCCGCCATTACATGATCCAACATGACGGCGGTGAAGCGGATTTCCCCCATTGGCGGGTGTTTCCAGCACGCTCCAACGAGGCAAGAGGAGCGCGCTGGAGCAATCACACGAAGGAAGTCTGGCAGCAGCCCCTTGCAACCCATGTAATAGAAGACTTTTCCAGGTACTTTTTAACTCTGGATCTTTGGTAGTATGATGCGGGTTGGAGACGGGTGTGCCACACTCGTCAGATGTTTCCATGTAACCGCACCCGTATAATCCGCCTGGCATTCGTCCCTATCGCACAACAAATCCTCTGTGTGACCGGACCCTGAGGGAAAGTGTCCCATGCAAAGCACAGACATTCCATCCCAGAAGACTAGAGATTTTTTTCTTTACAAAGATTGTCTACCTGTTCACAGATTCATCTCCACACCTTCACGAAAGCTATCATTTTTATCAAAGATGAAACCGGCGGTACTCAGTAATCTGAATTCTGGGCAAAATGCCAGATTCCATGCAGAATTCTGCAAACTGAGAATTACAGTCAGTACATACTAGGTAGCACAGTGTAACTACTTTCACAGAAACTGCCAGTTAATGGCATTCCCTCACAACGGGAAAGTGCACCAGTACGGGTCCACAGAGATTATACCATTATTTCACCTTAAATTATAGGGGCAAGAATTCTGCAGCTCAAGCCCACACATATTGCTTTTTTTTTGCCAGCATAATACATGAATGAAAGGCTGACCAGGGAAGAAGCAGTGCTCTCCCGCTACTGTAAGTAGACTCCACATGTTGGGAGGTTGATCATAAAGTAGGCAGGGAAGCAGGAAGAGGTGTCCATATGGGGCCTCTGCCCTGCCGCATGGTCAGGACTGGTGGGCAGGGTCCAGCTGCATTGGAGGCTGGTCTCTGGGCATCATGTTCATTTCAGGAGGGGCGGAGCTGTAGGTGGGCAGAAAGCTCCTACTACCCACCCCTCCTCTATTTAGCTGACTGCTGCTGGGCTCCTGTCCTCAGTTTTGCATGGCTTTTTTCCTCTCACCCTCCCTGCATTTTGGTCATTATGGGTTGCATTTCGATTTTATGTTTTGTTCTTTGTCACCGCTTTTTGGAGGTTTGGGCACTGGGGTTTGGGGGTTCCCTTAAGGGGTCTTGGGGTGTAACCAATTCAGCGGCATGCCCAGTTTGGGGGCTATCGGCAAGGCTCTCACCACCAGGTGGCATGGGAACCACGCAGTGGCCAGCACCCACTTCGATCTCAGGGGTTGCCTCTCCAGCTTCACCCCCAGCACACAGGAAGCAGGGTGGGGTTAACTGGGCAACATCAGGGTTGCCCGATTCTGGATCCACCTCCATAATGTGCCAATGCTCCTGCTATGCAGTCAATAAAGCTGTGGCCTTTATCCAAATACAGGCTGTCTGTCTCCTTCATTCCTTTCCTGTACCCCCTCTATGCCCCTGAGCCCACAACTGACACCACAACCATGTGAAACATGATCTATATATCAAAAGAAATTTTTAGATACCAGTGTAGCCCACCATTTCAGACATATGTCCCCCACAGATTCTAAGAAGTTGGTCTTTCCAAAGTTGCAACAAGATGAGGTGTTCCTTGTAACACATAATTCCAACCATACATGTTGATTTTGTGGGTTCTAGTTCTGAACTAGTATCTTAGGATTTGAACATTATTGATCCTTTATTAGGATAGTGCCCTCGTGTTTATTTAAGCATTTTAGATAATACTTAAGACTGATGGGAAAGTTAGTGAAGCTAGTGAAAAATACTAAGGGTTCTGCCTTTTCGATGCTGTATATATAAACCTTTATCAGCCATTAGTTTTGCATGTTTTGCTAAGCTCTTTTCCCCCCCAAAAAGAGCACAGTTTAGCTACATACAACAACATCTCATTTTGTTCAACAACTGTCCCACCAAACAACTCTCTCCCATTTACTCTTCAATTAAACATTCAAATACTTAACATGTGGGAAATCACTCCACAAAATAAAATATTTCCATGTGACAAAAAAAAGAATAAACAAGGATAAAGAATGGGACATAAATCCAGAGGCATTAGAGAGGGAAAAGACTTAGATCATCTACTCTGTACTTGGCTAGCAAAGCCCGGTCCTCTAGAGCGATGGGCTGGAATTCAGTTAGGAACGGAGCCTGCCAAGAGCACTGTGAGTTTCCGCAAAAAGAAGTCAAGCAAAGTGAAGCCACACGGCAGGTTTTGAGTCACCAAAGACCTACAGTGTGCCAGGAAAAGCTGATCCACACAATTACTGGCCTAGTGTAGAACAAAAAAGATTGAATTTCGCATAGATCATTGTATAATTGTAAGAGATGAATAACAGATTATAAACCATCAGAAGGCCAGATTTCCCCTTAAGAATGCACCAGAGGAAACCTGGGTCACCTGGCCATTTTACAGAGTATATTTACTGCAGTTTATAGAGTCAAGATTCTCTGAGGTGTCAAGTACATGTGTATCCCTCCCCATACATGGATTGAAGGCATCTTATGGTGAGCCACAATTTGTAAGAATTGGGGGAATTTGCCTTGCTCATAAAGAAGCATATTTGGGTTCTTTATGAGCAGAGCAAATTCCCCCAAATCTTGTAAATTATGGGATGAGGCTATTAGAAAACATTCCAGTGGAACCTAAACCACAGGTCCTGTGGTCTCTGGGCCAGATTTGGGCCTTGTGGTGGCTATTTTCTGTCTTGAATTGGCTCAAGATTACCTCTGGCAAGACTAAAGGAATGAACCATACTCCTCTGGTAAAAAAGTAAAAATCTGTCAAATGTTCCAAAATTTGCCCCCTATCCCAGTTTTGCCATTTAAATTTTACAAACAATATTCAAATGCAGAATTTCAAATGTGAAACAAGAAAAACAGCATCTTGGTTAACTCTTGATCATTTTTCACAGCAGCACATGAGCTGGGTTTGATTCCCCACTCCTGCACATGAAACCAGCTGGGTGACCCTGGGCCAGTCACAGTTCTCTCAAACCACTTTCAGCCCCATCTGCCTCACAAGGTGCCTGTTGTGGGGAGAGGAAGGGAAGGTGACTGTAAGCCACTTTGAGACTACTTAGGGTAGAGAAAAGCAGGGTATAGAAACCTACTCTTTTTCTTCTTAACGAAGACACAAAGGTAGTTCTGGAAGGAAGAGTTAGTTTAGTGTCACCGGTCGAAAACCAGCTGGTTAGGCCTGAAACTGTCACAGCTTTAAAAGGCCAGATTCTCTCAGAGGCTTGGGAGAAGGAAGGAAGTACTACCAGCAGCTCGGGAAGGGACCAAGGAGCCCTAACTATGCAAGAAAGGGTCTTGGCTGAGGCTGTAGCTAAAGGACTCTGGTAAGTATCCTGCCTCAGGAAGCAGACTGGGAAGATGGTGGTCCATGCACATTTTCATGCCATCTGGATGGGAAGGTTTAAATTTTCAAAGGACCCACCCACATTGGCACAATCTGTCAGCCCCTTCTGGACTCCATTTTCCACACTGAAACACAAGAAGTTATTTAAGGCCTTGGCCTGTTCAGCTCTTCTCCTTCAGCTCTTAGCCTGAGGGTCAAAACCTAGAGCAGGGAGGAAGATCTGCCAGCAACAGGAGAAAGAGAGAAGACCTGCTCTACTTTTTGAAGCCTTTCCCTTATTGTCCTGTTTATTTGTTTTTAATTGTATTTTTTTTGTACTGTAAGCTTCTTTGGGTGCAGTGAAATATACATAAAGAGATACATAATTTTAATCCCGCAAACACAGCAGAATGCTTTTAGGCTGGCCTTGTGATCGTAATACAGCACAAGACCATGTGTGTTTTAAATGGGCTCATCAGAGCTGGCCCTAACAATACTGGATAAGCAGTGTGGCTCTGCTGTGTGTGAATCCGCCGCCCCCCATCCAAACACCCATGAACAATACTGCTTCCTCCCTTCCCTTTGTATTGCTAGGCAGAAACACATCGTCAGCTTAGGAAACAGATCACAGAATTGCCAGCCTGGTTTCCACCTTCCTAAAACCTGGCAGAACAGCCAGCTGGCAAGGGCTGAACCTGCGACTACAGCATTTTAAAAAGAGGATATGATCCTATGCAGATTATAATGCACAGTATTAAGAAAATGGTTACCATTAATTCTGTACTGACTCTTCCATTACCAATGCAACAGCCACCTGTGGTTTTCATACTAGGGGCTGTGACCCTAAATTGGGTTCCAAATTTCTTGCAGGTAGGTCGGGAGGTCAAGAGGAAGGCGGTGGAATAGGCAGAGGAGGCTCTAGAGGATTTGATGTCAGATTTGGGTTTGCCTCTGCATAATATGTGAAACAGCCATGAAATACAACCTATTGCTTAATAGTACTTTTTTATTTTTACGACAAATACTACAAACACAAAAAAACCAACAACATTACCCTCTTGAGGGATACTTGATGTGAAATGTTTGTGTTTGCACTGGGGAAAGGGAAAGAAGCATGGAGTTATTCTGCAAATCACCAAAAGCCGAATAACTGTAGAAGTAGGTCGCACTGCAAGAAGTCTGAGATCCAAAGCACTAGGCCACAAGCTGCTTCCTCACACCTACCTGGGAGGAAGCACTCAAAGGGTCTTACTTCTGAGTAAACATGCACAGGATCAGGCTGCCTCATATGCATGCATCCCTATTTTTCAGTCAACAAGACACATACCTCACCTTGCAGCAGACTCCGCCCCCCAAGCCAGAATGTTTTCAAGCCCTGCCCCCACCCCCCAGGTCTGTTACATGGGTTGATTAACACACAGCCTGGGCTTGTGGGTTATAGACACAGTAGGGCAGAGAAATAACCCTCTCTCACCACACACAGAACCTTTGGTGCAAACAGAGACCTACAGTGGATTGATACGGCTGCTGAACTACATGACTGGCTGTCAACTGTTTCTCCACTTCACTTGATGGTGGCCAACTACCTTAACTATCCCAAATCCACCACACTTATGAAAACTGAGAGCCAGTGTAGTTTTGCAGTCACCTCAACAGCCTGATGCCCCCCACTTTGAGAAATTTTCATGACATATGAAGAGCCTTGAAGGAGTGCATTCCTCACTTTGGATGATCAATTTCAGGGATCAGTTGTAAGCGCTTACCTCTTAACAGTAGCAGAACAAGCATTTTCAAGTGGAAAACCTGCATTTCCATTTTAGCATGGAAAACACATTACATACTATGTGGGCATGTCACCAAGAATGGCAGTGTTGCATTAAGTCCTCCCCTGCCACACCAGATTGTGTATTTCCCTATCCCACATCAATGGCTGCTGTTGGAATGGGGTGGGAAAGCGCACCACTGAAGCTATGCCTCTGCACTGGATCAAATGGTCAAGCATGCAAAGCTGGTCCCCCTCCTAAATACCGACATAAAGCAAGACTATCAAACATAGCCCACTGGTACTTACCATGGTTTAAGTGTCTGATGCAGTCATTCAATACTGCACTGAATTGTTTTTGAGCCTCTGGACCCGGAAAGCAGAAATAACTGTGTCTGAGGAAAGGCTGCCACAGATAGACAGGAAACTCTTTTGGAAGGGTAACAAAAGCCTGGGCATTCTCCTTTTCACTGGCAGCTTTAAAAAAGAATTAAGTTATTTAAAAAAACCTGCAAGGTTCTCGAGTTCCACTCAGCTGAACAATTATTTATGCACTGATATGTTATATTCTGTTACTTTACGTACACTGCATATAAGTCTAATTAATTCTTCTTTCGGCTTTCTACTTAAGGGTATTATTCTGATTTAAGACCTATTTTAAAGAATGAAACAATAAGCATTAACTTGGCCAAGACAATCAAATGAGTCCCCAAATATTCCATTACTGGAAGTGGCCACAGGTGAGACAACACACATACTCGCTTGTTCCTTCCTCCCAAAGATGCTCACCATGCAGAACTGTGCAAACAGGATTTTAGTGAGGAGAGAAACTCAGCAATGTGGGATAAGTTCAAAAAGGAATGTTACAGAGGTCTGAGGGCCCTAGGACCACTGGCTTGACAGAGATCCCCAATATGGCACCCAAGGGAACCTGCTGGTGCCTGCTGACACCTTTAGACCATGGGTGTCTTTAGAGAGTCAGTGGGAATTCTGCCCAGCAGGGCTTTTGATTAGCTATTGGAAGTCTGGTTGACTGCACATTAAAATAATGCTGTTTCAGTGGCAGCTACCACCACAGCGTTGGTAGCGTTGGTTTTATTTGCTCTCACTTCTATTTCCCAGTGAATATCTGTGTGTACATATGGCTAGTTCCACCTCTCATGGCAGCCGTTTTGTGGTTGCACCCGCTACCTTTGTGTCATAATTCCAAAGATGCCCATAGGCTGGAAAAGGTTGGAGACCCCTAGTGTAAGGGTTCAAACCCTAGGTGAGACAATTACAATACAGTCTATGCAACAATAACCTCAACATGACTGTCTAGTGGTTCCCTACTCTAGCTATGTCACCTGTGTTATTATTCTCCTTCACCTTTGTCTCTCCTCACTGAACAATGGGACACAAGAGCCACATCTGGCTCCTCAAGTCAAGCCTAAATCAAAGAACTAAAATTGCTTCTCCAACCCCCAGGGTTTCCATGGCAAAAGAGTCTTCTGTGGTTGGTTTATGCAGTCAACAGGACAGAACCCAGCAGCCCTTGGCCCTGCCAAAGCTAGAGATGCCAGCTGCCTGGTAGTGGCAGGCAATCCCCCACCATTGCACCCAACTGCCCACCACTGATTAATGCAGCAGCAGTACAAAAAAGGGGGAGAAAAATGGCATCATCAATGCCATGACATCATTTCTTGGTGAATCCCCCAGAAGTGATCTCACAGGCTACCACAACACTTTAGGAAATTCCACCGATCTCTATGGTTGTGACCATAGATATGGGATCTGTTGAGCATCATGGCAACCTGTGGCATCACTTCCACGGTTGTGCCCAGAAATGACATCATTTCTGGGGGTTGCTAGTGATGGGCTGGCACCCCTATCCAAAGTCCCAGGGAAAAGAATAATGCATTGCAGCCTATGACCCACATAAAAGTTCCAGTCCATAATCTGAAGACCAATGTCCTAAGGTAATAGAAAAACCCTTTCCTCTCTGTGTTGAGACTAAAAAGAAAAGGCCTTTACCCTGGAACTGGGAAATACTTCAATGATTGGTATTAAATCTATCGGTCCTGAGCTTCCAGCAGAGATTATTTGTACATCAGGGGAACTAAAGGACTGCACTTTATATATGATATAGGCACATTCTTCTTATTTCTGGTCCATTTTGACTCCTCTTACAATGCATCTTGGGTTAATAGTTTTCCAGTGACATCAGACAAACAAAATTGCAACCCAGAAGCGACACTGGCAGCCACAAGATATACCACCTCTGTGTGGGGGAAAGGCTGCAAGAGAATAAAAGCAGCAAGGACCCATTTTTCACAGATGCATTATAAGAGGGTATAAATCTTTTATTTTTCCTGTGGACTTTTCCTGTCACATTTGTAAAGACAAAGGCACATTTACCTGAACACATCAGATAATATAAAATGTACAGCACTTCTTAGAAAAAAAGGACGGTTAAGAAAGTTATCAGAAGCTGTTGCCTCCAGAACCAATTCATTTCTAATGCCTAACAATGGTCAAACACAAGAAAAAACACTGAAGACATAACATTCCCTATAAGTTCTGCTGTGTCTTACCATTGGGGTCTGGAAAATGTTTATCAGATAGAGAGTTATACTCCTCCTCTGTTGTCAGTACTTTGCCTCCAACAGGGAGAATGCAGCTTTTAGCGCTAAGGCCCTTCTGGAAAGCCTGGGACAGAAGGAGAGAAATCACTCTTTAGAAAAATAGCTTAGTCTAAATTCATGAAACGTATCCAAGTCAGTCTGCTTCCACACAACAGTGATTCTCTGTTGTGCATTCAGAATAAATGACAAAATATCCAAGAAGTTACACAAACATTCTGAATGGACATTAGACAGACAGACAGAAAGATGTCAAATAATTCAGCTTTTTCTGGTACAATATTTGGATTGACTGGTTGCAGACCTCACCCCCTGCCAAGCATTATAAAATAATGTACAGTGTGAAGGAAGTGAATAGAGATAACCAGGGCTTTTTTGGTAGAAAAAGCCCAGCGGGAACTCATTAGCATAATAGGCCACACCCAACAGCAGAAACTCATTAGCATATTAGGCCACACCCCTGAGAGCACAGCTCATTAGCATATTAGGCCACACACCCCATGTTACCAGAAGTGTGGTAATCCAGCCACACCCACCTTTTGCTTCTTATTTGGTTTACCTTGTATGTTGTCAAAACCCAGGGGTTTTTTTATAGCAGAAACTCCTTTGCATGTTAGGCGACACAGCCCTAATGTAGCCAATCATAATGAGTTTCTGCTGTTGGGTGTGGCATATTATGCTAATGAGTTCCTGCTAGGCGTGGCCAACTCGGGAGCCAGCCAGAACTCCGTTCCTGTGCATTCCTGCCCAAAAATAGCCCTGGAGATAACTCTGCTTCCCCGTAGTACTAGAATTTGGGGGTACGCAATGAAGTGAATGGGCAGTACATTAAGGACAGACAAAAAAGAGCCATGGAACTCACTGCTAGAGGATTGTTTAAAAGGCTCTTAAAGAGGACAAATGCCATGGGAACTAGATCCATTAAAGGCTGTTAGCCATGATGACAAAATGGAACCTCTGTATGCAGAGGATGTCTATCTCTGAATACCAGATGCTGGTATTGACATTTAAAGCCCTATACAGCCTGGGATCAATATACATTAAGGACTGTCTTCTCCCATATGAACCTACCCACTCATTCCAGTCATCTTCAGAGGCCCTGCTTTGGTTGCCCCGGTCATCTGAGGCTAGACAGGTGGCAACTAGAGGCAGGGTTCTCTCAGTCGTAGCACCAAAACTTTGGAACTCTTTCCCCAGGGAGATTCATCCACCTCCCTCTATCGGCGTCTTCTGCCAGCAGGTGAAGACTTCTTCGTTTCATTTGGCATATCCCCAGTCACTGTTACTGGCCCTCCTACCTGGTTCAGTTGTTTATGTTTTTATTGAATTAATTTATAACCTTAATGTTGTTTTTATAATTTTAATCATTTTAAATTGCTGTCTTGGGGACCCTGATCAGGTGGAAAGGTGGCACAACATATTTTAAACAAATACATAATAAGTAAAACACCCCTGCTGCTAAAGAAGACCCTAGACTCTATTGTAGCACGTGACAGATGCGTACACCTAAATACTAGACGTTGATAAACCATCGGAGATTTACCTCTTTGTTGTCAAAACTCTCCACAGCATAGTTGTTCTTAATCACTATATATCTGTCCTTCCATTTCTTCAGGTCTTCAGCAAAATGTGACACTTCTCCTTCATAAAAGATCACAGTGGATTCTGCCAGAGGCTGTGGAGACCAGTTAGGAAAAGATTACAGGAAAACAGAATGGGCTTTTTGGGACCCTTCCCAGTGATTAATTTGTAAAAAAGGAGGCACAGAGCCTCAAAACCTGCCCAGAAGACGTCCTGTGAAATGGAAGGCTTGGCCTTGAAGGGTGGTTGTTTGGGGGCTGGCCAATCTCACCCAATAAATGAGAAAAATACTGGGCCAAATTTTTTAAAAATTCTGCAGGGCTCTGTAGTTCTGATTCCTGATACTACACCATGCTTGCTTTTCATTAAGCTTTTAGTAATTTTATCATCTGTGAATATTTTACTCAGTGTCTTCTGGAGTAGAAATATTAACAAAATCTATCAAATAAACCAAATGCTCTCTTCATGGGTTCAGAGGTCTCCCTCATCTTTATTATTAAGGCCAAACAACACTGATAGAGAGGACTCATTATTAGAATTTCCCACAGGTTTGTTTTAACAAAAAATCAAATCAGCTGTGGAGGGGCAAATCCAATCAGGGCTGCAGCAATGGGTGAAGAGTAGGACTAACCTCTCTCTACGCCGTGTCATTTATCTGGTTTAAGCCATGCAATATTTTTACATTTTTCCGACAGGACAAATAGCTGATGATATATTATAGATTTAGTTAAATGTCAAAGCTTATTATTATCATCATCATCACAATCCACACCATATCAAAGAATTCTAAGAATGGTAGTTGTCTGAGAAGCTTGGGATGTCACAAGAAAAGAATTCTCAGCCCTCTTACAACAGTACACGTTTCCAGAGTCCACTGTGGGACACTGGGACCCTTAAATCTCCATCAAGCAGGATTAAAATGTGTGGTATGGACACAGCTGCTCTGACCTGGATGCCCCAGGATAGCCTGATCTCATCAGATCTTGGGAATTAAGCAGGGTCAGCCCTGGTTAGTACTTGGATGAGAGACCACTAGGAAGCCCAGACTTGCTATGTGGAGGCAGGCAACAGCAAACCACCTCTGTTTGTCTCTTGCCTTGAAGACCCTACGGGGTTGCCCTGAGTTTGCTGTGACTTGCACTTTCCACCCCCACAGATGCAGCCACTGAGCTGGATTCTAAGGTGCTGCTCTGCAAACCAGCACTTCCATTGGCGCTGAAAGGGACAGCAATTTCCCCCAATACGCCGCTTCCTGATGCTGGCCCCCTTACTTTGCCCCTGCACTATCCCTGCACACAAAGCAGAATTTCACAGGGCTCAGTGGTCTACAGCACTGTGAGGCAGGGAAGTCCCACACCGAGGTGGTACTCGAGAGCAATCCCACAATACTCTTTACCTTTGTTTTTAAGAACTGGGACTGCAGGTCTCGGTTTTGTTCTAGCTCATTCTGGATGTGCTTACAAAAGGACACCGCATACTGGCGTCTGTAATGCGGGCTGAAGTTCTTGATCACGGCTTCTGTCTTTCCTGAAATGGCAGATTAAAAAAATGTGTTATTACATTTTGTTCTTATTTCTTTCAGGCTTCAGAGCTACAAAGTTTTTAAATCTGTCTTTATAAACTAGTTCTGCAAGAGAATTGAATAGCTGTATGTATCTCATGATCCTGGGAGGTTCTGCAGGCAGGACCAGTCAGGTCTCCTCAAGGGGTACCAGATCCTTAGCTCTGCAAAGGGTTACACCCATTTGGACCATAATCTGGTCCAGGAGGTGGAGCACAGGCTGCTAGCCTGGCACTGCTTCTTCGCTTGGCTACTTTGGCACAAGCTTGCTGCCTCTGCTGCTCCTGCTGGTAGAAGCAGTTTATGGTGGGCTTGTGGACAGGGGCCTCAACTCAGCAAGTGTCATGACAGTAATGTTCCTACTTGACACCTGCTACAACAACGATATCCCCTGGATCCACAAAGAAATAATAGCGTTTATTCTCTCTGACACTGTGGCACTGCTCTGTACTCTCTTCTGAAAAGCATAAGAAGATAGGATCTCTTATCTCCTAAAGAAATTTCCTCATTCTTGTTCCATTCTTGATGAGCAACAGCAGAAGATAAAGGTTTTAGGTGTACTGTTTAACTTATTTTCTAGATTTCGCTGCTGGTTCCAAGACATTCCTCCAAAGCTCCTTAAAAGAGGAAGTTCTATTTGCCCCTTGTCCTTTTCTCAATTATCAAAACAAAAATTAAAGTAATCCATTATACTATTTTAAGAGTTAACGTCACATAGAGTCTAAAAGACTGAAAGACAAACTATGGCCCCATCACACGAGCCAGAAAACGCGGGGGGGAGGCGTGGCAGTTTGCCCTGGAGCTAAATAAGGCGCGGTAGCCCGATCATACGGGCCACCGGGTTGCCACACTCCAGCTCTGCGCCCCGATCACACTGCGCTGCTGCAGCGCAGCAAAAAAGCAGCACAGTGCACATGCACCATTGGGGGGGGCGGGCCACTGTCGGTGTCTTGTGTGTGCGCATGCGCTGTTCAGCGTTGGTGCGCATCCCATGGACACTTACAACATCCAGAAACCCTGGGGACATGGGCGGGTGTCGGAAGCCGCGGGATACTGGCGCTCCCGCGATCAGACGCCAGCCTTTGCCCCGGGGTTTCCGGAAACTAGTACTTCCGACCTACTAGTTTTTTACCCCGCGTTTTCCAGGGGAAGCCCCGGGTTGGCCACGGGAGCACTACGCCTCCCAGATGTGCTCGTATGATCGAGCACGGAAAGTCCGCAGGGCTCCCGTGCCTTCAGCGGGGCAAATGCTCCGTGTGAACAGGGCCTATATGTTACAAACAAATGCACACAATGAAGCCCTGAAAGAAATCTAGACCTCCCATATGAAAAAGTGGCCTTGGGAGGCTGAGGTTTTGAGTGCAGGAATAGGTGGGATAACAGGATTGTTTAAGTAGGGTTGCCAGTCCCCAGGTGGGGGCGGGGGCTCCCCCGATTTTGGGAGTTCCCCCCAGACGCGGCCAGGTAACCGGCAGGGGCAAGCCCCACCCCCAACAGACATCTATGGCCCCACTTAAAAAGAAGGCATGCACGCCTGCCCTACCACAACCTGTGAATCTTTTAAAGCAGGGACCGCTCACTCCTGCCCTGCAAGCCGCAAATTCACAGCTTCCAGGGCAGGGATGTGGGGCACCTACTCCTTTTCACCATTATGGGAAGCATTTTGGACTGAAGTGGGAGGGAATGTAAGCAAGTTATGTTCTACTGGTGGATCCAAGTACCAGGGTTTCTTTATACACAACTGCATATAATGTATTCATCAGGAAGTCCCCAGATCATCTCAGCCACTGACTCACTAAACCCTCCTGTCTCAGGTTCAGCCTCTCTCCCTTTTCTGCAATGTGAAGATAATACCACCGACCTTCCTTACTATACCGATAGCATTATGAATACTCAGCACTATATAAATACTAAATATTACTACTGTGCAAGTTATTATGTAATGCATTGAATCTTAAATCTTCCAGCATTGGATTTCTGTGCAACCAATTGAGGAGCACCCAGATGTGATAAACCCTCATTTGTTATCTAGAATAATGATGTTTCTTCCATCATGGTGCTGCTAAATTGTTAATATTTGGGGGCTTGATAGCAACTGCCTTGGAAGATTCTGAATGGAACGCTAACTTCTCGTTCTCAGGAATCTGAATCCAAAATCTTAATGATATAACTTCCTTTAGAGTTCTGTTGCCCTTTACATTTCCCAATTTATGGTTATGCACATACCACTAATCCTTTCCACAGGTTTCCTAAAGAGCAACTGGCCTTCTACGTATGGGAAATACAAAGTTATCAGTTCTTAAGAGGCATTAGTCCATCTGGCTGTTTACAACTTTTGCTTCCTTCCAGCTGTTCTGAATTCTTAAATCACTTCCATTGTTTTCTAGTTTCTGAGGAGAATTCACATCCTTGCCTTCTACTATAGAGGAATCCAAAATTTCTCAAGGCATTCGTAGTGTGTTCTGCATCTTGCTTTCCCTATCTGTAGTTCACATTTGTATGGAAATATTTCCCATCTGTTCCCAGTTGCATGCCATTCCTATGGCAACCTCAGTGTTTCAGCTCATGGGAAAATAATATTACATAATATTTGAATGCATTTTCACCATCTAGACTTACATGACTAGCTTTTAAAGATTTCTCTACTATCAGCCCTTATGTTAACAAGAGACCTTTTACTTAAAATCCATTTTGCTTTGCCCCAATGGACAATATTTTTTACTTGGACAAGGTGCAATTGACAAGACACAAGAAACTCGGCATTCATTTTATAAAACAGGTCCCCAGTCATGTTGAGTCTCAGGTCCATGTTTTATACTCTCCCTTCCCTGAATTTCAGAGCAGCCAGTTCCCCCTTGGGGAGAAAGCACTGGGGAATTATGGTGTCTTGGTAATGATCTGCTTGTTTGCAGATGTACAGGTTGAGCAGGTAGATGGGACTGCAAATGCAAGCGCACAGGCAGGCAATGTTAGTCTCAAAGCATTATCAGTTTAATATGCTGAAATCCTGAAATCCAGCCAGATCCAAATAAACTCCTTCAGTTCAACTTCCTTGCACATATTGGCTGGGCAAAACGAAAGCAAAAAAACCCAGTCTCCTTACACATAGTTGGACAGGTGGGCTTTAGAGAAAGAACAGCCAAGTTGTCCATAAGCAAATACCACCACCTACCAAGTTATACAGAAACTTCTGGAAAAGGCCTTGTGTACAACAGAGCAACACAGGTGACCCAGGTGATCTTTCAAAGATCTATTCAGACCTTTTAGTTCAATGTTCTTTATTGCCATGGATGTTACTTTACTTCTCCCAAGAACTGCGAACAAAAATATCTTTCCTTTAGTGTGTGTTAACAGGTTGTGAAAAACCCTTTTAAATTCCTTTATCAGTAAAAGCAGAACGGGATGTAAAGCCCATTAGGGCTTTGGCAATGTGATGTAGCTTTCCGTGTGATTATATATGGCTTGGGAATGTTACTAAAACCCTTAGTTTTCCTCCAGATTTCAAAGAACTTGAGAACTGATTCTCCTCTTTTAGTCTATTTCCAAATTTAGCATTGATTCTTTGGTGTGTATGCTAAAGTTGTTTTAGATGAAGCTCAGCCAAATTTTTCTATTAGTTTGCTTGGCTAGACTGCTAAGCTCTGTCCTGCCTGGGGAGGAGGGGGCAAGCATAAGCGGAGAGCCAGAGAAGGCAGTGGACTAGGTCTGTCCTGGAGGAAGAATGGAAAGGATCCCAAATTCCCACCAGAAGCAGAATATGTAAATCGTCTCTGGCACTGACTCCTGCCATCTCTGGGTGAGAACCTTGCCAAATCTACAGCAATTGTTTCCCAAACATGTCCATCTCCAGAGAACTCCTTCTCCCTTATTTATTTATTTATTTATTTATTAATTTCTATTTATATCCCGCCTAGCCAGGAACTGGCTCAAGGCGGCATACAGTAGTTAAAATATCATAAAACAATAAAATACAATCTATACAATAATCCTATACAAAACTATTCTTGCCAAGGGATCTCCTACATATTCTGCCGTGGAACTTCTGGTGCATGCAGAGGAGCCCGAGACACATTCTAGGCTAGGGTTGTCAGGCCCCCCAGCCACTAGAGGGGGATGGGGGATAGGGTTGCCAGACCCAAGCTGAGAAACTCCTGGAGATTTGGGGATGGAGCCTGGGGAGGACAGGAACCATAGAGCATCCATTTTCTCTAGGGGAACTGGTCTCTGTAGTCTGGAGATAAGGTACAATTCCAGGGGATCCCCAGGTCCCACCTGGAGGCTGGCATCCCTATTCTAGGCTGGGTATATATAATAGAGCATTTGCTCCTGTGCCACTAGTTTTTAAATCTATTTTAAAAGCAGCATCTATGTTGCCCTAAATACATTTTTAGCTGGAAAAATAACCTTCAATAAAAGTAATATATGAATACACACAACGGACAGAGCCTCACTATCACCCCACATTAATCAAGAGCACAACCTAGAAAGCACCCAGCACTCTACACACAGCAGTAGATCATTAACAATCAGCAAGCCTCCCCCCCAATTCCCTAACACTCATTTTAAGAAATTCCGCCCTGACCTCGGCACTGAATACAAACACACCACGGGCAACCCCACCCACAGGGTCCCATCTGGCAGCCAAATCACCTGATCAGACCCCTCCTTATTTATCATCTGAAGTCAGGGACAGAACACTGTTTCAGATAACAAATTATTTAATGGCCTTGAGGACCTTCAGATGGAAAGGTGGCCTAGAAACACACTTAAATATTTGCAATTTTGGCCTAACCAGTTACAATGGCAGAACACACTGCTGACAATCTCACACCTACTATGACAGTCAAGCAGTCACATAAACAGGTTATTTTTGATAGTTAGCAGAATGTCTCACATTAGCAGAAAATCATGTGAGTGGGCTTAATGGTTCATTGCTTTAACAACAGCTGTTGTGATTGAGTCCTGTGACTATCCCCCCCCCTTTTGTAGTCTCTTCCTTTCTCCCATGAACAAATGAAGATGCCTTATATGCAGGTAGGCCATTGGTCTATTATGGTCATTATTACTTACTCTGATGGGCAGCAGTTCTCTAGGGTCTCAAGTGTAGAGGTCTTCCACATTACCCACTCCCAGCTCCTCCTTTACACCGGAGATGCAGGGGACTGAACCTGGGCCCTTCCGCATATAGAGCAGACTCTCCATTATTAAGCCACACATACCCTTTCTCTAAAACAAACTGACCACATCCACCACAAGTGCTAAATTCTATTGTTTAAATGAGCAAAGCTTTTACAATCTCCTCTCTTCATTTCTTTTCCCCTGCCTTTTCCTCTCTCACCCTGCTTCTTTTAAAGAAAAAAAAATTAAATGATTTCTCCGTCACCCTACGCTAGGAAAATACTTTATCTTCTACTTCTACCATTTGGAGAAGAGAAGGGAGAGCAAAACATATCCAAGTTTCATAGCTCCAGCTCTGCCATGATTTTATCACTGCTGTTTTTATAGATGGTAATTTAGAAAACTTCAGTAGGTATCTGATTCGCATGGCTGATGCAAACTTAAAACTCCAGACAGTTGTTTTGGTCTTTATTTCAAATTGTAGATGATGCCCAATTTTTTACAAATTACAACTCTTTTTAAAATTCCATGAGGACTAGAAACCTTTTTTTAAAGGAAACTGAGGATCCCAGCAGCATATGTATGCCAAATATCAGATTTTGTGTGACATGCGGTATATGCAAAATGACAGGAGCTGGATCAGGCTTGTCTGTAATGAGAGTATTAAAGATGGGCTGGACCCTGTACATGCATTGCAGTGATATTCTGTTCAAATTACTACCTAGCAGGCAGGCTGTATCTGACCCCACTGAGAATGCTGGAGGCATTCAGTATTGTAAAATGCTCCTGTTGAATATCATATAACCATGGGGCTTTGAGTAGGAGTTTGCATCTGAATAGTTCTAGTGAAACACTGCATCGGAAAACCCATCAAAGTAATAAAAGGAGTCAGAATTTTATCCCCTCCCCTCCGCCACTGGTTTGAGAAATTCTTGTACTAATCGTCAACCAGTAAGTACAGGCAGAAGAATAAAAGGGTGGTTCCCCCCGCCCCCAGCACTAAAACTCTGAAATAAATCTGGAAGAATGTTTGAAAGCCTTGGCACAAAAAGTCTTGCTCACTCAATGCAAAACTATTTACTGCTTAAAACAATGTGAGCTTAAGTCAAAAATAGTGACCTTCAAGCAATAGGTGTTGTTGTGATGAAGAAATGCAGGATGTCCTGATTAACACGCAAGAGACCCTGTCCCCAGATAAATCACCCTCTTGCCTGAGAACCAAGCAATAAAATCTTTGGGTTTCAGGCTGAGAGGAGATCTCCCCTCCTTTATAGAGACAAATAGGCAGGACAGCATTTCCCCACTTGCCAGGAATAGGCAAGATGGATTACTTTGGATATCCTGCTCTAGGGCCACAGACATGCCCCCGATTATGATTGGATAGGAGGAATGACAGGAAGAGTGGGAGACTCAACCCTCATTCTGAGATATGTCAAGGAGCTGGGAAGCTTCCTAGCTGGGAAGAAACATTTAAAAGGTTGAGCACATTCTGTGAAAGCATGCAAGCCAAGAACTGGGGGGGACAGAGAAATATGAAGTGAAACCTGCCTCAACCAGCCACTATTTTAAAGTTCTAGCTTTTCCTTGTGCCCGGTCCTCGGAAAGGAATGTCAAGGTAAAACCAGTGACTTGGACAATCTGGTTAGGCATCATGGTTTTGTTTCTTTTTTATATGCTTCTGTAGCACTTCTGTTAATGTTCTGATGCTAGTTTCCTGTGCTTCTGTGCACCTAGAAAATAGTAAATGCATGCTAGTAAATAAAGATCGTTTTTTCCTTTTTAAAAAATCTCATACTACATCCAAAAAGTTCTCACCCAGGCACCAGGCCATTTATCCACACAGACCGAAAACATGTGACCGGGCTAGAAAGTTAGCAGGCAGGGGAGAGGAAGAGTATGTGGCAGCTAACGCGCAATCATAGGTTGCCTCTCTCAGTGCCTGAAACTGGCTGACAGCAAAGGGAGGGAAGATAAGTTTGAGTGGTGCAGGTATCTAGGAGGGAAAGGGCAAGTGGGTGCAAGCCCCCTCACACACATGCATACCACCACCAGCACACTATTTTGTATTGTGATTTGTTATATCTATGTGTTTATGAAGCTGTATTATATTAACAGGCATTTATTTATTTATTTATTTATTTATTTATTTATTTATTTATTTATTTATGTGATTTTTACCCCACCCTCCCAGCAAGGCTGGCTCAGGGCGGCTTACACAACCAGTATAAAACACTGCAATGTAACAATAAAATATACAATATAAAATCATCAATACATAGATTAAAAACTATAAATATTGCAACATATTAAAGTGCCCGTATTAAGTTCTCGGCATACAGTCAGTTTCCTGGTATTCCTCACGTGTCCGGGCGATTGGGTCAAGCTGTAGTTGTGGGGCCCAGATGGTCAGGCTTGCTCTCCATAAGCTGCCAGCTATCAATGGTGGTAGCGGCAGTGGTGGTGGCGGCCCCAAAAGCCTGGCAGAAGAGCTCCACTTTACAGGCCCTGCGGAACTGTAACAGGTCCCACAGGGCCCTGATCTCCTCCAGGAGCTCACTCCACCAGAGTGGAGCCGCCACCAAGAAAGCCCTAGCCCTAGTTGTAGCTAGCCTGGCCTCCTTGATGTCTGGGAAGACCAGTCGATTCTCGGCCCCCGACCGCAGCATTCTCTGGGGCATATATGGGGAAAGGCAGTCCCTCAGGTTTTAATCCTTTTAATGTAAGCTGCCCTGAGCCTGCCTTGGCAGGCTGGGCGGAATAAAAATTGAATAAATAAATAAATATCCCTACTGCCTCTTGTGTATTTGCAGGCAAGGAGAATGGAAGGGTGGATCACTACAGGTATATCTTCTTTAATATGTATCCTGATATCAGAGGGGAATGTAAAAGTCCTATAAGGTTTGGATTTCTTTCAATAGAATTTTATTTTTTGCGGAACTGCTAGTTAGGTGATTCAGAACTCTTAAATCACAGCACAACTCTGCACTGACTCACCCCCTCCTCCCTTGTTGACTCACTAGGGCATCACGGAATGCAAGCTCTTAATTTATTCTGCATGTAGACTTCTCACTCCTTCATTTTCTCATACACACTGGATTGCAAGCACTCTAGATTTAGGAATGTCCCACACCGGTGAGAATCACTGCATTGCCCTAGACAGACAAGCCAAGCACTAGCTGCTATAATGAGATACTGGCCAGTTTTAAGTGTGAATGCTGTTAATCCAAATTGCTAGAAATCAAACTTCCCCAATGCTTACAATTTTTAAAAAAATCGACAGCAGAATTCTAGTCCTTCATTCCAAACATGACCAAAAGGGCAACGGCTAGAAATGTAACAGGGAAACCAGATGTGATCCATAACATTCATGGCCATCATATTTAGTTTGGGGTTCAGAGATGCTTTCATTTTGTGCAACACTGAAGTCGGAACTATACGCTAGATTCAAAGTGGCTTAGAGGTAATACAGCTGACATTGTGGGTGGATGCTCAGTGGCAAACTCTCCATCAACCTGAAGTTATTATTTACACAGCAAGAACTCTGGTCTCCCCAGCTTAGACTGACTTTGACTGGATTCCGCTTTTGGTTTTTGGGGTCCTGAAAGCTCTCACCCAGGAGGGAAGGCAGCCTGGTATAGCCTGGCCCCCTCAGATCTCAGAAGCTAAGCAAAGTCAGTACTTGGAAGGGAGACCACCAAGGAAGACTAGTCTGCTGAGGAAGGCAATGGCAAACCACCTCTGCTTTATTTATTTATTTGATTTATATCCCACCCTTTCTACCGGGACAGGGTCAGGGCAGCTTGCAACATTCATAAAGTACAAATATAGTTAAAACATAAGCAGTAGGTAATAACTTAAAAATTAACAATCATTTAAAAGATATAAAACACTGAAACATATCAAGAAATAAGAGCAATAGTTCTTTATGATGTAACTTGGGTAATTGTTAGATGGTTATTCTTTCACACCAGCTCAGTTCTCTTTGTTATATGGTAGGCATGGCTGAAGACACGATGGCAGGACCCCCGGGCACAGGCTGGAGGCAAAGATGGCAAAGCCAGGGCACAGGGACACTCCTCGGTGTATGGTGTGGCTCCTAGTCGAACGCCCGGTGGAAGAGCTCCGTCTTACAAGCCCTGCGGAACTGCAAAAAGTCCTGCATGGCCCTGATCTCTTCTGGGAGCTCATTCCACCACAATGGAGCCGGCACCGAGAATTACTTGCCTTAATGACTTGCCTTGAAAGCTCCTTTGCTGGGGCTGCCATAAGTCGGCTGTGACTTGACGGCACTCTACACACACACACAAAGCTCTCACCCAGTAGAGGCACATGTGTATTGTAAGAAGTCTGATACTGGGGAATCTGTCGACAATCTCTGCTTCTATGTCTACATTTCCCTTTTGGCAGACCAGGCCAAGAAGGCAATGTAACATCATCTCCAGATGGATTCATCCCATCTGAATTCCCCTTTAAAAAAATCAGACTGTGCTGAGTTCCTCCTTTCCACCATAATTCCTTATGTGCATAGGGCTCCCTTGGCTTGGGCCATCTGCACTTCCTTGTCCAATGGAAGACAGATTTGGTGGCCTGCTTGCCAAATAATGAGAATTGCACACAGAGGAGACACTTGTATAAATATAGCTCCAGAGGAATAACAATAGCACAGTCTCAGCTGGAGCAGAAGGAGATGATAAACACCAGTGGATTTGGCTCTGCAGTGACCCTCCCCTAAGGCACATGCAGCCAAGCATAGGGACGAGCCAGTAAAGCGACCCCAAAGTTAACCCTTCTGAGAGAGAAATAAACTAAGGCTTGGGCTTTGCATGTGTGTGTTGTCAAGGAGCAGCTGAACATGCAGCTCCAAAATCTGTGGCTCGCAGCAAGACGCTGCAAGATGCCAAACTGTTTCTGCTGAGTGTATAGTTTCCATTTAAGAAGATCTCTGAAGGGGCCAGCCCGTAGCCCAGTGGCAGAGAAGAAGCGTTCAAACACGAACTCAATTGCCAGTATCTTTAAGTTAAAGGATTTCAGGTAACAGGCCAGGGAAAGCTCCTGGGTAGGTGCTGCTAGAGTGAACATAGGCTGCATTCACACGCACTAAATAATACACTTTCAATCCACTCTCAGTGCACTTTCCAACTGGATTTTTACTGTGTGAACTGTGTGAAAGTGGATTATTTAGTGTGTGTGACCACAGCCATAATTTGCCCAGTCAGATTATAAGTACATTATGTGCAATTATGTCCACTGGATCTGTCAACAGCTATCAAACTAGTGAAATCTACTTTAAGAGTAAAAGGAGCTGCCTCGGTACTGGGTCAGGAGGGATGAGATTCCTGGGTTAACACTGTGTGGGGCAGCAGAGTTAACCTACAGTCAGTGACAGAAGAAATCGAGCTGTTAGGATATTGGTGCAACAGGCACATTTCAAAATCCTTTTGACATCCAGATGTATTCCCTCCCCACCCTCGCTTTCATTAGGAGCTCTATTCTCAGAGAAATTTACTTTCACTGCACAAAAAGATATTGGCACCAGACCAGTTTGACTCATCTTAAATTTCCTTCCCCTTTACTCAGGGCACACAGATCCACAGTTCAGAGAAGAGGAGCACTTGTGACTGCGTTGCCACAACAGTGTTTCTAAAAGCAGGACAATGTGATGCCCCTGACACAAGAAAAGCCAGCCACTCAACAATGACAGTCAAACTGAAAAGACTTTTTGGGCCTTCGGAGCAGCCAATAATTTGAACAATGTCATTGCATTTTGGGATATCATTTCCCCAAAGAACAGCCATGACAAGTGGTGGGCATGATGGCTTTATGAGATAACACAAAACTGTTAACTTAAAGAGCCAGTTCACACCTATGCAGTCATCATGTGATGACCACAACATCACATATGACTTGCAGCAGCAAATCAGATACTGCATCGTAAAACACCACTGGGGGGGGACTTTTGTACCCTATGCCACATTAACTCAAGCACACAAATGCAACAAAGTTACTCATTCACACATTAAGAAGCGAGCCCTCATATATAAGGAAATAAAGCAATATACAGCATTTGTGAATCAGCCCATACTTAATAAACCAAAATGAAGCAAATGCTTCCAATTCTTACATGACCACAATCCAAATGTTTAAGCAGCCCGCCCAAATGCCAAAGTCTTAAGCATCATATTTTTAGGTGCCTGGGCAACCAGACGTCTGGAATTCTTACAAACAGGTAACTCATGAGCTAATAATAATTTGCCAGCTGCCTCATGTATCCCCCAAAATACCCAGAAAAAAGGTCAGAAAAAGATCTGCTCTAAGATTTTTAAAAAACTTTTATTTCATAGAGTTCTATTCTGTGCTTCACTTCTGGTTCAAACTACACATGGCAATTTTTACTGAGCCGGGTCAGTTCTGCAACTTTTATTTCATAGCGTATTATTTCATAAATTATTCTATTTTCCCCAACCCAACCCATCTCTCATTGCATTCAGACACATAGGAGTTGTCAGGAACTAAATTCTCAAGCAGCAAAGGGGCTAGTTTAGATTAGAAGCATGATGCAGGGGGAAGAAAGGGTTTCAGTCTCTCCCTGTGCCTTTTTCCCAAACCCACACAGCTCAGAGGTTTATCATTTGCCCCTCTGAGGGGGGGCTGTAAATGTATTGCCACATCTAGTTTGTTAATTCAGGTTCTGTTTCTAGGATACAACAGAACTTGGTAACATGCTGAATTATCTCATGATCTCTTTAACTTCTCAGAAGTAGGTCTCATTAAAGAAAAGTTTGGTGACCCCTGTTTCAAGCTAATACTTGAGCCAGTCCTTACAAGGATCTTTTCAACTCTCTCTCCATTCAAAAGGCAATTAATTTGGGATTATTGTATCTTAATCCTATTCTTCCTTTAAGGAGCTCAAGACGGTATAACTAACATGCCCCTCCTTTTACCATTTTATCCTCACAATAACTTTACCTCATGGAGATGAGTCAGAGACAGTGAGTGACTCAGTGGGCTTCATCACTATGTGGGGATCTGAACCCGGATCTTCTTAGTCCATGTCTGATACACCAGACTTACTCTTATTATGTATTTTACTTTGCTCCCTTGAGTCTTTAGTAATTCTGGCATTCACACTTTCTGCAATCCTGAGGTAAACAATTTTTTTTTTTAATCAGGACCTGAAATTCTAAGGACTGTAACAGAAAGTCAAAGATTGTCCACACTTGCCTGGGAGCAACATATGAAACCTGGAAGGGGGATAAGGGGAAGAGAGAAGAACATTTAATCAGCTTGGACCTTCAGCAGTGCTCCAAATCGGGCTGAAACTACCTGGATAAGACAGTCAGGAGCCCAAAATGATCTTGGCTGTATGAGTTCAGTGTATTTGAATGACCACATCACTATATTTCATCATACCTAATAGCCTGCTCTTTCTGCCTCCGTAAAAAGGGAAAACTCTTAGAAAGTTTTGGGAGTCCCACTGGGTAGGAGATCCTAGGCCGAGGCAAGTTCTAAGTACTTTAACATTACAGAGAGAACTCACACAAATCATTTTGTTATTCTACAACTGCAAGAACTTGTAACACTGGAGGAAAACATATCTGTACATATTTTCAGAGGGTAGCCATTTTGGTCTGGAGCAGAACAGCTAGATTTGACTCCAGTAGTACCTCGGAGACCATGAAGAGTTTCAAGGTATCTCAAGAGTCAATGTTCCCTGAAGTGAGCACTGATTCTTGAAAGCTTATACCCTCCAAATCTTGTTGGTCTCTAAGGTGTTACTGGACTCAAATATACCCACACATTTATCATTAAAATGGGGTGGTTTGCATTGGGTCTATCACTTAATGACACTACTTCAAGTCAATGACTATACTATAAATGTACATGACTGGCATGTGAGGACAGGCCATCACCCATTTAACATGACAGAGAGAACTTTGGTATCTGCTCACATCAAAAGCAAATCCAGCTTTTCAATGGAGTCATTTCCCATGTTCAGCTTTCAGACATGAAAAGTACAGTAATCAAGAGAAACCAAATTTATAGACGCATGTGCAAGGTCACCCCTGGTTAGTATTTGGATGGGAGACCTCCAAGGAATACCAGGGCTGACTCACTTTGCACAGGCAGGCAATGGCAAACCACCTCTCAATACCTCTTGCTCCAAAATCCTATGGGATCACTATAAATCAGCTGTATCAATTCTGAAATAATCTCCCAAAAACCTATGAAGAATTAGAACATGATACAAACTCCAGTGGGGCAGCCATGTTACCGTTCAAACCTAACCAGAAGTTATACCCTTCTAAATCCATTGAAGTCAATGGGCTTAGAAGGGTGTTAACTGTAGCTTAAGACTTCGCCTTTAGCCTTCAAGAGTCAAAAACTCTCTGTTGGTAGAGCCTATTCAAAATGGAGTGTTTTTACAGAAGCTCTCTTTATTCTGGAATTTGGCACATTAGAATTATCAGTTATTGATGAGCTAATCCACATTACGATTGATGCTAGTCTTAGGCAGAGCAAATATACTGATAAAATCGGTGTAACTGGACTCCAACCAATGGCAAGCCATTTTAGTGCATCTGCCATCATAAGCTTTTGGTGTACCTTCAAAACACACACCAAAAAGCTGATGTTTCATGAACTAAAACACAGAACAACAAGCTGTTCCCTAATTTAGGCTCTTTCAAGACGTTCAGCAAGCAATTCCAGCAAGTATCCAGAGCTGGCAAACCTGAGCATTTATCAAGCACCAGGACACACAAAATGCTAAGCTCTATATATCTTCAAGACTAAAACACATAAAATGCTAAGCTCTGTGTCTTCAAGACTAGCACACAGAGTGAAGACTTCCTCATCTGAGGGTCATATGAAATATAATTTTTGTGTGGTTTTTTTGTCCTTGGAAAAATATTTTTAAAATATGTTTCATATGACACACAGAAGAATTTAATTAGAGCTCACTTTTCCAATTTATAGTTCCAAAATTCTAGAGATTTCTTTGGTATTGCAAAACATACTATAGGGAAAATATTTCTAGTCACCATAATGATACAGTTTTAGACTTTTAGCTTTCCACAGTTATTGTAACAGGAAAGCCATGTTAGCCAACAGCTGGAAAAGTAATAATCATATTCTAGAAAGGAAATTGTATTGGTTTTACATATGATTCCATTCTCATATTTCCAAGGAAATTAAAAATGTTTATTACAGACAGACCCCGAAGTTACAAATCTGGATTTCACATCCTTGAGTCTAGAAAGTTGTCAGCCAAACCTCCTGCAGAGCAAAAATCTGGATTCAGGTCCATATTTTGTATGGAGTACCCAGTCTAGGATAGTTCATATATTTTAACAGAAATGGGAGCCAAAATGCAGAGAGCAATGGGTCTGACACTGAAAACACCAGTTAGCAATGTCATGACAAATGAAGGTACAGCCAGAGCTTACTCAAGGATATATCCAAGGTCTGTGGTGCCCCTGTGAGATTTTTCAGCACAATGTCCCCCTGCAAAGTCACTATTTGAAATTCTCATTTTCAAAGGCAAACTAAAGAGGATGGTGGCAACATCAGGCCACTACCTGATTTCCAATGAAGCAGGTCAATAGGGACAAGTTAAAGCACATTCTAAGCAGATGTGCCCCACTGGTACTTCCTTTCTTCCAAAACTGTTTCTCAACAGTCATTTTTCTTTTAATAGCACTATTTTTAACAAGGAGAAGTTTCACTGGCTTCATCTAACACAATGGCATTTGATAATTCTCTTGGGGGAAAATGACACACGAATCAAATTTTTACCATCTGGTTCTAGCTTGCTTTCTTATCAACTTCTGTGGCCCATGTATGTGACTAATTAATATCAGCCTGAACTTTTTATGACTTCCTTCAAAGACACTTGGGTCTGCAATGGTGCAGCTAAGTTATTATAGATGCTAGACTTAATGGCCTTAAAGGGAGCCCACTTTTAGATGGTAATATGGACATTTAACAAGCCTGCCTCCTTCCATCCCACCCTTCTTCACATGGTGTAGCCCAATTCTATGTATATTTACTCAGTGCTAAGACCCATTTTGTTCCATAGGACTTACTAGCTACAGACTGCACTTGAGAGGGCCCCTGCTGAGCCCTGGACTGGAGCCCCATTGTCTACTCTTGATGATTCCGCTGTATATTTTGGTGAAGGAGCCAAGAATTCTCTTTAAACTACCCTTATCCTTCCTTCCAGAACTTCAATTCTTTGAGAGATAGAATGACTATTAAAATCAATTAAAGCCTCTTCCAGTCCTAACTTGCAGCACCATTATTTGATTCCTGAGGGCCAAGCTGAACATCATGAGGGTCTGTTTTACCTCTTCCTCATGAGCGAATTCTTCTCTACAAAATGTCCCCTCCTGGACAATTTTCCCCTAGCCCAGGAATAAGCTCAACTGGGGAGGAAATCATCTTCAGGAACATTTACAGGGGGAAATTGGTGGCTGGGGGAGGTTAAGCACCATTCCCCCACCACTAATTCTCTCTATAAACACTCCCCCTCCAATCCCCCGTTGGTCCTGGCAATTGTAAGTGGGGTCATGCATTCACTAAAACACTGCCTGATTATGTTGGGACACTGAGGCTCCAGCAGGGTCTGGCTGGATTCTGGAGATGCACCATCCAGCATCCCCTTTTGGCAAGGCCTGACCCAGAAGAGCCTCAAAACAGAACAGGGAAGGGGGCTTTCTTTGAACCCTTCTCTCATTCCAGCCAGCTGCCTTTCTCTTGAATTCTCAGGATAGGCGTCTGGTCCTTTTTCCCTGGGTCTCCCAGGAATCACCCTTTAAAGGGCTCCCTGGAGGCAGAACACCTTCATTCGCCTACTCTCTCTACCTCAAAGGCAGGACCCATTGGAGTGACAGGCTTCCTGAACACCAGGCTGCCTACTAGCATTTCTAGCCTTCCTGGCTTCAGTTACCCCGCCCCCCAGGTTCCTGCCTCCAAATGGGTGACCTATTTGTTGCTGTGCTGTCTCTGCTGTGGCCCTCAACTGCTCCAGCAGGGTAGCTACCTGCTTTCCGAACTTGCACGATTCCTCCATCAGCAGTGATCTGGGTGGCCAAGGTGTGGCCCCCCGCCCCCCCCCGCCCCCGGTTGGCTCTCACAGCACAGCTCACAGGCTATGCTGTCAGACAGTGGTAAGTGCAGGGGTGGGGGTGTCACCCTCAGACAGACACATAACTACTTGGTTCCCTGGTGGTGGTATTATTATAGCCAATCCAGGTACAAAGGGCTGGATTCAGTGCACTTTAAAATGCTACGTATCATATCATCTGGTCAATGTCCAGCCCTTATAGAATACCTCCCCCTGCACACATTCAACAGATTTTACATTAATGAAACTAACACTTGCTAGTGCTGAATCTTACAGGAAAAGCAGAATATTTCAGTTGACCACATTTCCTGTTGCTAAAACACAAGGCATGCAAAGGGGAGAGGAAGGGGGAGGTAAACATTTAATAACTTTTCAGCTGCAAGCTTCTGCTCAAGTAACAGCACCACATTTTTACTTGTGCAGACATTTTTGGCCTGTTTGTTTACATTCAGGAACCTGCATGTATCCAAGCCCAACATGGAAGATGAATCATTCTCAGTTTGGTACAAAACACTGTAGAGCAACATCACAGCTTCCCAATACAACCAGGCAACCAGTAACACCAAACAAACAAAATGTACACTCATGGGCTCAAATGCATGCTTCAGACCTAACAACAAACCCTGATTGGTCATAACAAGAACAAACATGGGGGGGGCATGTTGTAGGCTCCCCCCTTTGTCATGCATATCTTAGTAACTGAAGATTTTAGCTTTCACAACAAATCACGGTTTGTTGCTCCATCTGAATCCTGTAAAGGTAAATAGCTCTAAGTAGATTTTGTATTCAAGTAGACATTGTTGGTTTTAGTTTTAGTTTATGTTTATATTTTTGTACTTGTTCTGTTATAAAGTTAATGTTATTGGAAAATTAATAAAAAATTAAGTAAAAAAAACCAGATTCCAAACAAGACTTAGTGACAGCTAACATCCTATTTTGCAAGGAAGATAATTTGTGGCTCAGATTGAGAAGAAGCTACAGCTTCTGCTGCAAAAAGCAGGAGTGTTTAAATATCGAGCCATGTGCAAGAACTGGAGAGAGAGGAAAAGGGGTGTAAGCCTCAGAATCCCCCAGGCAATATTAAAGGTTAATCTACATTTCTATATTTATATTTCTTATTTAGATATTAATGCCCAGTTTTTCTCCCCAATGGGGACCTCCCTTCCTCCACTTTATCCTAGACTAGACTGGGAGTGTGTGACTGGCCCAAAGGTCACCCAGTGAATTTTCATGGCAAAATAGGAACTTCAACTTGGGTCTCCCAGATCCCTGGTCTGACACTACATCATCCTCACAACCAATTCCCTTCCCTATTTATCACACTTAGAAGATTCCCTTCTGTTCTTCCCGAGAAAATTCACTGGGTGACCTTGGGCTAGTCACTCTCTCTCAGCCCAACCGACCTCACAAGTTTGTTGTTGTGAAGATAAAATGGAGGAAAGGAGAATGGTGTTGTAAGCCACTTTGGGTTCCTCCCTACTGAGGATAAAAGCAGGCTATAAATAAATAAGCAGTGGGCTGTTTTGGGGTTTGATGGTTTTAAAAATGTTATTTTATTATGTGTGTTTTTAATCTGTTAGCCACCTTGGGGGACCTGATGAAGGCAGAAAAGTGGAGCATAACTTTCACAAATAAATAGTAATAAATTAATAAAATCCTAAAGCATTCTTATTTGAAAAACTGAGTTTGGCCTGTTACTGTGCAAAACCGGAATTGGCTACTATCTTAGTGAGCTTAGGGACAATTGTCTTCTCCAAGGAAAGCATGACATCTTCCTGATGAGCCATATCCTGAGGACCTGTTCACAATTCCTTGTGAGTTGCCATTCACACACAAAGATGTGCACACATCTATGCAGTCAGAAACACATGCGTGAACAAACAGCTCCCTTCTCTCACACCCGACTCCCTCTTTGCTCCATTTGGGACTGTGGCAATTTCTCTTTGGCATTTTGTGGCAAGACAATATACATTTATGTCCTGAATAGGGATTAGCACGGACTGGAAAAATGGAGGTCCGTGAAGGTTTCTGAATTTCATGAACCATGAACTTCCAAACTTTTCCAGTTTATGAACCAGTTCATGAGATTTGTGATGGGTGCAAGCCTGAAGTGGGCTCGGGAGACATTTAAATGCCTCCAGAGCTTCCATGCGGATGCACTGCAAAAGCAGCACAGCTTCAAAGGGTTCCCTGGGCACCAGCATGTCTGTCCCACCAACCGCCCCAACAAACCAAAAGGACCACTGGAAAAAGTCACAGTCTGTGGGCAGTCCATCAAAACTGCAAAGGCATGGACCAGGTAAACAGACCATGAACTGGGCTCTGGTTCGTCACAAAATTAGGATTGTGCCCATCCCTTGTTCTGAATACTACTGAAATACAAAGAGAGTGAGTGCACAGAAGAAGCTAGGTCACTGTTTTCAATCTGCTTTGCTCAGTGGGTATGAACAAGTGGGTATACTGTTTTTTTAAATATCAGAACACTCTATTAGAGCCCTCACAAATGTCAGATGAAGTGTTATACCTCTGTCTGGGCCATACCGTTTCAGGATCTAAGTGGGGTTTCTATGCTTGAGTGGTTTTCCATACAAACATTTTAAAATATGAACATGGAAAAGCAGGGAGCAGGGACTGAGCCTGACATACCAGTTTTCTATGTACTAGGAAGCTCCCCCACCCCCATGGGGAAATATTCCACCAAGAGAGTGCCCACCTGCAGACCAGACCAGATATACCTCCTCAGCTACAGCTTATGAGAACTAGGCCTTGGCTGCCAGCTGAGCATAGTTTTACACTCCTGCTTTTAGTAGCCATGAACCTTGCTGGTTCAGGCATATTTATTTAGAAAGCTGTATGTTAAAGTAATTCAGACACTTCAGCAAGAAAAGCTGACTTCCGCAACCAGGATGAATTATGCTAAGTAAGCAACTTTGCATGTATCTACTTTTTAAAAAATCAATTCATTCTGTTTTTATTAGTCATGCAACGATGTGCAAGGAACTGAAACCCATCCACAATCCTATTTAGGCCCCACTCTGTGTTCTAAGTAGGGTTGCCAGGTCCCCCGGGGAGGGGAAACCCCCACTCAACGGGTCCATTACCTGCCGGCCCGGGCCGCCGGGGGAACCCCACCCCCAAAGTGCCGGGATCGTGGAGACGTGCCCGGCGTGATGATGTCACCCAGAGGTGACGTCATCACATCAGGCACGTTGCGGGGGGGGGGCACTCTACCATTCAAGGGGAAACTCTATGGTTTTCCCTCGAATGATAGTGGTCTCTAGCTTAAGTCTCTAGCTTCGCGCTTGCACCGAAGAACTCCTGGCGAGGGCCGGGACTCCCCCCACTGCAGCCAAGGTAGGACTTGGCAACCCTGGTTCTAAGAAATTACCAGGTATTGCCCACGTATCTTCCATAGCCAGTTTGCTGTAGTAGTTAAGTGTCTGGACTCTAATCTGGGAGAACCAGGTTTGATTCCCCACTCCTCCACTTGCACCTGCTGGATGACTTTGGGCAAGCCATAGTTCTGGCCAGGGCTCTTTTTGTAGCAGGAACTCCTTTGCATATTAGGCGACACACTCCTAATGTAGCCAATCCTCCAAGAGCTTACAGAGCTCTTCTTACAGGGGCTACTGTAAACTCTTGGAGGATTGGCCACATTAGGGGTGTGTCGCCTAATATGCAAAGGAGTTCCTGTTACAAAAGAGCCCTGGTTCTGGCAAAGCTGTTCTTGAAAGAGCAGTCCTTGAAAGGGCTCTCTCAGCCCCACCTACCTCACAGGGTGTCTGTTGTGGGGAGGGGAAGGGAATGAAATTTGTAAGCTGCTCTGAGACTCTGAGTGAAGGGCGGGGTATAAATCCAATCTCTTCTTTTCTCCTTCTCCTTATGGACTGGAAACATACTTCTTTTTAAAAAAAGCAAAAATTCCCAGAATGCTGGATACCGTCTTCTGCAGCTGTGCTGTATAATCACCGCCTATGCACAGCCTTGGTTACATGAAAGGTTCCTTTTCCCCCTGCTCTCTTTTATTGGATCCTGTACTGCACTCAAGAATTATGCTTCAGTTTCTTTGAACAGGAATGATGATCTATGTCTAGGACTCACTGCTGTCACTCATGGCTGATAGACAGAAGCAGTGAAAGCACTTTAACTTCTGAGTTTTACATAATTTAATCATAAAATGAAAACAAGGAGCTACACGTTAAGAAATATAATATTTGCCTGGCACCAAGTTTTTTTAATCCTTCTGAATAAGACTCCTGATGAAATAACCTCTTCAAATACATGGTCGAATCAACAGACACCAGCAGATGAAAAGGTCCAACAACTAAATCTTTCTCATTGATCTTTACACACTATTCCAAAGAAAGTAGCTGCCACTGTTATTGCATAATAGACAATGGAACACGTGACTGAGCATAAGGGGTTTAAGAATAGTGTATCAATTGTACTCACTACAGGAATGCAGCTATAACTCACTGGGTGAGCATCTGCTTTGCGTGCAGGGTGTCCCGGGTTCATTTCCCGGCATCTCCGCCACCTAATTCTGCAATCAGTTCTTGCCATCATTTCATGAATAGATCCCATGGACTGTGCAGACACAAAAAAACAGGCAGTGTACTTTAAAGGATGCCTCTAGCTAAGTGAGCACAAAAAGGGGGCAAACTGAGAGTCCATGCTCGATGAGTAGGTCATTTTAATAACTTCTTTCTTCTTTGGAGTTTCCTTCTTTGGAGGTTTTTAAGCAGAGGGTATACAGCCATCTGACAGCAATGATGATTGTGTGAACTTAGGCAGATCATAAGGAGGAGGGCAGGCAAGGATGAGCCAGTGCTCAGTTCTCGTGGCCCTTTCTTACATGCCCAGGGTAATGCCACTTTTGGGGTCAGGAAGGCATGCTCCTTCAGGCTAGACTGGACAGGGATCCTGGAGGATTTTTGCCTTCCTCTGGGCACAGAGCAGGGGTCACTGGTGGATTGGGAGGAGACAGTTGTGAATTTAGTGAACTGTGCACAGGGTTGGACTAGATGACCCTCAAGATCTCTTCAAGCTCAATGTCTCTCTAACCTGAGCATGGCTGTTTCTGCATCAACATTTTGCTCTGCCTTTGCTTCCAGACTGGAGTGGTTTTTTTAATGTAGTCATACAATCTTGTCCTCTAATCATCCACTTTGCAGCTTTCCCCCTGCTTTGTTCTTATCTTTCTTAAACCTGCTCGGCTACAATCTTTTTTGAAAGAGCACAGCTCATCTGAATTCCCAGTTTTCATTTTCTTAAGTCTCTAGCTCTTTTTTATCGCAGAGATATAAGCAGAAAGATGCAGGCAGTTTTTGTCCCAGTTGCCTAGAAAAGAAGAGGGAAAGGAAGCTGCAAGATGGCTTAGAGAGTGGGAAATTCAATGCTCACCCAATGATATGGATGTTTTGCTTCTGTTCCAAATGGCTCTGAATTCACAACAGCAATAACAGCAACACAGAGAATGGTCACTGTTGTATATGCAGCACATGATGACTTCAGAATTGCATGCCTCTTCTCCAGCCACCCAGTTCACAAAATGTGTAAGTGCAAAAGCAACCTATGGCAATCTTGCCCTCTTCCCTCTCTCACACACAGGATTTTCCCTTTGTTTCTTCTTTCTTGCTGAGCAGCCCCCTATATCTATTTTCTTTTTATTTGCTGGTTTATAGCTGCCCCACCCTGTCGCTTTATTATATATTCTGATGCTGGCCCAGCCCAGGGACTTGAGGGAAGAGGTGAAATCACTTTCATATCATCTACTTCTGAAATGGCACACTAGAGGCTTTTGAAATAAACAAAATATTCTATTTCAATTAGAGGATGAATGAGGGGAACAAATGATAAAAACTGAAGTAACTTTGTAATCTCACTAAATCCAGTTACAACGTTGCCAACAAATAAGTGTTTTTTTATTTTCAACAAGGTCTTTGAAACTCAGAGGAGAGAAGTTTTCATTCTGTTTTAACTTGCAAGCACAGGTTTCTGAGCTTCACCGACAATTCACGTTTAAGAGTCAGGAACATCCAACCAAGTTCCCAGATTCCTTCTATATATATTATAGACCAAGGGATCACACATCCCTTTTCACTGAGCAGGGATTATTTCTCTTAACTAAAAGCAATTTCCCTTTTTGGTTTGAATGGGGATCCTTGTTGATCCACCCGCTCCTTCTTTGCTTCCTTCCCAGTCCTCAGTGCTAAACTATCTCTTCTCCAACAATCAGTTCCCAACTGTCATTTCATAACAGGCTCTCCATCGAACAGGCTGTTACTCAAAGGTTCACAGACTGTAAGGCATTAACCCATTGCACAGCTACAAGCCATAACTTTTTTTTAACTTATTATAATGCACAACTTGGTCCTGTAAGTGGATTTTATTATAACTATGGTTGTATTATTGTTACTGCATTGTTAGCCACTCTGAGCCCCATTCTGGGGGAGGGACAGGATAAAAATCTCATAAAACGAATAAATACAAGCTCCTATTACTAATTTCAACAAAAAATGACTAATTGAGCCAATCAGGAGGTTGTTTCAGATGCTGAGCAAGGGTGACTGATCAAGATAAGTTCAACTGACTATTGTGTTCACATTCAAGTTCTCCGCGTGCCTCATGTAGACTCTCAACGTGGTGGCACAATTCCAACTGTTATGGCTGAGGCGCAGACAGGATCTTTTCAGTGGGGCAGACTCTACCCCTATGGCACAACTCCAATCAACGAAGTTTATTTACTTAGTAAAATATTTATACCCCACATTTCCATTTGACTCAAGTCTCAATGCTTCATCTCATCTAAGGAGGCTTCCTCCAAATTAAGTGGCTGCTGCATTAGAAGAAGAGCCACTCAGCTTGGAGGAAGTATCCTTAAGCTGAAGGCAGGCTACTTGGGAGAATGGCTGGCTCCATCTCAGTGGCACCCTATGTTGAATGTAACCTGTACCCAAACTGAAGACTTCAGGGAGTAGTAGAACTATAAAGATTTTGACCTCACACTTGTGTTCTGCTATAGAGACAGAAAAATTATTATAAAAGACCTGGCATCTATATTATGTAAGCCAAAATGTTCCTACATTATAGAAATTAATATTCCACATTTTTAACAAGAAAAAGAATAAAAGATGTTCAAAGTGACTTTTAAACTATATCTTTTTCTTCAAGCCTCAGAAGCAAAAAAAAAAAAAAAGCAAAACGAAAATATAATAAATTAATCTTCCAAAACTGAATGCCCATCAGCGGCCTGCAGACTGCAACATGGGAATCACCACCTTCCTTGCTCACTGTGTAAAACTTCAATGCAGAATGAAGGAACAGATCAAGACATTTCTAATGCATCCAATGTACCAAGGAAGAGAGGAATGTGACACGTAGGTGTATGTTTTTTTAAAAAAACATTGCGAGTGAGATCTGCAATAGTAGTTAGCTGTTCTGTATCACTAACGGTACAGAAAGAATTTTGAGCCTTCTAAGGTAAAAGTAAAGGTTCCCTTGCTCGAAAGCCAGTCAGATCCGACTTTAGGGTTGCGGTGCTCATCTCCATTTCAAAGCCGAAGAGCCAGTGCTGTCCGAAGACATTTCCGTGGTCATATGGCCAGCATGACTAAACACCAAGGTGCACGGAACGCTGTTACCTTCCCACCAAAGTGGTACCTATTTATCTACTTGCAGTTTCTTGCTTTCGAACTGCTAGGTTGGCAGGAGCTGGAACTAGAGATCGGAGCTCACTCCGTCATGCAGCACTCTCGGGTCTTGAACTGCTGAACTACTGACCTTCCACAGCCTGCAGTTCAGCATCTTAACCACTTGAGCCACCACAGCAAACCTTCTAAAATTTGGTATTTACTTGTTTTTTATTAGATTTGTATCCCGCCCTTCCTGCATAGCAGGCTCAGGGCGGGTTCCATCATACAGGGAGGACTTCTTTGTCAAGTGACACAGCCTTCCCATCAAGGCAAGTCCCAACCAACCCATTTTGGGTCGGTGAGGCTTCCCAAAGCATATCTCCTTATATATAATTCTGTTTTGGTCATGGACTCCCCTGAACATTTCAACACACTCTGAAATCAGTTGGCTGAATGATCTGTCATTCAGAGGGTCTCCCTATCCACTGGAGGCCTGGGTCCTGCCTCCAATATTCTAAACAGTTTGCTGTTCCTCTCCCGCCCATAGCCAGTCAAAACACAGAGGTCATTTGCATATGTGGCCTGATTGGTCTTTGCCTCTAACATTTTAAACAGTCTGCTGTTGCTGTTGGGAGTCCTGAGGTAAAATACATATCCCTGTGGGGTCTGGAGATCTCCCAGAAACCACCGTGTTCCCCAGCCACAGCACATCATTTCCCCTACAGAAAATTTCCCAGCTATTTAAATTGATGTCCAGATGACCAAGATCAGTTCTCCTGGAGACAATGGCTGCTTTGGGCAGTGGACTCTATGGCATTATACCCTGCTGAGGTCCCTCCCCACCCCAAACCCTGCCCTCCCCAGGCTCGATCCCTCAAATCTACAGGCAACCCTGTAACTGGCTACGGAACTGTTTTCCAGACTCTTGGAACCCAGAAGACATGGCATAGGAGGAGGTGCTTTTCTACCTTGGCTGCAACTGCATAGCCCCAAATTAACATAAGCTTTTGTGAAATCTCTGGACCAGACCACAGATGATTCTTAGGGACAGTCAACAGGACACCCAACTGAACCCTCAGGGCTGGTCCCCAGTATGCTTCAACTCATTAACACCACCCTCATTATGCACTTTAGAGCTCAGCTATATGTTATAGTTTCCTCCTTGAAACCACTTTGCAAATGTGGCTCCTCCTGGGATTGGCTTTATCAAGGAGGACGGAGTGGACAGTGAAGGGGGGGGGAAGGGAGCTTTAACTCTTTCCTCCCCTACTGTTTTCTCACAGGAAAAGGCCACTCCTGAGTAGTTTTTATTCCTGCTGTGAAAATTTACAGGCATTTTTATTGTTTTCTCCAAAGGGGGTACATATGGCAAATAAATTGCCGGGAAGGAAAGGATTAAAGTTTCACCCCTCCTCACACTGGTCCCCTCCTTGATAAAGCAGTCCTGGAAGGAACAGAAACTGATGCTCTGCCAGTTTGCCCCTTGTGTGCCTCACCTAAACAAGATTCAGAAGGTGCCTGAGAGAAAATTTCACATGGGATGGGGAAGGGTTTGAAGAGCACTGACTGTGTCCTGACTGACATTAACAGCTAGACGATGTACCAAAGAGGGAACAACTAATGTGGCACAATGATTTGAATGTGGCACTAGGATCTGGAGGCACTGGCTTGAATTCCCCACACTGCCCCGGGAAGTTTGCTGGGTGACCTTGAACCAGTCAGTCTTCTTCAGTGCAACCTGCTTCATAGGATTGTTGTTAAGAGAATTAAATGGAGCAAGAAAGAAGGATGTTGTAAGCTACTTTGGACCCACACCGGGGAGAAAAGTGGGGTATAAACACCTAAACAAAGGAAAAAAATCTAAATTAGGATAACATCCAATCCTATACTGTTATTTATGTTAAGAGTACAGAGTGTTGCCTATGGCTCAGTTCACATGGAAGTGACTCAGGGGACAAAGCCGATATTTCTGGACCTTAAACCCAAGCTCAATTCACAATATGGCCCCTGTAAAAAAACAACAAGAAACTTGCCAAAAAGAGCTCTAGGTCTACCATTCAATCAATGGCAAGTTCCCCTGACTATACACCTGTGTTCCAGAGAACAATCCTCTGTTTAATTGTCAGATTTTCAAAAGTACTTAAAGTTTACTGGACATGAAAGATAAATTTTGGGGTAAATTAAGAGAAAGTAATTCAGCTTTCTTTTAATGCACAAAAATGGCCTTTCTTTAACATCCAGACATGCTCCCCAAGTGTAACCCATCTAATTTAATGCCCCAGAAACCGGCCACAAACAAAATAGTAACCAAGATTCTATCTATTAATTTCTCCTCTTATGCACTTCATGCATCATGTCAGCAGGGTCATTTCCCTCACTAAGCAGGGGGTGCTGTTGTGGTTGTGGTATAGAACTGAGACACGGTGGTCAGCAACCTTCTTCGATGGAGGTACAGACCAGATCCAGTTTGGTGTAGTGGTTAAGAGTGTGGGCTCTAGTCAGGGAGAACCGGGTTTGATTCCCCACTCCTCCACATGCAGCTGCTGGTGTGACCATGGTCAGTCATAAATTCTTTCACAGCTGTTCTCCCAAAGGCAGTTCTCAAGAGAGCTCTCTCAGCCCCACCTACCTCACAGGGTGTCTGTTGTGGGGAGGGGAAGGGGAAGGGATTGTAAACCGCTCTGAGATTCCTTCGGGTAGTGGAGAGCAGGGTATAAATCCAACGTTGTCTTCTTCTTCATCCAAGCATGGGTCGGATCTGGAAGTAAGTGGGTTAAATGCACTCTTGGGTCCCTCTTGCTCTCTCTTTCCTGTCCACTCATCCAGAGGGTGAGGGATGAGACAAGGGAGAAAGGCAGGGGACCTGAGGGTCCATTTCGTGAACAGTATTGTGCTGATCAGGAATTAATGGGGATCATGAGCAAAAATGTTCCTTGATTAGGAAGATCAAACAACTTGAAATGACCCTGCACATACCGAGGTAAGCTGTGAAAAACTACACAAAAAGTCTAGTGCTCAGAATTAGTCAACTGTGAAATTTGTTTTGAGCAATTACAACTGACGTTCTTAAAGGAACTATGTAAGACTTGCCATCCTGGCCAAATACAGGCAGCTTAAAACCAGAGGATTATAACTCTAAACTGAATTTAGCTATAAGTCTCAATTACTTATCTGTTCAGGTCGAATTCTCATGCTCTTTACTGAGGGTCTCTTCCCAACTTTGGTTGTATCTTTGTCTTGCCTCATCCAAGATATTTTTATCCCACCTTTACTCCTTGGAGGAGCTGTGGTGGCTCAAGTGGTTAAGAGGCAGAACTGCAGGCAGTGGAAGGTCAGTAGTTCAGCAGTTCGAGACCCGAGAGTGCCACATGACGGAGTGAGCTCCCGTCTCTAGTTCCAGCTCCTGCCAACCTAGCAGTTCGAAAGCAAGAAATTGCAAGTAGATAAATAGGTACCACTTTGGTGGGAAGGTAACAGTGTTCCATGCACCTTGGTGTTTAGTCATGCTGGCCACATGACCACGGAAACATCTTCGGACAGCGCTGGCTCTTCGGCTTTGAAACGGAGATGAACATCGGAACCCGAGTCAGATTCGACTGGCTTTCGAGCAAGGGAACCTTTACCTTTACCTATACCTACTCCTTGGAGCTCAAGGCAACATACACATTTCTTCTCTCCTCTCTTTTATCATCACAACAACCCTGTGAGGTCGCTTAAACTGAGAAAGAGTGACTGGCCTAAGGTCACCCAGCAAGCTCATGCAGCTGAGTGGAGATATGACCTCAAGTCCTGTCCCCCCATTCTTATTCCAGCATTCCATCCACTATATCCCTCTAGGTTACAGACCGGTGTGACCAATACTCCATGCTTCTGACCAAAAACAAGCAGGAACTTGATTTGTGACAGGTGGCCTTGATGATTACTGATGCACTGCTGATGCGGCTTCCACCCACACCATACAAAGAGTATTTGAAGAATCACAAAAGATAATTGAATAGAAAGTTCTCACAACAGTGCCCACTTCCCACATTACTAATGCAGCATGAGACCGAATCATACAGAGCTGGAAAACATACCATGCAGACTATATATGAATCAGACATAAGATTTTGCAGCTGCCCTGTTTTCTATAGATCTGGGGTTGGCTACTCTGCTTGCAAGGTATTATTCCCTTGATGAGCTCTATCAAGTGCATTTCACCAGCAGCATCTTTTGATCAGTTAAAACTGTCCCCCCCCCACACACCCCGTTCATTGCTCAGCTCTTCTCACACACATGAGAGAGATCTGCTTAGGATGAGAATTTTCTCTCATAATTTGCACTTTCAAGCCTTAAACACACTGGTTGTATCCAACCAGCATTTTTACAGGTGAGAAGGGGGGGTCCCCTTATGATAACCTCAAAAGACTGCTATGGAGTTCGTGGCGCCTGCATAGAGAAAAACAATGTTGAATAAGGGCTGTAGTAAGGAGAACTGCTAGGTTGAATATTATGGAGCTGCGGTGGCTCAAGTGGTTAAGACGCTGAACTACAGGCTGTGGAAGGTCAGTAGTTCAGCAGTTCGAGACCCGGGTGCCGCATGACAGGGTGAGCTCCTGTCTCTAGTTCCAGCTCCTGCCAACCTAGCAGTTCGAAAGCAAGAAATTGCAAGTAGATAAATAGGTACCACTTCGGTGGGAAGGTAACAGTGTTCCGTGCACCTTGGTGTTTAGTCATGCCGGCCACATGACCACGGAAACGTCTTCGAACAGCGCTGGCTCTTCGGCTTTGAAACGGAGATGAGCACCGCAACCCTAGAGTCGGATTCGACTGGCTTTCAAGCAAGGGAACCTTTACCTAAGGAGAACTGGGTGAGACTGAGTGGGAAAAAACCTGGATGGCTCCAACCAATGTTCCCTCTAAGCCGTGGAGTCTTGTGAGCAAAAATTCTGCTTTGTGAGCTACTGGCATCAAAGTTGTGAGCAAATAATTTGGCTACTGCATAAATTAGTTTGCTCTGGAGCCATCCTTCCTGAGTGAAGACAAAAATGTGTGAGCCAGGGGCTAAAAAACTGTGAGCTAGCTCACACTAACTCAGCTTAGAGGGAACACTGGCTCCAACCCTTTCTAAGGAACTGAACCTAAATGGACATTTCCCCAGAAGCTCAATGCACCAAACTGAGGGCTGTGTGGGCACATTCGGATGTGCATGTGGAGCTTCGAGGGCCATCCCATTCCCTAGAAGAGGTGAGGCAGCTATGCTTGTGGAAATTCTTATTGCAACTTCTTGTTATCTGTGTACAGCCTTGAGTCTCAGGAGAAAGACAGGACAGAAGTTATTTGAATGAACAAACAAAGCAGAACTGCCCATTCTACAGAAGTGAACTGCAGCTGAGAGAGCTCCAGATCTACAACAAAGCCCCACTGCTCATAGCAGAACAGTAGACCAGGGATATTTTCCAAGAATGTGTAACTGTCTCCACAAGATCTTTGGCAAATCTGGATGTTATTGTGGCAATATACTGACAGGATTTAAGCCAGGGATAGACATCTTGTGGGCTTTTGGGCTCCATCGCTCCCACAAAACAATTTTGTATGCCTTTGTGCAGCCCTACTAAATTTTAATCAAGGCAAGGCAATCACTTTGCTTGCAGTTTCACTTGAAAAGGAAATGTTTATTTTCAAAGTCTGCATGCAAGCATGAGAGACAGCGAGTTCACAATCTAATGTTAACTTCTCTTTCTGAGTTTTGCATGCGACACCCTGGTCATACCCAAGCATATTTGACCCATAACTCTGGTACAACATACAGCCTGATCACTCAAGGAACTCCAGATCTTGAATAAGAAAGCTCAGATGCTGAGGCTGGAACCTAGCCTACTCAGCAAGCCAAGTCGGTGTGTGCTTGGCCAACCCACTTCAGTGGCAGACTTGAAGCCTTTGTACCGACTGTGAATATTAGCAGCATTCTGTACTTGTTTGGAAGACAAACAGCCTGCAACTGACCTCATGGTTTAACTCAACTCATAGGCTTACTCCTGTGCAACTGAACTCATGGACTCAGTGTGAATTAATTTCAGACATGGCTATCCATAGTTCCTGCCAAGCTCTAGCAGGGGGCTGGGGTTGGGTGGCAAAGAAGACTTCTGGCCATTTATGTGGTGTCTGGATGACAGGACAGCCTCAGAAGGTAGAGAAGTTTACTCACCCCTGATCTCGATGCTAAGCCTTTCTTAAAGAGATCACTAATTTGGTTTCATGAGGCTGTCTGACAACACAGACCAGCCCTCCCACCCAATAAGATTTGTAATAAAAACTAACAGAAAGGTGTATGGCAAATGCGAATAACCATTTGCCCCCTTATGTACAATGCATTATACAGAGCCAGGGCCCTGACCTGGATGGTCTAGGCTAACCCAATCTCATCAGATCACAGAAACTGAGCAGGATCAGCCCTTGTTAATACTTGGAGACGAGACCACAAAGGAGGCAGTCCAGGGTTGCTACGCAGAGGCAGGCAATGGCAAACTACCTCTGTATATCTCGTGCCTTGAAAACCCTGTGGGGCTACCATAAGTCAGCAATAACTTGATGGCAAAAAAACCCCAACCCAAAACAGAGCCAGGGCATTAGTCCATCTAACACAGACCAGCAGTTCTCAAGACAAACAGACCTTCCCTAACAGCTGCTACCTGAGAATCTGTCACTCAAGATGCATGGAAAGAACAAGGTGTTTGCTTGTTTTTCGCTTCAGTATCACGTCTCACGCTACTTCTTCTGAAGTCATTTAGAACTGATTTCTAAAGTTTTTTTCCAAAGTTGTTTTTCCAGATATTCAACCTTTTCGTTAATTTTGACCTTTGAGGTTAAAACATAGTTGCACTTACCTGTAACTGCTGTTCGCTGAGTGGTCTTCCGTGCAGGCACACATGGGACTGTGCACATGCAGGCCTGCTGCAGGGAGAACTCCGCAAAGTTCTAGAAAGCTCTAAGCAGTGAGAATGCTCCCCCCTCCCTCACGGAGCTGGCTTTTCCCACCCAAACTGGTGACTGGTGAACTGACTGTATTCTTTCCAATGTTAAGCTTGAAGTCAGGACAAGGACTGTAAGCCTCGACAATCCTATTGGTTGTTTGAATTCTGCACTGTTTGTAACCAATCAGGACTGACTGAATAGTTATGGAGGGAACAAACCTCATTGGTCTTTATCCCTCAAATGTTATTGGTTGTTAACTATAGTAGGGGCGTGGTTTTGTTACCCCAGACTATTTAAAAAGGAGCTGTGCTCCACTGTTTTTGTGTGTGTTATCTGATCGTCTTGTTGCTCTTAAATAAAGCTGAATCACTGTTGAAATCACTCTCTTAGTCAAGTCTCATACTTAACACTTTCCCCACCCAAACTGGTCATGTGACTGGAGAAGGGGAATGATCTTCCCTCAGTCTTCCTATCACCACCATAAAGGTATGGTCCTGAGCTCAAAGTAACCCATGATGGGGAAAGAGGAAATGACGTGTGCCTGCACAGAAGATCACTTGACGGACATCAGTTACAGGTAAATGCAACCATGTATTTGTCTTTGTGGCTCCTGTACAGTCCCACATAGAAGAATAGCAAGCTCACTTATCATGGAGGAGGGGGTGGGCTGGTCAGCAAAAGACTGATTATAGAACTGCCTTTCCCACCTGAACGTGGAGGGACTCAATCGGGTAGCTGCTCTGCGGATGTCTGTCAAGGTGACTCTACTGATAAATGCTGTTGACAATGCCTGTACTCTGGTCAAGTGAAGTGGGCAAAGAATACCCACAAACTATAAGTGGCTCTAATTGCTGAGACTACCCATCTGGACACAGATTGAGGGGAAACTGTTAAGCCCTTTTTGTGTCCTGAGAAACACATGAATAGGGAATTGTCGTTAGGGAACTCCTTTGTACAGTCTAGGTAAAATAATAAACACCTCTTGACATCCAGTGCAGGCAGAGAGTATTCAGAGGGAGAGGTGGGGTTAGGAAAAAACACAGGTAGAACACTACCTCATCACTGTGGAACTGAAGGAAAGTGGGGTCACATCTGAGGGCACCCAATTCAATGACCATGAAGTGATGGCAACTAAAAACATGATCTTGTGTACCAGAAGTAGCCAGTGGCTCAAAGGGCTTTCTCAGCAAACTAGTCAGCACTAACAATAGACTCCACTGAGGAGTGGGGTGGGCCAAGGGTGCAAATAGGTTCAGCAGGCCTTTCTCAACCTGGGATTTGGTATCTGTAGGAAGGGCAGGTGATCTCAAACATATGTGGTGTCACAGAACAATGTTGGATGCCATAGCCCTGGAGGAACAGTCAAAGACATGCCTTAAGGCATTTAGCATTTGACAACATGGATTCCTTCAGGTCTTCTTGTCCTCAGGGAGGATATCAAGATACTGGCTCATTTGATCCCACAGAAGAATCTGATACTTTCCCATAACAGCCATAAAACTGGCAAGTCTCAGGCCCATCAGTCTTGATGTATAAATTTTTCTGCCAATGGCATCTAACTTACACCCCTCTTTGTCCAGAGGGGAAGCATAAGACCCAACATATTTCCTGGAGGACAAGACTTCCACAACTAGTGAGTCCGCTGGGGGATGTCGCATGAGGAATTCACAACTATCCTCTTTTATTCTATAAAGGTTGTCCAGCTTTTTTGCAACTGGAGATGTGGATACAGACTTAGCCCACACATTCTTAGCCATATCCAGAAGCCCTGGAGCATGGGGAAGGCAACTGGTCCCATGGCATCCACCTGTAGGACTTGTAGTGTGGGGGACAGCAGGTTCCAGATCCAATGACAAAATGTCGAGATCCAACGCCTTTGTCATATGTAGCAGCTGTTCAGTGTATATATGCAGGTCCTCAGTAGGCAATACTGGGGACCAGGATCCTTTGGAGTCATCAGGAGGTGTGATGGGAGGAGGATCGGAGTCAATGGCTGAGTACAGACTGGCAGTTTGCTCTGGTAGGAACCCGGGCCAACGACGATTCAATCCCGGAGTAAATGGGGCATTCACACAGGCACATCTGCCTGGCGTCCCCCACCCGTAGCCAACCCGTGCTCTGCGCTTCACACCCGGATTAAAAAGATATCTGATAAAACCCGTAGCAAATCCGAAAGCCCGTGTGTGTCGCGCGTTTCTCCGCTTCCGGGGAGTCTGAACGTGCAGCCGAAAAGCTGGGAGCAATCCGTGTTGGGCAGAAGGCAGCAGTGGTGTGATTGGCTGTGCTCTGCTCCACTGCCCAATGCGGTGCCAGCGCTGCGGGGTCCTCCCCCAATCAGCAAAATGCGCTTATGCGCATGAGCGCATGGGTTCTCATGAGCACATACACCCATACACCCACAGCCGAATTAATGGGGAAACGGCGAATATAGCACGCCTCCGGCGTGGCACTCTGAACGCTCCCGCGCACCTTCGTCCTGTATCTTCCGGCAGCAGCCCCCGCTGTGTGAACGGGAAAACCCAGTATAGTTTATTCCGGGGCTTTTTTGCTACGACTGGCTACCGGAGCAAACTGCCAGTCTGTACTCAGCCAATGTTAGATCCGTGATCGGTCACTTCATTGGGGTTGAATTCATATTGATCAGGCACTGGTGAGGGACCTTGAGAACCCATCGATGCTGAGCTCTCACAGCTTAGAACTTTCTAGAGCTTTGCAGAGTCCTCTCCGCGGCAAGCCTGCATGTGCGTAGTCCCATGTGTGTCTGCACAGAAGCCATGAAGACAAATATATTGTGTACTACCCTGAATAGTTCTTCTGCCTCTTTGGTGTTAAATATTAAATCTTATGAGCACTCCTAATTCAAAACTATATTTAATAAAGCAAAGTACAGGGACCGTATGTTCATTTTAACATATATCTCTTCCTTCAGATCCTATAACTCTATGTCGCATTCCTTCTATGTGCTGCCTTCTTTAGAATGATAATCTCAGATGTGGTTTCAGCGCTTCATTTCTATAGTAAGACACACTGAGAATCACTATATCTGGAAACATCACCTCCAGTCCAGACGCCCCTTCCCCTCAGTCCCCAACGCATGCCGATTCTCATTAATTGCTCAGCAGTGAGAAAAATGCCCTCTGCATCGGCTCAGAGAGGCTTTAATCTATTTGCACTTATTCAATTCAAGGATTAATCCCCTGTATTAAAAACAGATGCCAGAGCTTAGCCATATCAGAAATTAACCGCTGCGTGCAGCTCATGAATACAGAGGAGAATTAAATTTCTATAATCCCCCTTTCCAAATTTGATCTTACTGAAAATTCTTACTTAAGGCAGCCTCAAACTATACACAAACAGTCTCATCCTAAATAGAGTCATACCCTTCTAAATTAATTTAAGTCAGTGGGTTTAGAAAGGGGCAACTCTCTTTAAGATTGCACTGTAAATTTCTTTTTTCTAAATACCATGGACACGTTATAATCTTTCTGCTACAGGAAGGATTATATGGTTCAAATTCAGCAAAGGAAGGTAATAGAGAATAAAGCTAACCAATTTGTGTTGCATCTTTACAACTTCTTCCAAGAGAAGTATTTGGGTACAAATCTCAAACAGTTATTGGAAACCGTCTCCAAAGCAACAGACTATTGCTTCTCACCTACCTAAACATTTTATCTGTTATTACAATTTATGGTTATGTGGTTTCAAGAGCTTAACCCACAATAAAGTATAGACCCATCGTGCAGGGCAGCTATAGAAAGGATACACTTCCAAATATAAATGTGACACATAAAAATGCTCCTTTTTAGAAATTAGATTCAGTAAGTTACCCATCTGTAGAATAAGGAGTTTTTAAAAAAGGAAAGTCCCCAGTATTACTCATTAGTAAAGTACCCAAAGTACCCATCATCATGATGGCAGAGATGTGAGAGGAGGAGGGTGCTTCCTTACAAAAGACCCATGAGATGTACTTTGCCATATCTGTGTTTGCATATAGACACACTACGATTCAACTCCCTAAGGATCCCAGAAAATGAGATCACTCCACTAGGGTGAAAGGAAAATGACATGTATGACTGTTTTACTTTCCCCAGTGAGGAACATCTTAGTGGTGGAACATCTGCTTTGCTAGCAGAAGGTCCCAGGTTTAATACTCAATTAAAAGGATCAAGCTGTAGAGAATGTGGAAAGACCCCTGCCTGAGACACGGGAGAACTGCTGTCAGTCAGAGTAGACAATATTGATGTTGATAAACCAAAGGTCTGACTCAGTAGAAGGCAGCTTCTTGTGTTGATCTAAGTGGTAACCAATCACTTAAAGGGGGGGCATCCAGGAACACTATTGGGGTGAGGGCAGAACAGGCACCCTGCCCCAAACGATTACAGTGATCCCAGCTGCAGACATTCAAGCTTGGCTCTCCCTGCACTAAAACTCCCACATTCACATACAAATTTGCCAGCTGCTGAGAGGAAAAAATATCCTGCCCCTTTAGGAAAGGCTCAATGGGACGTTATATACCAGATTTATTTTTATTTACCACCTGCCCATCTCCATACAATAAGTCTCTATTAAAGAAACAGGACATTTTTCTCTGGTCCTGTAAAGCAACCCTATCCACAAAACGTCCTGGTTCTGTTTCTTGGCTACACAAGAAGAGCCACCAGAGTGTGAGGGAATCTTGAAAGCTGGCTTTTATGAATAAAGGAGCTGCAATGTATCAGTAATACATGTGCCACTTTTGAGAACCAGTGTGGAGAGTGGTTAGAGCAAAGGTCCCCAACATTTTTGGAATTGTGACACAGGGTGATGGGAACAACCATGATATAGTTACTAAAGGAGGTGGAGCCAATCACAAAATGGCCACCACAGGAGGCAGGGCCAACCACAAAATGTCAGGGAGTAAGGTAGGGTTTCCAAGTACTTACCATAATTCAGCGGGGGACACACAGCCGGAACATTCCTCCGTGTAACACCCACACTGCACAATGCCGTTGCTCGGAAGTGACGCTGGGTGACGCTCTGGCAATGGGGCTGGAAACTCGATGGTATCATCGAGTTTCCAGCCCCATTGCCAGAGTGTCACCCAGCGTCACTTCCTGGCGACGGCATCGTGCGTGCCGTTCCCCCCCCCAGGGATGGTCCTACGAAGAAGTATGTGTCCCCCGCCGAATTACGGTAAGTTCTTGGGAAGCCTGGAGTAAGGTTATACTTTAATAGTAACTCTTCAACATTTCAGGCAGACCCTCTGTTCAACAGGATGTCTTTTAAAATAAGCATATGGTTTTAAAATATTTTCTTATATATACACAGCTTACCTGTACACAGTGACGTTCATTATGCTGTGATGACAACTGCTGCTGAAGCAACATTTAAAAAAAAATATGCACAGCCAATCAAATCTCCAGTGGCCAATCAGAAGCCCTGCTGAGGAAAAACTCCACTTGGCCCCTCTCCCTTTCTGAAAACACTTAGTGAGCACCAGAAAAGGTATCAGCGGGTGCTGTGATGGGGACTCCAGGCTATAGTGTCTGGCTAGGATCTGGGACATCCAGGCTTGAATCTGCCATGGAAATCTGCTTGCTGGCCAGTCACCGTCCCTCTACTTAACCTACCTCAAGGAGTTGTTGTGATGGTAAAACAGAGATGGGAAGAATGTTGTAAACCACTTTGGGTCCCCACTGGCAAGAAAAAATGGGGTATAAATAAATATTTTATAGGGTAAGTACGAGACCCATACTTCTGGAGGTCTTAACATCTAATCTTTTTTAAAAATCTCACAGGCAAAAAGGAGGAAGGAAAAAACAAGGTTTGCGGAAAGAATAAGGTTTGCACAAGTACTGTGAGTCAATGCAATTGCATTAACAATTCTGGCAGTATTCTGGAACTGAGTGCGGGACAAGGAAGTCTATGTGGAAATAGGGTTTTGACATAAAGACAAAACCCGACCTTCAAGCAAGTTCAAAAGCAAGCAGCTGGCAGAGAAGACTGAAAGAGAACTCTAAGCAAGAGCCTAGTAGAGTAAAAGCAAGAGTCTGAGCCAAAGGTTTAGCAAAATCGTTTGGCAGGGGGAGACCCTGGGGAGATGGGCAGATAAGCATGGATTTCGGATTGGATGCAAAAGTAAAAACTGTGCTTGGACTAACATATTTGCAGCCTTAAGTCATGCTACCCTTTTCCATTCTTCTGGCTTTGCTTACGTATAACAAGAGTTGGACGTATCTAATGCCCAAAGACTATGAGATACTTCTGTCTAGAATGTATGACCCTGTCTGAAAGCCAAGATGTTCAGGAAGGATTCTTTGTTAAAAGTTTCTAGTTTTCTAGCTGAAAGACTATAGCCATGACAGGGTGGGGTAGGGAAAAGCAACATTTTAAAAGAGGATCTGCAAACCTCTGCTTTCTGAGGCTTAAGGAAGATTCACATAACTGATGTTTCTCACTTCCAGACAAAACTTTATGTTAGGGCCAAGTTACAAGTTTGTATAAAGATCTGGGCCCAGGTTCCCAAATTGGCTCAGAATGTTACCCGCAGGGGGAGGAAGGGCTTCTACCTCTCCCCCCCCGCCATCCATTTTCCCATGTGTAAAGCATGCTGGGGGGGCAGTTATTTCACCATTTTTTTGCTCCATGTAGACCATTCTGTGCATGCAGAGCAGCAAAAACAGGGGAAAACACTCCCCCCCAACACTGTCTCAGAATAGGAAATGGCTCAGGGGGAGGCCACAGTGGCATTCTGAGCTCATTTGGGCTCTCTTGTGTTTTTTAAAAAGCCATTCCCCATAGCTGCTGTGGGGGCTGCAGAGAACCAGGACCAGATTTTTTAAAAACATGAAGTTTGGCCCTCAGTGGTCCTTTCCACACTAGACCTTAGATCCTGGTTCAACCCTGTCCCTGAACTTACATTCTACACTACACACAAGTTCACCCCTGTAATTATCTCGGGGTATTTTTACATTCTGCACTACAGTTGAGGTCACCCCAGTTTCACTCAACACTTGTCCCAGGATAAACAGATGCTGCTATAACCAGGGATAAATGCAAGGTATTGTGTCATGAGTTGTGTCATGAGTTGAACTCTGATAAAACCAGGGATGAGGTAAAAGTGCGGAAAAGATCAGTGATAACCAAACTGTGGTTCAGGATCAAAAAGGAGGGGTCACGACTCTCACAGAAGGGTCATGAGACCATGAGGAGGGAAAGGGGAAAAAACAGCTATCTGAAAGAGGAGGCCTGATGGCAAATTTAGATTTGTGTCTGTACATCCAACTGTACCTCAGTGTGGTGGAGCAATGAGAGTGCTGGACCAGGATCTGGGAGACCCAGGTTGGAATCCCCACTCGTGCCATGAAAGCTTGCTGGGTGACCCTGGGCCTGTCACACAGTTTCAGCCTAATCTACCTCAAGGTATAAAATATCAGAATAAGACGGAGGAGGGGAGAATGATGCTGTAAACTGCTCTGGGTCCCCACTGGGCAGAAAAGAGAGGTATAATATCTAAATAAATAAATAATCTACAAGCAGACCATGAAAGACATCCTGTTTGTTCAGTAAAAGAAAAATACTAAATATAAGCAAAAATTGTTCATTGTTCACTGACGTGAAACTCTTGCAGCGAGGAAGGGGAAAGGAACATGGAGTTATTTTGCAAGAGCGGGCCCTGAAGAACACCGCCAAGTTTAGAATTAGTACCTGGATGGGTGATCACCAAGGAAGTCCAGGGCTGCTCTGCAGAGACAGGCAATGGCAAACTACCTTTGTGCGTCTCTTGCCCTGAAAACCTTACAGGGTCGCCATAAGTTGGCTGTGGTTTGACTGCACTTTCCAGCCCCACCAGAAGAAAAAGACAGGTACAATATAGGTAAGAGGTTTTCTTTTTACTTTGTTTTGTTTCGTTTTGTTCTGAAAATGGTATAGGGGCTTTCCATGGTCTAATCACTTAACATGTAGTCAAACCCGCACACAAGCTATGGATCAAGCTGTTACTTAACACACCTGATGATCATGCAAATGAATGTGTTCTCAACCCATACCCCAGTTCTAAGTAGTGTTTATGGAGAATTAAGTCCCACTGGTTCCTACTGCAAACCTATGCACGTGAGTAAAAGTTCCACTGAATTTGGAAATCGACTTCTGAGCAAACTAGCTGGAGATCAGGCTGCTAGTTCTTTAGGGAGGCTGGCTACCTCTCCCAGCAATAATACAGCACCTGAAATACCTGATCTTACAAACTACAGGGTTACATTTATGCGGAGCCGCAAGCAGAGTTCACACCCAGTGGCCAGATCCAAGTCACTGACATTTTCTTCAACCCGTTGGACAAGGATCAGCCTTGTAATCTTGCCAGCATGATGCAATGTAAAGCCTATTCTTCAAGGCAAGATAACCAGCCGTTGCTATCATCTTGATCTCATATGGTGCAACTCCCCCCCAAAAAAAAACCTTGTCATTTCATTCCTCTGAAACTGCATCCTTCCTCTCCCATCTCCTACACAGGACTTGCTTTTTTTCCCTGTCAAGTCAAAGCTGACTCATGGCAAACCCACAAGGTTTTCAAGGCAAGAGACATTCAGAGTTGGTTTGTCACTGCCTGTGTCCACGTCATGACCCTGGCATTCTTTGGTGGGCTCCCATCCAGATGCTGGCCAGGGCCAGCCCTGCTTAGCTTCCCAGATTAGCTTAGCTAGCCTGGTTTATTCACACCAATTAGTTTATCAGATTGTAATCTGGAGAGGCCCGTCTCTTTTAAAATCTTCACAGCTTCCACAGCAAAAACCCAAACTTCTCAGAACTACAAATATTTCCAAGCACCAGATGCCATCTCTGGGTAACAATCCGGCAGTCCTAAACGGGGCACCCTGAATATAACTGAAGCTTAAAAGGATATTTTAATACTTGTTGTTATGTATGTTATCTCACTGCTATCATCTTTGCTTATTGCCTAAGTCCCAGCGACAGTCATTTTATTATCTATTTACTTCATTCATTGCCCACCTTTCTCAATGAGACCCAAGGTAGACTACAGAATTATTTTGAAAAATGGAATTAAACCAGTAAAATATAAACAATGAGCAGAACAACAGAACCAGATTACACTCCTAGAGAACAATGAAAGAAAAAAACAGGAAACTCATCCCAGGGACAGACCCTATAGTCCTTTCAATAAGCAACATTTCTTAATGTTCCCCAGAGAGCACTGCGATCAGGATCCCAAAACCGCCTGGATCTCTCTGGCCCAAAGGAAGTCAGGTTGATGGCAACTAGGACCAGGGCTTTCTTGTTCATAGCTCCATTCTACTGGAACAAGCTCCCTGCTGAGATCAGGGCCCTGCAGGACTTGTCACAGTTCCGCAGGGCCGTGAAAACAGAGCTTTTTACACAGGCATTCCATTAGGAGTGGTATCTTAACAGCAGCGCCCTGAGTGAACTCAGACCTAGTATGGCACTGCAGATTGTGTCCTTAAACTGCACTTTATTTTTATCGCCATCGAAGTTATGTTTTAAATTGATTTGTCTTGTGTTTTAAATGACTTGTATTTTATTATGTGTAAATTGCATACTGTATGTCAGTTTTTGGAAACCGCCCTGAGCCCGCCTTGGCAGGGAGGGTGGGGTAAAAGTTAAAACAATTAATTAATTAATTAAAATCACATGAGTCTTGCCTCTGTTTCCATATTTTCTGGTGCATAAACCCTTAAAGGAGGGAAGGCAGCATGGTATAGCTCAGTCTCGTCAGATCTCAAAAGTTAAGCAGGGTCAGTACCTTAATGGGAGACCACCAAGGAAGGCTCTGCAGAGGAAGCCATGGTAGTTTTGCCATGGTAATATTCCCAAGATAATTTCACTCGTACATAGTAAGAATGTGGCAGGTCTTTCTGTCCATTAATAACAGGGGTTGGCAAATATTAACCACACGTTAAGCATTTTTATATCCCACTGATTTCATTTGCAGAGATTTGGGGAGCAATACTATGCAGGTCTATTCAGAAGTAAGTACACTATTCAATTCTAGGAAAGTGTTCCTAGGCTTGCAGCCTTAAACATGTGCTTGGTAGTACAATCCTAAACCAAGCCACACTATTCTAAATCCATTGAAGTCCATGGGCTTAAGGATGCAACTCTGCCTGGGACTGTACTATAAATTTTCTGTTCAAATCAATGGTACTGGAACTGTTTATCAGTGGCCGGATCATGCCCTGTAAGTGTATGCCAATGGGACTTCAGCTTTGAAAGCAGACCTTTTAATGACATATGTTATCAGTGCTATGAATTATACTGAGTCCCCTTGTACTCCTTCAGAGCTGCCTAGAGACTGAAGAACAGAACACTTCCCACAAGTAGACCTCCTTGCAAATATTCCTCCAGCTTGGCATTGGAAGCAGCTCTTTTCTCCCTTGTCAGTATGTATGGCTTGTTCCTTATTTCAAAGGTCTTTCTGGGTGTGGGAAGGTATGTATACACTGGAAACAGGAGCAAAGGGAGGACAGTGAAGAAATTAAAAACAAGGATTTGGGTAAGTTATCAAGAACCCCTCTGCTTGCAAGCATAGAGTGGTATATCCATCCAGCATGTCTCTGCTCAGGACAGGACTGGCAGTATTTCATAATTTTATATCGAAAAAACAAAATGCAGAACATGGCACTGGGTGTGAGAACCAGTTTCCTGCAAATCACAGTTTCCATTCTTCTTCTTAAAAAGCAAACTCCTTGCTCTTAGGAATGCTAAAATGTACTTGAAAATGAAATCTCAAAAATCAGAGAAACTTCTACTTTCCAGCAGTCACAGGCAGGTTTTTTGATGCCTTAGTTTAAATACTTATATCCTGCTTTTCTCTCCAAGGGGGACTCAAAGTGGCTTACAAGTACAACACTGTTCTCCCCTCCTTCATTTTACTCTTACAACCACCTTGTGAGACAGGTTAGGCCCAGCATGTGTGACTAGCCCAAGGTCACCCAGCAAGCTTCTATTGCAGAATGTGGATTTGAATCACTACACCGCGCTTGTGTAGTTCTTCATTTCCTGATGGCTAACAGAAGTTATAAATCATGCAACCAAGTAAAGTGGCAAAACTCTGCAAAAGAAGAAATTGAGGAAATCTGCCTAATTCAAACAGGCTGTATTGCTCTTCCTGCAGAATCTGGATTACCATGGGGCTGTTTTGTTTGATTTTTTTAAAAAAAGAAGAGCCCTGACCTATACACAAGAAGAAGACCAGGCTTCAGCACCTTTAATAGAGGGGGAAATTTTGACAGGCGCTGTTTGACTCACTCACACAGGATGAAGGCACCTACACAGCACAAAGGTTAGAGTGACATTCAGGATGCATTTTGGCACACTAGACTGAGCCAGCAGGTGAAAAGCAAGCAATTAAAATCCTGTCGGAACCTCACATGGCATTTCTTTGAATCTCTTACAAGAGACGCCACCCCAGGTCTCTTTCCTCCTCTTCCTTGTAATGTTTAACTAAATACTGTGCATGATAATGGCACTGTGCTGTGCATCGTTCCGCTCCGACTTCACAACACTGGCTCTCAGCTTAATATGCCCCTTGCAAATACATCTTTGTGCCCCAAGAGGGCCAGAAAATTGCTTTAGAAAATTCAAACTGAGTCAGGAAGCTGCCTTTTATTTTATGAGAAAGGTGAGGGCAGGGAGATGTAGAAGGATAGGTAGCTCCATGACTCTTGTCAACCTTAGACCGGTCATTAGAATAGTCCAGAGATCCAGTGGGATGGGTGCGGTTGGGCTGGAATCTAGTCCCCACTGGGGAGAAAAGCAGGGTATAAATATTCTAAATTCTCTCTCTCTCTCTCTCTCTCTCTCTCTCTCTCTCTCTCTCTCTCTCTCATACACACACACACACACACACAGAGAGTCTTGTGTGTTTAGGAAGGAGACAGACCCTTTCCACATTTGCCTGCTACTCCAGATTTTCTCAGTGTTCAAGTTGAGGCAATTTAAGTCCATGGCAAAACAGCATCCAAATAATCAGGGGCAACAGCAGGCTGAAACTGGCCTGACCACTGAAGGGAGGTAATGTAATGCAGAATGGGGGGGGGGGAACCTGGATTAAAAAGAAGGTTGAATTTGATTTTAATGCAGATTTTCTTGGATGACACCGCTGTGAACATGGATTAAAAGGAGAATGCAGAAAGAGCCAGACTTTATTTGCTGGGCTGAGTTACGAAATATAATCATTCAGAAGTATAATAGAAAGAAACCTATTTTGGTTGTCCTCAGTGATCTTCAGACTTTGGGAGTGGGAGATAATCTTAAATCCAGAGATGACAGCATTATTAGAATACGAATAATTTAGCTTCTTTTCTTCTGTTGATACATTATAATTGGAGAATAATATTAGGCTGACCTTAATACAAGGTATTATATGGATTTTGTTTTCTGTTCCGAATTCTGCATGGACCAATACAGCTTTTTTCAATACAGCTGCATGGACCAATACAGCTTTCACCCAAGAGAGTGGTTTGTTCCAGGGAACAGCCTGGGGAAATGGCTGCTTTTAGACCTATCGAATTTGGCTTAAATTGACTGTATCTTGTGCACCGTCTTGTGCGCCTATCCAATTGCTTCCTTCTGCAGTCCACCTTCACAGAGAACTGTGCTTCTCGCCTGGGTTTTGAGAGCTGTTTGGACTTTGCTGGCCTTTATTTTTCCAATGAGATGACTCTCCATCGTTATTTATTTCTTCTTCCCAGTATGCAAGTGTTTAAACACCAGCAGCAAATAAACGACAAGCCTGCCGGTGTCTCACACCAAATCTGGCACAGCTAGGTTTCATGACCATAATCTGAAATATCTGCCTCCCCCCCTTTGATGTAGTTACATCCAACCTGATTATCAGTTCTGGGGAGCTCAAAATCTTGCACAATATTCCCCCTAGTAAACCATACTGGGGATGGGGAATGGTATAGTAGAGCTAGATCGCCAAAGCTAAGCAGGGTCAGTACTTGGATGGGAGACCACCACAGGAGACCACCACGGAAGCAATGGCAAACCACCTCTGCTTAATCACTTGCCATGAAAACCCTATGAGGTTTGCCATAAATCGGCTGCAACTTGACAGCACTTTACCCATACACTAAAAGATAACAACTGAAGGACAAGTCCCATGCAAAATCCTGGCCCTGCCATTATCAGACTCCAAGAGCCATGAAGCCTGTGATTTCACTATTTCATGCTAGCGCAATTGTCAGATTTCAGAAGTCAAGCAGGGTCAGCCCTGGTTGGTATTTGAATGGAAGATCACCAAAGAGCAGGAGGGGCAGTATGCAGAGGCAGGCAATGCAAACCACTTCTGAACATCTCTTGCTGTTGTGTATTTAATGTTGCAGTGCAAAAGAAATGCAGCACTGCAGAGTGTATTAGCTTTAAAGATAAAGGTTACTAATTACTTAGGGGAAAAGGGAACTAGGAGTTCAAAACAAGAAACATTCTGTCTAGCTCAGTAATCTACATCTTGTCTCTGTAATTGCTAATCCTCGTGGTTGTGCGCCCTAGGCAAGAGCTAGAACAAAGGCAGTAGAAGTTACTTAAGCCTCCACCCCTGGGACATCCTCAAATCTATTGATTAGCCAACAGTCAATTCCAATAGCAACTTACTTTGAATACTGTCGCCTATTCTTTGGTGGGAGAGACATGCAGACTACTCTGTTTGTCCTAAGCAAACTAACTAGGAAATCAGCATGCACAAACAAACATATTGACTCTTTCATGACATCAGGGAAAGAACTTGTACCCATCCCAACACTTGCCTTGAAAACCCTACAGGGTCCGGATGAGTCAGTTGCAACTTGACAGCAAAAAAACAAAACAAAACAAAAATTTAAAGCAAGAGAGTAACTTCCATGAAGGTGACAGCCAACCCACTAAAACATTCCCGGCCAACAGCAATCATTCATGTGGAAGACCAGAACACTGTTCCAACTGACAACATAACAGCGGAAGTCAAGAAGCCCAAAGCAGAGACTGTAGCGGCTACAGCAGGAGCTCAGCTGGCTGTGATGGAAGCACCCAAAAGAGACCTCATCCCAGAGATAATTCTCAGCAAGCATGATGGACCGATGATGGAGGAAGGGCTGTGTTTGGACTGAAATGGCCCCGGGCTCTTTTTGAAGCATTTTGGGTTTTATGTTTAATTATAAGGAAGAAAGGTAGCTAATAAATGTTTTTAAAAATAAATAAATAAATAAGAACCAAGTCTTTGGCCAGGGTTCAGATTTCAGCCATGACGCTCACTGGCCTGTCCTCATGCAAGTCACTATCCCTTTGATTCAAACTAACCCTCCTCACAGGACTGTTGAGAGGGAAACTGAAGTCAGGACCAAAATAATAATTATTATCGTATCGCTTGGTGTGTAAAATGGCCAGGAGATCCTAAGATTGCCTGGCAGCCAGGAGTTCTAGTTCTTTCAGTGTCTTTATTTATTTATTTGTTTGTTTGTTTGTTTGTTTTTAACCGCCATCCCCTACAAGGCATCCCTAGGTGGTGAGGTAGACTTGTTTTTGAGGCAAGAGACGTTTCAGAGGTAGTTGGTCACTGCCTGCCTCTGCATCACAACCCTGGTATGCCTTGGAGGTTGTCCTTCCAAATACAAGCCAAGGCCAACCCTGCTCAGCTTCCAAGATCTGATGAGATCAGGCTAGCTAGGTCAGGGCGAAGGCAGGATGGTAAATCATTTTGCTCCTTCATACCCATGAAAGCAGTAGTGAAATACAGAGACAATAAAAGAGTGTCTTCTCCCAAACACAAGCCCTGGGGCTCCAAGTTCTTCCAAAGAGGCCTCATGCCAAGTAACCTTCCTCCAATGAGCTCAGGGTAGGATTCACAGTTATCCTCTGCCCATTTCATTTTCACAAAAGCTTTATGAGGTAGGTTAAGCTAAGAGGAGTTGGTCCAAGGTCACCCAGTGAGTTCCAAGGCGGAGTGGGAACTTGAACTCAGATCTCCTAGGCCAGCACTCTAACCACTAGTCAACACTGGCACAGGCCCTTCCACTTCCAGAAATTAGACAGGTGCAGGGCTTTTTTTTCAGCAGAGGGAACAGATTTCTGGAATGCCCTATGTCCGCAAAGGCTCACCTAGCTCACAGTCTGACTCTGGCCTCTTTTCAGAATGCTGATTAGGACATACCTAATGAGGAGAACCTTTTGCTGGTAGCTGTTGAAATTGAGTTTATAAAGCTGCTTTTTTGTTGTGAAGTTGCAGCTGACTTATGGTTGATCCTAATGGATTTTCAAGGCAAGTGATGTTTAGAGGTAGTTTGCAACTGCAAACCGTAGACTTCTCTGGTGGTCTCCCACCCAAACACTGACCTGGGCCCTCCAGGCTCAGCTTCCGAGAGCTGACAAGATCGGCCTATGTGTTCACTTTATGTTATCTGAACTGATTTCCCTGATGTTTCCTTGCGTGCTTTTAATCGTTGCCAAGTTGTCACCAGGATTCATTTGTGGACTAGAATGGCAGCATGTAAAATAAATTAATTTTCAATATGTGGTTGCTGGGGTTTTTTTTTAAATCCCCTTCAGGTCTTGTGTAGCACTGAGAAAGTGTACTACAGGATTAAGCAGCAGGCAGCTCTGCTCACTCAAGGAGACAAGAAATGATGACTCCTTCCCAGAGATAATTATAACAGGGTAAGCACTATAGTCCACCACCAAGGGTCAGAATTCCCCAGCAGCCCCTTCTTGGATCTCTCTCACAGACGCCAGGATTCTTTTCCATTGTGTCAATTGCCGCTGGCCAGTAGCATCTATCTTCCTGTTCTCTCCCCTGCCTGTCCCTTTCTCCTAGGGCAGGCTTCAAATTCCAGGGCACAGCTCCCTCCACTCCCCAGCTAAATCAAGGGCAAGGTCATCCGATTCAGAGCGTAATCTCATGCACGCTGCCCTGTGAGCAACTCCTGCTGAACTAAATGGGGCTGCGGTCACACACACTGAATAAAGCGCTTTCCCACTGGATTTTACCCGGTTGGAAAGTGCATTGAAAGTGGACCATTTAGAGCGTTGTGACCGCAGACTTACTTCCCAGCGCATGCAACGGATCGCGTTCGTTTGTTCCCGCGGCTTATGTATACTTCAGCGCCAGCCCGATCCCCACCACGTTTCCTCAAGAGTCCCGCTCCGTCCAACGAGGCACATACTCTCACGCGCTTTTGCCCACGGCAGCATCTCGACCGCGACGCGCGGGTGCGCAGGACTGCCGCCCGAATAGGCACGGCTGCTTGCTCTTGGCCATGTGCCTTCCCACGTGAGCAGCTGCGGCTTGCGCGTAAAAGTGTTCATCTGTCAGACTAAGCCGTTAAGTGGACAGGGAAGGGGAGGAGAACCTAAACTGGCGCTTGAAAGACACCCACAGAGAACCGCTTCATTCGTTTTCGAAGGAACTTCGACGGATCGCTCAGAAATGCACGTCGGGCGCTCTCTTTCCTCCCCAATACAAAGCAACGCAGGCATTCCAATGCTATGCAAACCTTAACGCGGGCATTTCACACGCTGGGCGCTGCAGTGCTCTGCAGAACCAAAGCCAAACCCTCCTCGCACTTGGAAAGAAACATTTGCAGTTTCTTCCCCCCGGCTGCCTCCCACCATCTCTGGCAAGCCCCGCGCGTGGAAAGAGACGCTTGCAAAGCTCTCGCCGTGCACCGACTTCGCGCCCGCAGCCGAGCCCCCGCGCAGGGAAGGAAGAAGTCTCTGCAAAGTTCCTCTCCGCGCTGCGTCGCCGCTTCGTGGAAACGGCCTCCTCCTCTCCCCCCCCGCCCCATGGCGAGCCGCCCTTGCCCGGCACGAACCTCGGATGTAGGTGCACTTGCTCTCGTCCAGCAGGCTCGAGGCTGAGCCGCCCATGGCGCGGGTGGCCGTCCGGGTCTCTCCGGGCGACGACGAGAAGCGGCGGAAAGGCTGTTGTGCCTCCTTCCCCCGGCCTCGACGGCTCCTCCTTGCCACACACGCGCCCGCCGCCCTTCTCTCGCCCTCTCTCTCTCCTTCTGCCCCGCGCGCGTCTCCCTCCGGCTGCCCGACAGCAAAACTTCCTCAGTCTCCCACCCCACCCCGGGCACCGCCTCCTAAGGCGCCGCCTCCCTCCCTCGCTCGCCCGGGCAGCGGCTGAGGCGGCAGGCGGGAAGGTCCGCGGCCCCTGAGGAAAAGGGACCCCTGGGGACTGACGGTGCTGGACAGACCGCGCGGTTGGTTGGTTAGTTTTCCGCGGGTTGGGCCTGGGGGCACCAGAGAGGGTCTTGGCTGGCTCTTGACAGCCCTGTCCCCACAACTAGGGTTGCCAGCTCCGGGTTGGGAAATTCCTGGAGATTTGGGGGTGGAGCCTGAGGAGGGCGGGGTTTGGGGAGGGGAAGGACCTCTCAGCAGGGCATACTGCCCTACGACAGTCTGCCTTCCAAAGTGGCCGTTTTTCTCCAGGTGCACTGACCTCTGTCCCCTGGAGGTCAGTCGTCATAGCGAGAGGTCTCCAGCAGTGTTCCCTCTAAGCTGAGTGAGTTAGCTCACAGTATTTTAGCCTCCAGCTCACACATTTTTGTCTTAGCTCAGGAAGGATGGCTCCAGAGCAAACTAATTTATGCAACAGCCAAATTGCTCACTCACAACTTTAATGCCAGTAGTTCACAAAGTCCACAGCTTAGAGCAGGGGTCCTCAAACTTTTTAAACAGGGGGCCAGTTCACTGTCCCTTAGACGGTTGGAGGGCCGGACTATAGTAAAAACAAAAACTATGAACAAATTCCTATGCACACTGCATATATCTTATTTTGTTATATCACTGGGAGTGGAGCCGAGGGGCAAATGAGGGAGCTGAGGGAGGGAGAGCCAGTCAAGCGCAGCCCAATTAGTGCTCACCAGCTTAGCCCAAGTAGTGACCATGGGAGTCACCTCTTCAGGGGGTAATAATGCACCCAACTTCCTCCAAGCTGCCTCTGTGCTGTGATGCCTCCGTCTCCCGCGCTCTCTCTCCCACTCTCCGCGCTCCAGCTTTCGACCTTCACTGCCCACAAGTCACCGCACAGGCAGCCCTCCCAAATGCCCTGGCTTCCTCTGAATCCTGGGAGATGGGAGTTGTAGTCCATCTGCGCCGTTCGGTTCCTCCCACCGCCTGAAGCTAGATTGCAGCCAGACAATAATTCCCATGATCCAGCGCTTCAGCCGGCCAGCCAATCGGCGGCCACCGTCGCCCCCTCTCCCTCTTCCACCAATGACCTTCCTTCTCATGTAAAAAAAAATGACAGACAAGCAGCAGCGGCATAAACACCCGGCGGGCCGTATAAATGTCCTCGGCGGGCCGCATGTGGCCCGCGGGCCGTAGTTTGAGGACCCCTGGCTTAGAGGGAGCATTGGTCTCCAGCCACCACCACCACCACCTCCAGACAGTTGTAATAGCCAGAGGTCTCCAGCCTCAACCTCACCACCTCAACCCTATCCCACACCCTTTTGGTGTAGTGGTTAAGGACCTGGACTCTCATCTGGGAGAAGCAGGTTAGAGTCCCCTCTCCTGCACAAGCAGCTGCTGGGTGTAGCCTTGGGGTTAGTTGAAAGTTCTCTCAAGAGCAGTTCTCTCAAAGCTCTCTCAGCCCCAACTACCTCACACAAGGTGTCTGTTGTGGGGAAGGGAAAGGAGATTGTAGGCAGCTCTGAGATTCCGAGTTAAGGGTGGGGTATAAATCCAGTCTCCTCTTCATCCTCTTCTGCTGCTGCTTGAATAAGTCATACCCCTTGTTGGCTAACAGTGCAACTCCCCTTCCCCTCAGTCAGTGTCCACTGGAAAGGCATATGAAGATTTCTTTTTGATAGCAAATTAAGAGCAAGTGAGGGTCATGCTGGTATGGTGCAGAGAGCCAGCGTGATGTAGTAGTTAGAGTGTGGCACTAAGAGCTAGGGAGTCCACTCCCATGGATGAGCTCAAATGAGTCACCTGGCCTAACCTACATCACAGGGTTGTTGTGAGGATAAAATGGAGGAGGGGAGGGCAATGTCGTCAGCCACTTTGGGTTCTGATCGGGGAAAAAACTGGGACATAAATAATTAGAGTAAAGCAACAGATTTCATCCTTTCCACACCTTGGACCTACTGAACTGCAAGTATGTAAGAAGAAGAGATTGAGCTAGTGACTCATGGGTTCCCCAGTGTCAATGCCAGGACCCTGCAGCAGGCCAAAAGACCCAGGGACACAGGACAGCACCAACACAGCATAAAGAGGGCCAAGCCAAGGGTCAAAATCATGGAAGAATGCTTACCAACCACTGAGTGAGCTTTCCTTGTGGTGGTTATGTATATGTCTATGAGGAGATCAGTAAAATAATGAGAGACAGTGTCATCCTGGATTCACGTCTGTCATCAGGGATTTTTTGAAGGCAAAGTAAAAAGGTGCTACATAAAAATCGTATGTTCTCCCTTATCACTGTTGTAAGATTAGAAATTGCTAGGCAATGGGAAATGACTGCAACGCTAGTTGTTGAAGCCTGGCACAAGATGGTGTGACACACAGATGGAGAAGTTAACTTCTCATACGCAAGGCATGGAAGTTACTCATGAGCTGGTAAATCCATTAAAAATAACAAGCTTTTAAATGAAAGTCCTGATGCTGTTAGACCCGTTAGACCTGCTTGGGTGGACACTGTTGAAAGTTTATTGGGAAATGGTTGTGTAAAACTAGAAGAAAGAAAATTTACACTTGTGTGGCTATATGCTTAGTGTTCTTTGTATGCTTTACTCGGCAATAGTTTCATATTCTGTTGTTTTATTTGCATAACTTTCTTTGTGACTGAATTCTTCAGTTTTTGTGTTTATTTTTGTCTTTCTCACAAGCTCTTTTCTTGTTTTTTAAGTTGTTAAGTTTTCCAGATAAAGCACACATGCTAGAAAAGACAATGGAAGGAATTTTAAAAGCATACGAGACATTTAATTGCTAGCTAGCTTACATTTTACTGTGTCATTTTCCCATCACAATACACTTTTCCCTTTGACAGATACATTTGCAGTTTCTCTTCAGCCCATCACCATCAGCCACACAAAGTTTGAGTCCAGTGGCACCTTTAAGACCAACAGAGTTTTACTCAAGGTATGAGCTTTCGCGTGCAACAAGAAGACAATGTTTACTTTTTCCCCACTAAATCCACCATCCCACCTCTGATCATGGATGCTACTGGAAGAGCTTCAAAATAAGAAACACAATTGTGAGGTTAAAAGAAGAATTCCTCCAGTAGAGGTTTTCTACACCTGGATTTCTTTAACTAGTCCTCACGCTTAGAAAATATTTAAGATTATGAGGCTTCCTTAAAACAGTTAGGAATTCTTCTTGCTGCTAGGGCTGCCAATCTCCAGGTAGGGCCCAAAGTTCTAGAATTAAAGCTGCTCTCCAGATTGCCGTTCTCCTGGAGGAAATGGCAGGGAGTAGACTCCACAACATCACATCCTCCCTGAGCTCCCTCGGGCTCTCCAAATCCTGGCCTCCCTAGGCACTGCCCCCAAATGCCCAGGAATTTACTTAGCAGGAGTTGGCTACCCTACTTGCTAATGCAGTGCTGCATTGGAGAAAGAGGCATTTTCCTTCAGTTACATTTGTCTTCTGTACTTCCTGACATTATTCCACACTCTATCTGGTATTCAATTACATGTTGCAAGGTTTAGCAACCAGTTATTATTTTTTTGCCACCACAATTAAAACGCATCAAACAAAGCAGAGAGAGAGAGAGGGAAAGAGAAATCTTAGCAGCTACGATCTTTTGTATGTCACTTATTTTTAGTCCTCCCCAGGATCCCAAACCCTCATTGCTGTAAGGAAGTAATCAAAACGCTTAATTTCAAAAGCATGACCAACCACAAAACACACAGGTCCATGGGCTGAGTCTGAATAACATGTCTGTGGTAATTCCTGCTGCTGGTAACAGGACACTTAGGTGCTTTTCCATGAAAATCAAGTAACTGTTTCCTTTCAAAATTATTCTCAACAGCAAATTATTTGAAATGCTCCTCTCCTCTCCCACTTTTGAGCCAGTTCTCAGGCCCATTTGATTCATGATTTGGCCCGAATTTCAGAGCTTATCTGGGAGGATGTTCCAGAGGACTGATCCACTGAAGCCAATATTCCAGCCGCTTTATACAGGACAAAGATATCCAGCTGAGGCAGATGCCTCTGTCTCTTTTGCCCTTGTAACCTGCAAGCTTCTGGGTTATTCCTGTTGTTGGAGGTCTGCCTCTGGGGTAGAGAAAAGAGAGAAGAGATTGGATTTATACCCCGCCCTTCACTACTTGAAGGAGTCTCAGAGTGGCTTACAATCTCCTTTCCCTTCCCCTCCCCACAACAGACACCTTGTGGGGTAGGTGGGGCTGAGAGAGCTCTTTCAAGGACTGCTCGTGAGATAACAGCTCTGAGAGAACTTGTAAGTGACCCAAAGTCATATCAGCAGCTGCATATAGAGAAGAGAGGAATCAAACCTAGTTCTCCCTGATTAGAGTCTGCGCTTCTAACCACGACACCAAACTGGTACAAATGGGGTAAAGAAGTCTATTTAACAATTCTTTCAGGCTGAACTCCTTCTGGGCCACACATTTGTAATTTTCCTCCTACACTTTATATTTCATGATTGCACATAGAGTGAGGAAATCTGTAAAAGTTCTTCCAGTACACCTCATCCCTCTCCAGAGCTCTCCCAGCCATAATTTTCTCCAGCTTTAACTCCAGCAAGTCTTTTTCTGGGCATCCTTCCCTAATTCACTCACTCTCATCTCCGCCCACTCTATAACTAATTGGAGTGCCACCTAGTGACTGAATTATGTTACAACTATTCATGCATCTGCCCTTTTTTGTTTTAAAGAGACTTTTTTCTCAGAAGTTGTAAGATGTACTCATGTATAGTAGCTGCAGGGCTTTTTTTTCTGGGGGAATGCGCCTCTTTGACAAATTCTTTTTTAAATGTTTTAAAGTTCATGAGTTTACAATACACAGATTGAAAACTTCATTTCCCTTTTGAGGTTTCCAGCAACTCTTAACAAAAAAAAGCCCTGAGTAGTTGGAAGCTGCCATGTCTTTTCTCCATCGAGTGGGATATAAATTCTGTCTCCTGGCTACTGATGGCTAATTCACATGACATAAAGTCCTCCTGTTGCCACATGACAGACACTGTTCATACAGAGGGACACAATGTGCAGCATGCAGGGAAAGACGGTTTCAGCTACATGTAAGTCTCCCCAAAAGTGCAGGAAACTTTCAGGTTGGGAAAACAGTACTTGGGAAAAGGTCCAAGCCTTGTCTTCCCATGTACTGCAGTCCCAGCCCAAACTGGGCTTCCATCTGCCTTGGAATTAAGTTCCAGGCACAGAACCCCCAGACTGTATCTGTCAGCCATCCACTCTGTACTTGTCTTTGTTCCCTCCTCTGGGCTTTGACCAACTCCGATTGCCTGGCCATCTCTCATGAGGGGTTTTTTTAACATGTGAGGTGTCCCATAAGTGTTGTCAATTACAGACAGGCTCGTAACCTCTTTTAGTTTGGTAATCTGAATTATTTTCAGGTCACAACAGTTCAGAATAAGAATGAATGTTCTGATTTATCTTCCTATGAGCAATTCTGCTGGGCTGTATCCAACAGCTATTTGGGCCTACAGTTTAAGAGACCAATATGTGGATCAACTTCTCCCAATATTTTCTTCATAGTCCATACTGCCCTCTCTCACCCACCTTCCATTTGCTTGAAAATAGTAACAGCTATTAAGTATGTGGTTATAAGACATCTGGAATGTTTGAAATTCTGCTCCTGTGAATTGACTTGTATGGTCAGTTGCAAGTTAATCTAGAACACAAAAGCAAACAAAGATGTTCTTTAGCTGTTCAACAATATCACAACTGGTGATGTGGAAGCAAAGGGAATATCCCAGTATACATAGAACAACAGCTTACAGCAACTGAATAGTGTCAATGTCCTACTTGGCTGTTAGCCTTTTCCAGATACAGTGATGATTTAAAGATCCTTCCATTGTGCTGATCCTATTCTGCAGCAGTTGCAGGACAAGACTGTGTTCTTGATGTCATTCCCAGTGCCAGCCTACCATATGTCTACTTGGCTGACGCGTGGCATTTAGTGAGACTTGGATGATTAACCTGTTGGACCACAATTTCTCTCCTCATAGATTGTGAATGACATGACAATAATGCCCCTTCTGCTTAAACTCAGTTGTCCACAGACAGCGCAATACCTGCTAGTCTACTTTAAAGTGCTTTCAAAGTGCTTGCTTGATACTTTTTGGAGTTCTGGATCTTCTTGAGCAGCTGTTTGGTCTGACACAGCCTCTATTCATACGCTGGTATAGAAGCATGCGTCTTTTGTATCTGGAATCTTCTGTAGGACTGTTGTGAAATAATTGTGACATCAGGTCCAGAATCTTTCCTTCTACAAAGGAGGAGGATCAGTGTCCTTACAAAATATGGCACCTAAGAAAAAATGGCCCTTTGTGACCGTGGCAACTTGTTGCATCATCATGAGACTGACACACAAGAGCAAAATGTCCTGTTTTTACGTATTTCCTCCATAATGCTGCCCTAGCATGGCAAATCCCTCTAAGGTCGTAAGCTTTCCTGCATCTTGTGAATACAGACTGGATTTGCTGTAAGGTGCTTTTGGAATGGCTGGGCTCCTTCTTCTGGATTTTGCTTTGTGCTGATTTAGCTGATACATGACAAGTGAGGTTTAAAATGCCTGCCACTGCTTCTAGTGTTTTACAGAGGGGGGGGTTACTGCTTCAAAACCACTCTGTACTTGTCTTTGTTCCCTCCTCTGGGCTTTGACCAACTCCGATTGCCTGGCCATCTCTCTGATTTTGTGAAGTGCTGTAGCCTCTATTAACCACATTCTCTCAGAGAGTCCTTTGTTTAGGATAAGGAAGAATTCCAGCACCAGTCTATCTCTAAAGAATTCCTCTTTTTTATCAGCAGATTTACAACATTCAGCCTGTTCATACAAGTCTTTAACAAATGATGCAACAGTTTTCTCAGATTTCTGTGCATTTGGTATAAGTAGGGTATCCATTAGGAAGAGGAGGAGGAGGAAGAAGAAGCGGAGGAGGAGATTGGATTTATACCCCACCCTTTCACTCGGAGTCTCAGAGCGGCTTACAGACTCCTTTCCCTTCCCTTCCCCACAAGAGACACCCTGTGAGGTAGGTGGAGCTGAGAGAGCTCTGACAGAAACTGCTCTTTCAAGAACAGCTCTGCCAGAACTATGGCTTGCCCAAGGTCATCCAGCAGCTGTGCGTGGAGGAGTGGGGAATCAACCCCGGTTCTCCCAGATTAGAGTCCGCACATTTAACCACTACACCAAACTGGCTCTCCTAGCTAGGGGTTGCCGGCCTAGCAACCAGTAGGAAGGTTGGGGTGTGATGTCAGCTACACCACTGTGTCATTTCTGGTGAAAACCTGTAATTCCTACAGCTAACCTACATCACTTTCATTTCTTCCCCCCAGAAGTGATATAGCAGTATAGCGAACATTACTCCCCCCCCCTCTCCTGCCACTGCTCAGAGATGGCAGCAGAAGGCCTCCTGCTCCCAGCCTTGGCAGCTAAATGGGAGGGATTGCCACTGAAATTATGCTGCAACATCACTTCTGGTAACATAACTGCTCCAGGGTACCATTTCAGGGCAATTTCTTTATGGCCATTATGTCCCATTCCTTTAGAAGAAATACAGTGGTATTTCTGAAGTTATGATTATATATTGTATGATAAGAGAAACAGCTGTGTGTACTACACATGCCTAATTTCCATTTCAGTGTATAAAGGGAATCTTTTTGGAGGGTTCCTAATTTTTCTGATTTTGCTGCGGTGATTCATTTGTGTAAAAATTCATTGCAGTGACCTGATGGAGCCCATTATTTCTCAGCCTCAGCATTCCATCTATAATATAGGGATAACAATACTGTTGTGTTGTTGTGAGGATAAGTGGAAGAATGTATTGCAAAGCAACATGAATACAAATGTACGTACGTCCTTGGAAATTAGATGTTGTATTCCTTAATGAAATGAAATCTTCTAACATTTCCTAACGCCTGGATGAAGCTGATTATCTAGATCTGCTTCAGTTAGAATTCACACCCAGTTTTGGACTGCTTTGATTGCCCTGGTCAATGACCTTCATTGGGAAACAAATAGTGGTAGAAAGTGCCATCAAGTCATAGTCAACTCGTGGAGACCCCCTTGGGGGTTTCAAGATAAGAGACGTTCAAATGTGGTTTGACATTGCCTGCCTCTGCATAGCAACCCTGGACTTCCTTGGCGGTCTCCTATATAAGTATGAACCAGGGCCAACCCTGCTTAGCTTCTGAGATCTGATGAGACTGGGCTAGTCTGGGTCATCCAGGTCAAGGCAGGAAACACACGGGGGGAGTATAATCCTGTTGCTACCTCTGGATCACCCTGGTTGATATCAAGAGGTATTGCTTTGTAAGTATTTCCAGTGCTTCCTGCCAGAAGGTGGTGCTGACAGACTACTTCTCCATGGGCTATGATGGAGTTTCTCACATTTGAAAGAGGAATGGTCTAGACAGGGGCTGGAATCCCCTGGGTGTTTGGGGCAGGGCAGGACTAGGTGTCATAGCGTCATGCATAATGATGCCACATGTTACTTCCAGTCATGTGCTGTGTAAAACCATAAAGATTTGGGTGATTGCAATTTGCTCTAGAGGGTTGTGGTCCAAGTGATATCAGTTACGGTTAGGTCTGGAAATGACATTGTAGCATTGTGCACAACACCGTGTTGGCAAACCAACCCTCCATACAGACCTTTCCTCTGAAATGAGCATCAAACTTGTCCAGAACAGCCATGTTCAGCAAAGATAAAAAGGATTTATTGACATTGTTGCCTGTTGTCCCCAGGCCAAAAAGGAGCAACTTCACTTGCACTATACCTTCCTCTTTGCAGACTTGTTCAATTTGCACTATACCTTCTTCTTTGTAGTCAGCTGAGACAAAGGGCAAGGGAAATGGCATAGCTCTATAAGGCCTCTATAGGCTTAAGACTTTACACCATGGCTGTTTCCACATGTGCAATTTGCCCTGGATTCAACGCTGTTGGAAAGAGGACTTCCACTTATCTCCTGGGTCATCCTTGACTTGCGTGTGATCTTTCCCAAACCTGTTTCACCACAGTATTTTTGAAAAGATCACAGTAAAGTAGGGACACCAGGTCTCCCCCTTCCCCCTTAAATAAAAGGCACTGCAGTGGAAATGCAGTGGCAGAATACCCAGAAATGACATCACTATGGATTTACCACAGAGTATTACCCCAATTCTAAAATGGCACCTTGAAGTCACTTCCAGTATTCACCAGCAGTGCCACCATGCCACCAGAGCTGTGTCATTTCCTGACATTCCCCCCACCCCATGGTTGCCAGTTTGAAAAGCCAGGCTGGCTGCTGCGTGGATAGGAAAGACTGGATCTTCCCAGTCCAGCTCACACAGTAGCCATTTTCCCTGCCTCAGTTCCCATGGCAGCCAGTCCCTCCCACATGCTGCTGGGAGCTTTTTGAGTTTTCTTTTTTTTCTTTTTAATGGTAATTGGCATATCAATGTAATGGTACAGTGGCATGTCCATTATCAGGGTTTAAAAAAAAAGCTTGGGAAAATGTCCCGCCAATTGTGGAGGCAGGAGATGGCTTCCATGGGTTTTGGAGAGAGAGGAAGCACGCAGGAAACCGCCATCTGGAATCCCTGTTGTCACTGAGCTGCGTTGGCAGATACAGCAACTCCAAGGTTTCTATATGGGAGTAATTCATTAATTATGGTATGGCAGCGTGTGTAGTATAGCCAGGTGATCTTAAGACTGTCTGGCAGGCAGAAGTTCTAGCTGTTTTAGCGTGCTGCACCACTAGGTGGTGAGCTAGACTTGTTTTTAAGGCAAGAGATGTTTCCAAGGTGGTTTGCCATTGCCTACCTTTGCATCACGCCCCTGGTATTCCTTGGAGGATGCCCATCCAAATACTAGCGAGGACTGAACAGCTTCCGAGATCGGATATTTTTTGGCTAGCCTGAGCTATCCAGGTCAGGGCTATGTGAAAGATGGGTCACTTTATTAGAAAGCTGAGAGGACACCCTTCAAAATGCTAAACATGAAATCTTGTTTGAAAAAACAGGAATTATGTAGCAAACAGAAACTCCAGACTCCACCTGTTCTCTGTATAGCCATTGTAGTACCACTTTAGTAACTGAACAGTATTGTTGCCAATGTCCCGAGGATGTTAAAGTTCTTTGACTTGTGTGGCTAGCCAATAAACCACCCAGTTAAAACAATCATCCAGGCAGTAAAGGGTAACAAAAGTATTTATTTGAATAAAGGAGCACCTCACAGCTTAATTCAGCGTGGGTGTTCAATTTGTTACAGCCGAGAGCTTGCTTATATGCTCTTTTTGCTCCTCCTCACTTTACATCATCATTGACATCATTTAGACATGCTCAGTTCAGTTTTCTTTGTCTGGTCAGTCATCAATCACATATTTGACACACAGGATGTTACTTGGCTGAGTTTCACCTCCCACAATGCAGGTGTAGTGCTCATTATTTTTAATTTACAATTTTGTTTGCTTCTCTTGGCATTACTCCCAGACTCCTTCTACCTTTTACCTCTGACTGAACTTTGAGACTAAGTTCATTTTCAGTTCAGTTACAAAATTAGTTTTCCTTTACATACATGCATATAGAAGTATAACAGCACTCTTAAAACATTCCTATAAGCTTATTTTCACTAACAAATATAGTGTTACAATGACACTCTAAAGCACTGAACTCTTTACATGAATTCTTTTAGTGTTTTAAAATAGATTATGGCATAAAGCTCTTATAAGTACACTGAACCATCTATTAGTTTTCATTTTGGCTTATCAGAATATTTTACAGAATATTTTTGGTCATTTTATAAAGCCTTTTCTGTTAAAATTAAAGCTTATAATTTGTAAAACACAAATTCTAGCCAGCAGGAGACATCATTCTACAATACAAATTCTGTATTCCTAATTGACCCTTCTTAATTGATGCCAAGAGTCAGATTAATAACTTTTGTTCTTGGCTAAACTTAGTAGCTGGATACTCTTTAAAACTTCAAAGCACACACTTCAGAACATTTCCCCTCATTAGTTTTGACCCACCCATGATTTATGTTGTCTTTGTCGGCTGGGTCATTTGTACACCTGCTTGTGTATAATGATTTCTCTTTCAGCAAACAGTCTTTTTGTCCTAAGCTTAATAACTTTCTATATCAAACCTTAAAATTGCTGAAGCTTTTACAAAATACCTTATACATATTCAACCTTAAACATAACATAAAGTTTACAAAACATACAATTAGATCAAGAAAAGAGATATCTCTCTGTTACAATATATATTCTATGTTGGCAATAGTTTCTTTTTAATTAAAACTGCTGGCATACATCTACTCAATTCATTAAACACAACTTTCTGGTATTCCATGCCAACAGAGTCTTTTCTTCTTTAAAATAATAAGCCAACAGGCAAAACATATATACATCCAAGCATTAATGGTTCAATATATTATGTTATTCCAAATTTAAAGAATAAACATGATCTGGGCTTCTTCCATTCAGAGTTACTTACACAAAACAAAAGCTTGCTTTAAACTTTCCACCTCTCGTTTGGCTAATGTCCACTCCTCACTGCAGCAGAGAAGAGACCATCAGTCTTGAAGTTGTGACAGGTGGAACATACATAATGAAAAGTTGGCAGAATAGAGAGAGAGACACCTGCAATAGCTCCTAATTAACAGGTGACATCACAACACCTGCTAATAAATCTTAAATACTCCCTATTTCTTTGAAACAATGGCTAGAAAAACATGTCAACTAAAAATGATTGAAATCACTTGATGTTATACAACAGTGTCCAGTGGTTCAAACAGGACGTCAACTTTCCAGGAGAACCCCAGAGAACCTCCGAAAGGGTTCTGTAAAACAGCAATAATCAATTAAAAAAAACCGTTTGAATATGGGCACACTCTATAGCAATATCCATATACTTTTCTTTCCTGGATCTTCTCAGCCACCACCTCTGCAGCTTTGCCTCCAGGCTACTTTCAGCTATTCGTACCTTCTGTGGTAGCAAGGCACCTTGAACTTTTTGCATAGGTGTTCTAGGCTCTGCATTTGAAAGATTTTAAAATCTGCCATCAGGTGTTACAAAATCTCTATTTGTGCTAGGAACCTTGCTGCTACTAGCTCCATTTTGGCTACGGATACCAGCCTTCAGGTGGGACCTGGGGTTCCCCCTGAATTACAGTTCATCTCCAAACTACAGAGATCAGTTCACTCCTCACTGCAGCAGAGAAGAGACCATCAGTCTTGAAGTTGTGACAGGTGGAACATACATAATGAAAAGTTGGCAGAATAGAGAGAGAGACACCTGCAATAGCTCCTAATTAACAGGTGACATCACAACACCTGGAGAAAATGGATTGCCTAGAAGGGTAGGCTCAGTGGCACTGTACCTCACTAAGTTTCCTGTCCTCCCCAGGCTCAATCACTAGGTCCCTAGGAGTTTCCCAACCTGGATCTGGCAAGCCTACTGTTGGAAGTTCCAGATCTAATGTCCCCTGTCTCAGACCTCCAGCCTGAGTGGCAAGAGAGACTCGATAGCTAGATAGGCACACTGACCTTTCTTCCTGTATCTGCTCTTCTGCCACTGTTCTCTGAAATGCAGATTGTGTTCTCAGGGATCAATTTCCCTTTCCTCCTTCTCTCTCACTTTGGATGAAGACATGCTCTCTACTTGCACCCACCAAGACAGGGACATGCAGTCCTCTCTTGGCACCATGAGGCAGATGGACCTCTCGTCATCTGCTTTCATCCTTTAGCTAGTTAGTAATCTATCAATCTCTGCTCTTTTCCTATTCAAGGTGTACTTCTCAAATAAGGAGAGAAGTATTTATCTTCTAACCTTGCATTGTGGCTCTGTGTAGCTTTGTAACCTGAATAACCTGGTAAAGTGACACTCTTGCATTTGTAGCTTTATTTAAGTACTCTGCTAAATAATGGTGACTGGACTAACCACACCAGTTAACCTCAATACCTACTCCCCAGCCAGTGGCTAGGGAGAGACTGGCAACCCTACTGTGGCTCAGTCAGACCAGATCACAATTTCTCTTCAAGGACTGGTTTTTAACACCAGTGGCACATGCTTCCTGAATCCATGAGAAATTCCAGATTTGTTTTCCTTTCAATGACAAAGTATTGGAAATCTAGGGTGTTTTTAAAATACCTTCTTTATTTAGGAAGTCTAACAACAGAGGATGCAGGGAGGCAAAGGCACAGTCTCACAAGAGAGAGTTTATCGTGAGAATGGCTCTTGGAATCCATTGGCTCCTTCCAAATTACCATAAAATTCATTGAGCTTCCATATGGAGAGTTCTGGAGCATATTTAACCCTCATCAGACTTTTTCAGGGTTTTTTTTTCCTTTGGGTCAATTTACAAATAATAAAAGCATATTATTCTGCATACCCATGTATATAGATGCAGATTAGAAACCCCAGCTTTTGCTGTTTTAATTACCATAATGGGGATCAGCTACTTTATTGTTACATATGGTTACAGACTGGAGGCCTGCAAGAAATCGTGAGGGTGAGAATAAACTATTCAAAAAACCCATCCAAGTACTCAAAATCACAGCAGCAGACTTGATTTCTCCCCACTTTCCTCTCCCCAGCTAACATTCAGCCACTGTCAACATTTTGTCCCTTGTGGAGCACTTTCAGTCATTATCATATTTTTAAAAGTGGTTTTTTTTCCTTTTTGTTAATTTACAAAGCAATAACTGGAAAACCATATTCTCTTACTCCAGCATTAAAAAGAATAATTCTTGCTTTAGGGCTTTTCCATGGGCATATGCTGAAGTTCATCCTTCAGACAGTTAATTTAAGGTTGCTGCCATTGTGACTAGCAATGGGCACAAAGTGAACCACAAAGCAAAATTCGTCATGGTTTGCGAAGTCAAGTTTGTGGCAGGTGCACAGCATGAACTTTCCATGGACTTTGAAGTTGTTCATGGAGGTTTGTGAGCAGATACATTCCCAGACGTACTGTCTCCACTCAATCAAAATGTTTACAAAACTTCAAAGCAACAACTTGGAGGACATGTAGAGGAGCATCAGGGGAAGCCCTATGTCACTTTGATGTCTCTAGCATGCACAGGATCCATTCCATACCCTCTGGAACCTTGGTCATTTTGACTGGCATTGGTTCAGGAGTGTATAGAACGGGTCCTGTGCAAGCTAGAGAAATGAAACTTGTAGAGGATCTCCATCTGACTCTCCTCTACCTGCTCTCCAAGTTTGGTGAGGATCAGATTTATGGGGTCCAAGTTATGGCCCCCCAAAGAAGGTGCCCCAAGAAAGTGCCATTTCCCAGAAAGCACTTTCCTGGAGCACCTTTGGGGGGGGGATGTAACTCAGACCCCATAAATCCGATCCTCACCAAACTTGGAGGAAAGGTAGAAGAGAGTCAGATGGAGATCCTCTGCAAGTTTGGTGTCTCTAGCTTATGGTGGGGGCATTCTACCAGGTCACAAACCTCAGCAATTGAACCAGCTCATACGGCAGCTAAAATGTTGTGAGGGTCTGTGGTTCGTGAATGGGGCATATCATGAAGCACGAACCGAACTGCATTTTCCCAGTCCATGCCTGTCCCTAACTGTGACTTCTTATCCTGTTAATCCCATTGTATCTTGCTAATTCCCTACCATGCCTTACCACATCATTTGCCTTATTTTGGGATATACCCTCCTGTACGGTGTTACACTCCCTGATAATATCTCTCTGCCACATGTTGGTGCTCCCTGCTATATACTATTACACTCATTGTGAGAGTTTGCAATCTACCCTGTTCTATCATGCTTCACTGCATGATATCCAGTGCTGGTTCTTGGTCAAGCCACTCGAGTCACTGCTTAGGGAGACATAACAAGGAGGCTGCTGATATACCATGGGGGCTTGACTAACTCTCAGCCACCAATGCCATGATGTGAGGGGAGAGTGCCTGGCATCATCTTCTAGGCCCCCACCATGTCCAGCCAGATCCAAGCAAACCCCCTGCGATGTTGCCTCAGGGGCTTGGCTCAGAAATGGCTACTAGTGGCACTGGTCCAGGATGTGATGGAGTGACAAAATATCTTTGACTTGCCCTGGTCGACCCTTGCTGCATGCCTCGTTTTTTGCTGTCAAGTCACAGTTGCCTTATGGTGACCCGGTAGGGTTTTCAATGCAAGAAATGTTCAGAGCTGGTTTGCCATTGCCTGCCTCTGTGTAGCATCCCTGGTATTCTTTGGCAGTCTCCCATAAAAAATACTGGCCAGGGCTGACCCTGCTTAGCTTCCAAATTCTGACAGGTTATCCTAGGCTATCCAGGTCGGAATATCCCTCTACGATAACTTAAAATGCCTTCCTGTGAGCTCATGCCACGGCTCTTTCCATATGATACTCATGGGAAATCTCCACATGGTGGCAGTAGATAGTAATGCACACTAACTGCCTGAGAAAGCACAGAGGCATTATTTGAATAATATTCTTGTGATAGATTATTAATGTAATGCAATAGAACTGATTTCTTTGCTAAATGATCTTAATTGAAGTTGGGCAGCTGCACAGAAGGACTGGACTCATATACCTTTATATGTCACAAAAGAGAGGACATTCACAGGGGTCGGTTTCTCATCTCTGCATCAAAAGTTCTCTTATATGACATTTAGATAGAGGAGCCCAATCCTTTGCCCCATTTGGTCCCACTTATTTTAACTGTGTACTTGGATATTATTAATTTAGTTCAAAAATTATTTTATTTGCTTGTTTAAATATTTCTACCCTTTTCTCCCATGGGGGACTCAAAGCAGTTGACAAAATACAAAGCCAATAAGGCAATACTCCAAATCGTGGGTATTCTGAGATCCTAAAACAAACAAAACTACGCTAAGTACTTCTTCACACAGCTAATAATTAAACTGTGGAACTTGCTGCCACAGGATGTGGTGCTGGCCACTAACTTTGGAGTGGACGAATTCTTGGAGGATGGGGCTATAAATGGCTAGTAGTCCCAATGGCTACTAGTTATGAGGGATATCTCTTTATGCCTCTTTATATCAGTTTCTGGGGAAGGTACGTAGGAGGAGGATGTTGCAATCACACTAATTATGGGCTTCCTAAAGGCAGCTGGTCGGCAACTGTGTGAACAGAATGCTGGACTTGATGGACCCTCAGTCTAATCCAGCAGAGCTCTTCTTATGTTCACTGGTCCAGCTCACTTCAGGGCTGCAAGCTGCAAACCAGAGCTCTTGCCCTTCAGCTCATTCCTCTGGCCAAACCCAGGCTCAATATTTGTAACAGAGGAGCTCAGCCCAGATCTTCTTCAGTTGGCAGAAAGACGTTTCCAGCCTCGCTCCCCTGCTATGAACCGTTTTAAATCACTTTTGTGTGACGTGTGAACACAGTCATCCTGGTGATCTTCTTGGCTTGTTCTTCAACACCACCTACCCCTGGTACAGAGTGAAAGTAATGACGCCAGCACTTGTCTATGCAAGCCGGGATTTGAGTGGCCATCAGCAAGCTGAATTCTGGTTTTCTCATACTAGTTATAATCAACACAAACCATGGCTTTGCATGATATCTGAGCTAAAAAACAACAACACAAAAACCTCTCCTAAAAAGGAGAGAATTTTATTGCTTTTTTTGTGAAAAAAAGGGTCGGGTATATAGATGGATTAAGAAAAGATTTTGAGTGAATTTTCTGTTAAAATATTAGTTTTAGTTAGTACAAGTAGAGTTTTTGGCTTCCACCGTGGTTGAAAGATCTTCTTTTCATCCTACCGAAAGTCCAAAATAGATCTGTTAGTTAAATTAGTAAAGTCCTTTGGGGTTAGTTGTTGATCAGCTCCCTTCTGCCGCCTCATGAACAGCTGCTATATCTTGGGGTGTCTTCTTTTTAAGTCTCTCAGATTATACGATGGGTCCTCTTTTGCCTTCTAGTCTCCCGCTCCGGCACCTCCCTCCTCCGGGCCGCTGTCCTCTTCGCTGCTTAACACTGTCCAATTGGCGAGTTCTGCATCTTCCTCTGTGCTGGCGTGCCTCTTCAGAAATTCTTGAGCTTTGAAAACGGAGTCGATCTTCTCTCCTTTATCCTTAAATTTGAACACCAGTCCCTCGGGAAAGCACCATTTATAAATGGTTTGGTGCCTTTGTAAAAACATGGTCAATCCTTTATATGCTTTCCTTTTCATACGAATTTCATATGGAACATCCTTTAAAGTTCTGATAGTCTGCTCTCCAATCTTCAAGGGCACTGCTGAAACTGCACGCAGAATCTGATCTCTAGTACACTGCTTAATAAACTTGACAACCACTTCTGCTGGCAAATTATTTTTCTTTGTAAAGCTGGAATACGCTCTATAGGCCACATCCATCTCATCCTTTAATTCTTGCGCTTCTCTGCCAGTTTGTGGTGCCAAGGCATTCGCCAGTATAGCTCTAAGATCTTCTTTCTCTTCTTCCTTTATGCCCGGAAAGCGAAGAGTCAGATTTGCTTTTTCCATCTGAAGCGTTAAAATTCTTTTTTCTTGCATATCTTGATGTTTTTCTAATTTGTTGACCCTTTTCTTAATTTTCTTGGTGTCTTCCGTCGAGACCAGACACTTCTGTGCGATCTCCTCCATTTTCTTTGCTGTTTCTGTTAGTTGTTTTTGTTGACTGTTGAGAACACTTTCCATGTTACAAAGGGTTTCGCTAATTTTCTGCATTTGATCCAGCAGAGGGCACAGTGGCTTGCTTTTCTGTTGATTGACAGCTGGCTCTAGGGGGAGGTTGCCTGGACCGGAAATCCCTCCCCCCTTCTTTACTGGCTTCTCTGGGACCTTTTTCTGCCCCGACATTTTTTATTGTTTACTTTAACAAAGTTCGTGCCGCGACACCCAGGAGACAAGCTGGCTTCTTAATCTTCAGTAAAACCCCAAAGGTACTTTTACCAAACCGCTTTTTTGCTTCGCCCCCCCTTCACTCTTCCTTTAACAGTCCTGTTTTTTAAAGGGGGTGGGGGTTCCTCCCTCCTCCCATGCGCTTATACGTTTATGGGGGGGAGCGCATTTATGCTGCTTCAAAACAGATCTCCAACTCACGATTCACTGCCGATTCTTCTTTTATTAATTCATTCCGCTGCTTCTTCACTCCTTGAAGTCGGTGGCGTTGCTACTTCCCATATGGGCACAACACAGCGGGGCCAACTGGGGAGGGGAGAAAGCCTCAATTTCCCGGCTATCTGCCGGCAAAGAGGCTACTCCCCAAGCGCCCCCGGTTCGGAGCCTTTGCCTAAGGCTCACTAGGGTCTTTCGCATGAGCGAAGACCCCTTCAACCGTGTGTGGGCTAACCATCTCCGGGAGTGTCCTGAGACGTGGCCGCCATTCGCTCCGCCGAAACCGAAACTCCATATCTGAACTAAGACTTTGTCTGCAAAGAAAGGAGATGGCACGTGAGCATAAAGCTCATTCCCAATCAGAAATATTACCAGTGGACTGAGTTAAAAATACTGAGACTCTTGAATTAACATTACCCATTCACCTTCCTTTTTACTTTTGCAGTGCTTGGAGAACTTCCCTCTGTTTTATAGCTTTATATCTTGTTAGCCTGTTCTTAATATATTTATTGGAAGTACCACTTAGATAGGAGTTAGGATTAAATGATTGATTGATTGATTTGAATGAAAACATTTATATCCAGTATTCTCTCCTTAGTCTCAAGACAGGTAACAATCTAGCAACATCATAGCAATATTTAAAGAGATGTCAGCAAGGATACTGGAACACTCAGGGGAAAATGAGAAGCTAGGCAAGATCCAGGGAGGAAGTAGAAGGTACATGACGGAAAGGCAACTTGGAGCAGAAAAGTGGCCAGCTGGTGGAGGGCTAAGCATCCCCTCCTCCTTCTGCTGTTGCTCTAAAAACCACAACTTTCCAGCCTCCAGCTGCTGCTTTTTATTAAAAATAACTTTTGGGGCTTTCTTATATATGTTTGCATTGAAAGGTTGGTTTCAAATTGTTCAGGTTGATGCAATACGTTAATTGTGATGTCACAATATTGTATCTCATTTTTGCAGCATAAATGTCAGCCAATTTTTTTTAATTTCTTCACTCTTTATAGGGTTGCCAGTCTCCAGGTGGGCCCTGCAGATCTCCCAGAATTACAGCTGATTTTCAGACAACAGAAATCAGTTGCCCTGGAGAAAATGGCTGCTTTGGCAGCTGGACTCTGTGATATAGTACCCTGCTGAGCAAGATATCCCCTGATAATACCCCCCTGCTTCACCTCCAAATATCCAGGAATTTCACAGCCTTGCCAGCATTTCTTGGGAAAAACAACAGCAATAGCCCCAATGCACGAAAACTGTGTTTTAAAATGTTTTTAAATGGTTTCTATTTTGAGATCTAGTATCTGCCATGCTGTGGATCATCTGTTCAGAAAATCAAAGGCGATCTGTTGTCTTATTGCAGAGTCTCAAATCCCCTTGTGTGTCTATAAAATCAGTCAATATATCTAACTACTAGGTTTCTGAGAATCATTTTCTGGTATCTGAAATCTGTTTATTTCTTATCTCCTATCAAAGGATGTTGAAGATATCTGACAAAGCACCAGTTTCTATCAGTTCCCAAAGGCTCAGAGAAGTTAAACAAATATTACCATTTTTGTTGTTTATACCTCCCACTCTGCTATTACCATTCAGCTGCATAGAACATAATAGGTTTTACCAGAATAGATTTTACTGTCTGCTATGGCTGCCAAGTGATCACCTCCAGCATCCACTAATCCCTCAAGCCCACCAGCTGCACAATGTATAACAATGACCCTATAGAGAATTTGAGTTTGATTAGGGAAAAAGTATAGGAGTGCAGCAAATCACAGCTGAACATGAGAATTTTCTGATTTCTGTTCAGTATTCTCCTTCTGAAGAGGTTCCAGGCCCTCAATGGATCACATGAAGACATCAGCATCACAAGTGGCAGAATGTAATTATACAGTGATTGTGCTCAGCTATGTTAGATGGTTATTGTGGATAACTAAGGGTGGGATTTGTTTTCTTCAGTCCATATCCACGCAGCATTTGGCAGAAGGAGCAAGAAAATTTCAAAGAATGCAGTTGCACATTGTAGTTATTTCTGAACTTAGAGTAGTATAACAGGATAGAGATCAGTAACTTGTGAGACACACTGGATCACACCTCCCCCCACACTGCACTCCCCCCACATGCACACTGGGTCATCCTGAAATATATGCTTGGAGATTCATGAATGGAATGGAAATATATGCTTGGAGATTCATGAATGGAATGGAAAATATGCTAATGCCAGCATGTTTTTCTTCAGACTTCACAGGGGCCTGATTCTAATCAGGACAACAGTGAAGGGGGAGGGGTACTATGCCATTTTCCAACCTGAAACACATCTGTGCAGCCATTTTCCAACCTGAAACACATCTGTGCAGCCAACTACTCCATACAGATACCTATGTTTGCCCCAACCGAAGAAACGGGCTCTCTTGCCATTTGAGTGCAATTTCTTTATGGCCATTATATCCCATTTCTTTATGAAGAGCCATACACGGGGATTTCTGAAGTAATGTTTATATATTGTATGATAAGAGAAGTTAATGTATGTGTCTTATACATACTTAATTTTAATTTCAATGTCTAACGGGAACCTTTTTTGGGGAAAGGTTTTTTCATGTTGTGTAGGTGGTTCACATATTACAAAATTCACTATGATAGTCTTATGCAGCCCATTATTTCTCAGTCTCAGCATTCCATCTACCACACAGGAGATCACAATATTGGCCTACCTTATAAGACTGTAATGACGATTAAGTAGAATAATGTATTGTTAAGCCACATCGATACACTCTTACATGAGTGCTTGACAAATAGATGCTCATATACCTCATATTCGTATACCTCTTCTCATATTTCCCAGTGCTCAGATGAATCTGATTATCTAGATCCACTTCAGTCAGGCTTCATATCTAGTTCTGGAACTGCTTGGGTCGCCCTGTGCAATCCTGTTGGGAGTGTAATCCTATTGATTCTTTTCGGACCTCCCAGCATACCATCAGCCATGATATCCTTCTGGGGTGTGGTTGGTATCAAGAGTTATTGAATCCTAAGTACTTCTAGTACTTTCTGGATGGCAATGCCCGGTCTGCCCTATAGAGTTTATCACATTCAGTTTTTGTTCCTCCTGCCGAATGACAACTGCAGGAAGGATGGGGGCTCAAGCAGGTCTAATGCCATAAGTCCACCTGCCAAAGCTGCTATGTCCTCCATGGGAACTCATCTCTGTCGTTTGGAGATCACTTGTAATACCAGATCTCTAGGACCTATGTTGAGGTTGGTAGTAATAATATGTTGAGGCTGGTGATGATGATGATGATGATGATGATGATAATAATAATAATAATAATAATAATAATAATAATCAGGGCTCTTTTGTAGCAGGAACTCCTTTGCATATTAGGCCGGCTCTCTAAGCTCTTGGAGGATTGGCTACATTGGGGATGTGTCACCTAATATGCAAAGGAGTTCCTGCTACAAAAAGAGCCCTGATAATAATAACAACAGCAGCAGCAATCCAGTCTTTTGAGCCTAGGCCCTTAAAACGAACGTGGGGAAGTGTGTGTCTCAAAGACTGCCTGAATGCAGGCTAGCAACAACACAGCCCAGAGCCCGACCTCGCCTTCGGGCCAGTCGACTGCCTTGTGAGAGAATGAAGAAGAAGGAGACGTCGCCGGTGGGCAGAACTTCCTTCAACTACCGCACCGCCTCCTTCCTCCCCCACCGCCCCCCGCCCCCTCCCAGGCCTCGGCGGCCATGAAGAACACAGCTCCCTTCTTTTCCCTTCCCGGCGTCCATTGCGGCGGAGGCGGCTGTCTGCGGCTCGCCATATTGTGTTGCTTACGAGGGGGGAGGGGGCTGAGGCAGCCGCTGTCGACTCGCCTCAGCCCTGGCTGCGGGAAGGGGGGAAGGCGGGGGAGGGGGCGGCGGCAACAACGACGGGCAAGAGAGCCGAGCCGGGGGACGGGAGCGGGCGAGTCACCGAGAGGGAGCGAGCAACGGGACCGGTGAGTGGGGAGGGGGCGGTCGCTGCTGCTGCTGCTGGGCTCGCTCAGCTGTCGTGTGTGTGGAGCCGGGGGGTGGGTGGGTCTCCAAGGGGAGGCTCCCTCTCAGTGGCACCGGGGAGAGTGGTGGAAGCCCCCGCCTCGCCCTCTGCTGCAAAAACCCTGGACGCGGCGACTTGGGGAGGCAGCTCGCGCGTTTACTCCCGAGGAAAAGCGCGGAGGGGGGATCGGGATGCACGGCCCCGTTCGCCTGCCCGTCTTAACCCACCCCCTTCCCCTGGACTTTCCAGTCCAGCAGTTGCACCCGCCCGCCCGCGCTCCTCCATCCCGTTAAAGAGATGTGTGGCTGGGGAGGGTTGTCTTCCTCCATCGCTCTGCCCCCTCCGGCTGTCATGAGCCTCTCCTCCAGCCTCTGGAAGTCTGCTCGTCGTCACAGGATGGTGCCCCTTGTGCAGCCCTCTGCAGAGTTATTCCAGTTCAAGCCTATTGACATCAATGGGTTTAGACTAGAGTCACTAACTACGTAGGACTGCCCTGCTAACGCATCAGCAGTTTTAATTCAGTTTCTTTGGCTGCATTCATATTCTACAAAGGGATGGGGGGGGGGACGACCTGTATGCCAAGTAGCTTTTCTGGGAGTTATTGGACTCAGCTGTATGTGTTGGAGAGAACTAGGGGATGTAGATGTCTTTAGTATGGCTAGAGAGGGAAATGTACCGCTGCCGGCATCTTGCTGGTTACTAATCTGGCTAGGGATACTGTAAACCAAAGGATGTAGCCTGCGGAGTAACTGTTGGGGGAGATTAAAGAGTTCTGATTGCTACTGTAGCAACAGCATGAGCTGAAATCTAGTGGCTCCTTAAAGACGAACACAGTTTTAATTCAAGTGCATGCTTTCATAAGTAGAACTCACTTCATATGAACTTTGGTGGTGTATCTGTGTCTGTTCTCTTCATACTTTTCTAGATGCTCTAATGTTTGAGCTCTGGCAGGATCCATGGGAGGATGTTGGAGTCCCTGTAGAGCTCTCTAGAACAGGAGCAGCTCATAGTGTTGCTGGGTTTTGACACGGGGCTGATTCCTTTTATCTTTTTTGTGTGGGCATGTTAGGACACTCAAGTGGCTGTCATAATGTGTCTGTTTATGGTGGTATCTGTCAGGTTCCCCCTTGCTCTCTCTCTTTTTTTACTGATTTATTGTTGCATGAGCTTTGTAACCAAGAACTTAAATTTTGAGGCACTAATGCAAGTGTAGATGTGCTTTATACTTGGGTAATACAGGTGGCACAACTGGAAGTCAAGCTTCAGGTGTGCATTCTAGCACCAGAGAGGAGCTGAGAGTTTTTATGCGAGTGGCTGTATTCAGAGATACATTGGATGGATTTCTAAAGGGGGAAGGAGGTAGCTGCCTGGGCATATGTGCTTCCTTTCTTCCCCACTTTATGGTATGTTTAGGATATTTGTGTGTGTTTGAGGGCATGCTCCTCTTGCCTTAAGTATTATTAAGCTCTTGTTTGAGAGTAGTTGTTTGCTTAGTAGGGTCACTCCCCCCTTGATTTGGAAACACGTGTGCTTAAACAATCAGGCATTCAGAAAACATTTCTTCAAAAAATAAAAAACCAAAAAAACTGTATTTTTTTTTCATTTGCTTCTGAGGAAAACATTCTCCAATAGAACCAATTCATCTAGTAAGGTGCTTCCAATAACAATGCACAATATTACTGTAACACCCTCTGGCCTAACTTGATTCTAAATCCTGATAAGGTTGCCAGTGATTTAATTTGGTATAATTAGTGAAATTGTGTCTTCTTCTTCTTGTTCTATTTTTTTATAGTCCAGTATTATCTCCCCCCTCCACAAGGCAACGTAATTGTTTTCTTAACAGTGATCTGAAACACGTTGATATGACCTTGTTGTCTCCCCCTTCTTTTTTAAATATAGATTTTGGTGCTGTAAAAACTGATGTCTAGTAACTGTAGTGGGGAGAGATTTGTTGCTGCATCTTGTGTAGATGTTGCATAAATCCTCAGTGTTTGAACCCATTGTAGCCTGAAAAGTTTCAGTAGTCATCTTTTCCCCATCTCGAGTTTAAACATGATGCAGAAGTGGTTTTAGCATACTACTGACCTGTGTGTGAGAGAAAGAAGATTATCTATCTAAAGATTATCTGTCTAAAAGATCAAACAAACAAAGCAAAAACAGGAGTCTAATTTCTAGATGAAATAGCCTGTACTCAAGATATAGTGGAACTAGTTGGGTGAAAGAAGTGGCTCATTGTTGAATTCATTACTACTGTTTATGCTTAATTTATTCAGCTATTGAACAAGAAGTGTCTGTGTTTCCGTGAGCAGGTCAGGTCAGTAGGACAGCTACTGAAGGTCAGGTAACAAGTTAGGATTCAAGTAAATCTGGTCCTGTGACTGGAATTGTTGTTGAAACTTTTCCTGTGGTGAAATTCACACAGATCTTTGGGGTTCCTCCACAGACAAAAAAACTTCAGGGAATTTTGAGGGAAGAAGCTTTGATAGCAGGGAAATTCTCAATGGGTTTCCACATAGTCCTACTTGTGACTTGCTTTTTGTGTGGCATTTAGGGATCTGTTGTTGGAGCACTCACACAGTGTCGTAGGCGGATTCCTGATGTCAAGACACCTCACCATCACTTCTTTCTCTCAACATTTTGTGGATGGGGGGGAGAGGTGGTGGAGACCGTTTGAACAGCCCTGAGCTTGTTGCAGGAAGGGTAGGATAAACATAATAAAAGCTAAGGATCATTTCATAGGATGCCTTTTGGACTTGGGAGGCAATTCCCACGTTCAAACTGTGCACACATTGTCTACATGCAGTATTAGTTACGGTTTCCACAGGTATAATTGTAGCTTTCTCATTCAAAAGATGCAACAGTGGGAGCTTGATCCTGAAAGATAAGAGTGCAGCTGGTACAGTTCCTGAGTTAACAGTAACATTACATGAAGTGATCTGAAGACAAAACAATGATTTCATCTCCAGGCACCTAAGTAGATGAATTGAAAACTGAGAAGCCCACAGTGTATCTGCTTTAACATCTAGAAAATGAAGAAAGGGAACATTATTATTATTTTATTTATCATATGGCAGAGTCACACACAGGAAGCATATAATAATATAATATAAAATATGTAACCAAGTAGATACAACGGTTATACAGACTGGATAATCCCCCTAAATACTAATATCTAAATTTTCAATCTATTCAGTTGCAGCTCAGAAGAGTACAGAGAGCTCCATCGTATCTTCCTGGAAAACATGACACTGACATTCCTGTGACAGATGGAAAATAGTTTGGCGGGCTGCACCACAATCAAACACTGCCCCCCGCCCCGCCCCCGTCCCAGTGCTAGCATTTACACACATGTCTGCATTGGGCTTTCTTAATCCCAATATCGGGGGCATCCAGTCAACATGAGTCTTGTGTACCAAAACTTTTATTGGGGCTGTTAAGCCAGCTGCTGTAGCTATGTTCTTGGGGCCCAGGGTTCAGATCCTACTGTCTGTATACTTAGAACTGTTGGACTGTGGAACACCCTATCACGAAAGATAGCCCTATCAGCAGCCATTAGCTGCTCTAACCGAATTAATCGAAGTACCAGATGCTGTGATGAATGGGAGAGGTTTGTTGCTTTCATGCTCTGCTTGAAAACTGACAAGAGGCAACAGGCTGGCCACTGTTGGAAACAGAATAATGTGCCAGGTTCTTAGGTGATTTTCTTATGTCTGCTCAGCAGCCCTGTATGACTAGGTTAGGAGACAGCAGTTTGCTCAGGGCTGTTTGCTGAGCTTCATGGCTGAGTGGTCAGTGGGGATTTGAAACTGGGTTTTCTGGTTCTGTGTCTTTATACCACAATGGCTCTTGCATCTCCGTGAGTGACTTGCTGACAGTTTTGAGAAGCTGCGAAGGGCCAGTAATACAGGAAAGAATGTGATATTCATTGGATTTGCAGGTGTTGAGACTTGTTACAATGCAGACTTGTTGAAGGCATTGCACTCCCCCTCTCTATACCCCTCTTGTCAGCTGCAACATAGTATACTGCAGTTGGAAAAGTTCATTTCCTTTCTCCAAACCCTTCAAGGAATTGGTCAGACCGTGTGAAATTACAAATGGTCTTACATTTCTCTGCACTGGCTGCAGCCAACATTCTAGTTATGGGAAAAACAAATCTAAAGCATACAAGATTATTTTTGGCTAGGCTTTAGATCAGATGTTTGCATAACAAAATTCACAGAAATGTTCCGGGGTATATTTTTTAAAAAAATTGATAAGACATAACTTTTCCCTAGTAGTTTTACATTTATACAATAAAAATACAAGTAATTTCTCTTGTTTATGCATTTTAAACACTTAATACCTATTGACTGAATAGTCTTTTGTCCCCCAAAAGAATATATAACACATATTTTTAAAAGACATTAAAATACTTCTCTTCAGTAATCTGAAGACAGTGGAGGAAGTATACTGACTCCTTTAGATATATATTTCTTTAATTGTGTGCTAAGGCGCTAAGCAGGGTTGGCCTTGGTCAGTATTTGGATGGGAGAGCAGGCAGTGGGAAATCATCTCTGGACATCTCTTGTCTTGAAAACCCTGTGGGGTCACCATAAGCTGGCTGTGACTTGATGGCAAAAAAAATTAATAATGGTGTGTGTCTGTAGCAGTCCCATTGAAAAAAATTTTCAAAGCAAATTTCAAAGTGAATTTTGAAATGTCAGAATAACTTAGAGGAAAGCCAAAGTAACGTAAGAGTACTAAAATGGTGTGGAGTTTGTTTGTCCCCACCAGATTTACCTTAAAGCAAAATCTGAAGCTGAATTTAGAACATCTTGCAGCGTGGTGTAGCAGCTGGAGTGTTAACCTACAGCTGGAAAGAGCAAGGTTCAAATCTCCAATAGGCCATGAATCTCACGGATTGACCTTCTCTCTCACTTACGTAGCACAAATCTATGGCCAGTGTGCTCCCGGGGTCGAATATGGAACACACAGTCGGAACCCAGTGAATTAGATGATTAACTGTTTATTGCAAGAAACAGGAAATACAGGGCTGAATACCTTAATACCTGACAACGCCAAGCTGTATTCTGCCATAACCAGGGAGGGCAGAAGGTCTTATACCCCAAGTGACATCACTATAGTTTATACACTGAGAAATCCCTAATTGGTACTGGACAGGTAACATCATTAAAGTGTAATTTGACTTAACATGCCTCTATTGGCAAGCTCCTATCTGGATCAGAATTACAAGCCTTCACGTTTTCTTATCTGGTCACAGAAGACAGAGGGGCTTTTGGGAACAATGAGGTCTTCTTTTGGCATCATTCCTGGCTTATTTGCTTCACTTACCTACTTCATAGGGTGCATGTGAGAATAAAACGGGGCGGGGGGGGAGAAGACCACCATGTACACAAGTCTGTGTTCTTCAGAGGATACAATAAAAGTCAAATAAATACTTGATGGAATTTCATTTATACATTTTTCTAATCCTAGGAGGTTTATACGTGCTCCTACATTTAATCTCTGTACCAGTGATAACTTGCTAGCTGCTCTACGTGTTGAAGGCTGTGAAATTGCAGTTATGTTTTTGCCCTATCTTTGGCTTTCTGGTAGGGAGAGAAAGTAATGATCGTTTTGGTCACCCTGGTTGTTGCTAGTGCTTCCTTTTTTAAAGCTACAGGCATTAAAGAAAGGAAAGGGGGAAAGGAAAAATATGGTCTCTCTGAGGTCATGAGATTTTATTTTGGAGGCTATATTTTTCTGTTGATGCAAGACGCAGTAGACGGGTTTTTGCTGTTGTCACTTTATGGAATTTCACTACACTTGGTGCATGTCTACAGTCTTTATGTACTAGAATGGTACAACTCTTATTGTAAAGTTTTGGCTTCTTTCAAACTTGGAGCAGGGTTTTGGAGCTTAATCAGGTATGACTGATCGGCTAATGCAACTTTTAGGCACTGTGAAGACCTGACAATTAACCTTGGCTTGGATTGTACACAGTTCCTAGGGCACAAAAGTATTACAATATGTTAGACATCTTATTAGAAGTATATGGACTAAGGGTGCAAGGATGTTTGCGTTAATATGTAGATACTCTGTGTGGCGAAATTTCTGGCAGCTGTTGTTACATGATAGCTTTTGTAGTAGTAACTTTTAGGCTCTTCTTTTGTGGGATGTGGGTTTGCTGTTTATTACTCTGGTTGTGAAAACAGTAAGAAGTAAGTCATATGTAGATAGTTTTTGTACCCCATAAGTCTAGAATATGTGAGCCTGTTCTTGCATAGAGTACACTGCCATTTAGCTGTCTGGTTAGGCAGTAGTTGTGTGTCTAAGTAGGCAGTCTACATGAAAGCTTACATTTTAGAGTTCAGAATTTTCAAATCCCAGACAGTGGAGGACAGAGGGAGATGGTGGAACGCTGGTTGCATATCTCTCAATGGCTCTTTACTCTGCATTAGCAGAGCATTTTCCTTCCTTCTGCTCTAGCACAAGAGGGTGATTTCTAATGTCCCATCCTGGGTGATCTTTCTCTCTACTGCCAAGCTAATAGCATGCCTTTCCATTGCTGTTGGCTTTCTGATAGTTTCTATTCTCTCTGTCACTTTGTGCTTTTCTTTGTAAGCTTCACTGGTTGCTGGCTCCCCCCCCCCCCCCAGCTTCCTCCATACAGAAGGATTCTTAGTTTGATTTCCAGACATATCTGACAAAGTGAGCAGCAACTCACAAAATGTCATATTGAAGTAAATGTTAGTCTTTCGGGTGCCACTGGAGTTTTTGTTGTGTTTCGACTGGCTCCCCACCTCCTTATGCTGTCTGCAGAGCCTTTTGTCTGACCTACCCTTACATGAATATCCAGCTCTTCATTCTCCCCTTGCCCCCAAGCAACAGAATATGTGCACCAAGACCTTTCTGATGGCTGTTATGTAAAAACAGCCCTACACTACTTTGAATAACAGAATGCCAATTCCTATGTTGTCTTGATTGCAATAACAGGAGTGATCAGAAAAGGCAGTGAGAGTGTATATTGCAGTTTAAAACATTTTATAAGCTGATCTGTCATTTAAAATGAGGAGAACTGCCAAAAACTACAAAAAAGGAATTCACAGTAGTAACCTACTTGCTAATTGGTTAAAAAAACCCTTTCTAAATAAAATAAATAAAATTGGTATGATTAAGGCATAGAAGAACGTGAGGCTCAAAAAGTTAGCTTACAAGTGTCTTCTGACAAATACAATTATACTTTTCCCCTCGCACAGTGAAAGGACTTCTGAATTTGTGACCACTTAATTCTGTTCTCCTCCTGGTTTGTCTTTGACATGAGAAATTTTTCTGTGCCAGTTTTTTTAATATCTGAGGCCGATGCATTGGTATCTAAAATGTTTTCCCTAGAAAATCAGATCTGATGTTGGTAGGAATTAGGGGATATATTTAGTGATTCTTTGCCTTTCCACCTAAGTTTTCAAAGCAGCTTAGGAAAAAAACCACTTACTACACTAAAAAGATAGCTTAACTGTATCTGAAAGCAGTAAAAACAAACAAAGTTTAGCCTTCAAGGAAGGACCCTGGGGTACAGAACAGTTTTCATGTACAGCTTAAAGCCTTACCTTGGTTTCTGTGGGTAGAATTCCATTTGCAAAAATAGGCTTTTCTCCCCCCTCCCTTAGAACGTGACATAGGAGGCTGTAACAAGAAGGGGAGTTGTATACAGGGGAAGGGAAACTCTTGTTTCCACAGTTTTAGCCACTTGAAAAGCAGGGGACTCAGAGTAATACTTCCACTGGTGACCTAAATGTTGGAGAAGATACCCAATCCCAACTTATTTAAGACTTTGTAGGTTAAAACCTGCACCACTGGCATTAAAGTTGTGAGTGAGCAATTTGGCTACTGCATAAATTACTTAGCTCTGGAGCCCTCCTTCCTGAGCTAAGACAAAAATGTGTGAGCTGGAGACTAAAAAACTGAGCTAGCTCACACTAACTCACCTTAGGGGGAACACTGATGCCAGAGGCTCTCTCTCATTCTTTCCCCCCCCCCAGGAGCTTCCTTCTTCATAGTGGAGAATGGCTTCAGTCTGTTTTGGGGCCACCACAATCTTTGTCCCTAGGTGGAACAAATCTACTTTTTGGCTCCACGATCAGACTCAAACTGTGAGGTGCTCACAGTCCATTATCTCCTAGGGCCAAACTATACGTTTAGGGTTTTTAAAGACATGGGTTCAGGTTCCCCTGACACAATTTGGGTTCCTCACAGCCAGACAGCAGCTGTGGGGAATGTCTTCTTTTAAAAAAAGAAGAAGAATCTGGAAGGGCTTAGAATGCCATCACTGGGGTGTAAGGGCTCCGGCCTTCCCCCAAAGCTGTTTTTTCCTCTGTGAAGAAACAGTGCTTGGGTGAGGGGTTTTTCCCTGTGTTTGCTGCTCCACATGGAGTATTCTGTGCACATGAAACAGCAAAGACAGAGCCATAACTGCCACCCAGTGCTGTTTCCATAAAGGGAAACATCTTGGGGGTAAGGCAGGAGCTGTTCCCCCCCAGCAGTGGCATTCTGAGCCCATTTGGGCTCTCCTTCGTCTTTCAAAAGCCATTCCCTGCAGCTGCTATGTGGTTCGCTGGACCGAACTCTTAAAAACCCCCGAATGTGTAATTTGGCTCATATTGAGAAATCTCATGTGTTCATTGGAGCTTGCAGATTAGAGTGTGTGCCGGAGAGCTACCCACTGATGGCTGTCTCTGGACTAGAAGACTTTCTGTATGAAATGAGGGAGAGTGTGTGTCTAAACTGGAAATAATCTGAGGGATGTAGTCAGCACACCAGTCTTCTCCTCCTCTTGTGCTCGTTCTGTCTTCCTTTGCAGTCATTCTTCACTACAGTGGCAGTAATTACCAGAGCTGGATTATTTAAACGGGTGCCGGGAATGATTCAGTCATGTGGAATCTACTTCTCCCCCCGCCCCCCCCAGTCATATCAGAGCAGAATGGACAAATAGTGTCTGAATCCACCCCAATCTACTGTTTGAGTAGAAATGCCCTATTCTTATAACCTATTTAAATGTTTGATTTTGATGGGTTGTATTTTTTTGTTTTGTTCTTTTAAAGCTATGTCTCAGGCTGTGCAGACAAATGGAACACAGCCACTAAGCAAAACGTGGGAGCTCAGCTTGTATGAACTTCAGAGAACACCTCAGGTACTGCTTTTTACCTCTTCATTTAGGTTGCGGGGGACCTAGCGAATTGTGTGATCTCTAATCTGTAATCTGAAACGCTGCAACAGAACTCAAATCTCAGGTATTAACCTCAAGAAATAAGAAACTCAGATGGGTTTCTAAGGAGAAACGTTCTTCACTTCGTAACATTTAAAAATAATATCCTGGCCAAGTTTAAGTTACTGTTGCCTGAGGACTCTGTTTATCATTAGGAAGCAATAACAGATGGCTTGGAAATAGTGGTGTCACCCCGAAGCCTCCACAGTGAGCTGATGTGTCCCATTTGTTTGGATATGCTGAAAAACACCATGACTACGAAGGAATGTCTCCATCGTTTTTGTGCTGACTGTATCATCACAGCCCTCAGGAGTGGGTAAGTAAGGGAAAAGTTGCATATGAAGTTGGGACTAGATACAACTCCTCTGCAGTACCTTTGTGATTCTGGGTACTCTGTTAGAGGGATTTGCTTTATTCCTACCCACCCTCCGAAGTTGTCCCTCTGCTGTTCTTATGGCCTAAAAAAACCTCTTTTTGTCTTCTGTTTGGAGCCTGGAGGAGAGAGAAGACTTTTCGTTAGTGTATTTGTTACTGTGTCTCCCCCCCATTCCCTCCCTCCATTTTATTCTCGCAACAACTTTTGGAGAAGTATCACCAGAGAGACGGGGATGGATCCAAAGTTACTCAGGTCTCCCTCGTCCAAGTCTAACACTATCCAATGTGCTGTTTGAAGCAGTCATTTGGAACTTTCAGTATCAACTGGGGAGAAGGGGTCCACGAGGAATTCTTCTCCCTTCCCCCTCCCCCACCTACCAGGGCTTGGACCAGACTTTGAACCTCCCTCCCTCTGTTGTTCCCACTGCTGCTTTCTGTATCTTGAATCACATCATTTAATACATGTGATCTCAGTATGAAGCAGAGATAAGTCTGACTGCATTCATTTCCAAGTATTTATTGTCAATCCAAAACATCTTGGGTAGCCTTATTTCACAAACTTGTCAAGGTGCCAGTTCAGGTAGCAAACTCTTAGCTTATGAAGTATAGAATGAAGGATATATTTGTGGCACTGGTTTTCACCTCTCTTCTTCTGTTCCTAGAAATAAGGAATGCCCTACGTGTCGTAAAAAGCTTGTCTCGAAAAGGTCGCTGAGACCCGACCCAAACTTTGATGCCCTCATCAGTAAAATCTATCCAAGTCGTGATGAATATGAGGCTCATCAGGAGAGAGTCCTAGCGAGGATCAGCAAGCACAATAACCAGCAAGCCCTGAGCCACAGCATTGAGGAGGGCCTGAAAATTCAGGCTTTGAACAGGTAGGAGGTTCTGAACTACTGAAGCTGTAAGTGGGAAAGGATTATGGCTCAGCAGTGGAGCACATGCTTTGCAAGGAAAGAGCTTCCAATTTCAGTCCCTACCTTTTCCAATTTTCAAAAGAATCTGATAGCAGGGCTGGGAGAGGCTTGTGCTTGAGACCCCAGAGAGTTTTCGCCAGTAAGATTATTGGCTTAAATGGACCCAAGAGCTGACTTCATATAAGGGCATCTTCTTGGGCTTATTAACTTGGAGGCGTGTGAAAGGTAAAACTTGAATGAGTTCAGGCATGTTTCCCTCTCTAACTGACAGATGTCAAGCCCTGTAAATTTACAGCTCCTTGCTATAAGGAGCATTATATCAGTGTACCCAGCACCACCTTTGGCATTTTATTGGCTGCCAGTGAAGTGTTGGTTAGAATAGCACATTTTGTGCCTTAAATGGTATCCGTATGCACAAATATTGTATAATATTTAGTTAGCCATTTGTGAATTGGACTTCGGCAGAAAAGGAGTGCCATTTTGCACAGTAGGTTTCAGCATAGTAAATGTGATTTGTTGCTCACCGATTGGGAATACTCTCCCATGTCTTCCTTGAAGTTTCTCCTTCTAGGACTCTTTCCCTTTCTCTTCGATAATATGATCAGCAACCCAGTGAAAGGAAGTAGACCAATTTCTTTCTGTTTCCTTCATTATTTGTGAAATTCCTCTTTCTATTATCTTAAACAATTTGGAAATGATCAGGCTGAGTCCCTTCCTCAGTGGAGATTGGGCAGTTTAGAACAGTATATTAGAAGTGGTTGCACCACAGATCTATATAAGAATCTTAATACATTTTGCTTGTTTAATTGACTAAAAAAAATCTTACATGAAGAAACTTTTTTAAAGCACAATTCTAGCAGGCTTGGGCTATAGATTTCACCGTCTCTCTTGACTGGGGTTCACACATTCTTGCATTTCCACGTTGGGGACTCTGTTACCATGATGCTGGCTTGTGCTTTCCTCTGCAATCCCATTATTCAAGCATATGAATTTGTGACTCTGATGAGATCCAATTTAGATGGTTGATACCAGAGGGAGTGCTATTTGAATACAGAGGTAGAAGGCAGAGAATAGACTCAACCGTTACTCATCTGTTCTTGAACTGATCTGCCTGTAGCTGTTGTTGTCATGACTTTTATGAGATCTTGCAACCTGCCCTGAGCCCGCTCACAGGGAGGGCAGGATATAAATTAAACAAATAAATAGCTCACCTAGAATTTTAAAAAAGCCGCACAGCTTAGTTGCCTGCCAAACAGCTGCACACCACTTGCTCATTAAGACTCTTGGATGGCTAGTCTGTGTAGATTGTACTGACTAGCCCTCAATTTGAGCTCTGTGAAACTTACTAAACTGTGTGATGGATGTATCATTTGGTTCTGTGGGAGAGATCCTACTTGCTTTTCTGCTGACACAAAAAGGGAGGATAGGCTAAGGCAGCCACTCAATGGAGCCCGCCAATGCATGGCTTTTGTCTTCATGGGTCCTATGATTTCTCCCCAGCATCCTCCTTGTGGGGCCAAAAGGGGGCCCCTTTTCCTCTTTTGCTACTGGCAAAGCTGGGAAGATTCAACCCTGAGTCTCCTACTGTAAGAATTTAATACTGACTAACACATTTCTCTTAGCTAGTTTTAGGACTTTGCAAAATAACTGGATGACAAGCTTGGGTGGCTTCCTGAACCCGTTCTGTATATTTCTTAGACTACAGAGAGGCAAGAAGCAGCAGATAGAGAATGGTAGTGGCGCAGAGGACAATGGCGACAGTTCACACTGTAGCAACGCTTCAACTCACAGCAATCAGGAAGCAGGGCCCAGTAACAAAAGGACCAAAACATCGGATGATTCTGGGCTAGAACTGGACAATAACAATACGACAGTCGCTATAGACCCAGTACTGGATGGTGCAAGTGAAATAGAACTAGTTTTCAGACCGCATCCTACCCTTATGGAAAATGATGATAGTGCGCAGACAAGGTAAGTGGGAGCAGTTATCCCGAGTTTAGAAAGTACATTGTGAATGGTGGCATGCTAGGCTTTTGAATTTTTTCATATTGTGTGTTTTGTTAAACTCTTTAAAGTACTGGTTTGCTCCTCATCACACATGGCTTGGATTGATTTGCTTGTGAACCTTTAGCAATGAAGGCAGAACAAGTTGAATCAAGACAAGATGGACATAATGCTGCTTTTGAGGGTCTAGATCCACTTCTGGTGGATGGAGTGGAGCTGGCATTTGCAGAGCAGGTTAAAAGCTTGGGGGGGGTGCTCATGGACTCTGCCTTGCTGTTTGAAAAGCAGGTTGTAATGATCACTTGGGCTTCCCAATCCTCTTCTTTCTTAGGTAGACTAAGCTGACCTGGCCATGCTAATCCATGTTTTTGTAACTCTGCACTTGGATTATTGTAATAATCCAGTATAGGGTTACTCTTGAAGACAATTGGGAAACTACAGCTGGTTGAGATTGTGGCGGCCTAATTATGGTTAGAAACTAACTGATGGAACATACCTTGCCTATCTTAAAACAGCTACATCCAAGTCCAGATTCTGGTTATGACATTTAAAGCTGGCCAAATATCCATATAGCTAACAGACTGTCTCTTCCTGTATGCCAGCAGTAGGATGCTACCAGCTAGATATTCGATCACTAAGGGGACCCTGCCTGGCATCTACCAGAGACCATACTTCTTTCATCATAGCTCCCACCCTGTGGAGTGGGTTCCCTGAAGGGGTAAAGGGGGAGCTATGCCTAGAGTGTTTAGCAAGCACTACAGGTCTTTTTTTTTTTTTGGGGGGGGGGGTATTTTTCAAATGTGCATGCGTGCACCTGTAAGTCATGACAGCCTCTCATAACTGACCCCTACTGGGCGCCTGGAGGATATTTCAGACAGGTGGCTGTATAAAGCACACTCCCTGCCTCCCTCTGGTATTCCAAGGAGGTCTCCCATCCAAGTACTTGCCAGAGTTGACCCTGCTTAGCTTCTGAGATCTGATGAGATCAGGCTTGCCTGGGCTATCCAGGTCAGGGGTGTTTTGCCAGGGCTTTTATAAAGGGGTATAGGCCGCAGACATTTGGAGGCATTACTGTGTACTTTATTTGTAAGTTGCCTTGGGGAAAGATGGGATATAAGTAACTGTAACTTTTATATAGCTACGTATCTACTTCTGTTGCAGGTATATAAAGACCTCTGGCAATGCCACAGTTGATCACTTATCTAAGTACCTAGCTGTGAGACTGGCCTTGGAAGAACTCCGGAGTAAAGGAGAGTCTAATCAGATGAATCTTGAAACGGCGAGTGAGAAGCAGTACACAATTTACATTGCGACAGCTAATGGCCAGTTCACTGTGAGTAACTGGTTGAGCTAGAAATCTAATTGGGACAAAATGAAGTACCACAGCCTCGACATATGCTGGTACTTCAGCCCTTCCTGTGGCTGGCTTAGCTAACTTGCATGGATTTTTTTCTGTGAATTAGAATAAAGTTGTACTTTTGCAGTCAATTCAAGCGTGTATGTGCCCTGGCGGCTGATCCGAGCCAGAGAAATGTTTAGTGCCTTAGGTTTGAACATGTGAAAAGAAAATCCAGGTTCAGATCTCTGTCAGCTAGCAAGTAAGCTATGTATGTAAGCTGTTTTTATGGTTGGCATAAGGAAAAGTTGTCTAGTCAGCTAGTTAATTTTGGTATCATTCCTACTCCAGTTTAAGAATGGTAAATGTTTCTAGCACTGGTTGGCAGCGTAAGCTGGAAGGACCTACTGTGGGCAGGAAAGCAGATACAACTTGAAAGCTGCTTTAGAACATCCGGTGTCCATCTGCATTCAGGCACTCAAGGGTTTCATTGAAGTTTTAGGCTTTGGAGTTCTAAGTATCTGCAGTGCAGAGTCAGAAGTAATCTAAGACACTTCATTTGGGCTGGTATTGAACCCGAAGAGAATCATTTGGTTTGGTGTGGAGCTCAGATAGGCTTGGAGTTCTGTTTGTTTTATGTATTCTGGATTTTTAAAAACATTTTCCAGAAATGTAGCTTCCTTTAATAGAATGTCCCAAGTGAATGCTGAGCTATTGCACTCCTCCACAGTAAGAAGAAGTAGAGGAGAAGATTGGATTTATACCCCGCCCTTTCCCTTGGAAATCTCAGAGCGACTTTCCCTTTCCCTTCCCCTCCCCACAACAGACAATAGCTTTATAAAACAATTGCAGTGTTATGTGGGAAGCTAGTAAAGCATCCTCTCTCTGTGAACCTGCTTTTCACTTTGGCAGTGGAGCTGACAGCTGGTTTATGTTAGTCTGTTTATAGACTGAACGTGACTAAACATTGTCTTCTAAATGCTGTTTACAATGTGCTGTGTCAGTGCTTTGTTTTTTCCTCTGTGTATTTGATTCAGTTTCAAATGTCATCATCCTTTGTTTCTGGTTTTGGCTCTAACTTTAACTTTGTCCTTAGGTGTTAAATGGCTCTTTTTCCTTGGAGCTGGTCAGCGAAAAGTACTGGAAAGTGAATAAGCCCATGGAACTCTACTACGCGCCAACGAAGGAACACAAATAAGCTTGACAAAGGCTTTGAGTTGGAACTGTATTTGCTTTTATAGCTCTGGCTTACTTTAAGTGAAACACCATCCTTTGCATCATGGACAACTGCTGAGAGAGACATGGATTCCTTGGTGAATATTCTTTATAATTTGACAGTATTTGCGTGATATTTATGTCTTTTGCTCCCCCCAGAGGACTGAACAGTCTGTACATTCCATTATTGCTATCAAATATGCTTTGTAATTTGGTGATTTTTGTTTCTTATGTATAATACTAGAAGCAGCAAATGTATCTTTGGGGTATTGAGCTGGTTGGCTTCAGAGTGGCAGAGTTCAGCCAGCACTTTGGTAATTATTGGCAAGAGGTACTAAGGAGGGTTACATCATATGGCTAGAATCGGTTTGCTAGTAACTGAGTACATGTGATGCTGAAAAAAGAAAAACAGCTCCCACACATTGCCAAGGAGAGTCCTTTCCCCCTATTGGTGAATAAAAGAGTGGTTCTCATCTAATGCTGGCTGCATTCTCAAATGGGGGGGCCAGCATTTGGAATGTGTGTGTACTCCCTACCTGGGTGCAAATTCCCCTCCTACCACCAGTCCAAACCCTAAGGTTACACTTAACTGTGGCTACATTCTGGGTTGATGTACTGCTTAATGGTAATGAAAGAGTGACAGGTATGCTTGTCCTAGGTGAGAGCGGAAGGTACATCTTTCTGAGGCTGGCTCTCAACTTAATAGGGAGCTAGTGTTTTATCTACACTTGTCCTCTTAAGGGTTCCGGAAAACAATCCTCGCTGCTAGCCTGGGAGGCTTCAGGATCCAGCCGCTAAGTAAATGAAAGCAAAACGAGCAAAGCGAAAAGCACAACATGTTTTACCTTTCTAAAGCACGCTCATGATACTCTTTGTGCAGGAAATAATATTTTTGACATTTCCCCAGTCTTAGCCCTATTAACAAACACCTGGCACTTATGGAAAAGTATTGACGACAAAGCGCTTAGGGCGGCTTTTAGTCTGCAATGGGTTCAAAAGTCTGAACTGAGTATTTGGTTGCTGCGTTGAGGCTTACACATAGCAGTGACTGGCTTTGTTGAATCAGTAGTATGTCTTAGCCATACTGTTATGCCGTACATATGCAGGGCTATTGTCTGCATATACTGAGTCTCCGTTCTGTAAGGCTGATGATGAAACAGACTTCTTTACTGAAACTTTTTTTTAGTGCAGTACCTGGGTCTCTGCCTCTTGAAATTAGGAAGAGAAAACTGGCTCTACATTGTTTAGGGGGAGACACATGATTATCAGTTTTTTTGTCCTGCGGGAGGAGAACTCAGTTGTTATAGTACTTCTGATTTTTAAAACTTCTTCAATATTGAGTATTCCTAAATTATGCTAGCAGTTTGTGCCATGAAAATTACAATTACTAGAAATCAGGGGTGGGGAGGGAGGGTGTACCATGTCTATTTGATTTTTGTTGAGTACTTTTGGTGTAATGTACAACTTATATAGCTTGCTAGTGCATGTCCACTAAATATAATCTGGTTTCTTTTTGTGAAAAAGTGCTTTTGTATGGGCAAACATCAGCTGCAGCAGAACCATAAATTTGCATTGTGATTTTTATCTAAGGTTTAGCCCTATAAGCAGGATAGTGTCTGTAAAATTTTGAAAGTTTATTTACCTAAGGTGTGTATTGTTCCCAACTTAAAAGTATGGGAGAATGTGAATTTTTACTTACATGTTACAGTGAATTTACTGAATATTTATATTTACTTAAAATACATAAAGTAGTTGTTTTAATCAAAAAAACCCGAATTGCTGTGTGCCTCATTACAACTTTGAGAACAACTTGTGGATGTCTTGGTGCCATATTTGGCAAGGTTGCCATTTTGCAATAGAATTTCAGACTTACAGCAATGAGGCTGGGACACAGAGCACATTAAAGAGGGGTTTGATTCCAGGGAGGGATTAGATCCTGATGCAGACCGGGGTAAAAAGGCTATCCCTTAGCTCCATCACCCAAATGTGATGTGAGAAGAATGGAGCACAGAGGGGTCTTGCTTAGTTTCGTCTGTGTGCTCTAAGAGGGTTAAAGATCCTGTTCTATGCCATTTCTAATGGCAATTTGTATGCACATTATTGCGCACAAGGATTTTTACCTGTGCAATAGATTGTGGGCCACATGGAGCATATCTTTAGCAGGCAGATGAAGTTCACAAGAGATCTAACAAGAATACGATCTGGAAATCAAATACTCTTAAACTGAGGCAGGTCCTATACCATTCTGCTTCAGAGGAAGAAATAAGGCTGCGGAATGTCAAGAGCAGCTGCATGCTAATTTATATCCACATCAACATTTACAAGCATTCCTCCTGCTGCTAATTATTATTTGATGATACTAAGCCTTTTATTGGAGTAGAAATAGCCAGAATCTCCTGCTAATATTCATCACATGGCACTGCTGATGTCTTTGAGTATCTGATCTTTAGTACACTAGCAGAGCACCCACATTATTTAGAAATAAGTTATTGATGTTGTATTTGAAGATATGTCAGCACTGCATAATACTTTTGTGTAGAAAAATAAATGGGCATTGCTGCCTCATACTTTGCCCCAAAGAAGCGGTGCATGAAACCTGTTGCAGTAGTAAAAATAAAACAAAACTTAATTCATGATTTGGTTATCTCCACCAAGACAAACTTGAGCAGTCAGTTTTGTTGCCCCAGCAGCTGTTTCTCAGGAGAGACTTGTTGAGTTGGTACTAAGTATTCTACTTGGAAATCCCAAAGTAATGCCAGAGGAGAGGTTTCTGCCATATCCCAGCTCTTAATAAATCAACCCTCAACAAAAGAACATTTTATTAAGTTGTAGTAATAACACAAGTGCTTGGTATCTCAGTTCCCTGCTATTCCATCTTCTTAAGTGGTATTATACATCTGAACAAGAAGTTTCAGAGACAGGGGAAGTTCAGGATAGCTGCAGAATTCAATAACTAAAAGAAGGACGGGCAGTAAAATGAAATAATTTAAAACCGAACTACAGTCTCAGGAGAGCAGAAGAGTAGCTGTTGTTCTGTTGCTGTTCTAAAATGATCCTGTAATAGTTAAAATAGGTCAGCAGGTCATGCCGTCTCTAGAGATCATTGGTTCATTTGTACTTCTTGAAACAAATCTTCAGGGTATTTTTTTAAAGAAACAAACCTCTTGCCAGGAGTGTCATTTTACATGCTTTCTTCTGTGAAGTCACCTTCAGTTCCTGCCTGGGAATCCTCCAGAGCCTGCACAGAGCCTTCGGATTGCCCTCCTGCGTAAGTGGGCGTGCTGTACTTCACGAGAATAGATTTGAACTGTACCAGGGGGGCATCAGTGCGAACACCCATGGGGTCAAAGTGAGTTCGACTTACTCGATACCCAGCTTCAGAGAGGTAATGCAAGAACTTGTTTAACCTAGAGGGGAAAAACAAGAGCGTAAAATAAATGGAGGATGGCTTGACAGGAAGCAGAGTAGGAATAAATGGACAGTTCTTGTCATTGGAGTGAAGTGAGCAGTGAGGTTCCCACAAGAATCAGTATTGGGACTGGTGCTGTTTCATTGTTCATAAATGATCTGGATTGGTGGTAAGCAGTGTAGTGACAGAGTCTGCAGATGATACCAAATTATACATGATGGTGAAAACCAAGGCAAACTGTAAAGAGCTACAGGAGGATCTCTCTGGGTGAGTGGGCAGCAGTGTGGCAAATTAAGTTCAACATAGACATGTGTAACATGATGCACAAACAAAAGATCCTAACTTAAAATTAGGGATGGGCATGAACTGAACCATGAAGCCCTGTTTGTTGTTTGCAAAGTCAAGTTTGTGGCAGGGCACTCAGCATGAACTTTCTACGCTCCTTAATCTCAATCATTTTGACAGGCACAAGTTCAGGAGTGTATAGAACGGATCCTGTGTGAGCTAGAGATGCCAAACTTGGAGGGCAGATAGAGGAGAGCCAGGTAGAGATCCCCTGCAAGTTTGGTGTCTCCATTTTGCACAGGATCTGTTCTATACACTTCTGAATCTCCTGAACCTGTACCTGTCAAAATGACTGCCTGTCAGCTTTCCTGGGGGCACCTTCTTTGGGGGCCCATAACTTAGACCCCATAAATTCAATCCTCACCAAACTTGGAGTGCAGGCAGAAGAGTCAGATGGAGATCCCCTGCAAGTTTGGTGTCTCTAGCACACTGGGGGGTGGGGGGCATTCTACTGCACCATGAACCTCAGGAACCGAACCAGTTCATAAGGCAATTAAAAATTTGTCACAATCCATATTTGGCAAATGGGGCACATCATGATCCATGAACTGAACTGCATTTTTTCAGTTTGTGCCCATCCCTACTTAAAATATATGCCAGTGGGGTCTAAACTGGCCAAAATCAAGACTGAAACAGATCTTGAGGGTGTAATGGATAGCTCAGTGAAAATGTCAACTCAGTGCATTGCAGCAATGGAAAAGACAAACCCCATGTGGGGGATGATTATGAAAAGGACTGCCTGTTAATTGACCAGTCTTGTAACAGATTTCATAGAGCTATGGTGTGGCTCCATTTGGAATACTGTGTACAGTTCTGATTGCCACATCTCAAAAAGGCTACTGCAGAGCAAAAACATTTCAGAAGAGAGCATCCAAAATTATCAAACGGTTCACACACCTTTCCTATGAGGAAAGACTAAAAATGTGGGATTTTTCAGTTCAAAAAAAAGGTGATAAAGAGGCTTATAAAATTACGCATGGGGTAGAAAGAGTGGATAGAGAGCTTTTTCTACCTCTCCCGTAAGACTTAAGACTTGTGAGCACCCAATGAAGTTGATGGGCAAACAGGTTCAGGACAGACAAAAGGAAATATTTCTTTACTCAACAATTAAATTGTGGAATTTTTTACCAGCCAATGTAGTAATGGGCACAAGCATAGATGACTTTAAGAGGGTCTATCAGTGGCTACTAGCCACAGTGTTTAAAGGGGAACCTCATATAGAGGCAGCAAAGCTCTGAATAGCAGGGCTAGGAGACAGCAGCAGGAGAAGGGCTTGGCCTCTGTGCCCTCCTTGCTGACCCTCCAGGGCAACTGGTTGACTGCCGTGTGAAACAAAATGCTGGACTAGATGGACCACTGGTCTTATCCAGCAGGGCTATTTTATATTCTTATGCCTCTTCCCCATTCAGTCTTAATTGTATTTTTAAAATAGGTTACTTACTTTGGCATATTCATTCCTTTAATACTGTGTCTATGGATATTATAATAAAAGGCAGGATGCTCAGCGTTACACTCAAGCCTGTGTCGTTTTGGTCCATTTTGGTTCATTTCATTACTCTTTCTTTTTCCTGGAACACGGTAAAGGTGTAATGATGTCATATTAACAACAGCACAGAAGAACCTCTGAAATACAGATAACCTGAACTGTGTGGTCCCAGCTTTACCCTCCAACACAAAATATTTATGATTCATCTGTCTTTAGAGCGAACTTGTTACTGTAGAAGATTGTGCGCCATCCTTCTGGCAACCTCAGCTAGCCACCAGGTTCTATGGACTTCCAACTGCTACCTACCGTGTACAATGCAGTAATCTGCTGCAGCATCTGGTGTCTTAATAAACACACCACACTCTTCTAAAACAGAAAGAAATCAGAATGAATTTGGGTCTGCATGGGAAAAGAAGTTCCTTTGAAACAGTGCTTACATAAAAGAGAAATATGAATGACTTAAGCAAGCACTTTTACCACAAAAGGCTATGATTCCACAACCAGTTCAGCAGCTGCCAGTGCTTACTCACCATGCATTAGTTCTTTCATTTGAGTGCTGTGTACCAAAATCTTAGTTTTGTCCATTTAGGGGGACACCTGTATTTCTCAGAAGCCTTCACACACTTCTACTTGTCTGGGTTGTGTGCCATGCATGTTAATATACTGCATGTCATCATTATTCACAAGGTACTCAAACTATGGGCCACAGACTCTTACTATCTGTGTTGTGCTTTGTAGGTGTAGCTAGAGCTTGTACTGTGTATTGTTCCAGCATTTGGCAGGGAGCCAGTGTTCTGGGAGAGATCATTAATACAAGTACACAGAAATTCTTAATGGCATGAGAAGCTGATGAGGGCTGATCCTTTGCTTGAGCCTTGCAGAAATGAGTGTCTGGTCTAAAGACAAGATCATGGCTGTGGTCACACACACTAAATAATCCGCTTGCAAACCACTATCAATGCACTTTCCAACTGAATTTTTACTGTGTGAACTGGCAAAATCCAATTCGAAAGTGCATTGAAAGTGGATTGAAAATTGATTATTTAGTGTGTGTGACCACAGCCCATGTCTGCCACTGATGCCTACTGAGTTCCAGAAGAAGGCATGATGAGACGTTTTCTTGCAAATAAGATCACGTGTGGAAGCATTGACTTATACTGAGGGAATACATTCTTTTGGCCATGTGTGCTGAAAACAGGCTATGTAGCTACATCACTACTATGATAATGCATGGTATTATCAATGGTAATACATATTGTGTCCTTCACCACAGAACAGTAAGTCAACATGATTATGAGTGTTTGTTAATGAACTTCATCCTAAGGGGACAGAGAAGGGATGAGGCTAGTAGAATAGGACACAGAGGTCCAATTTACTAAGCAACAAACATTGCCCCTTCACACTCAAGGTACCTTTCTACAGAAGTGCTCAGAACTGAAAAAGTGACTCCTTTTACTGAAAGGTGATACTGCAGCCAGACTGGAGGATTAGCAAACAGTCTCTTGCCTTTTCAAGAAACTGGACTAGGGCACATGCTCTTGAGTAAGAACATTTGACTTAGCTGAATAACAACCAACACTATCCTTACAAGGCTGAAAAACTCCACAATGTGAAGCTTATGAGAATCCAACCAATTTAGAAGATACTACACATAGTTTTGGAACTTTCACAATAACAACTGGTGTTTGTATGTGAAAAGCCTATTGCTGGTAATTAGCCATTGCTTCACAATGTTTATCTGGACAAAGTTTTTAATAGAAAGGGTTTTGAAAAACTTTGTTATTGCATCTTCTCACCTTGTTTGTTATGGCTGCTGGGGCCATGTATGGAAAACTGTTTGTGTGTTGTGCACTCTGCTTCACAGATGAGTGTTTTCAGAAGGGTCTGGATGTCATCCAAACCATACTGAACTGCTTCAAACAACATTCTCCTTAGAAATCCAGGGTTAAAGAGGGATCCTGACCTGGAAAATAACCATTTGAGTCCTTAGAGAAGTATATTTAAAAAAGTAGAACCATTGAACCATCTATATTCAACAAAAAGGTTCGGATTCTTCAACTGGAAGGTGATGACCAGGGAAAAGACTTAGCTGCCCAAGTAGTGTTCCCCCTTCTCCTCCCAGCCTTTTAGGGGTCCTGTGTGTTCCATTTAGTGTTATACAATTTTGATTAACCACTGCTTTTTATATTTGCTATGGAGGCTGCCAGTGTTGTCACCTCCTTCCCTGCAGAGCAGTGGTTACTTGTAGAAGAAGAGTTGGTTTTCATACCCTGCTTTTCTTTGCCTCAAGGAGTCTCAGAGTGGCTTCCCATCCCTTCCCCAGAACAGGCACCTTGTGAGGGAGGTGGGACTGAGAGAATTCTGAGAGAATTGTGACTGGCCCAAGGTCACCAATGCAGGCTTCATGTGGAGGAGTGAGGAATCAAACCTGGTTCTCCAGCTTAAAGTCCACTGCTCTTAATCACTACACCACACTGGCTCTTCAATGTTTCTTAAGTCTGCAATACTCCCCAAACAGCATCAGACAAAGTCTCCATGATAATTTTAACATCACCCTATTAAAAAGTTCTGGAAAGCTTGGAGATTGTTTTGTACCATTTTGATTGCTCACAATTAATTGTATTACATGGATTTATTTTTAGATTTTTCTTCAGATGTAGGGCTAGCAAGAATTTTTTTATCCATTACACTCACATGTTCTGTGTTTCTGAAGTATATAAGCTGTAGCTTTAAAAGTTAAATTGTGCAGCCAGAAAAAGCTGAATTTGGCAACCTGGATAAATCTTAGAGTTTTGCATATATCTGTTTATTCAAGTAATCTGATCTCAGCTTCTGTATAAACAGATCACGACACCTTCTCAGAGGGCTACTGGGGATATGCTTTGAAGTCATTCCATAAGCCTTGCTAAGGTTGTTTTGACCTAATATATTGATGTCTTTAAGATCTTTGAAGCAGTAAGAGCTAGAAATCCTTAAAAATACCCTCTGAGATTGTGTCAAATATCCACCTTTTACTGGAAACAGAAGCTATCTTATTTTTCTACATAAACTGTTTTAAAGTTGTGTACAGCAATGTATAACCCTTTTTAGGGGGCTCATCTTACATTCAGGGTCACCTTCTTCCTTTCAGGTAAATATGGCACTTCCTTGTCTTTGTACAGTAAATACACCCTACCATTATACTAGACATAGAGTGGGGAAGTGCCCATATAAAAAGTCTGCGGCTGAGACATTGAAGAACACTTGCCAGTTAATAGTGGACAATTCTAGGCCTGACGGACCAATGGTTCCGCTCATAAGGCTGTGCCATATGCCACATACAGGAAAGTACACGTGAAAGTACATGGTACATTTCTGCACCAAAAAACATAAATACCTTGACGAGCAAGTGAGACTGTGGTGTTAGCTGAAATACTAATACTCTCTTTAAACATTCTTGGGGATTGCTGCTACTTTATAGTTCCTCTCCCTCCCCCCAAATATGAAATCATTTAAAATATTTTGAGGTGACAAACTGTACACTGTGGGGCTGGGTGGTACCTCTGTGGTAGTTAATGACGCCATCGCAGCCAGGAGGCTTGAGATATTCTTTTAGTAGTGTGGGATATCCCTCTCCCTGGAGTAACAACCACCACTATGGTAAATAAATGTGTTTCTAAAACAGGGTTCTTAATCATGGTCAAATAGGTGCTTTATTGATTTCCCAGCCCTACTTTGTTAGCATCGTTTGACAGTTGCAAGGCTAAGCTCCTCAAAGTGAAGAAAGAACTGCTTGAGTCTCCCCAGCTCAGGAGAAGTCATGTGACCTTTCATAACCCTTTAAGCATCTCACTTCCCTTTGGCAGCCACCAGTGTCTCCTTAGTAATGCCTGCCTGGCTGTCTGAAAACGGAGAAACTCTACGTACCATAGAGGACCGAGTTCAACTGCTGTCTTCCCTGTCATACTACTGTGGCAGTCGCAAGGGAGCTGCCGATAAGGATTCTCTGTAGGGAAAAAAAGTATTAGCGTGTATTTAATAAGCAAACACGTGAGGCTTGTTTTCAAAAAAATCATGGGATCTAATGGAAATGCAATATGCTAAGTAAACCCCCCCACACACACTAATTATCGAGCGTGGTTGAAGCAACTGCCTGCAGGAGGTATTATTAAGCGCAGCGTGAGTCAGACTGTGACGCCATGGTACCAGGGTGCTCTTTCAGAATCCAGTGGGAGGCCGTTCAGAAAAGCCAAACTGGCAGGCTAGTTTGTTGGATTAATTTTCTCTTCGATGACACCTCACAAAAGTTCAGTACGGTGCACAGATAAGCAATTCCTGTCCTAGGTGGTAGTGGGATGCAGTGGACGATGAAAGACTTGTGCAGGAGTTTGGGGTTCCTGCTCGGCACTGAGAGGCATGCACTGTCTAATCTACCTCACAGGGCTGTTGCAAGGATAAAAGGGGGGAGGGCTACTGTCCTGAGCACCCTGAAGGAAGAGCAGAATAAAAACAACAACAATAATTTGTCATGCAACCCACAATACTAAAAACTCTTTATTAGCACAGAGGTTAAACTCGATTAAAACTAGTTTTTCAGCACCAACAAAACCAAAATAGATGCTGTGGTAGTTCTGTTTTCATCAACTGAATCTCACTGGCATCGGCCTTTAAACCATGTGCATATAAAAACAGACGGTTACCTTCTATCATGTTGCCCTCTCTCTTAAATACCCTCTCTTCGCACCACTGACAGTGGATGAGGTACCGAATTTTCTTGACAGTGTCATCTGCAGGAGAGGGTCCTCTCAGTACTCTCACCTCTACAAGAACAAAATGTTCTAAGGCCACTGCAAACAGAACTTCAATGCCTTTGTTGCATCGTGCAGCAGCTCTGCAAAAAAGACATGCTACTACTTAGGAAATTCAGCAAGAACTTACCCTTCCTATGTGTTCTGCTTTGGCCACAGGTCTAACTTGTCCTTGAAAGGTTCTAGTTTAGACAATGTGTCTGGTTCTGAAAGTTTATAGTGACTGCGAAGGTTGTGCTGCCACGGCTAACCAATTTCCTTACATGACTTTCTATATTTCCTACTTTTACACCAATACACTGTATGACCCACAATGCCATCATACTAAATTTTGAGTACAGTGTGTGTGTGTGTGTGGTGCCATCAGGTTGTTGCTGACTTTTGGCAACCCCACAGAGTTTTCAAGGCAAGTGATTAAGCAGAGGTGGTTTGCCATTGCCTTCTTCTGCAAACTCTTCCTTTAGTGGTCTCGTATCCAAGTACAAACTTTGCTTAGCTTCTGAGATATGATGAGATCAGGCTATACTATACCATTCCACATTCCTTTGAGTACAGTAAAGGGTTTGATGTATCAGGAATCCAAAGCCTAAGAACCGTTGTTCATTTTTGCAATACAGTCTATTCTTGAAATCTGAAGAAAAAATAAAAGTCCTTGACCCTAGCCCTTACTGAGCTGATCAATCTGTGTTAGGGCTGTTTAATTTCAGATTGGAGGTGGGGTGCACAAAGAATGAAATAAAGAAAATCCCTTAACATTAGGGTTGCCAGGTTATCCCTCCTCCCCAGCGGGAGACTTTGGAGGGCATTCCTGGAGGGGGTGGGGACATCCTCAACACGATGACATCATGCAGAAGTGACATCATCACATTGGGGATACACCTGAGTCCCAAGTGGCAAATTCGCTGCTTTGAGTTCAGGCATGCGCCCCCCACCCCCGCTCTCAAAAAGCATTTAAAGGGTCCCTTTAAATGCTTCTCTGCATACCTGAATCCCAAGCAGCAAATTCGCTGCTTGGGATTCAGGTGCGAGAGGCCCCACTCCTCAAAAAGCATTCCCTTTAAATGCTTCTTGAGGAGTGGGGCCCTCACACACCTGAATCCCAAGAGGCGAATTCAGCGCTTGGGAGGTCAGGCATGCAGCTGGCGGCTGCCCCTCTCCCTCCCCTCCTATAAGATTTAAAGGGCCCTCCAGCTGATTGGTAGGCCATGTGCTCCCGCCGATCTCACAGGAGGGGTGGCTGCACGTGGTCGTTCTTGAGGCAGGGCTTGGGGGCGGGTCTTGTCCTGCTGGCCAGTGATAGGTAGGAGTCCCGGAAATCGGGGCATCCCCTGCCCCCACCTTGGGACTGGCATCCCTCGTTAATACAGAAAACCAGGTGTCAGGGAGATAGGACTCGGCCTTGCCTTCTTGCCAGCTGTCTAGGTGCTTAACTTTGGTTCCACTACATAAAATTATACACTCAGAAGAATCCTACAACACGAGACAGGCTGACACATTTTAACAGCTCTAAATGTCCTCCCGTGTGGTTCAAATTGGGGAAGGATGGCGGGGGGGGAGGGGTGAAGGTGAACTCAGAATGAACACAGACATAGCATAAGGAGGAGGAGGAGGAGGTGTGATGAACAGTCCTAGCAGCCTCCTCCTGCTTCAGATATGCAGCTGTGGGAAGCTTGATTAGATTCTCAATCTGGAGGAAGGAGCGCTAACAAGCAGGGAGGAGAAAGACTTCACTTCTAATGTTTGAAGCTGAACTCACAGTTTCTCTTTACTATCAGGAGCCAGCTGTTTCCTGTAACTGTCCAAAGTTAAAAGCAGAGATCTCTCCCAGATGCTTGTGCTGTTGTTCTCCAGGCCTGCAGAACTAGTAACCCATCAAGCTGAACACAATGTACAAGCCTCCACCAGAGGCTCAATCCCGTTTAATGCCTGCTGGTGACTGAAAAAAGGACCGTAAAGTACCCAGCAGGTCCCAGTACATGGCTGTCAATCTGTATTCAGTTTCATGTGCCACATTGTGAAGTCCTGATCTGAACTGTTTAATTTGCTTTTCCAGCAGGTGCCTTTCTAGCTAATTCTTGAAGACTGTTGGAAAGAGAGATGCCATTTTCCGCAGTCTCTACATGAGAGGATTCAATTAGGGGGGAAATGCTGCTTCCATCTTGCAGTACCGTGTGAGACAATTGCCCTTCAGAAACTGTTAAGCGTACCTTGCCACAGCGGCAACTACCATGCGAGCTGCCAGTTCCTTGTAATACTCTGTCCTCACAACGTTGCAGCCGTAGTGGCGCTGAGCCACATGCTGAGCCTTGGCATAAAGAGAGCTGATATCTGTCGATGTCACTGACACAATCCCAAGGTTTCTTACATTTCTGAAAGCTGCATCTAGGTAGTTTACTGAAGATCCAAATGGGTCCAGATGTCTGTTGGGCAGAGTAGGCAAGAGTGCATAAACATACATTAAAAATCGTACACAAGATTTACGGCACAGTCTTATTCATGTTTACTCAAAAGTTAATATCACTGGGTAGTGTTCTGCAAACTGCAAGGGGCAGCAGACGTTTCATACCTTCTCCTTCCTTCAGCAGCCCATTGTGATCCCCCCCCCTCGCTCAGAACATTCACTGTGATCCTCCTCGGAGGCCTTTCTCTGGGTCCTCCTCCCATCCTCGGCAAGGTAGGGAAATCTAGAAATCTGTTTGTTTACATGATTTCTGTCTTGCCTATAAAATAGGTTCAAGGTGGCTAAAAATAAAGTATAATCTTACTTGGAGCTATCAAGATATGAATCATTATCATAGAATCACAGAGTTGGAAGGGGCCATACAGACCATCTAGTCCAACCCCCTGCCCAATGCAGGACCAGCCTAAAGCATCTCTGACAAATATTCGTCCAGCCTCTCCTTGAAAGCTGTCAGCGAAGGGGAGCTCACCACCTCCCTACGCAGCTGATTCCACCTTTGAACTACTTTGAATTATACAGCATCACACTTGGCTATGGTGCCACATCCTCAACACCTTTCTAAAAAGTTCACCAGATACCTTCTCAGTGGACATCTAAGCGCTAAAGACCATTTTGTCTCAGCAGGTTTTTGACTGATCCTCCACCTGATGTATTTTGGCTTGCTATAATTACAACTGGTGTGGTAAAATGTGCTGTCCTGTACTGTTGTATATTTTTATGCTGCTTTCCCCAGGGCCGGCTCCAGGGTATTTTGTACTCTAGGCGAGGCTACCTTCTGACGCCCCCCCATACGCACACCCAATTATGGGGTTGCCAACCTCCAGGCGGGGCCTGGAGAGAAGGAAGTCCAGCCCAATTGAGTGGGGAGGGTGTGTGTGCAAAATTTCCCTCCGTCTTATTAACCGGTGAAGGAAAGGTGTGTGGGGGGCAGTATGTTGTCCCCTCTCTTTGCCTTCTTTTGGTCTCCCCCCCTTCCTTCTACTCATGCCCCACTTTTCTCTTTCTGACCCACAAAGAAATGTTTTGAAAATGAGGGGTCTGTTTCTCCTTGAGAAAAAGAGGAGGCTTTTGATATGCAGAGAGCACTTTCTCTCTCTCTCTGTCTCCCTACTTTCCCCCAGGAAAAAAAACTCATTTACCGAGACGAGAGAAACGCATGCTGGGGCAGCCGGGTTCCTCTCCTCCAAGGTCTTATTCCGGGGTGGGGGGTGACTTACGAGTAAACCTTCCCCGGATCCGGCTGCTAGGCTTTTCCCCGCTGCTGCACGTCTGGAGCTCCCCCTCTCTTCGGTGGCTCAGAAACTTCTCTTCTCCCCCCCCCCATCCAGGTGGAAGAGCCTTTCTGTCTCCCCCCTCCCCCGCCTTTGCTCAGCCTCTCTAGCAGATAGCCCCGTCCCTGTAACCCTCGCAGTGCTGGACACGAATCAAAGCTGCTCCCTCCTCCTCTTCCCCGCTCCCAGACCCAGGCCGACAGACTGGGCTCCAGCCAGGCTCCCTCCAGCAACGGCCTTTGTGGCTCAGTGGGGCTCCTCAAGAGTAATCCTGCCCTGGGTGGCCCTCCCGGAGTCCCCCCTGCTGCCTTATTCATTGGGTCTCTCTCTCTCTCTGGCCCTGGACCCGCCCCAGCAGCACACGCTCCGGAGCCGGAGGGGAATGGACTGGCCCATTCCCGGGCTGCCCTGCGCCCCTCCCAGCACTCTCCCGCCAGAGCGCAGGGCGCCCCCCGTCCCTCCTCTCCACCAGCCGGGGAGGAGGGAGACGGTGGGCGAGCTGTGCACCCACCTCCTGCCCAGAGGAGGGGGAGGGCGACTTGCTCCCGAGCCGGCGCTTTTGCGGGGGGGAGTGGGGCGCCATTTGGCACCCCTGAGGCCGGCCCACCCTAGGCGAGCGCCTAGTTCGCCCAATGGGCGATCCGGCCGTGGCTTTCCCAGACCCAATACAGAGTCCCAAAGTAGTGAACATTAGAAAACATTTCCCCATGTTAAAAACAGTGTTTAAAATACAAATACAGATTATTTAAACCCACACTAATAGGGAGGAGAACTAATAAGAGTTAATGAAGGAATAAAGGGAAAGGTTTCCCTTGCTCGAAAGCCAGTTGAATCTGACTCTGGGGGGTGGTGCTCATCTCCATTTCCAAGCCAAAGAGCCAGTGCTGTCCGAAGACTTTTCCCATGGTCATGTGGCCAGCATGACTAAGCACCGAGGCGCAGGAATGCTGTTACCTTCCCACCAAAGCGGTATCTGTTTATCTACTTGCAATTTCTTGCTTTCGAACTGCTAGGTTGGCAGGAGCTGGGGCCAGAGATGGGAGCTCACTCAGTCATGCGGCACCAGGGTCTCGAACTGCCGAGCTACTGACCTTCCAGTCTGAAGCTCAGCATCTTAACCTCTGAGCTACCACGGCCGCCTCAACAAAAAAGTCTTCACCTGCTGGCAATGTGATTAGAGGGAGACAGATGAATCTCCCTGGGGGTGGAATTCTGTCATTTCAGTGCTACAACAGAGAAGGCCCTTCTCAGGTTGCCACCTGTCTAGTCTCAGAGACAAGAGCACCCAATGCAGGGCCTCCAAACATGACCAAAGTGGTTGGGTACGTTCATATAGGAGTACGTAGTCCTCAAGGCATGCTGGCCCTAGCCATATAGGGCTTCAAGTTAATACCTGCATCCTGAATTTGTCCCAGAAGCAAATTGGGATCCACTGTAGGTAGAACAAGACTGGTATTATATGGTCCCTACAACTCGCTCCAATCAACACTTTGGCTGCAGCATTCTGTACCACCTGTAACTTCTGGACAGTCTTCAAGGGCAGCCCCACATACAGCACATTGCATCAATCTAACCTAGAGTTGAGCCAGGAATGGCCACAACTCGCTCACTAGCTAAAGCTGATGATAGGTGCCCTGTCACCTATTTATCCAAACAGGAGACCTGGGTCCAGCAGCACCCCACCCTAAAAACCTGCCTCTTTAGGGGAGTACAACTCATCCAGAACAGGAGATTTTTCAGCTCCTGGGTCAAACCTCCCCACTCACCAGCAGCAGCTCCATTTTGTTAGGATTAAGTTTCAGCTTGTTAACTTTCGTCCATTTAAACTGCCTCTACGGCTTGCACTCTCCCTGTCCATCTCCTAGAGCAGGTCTTCCACCAGGGCAACCAAGGCCCGTTTCTGTCCCAGAACTAGGCCCGAAACTTGATTGGAATGGATTCAAACAATCCTCTTCATTTAATAATCCATGAAGTTTCCAAGCCACTACTCATTAAATCACTGTGCTCAGCAGTGGTGCATTTGACACTGGATATTCAACTCTCCTGGGTCCAAAATAGGTCTCCTTGGGATGCACCACTGCCCACTTAAAGGCAGCGGTGACCACCTTCTTACTCAGTTAGGCATTTACTGTCTCCTGGACCCAGTCTCCTAGCCTTTCCTCTGGCAGACTGAAACAGTCATGAGAGCAAGGCTTGTACAAGCAGGTGGTAGGTCTTAAACTTCCAAGAATGCTGTCCCACCCTCAGACTAAACAAGCTGAAAGAGATCCCACACAATTAGACAAGTCAGCACCTTGGCACCATCCAGTCCTGTTGATGCTAATGTAGAATCCACCTTCTAACTGATGTGAGAGATTTATCCACAAAGGGCTTGGCAAAATTATCGCAGCAGGTGGCACAGCAGTTCATCTCCTCCTGTACGCTAGAACCCAATAGGCCTCTGGCCACCTAGAAGAGTTCCACAGGTTTATAGTGTAAACTGCTTCTTTGCTTGGATTTGTTCCATCTGTTAGCTCCTTTGAACAAATCATTTGTTAAAAGGGACATAAATGATTTTAAATAAATAAAGATTGCCAGGTAATTTCTGCAAAATTTCTATTAAGGGGTGGCGAATACGGGTGTGCGTTCGGTATACACTGAACTGAATAAATACCCCCAAAGTACCTTACCGGTATTTTCTGGGTATTACTTATTACTTTGGGTATTACTACTGATATAGCTGAGCCCGAAAAAGCTAATGTTTTTCAGCTTTTATTCGGGTCAGCTATAAGAACATAGAAGCCAATGTTGGATCAGGCCAATGGCCTATCTAGTCTAACACTCTGTCACACCGTGGCCAAAAATACCAGGTGCTATCAGGAGGTCCAGCAGTGGGGCCAGGACACTAGAAACCCTCCCACTGTTGCCCCCCCCCAGCACCAAGAATACAGAGTATCACTTGCCCCAGCCTGAGAGTTCCTATCTATATCTTGAGGCTAACAGCCACTGATGGACTTCTGCTCCATATGCTTATCTAATTCCCTCTCGAAGCTGTCCATGCTTATAGCCGCCACCACCTCTTATGGCAGTGAATTCCCTGTGTTAATCACTCTTTGGGTGAAGAAGTACTTCCTTTTATCCGTTCTAACCCGACTGCTCAGCAATTTCATTGAGTGCCCACGAGTTCTTGTATTGAGTGCAAGCCTTGGGCTATCTGTCTAGTGTTTTACCGCTATTTTTCTTGCTCAATATACCAGATTCCGAAAAATACCAATTTTCTTTGCACCCCCCCAGTGGCGACATACTTCTACAATATCCAGTTCATGAATTTATTTCATTTTATACCCTTTTTCAGTAGCTGAACATTCCATAAAATGTAATGATTTATCACTGTCAATAAATCAGTGTTGTCTTTGCAAAAGTATTATAATTTTGGATCTTCCACACCGAGCTATACTGCCCTGGGGATCTGAGAAGCACCAGGGAAGGAAAGTGCTGAAATGAGAGGTCACTTACATAAAATCAAATGCTCTCAAGTACATGATGACATTGGCATCCATTTGTGTCACCTCAATGGTAGGAAAGTTTTCCTCCCCTTCTTCCAATGTTTCATCACAGTCATCTTCCTCTTTGCTGCTCGTCACCACCTTCATCTTATTTAAGTGACAGTTCTCGTGTATCATTGTTACAGAATTTGCGTTATAATCATTAATTGTGACTTTTACAGAATTTCCAAGATGTTTTGCCCACTGTAATCCCATTATACCTAGAAGGCAAAAGACATGCAATGGTACAGTTATATGCATGCATTACGGTAAAGCGATTTCTCCTTTTTCTTTCTTTAAACCAGTTACCAGAGAAACAGACTCGCATTCTCAGTACATGTAATGGAAAACAAATTCTAATTTCTGTGTATATGCTGTGAACTGAGGTGGCTCCCTCTAAGGCTGGAAAATATGCAGATATTTGCTCCCAGTACAGCTGCCAAGAGCAACAAGACTTTTGCAAATTCTATTCCAAGTATCTATTTATTTCCATTATTAGTATCTCCTCTGCTGAGATGGCCAGGGCACATGACACAATGTGGATACAATCTATTTTTACAAAGAATACTGGGTGAATCCAAGGCCAGAACAAGATCCTACCGGTGGCTCCAAATGCATCCAGGCACTCCAAAGGCTTCCGCTCCTCAGCTAAAACAGCTAAAGCACAGACTATCAGTTGCCTAAAAGAAAAGGAATCCTGATGAAAACAACTGTAAAAACACACATTCGTTATTTATGCTTGCTTGATCTTTAATGGCATTTTCTAAAACGAGTTTGCAGAATAACATCAAAAAAGTTTTTGTCCCTGTAGTTATCATTATTATTGTTGTGTTAAATCTAGCAGATGATCAGATTGAGGTTTTTGATAGGATAAGCTCCCACTACTATAACATGGCAACACACACACGGAACACAATATTAGATCTAGTATGAAATCTTCTGATGACAGAAGGACTCCTTGCTTAGCAAAAAGGAACCACTGGATCCAGCACTGATCAGGGCCAATGGGCCAATGCCCCATCAACTCGGGCTGCCCCCCACCCCCTTCTGCCTGCCTCCTTACTATCCTTATCAGACAGTCGAAGGAGTGGCAGGTATCTGGCTAAGTCAGTCTGTCTTGTATTTTACCTGAGCACTGCAAGCAAGCAAGTCCTTCCCTATAATGGCACAGGGTTTTCCTTATACCAGGTCAATCCATACCAGTATATTAGTTCATTGGGAAGGCTCCAAATGCCTGACTTATTAGGCATTAGAAGCCACTTATTAGGCCTGTTAAAGTTTCTTCCTTCTCAGGGAAAAGGGATTGGTAAGAAATATTGAGTCATCGGGGACTATCTCAGATGAAGAGATTTTATGGCTACCAAAGTCAAAATGAACTAGCATTCTCTCTTTCAAGCCTCTATTTCCCTCCATATTCACAATCAGGCCTATGCAACAGAATAAATCAAGGGTGGGGTTTCATTCAGCCCTCCTCCTTCAAATTTCATTCAGCCCTCCTCCTCCATTTCCTTTTACTAAATTCAGGAGAGGAGGATTCATGCGGATGTGTTTTGCGATGAAATTTCGCTGCACCAGTGTGAGGGCAATATATATATATATATATATATACTGTCCTTCAGCCTTTCTCCTGGTTCTGAGACAGGAGAAGGAAAGTAACTCCTTCAGTAACTTTAGTTGCTGAGGAGAAAATGGGAGCTCCCCACCCCCACTCTAAGCTTCTTTGCCCAAGGAAAACCAAACCTTCTTCAGCCTAGTTGGCAATCCTCAAGACACCTGCCTGAAAATAAATCCTACTGAGTACAGGAGAACTAACTTCTGGTTAGGCATGTATAGGTTGCACCATTAGTAGTCAATTACAGGCACTCTGCACATACTCTCAAGCATTTTTGTTACCAGAGGTTCTGAAAAATGTTGCCTTCTGAAAGCAAAGAGATTCTGGGGCTTCCGGAAAGTCTCTGTTCTGAAACCAGCATTCCTTAATCTTGTATCCTCCTTTGTCTCATAAACCTTACTCTTCTGATTAGTGTGTTCATTGGTGGGTTGGGGAAGGGGATGTGGCAGAATTTCTTTTTCGTACTGAGTTTTCCTAGTTGTTGCCAACACAGCAGAAATGATAGGCTGCATTAGACTGGAACCTGCACAGGGATCAGGTAAGTGTTAAGGGACTGTACTGCTCTGCTTAACCTTTTTTTTTACGTATCATCGCAAGAGAGGATGGGAGAAAACCAGAATTAGTTGGCTCTGCCTACCATTGACTACCCTGCTCTCTTGCCACTCCAGCTCCAGTGGATACCAGCCACCACAGTTGGGAGCCAACTCACAGTATTTTGCCAGCAATGTCCATGTTGTGCCTGTTGGGCTATGATCTTGGTTGAAATCCTTCCCCAGGCAAGGACACACTGACTGGTCTTTGGCAAGAGTTTCTGATCCTGTACCACCTACTGATTTCTGCGCCTTTGAAAATGTGTAATGAAAAAATATATTTGTAAATGTTCCCTAGAATAATCCCCTAAAACCCAGCATTTCTTACCTGTTAAGCTTCATTTTGGGATTAAAATAGGAATCTGTTTTCTGTGGTGTCGAATAGTTAGGGAGGACTCGTACATCTGTGTCTGCTTCTTTCACAACTTCATGTGTAGACTTGCGAGCACGGGCTAAGAATGTTTTTCAGAATGGGAGAAACAACGTTAAGCAGTCTATGCGTGTACATTTTCTATGATGCTCAAGAAACACCCAAAATCATTAGATCCATGCCAGTGGTACCCCAGAATACGGAAATCATAAAAAGAAAAACTTCTTAGGCAATAAAAATACTGTTAACCACATTTTTAAAATTAGAAATAAACTATTCTGATTCATGCTGGAAAACTGCCACACTGCTTGCATTTTATTTTGATTCAAACTTTCAAGCAAATTCTTTTGTACCAGGTGTGGAGGGAGGGCAGGAATAAACAACTGAGCTTTTGAAGTTATTTCAGATCACTATCGAATAGTGAAAGACAAAGGCTTTCAAACTTATTTTGCATCCTGGAGATTAGTTTGAGTCCTACTAGGAAAAAAAGGGATAATAATTGAGCGACAGGGGCAAGAAATTGGCTATGAAATATCATCCTCGCATGACATTTCTCCTTCCATGAAAACTAAATCTTAAGGTACAAGCTACATGCCTTGGGGTTTTTGTTGTTCTACTCTGTCTTGCATGTACTACTGTACAAATACTAGAATAAACTACTTCATCATGCACAGCTTTCAAACAGAATAACTCAACCGTGTTAGACAAAGGAGGTGAATAAAGAAAGATTGGCCAAAACGCCTTGCCTTTTAATGAGACAATGGAAAGTCCTTTAAAATGGCTTCAAATTTGGTGACTTAGACGGGATGATATATTCCCACATACACTAACTGCATCACACATTCTACCTGTACCGCCCAATGAACACAATGCAAGATCTTCAAAATAAAGCAACAGGGGTGCCTAAATACTCACCAGGGCTATACCTAGATTCGGTTTCTCCTTTATTAGCATGGCGTTTAACATGCCCTACCATATCAGTCCTTCGGGTAATGGTTGCTGAACAGATAATGCAGTGGAAATGGGCTCCCATCTTTAGGGATATCTACAGCACAGAGTACAGAGTTAAAGTACATCAGAAAAGCTGTTCAGTATTAAGATTAGACTACATAATGATAAATAACCATTAAATACATCTATGGATGGTAGCATCGAGAGCACAGTATCTGCATTAGCAGAAAGGTCTAACAAAACTTCTTAATTATTATTCTAATACTGTGGTTTTAACCTGTTCTCTCCCCTAAGATAAAACTGCTATTCTTCTGTGTCTTGCTGGACTACTGTAATGTGTTCTGTGTGGAGTCACTGTTCAGAAGCTATTGATGTTTAATATTGTGTCCTCCCCCACATTAGTGGGTTTGAGTTGCACGCTAAAACTGTGCTGAAAGAATTCTGCTGGTTCGCAGTTTGTCTGGGTGCTCGATATACTGGTTATGACTGTTAAAGTCCAAAACAGCTGGGTCGAGGATACTTCAGAAAGCATCTTCTATACAATACCTACCCCATCTGCACACTGATACTGAAGATAGATAATAATGATTTACACATTGCTGGTTTGTTATTTTGATCAACCAAAATATGATTTTGTGGTGCTGTATCTTATTGTTTCAGTTTTTACTGTCTTTAAGTTGCCGATATGTTTCTAAAGACCATGGCGATACTTAAAAAAGGGCAATTTTTTTGTCTTCATTCAGAAGCCATTCCTCAGCTAAAGTCTTAGAACCATAAGCAAAGGCTTACTAGGCCTTGGGCTGGCTGTCTAGTATTTTACCCACAAAATCCTGTGAGCTCACTAGCGTTTCATGATTCAGCTTTCTGAAATTATTGGTTCACGGTAGAACGAGAGGCAGTAGAATTGTCTTTCTTCACATTTCTCCATGTCATCTTATTTTAAATGTAACATATAAGATGAAAAGCAAGTACCTTGATTCCTAACAAAACCCTCCTAAAAAGGAGAGGAGTTTATTCTTTTTATAAATGGAAAGAGGTAGGGTATATAGAGGGATTAAGAAAAGAGTAGAGTGAGTATTCTGTTAAAAAAATTAGTTTTAGTCAGTATAAATACAGTTTTTGGCAATCACCGTAATTAGAGAGTCTTCTTTTCATCTAACAAAAATCCAAAATAACTCTGTTAATAAGGTTAGTAATGTCCCTTGGGGTTAGTTGTTAGTCAACTCCTTTCTGACGCTTCTCGAACAATTATTTCTTAGGTTGTCTTCTTTTAGCAAGTACCTTGATTCCTAATCTTTTCCTGCCAACCTGTTCTAGGCTTTTTAACAACTTGATAAAAACTTGCTTTCTACAATTCCCAACATGCTGCTATTACACCATTTTGCAAGGGCATAATTTTAGTCAGAACAGAAGTATAATGGCTAGGCTTATTAGATAAGTGCAGGGTAAATTTAAGTCAATATATACAGTAACCTGCAAAGTGCAGGGTAAATTTAAGTCAATATATACAATATTCTATGTAAACTTTTAAAAAAGGTATTTTTAAAGTAACTTCATACAGAATGTAAATAATCTATATAAATGACATATAATAAAATGGGCACACTATCATTTTTCTAGCCTGTTCAGAAATAAATATAAAATTCAGGTATAAATATTATGATTAAGGATGTGTGTATTTAGCATTTCCTTTCCTCCCTTCTGGTTCACTCAAGGAGCTGGTCTTCCCCTTGAAAGCTCTCAACAGTTTGGGACCACAGTATGTTAAGTGCTATTTTTCTGTCACATAAACCTCATTTGTAAATTTAGGTTAGCATTAGGTCTTAATTGTGACTTCTGAGCCACCTTAAGCCACAAGGAAAGGCAGGACATAAGTACTTTAATACATGAATAAAACTATCAGTAGAGGCCCTTCTCCACAATCCCTGCCATCTGAGGTACAAGGGACAGTGGTGTAGCACAGGGCATTTTTGGTGGCAGTGCCAAGATTATGGGAATCTTTGCCTTAAGAAGGACCATCTTGCTCCTTCTTTGTTGGCTTTAATTAATACTTTCAGAAGGTGTTTGGAACTAACCAGTTCTTTTCTTGACCTGTGGTGTTTTATATTGCTGGCTGTTCATTGGTTCTCATTGCTAGGCTTTGGTATGGTTTGTTGCTTTCTTCAGCCATTGGTTTTTATCATCTCATTTTTGTATATGATGTGTCATTGTAAGCTGCTCTGTGAGCTTGTCAGGCCAAAACTGAAACTGAACCATTCTTAATTATCCCACACTTTTGTAAAAAGATGAGTATTTGTATAACTATAGTTGTGGTACCTGATTTCCAGCAACATTTGGTTTCACACGGCCACAAGGTAAGTAACAAATGCACATTCTGTACCCTGGAAAGTAGAAAGGGCTTGGTCACTTCAGAATGATACATGACAGACAGCAAGTTCTCCGCTGCCTGGGCCGTCATTTTAAGCCAGCTGCAGACAGAAAAATATCTTATCAACACTGACCAGATTTACTGGCCAAGTTAAACTCCAGTTTATAAAAAGCTACCCAACAATGGTGGGTTTTGTCTTGGAACTTGAAGCACTAACCAAGAAATGAAAAACTGTGACATTAACTTTACTTTAAGCCAGTATGACATTACAGTATCTACAGTGGTATTTCAGTCATCTTACCTTCAAATTCAACAGACACTTTCCAGTGGAGATTCTGAAGGTGGCGATGGAGCTTATGAGCATAACAAGCTTTGAACTTGTCTTCAGGGCAAAGAGGACAAGATTTCTTGCTACCTGGTAATGTAAATTAGAACAAAATAAGAAGAGATAACCACAATAAGCACACATTTTATAGGGTGCTGTCCCTCTCACCTGCTTTGCAGGGTTAACCTGGACACTGTTCTAAGGTTTTCTAGACTGTTCAAACTATTCAAGAACCAAGTTTGGTGGCTGGAGGAGGAGGAGGAGGAGGAGGAGGAGAAGAAGAAGAAGAAGAAGAAGAAGAGACTGGATTTGTACCCTGCTCTTCACTAGAGTCTCAGAGCGGCTTACAAACTCCTTTCCTTTCCCCTCCCCAAAACAGACACCCTGTGAAGTAGGTGGGGCTGAGAGAGCTCTTTCAAGAACTGCCCTTTCAAGGACACTTGTCCAAGGTAATCCAGCAGTTCCATGTGGAGGAGTGGGGAATCAAACCTGGTTCTCCCAGATTAGAGTCCACGCTAGGCTTGCCAAGTCCGCCCCGGGGGCCGGGTAAACCCCCGCCCGAGAGGCCCGTTACCCGACGCCAGCAAATCGGGCCCCGGGGGAAACTCCTCCCCCTTCCAGCACACATCTTCAGCGTGATGATGTCACCCGGAGGTGACATCATCATGCTGGCCACGTTGGGGGCGGGATGCTCTATGATTTGAGGGAAAACTCTATGGTTTTCCCTCGAATCCTAGTGGCCCCACCTCCAACGTGCCAATGCGATGACGTCACTTCCGGGTGGCATCATTGCGGCAGCGAATGCGCTTTGCCCGCAGACTCCCGGGAAGGCGTGGGACTCCCCCGCGGTAAGTAAATTCGGACTTGGCAACCCTAGTCCACGCACTTAACCACTACACCAAAGCAACTCAGCACCCTTCTAACCAAATTAGATTATGAAGGAATTGAGAGCTGCTGTGGACTGTTTTACTTTGGTCTCAGTCTGGGGGCAGTTTTATTTACACAGTATTTCAGCTGCTAAATCTTACCTCCTTTAAAAGGTAATTAAAGTAAGTGTATTTATTTATTTTATTTATTAATTGGATTTATATCCCGCCCTTCCACATGGGCTCAGGGCGGCGAACAAGAGGCAAAGAGCCATACATTGCCAATAAAACATGGAGGCAAGTTTTGATAAAGCTCAGCTTGACTATGCCAAGAACCAGGCAGGGGTATGATGCCCAATCTCTCCTGTCCTCCCTCAACATAAGCATGCAATGCTGATGCCAGTGCCAGTTACTTTCCACTCCCAGCAGGACTAGCTCAAGTGCATTTCCTGGCTTGCAACCGACAGAGGAGATAAAGGCACACCTGCAAGTCCCCATAATGGTGCATGAAACTATCTATGTTTTTCTCAATTGCTATATATAATATTGTTATTCACCAGCACTTAAGCAGCTGCTGTTCCATACATACAGGCTCCTAATGAGAGTTCATAGCCCACTACCCTGCATGGCTCCTTTTCTGGCTTGCAGATTAAGGTCAATGATGTACCCTCCCCAGCTATTCAGTATCCGGGATTAGCTGCTTTGCTGTAGTCATTAGGGTTAGGCCCACTTCTAAGAGTCTGGCACCACACACATTCTCTCTCAGCCATACCTTTCTCTTTGCTGGAGCGAGCTTAAATACCTGCCACGTGAGGGTCTGTGTTCTGGGAAACAGTTGAGATTCTGCAACCTTCCTTCAGACCAGCCAGTTTTTCTAGATCGCTAAGCGTTCTTTGAATTGAAATGTGGTTCCCTAGAATGAAACAGTTCAATTTTTGGTTCAAGTTACTTTTTTTTGGTTACATGGCAGCTTATATAATAAAGTGTTACTTCTTCATACCTTGGCATCTTCCAATCTATGACATTCTGCGCATACACCTAACCGGCCTATCATTTACTTATAGCACCTCTGCCTGCTGCTATGACACCTGTTTTCCATTAAACAAAACAAAAGTAAACCATGCAGCTTTGTCTGCAGAATTTGAGCAAAAAAAGTCTCTTGGCACAGACTGAGTAGGCCTGCTTAGGATTGCTCCCAAACAGCATCAGTGCCATAGCTCTTTTTGCAAAGTCAATACCTGTCATAACTTTCCTCTACTGATTCTTCCTACCCAAGTGCAAGGCTTAATATTAATATACTCCCCATGGTTTAAATGATCTCTTAACTTCCCTTCTGAAGCACAAATCTGCACCCTGTGCACTCCCAGGGCCAGGTAAGGAAAGCACAGCCAGAGTCCAGTAAGTTGGATTTCTGTTTTTTGCAATAACAGGAAATACAAGACTGGATACCTCAGCATCCAGTGACACCAAACTGTATTCTGCCCCAAAAGGAAGGGCAGCAGATCTTATACCCCAAATGACATCGTAATAGTTTACAACTCGGGAAAGATACAACTGGATTTAAACAGGCAGCATCATTTGAGCTGGCATCCTTCCATTGGTGTATCCCAAGACTGACTACAGATATTTGCATTTGTTTATTTGACCCAAGAACATTAAGGTACATTGAGGTCTCCCTCTGGGGTTCTTCAAGGACCTTCTGCATCTGTATAGAATGGGGGGTTTCCCTGATAAGGTGTGATATCTAACACAGTTCTTGGCTCTCAACAGACATCCTGGTGCCTGATGCCTGGCAATACAAAGGAAGATGCTGTTTGGCAACATCCAGGCCTCTGAGATGTTTTTCTTATGCATAGAATTGGGCCATAAACACCCTTCAGAGTAGCTGAACTACAAAGGCAGATGCAGTTAGCCAGAAGGGTTTCCTTTTCAGGCACATTCCATTCTCCTGTTTTCCTGAGCAAGCTTAAGGCTTTTGGGCACAGACAGTGTCACTTTAAAATCCTATCTAAAGTTTCTACAAAATGACAAGCTACCTTCTTCCATTCTTCTATCAAACTAGATCCATTCATTACAAAATCAATATATAGCAACTTCTTGTATGTGTGCATAGTAAACTCTGAAGCATAAAGGATAATATGGAAAAGTCAGATTCATTGATCCCTTGTCCCACACTTCAAAGGAACAATTTTCATAATGAGCACAAAATAACATATGTTTATGTATTTTTAAATAGAAAAGCAGTTTGCGCATAGCAAAACCAAACAATTATTAGCCTACATTTGCAGAATGTGACACATTTGGTCTGAAAGCCTTATTTTAAAGGATGAATCACTCACTGCTTACATGGCTGCACTTTCAGAACAGTTGAGTTCTGTGAAAACTATTTTAAGTGGTACATTAATTTATCTTTTTAATATTTTGCGTGAAAAATGTCAGAAGAGGTATTTAAAAAAGGAAAAAGAAACTGGCATTTCAGACATTTTCCAATATTGTCTGCTAGAAAACACACCCCAGGGAAAAAGAAATAACAACATTGTTTTATTCGTTTGTATTTGAGGAAGCATGTTAAAAGAATGTACTTCCACAACCAGATCCCTACAAATATCCCTAACGCACCACAAAGATTTCTGCATGGGGCTAGCAAACCTCTGGGAGATTCAGATGACGCGTCCAGTAGGTTTCTGTTAGGTTCTTTTCCAATTTCTTGTTCTGTTTCTACCTTTTTAATTTTTATTTCTGTTTTTTCCTCTTCAATTTGTATTTCTTTCTTAGTCATTTCTATACCAGGCTGGTCTATTTCCATTTCTGTAGACACATGTAGAGAAAGATTAAAAACGATGTTTAGCATACATTTTAATTAGGTGCATTAGTATTAATGCAGTATACAATCTACAGTGATACAAAATATGAAAAGCAGCATATCAAGTGTAAGCTTGAAAGGGGAAAGTTGGAGATGATAGGTTTGCCTGGGCTACCACTTGATAGTATAGCTTGAAATCCACAAGCTAGATGCGGGGGCAGCCAATAGTGTGCCCTGTTATTTACATGCTTTAGTTGTACAGTTTAGTATCTTAAAACCAGAAAAATCTAAGAGACACCAAGATTCTAAATAACCAATACATGTTTAATCAAAAAGTATAATTAGTTTTCATTATACGGATACACAGAAGCATGTGGTTAGCCTCCTTCTGAAAGGCATGTTACACCATTACAGAACCATTACATTACAGAAAGGCATGTTACACCATTACAAAATTCTTATCGCCAAAACAAAAGATTATTATCAACAGAGCCTCAGAAGTATTCTGAAAAGTAACTTTGGCTCAAGCACAGGTTTGGATATCAGAAGCAATTCCTGAGAAGATCAACATTTGTTCACCTTTACTGGACTGAGCAAAGGGAGAATTTAGAGAAATGTGTTACATTCCCTGTGGGTAGAATCAGGTGTGTAACCCTATCGGCCTGAAGCAACATGACAAAGTTTGAGTCCAGTGGCACCTTTAAGACCAACAATGTTCAATTCTGGGTATAAGCTTCCGTGTATCTGAAATACTATGCATGCACACGAAAGTTTATACCCAGAATTGAACTTTGTTGGTCTTAAAGGTGCCACTGGACTCAAACATTGTTGCTTTCCCTAACAGCTGAGAGGCTCCAAGAGCAGCCCTTACCTGGGTTGGTTCCCTCTGGAAAAGAGACCTGTGCTGTTTTTGTAGTATTTGCTTTATTTACTGCTACCCCACATCAGATCTCCAGAGAGATCCAGCACCTCCAAAGCACTTTAGCCAGCTCATAGCAGAATCTGTCTTATTCTCTGACTTTGCTAGAATCTAAACCTGCCACTTCATCATATACAGAAATGCCTTTGTCCCCTCTATTCAGCTGGAAGCACAGGCGTGTCCATGATAGGAAATGACTCGCTTCAGATAGCCTAACACTGAAGACTCACTGAAGCAATAGTTACAATCATTAAGAAAAATGACCATTCCTTTTGTCATGGGCCCCACGGCATTTCACTTTATGACAGGCAAATAGGACATAATCATTTATGGGAAATGTACTTATCATTTAGGCTATTGAGATCCCAGATCTGTAAACTTGCATCAAGATAACAAATCTTACATGGGACTCTTGAATTTTAGTTAAAAGGATATGTTTCTGAGAAAACGTTGATGTTCAGTATTCCTTCAATACTCAGCAAGATGGGATGGACGTTGACTCCCATTATTATTTCAGAGAAGACTTTTCTCAGAAATAGGTTAGCCTTATTGCTAATCTTAAGTCCAGTGGCACCTTTAAGACCAACAAAGTTTAATTCTGGGTCTTGTTTTATAAAATTTGTTCTGTTGCTTCAGACCAGCATGGCTACCTACCTGAATCTTATTGCTAATTTGGTAGCCTACCACTTTCAAGGGGCTATACACAGACTGTGGCATGGCTGTGTGGCATATTTTATTTGAAAATGTAAATGCTACAAGAGAACATCCAGGCTTATATGTGCCATTACCTCAGGGCAAACAGGTTCCCACGAGCTATAAGAAGCAGCTAAATTTGCCAGACAAAAGGGACAGTAGAAAAGAAGATCTATAATTAACAGTTCTGGTTGCTGTAGGAGAACATTTGCATAAGGGGACTTGCTGGTATATTGCTGAGGAAATAGCTCTTCCCTTTAGTATACAAGGCTGAGAAAAGATAGGAGAGGGGAAACAAAGGAAAAGTTTCTGCAAATGGTTCTGCACTTTAGTGAAGGCGGGGCTGGGAGGAATCAATAACAGGAACCATGCCTAAGGCTGCATATCATAATGGAAGTTGCGTATAATAAGAAGTGTGCATGCACCCAAAAACTTATACCTTGAACAAAACTTTGATGGTCGTAAAGGTGCCACTGGACTCAAACTTTGTTCTATTATTTCACATCATTTCGGAGGGTAGCTGTGTTGGTTTGCAGTAGAACGACTAGGGAAGAGGGGAGTTCTGACTCTCAAAAGCTTTTACCCGAAAATTCTTATTGGTCTCTAAGGTGCTACTGGACTCATATCTGGCCAGCATTTGGATGGGAGACCTCCAAAGAATACCAGGGTCATGACATGGAGGCAGGCAGTGGCAAACATCTCTTGCCTTGAAAACCCGCTGGGGTCACCATAAGTCAGCTGTGACTTGATGGCACTTTCAACCACCACACATGCCAGTAGTGTGTACATGAAGACTATAGCTTTGTCTCAGTGTAACACACTCCTGATGTCTCACCATTGATAAAATAGCAGGATTACATGTTTTCTCTCTGCATTTTCTCTCAGTCTCCACACCCATATACCATGGCTTTCCTTCTGCACCGGCCTTACTCAAGTGATAGCTAACTATTTGTTATTCCTTTACTTCCCACTCCCTTCCTAGTTGATCCCATGGGGCCAACAACATCATCAATTCAAAAAAATCAGGAAGAATCAAATGTGCTCAGTTTTCTTTTCAGAACTGGGACTAGAGAAGAAAGGGCACCAGACTGATCTCTCTGAAACACATTTCATAGGAAGTGCACTTTTATGATGGCTTAATACCCTTGACTGATCTTCAGTACCATTTTTGCCACTTGGGCTGGCATGATGAAAGAACAAGAGATTTATGCCTTAATTTAGTTAACAATAGGGTGATTTTATGAAGCCTGATTCCAAACCATCCTACTTTTGCACCTATTCTTTCCAGAGAAATAATGTTGGAAGGTATGGGGAAAAACACCCTCTTTCCTGATACCCTCAATGTGAACAAAAGTGCAGACTTCAGGCCCTAAGCTAGAAGAATCCCAGTTTGTCTGTCTCCTATCTACTCACAGGCACATTTATATATTTTGCACTTGGCATTTTGTGGGGCAAGGGGTAGAGTTGGTAGTCTTTTGGCAGAGATTCCATTGCCAAGAGTAACTGGCAAAATTTCTTGCTCTTGGCCACTTGCCAGGAAAAACAATATGTAAGGCTAAAGGTATTATTTATTTATTTATTTCATTAGATTTGTACCCTGCCCTTCCAGCAAAGCTGGCTCAGTATATGTGTTTAATGTTTTTCTATTTTATTCAGTCATATGCCATAAACAGAAAATATCACAAACATTTAAAAAATTCAAATATGAAACCCTTTAGAAGCGTGGAGACTTACAATTGACATAAAATCAACGAAAGGTTTCTAAAATAATTAATAATAAAATAAGTAATAATAAAGAAGCCTCGGTTGATCTTTGCCCATTTTGAACAGAACATACTCCATCAATTTCACCATTTCCACTACCTTCTAATAATCAGTAATAAGCCATTCTTTGATGGGGTATGGATATTAATTTCTTATTCTATGAATTTTGATGACAGTACAAATGTTCCATACAGTATTATCATAACAGTTAATACTATCGTGACTTTAAGATAACAAAGTACGATTACAAATCGTTTCTAAGGTATTGAATAATCAGCTAACAGCTGGATTGTGTACAGAATTGTTTGTATTTACATCACACACATTATTTTAAAAATGATGTTACCATCAGAGGGTGGATATTCTGCACAAGCTCAGGGAACCTAGGGCAGATTTATTTTCAAAACTCTTGCTTGTCTATTGCAGGGACAAGAAAGGCAATCTGCACACATTCCAGTTAATTCTATCCTTATGTTCTTTTTAAAAATATAGATGCCAGTTCTATTTAGAAAATAAATACTCTGTGCATGTTCAGAGACACTATTCTGCAAACTCAACTAAAAATCCTAACCCACCTACCCACACCTAAATGAGAAGTCTTTCTGTACATGCACAGAGGCACTCAGCTTAGGTATCAAGCTATTTACCAAAAAACTGACAATCCTAATATGCACAGCTGATGGGTCCATATCAAGCCATAGTAATTTTGCTCACTAGTAAAATCTGTTGCCGTATTGTAAATGTGGAGGAAAAAGAGTATGGTTGAAAATGCACCACCAACCATCATTCTCTCACTAAAGGGGACAGAACAAAGAAGATTTCCCTCACAATCTTCTTCTGGGGCAACTCTATATAATGAATTGTCCACAAAGACAGGAAGTTATTTTCCATTTCATAGTTGTCCACAAATGAAGTTTAACCTTACAGGACCAGACTTTTCCCCCCCTCTCAATATCAGCTTTATAGGCTTACCTCTTTGTTCTTATATTTTTAAAAACAGAGCTGTTGTGTGGTGTAGTGGTTAGAGTGTCAAATTAGGATCTGGGAGACCCAGGTTTGAATCCCCACTCTGCCACAGAAGCTTGCTGGGTGATCTTGGTCTAGTCACACACATTCAAACAAACCTACTTTCAAAGTTTTGTTATGAGGATAAAATGGAGGGGAGATCATGTAAGCTGGGAAGCAAGGAAGCCTGTTTTAGTCCCCCACTCATTATTTAAGTAAATATATAAATTGCTTTTGGGGGATGGGGTTCATCTCCCTCCTTTCTCATCATCTTTTGAGAAGTCACTACTTAGTATTTGACCCAGGTCAGTAATCACCAAACTGTGAATCAGTATACACTTAACACAGTGCGTTTTATATAGTTACTCCAGTCTAATCCATTTGGGAAAAATTTGACAGGGAGATCTAATTAAAGCATCCACCCACCCCCTTGGTCCCCTTCCAATAAGCTTCCACCACTTAATTTTGCCACACCTGGGCATAACTGGAGCATTCAGTCTCTCCCAAAACGGAGATGTTCCAGAATTACCCCTCAAAAGGAGGCTGTCCATTGTTTCTCTGCAAGCCACACAATTCTCACTCCCCCGATCAATACAGCTACCCAGATTATTTGGAGTCTTTGTGGAAAAGGCAGACCATAAATGAAATGATAAAAATTGGCACAGTCATTCTTTATTTTCACACACCCTAACAGCAAAACTTTTTTTCGGGTGTAAAGTATGCCTCCAATTTTAATTCAACCCCCCCCCCCAAAAAAAAAAAAAAAAAATAAGGTGTGCCTCATCCATATATCTGGGAAACACTGACCTAGAAACGTAACGTGTGTATGTGATTAAACTCTTCCCTAAAACCAGCAGAATTAGGAGGAGGGCCGGGACAACTACAGTCCCCGGCCAAGCCCAAATCTCACACACTGGACAATTCCTGTGATTGCCCTCCCATCGGTCCTTACTAAGCGCATCAGTTTCCTCCTCTTCCTCCTCTTCTTCCTCATCCACTTCCACATGTCCATGCGCGCGGGACAGCAGCTGTATCCCCACTTTCTCGGCCGCCATCTTCCTTACATGTAAACGAAAATAAGCAAAGGGAAAAACGACTCTACGCCGATAAAAGAGGGCGCCGCTCCAACGAATCCTTCTTTCAGGAGAGTCCTACAGACGCGCAGTGTAGGAGTGTAGCTGTCGTCCGTGTAACGCCACGAGAAAATTAAAAACTACATTACCCAAGATGCTACGAGAGAAACCTCCGCTCAATATACCCAGAATGCAGCGCGAAGAAGCAAACGGCTCCTTGCGGGAGACTGTAAAAGAAAAGACTGCCTTCTCCCAGAATGCTCTGCGGCAAGGTAGGGCACGTCTCACATAAACCTAATAAAAAGAGCATAACGGAAAGGGACGCGGACTTTGACAGACATAGATGTTAAAAAACAACTACTGCAGCAAGACATATAGGAAACGGATATAGTTCTCTACAGTGAGTGGGAAAGCTGGGTGAGGGCTGTGTTTTGAAAAACTACAGTCCCCAGCATACACTGGGACCCAACAAATCCGCCCAGAAGGGTACGGAGTAAAAATGAGGCAATAGGTTCGTGAAGGGAGGTTGTATGAACTGGGTAAGGCGCCGCGCAGAAGAAGGTTAGTGACCGAGGGTTTTTTGCTTTCTTTTTCTTGGGTGGGGCTCTGAGGGAAGATGGGGGTGGCGGGGCTTGGGTCGCTCTGTTGTTTACGGCTGTTAGGTGGTGACTGCTCCCAGGAAAGTACTTCTGAGAGGAGTTTTTAAAACTTTGTAGAGGGGTGTCTGTCCGGAATTTCGACGACCCCCTCATTGAGAGAGGCAACAGGATCTCGTGGCTCTGTTGGAAGAAAGAACCGACACAGCGCAGGGCAACGAAAAGCCTTCCTAAACAGTCCGCCCCCCCCCTTTTACCCAGTTTCCTGAAAGGAAAGTAGAGCTGGAGTCGTGTGCGTCTCAGGTAGGCAAAGGGGAGTGGTGCTTCTACCGTATATGCCCTTTGCCCTCTTGATGTTAACGGCATCTCGAAGGAAGGATGGATGGAGCAGATCCTTTTGGGAGAAAGGAGCTGAGAGCAGGGGCCCTGGACTTTGTTGGGCTGCAGCCCAATTCGTCCGCTTCATGAAATTCTGTTCTGTCTTGCCAATGAGAGGGGCGAAAAGAAGAGGTAGGAACTAGTGATCCAGGTTAAAGATACTATTACTGTAGAGAGCACAATGGGAAGCAAGATTTAGTGAAAAGCATCCAAGGTCCAGTCGCAGAGGGTGTGAATCACTTCTGGCTGGTGATGAAGTCAAAACAAGCTGAACAGTGTATAAACACTGTAGCTGTGTTGGTCTGAAGCAACAGAACAAAGTTTGAGTTCAGTGGCACCTTTAAGACCAACAAAGTTTAGCTCTGGGTATACGCTTTTCTGTGCAGGTACACTTCTTCAGATGCATTGAAACAGTTTTCCTAGAGCCTTACATATAGATAGCAGGGGGGGGTAGTTGCCAGGAAGGGCTAGTTATAGTCAAGATGCATAAGGAACTGGGCGATAAGTATGGGTGAGATTGGATTAAAGCAGTTGTTAATGGCAGCATTTTAGCAGACATATACAAGCATTAACAAACAGGTGTGAGAACTCAGTTTGGGTCTAAGTGAGTGGGCAGAGTGTGAAGTGATATGGAAGTCAAAATGAGGAAAGAGGGGCAGCTGGAGGGCAAGGAGAGGTGGGGAACAGTGTAAGAAGGGGAGAAGAAGTAGGGAGGAGGAGGTGGGGGGAAATATAGGGAAAGGTGACTGGGGATTGATGTCAGAAGCCAGAAAACAAAGCAGGGACCAGTGAGGGAATTTCTTGTGTCTCATGGCCCCCACTGATATTATGTAAACACATCAACCCCAATGACAGCTTTCTAGACCAGCTCATGTGCTGTATAAAATAAATTCCAGCCCATAAAAAGTGCCAAAATTGTGTGGGTCCTTAAGATACTTTAGGACTTAACCAGATACTCTGGTTAACACTGACCTTGAGGTACTATTTTGGGTTTTCCATGGAGAGACAGAGGAGAGGCAGCAAAGAAAGAGAGAGAACAGAATGATAAGGCAAAACATTCCAGCTGTTCTAAACTGGTGTGTCATCCATTTAAAATATTAGCTTTAACATTACTGGGCATGCTAGAGCTCCTGCTGTAATTATACTTGAAGCAGAATATAGATCATTTTTGAGTTAACAATACAAGATGGAGGACACTGGCTTCATAGTCAGTAAACAATAATCAATTCAACTATTTCTGCAGAAAGATATTTCTGCCAAGGGAACAGTAAGGTAGGGCTGCAATGCATGGATAACATAGAATGTGACAATAGGGTGATCATAAAATGTTGTCCCCCCAAAAAAGGCAAGGGACCATTAGTATTCGAGAGCTTCAACATCGAGATGCAGACGCCAACTCCTCACTTTTCCCAGACTTACAAGGCTGTGAGATACAGATAAACCTTTGGTCTTCAGATTCAAAAACAAAAGTGTTATCACACTGTGACTATCTGAAATACATCCTTTTTTTCCTCTTCAGGATCATAAACTAGATTCAACAAAGGTCTCTAGCAATTATAATTGTGTGTCCATTAGTGGATCTTAAGATCACTTTCTCTTTCAAGTCTCCTACTTTTATCTCATTCTTTAAGACTGAGCCTGCAGACAACAGGGATCTGTTTATTTCTATATATAGGATCTACCATACATTTAACCTCAAGCAGGTTCTCTGAAGAGATGGCAGGGACAAGGAAACCGTCTAAACAAAGGTTCTAAACAGACCTACAAAGCTCTTAGAAAATTATTACTAATTATCCATCCAAGATTTGCCTCTGACTTGAGATCCTATTATTTCCTTACATCTAGAGTAGATTAAATTGCAGTTCAGCCGCTGAATATTTAGTAATTCTGTGGCACTAAGAGTTAGACTGTAAGAGTTCATGCCTGTGTAGGTGCCAGTTCTGGGAGATTTCTTTCTGTGTTCTGTTAATTGAATTCTTGAACCAGATGTCTAAAGTCTGGGTGCATAACAAGAATTTTCCTACTTGTAATTCTGTTCACCATTCCTTCATTTTGACTTAATAATGATTTTAAATCTTAGTTCACTGACTGTGCTATCAGTACAAATACTGTAAATGGACCTCAGACTGCAAGGAGCTGAATTTGACTTTTCTGTTTTGGCTGTGTGTAGAAAAGGGGTTGTGTGTGGGGAGGTGTATTGGTATTTATATTTTTTAATTTTTTAAAGATTTTTGTTACAGGCTGTGGAAACAACTGCCCTCTTAGTAGGCTGACATACTGGCATTCGGAGGAAATATCTGGCTTCTTTAACACCTCAAAAAAGAGAAGATGGAGGGCTAGAAATGATTTTAGCATTTTCCTGGCCTAGGGTTACCAGGTCTGGGTTGAAAAATACTTGGAGACTTTGGGGGTGGATCCAGGATAGGGTGGGGTTTGGGGAGGGACTTCAGCATGATACAATGCCATAGAGCATTCAAAGCAGCCATTTTCTCCAGGGGAGCTGATCTCTGTCAGATGGAGATCAGTTTTAAAAGTGGGAGATCTCTGGGCCCCTCATGGAACTGGCAACCCTTTCCTGGCCAGTTTTAAAAAAATAAGCAACAGTTCTGAATCTTACTGTTGTGGGGCAGGCAGGACTCAAATTGGAGTGGGGCTACTTCTCACTAGAAGGGACTACAATCTGTCTGATTTACATAGCCTCAACTGTGGAGTGAGTGAGAGGAGTAATGCTTACCAAGAGTTTGTGTCCTGGGTATGCAGAGCCTAATGATAAGAGCATGTATTGAGAGGGGTTTTTGTCTCCCCCCACCCCAGCCCTTCCTTCTCAGTCTTCTTACTTTGGTTGCCATCACTACTAAAGTTCTTCTCTTTATTTCTCTGACTGTGGGTTGAGGCACAGATAGGTGCTCTGTGTGTGCATGTGTACTGCTTCAGACACACGCCTTCTTCCCTGGCCAGCTTAATTATCTGTAGCCCAGAATTTCTGATCTGTTGTGTGGATGAGCAGCCAGATACCAGGTCACAGATGGCAATCTTTGAAAGGAAGGTATCTTACATACCAAAATACCATCTCATTTCACTAGAGCACAAGGACATTGGAAAACTATATCAAACACTACCGGGTGTTGGGTGTGTGTGTGTGTGTGTTAAGTGCTCTCAAGTTGCTTTTGACTTATGGCAACCCTAGAAAAAGAGGAGACTGGATTTATACCCCGCCCTTCACTACCCTAAGGAGTCTTAGAGCAGTTTACAATCCCTTTCCCTTCCCTATCCTTGGCAGCCATTCTCAGGTCTTGCAAACTGAGGGCCGTGAGTCAATCCATCTCATGTTGGGTCTTCCTCTTTTCCTGCTGCCTTCAACTTTTCCTGGCATTATTGCCTTTTCTAGTGACTCTTGTCTCCTTATGTGGTGTCACCTGCAGATCTCAAATTGTTAATATGCCTTACACCAATTTTCACTCCATTTTCACCTAATCTATTCCAGATCTATTCCATCTGCATACAGATGGAGGAGCTAAGGAGATAAAATGCATCTGTGACGGACTTAAAGATCTGGGACCAGCAGAAAGTAAACATAGAACACTGCTGAGTCACATGATGGAGTGAGGAGGGGGCCATTTAGCTTGGAACCCTCAGTAATTGGCGTTTAACAGACCAAATGGTCCGTTTGGAATTGGCAGTTGAGAAGCAGCAGTTAGTTCATTGTTGGACGGAGAGCTAACAGGGAGTCTGTCAGCGAACTGAAGAAGCTCTGTAGCTCTGTGCAGAAGAACCTGGTTTACTGAGTTCCTTAGAAGGAAGGGGACAGTGACCAGACAGTTAAAAACTAAACACAATAGAGTCCCACGCCATTGAGATATCTCTCTTTAAAAAGGAACTGGAGGTGGTTTAGAAAGGGCTAAAGAACGATCTGGCAGGAGTCTGGGAAGCTGGTTTGGTGACCAGAGAGACTCAGAGGGACCTGTTAGTAAAAGCCCAAGGAAAACTACTAAAGGAGTGACTGGAGAGTGAGATCTGGGGTGTGTGTTGTGAACTAAGAAACATCTAGGCACTGAACTGAAAGAAATAAACATACACCCTAAGTGAACGTAAAGCAAGAGCTAGAGCCTGAAAGGAAACAAAATATCCTCTGTACAACTTCCATCCCCCTGTTGTGTTGTTTGTACATAAAGCCTGTTCAGTTTTAATGTTAGCAAGCTGTGGTGCCTATCTGTTTCATGGTAAATATACTTAGCAGTGGTCCTTACAAATATCCCTGACCCAGAAGTAAAACTATTACCCCGAAGAGACTATTGTAGATTTGCATAGTGGACTGGTCAGAAAAATCAGCAACAGCTCTGATCAGGCACCACACACAGACCCTCACAGTACTGTCTGTATAAAAGGGGCGTGTGTCATAGCATCCTTGTCTGACACCTTTGTCAGTTGGAAACCATTCTGTTTCTCTATATTGTCTTAACAGTGGTCTCTTGTGTAGAGTATAGATTGTGTATCAAAACAGTCAGATGCTGTGACAAATCAATTTCCTTTAAAGCCAACCATAAAAAAGAAAAGAAATCAAGAGATTAAGTAGGATGTACAGTCACTGGTGTTACCTTGGGATTCCCTTCCCTGAAATGAACTTTGAAAATAGTCTGGTCAAGACAGATTTCAATCCCTTTGCTTCCTGTCCCTGGAACATGGCTGGCATGCTTGTGAGAGGATGTCTAAATCGGCTGGGAGGGTTTCTCTTTGCCCTATCATAAAATTTGGAATGAGTCCCACATGCACTGCTCTTCATCCCTTCTCTAGTTACATTATAGTTCACGTCCCAAACCTTTATTTCCTAACTCGGGGTATCCAAATAGCCATTTGTCTTGTGTCTTCCTGACAGGTGGGCAAATAATTATCCTCTTCCTGCCTATTTGTCTTCATAATTAAAAGTATCTACTCTTAGCCTGAATTTTGAAATAAATATTTCCATTTATCTGGGATCTGTTCCCAGAGAAATAATATTTTTGTGAGATCAGGGCCTCCTTGAGTATTAATTAAGGGATCTTGCATCTCTATCATAACAGGCAGAACCCTCAAAACCAAATATGGTTTGATTTGGCTGATTTTTCACCCACAAATGGAACTGGTTCTCTTAGATATAAGGATGAAAACTGATCAGTAAATTTAAATTTGATCCCAAGAAAACAGCTTTAATTATGAGTTTCATTTCACATGAGAAGTTTTATATTTGGCTAGTATTGTTCCCTGAAAATATTCCCTGAAAATGATTATTCTAATTGAGTCTTGGAAGTGATCTCCTATCATTTTTTTAGATTCTGAAGCGTTAGCATGTCCCAAAGGGACAACAGGAAATCCAGCAGAAAGTGTGACACTTCAGTCAGCAAGGTAAGAAAGTATGAATCCTGAGAAAATGGTACTTGGAACTTCTTCACAGTCACAATGTAGAAATATGGCCTGCTGCTGAAGACAGGTCAGGATAACCTCACAAAAGGATCTTATCCCATCGCTAGCAATAATAGTAATAATAAGATGCATTTCAGGTATTTGACGCACTTTTTGAATATTAGTAATTCTTTTTTGGCACATTACATGTGCCTGTGTTAACTAAAAGCCTTGGGAATTAGGGTGGTCATGTCCAAATTAAAGGTCGGGTGTGGTGGTTAAGTGTGCGGACTCGAATCTGGGAGAACTGGGTTTGATACCATGTAAATAAAACTGCCACCAGACTGAGACCAAAATAAAACAGTCCACAGCAGCACTTAATTCCTTCATAATCTAATTTGGTTACAAGGATTGTGAGTTGCTTTGGTGTTGTGGTTAAGTGCATGGACTCTGATCTGGGAGAACCAGGTTTTATTCCCCACTCCTCCTTTTGCACCTGCTGGATGACCTTGGACAAGCCAAATTTCTGGCACAGCTGTTCTTGAAAAAGAATAGTTTCTGTCAGAGCTCTCTCAGCCCCACCTGCCTCACAGGATGTCTGTTTTGGGGAGGGGAAGGGAAAGGAGTTTGTAAGCCGCTCTGAGACTCCTTTGGGTAGTGAAGGGTGAATCTCCTCCTCTTCTTGTTTTCTGTGAAGCCACTTCCTCCTGCCAAAATTCAATTTCCCACCTCACATCACTTCCCTTCTCCTTCTCTACCACTTTACATTGCTTCTAGGCTTCAGTATGTATGTGTTCTTATGTCATAATAATCTTTTCATCCTAAATATGTGTGTTGATATATCCAGTTACATTCCACTCAACTTTAAAAACAAAACGCTCTCAAAATCCCCCTTGAGGTGCTTGTCAATGCTAAAGAGAAAAGTCCACTCAGAATGCCCATAGAAGGGCACTAGCCAACAGCAGTCCCATCCCTTTCTCAATCCCCAAGTTGTCTCAAGTCTTTAATGTCATGACATATGATTCGAGTTCACTTTACACGTTACAGTCCTACTCTTTATGGTCTACCAAGGAAAAGTCCTACCCCACTGAAGCCTTTCTAGGACTGGCACTTCTCTTAGGCTCTGTGAATCTTCCCTCCAAACTCCCATTTCGTAGAGAGGAACTGATCTCTGTAGTCTAGAGGTCAATTGTAGTTCCAGGAGAACTCCAAGTTCCAGCTTGGGGTTGGTAACCCTGCGGGGAATCAACAACATGCAGCTATGTGCTTATGTTTTGTTCCTGTGATAATCTTGTCACTCACTTGCCTGTGGTAAGAGTCACTTTTGGGCAGCCACACTTGGAAGCTTTTATAACCTTGGTATTTCCCCCCACCTTAGCTACTGGTACTCTATAAAGATAATAGCTTTTTGTGTGAAACTAGTAAATGTGGAATTTGTGGTGCTTTGTTGTTCATATGAGTTAGTGGCGTTATGATCTGCTTTAACCTGTTATAATAAAAAAAAAGTTACAACAACTTTCTTCTTTTTGTGTTTTAGCATTCCAAGTCTTCCAGTGACAGGAGTTCAGGCCATTCTAGCTCAGCTTCCTCAGAAAGTGCTACGAAAGTGAGCTTTGGGTATTGTTGATCGAAAAACTCTAAAATATCTATTCGTCTTTTTTCTTCAAAAGGTCTAAAACTGTTAGAGCAATACAGTAGAAAAGTCTGTCTGTTTGTGAAGTACATTTACATGTGCCTGCTGATTTTAAATAATGTGATTGTTTAATTACTCTGACTGTAGGCTTTGTTCAGTCTAAATGCTGTAATGTAAGTTGAATATCTGCATGCTTAGTGAAGTAGCATAATTCCATACCATTTATACAGTGATACCTTCATTCCCCCCCTTTGTTCTAAATATTGTAACTATTATTGCCTGAACTAATAAAACTTAACAAATATGCTGGGCCAAATCTGAGAACTGCCAGGGCATAGATGCACCATTTGTACAATGCAGCCAGCCAAGTACAGCATGTAGCACCAATTCTGGAACAATTTAATGGGCTCAAGAAACCAGTTTGAGAGTTAAATTCCCAATGGTTTTGGCTGCCCTGGCTTTTTACAGTTGAAACAATGAGACACATTCTGAGGACATAGTGAGAGAGATCCCGAAGATATGTGGATCCCTGACCGCTAAGGACCTTGAACCTGATCTGGTGCTCCACTGGGAGCCAGTGCAGAACAGGCTGGATATGTGCCATTCGAGGGGTCCCTGTAAGGACCTGCGCAGCCACATTCTGGATCATTTGGAGCTTCTGGGTCAAGCAGAAGGGTAGGCCCGTGTAAAGCAAATTAAAGTAGCCTATACTTATTTATGTTTAAATAAATAGTCAATGTTGTTCTCTTTCAGAAATACAAAGGGGCAGAAGTCAGTAAATATAATGCCAAAGAACAGCCACAGAGTCAAAGGTAAACTATTCTTTGCACTAGCTTAAAAATATTATTGTATCACTTGTTCTTTTGTAGTTGCTTTTTACAGCTTAGACATTAATTAATACATTTCACATAATTAAATATTAATGTTCAGTTAGTAATTAGAGTATATTAAGTGTCTGGCTTTAATCCAGTTAAATTTACTCACTGCAACATCTAAAGAAAGCTTCTCCACTCTTCTAGCAAGGGAGAATGGCAGGAGACCTTAATCTCCTTTTTCCTTTTGGGTACAAGATGAAGGGAAGCAAAACTGCTTGCTGGCTTCCCTTCCCAAGGCAGAGTGACAACTTGTGCTTTTAAATAGTAAACATAACTTTCCTTTCTCCAACTGTAGCAGCTTTTGTTAGTCTGTAAAATCTGAAGTTAGGCTACTGTTTAGAAAAAGTCACTCTCGACCATGCACAATGCCTGAAGGAAATTTGGGAGTTGTCTTCCCACCGTTCCTCAGACTCAGCGAAGGGTGCCAGGTTTGCCTGCATGAATTCTGAGCCCCAGCATTGAGAGCTGCACAATCAAGAATACCCTTCCTCTTCACAAGGGCAAGTAGATGGTTTGTCTTGTGCCTTACATCACTGGAGCTTGTTTTGCTTAGAAGAAACTATTCCTAGCAACGTGCAGAGTGAAATCTACCCTGTCCCTTCTTGGCAAGAGAGGAAGAGAATTGTGTTCTACCTGTTTGCTGCAGTCGGCCTCTTAATGTAGCTGTAGCAGCTAGTTTTTAACCCTTAAAAGTTGACCACTCTAGGGCTGCATCTCTAAGCCTTGGGGCTTTTGGAGGAAGTTGTTAGGGCTGGCTGAATTTCTATAGCTTCTAAGCACTGGGCAAAACTTGTAGGTGTCCTCTCAGTAGGGATGGTGAACTAAAGTGGCCCACAGACAGACAAGGTAAGGGATTTCTTGAGGGAATCTTCAGGTATGCTGGAAAAACATTACTTTTAAATCCCCGAGGTGCTGTTGCATCTTCTATTACCAAATTTCCACTCATGCAAGCATACTAAGTTGATCTGCTAGGTCAACTTGTAGCTTGATAATGTGGAAGAGGCGAGGGTCCTGACAGTCCATTACTCCCCTACATGAAGTTCCTCTTTCTTGATATTTCTCTGCCCTCTGGAATGCCAAGACTCCTCATGCCCCTTTGTCTGGCCTCTGCAAGCTAAGTTCTAAGCTATTCATATGCAGACATGCATGCCTAGCATTTGATTTCCTTTGATGAAAGCACATATAAACCAAAACTCTGTCACCTCCCCCCTCAAAGAAAGTCCTCATTTGAGCCCATAAGACTTTAGGGAGGGTGAGGTACACATTCCACCTGACCTCTCCAATACACCATAGGGAGGGGATGGGAAAGATATCTTCCTCTGAACAGTGTCCGGGGCCAGATGAACAGCTTGCTTCTTGCTTGACCCCAAATGCTGCAGTAAGTTCTGCAATCAACCCATAGCTTGCACACCTTGTAGAGTAGTCACTTTTGTTGCTTTTCAGAAGGATCTGCTGCCAAAGGGTGTGTGTAAAGATAAAAGCGTGCCATGCGTTCTACTTCATACAGAAAGAAGAAGCAGGATGCTGAGGGAAAGCCAGTGTTAGAGAGGTTTGTTTCGTAGCTCCTCACTACAGTACACCATGAGAGCCAGCGTGGTGTAGTCGTTAAGAGCGACAGACTCCAATCTGGTGAACCAGGTTTGATTCCACATTCTTCCACATGAAGCCAGCTGAATGAACTTGGGTCAGTCACAGCTCTATCAGCCTCCAAAATAAGTCTAGCTCGCTACCTAGTGATGCATAACGCTAAAAGAGCTAGAACTTTAGGCTGCCAGACAATCTTAGGATCTCCTGGCTATACTACACACAATGCCATATGATAACTAATTAATTAAGCAGTACACCATCTGGTATTTGGCTTGGTTTCCTAGTGTTGATCTGTTTGCCCATGGTCCTGTTTCTGGGAAGGTTGAAGCCCATAGTTCTAGGGGGCGTTGTACTGCAGCCCTGGGCTGCTGAGCTGTCATGCGCTGTAGGACAAGGGGGAAATCCACTGTTGACCCCTTCCCCTTCATACCTCATAGGCTGCCCTCTTGTAACTAGAATTTCAAAAATCTGTGTTTTGTTCCTTGAGAACTGCATTTTGACCTAAGTCTCAACTTTCACAAGTTCCTTTGTAATAGTTCCTCTCCGTGATGCATCCTCAGGTTTCGTGATGGCGTTGGATGCACCAAAGCAAAAAGAAGCCTTGATCTCAAAGGTTTTGAAAAACAGGCTTCAGAAGGAGCCAGCAGCAACAGTTCTGTTTTCTTGCCTGCTGAGAAGCGTGAAAAGATCACTTTGCATTTTAAAACTAAGGCTAAACTTGAGGGAGATGGAAGAAGCAATAAGGACACTACAGCAGCCTTTCCTAGCAGTGGAGGCTCTGGACCAGATGCCTGCAGTGAATCTGATGCTCAGAGAAGGAAAAAGAAGTTGGAGAACTTGAAGGTCCTAAACAGCTGGGAGAAGAACAGAAAAAAGGCCACAGCGGAACGCACCAAACGAAAAGAAATCATAGTGAAGCGTGTGCTGGAGCAGATTGAGGAAACTGTACATCCTACCCTGTGCTCCCTCCACCATACAGAAAAGCCTTCTAATTTAAGTACAGTCAGCAGACCACAGAAACCTTCCAAAAAGCCATATCCAGCCCTTGATGATTCCTCAGGTAGAAAGTTGTTCGAACAAGAAGGCAAAGAAGAGCTTCTAAAAACAGGAAAGCATGCTTCACCTGCACTACCCAGGAAAAGCAACAAGGAGATGAAACATATTCCTGTGACTGAACTGTACAAAGGTTGGAAGTATCATAAGCAGAAGGAACAGCGATGTCTTGAATCTGTTGATAATGTTTGCAGTGCAAGGGCACACAGAAGGAACCGTGAGGAAGAAGTTTTACATATTAATCAGGTAAAGTAAAAACGAAAATTAACCAAGAGCTGAAATCACCAAGCTCCTTCACTTGCTAATGTAACAAAGCACATAGTCACAGCTTCTATTGATATGGTATTTGCAGCTTCTTTGTTTTACCATGTTTAAATCCATTTTCTGAGCATGAGATAGAACATGTTGTTCGGTCGCACAGTCGAGTCTGACTCTTCGTGATCCCATGGACCACATCACGCCAGGCCCTCCTGTCTTCCGTCATGTTCTGGAGCTTGCTTAATTTCATGTTCGTTGCATCGATTGCTTAATTTTATGTTTGTTGCATCGAATGGTACACAAATCCAATTATCTGATTTTATAATACTGTACTTGTAGGCTGGAAAGTCTGCATAGGTCCCTGACTGCTCCACAACTGGGTAACTGCTTTCATTGTAGAACAGAAATCAGTGCCAAAATTGCTTCAAGCCCCTAGTAAAATGTCAGCCCTGCAAAGGGCTGAGCCCCACAAAGGTTCAAGCTGTTTTCCATAGTGTAACATTTTTGGTGTGACATTAACGTATTTCTTATTTATATCACACCTTACTGTTCAAAAACAAAACACTGAAGTTGGCTAACAGACATAAAGCATCCTAAAGGAATAAAACCCTAATACTGTTGTTTCTTTTACAGAACACCAGAGGTCTACATCACTCTTGCCTAGCTGAACCTACCGAGACTGCCGATATAGACCAAGAGGTTAGAGGCTATGTAGTTTTATTAGTCTTATGCATCTGTGTTCTGCTGCAGTGTTTTGCTCACGCAGCTGCAAACCTTGCCTTTTCCAATCATATGAACTCATGAAGCTCTCTGCCAACTTCCATCAGGGCCCTGCAGGACTTAATGCAATTCTGCAGGGCCTGTAAGGCAGAGATGTTCCACCAGGCTTTTGGTTGAGGACAGCAATGGTTCTTCAACATAGCTGGCACCCTCTTTTCTTCCATTTTGCCCGCTTCGGCCTCCTCCTTAACCTGCCCACGAGATAGAAGAGCAGCCCAGAGTAGGTTTTGGATTAAAATTAAGGATGCCACCTGGAGACTGTTAAAGTAAGGATAATTGATTTGTTGACTATAAACTGACATTTTGTACTGTTTTTACCCTGTTGTAAATTGCCCAGAGCCTTGTGTATTCAGAGATTGGGCGATCCAGAAATGTAATAAATAATAATAATAATAATAATAATAAGCTGCCTTATATTGAGCCAGGCCATAGATTTATCAAGGTATTGTCTACACAGCCAAGCAGTATCTCTGCAGAGACTCAGGTTGAGGTTTTTCACATTATCACTGCCTTAAAAAGGATCACTTCCTGAACCTTTTAACTGGACATGGGGGAAATGAAGCTGGGACCTTCTGCATGCAAAAGCAGCTGCTCTCACGCTGAGCCCCAGCTGCTCCTCATTGGCTCTGTAACTTGTTGTCAAGAGGCATAAATAATTTCATAAAGAAATCTAATAGCAGCACCAGGTATCTGTGACTGTAGCCGTAGTTAGCTTGCTCCTATTGGTCAAGTATTCTCCTACCTTGGATTGTGAGCTCCAGGTTTGGCATTTCCTGGAGATTTGAGGATGGGGACTGGATGGGGCAGAGTTTGGGCAGGGGAGGGAACTCAGCAGGGTACAATTCCTTAAATTCCACCCTCCAAAGCTGCCATTTTCTCCCAGGCATTCTAGAGATCAGTTCCAATTCCAGGAGATCTCCAGGCCCCACCTGGGAGTTGGCAACCCTAGATCTAAATGAACCTTCAGCAGAAATAATCCCCAGTAATTATAAACACCATTGGTGTTGCATATGTGGGGCTGGTACAAGCGTAATGAGGCTGATCACTTAAGCATAGTTAGGGGACTGCATTCTCCCCTTGTCCCTCACATAATCATTCCAGTACGAGTTCTTTCCACTAAGCAGTTTTAACATTACCACTCATCTGACCATTTTGCTGGAAGAATTGTGGTTTAGCAGAGAACCTAGTTAATGTCAGTGCTGGAAAAAATACTTAATTTCTATTGAAGGCTGGACATCACAGATGGGAATGGGGAGGCAGTATATGGTCCCATGGCCTACTCAAAATTGCTTACCCATGCTTAGTAGATTTACTGTCGCCTTTCTCTGCCCCCCATCCCCAGTTATTCCTGCACCAGTTCTGAGTTTGGAAAGTAGGGAGAAGAAGGCAGGAAGAGCACAAAGAGTTTCTTCCTTCTGTAAATAAGATTGTTTTCTGTGGCCAAAGTTTGTGGCTGTGGATAAGCTTGTTAGCAATTTGAGTCTAAAAATGCACTGAAGCAGAATCACTTATATGGAAACCCTTGGCCTTAATGGATCAAAACGTGCATCCAGTTTGTTTGTTTTACATCTATGTTGCTGTTCCCACAGATGCAGATAGTAGAAGACTTACATGCTGCTCGTGTTGACAAAAAGATAGTTTTGCCTGTGGTGGAGACTTGTGGAGAGTTGACCAGCATGGAGATAGATCTTCCAGATGAGGAAGCACACAAGTTTTCTAGTAAGCTTACTTGTGTAGAGTGTTTTATGGTTTCCTCCATGGGAAGAGAGGAATAAACACGGAATCCAAATGATTAAATTTCTCATTACTTTGCTGCTTGTTCTTGTAACAGGAAACCTTTCTGACATGAATACTTTGATTGTGATTGATACTAACATACTGATCAGCCATCTAGAGCTCATCAAGTCTTTGAAGAATACAGATATCCCAGGTACATGGACTTAGCTGCATAGCTGAAATATATGGAGAATATGTATCTTGCCGAACAGCTGTTGCTTTGCACAAATGAGGTATTCCATATTGTTGCTCCATACCTTCTTATGTGCACTTTGCTTCTGCCAGAAAGCAATACTCTAAATTTCCTCTTCTTATTATAAGGCCATTTTCAAATGGTAAACTAGTCTTTGTGCCATGCTCTCCACTTTACCCACTGACCCTTTCAAAGCTCAATCAACAGAACAGTCTACTGGCACACAGTGGCACACAATGTGGCAACCTGGCTGTCTCTCTGTTGCTCCATACCTCCTTTTACTACAAAAGAGCATGGGCATTTGATTTCTTTAAAAAATAACAAACTACATGAAGCTGAGTTTCAGCACACCAGACTGATTAAAATAGTAATTGGACTTATTCCCTATCCTAAAGACAGAACTCGGTGTGCACATAATAATTGAAACAAGGAGGACAGTCTGGAGTCCTGAAATCCATCTCAGATGCTTTGGGAGTATCTGTGTAGCTTAACATTCTTGATTCTGGTTGTCAGAATATGGTACTCAAAGATCAAATAACCTGAGTCCTCTATAGATTCAGGCGGGTAGCCATGTTGTTCTGAAACAACAGAACAAAGTTTGAGTCCAGTGGCACCTTTAAGACCAACAAAATTTAATTCTGGATATAAGCTTTTGTGTGCATGATGTCTGAAGAAGTGTGCCTGCACAGGAAAGCTTATATCCAGAATTAAACTTTGCTGGTCTTAAAGGTGCTACTTTGTTCCGAGTCTTCAATTCTTAGTGTGTTTTTTTGAACTGGAATGTTCTGTCTTCGATGTGTTATGATCAGGCAGTTCATTAATAGTTTCCTAGTCCCTTTGTTTTGGTTGCTGGTCAAAAACCATTTCTTGCATTTTAATTGCTGATTAGGCAGAGCAGATGCTCTTTCAAACTACCCCCACAGTCTGAGGTTGGCAGGAGCTAGAGAGGGTTTTTTATCTGGGTACTGGGGTAGCTGCCTCCAACACTCAGTCAGGTGGGAAATATTTAGACTCTTGGCTGATATTTTAGCCATATTTCCTGAAAACAGGCTGTCACGTTATAAACTAAAACAACGTTAAAGAAAAATGTAGATGGAGGAAGTTAATATCCAGGTGGGGCTCTGCACCAACTAACTGCTCCCTGGCTACTTGAAAAGGATGAAATATTTTCTTCAGTTAGGGAGGTTCAGCTTAATGACTTGACAACCATTGCTCTGCTGCCATCATTCTGCACATGCTAGACTACAAAACTCTCTTGAACACTGGCTTTTAAAAACATGTGTTTTGGTGAGTGAGTTTGATAGATTCTGAAAACAGCTTTTCTTTTAACTTGTGAAGAGAATAAGAAGAATTGGTGTGTTTATTGACTAACATTTGGCATTTCCTTGGTTCTAATTTAACTTGTTAATCAGACAGGACAGTATTGGTAGATATGCAGGAACTTTTAAGAATATTAAATAGTTATAAGAATACAAATATTTATTATGGTGTATTAGTAAAAGATAAAATAGGCTAAAAGAAATGATCCAAATGTCAGACTCTTAAAACTTTTAACACACAGAGCTGATAGTTTTACATATACAATTGATGGGTATATCTTATGGCCAGTAGATCATGTGCAGTAGGTCATGGATAATCTCTCATGGTGACTTTTTAACAATTGCACATCACATGAGATAACAACAGCAAAAGTTTTCTGATACTTTAAAATTTATTGCTATGTGCATTTGTTATGTGCATTTGATATGTAATAATTTGGCTTTTTTCTCTCCCTTTCAACAATTCCAGAAAGTGACACCTGGCTCTACAGAAAATCTTTTTTCATATATTTATTTCTTGATGTGTGTTGTTTTACAATAGTAATATTGACCACTGAGGAAGGCCCTAAGGGGCCGAAAGGTCATAAGATATACCCATCAATTGTATATGTAAAACTATCAGCTCTCTGTGTTAAAAGTTTTAAGATCTGATATTTGGATCATTTCTTTTAACCTATTTTATCTTTTACTAATGTGTACACCATGATAAATATTTGTATTTTTATAATAACTTACTTTGTTATCTTGACCCTCATATATCACAGCCATATCTTGGGTTGAGTTCTTGAATATTAAATAGTGCCTACAATATCTATATTTAAATGAACAAATTGGAAACAGTAGTTATTTAAAAAAGTTCAAAGCAGGTGGCTGATCTATGGCTGAGTCAGTTTTTAATATAAAAACAATATTGTGTTTGGTAGAATTAACAGTATGTTTATTAGGGAGAAAACTGTATTTGTCTTCTGTTTCAGGTATTGGCAAATTTGGGCTTGTCATCCCCTGGGTGGTCTTACAGGAACTGGACAATTTAAAGAAAGGAAGAATCTTGGCAAATGTTGCTCAAAAGGCAATCCCTGCTGTACACTTCATTCACATGTGCCTGAAAGACCAGGATTCGAAGCTGTGGGGACAATCTGTGCAACTTGCTTCTCAGCAAGCATGTAAGCTGCAGAAAAGGTGGTGGGTAATGTCAAAAATTTGCAGCATAGGCTGGTGAATGTTTGCACCTCCCTGTCTAATCAGAATAACTGAAAATATTTTCTTACATTTTTGTTTGTAATGCCAGTATAACTTTATGCCTTCTGAATAGCTTGTCAGGCATGAGGCTGGGTGGTGTTGTATCCATTGCTCCCTCTAAACTGTGGAGTCCTGTGAGCAAAAATTCTACTTTGTGAGCTACTAGCATTAAAGTCGTGAGCAATTGATTTGGCTGCTGCATAAATTAGTTTGCTCTGGAGCCATCCTTCCTAAGCTAAGACAAAAATGTGTGAGCCAGAGGCTAAAAAACTGTGAGCTAGCTCACACTACTTCAGCTTAGAGGGAACACTGGTTGTATCCCAGGGGGTACTGCTTCATATGGGAGTGGGAAGAGTTACTGCATTGCCTATGCCTTTGGAATCCCACGTTCTGCATTGCTTGCACTGTGTCAGCATGGGCAGTTGGCTGCTCACCTTGTCACTTGCAATAGTAGCACTATCTTTACTGCAGCCTACAAGCCATATAAAAATTCCAGTTACAGTATTCATCTAGATCCATAACCACAAATTAAAATGGAAAAACACACACACATTTACACATGGGATGTTAATTCAGCTTGTATTTCCATAGTGGAAAACAAAAATTGGCAACAGAGACTGTAATTCTTTGGTTGACTCCCGTCAATAACATTTTTAGCTTCCTCTGATCTGAGGATAGTTTATTATCACCTGGTACTTGTTCCAGAAGATCTATACGTGCTTGGCTGTAAAATCTGCAATGTAATAACACGTGCCTCAATGACTCAGCCCGATTATTAGAACAGGGGCAAAACCTATGACCAAGGCTCCTCTAAGCTGTGGAGTCCTGTGAACAAAAATTCTACTTTTTGAGCTTACTTGGCATTAAAGTTGTGAGCAGGTGATTTGGCTGCTGCATAAATTAGTTTGCTCTGGAGCCATCCTTCCTGAGCTAAGACAAAAATGTGTGAGCCAGAGGCTAAAAAACTGTGAGCTAGGTCACACTACCTCAGCTTAGAGGGAACACTGCCTATGACTGAAGGAAATATTTTGATATCTCCCAAACAATGTTCCCTCTAAGCTGTGGAGTCCTGAGAGCAAGAATTCTACTTTGTGAGCTACCGGCATTAAAGTTGTGAGCAGGTGATTTGGCTACTGCATAAATTAGTTTGCTCTGGAGCCCTCTTTCTTGAGCCAAGAGAAAAATGTGTGAGCCGGAGGTTAAAAAACTGTGAGCTAGCTCACACTAACTCAGCTTAGAGGGAATGCTGCTCCCAAACAAGAGTGTTGAAGGAAGCACATTACAGCTTGCCAAAGTAAACGCATGGCAATACTTTGTAACAGTTAATGTTGATAAGTAGTGCGCATGGTGGTGAGGAAACATGGGGGTTAAATCGAAGAGAAGGGGAGAACACACCCTACGAGCTTTGGACAGTTTTTCTTTAAAAGCTTGACATCCTTTACACGTGTTAATTGCTAACATCGCTTTAGGTTGGCCCCAACAATTTAAAATAGGGAATTGAGAGCCCCACAATGTCTAATTTCTTATCAATTGAATTAAACCAGGATTGGATATGTGGATCCATGAATAACTATAAAGCAAATTGTTCTGATCCTTAGTAAATAACAATCTGGTTCTATATCTAAAGGTTGCTAACCAGCACATTGTCACTTAATTTTGTATTCCTAGTCCTGGAGTTGTTCGCTCACATGGTTTACTGTATATCTTATACTATATGATCATATTGTGGCTCGCTTTGTTCAGTTTCATACTAGTTCTGGTCCTGTCGTATTATAAATTCAGTGGCCAGAGCCAGTGTGGTATAGTGGTTAGAATATCGGAATAGGATCTGGAAGAACCACATTTGAATCCCCCACTCTGCTGTGGAAGCTTGCTGGGTGACCTTGGGCCATTCACACACTCTCAGCCCAACCTGCCTCATAAAGTTGCTGTGAGGATAAAATGGAGGAGAGGAGAACAATGTCAGCTGCTTTGGGTCCCTGTTGGGGAGAAAAGGGTGGGGTATAAGTGAATAAATAAAATAATAACACCCTATACTGTGCGATTACATAATCTGCCTAGATTCTCAGTGCGAAATGCAAGCTATAAATAGGCCAAATGAATAAATCGGCTGATGATATGCAGCTCTTTGTTAAAGTCATGTGAAGCAGTAGAGATCTTGAACGTGTACCTGAAGATGGTATTTCGTTGGTGGGGAATTAATAAACTGAAGCTGGATCAGGTAACAGAGATAACATTGGTGGATGGTATATGTGTTCATGAAACTTCACCATGATGTTTGGATTGGCAAGTGATGATTAGTGCTGGCCCTTCAAATCAGTATCCACAAAAGTGCATTTCTGATTTTGCTACATTGTTTACCAGTTGGGGCACTAAGGCAAGCTACGGGTTATCACTAAACAGAAAATTGAAAGGGCATGCAAGGGGGAAGCCAGCAAATGTGTGAGTCTGCATTTTGTTTCTAATACTACAGAAGATCCAGAAGAGGGAATAGCTGCAACAAGAACATCATAAAACTAGTGTTGGAGCATCTCACTCGAGTGTATATACAACTGTGAAGATCAGCCATTTCTTTAGTCTTATTCATTTATGAGCTCATGGTTATTGACTGATTAAGAGGAAACTTGACAAGATTCATGCTTAACTTTCTAACTGTTTGGCTTTGTAACAGCAATTCTAAACTGTCACTGGGAAATAAGGAGGATGCTTCTGAGTAAACTTGGACAGAATTAAGTGGTTCATTTCCAGGGTCTTTTGGGTTATATTTGCTCCATGCAAACCATTTTGGATATGTAACAGTATGGAGAAAGATCCATGAGAAATGAAAATAGACACTAGTTTTGTAAAACAGATCTCCTAAAGTTCCTATTGTACTGTTCTTCAGCTACATTTGTGGCATGTTGATGACTCTGAAAAAAAAATGCTACCCTTCCTGATCTCATAGAAGGGATTCTTACTTGCTAATTGCTACCAAGTGAGTATAAGTCTGACAAATGTGCCTTTGTAGGGATTCTTGGAGCTGCGGTGGCTCAAGTGGTTAAGACACTGAACTGCAGGCTGTGGAAGGTCAGTAGTTCAGCAGTTCAAGACCCGGGTGCCGCAAGATGGAGTGAGCTCCCGGCTCTAGTTCCAGCTCCTGCCAACCTAGCAGTTCGAAAGCAAGAAATTGCAAGTAGATAAATAGGTACCACTTCGGTGGGAAGGTAACAGCGTTCCGTGCACCTCGGTGTTTAGTCATGCCGGCCACATGACCACGGAAACGTCTTCGGACAGCGCTGGCTCTTCGGCTTTGAAACGGAGATGAGCACCGCAACCCTAGAGTCGGATTCGACTGGCTTTCGAGCAAGGGAACCTTTACCTTTACCTTTAGGGATTCTTAGTACACATAAGACTTGGAAATGATTCCATTCTGCAACAAAAAAGATTCTGTGCCTTTTGAAGCAGTGCTCACAGAGTTTACCTTGGGTTTACCTTCATGTAGGATTCAGGCTTGCATATTCCTTCCACCATTTTTCTAATTATAGGAACAACTCTGAATGAACTGGGCGGTTTCTGTTGTTTTTGAATAAGGTGTCTTCATAATAATGCAAGAGAGGGAACGCAGGGACAAAGTATTATCTGATTTTCTAGAGCTCCTCGAATATACTATTCTATATTAATCACCCAGTTACTTTTAGAACATACTGATCTATTTTTGTTGAATTTATAGATGGCTTCAGTGTTGAGAACAATGATGATCGTGTGTTGCAATGCTGCCTGCAGTACCAGAAACTCTTCCCTCAAGCCGAAGTTGTATTACTGACGTAAGTCCTGTGAGAATTACACATTTGTTTTCCAATTGTAGAGCTGTTTTCAGATACAGAAAAGTAGTTCTTCCTATACGCACACACATGCACACACCTTTTAAGAATATTTATGTGATGTATGTCAGTGACCATGAGACAAATCTCTCAAGGACTAAGCTGCTCCTTACCTGAAAAGCTGGTGGTTCCTTTAGGACTGTTGGGGCAATCTTTCTGATAGCTGAAGGGAACCACGTGTTCTTTAACTAGGGCTCTCCACAAGTCCACCTCCAGCATTGCCTAGGAATTGATTGAATCAGTGCCAGTCTGTTTGGCTATCGAGCCGCTCTAAAAACCACCCGAATCTCTATGGGAAAAATGGTGGTTCGCTGTTGGTTCAGCAACGGCACGACCAAATGAACTGAGTTAAACCGAACCACAAACCGGCCCAGTTCGAGTAAAAATTTAGTTTGTTTTACAGTTCGTGCCCATTCCCAGTCTTATATCTTTCTCTCCTCTGTTTTATCCTCATAATAACGTAGTGATGTAGGTTAGCCTGAGAATGTGTGAAATTAACGAATACACAAAATAAGGTATAATTAAGATCCAAATACTTGCTGTGAACAAGATAGTTAAATATAATCCTGCCAAATAAAAATAAATGGCCTGTACCCAGCTATAGGTCCATCTAAACAAATATCAAAAAGTGGACCTGTCTGCAAAGTGTTTTGCAGATTGCTCACATTTTGGTTTAGACTATTGTCATGAATGGGGTCATGGTGGCTCAGAGGTTAAGATGCTGAGCTGCAGACTAGAAGGTCTGTAGTTTGGCACTTCGAGACCCTAGTGCCGTGTGACGGAGTGAGCTCCTGTCTCTGGCCCCAGATCCTGCCAACCTAGCAGTTCGAAAGCAAGAAATTGCAAGTAGATAAATAGGTACCGCTTTGGTGGGAAGGTAACAGCATCCTACGTGCCTCAGCATTTAGTCATGCTGGCCACATGACCACGGAAATGTCTTTGCTGGCTATTTAAGTTGTCCTGGCTGTTTTTTTATCCCTTAATAAATTCCTGGTTTTATTCCCATTGCTAAGTTCAGAGGAGGGCTTTGACAGGTATACAGTTTGTCTTGCTTTTGGCAGTTCCAGGTCAGCAGCAGCAGGGCCTTTTCACTGGTTGCTGAGAGGAATTGGCTTCTCTGGGAGGAATTTATCCCCTTCATTGGCATCATTTTCCAGGCGGGTAAAACTACTCTTTTCCACTAGGACTTTGGTGTTAAATGAGCTGAAGGTCTGAGGATACATCTGTTGCTGACTTCTGTGTCTTTGTTTCCATAGAATTTTTAAAGGTTATGTAGATGCATTTTTAATTTTTATGATTGCTTTGTGAACTGCTTTGAAAATGTGTAAAGCTGTATAAAACTAAAATAAAGTCATTTCAGGATAGAATTTGGGACTCTGCATCTTTGGAGAATCCGAACAGGTAGCTAACGAAGTATGTGACTTGTGCACATCCTCTCTCTGTCTCTCGCAGAGTGCAGAGAAATGTGTATCATGTAAAGAACAGGATTTTGTCAATGGCAACTCATGTTGATTCTGTAGAAGTTCTTTCTTTAAATGGATTCAAGTGTATACTGAGCAAGTCATCATAACAGATGTTGGCTCACATCTCCCACAGGATGAAATAGTGTTTGTCTTCCTTCCCATTCCAAGAACACAAAACAAAAGCAGATTTCTTTCCACAGGGATGATAAAAACTTGTGCAATAAGGCTCTCGTGAGTGAAGTAAAGGCACTTAGAAAAGCAGAGCTGGTTACTGCACTCCAGAAGCTGGCTGTAAATACTGCAGCTTGCAGCACTTGGTTGCAATCAAAAAAAGGTTAGTTTTTCTTAGCCCGTTGTTTAAGTGGCAAAACAGTCTGAACTGACTAATATTTTAGTTTGCAAACAACCCTTTTGGGGTGCGTGTGTGTATGTGTGGGGGGTGTCCGGGAAACTTTATGTATGGGATGAAAATTTCTGTCCACCCACTGACCTTCATTGTTTCCTACAGTGCTAATAATTCTACCAGAGCACAAGGGATGGAATTCATAGACTTTGCTGACATAAACTGGGGATTATTTAGAAATTATAAGAGAAGGGAAAAATTTAGAAATTTTACTGCATCCCTTCCAAACTCCTCCTCCTCCTCCAAGATTCTGTAAGCTCTTAGGGGCTCGAACATGTTGATTCTCCCCCACCTCCCCCTTGAACTAATGCTTGGCTGCTGCCAACCTTTTATGCCTCCTGGAATATGTTCATTCCTCATCAGGCTACCTTGTTCTGGTTAATTTACAAGATTATATTTTTCTGCGTATCTGGATTATGCCCCAAGTATGGAGAGACCCTCCACTTTGCCTGTGGGATGGCTTGGTTTTGCTGCTTTTCCAAATGCCACAGTGGCCAGCCACTTTGGTATTAGATGTACATGATATCCGTTATGCCTCCTGAGGGCTTTTATAAGGGCAAAGGACAGGACATAACAGCATTTACCAACTGTATAGCATGCAGCCTCAGAGAACAGGAAGAAAAGCAGCCCTGTCTGCAGAACAGCAAGTAACTAATCCCACTGCAGCTGCAACGGAAGCACAACCTAAGCACCGGGTCAGAGCATTGTAGCTTCTTCAGAAACTTCTCTTCTCATTCCTCACTCTGTCATAGCTGGTGGAGCATCACCCCTAGCCTCCATGTCCATTTCTAATCAAAAGGCTCTAAAGATATTTCACAAGAGGGTGGCCCATCCATTCATGAGTAAGATGAGGAAACAGTACCAAGGTTATCTGAAGAAGTGAGCAGTGACTCACAAAAGCTCCTACCCTGCCACATATTGTGTTAGTCTTTAAGGTGCTACTGGACTCTTGCTCTTTTCTACTACAGTACCAATACAGTACTATGCGGAACAACGTTTGGGTCCTAACACTAGTTCTATGGTATGAGCTATTCCTTGTACTATTACAGGATTTTATGTGCATTATACAGAATCCAGTTATTTTTCACTTAGCAGCGTATTAGAAACTATATGAGCACCCATTTTTATTTAAAACATTGGTAGGCCTGTTTTTCTCCCAGACAACTGGTATTTCTGTAGATAATGGATTTCTGAAAAAGAATCTTTAAAGCAAACCAGCATTGATGGCAGTGTAGTCATGACCAGAGGCTATGAATGGAATGCAATAATTCATTCTCTTACCTGCACCGTGTATGAATAAGCTTAATATCCATTGTACTTGCTTAACAGATGCAGAACCCCAGAACCTTAGAGAGAAGTCTACTGACGCTCTTTCAGGCATTATTTGTGACCTTGAAAAAAGCTTGGGAGAAGTTTTGTCATCTATATTGCAAACAGAAATGAAGATTGCTTATGAAGACCTGTGGACAGAGGTGATTACTTTTTAGTATGCAAACAAAATAAACATGATTTTTAAAAAACTATAATGTTACAGATATGAGTATTACAGTTCAGCTGTAGACAACTGTTAAAAGTACGTGTGTATTTTATTAGTTATAGCAAAACAGGGCAAATGGCAAGCATCTACTTGAATCACGGAAGTTAAATCTAGGATGTTTGATCTTTAGTCTAAGTTCCTCAGGGCAGGGACTCATCTTTTTTGCTTTTGATGATTTTGCAATGCATGTTGTATGCTGATCACAGTGAATTGATTCAGAGTTTGTTGTTACATGACTGAGACTTAGGCATGTGTGCTTTCCCCCTCCCATTGTGCACTCTGATTCTGTCCCTGACTGCTTATTTTATGGAGCACTGTAGTTTACCATTACAACTGACAAGGTGCACATAGCATTTGCTCTCCAAGTGAATTAAAAAAAAAAAAAAAGTTTGAAGCTGGATATTAGTTGGCTTCAACCACCTGGGTTCTGTAGAACTACATCAGGGAGGGTAGCATACGTTTTGCTTCCAGCTATGCTCCCATGAAAACGAAATCTTTCAGAAGTAGGGAATCTCTGTTAAAGTGCTCAGCTGTCTTCATCTAGATTTACCTAAAGAAAAGTCTGTGCTGCAAAATGAACTACGTGTGCTGAAACAAGTTCTTTTGTCTTGTTATCAATCTAAAATCTTCTGTAAGAAAAACTGAATTCAGCAACCCGCACAGCGTGAAGTAAAATGAGAAAGTTTGTAAAATGTATTTTATTGTGGATAATTTAAACATGCTATTGAGAATAGTTCTTAGTTTCACTAGTGAGTGCCTTGCCCCTCCCTGTTCCAGCCACTGGGAATCTTATTTAACTGCCCTGTCTAGCTGCTTTGATTTCAGCATGTGTTACCCACAACACTATCAAGCCATACCTTGCAGCTTTAAATGAAAGTCAAGATTCTCAGGAAGATGAATTCTACATTCAGTATCACATTCTGTTCTTTTTCTTCGTTCTCAAGGAATTGTGGCTCTGACTCATTTCTTCTTGGTACAGGGTACTTTGATCCTCTGTGCCTGTAACTTCTTATCAATAAATTCCCCAATCTTTGTAAAGGGGGGAGGGTAAAACCTTCAAGCATCTTTTTTTGGGGGGAGAGGTGGGTATCTGGGGTTGTATTCTATTGGTTTTACATTGTAAAGTTTTGGTTATGACTTGTAAGCCACCTTGAGCCATGAGGAATGGCTGGATTTAAATATGTAAATAAATAAATATGAGATGTTGTAAATCCAAGCATTTCTTTGATCCCTCAAGGATTTCAGGTAATGGGCAACACTGGATGTTTCGGTTACCTATTCCAGAATATTTTAGGGATAGTATAATTCTGGTCTCTACAATGTAATTTCTGTTGGAAGAGAAGGAGTCTATGCTGCTTGGTGTTCCATTCCCAAAAGGGGCATCCTTGATTGTATTGGTGAGAGGTGAGATTTTGAATTGTTTTGATGTGCGAACCTTTTCCCCCCCTGTGAGGCAGGAGAAGAGAATCATTGTTACTTTAGTAGCAGGGTTCTGACACAGTAACTGACTCAATTCCAGAAATGCAAATCTTATCACCAAGTTTTAATTTCTTCTTTTCTAGGTAGTGTATCGTACACCTCCCTGGACTTTAGCAGACCTACTGGAGTGCTACAAAAAACACTGGATAGCTGTTTTTGGACAGATCATACCAAGAAGCTTTCTTTCAACCATTGAATATCTATCAACGCATCTCGGTAAAGGTAGGAACGTTTGCATTGACTTGTGGGAATGATGTGTATTTTATACTTAAAAGTCTGAATCAAAAGACATGTTTAGAATACTTAAATTTTCAGGTAGGTAGCCGTGTTGGTCTGAAGCAGCAGAAAAATGTTTGAGTCTAATGGCACCTTTAAGACCAACGAAGTTATATTCAAGGTATAAGCTTTTGTGTGCATGCACACTTCCTCAGATATAATGAAACAATTTCCTCAAGCCCTACATACAGGAAGATGGGGGGGGCGCCATCAGGACCTTTGCACACACAATAGAAAACGCCAGTTAAAGCAACAAGTTTTATTAAAAGAGATTAGAAAACAGTTCAGCCTTTAAGCAAGAAAAGTAAGCTGGTGCTATAAAATAACAAATCTAGCTTTCTAAATACATTCACATACTTGGAGACATGTAAGTTACAGCAGCATTAGGTTGGTGCAGTGCAAGATTCCTGCCCCCCCCTTCCAGATGGTGGAAACGGGTCATCCTGGTAAAAGGACTCCTTGAGGCAGGCTAATGTACATGCACATGCAAAAACATTCCTTTTTTCTGATGTTATTTTATAGGCCCACCTGGGCAACTGCCCCCTTGACCATTATCATGATCCACCCCATGCTTCTCAATGTTTCTGGAATAAGAGTAAGGCTCCCCCCCCCAACTGAGAGTACTTAAGCAGTTCACCTTGATATGCAGGTGATGCCCCAACTGAGAGCAGTTAAGCAGTTCCCCTGATATGCAGGTGATGCCCCAACTGAGAGTAGTTAAGCAGTTCACTTTGATGTGCAGGTGATAGCACTTTGATATGCATATGATAACACTTTTTGGCTTGAGCAACTGTTATTTTTCCTACTTAGTACAAAGATTAAAAGGACTATTGCCTTGGGGTTCTACAAAAGAGCAAATGGTGACACTTAAACTGTCAGACTGATTGATATAGGGAAGGCATCTTGTCATGACAGTTATCCACTGATGCCTCAACAATTCTGCAGATTCCACCTGTACACTGCATGTCTAACACTGACTTAAATACAACGATTTTGGTCCTACTTGCTGTTGTGTAGATTCTGGAGATTGTGAATGCAGGTAGGGGAGCTGCAGAGGGGAGGGGTAATAAACTTACTCTGTTCTGCCTCTTCCTTCATAATAAAGCAAGGGTTTGGACCCTGGCTGAAGTCCAGTGCTCTGTCCACTGCATCCCACTAGATTTTCACCATAATACCTTGTGCCTTAATGGCTTTGTGTTTCCTGCTGTTTGATTCAGTTCAGTAGCCCGAGTTCTTGAGATGGTTCAGCTTTCTGAAATGTGTAATGTGCCTTCAAGATGGCAGTTAAAGCTTTAGTCACAGAGTTGGGCTCACTACTCGGTACACTAGATTTCCCGGTTCAGCATTCTTCTGGTATCAGCAGCCAGGAAAAAACTTCTCCCCTCCTGTCTTGGTGCATGTTTGTCTGGTGCTCAAGAATGGAAGGGCATGCAAGAAGGAACTCCTCCTGGATGGCTCATCAGGCTCATCAGAGAAGGGATTCCAAGCCCCACCTCCCAAAAATGGTTGTGGATAGCATGTGGTGATCAGCAGGTCATTAAAGTAAGAGGCTCTGTTAAGCCCAGGATCTATTGATCCTATGGTAACTTCTGAAGTTTGGGGAAAGGGAAGTAGACACCACCACAAAATGGCTGCCATGGGGTGTTGGGGCCAGTCAGAAGGTTGGAAGCCAAGCATGGAGGAAGCTGCAGCTGTGAATGGGTGCTCTCTGCAGAACCAAAAGTGATGCCTCCTTGGTTCTTCTAAAGAACCTTCTACACTGTCATGGTGGAGGAAAGCCAGGGCTGGCTTCTTGCTTTGGGGGGAGATGCATTGTCAAAGGAGCAAAAAGGCTCCAGGAAATACATTGGCAATGCTATGCTGGGAATCACTGTATGCAGTAGTGGCAAAGCCGTGTGAGTGTTCTTACTTTTGTATTGCTGCTCTTGGTTAAATGTAACTCATCTGAGAATTGCTTTGTGGTTATGTTTGCTTTCCACTCCCTGTTCACCTTCTGTCATTTCTTCTCTTTAGCGACCACCTCAGCTGAAAAGACTAGCCATGCGACGACTGAGCAGGTGCTTCAGGAAACAAAAATGTTGTTGGAGATGTTCAGCTCAAGATCAAACTATGATGGTGCCCTTCCACAGGCCTTTGCTTCAGTGAATAAACTGTGCGAGACTCTCAAGAAGGTTAGAAATGCTTTCAAAATAAGTTCAGTTCACACCTAGCAGCAAACTATTTTAATGTCTAAGCTCTGGATTCGTGCATGCCCTCTTCTCTCATCTCACGTCCCCTCTTGAGCCTCCTGTTAATACAGCGATTGTATTTGCAAGTTAGTGAGCATTTGCTGTTGCAGCCGAACTGGTAAAGCCAGAGCTTGCCTGGTTTGGATGGTATAGGACGCTGTGGTTTGCCAAAAAAGAAGCAGCACCAGAGAGGATCCAAATAAGAGGATGGTTTGGCACTATGCTAAGTTTCACCTATAAGAAACCAAAGTGAGCGGTTGGCTGTAACATCGTGAGTTGCTTTCTCTGAATGCCTCTACTTTGCTGCCAGTTTCTCCCGGCAGAAGGGCTGAACAAAAGCAGGTAGGCCAGCCCTGACATGGATAACCCAGGCAAGCCCAGTCTCATCAGATCTTGGAAGCTAAGCAGGGTTGACTCCGGCAAGTACTTGGAAGATCTCCTTGAAATACCAGCAGTCGGGAGGATTGGGGCAGGCTTTATTCAGCCACATCTCTGAATATCCTCCAGGCCCCCAGTAGGAGGTCAGTCACCAGAAGTCGCCATGAGGACACACTCACACACACACACACACACACACACACACACACACACACACACACACATGAACAAAAAAAAAACCAAAAAGAAAAGCAGGCAGGCCACACTTACTGCACCACTATGAGGGGCTGCTTGGATGCTGTCCCATGTGCTCCTGGATGGGACGTTTTTAGCTTTGGCTGCAGTGAAATTATTGCCAGGTTCCCACGTGACTGTAATTCTTTATAGAATGTGTGGAGTTTGCTGGAGCTTCTCCTCCTCTGCATTATCCTCCCCCTCACACACTGTCGGGGGTGGAAGTTATTTTATTTAAAACCCCTGTTTTTTTCCACACACACCCAGCTGCTTTGTGAGTTACTTAAAACCAACAGCAATGAACCTTTCATAAGCAAAATGTGAGAATGCTTGGAGGCATGTAGTTCCTTTTAAAAGTGCAACTCTTTCAAGCTGAGTGTCAATGTGTTAACTTTGTGGTCTATGTGTGATATCTTCAGTGTTAAGGGAAGCTCATGCTGTAGTAGCTGCTGCACAACTATAAACACATCTTTCTCCCTTGACTAACAGAAGTTAATGCTTCATCAAAGCATTACATATTTTTAAAAGAATGAGCTGTTCCTGGCACATAAGTATTGGGTGAAACCTTTTCTTTTAGAGTCTTTGCTTTGGACTTCTCTGCTATGAATTTTACCATGGCAGTATTGTTAATCTCTTCTGACTCAGTACATTTACTACTTGCTTGCTCATTTCCCCCCAAGATTAAGACAGGTACTGGACAGAATTCTTCAGAAGCTACATGTGAAAAAATGGAAGATACGACTTTAACTCAACATACTGAGGCAAGAACCGAGTCACTACCAACAGAGCCACTGGCTCAGGGAAATAGGCGCCAAGAAATCTGGTCTGTCCTTGAAAGTGTCTGGAACACAATGAACCTATACAGGTAATAAACCTTTTTTTCTCCCAGTGTCCATGGGCCTGACTTTTGTTAAGTTTACCTATAGTTGGATTACAGCAACACACCTAAACCTCACCTTTTGTGCTCCTCCCCACACTTTCTGCAGGTCACTATTTATTATTTTATTTATTATATTTATATCCCACCCTCCCTGTGGATGGGCTCAGGGCGGCTTACATTTATCGGCAGCATGTGCCAATCCACAATAAAGCACTTAAACAGTTTAAACAGCCAAACAATAGGCAATTCATTATTGTATGTATTTATTTATTATTTTATTAAATTGTTTATTTCATTATTATTGAAGGTATAAACTTCTTGTGGCAGACTCCTTTTTGTTTGATTTCTTTTGTTATGCTTGTGTCCTTCTCTAAGGCACTGTGTGCACCAGTAGCACTCTGTAAATAACAATTCTGCATGTAGTAGCAACACCAGCAGTCTGAAAATAATTTTAAGTAAGGATGGATGACATCATCTGTGATTAGAGCTGTTCCTAACCACCGGGTGTCATAGTATGCTTGTTCTAATTTTTCACATCCTTCTCCAGTTTGCAAGCCTTGGGGCTAATTCCCCCATTATGGGTTTGCCTCAAAGCATACAGAATGCAGCAGCAGACTTCTGGGTTTACCTGTATGATTCCAAGCCCTGTTTAAATTTTACACCTTAGGGGTCTGTGCAAAATACCTTACAGTTGATTCCAGATGTGCATGTATTAATGATGATACTTATGGTTTTCAGCATATAGCTTATGCAGTGTTCAACATGTTTGAAATATCCTGGTTTTCTCTTATAGCAGACCTGAAATTTAGTGCCAGTATTTATCTCCGTTTTGCAGTGTGGTGTATGAGTCAGAGAAAATGGCTTGCCTAAGGCTCTCTGCTGAGATGAGATTTCAATCACTGACCTGTTGAATCACAGCTCATTCTCTTAACCAGGGCTGGCTCCAGGTGTCTGGGCGCCCTGGGCAGGACAGCCTGGGGTGCCCCCCACCGGGGATGCCAACCTCCCGGTAGGGCCAGGAGACTGGGGACCGCGGCGGAGCACTGGCTTTCCTGTACTTACTTATAAACAAATACATTAAAAATTCAATATATATTAAAACAGCATTAAATTAAGAATTACAATATAAAAACATGATCATACTACAAGATGGTGATCTTCTATCTTCAACATGTGTAGCTGGTTCTCTGGGAGCTGACATCTGGGTTGCTCCAGGATTTTGTTACCTCTCATGATTTTTAATATCTATGTGAGACTTCTTGGGAAAAATTTTGGTAGCTTTGGAGACTGGGTATCGTCGACATGGCTGTTTAGAACATGCTGATCCAGGTGACTGTAGCCTGAAATGGCCTAGAGCACATGTATTTTCTGGACCACCTCTCCCATTACAAGCTCATGATGAGCACTCTGCTTGTACCAGCAGGGTTTGCTTTACCATGCCTTCTGTAAGGGAGATTAGACCTGTGGTACTCCAGAAAAATGAGGACTGTGACATCTTTACCACTTTTCAGAAACAAGCATAAAGCACAGCTTTAAAAGAGATATTTGGCTTTAATTGCCTTGATGTTTTTTATTCTTGAGGTCTTGGTTTTGGTTTAGGGTTTATGATTGCCTGTTTTTCTATGGAAACTGCTTTGAGTTCTATATATACCTTGCATAAACAAACACAAAATAAAATTGTCGAAGAAGCAACCCTACTGTGACTTCAGTAGTAAACTTATTCACCAGAACATTAATAGGAGCAGAACTTGGGTCATCAAGCATGCCTTTCTCAGCAATTGAAATAGGCTTGTCTGTCTCCTTCCTTCCTTCCCTCCCTTTGTCTTTATGTAGTACCTTGCTTCTTCAAAATCAGTCTCACCCTTTTGCCTTCCTTAGGCTTGAAGTTTTCCAGAAGCTGGATCTCAGTGCAATAGACACCACTCAGTACAGGCCATCGTTCAAAGAAGCTTTCTTAGGCCTGCAGGAATTAATGGCAGCTGTGAATGAAATTCTTGCAGGAATCCAGCAGTAAGTGTCCGTGTGTATGTGTATGTGTGTGTACTGAGCACAATAGAATGCTTGCTGAGGTTCAGTATAGCAGTGTCTCAGTTATGTGTTGGTGCTGATGTAGCCTGTGGTGATATGTTAATTGCAGGCACTGGAGATATCTGTTGTCCTTCTATTATGACCTGTTGGCTAGCAACTATCTTCTTTTCAATGCGGACCCTTGGGCTTTGCCATGAAAGGAAACTTCACTGTAACATAGTGGAACTCACATTTCTTTTTTTCTTTTTTCTTTTTAACCCCCGGAGGGATTTTTTATTGCATTTTTCAAACACTACAAAACTACAACAAAAAAAGGGAAGGGAAACATCTACATCTAAGGAGAAAGTAAAAATAACCACAACTAACTAAAACCTCAAGAATAGGAGATCATCATATTAGCTTATAAATTAGTCTAAAATGCTTATATAACAGTGAACATAGTCGAATAAGCTAGGTTATACATCCTTTTAACTACTTTAACTGTTCAACAACCCTCCCCAGAGCATCATTAAAAGCGAATGCTTTACAACAGCCATCAGAGTTTCAATCTTCATTTTGTTTTATCTTTTCGGTCTCTCAGTTGATAGCCTCGTTTGGGGGCAACCGCCCCCTTTTCTGAATTGGAGTCCTCATCAGAAGACACAGAGTCCAGTTCACCGTTAGATTTGCTGTCCTCTTCTTCTTTCGCGTCCTCTTCTGGCTCACCCAATTGCAGCCTCAGGAACACACGCGCTTTAAAAACAGAGTCAATTTTTTCCCTTTTATCCTTCAGTTTGAAGGTGACGCCTTCAGGAATCAACCACCTGTATGCAATGCTATTTGTTTGTAAGAAAAGAATTAAATCCTTGTACTTCTTCCTCTTTTTCCTTACTTCAAATGGGATATCTTTTAGAATTCTGATAGTATTACCTCCGATTTTCAAAGGTGTACTTGTAGTCACTCTCAGGATTAAATCCCTCACGAGTCTCTTCGAGAATCTAACCACGATCTCCCCGGGCAGATTATTCTTCTTAATGTACATAGAGTAAGCCCTATAGACCACATCCATTTCACTTACAAGATATTCCGCTTTTAAATCCATCACTGGGGCTAATGCATCACCCAGCAGTTGCTTTAGATTCTCATTTTTGGCTTCAGTAACTCCTTGGAATCGGAGTACCAAATTGGCTTTCTCCATTTGCAGTTGCAACAGCTGAAATTCCTCCGAAGCTTGCTTCCTTTCCAGCACTTGCATCTTTTTTTCTTGCTTTTTTTGAGTTGGCATCCATTTCCAACACTTTCTCAGCTACCTGTTACCGTCTTTTTTGAAGTTTCAGACAGTTGGAGCTGCTGTGCTGCAAAGTTTTGGTTTAAAATTACTAATTGCTGGTTGATAGTCATCTGGTCCAATAGAGGGTGCAAAGAATCTGCTAAGAGCTTGGAAAACTCTGTGGTATCTTCCGCTCTCGGACTCATTTTGCCCGCTGGTTTCAATTTCGATCCTTTCTCAGGCTTTCTCCCCACCATCTTTCCCAATTGTTTACTTTAACCGAAAGTTGCTAAGGTCTCTGAAAGTCGCCCAAGTGCTTGGTTGTGCTCTGGTAAGGTTCTTAAAACAGATTTCTCAGTTTTTATCTCCGCTCCCCCCTTGTTAGAGTGCTTTTAAGTCTTTGCATCTGGGAGGGGCCCCTCCCCTGCTCGCTTCCCATGCTGGTCCCAAGGGGGGTGCTTTCTGTTTAAAATGCCGTTTTCTTGCCTTTACTCAACTCACTGCTCATTGTTGGTCTTCCGACCTCGCTTCAGTTCATTTTAACTGCTCGATCTCCGACGCTTGTCCCAGCTAGCAGCAGACACATAGCAGCCTTACCATCGGGGCGGAGGAGCACCTCAATTCCCCAGCATCGCGCTGGCGAAGAGGCAACCCCTCAAAAGCCCCATGGCTAGGAGCCTTTCACACAAGGCTCCGGGGGGGTAGTGAACAGTTGCCCCCCCTCCGAATCGCTAGCACGCAGATCGTGTCCCCGGAGCAGCCGGGAGGCACGTCTGCTAGCGAGTTGCCATAAACTGAAAGTCCTGGAACTCGCATTTCTGAAGGCAAGAAGATGTGATGTGCCTGAGGCTAATGTTTTGTTTCAAATATAAACAGAAGCCTTCTAATACAAATCCCATTGGCAACAGTAACTGGGCCAGCAAAGGACTGATGCAATGTTCTGTAGTCCCAAAGCTCTCCCAAGAGCCTGAAAAGCCATGCCAGCCTGAGCAGGGGGCAGTTTATGAGGCTCTAGTGCCAGCAGGAGTCTGAGACAGACAGGTGGAAAGGAGGCAGGCACTCCAGAGGGGCACGAGGAAGCCAGGAACAGGGACTGGAGCCCTCTCTGAGTATCCCGTGGGCTTCAGAATGGCAGCAGGAGCCAGAAGGAATCCAGCCTGAGAAGCAGCTGTAGCACTTAACGTGAGATAGTGTAGAGATGTAGTGTGTAAAAGGAAAATTGTCTGGAAACACAGATGTTGGAAGTAACATATTGGTTGGTGGATCGGATTGGGAGCTTGTTAACCATAAAGATTAAACTAGTCCAGTGGTACCTTAAAAACTAACTATTGCAGGAGTAAGCTTTCATCAGCCTGAGCTCATCTACATCAGATCTGGTTCATGAATGCCGGTGCTAGAATAAATTTCCTTTGTCTTTAAGGTGCTCGCTGGACTCCTTTTTTTATTTTGCTGGATAATGGCTAACTTGCCCATATAGAACAATCCTTTTTAAAAAGACTTGTTCCTTGTAGATTAGTGGTACATAAATATGTCTGCTGCCATCTAATGGTAATTTAGGGGGACAGCAGAAAATATCAGTGTGCTATCTCCTCTGAGCAGTCCTCCCCTTAATTGAAATAATAAATAGGCTTTTTGTTGGACCATGCAATTTAGGCATAGAAATCTTTGAGCAGACTGTTGAAGAAGTCGTTCCCACTGTTATCCATTGGTGGTGGACTGCTGTAGATGTTCGTTGCCTTTCTGTTTACTGATCCCCAAAATTCATGTACATTTGAATATCATGTACAAATGAAGTCCATTTGCACTTTTTTTTGAAGCTTGTTATTTTTATTCAATTTAGAGTATTCGAATGAATGAATTGCTTATTGCAGTCAAAGACCAGAACAAAATTTAGAATGTTTTTGCAAGTCATATGTGGCATCAAGAATAGAAATATGAAGTCCATAAGGGTGCCACAAATACCTTTGTATGGCTAAGAAACCCAAGTTTATCCCCCTGGGCTGTTAACAAAATTTCAGTTGAAATACTTGGGATTACCCTCTTCCTAAATCAGGAATAAGAGTCGTTTATCCAGTTGAAAGTAGTAAAGGATGCTCACAAAAAGAGCCATGCTGGAGGAATGGTTATGAATACTGGAGCTGAAATACATCTGGGGTTTCATTTACATGCTGAAACCCTACCTATAATGCACCCAGTGCATACTTAGGCAGATTTCTGTTGGAGTAGTTTTCAGTGTAAGTTATATTGGTGACTGCAACTACTCCAGCAGAAAAAGTAACACATAAAAGTTCCTCACCATATCTGGATACTCGTCTCTACCCTCCTTGAGTATATAAAGAAATTTCTCAATTGTTTGAGTGGAAATAACCTCAAATTTTCATGTATTTAAAGTGGCTCAAGGAATGTTTGGGGAAATGTCAAACACAAGCATGAGTTTTGCCATTAGGCCTTACTGTCATTAACTATGGTTAACTTACATTTGCAATGCCATTAGTAGCATTTTAGAATAATAACTACTACTACTGTTACACTTATATCCCTCCTTTCTTCATCCATGGAACTTAAGGAGGCATATGTAGGGTTCCCATCCAGGTATCAAGACCACAGACTTGCTTAGCTTCAGTAATGTTATGGCATCATTTGTTTTCAGACCATACCTGGGGCCAACCAGGGTTCTTCCTTAAGTCAGGATCTGGTTAGCCCCAACAGCAGGTAATGGCACTGGCGATATAACATAGTTGGGTAGAGGGTTTTGCACTCTAAAAGGGGGAGGGCGGGAGAGAATATACATGATCATGGCTAACCAGTTTGGCATTATTACATCAGCACTGCCCTAGGCAATCTTGACAGTAATAATTCCTAGGACTCAAACTCACAAACACTGGACTGGGCTTCCTTATACATGCTGAAATCCTTACTGAATCATGGTTTGCTTTCCTTCACCATGATTAAGAATTGGATCTGACTACCTAAACTATGGTTACAATATTGTCCATAAACTAGGATGTGAAACCATGGTTAAATGTTAACCTGGTGGGAGCAAACCATGACTAAAGAAGTTTCCTTACCTTTCTAGCCTCTCTGCTTGCAGAGTGACAAACAGATCCTAGAAATGTGCCCCTCTGAGGACAGGGGTTCAACTCTGCAAATTAAACATTATTTTACTGTTCATACCGGACATTACCCAGGGTTAAGGCACCAAAACCATGGCTAATGCTAGCCATAGTGGAACAATGATGTCTATACTGGACGTTTTAAATGTAAAGGCCTTTGTGTTTTGAGCCTGTTAAAAAAAATCTTCTGTAGAAAGCTATGTATTCATTCCGTACTGTAGTGCAAACTTTTCTAGTTCTTTCCCCCATTCTTTTTACATGCTAATAACATCATGCTTAATATTTATACTTAATGGTAACCTGAACTCTTTGAATATTCACATTAAAATACTTTTAATGAGGAGTTTTGGTGCCTATTTTTATTTTGTTTTGTTTTTTCTTTTCAGAATTTTAATGCCAAACAGTAGCTTTCAGGACGTCTGGACTCTCTATAACTTCTTAACTAAAAACAAGGTGGGTTAATTTTTTCAAAATATTTAGTTGGCATTATTTTATTCTTGTATGTGCATGCTGGGAGGGAGAGGGGAATCAGAATACTTCCATACAACTCAGAAACTTGAAATGTGGAACAGATACTTCCAACTGTGAGAGACTTCCCCAAAACTTGAGATTTGTATATGTCTTCTGTGGAAAAGGGAACATGAAAGTGGAGCCCCAAAACAGCTAAGGGGTTGTCCCACATGTTAGAAAGCTGAAACTTTAGAAATCTGTCTCACAATATTAATCTAGTACATCAGCTACTGAAGTCTAACTGATTCAGGCAGAATCATGTGAAGAGGGAGGATTCAAGCAACTTTTAAGATCAGTGGACAAGGCTTAATGGTGTTGCCACAGTAGAGATCAACATGGGACAAAATGTAAGCATTGTGAGTATTCTATTGCCTCTTTAGGCTCTTGAATCTGTCTTGGGATTCCCAGTAAAAGCCAGGAAGCATTTATCTTTCCACTCGTAGACTGAAAGAACATTTACACTGCCTTTCAGTCCAAAGATTTCCAAAGCAGCTGGATCTATGCTGGAACTGAACTTGACCCACACTTGCTGAATGTAAACCGAACTTGCTTAATTCAGTTTCTGTTGAATTATTTTATAATTTTAAATGTTGTTTTTAATTGATCAAATGTTTTAATGTTTTTATGTGTGCCACCTTGGGGAACATCTTGTCTATAGTACAGCCAGTTACCCTTCTTGGCTGGCAACTCGTTCTTCCTCTTCTAGACTCCCACATAGAATTCTAGAGCAACTAAATTGATTTCATTAGCTATCAGGTACAAAAGAGCTAGTGTTTTTATTTATTTATGGATTTTATTTGTGTATTTACAAAATTTATAATTTATACACATTAAAAACACACATAGTAAAAACATAGCTTAAAAATATTAAAACCAAACTAAAACACATAATTATAACCAAGCCTAAACTACATGTACAAAAACAAATTAAAATTAAAACAAGACTGCTAGTTTAGATAGCTTAAAGGGGGGGATGGAACAGATTTATGGAGGACTATCGGTAGTTGTTGACTAAATGAGTCTTCCTTGTTTGGAGGCATTACACTTCTGGATGCCAAGGGCAGCCAGAGGCTTTGCTCTTTGTGCCCTCCTGTGGGCCCTCTGAGGCAAAGGGATGCTGGAATAGATGGTCCATCAGGGCTCCTCTTGATGTGTCTCCCCCCCCTCCCCTTTTTTTTCCTTTTTGGTTTAAGATTTGTTAGTTGATCATAACAGAGAGAAATACCAGTCATTCAAAGTAATTAGTCAGAAACAAAATGAAGAAATCATTTGTAGGACACAACAGTTTACAGTTGGCAGACGTGGCACATGTGTGAACCAATTGCAACCTTGTATATTGGGGCTGGATACATACTGAGGGTTAGGAGCTCACTGATCGAATTTACTAGTAAATTAAAACAATAAAAATACACTAATTGCTAAGAGATGGCACTAAAGAATTCAGTAGTGCCACTGCTGCAGCGGGGGGATGGGGATGGGATGGGAGCACCAGAAGGATGAGACTGTTGCTAATCTCATCCAAATGCCTGGTGGAACATCTCTGCCTTACAGGCCCTGTGGAACTACATCAAGTCCCACAGGGCATGGATATTATGTGGCAGAGAGTTCCACCAGGTTGGAGCCTGAGAGCCAGGTCAAGGACAGCCAGACATCCCTCAGGCTGAGGAGCACCACTGAGTTCTGATCTATTGAGTGCAATGCTCTTCTGGGGGTATACTGGGAGAGGCGGTCTTGAAGATATGTGGGTCCCTGACTGTTAAGAGCCTTGAAGGTCAACACCAATCTTGGAACTTGATGTGGTACTCCATCAGAAGCCCGTGCAGTTCTCGCAGCACTGGATCGTTGTGTGCTGTACGGGGCCTTTAAGGACCTGTGCAGCTTTTTTTGTACCAGTTGGAGTTTCTGGGTCAACCTCAAGGGTAGGCCCATGTACAGCAAGTTACAGTAGTCTAATCTGGAGGTGACCATTGCATGGATGTGGCTAGATCAGGGTGATACAGGTAGGGAGCTAGTTGCCTAACCTGGTGCAGTTGGAAAAATGCCAGTTTGGCAACATTTGTGACCTGGGCCTCCATTGTTAGGGAAGCATCCGGAATCACACCCAAGTTCCTGATGGTTGGTGTCAGTCTCAAGGGCACACTGTCAAGGGATGGGAGTTGGCACCCCAAATCTGAATCTCCTTGCCACAGTCTCAGCTGGCTCTGTTTCAGCCATCCCACCATGGCCTCCAGCCCCTCAGCCAAAGTTATTGGGGCGGTATCTGGCTGGCCGCACATCAACAGGTAAAGCTGGGTGTTACCAGCATACTGGTGACATGGCACCCCGAAACTCCACACCAGTTGGATGAAGGGACACATGTAGATATTAAACAGCCTGTGCGTGCCGATCACACTTGAGAAGCAAGTGAGGATGGTGGGCCAGCTGCTCAGTCTCCACCCACTTTTGGCATTTCCAATTAAAGGCAGTAGTAGGCAGTGTTCCCAGTGAGTTAGTGTGAGCTAGCTCACAGTCTTTTAGCCTCCAGCTCACACATTTTTGTCTTAGCTCAGGAAGGATGGCTCCAGAGCAAACTAATTTATGCAGTAGCCAAATCACTCTCTCACAACTTTAATGCCAAGTAGCTCACAAAGTAGAATTTTTGCTCACAAGACTCCACAGCTTAGAGGGAGCATTGTAGATCACATATAAGATTGGTGCTTGAGTCCCTGGAAGGATGCTTCCAGTCAGAGTAGATAATGCTAAGTAGGTGTGTGCGGTCAGTATATACCGAGCCAAATAAATACTCCCAAAATACTTTATTGGTATTTTTCGGGTATTTATTCAGACGAATACAGGTCAGAGCTCTGTATTCAGCTATTGAAATAGCCACGCTCAAATAAATGCCGACATTATTTGGCTTTTATTCAGGCATGGCTAGAAGGCTGAGTTGCCTTGCGGCTCGACTTAGCGAGTCAGGGCCACCACTGCCAAGCTACCCTCCCCCTCCTGGCCACTCTTCAACAATCCCACTTCTGAGCCACCACCGTCTGCTGGGTCTCCCACACTGGCATGACTCCATGAGTCGACTCAGCAACCATTTAAACTTTAAATCCCTTCTTCATTATACCCTATGGGGATAGTCCCCATAGGGTATAATGGAGCCAAATAATTTGAGTTTCCTGAATATTTACTTGAATCCCAATACAAAACCGATATTGGTATTCAGGAATATTCAGGAATACCAATATTTTCCATGTCCAATGGACCTGAATTGGAAAAAAAGAATTTTTTTGCACAACCCTAATGCTAAGATTCATATCCCAGTGGTTTGACTGAGTGTCATCTGTTCTGCTGGGTCCCACTTTTTTCCCCTCTTGAGTTGGCAACTGCTGGACCTTGGGATGGATTCAACCAGGGGCCTAGTCACCACTACCTACCATAAAGGTGGTGAGCTGGATCTGAAGGTCCTGTTCCACCAACTTTAAGGCACTTCCCCAAAGACTTCTTGGGGAAGGGCACAAGGAACATTCAAGAACAGTATGAAGGGAGCAGTGAGAGTCTGTAGTGGGAAGGCATCAACATCCTTCCGCCTTCCACTGGTAGACATGGACTTTGGGTGCAATCCTTCATTTCTCTGAAGCAGTACTTCCTTGTCTTTTTTCTTTTTAATTGAGTGTGTCTCATTAAGCAATGCCAGCCATTTAAGCATTTCATTGTTTTTTTCCTCCCCCCTCTCTTAGATAAACACTTGCATAACATTTACTGCTGAAGAGTTCTATGACTGTGTTTCCCAGGGGATGTACAGGTAACATTATTTAAACATCTGTAACTGCTCTCTTCCTTATTATTCAGACATTCTTGAAGTGGCAGTGCAATGATTTCTGTGTGTGTGCATGTACACACAAAGGTGAATTGCAGAGCTTCCGCTTGCCCTGTGAAGTACATGAACTCACTAGAATAAATTAACCAAATTTCCTGCAATTCTAGTGTTTTTTCAAAAGCTTTTTTAAAAATTTGAAATATAGGCTATGTCAGACTTTGTTATCTTGCCATCAAGCAGTTAATTAGTCTTCCAGTCTTTGAAGTAGGTTATAATTAAATCGGGGACATGTTAAATATTCATGCCTTTGTACAGCATGGAAGTTTCTTGAGATTATTTCAAAGAGGCAATCTATTAGGCTGTGTTGTCAAACATTCTGATTGCTTTCCAAGGTCAGGATTTGTACTGGCACCAGTTACAAAACATTCTGCTACTAGTGTTTTTAATGCAGCTACTGTAACACAGAAAAAATGGGATATGAAGTTCAGAAATGTAGATTTTCATTACCACTGAAACCTGACCAGAAGATGTATGCATCAGGGGAGTGAGAACATTTGTTGGTTAAAACATTTGTTCTCTAGCTATGTCTCTTCTATATATATTTTAGCATATGGTATGGGAATACCAATATACCCCTGGTGTAGTGGTGAGAGTGTAGGACTAGGATCTGGGCGATCCAGGTGTGAATCCCTGCTGCCATAGAAGCTCCTGTGTGATCTTGGGCCGGTCACATACTCTCAGCCTAACCGCCCTCACAGGTTTTTCGGGAGGCAAAAATGAATGATGTAAGCCACTTTGGGGTCCCCATCAATGCTCCCTCTAAGCTGTGGCATCTTGTGAGCAAAAATTCTACTTTGTGAGCTACTGGCATTAAAGTTGTGAGTGAGCGATTTGGCTCCTGCACAAATTAGTTTGCTCTGGAGCCATCCTTCTTGAGCCAAGACAAAAATGTGTGAGCCAGAGGCTAAAAAACTGTGAGCTAGCCCATTGTGGGGAAAGGTGAGGTATACATGAATTAAGTAAAATCTCAGCTGTTTTTTCTCAGAGTTCAGCCAAAGCTGATGGCAGCAATATTTATTTTTAAGGAGAAGCACCAAGCCCCAGGCCTGCACAGAGAACCAGGGAGATATGGTGACTAGAATATCAGACTGCAGTCTTATCACCACTCAGCAGTGGAGCAAACATGCAGGGTTCTTGAGAGGATAAAACATGGGAGAGGTGAAATAACGGATGTTGGCCTGAGCTCCCTGAAGGAAGAGAGGCATAAAAATGTGATGGTTCGATGGAGTCCTACTCTGTAGTCCTGTACTCCTTAATTCCAAGTAAGTCAGGACAGTTGCACTTAACCAGTGGGGAGAGAATTCCATTTTTATATATGCTCAGAGGTCTTCCTTATATAGGTAAAGGTAAAGGTTTCCCTTGCTCGAAAGCCAGTTGAATCCGACTCTAGGAATGCGGTGCTCATCTCCATTTCCAAGCCGAAGAGCCAGCGCTGTCCAAAGACGTTTCCGTGGTCATGGGGCCGGCATGACTAGATGCCAAGGCGCATGGAACACTGTTACCTTCCCACCAAAGTGGTACCTATCTATCTACTTGCAGTTTCTTGCTTTAGAACTGCCGGGTTGGCAGGAGTTAGGACCAGAGACGGGAGCTCAATCCATCATGCAGCACTTGGGTCTTGAACTGCTGAACTATTGACCTTCTGGTCTGCAGTTCAGCGTCTTAACCACCTGAGCCACCGCCTACTTAATATTGGAAGGAGGTGGTGTTAAGTGAGTGTCTGGAAGAGGAGGTGTGGGACTTTGAGGTCAAGAGTTACGTACGTACTAGCACTATGTAATTGTTGTTTATTGCATTTTGTTGTTTTATTGTATTTTAACGGTTGCACACTGCCTTGAGCCAGTTTGCCCGGTGAAGTGGGATATAAAGTAATAAATAAATAAATAAATACCTCTAAGAGTAACTAACCATTGTCTCTTATTGGTACTTTTAAAAGTTCTTGTGGCTTTATCTTCATTTACAGTGAAGCCATGGTAAGTACAGAGACTGGTCCAAAGTATATTGTACGCTATTTTGATTATTTCAGAGGGTAACCATGTTGGTTTGCAGTAGAACAGCTTGATCTGAGTCTAGTAGCACCCTAGAGACCAACAAGAATTTTGGGGTATGAGCTTCCAAGAGTTAAAGCTTGTATCTGATGAAGAGAGCTTTGACTGTCAAAAGCTCATACTCCAAGTATCTTGTTGGTCTTTAAGATGCTATTGAACTTAAATCTAGCTGTTGTGATTATTGTAATTAAGCTTACGTAAGCTTGTTTTCTGGTTGAGTTACTTTGAACAAAAAAAGTCAGTCTTGAAAAAGTGCCCTTGCTTGGACTTGCAACTTTTCTTTTTTCACTCTTTCCAGGGAACGGTTGTCAATTGGTTGTAGCCAACTAGTTCAACTGGAACATGCTGTTAAACAATTCTACGAATCTGTTGGTTTGGAAGCCAAAAACAGAGGATGGCTGTGATCCTGCAGTCATCTGAAGCTTATGAAGGATTGGTGTTTTTTCTGTTAGCCTAAGACTGCAATTTTACACATAATTCTTTGGGAATAAATCCAGTTGAATTGAGATTTATTTTTGTGAGTAAACATGTGTAGGATTGCCGTACCTGTCTTCAGAAAAAAGACATTTCTATTTTTACAGTGATTTCTGCTTGATTTACAAGAGCAGCAGGAAGTGTTTTCAATGAGTGGATGCAAGTGTAAAAAGCTTCTATGCTTTTTTGTACCTTTTAAAAGAATGTAAAAAGCTTTTTTGCTATTTATTTACAAAATTCACTACTAACTTTTAAAATTTGTAGCCTATGTTGATCTGTACAAAGAAGTTTCTTATGACGTGAGTTCTTGAGTTGAGCCAAACTTTAATAAAAGTTCATTGTTTTCAGTGGGGCAGTTAAGCATGTGCCAGTTTTTAAAATTCTTAGCTCTTCTTACTATAATTTAATGACTCTGTTAGCGGACCTGGATTTTAATTAAACGTTAAATGTGTGTAAATATATAGCTGCTGCAATTAAACGTCATTTGTTTTTAATGACTTTTCAACAGCAATAACTTTTTTGTTATATTGCTGTCTTTTTCTGGTCAAACAGCCTACTGGCTTTAAGACCTAGATGGGATAGAAATTCTTAACTGTGACTGAATCCCTGTCCCCCAAGTATCCAGTACTCTGGATATCTGGATCTGAGGTAACGTTGCTTCTCTTGTGTGTATAATGTCGCTTGACTGGTCTTTTAAATCTTTTATACTCTAGTCTACTCAAAAAGAATGTTGCATTTCCTGTTATCTTCCTGTGCGGGTCACATGGCTGTTCTCTCAACTTGAGCTGAATGTTGGGTGGCTGAGGGAATGAAATCCCATACAAGATACCTACCTAATTCTTTAGTATTTCTGTCAGTGAAGCCTGGATAAAAACTGGCTTATTATCTTCTATCTAAAAGAATCCCTTTCTAGCCATTGCTGTATTCTTAATGATTTTTATCTTAAAGCAAGCCACCCAATTAATTGAAGGTATTTATTTGTATAGCAGTTGTTTTTGACATCTTAAAAATATTTACAAAATATTTGTAATCTGAGCCAGTCTTCCAGTAAATTGCAGTCCACTGCTGAACTGTCTTATTGCCAAATAATATTAATATAAGATACACTGAAAGCCAGCACTGGATCACTGTGAAGACAAAACAGAGGACGACATTGAGAGCTATCACTGGGTTGCTACGAAGATAAAGTGGAGGTCTATGAATGCTGCCCTGAGTTTCTTGGAGGAGGAGGGGCAGGATGAAAACGTAATTGATCCATTAATGTAAAACCAGAACAGATTGTTGCAAATTGCCAGCTGAGGGATTCTGACCCATTCTACCTACACATGAAAACTTGGAGCCCTTTCAGGATAAAAAATGCTATAAATTGGTGTGTTGTTGTTCCCCTTGAATTCTTGATCTTTCTTTCATCTGTATCAGGGGTGTCAAACATACAGCCCGGGAACCAGAACTGGCCCATGCAGGGCTCTTATCCAGCCCACAAGCAACTGGTGTTAGGGAAGGAAGGCCAGGGGGTGGGGGGAGCAGGCACATACCAAGAGCTTTCTGTGGTCAAAGGTGTCAAGATATAGGAAATTGCTAGGGGACAGGGCTGTGAGGCTGAGGTAAAATAGTGTGGGGGAGATGGCAGTGAAGGCTTAATCTTAGTCTAGTGGCACCTTAGAGACCAGTGCAGCTCAGCAAGGCCTGGTGAAGCCACTGGCAGAGGGGAGAGAGGAGGAGGAGGAGGGCTGGCAAATGGATTGGAAGGCAACTGGGCTGTCTTATGCATTGCCAGGTTGCCGGGACCTCCCATCCACTGGGTGGGGGTTAGGGCTGCCAGCTTCAGTTTGAGGAACTCCTGGAGATTTGAGGGAGGAGCTGGGGAGGGCAGGGACATCAGTGAAGTAAAATGCCACAGAGGTAACCCTCCAAAGCATCCATTTTTTTCAGGGGAACTGATGTCTGGAGATGAGCTGTAATTCCAGAGGATCCCCTGGTCCCACTTGGAGGTTGGCAATACCTAGTATGCCGCTCTAAGAGGGAAAATATCCCAGCTGGTAGGCAGTGTGAGTGTTGAGTAGGGTGGGGGATGGTGACCTCCCTTCTCCCTGTCATCTGTTCTCTGTTATGGGTCGTGGGAGGACAAAAAGCATCCCGTGGCAGTTTCAAAAACAGCCTCTCAGCCTTTCTGCTCAGACCTGCTGTTTCTATGGGAAATGCAGGAGGGATGAGAAAAACAGGTTGCTCACCTGTAACTGATGTTCATCGTCGTGGCTTCTGTGCAGTCCCACATGGGGACTGCGCAGTCGCAGGCCAGCCACGGAAAAGCCCCTCCTCCCTCTGGCGCTTTCCCGCCAAAACGCTCACATGACCAGGAGGAGGGGCGCTACTCCCTCAGTTCTCTTTTTGCCGCCGCGGAGAGATCATCTCCACTGCTGTTCTCTGTGTTTTTCCTCGCCTCAGTTTTGAGGCTGAGGAGATTTTTTTTCTTTCTTTCTCTCAACAGTTTTTTATTCTTGTGAACAATGAAATATGTCTAAAGAAGAATTTTTTGTATATTTTCCACTGTGTGGAAGAGCTCCCTTCAAAGAGCCAGGCTGCGATGGCCTTCTTAGGAGTTCGCCTAGCCTGCTGAGGCCTATTTCCCCCTGTGATGGGGTGTGTGGACAAAGAGCCAGGCTGAAATGGCCCTCTTAGGAGTTCGCCTAGCCTGATGAAGGCCTGTTTTTCCACTCTGTTGAGGTGTGTGGACAAAGAGCCAGGCTGCAATGGCCCTCTTAGGAGCTTGCCTAGCCTGATCAAGGCCTATTTTCCCCTCTTAGGCCCTCTTAGGAGGTTGGCCTGTGTGCCCAACAGCCTGATGATGGCCTATCCCCCCTCTGCTGAGGTGTGCACACAAAGAGCCAGGCTGAAATGACCCTCTTAGAAGGTTGCCTGTGTGTCCAGCAGCCTGATGATGGGCTATCCCCCCTTTGCTAAGGTGTGTGCACAAAGAGCAGGGCTGAAATGGCCCTCTTAGGAGGTTGCCTGTGTGCCCAGCAGCCTTATGAAGGCCTATCCCCCCTCTGCTGAGGTGTGTGCACAAAGAGCCGGGCTGAAATGGCCCTCTTAGGAGGTTGCCTGTGTGCCCAGCAGCCTTATGAAGGCCTATCCCCCCTCTGCTGAGGTGTGTGCACAAAGAGCCGGGCTGAAATGGCCCTCTTAGGAAGTTGCCTGTGTGCCCAGCAGCCTTATGGAGGCCTATTTTCCCCTTGATGGCCTATTCCTCCTTTGCTGAGGTGTGTGTAGGGGGGAAAGGACTCTGAATGGAGGCGTATTCTCCCCTCTGTGCTGGGGTGTTGTACACAGAGCCTCAGAATAACTGGCTCTTTTCAGGGGCTTGGGATGTGTGCCTTGAAGTCACAACCCCCTCGACATCGAAGCATTTCTGCCTAGTCATTCCTTAAAGGGTCTTTGTCCTCTGTGCTTCTGACCATGGAAAGATTCTCTGGCCCCTCCTATCATTTCCAGTGAAGCAGCTTGGAGGCATGGCCTGGTAGAGGCTGTCTTAAAGAGACTTCTCCCCTCTCTGCCTTTCTGTCAGTTCTGACCAGAAGCCTGGAAGTGTGGCTTCATAAGGCCCGTTTTAAACCTTTGCTGTGCCTGACTGACTGTGGCTGTCTGTCTTAAAGAGACTTCCCCCTCTCTGCCTTTCTGTCAGTTCTGACCAGAAGCCTGGAAGTGTGACCTCATAAGGCCCGTTTTAAACCTTTGCTGTCCCTGGCTGTCCTCAGGTCCACGGTCGAATCTGTGGAGGCATGGGTTCACACAGCCTTGTAATTCTCTATGCCCCTTTGTGGAAGGTATTATGTGTCAGAACGCTATTGTGCCCTTTAGTTGGGGTCGTTTGGACCTCTTCAGCTTCTGAAGTTTTGAAGAGTGGCTGAGGTGGGTGGAGTTTTCCCTACATGTTGTTAGCCATCATCTAGATACAACAAACTACTTATGCTTAAGTCCTGCGGTGGTTTTTGATCACTCACTCTATTGGGGCTGCCTGGATTCCAAGGTCAGAACCAGTTCTCTGCTGAGCTCCGCTCCAAGCCCTGTTTCTAAGATCTAGTTTTAAAGGCTGAGACAGCAGCCCTGCTGTAGTCTCTCAGCACTGATACGTAACCTTACAGGACTTTTCAATGCAGGCATTATTTCAAGTGCAGGCAAGGCTTACTGTTTCCATCTTCATGGCAAGTATGCGTTGGGAGGCAAGCCTAGGTAATTTGCCACTCCTCTTGGTTCCATGGTATCCCTCAGAACCGTCAATGAATTGGGGGTTTCCTTAGCCCACACAAGTCACTCTTATGTGACATTATTCACACTCAGCCCTACCCCACTTGACTACCAGTTTTCTTCTCACCTTGTCACAGAGTACTCCATCTTTCTGTGTTATACCTCTGAGGATGCCAGTCACAGCTGCTGGTGAAATGTCGGGTCCTGAAATGCCAAGACCACGGCCATACAGCGCAGAAAATCTGCAACAGCTACTGTTATAAGACTCTTTGACTCTAGGTTACAGATGCTGTACAACTCCTTACTACTCTTTTTAAAAGAGAGCAGATGATGTTGTTGTTGTTTTCTGCTCAGAACAAGGGTCCAATGGGCAAACTATAATTAATGGCTCTTGTTGCATCCTCTGCTGCAATCAATGATTGTATTCTTGATTCCGTGGGTCATCCATATTATTCCTGTTAGCCTATGAGTCAAATACCACTTACTCTTTATTTAACCAGTACAGAGTATTAATGATCTGAAATAAACCCAATTGGGATCCAGTTTATAAATCAACAGGTCACTATGACCTTTACACTATTTTGTTTTAATGTATCTTTATGCACTGTGGTTCACGGCCTATGCTGGTGATCTGCATGATGAATCTGTCCCTTTAATTCGGATCACTCATGTGACCCTACCCTTGTCCATGCTAGGAGATAATATAAACAAAATAAACAAGCGAAAAACAGAACAAAACAAAGCATTGAGGTAACTGACCTCACAAAGGCTGTGAATTCTGCTGTCCAGTTGGACAACATTCTGGAAGCAATAACAGGCTTCTTGTCAAATCCCTGAGTCACGTTTCTTTCCCGCCTTCACTTAACGTGATGTCTCAGGGTCCTGCATACCTTTTGTCCATGCACAAGAGGCCAAGTTCCATCCTTGGCATCTCCTACTGACAAAGTCTCTGGTGATCAAGATCCTTTCACCTCTGCTGTTTTGTCCACCAGGTTTCCTGCAATTCTGTGTGCACGTGTGTCAATTGCTGGACTTAAATCCAGCAGCTTGCCCTCTTCTCCTCTATATGAGGGCTGCTGGTCTCCAATTGATTAGATCATTCCATTTAGTGATAAATGGGGAGGATCTCTGGCTCAGTGAAAGAGTGTCTCCTTGGCATGCTGAGGGTCCTAGGCCCTCCAGTTAATGGTCTTGGCGGTAGGTGATGTGAAAGGCCTTTCTTTGCCTGACACATTAGAGAGGTGTTGCCAGTCTGAGTGGACAGTACTGACCTTGATGAACCAATGGTCTGATCGGCTATAAGGCAGATTTGAGGTGCTCTGTTACACGCACCCCCTGGGACAGGGAGAGTGATGTGATTTCAAATGATTCTTATGTCTCCAGTGCAGTGCCTCAAGAGACGCCTATGATAAGCCCAAGTTCAGTGGCTCATAATACATGTTTTTTGCTTGGTGGTTCTGTGTCTTGACCGCTCTACTGTTCCTGCAGTCAGTACCCCTCTTGCTGAGGAGGGAAGTTTCCAATGGTAAAATTCCAATGTTCCCTTTCACGGGATTTGTACTTAGCTGCCTCTCAGTGTGCACAGAGATTAGTGAGGCCTATGTGCAGCTTTTATATTAAATTTTCCTGGTCACTTTGGCAGATCTTATTGATCCTTTTCAAACCAGCCTGCCTGAATTTACCCCCTTGTTTTACTAAGATTGTCAGCTCTTTTAGCTTTCACTGCTGAGTTTCCTAGCATTTTTACATATCTATATGTGACATTATGGGCATATTTACTTTGTCTCTAGTTTTAGTGCAAACACTCCACAGAGTTAAAGGAAGCACTGTAATCATGTTTTAACTAACTAGCAGACACCAGTTCCCTGGTATTCTGATTGGAGGTCTGAGCTACTTGGCATAGCCCCACAATATGACAGTCCAGACCCTGGCCCTTATGCTTCATTCCTGACAATAACCTTGTCCTTGAGGAATGCACTTCTAATCCCTGACAAAGACAACCTGTTGTTATGCCTTTTTCTCTGCCTATATTGCTGCACAAATTGCTCTGCAGACTACACAAGTTTTCTTCCTTGTGGCGCATTCTGTTCATCCTTTCTTTAGCCATATCACACCTCTTTTCACTGCCTTCGTTACCATTGTGCAGACCTGCTTATTCTCACTCCTGCTGATGAATTAATGCGTTGATCATCTCCTTTCCTGCATTGTAGCAGTAGCCTCCCAATTTTCTGAGTGGCAAACATCACTCTTGCACCTTGCACCTCTAAGTGGAGAGGGGAGTCTCTATAGAAACTGCAGCAAGGTTTGGACCCTGCTTCTTGTGCTGTTGAATGTTTTTGGCAACTGATTTAAGAGAAAGAAAGCAAGATCCTCTTGGATCTTTTCCTTGTTGGATTACTAAGCAGGCTACAAAAGATGGGTATAACTCCTTATTTTTGGCACTTACATGGTGCTTCGTTTATCGTAGGGTACTAACTTATACCCTCTCCATGCATGACATTTTAAAGGGTGATGTCCTGCTGGAATCCCCTACCAAGCGTGGTCTCTCACTCCTCATGTAATGCATGGTTAGCATTCTCACACAATCCATCCTTGTGGATCGGTTGACGCTATCACACTGTGTTTAAGTACACAGCCTTTCATTACACTCTGTGTATGATGGCTCTTTTCAAAAGAGTGCTCTTTTTTCCTTTATCACATTCCCACATGTATTTTGGTGGGGACACTTGCACAGAGCTTACTCCTCTAGTATAGGAGAGTTCTGGGTAAAGGTCAATTCGTGCCGCTAAACAACTCTTGATAAAGCGGTCCTTGGTGGTCTCCTTCTGATGGTCTCCTTCTGAGAGCTTCACACCCACCTCCTTCACTCAGTGATCTTGCTAATCTTCCCATGTGGGACTGCACAGAAGCCACGACGATGAAAACAAAGTTGCACTTACCTGTAACTATTGTTCATCGAGTGGTCTTCTGTGCAGGCACACGTCCCTCCCTCCTGCCCCGCTGTGAACTCTCTGGAACTTTAGTTTTCTAGGGGTCTCCTGCGGCGGCATGGAGAGAACTGAGGGAGTAGCGCCCCTCCTCCTGGTCATGTGAGTGTTTTGGCGGGAAAGCACCAGAGGGAGGAGGGGCGCTCCTAGTCTATTAGAAAGCTTGGAAATCTTTTCCGTGGCTGGCCTGCGACTGCGCAGTCCCATGTGTGCCTGCACAGAAGACCACTCGATGAACAACAGTTACAGGTAAGTGCAACTTTGTTTTCTCTAAAGCTTTTCTTTGGGAAGGTGGGTCTCAGCCTCTAAACCTTGAATACCTGAATTCTCCTTTCTGAGGTAGAACTGTTTAACAAAAGTGCAGCTCCCATTACACCCATGACAGTCTTTGAGGAACATAGCAACCCAGGACTTAATCCTGTAGACATGGAGAAATTTCTGGTGCTTCTGAGATTTATCCATAGTACATGATGCCAAGTAACTTGAGTACATAAGTGTAAGTAAGCAAAGCAAGCACAAATTCCTAGAGATGTGCAGGGGAGCATGAGCAACTCCCTCTTGGAAAAGATGAGTTCTATATTAAATGCAACAACACTTGTGGCTATGTAGTATTCCAGAAAATTCTTTAATGTATTACCTGATTCAGGAAAGAAATGCAAATGGTGTAGCAAAGCCTGTGGAGTAGTATTTCTTTACACCTTAGAGCTTGTCTCAGATAATGCAAAACACAACTGCTAAACTTGGCACTCATGAAGATGTGCAGGATTACAGAACAGTTATCCTAACCAACCCTTATAGGTCATTAGGATAAAAAAGGGAAAAATACAAACAGCCATTTTTAAACAAGTGAAAGCATAATTGTATTAACACATTTTCAACTTGCAGTAGAAAGATACAAACTTATCCAACAAGATTTCAGATAGGTACCCTTGCTAACACACCACACATTTTGCAGCTTTAAGTGTTATTTTTAGTAGTTGTAACAAAAACAATCATACAGAAAACCACTCTGTAGTTACTGGATTTCAGAGCTAGATTTTGTTTCACTTGCATTACAGCTATGCTCAAAAATTCTACTCCAATCTGTTCAGAATCAACATTACATACTATTCATACAACATTACAGCAAAGAAAAAACTTAATAGCTCGCACACAGTGGAAAATTAAGTCTCACTCCTGTCTATAAACTTTGAGATTGTCTCTTTGCTTCAATCCATTTATCTCATTTCAATTCTGGATATTATAGTCTGAATATACACATATAAAAAGTTATAAAAGGCAGTCAAATTGGCAGGTGTGACAGCTTTTTTAATAAAGCCATTTATCTAGTTAAATAAGGCTTGTTAGATTGTTCCAGTTACTGAAGATAAAAACCCAAACAAGGCCTAAAAAGCAGTTGCTCACATTGAAGACTACTACCTTTCCTGCACCAGAAATAAGGTCTAATGTAGAAGTATTTACGTGTGCAAATTGGCAAAACAAACATTGGGGGAAGCTTCTGCAACGATATGCCATCACTTTTAATTCTCGGGATTACCAACTTCCAGAAACTAACAAATTCTAATACACAAAACACCCTTCATGTACTCTAAACAAAAGTATGTACAGCATGTTAATAGTATGCAATATGCAAAAGCTTTGTGTTGCTGGCAGCAACGTTTTAAACCCTCCCCACCCCTATTCACATGTGTACCTCTACTAAAACAATTACATCACTAAGCCTGTTAGTTTTAAGGAGACTTATGTTAGTCAGAATTTGTAAATCTTTGTGTATGGGCTCCATTCATTTGAATCTGGATTGTAGACTTCAACTGTGTTCAGAAACTCATTGCCGTCAAATCCTCCCACTGCATAAATAGTGTTGGCCACAGTTGCAAAACCTGCATTGCTTCTTGGAATGGTCATACTGCCCATCATCTTCCACTCATTCTTAGCAGGGTCATACATCTCCACACAGCTGACTGCACGTGAGCCGTCAAAGCCACCACCAACAAAGAGTTTTCCTATTAAGTGAAAGGAAGTAAATGTTTAGCAAACTGGCATTCTACAGTCTCAGAAACGTTTGCCTCTGTGTGTGCTGTTATGTACTAAAGTTTCCTAGAACACAGCATGGCGGAAGATTCATTTCCCCTTTCAGAGACTTCATTACAGAGTCTTAATTGGTGGTATTTTACAGAAGTGCAATTTCCCTAAATTTTCTACTTCTTTCGGATGTCTCCAACTTCATGCAGATACTTTTGCGTCTTCATACGTAGACTCACTCCTGCACACCACCTTTCTCAGCACAACTTCAACTGCAGTCAGTGGAACAACTTGTAAGTTCTCAGAGACTTCTGTCTCTATTTCTCCCTGTCATTTCTCCCAGTGAGCTCTGACCTGACACTATGAAAAACTGAATATTGAAACAGAAAACATGCTACCTTTTAAGAACATGAAACCTTTGATTTCTTTGAAAAAAAGATGGTGATGAAGAGGAGCCTCAAGTTTCCTTCCTGTGTAACATTAGAGAAGTGAGTCGCTGTCAGAAGACTGTGAGCACTTCAATCATTCTCTACCCAGTTAGAACCAGATGGGGATGGGGAGAAGATACAAAGAAAAAACATCTACAACCTGATGCACACATGGCAGTAGGCTTCCAGCTTTGAAATATTCCATTGCATTAAAAATTCCATGCAAATAAAAAACTAACGGGGAGAAAAAGTTTTAAACCTTTATTTGTTGTGCTGGTTTTCTAACTGTGGGGACTTTGAACATGAGAATAGTCCAGAATGCAATCTTCCACCCATAGTATGAAGTAAATTCTACCACCTCTTTCTCATTCATGTATGGACCAGGCTAAACTCAAGTTAAAACCAAAACCCATTTCTCTGTTAGCTTACAGATTTGTGTTACAAGGCCTTGGCTTTTTTAAAAGTAGTTTAATTGCATTCTATAACTATGGTTTTAGTGGATTTCTGTTTCAATGAACAGAATCTTAACAGCTAAATTCAGACATCAGTGGCTGGCAGGAACTTGGCTTGTTGCTGTGCTCACATACTCTCTTCCTTCCCTCATACACATTGCACAACTGAAGGCTTTTTGGATTCAGAAGCCATAAATCATGCTCACATTCACTATTACATCTGAACGCAGGTGCCTGCACAAAGTGCAGCCTGTTTCCACGTACAGGGAAGATTCTAACCAGGAAGGATTAAACTGTGGTCTTAGAATCCTAGTTTGTAGGGAGGAAACCGCCTCCAATTTAGTCAACATTTGTAATGTGATTCAAAATTTTCAAAAGCAGGAAAACCTTCAACCATACTATGTGTGAGAGGAGGTGCATACACAACAGCAGCATTCTGTCACAAAACAGAAATTGGAATGCCTCCAGACATACAAGAGCAGTCCAGCAACAGAGATTTGCAGACTCAGGGAAAAAGTGGAAATCTGGGGCGGGGGGGGGGGGAGGTGTCTTCCCCTGAGGACTTTTTTCAATTTTCTGATGGAAATTTTGTGGAAGCACTGGAAATAAACCCCTCCTATGAAATATTTTCTCTCTTAAAATGAGAAAAAAGTTCCTTAAGGCAAGTATTTTCAAACTCAAAATATTTTCCAATGGCAACACTGGGAAATTTTACAGAACACTGAAAAAAATCTTACACTGCAGACATATACAACTTTTTCATTAAAATTTTTGTTCAAACAATTTTGGCAATATGCTATACGTATTTAATGATAGTACATTATTAGAGTTCACTGTTTTTGGCAATATAAATCTAAACATGCTTAATATCTAAACATGCTAGTCCTCCCCACTATGAAGCTATGGGAGAGTTTAAATACTATACTTTTTGTTTATTACAGAATTTGTTTTCTATCTGCAACATGTATTTTTTCTCACCTTTCGGACGGCAAAAATTAAAGATGCATTTGCTATGATAGCATAGGGTGCCCCAGTTTACAACTCCTTCTAAGGTACAGGGTATGTTTTCAATTTTTGTTACAGGAAACAAATGTATTTTATATTTTTACATTCCATAAATATGCCGGATATAAAACTATACTTTGCTAAGCTATTAATGAAGGAAGTGATGTTGTTAAATCAGTAAAAATAGATTGTTTGATCGGAAAGCTTTCTCACGCTACAAAATTTGACATCTCCATGCGATACTATTCTTGTATGAATATAGCAGCATTCAAATAATAAACAGGAGTAATCAATAGATGCATCTTACTCAAAAATAAAATAAAAAGACTGGTTCAGTAGTGTAAGGGGCACCTACACCACCCCTTATAACACATGGTAAGACATAGCCCATTTAGCACAGTATACCATTCGAAGGACCAGGGCAGGAATTCTCAAGTTATGGCTACTCTGAAGATAATTAGAGACACCAGACGATAAAACCAGCTTTTTCTTCCCGTGAACAGCGCAAAAAGAGAGGCGCTTTTTTTTTTTTGTTCTCCACCCCAGGCTTACCATCAAAAACAGCAACTCCAGCTCCACGCCTAGCCACATTCATAGATGCTACTATAGTCCAGGTATTGTTTTCTGGATTGTAGCGCTCCACACTATTGAGGCAGTTCCAAGACTCTGCTCCCCCAATGATGTACAAATATCCACCAAGTTCACATACAGCAGACTGATGCCTACCTGTTAAATCAAAACAACACAGGAGCTTAAAAATAAAAGCCTAAACACTAATGCTCCACAGACTCTTAAAGCAGCTATGTTAGGGCCAAACCTATTCCATGAAAAGCACATTTAAAAAAAAATCAATAATTAGGCATGTTGGGAGCAGATTCTCATCAGGACCACAACATGTGCCGGGCTGCAAGTTCGTAAACCTCTACCCATGCTGTTTCCCTGACCAGGAACAGCCCCAGGAAACCAGTATTAGCCCTATTGAGGCAAAGATATATTCACGATAACTGCCTGGTATGGCTCTTGGATTTCTGACAGCAGTTTAGAATGGTAGGAGTCAGCATTGGCCAATTAATGGCAATATATTCAAAGCAACCATTTAGCACAATCAAGCTTAAAGTGATTCTGACTGGATTCATTTTCTGTGCAACAAAACAAGCTGAACCCACTGAGACACTGCCACTTATTACTATGCAGACCTTAGATTTTTACATAGTTCTTAAACCATTCAAACCATCACCATATTATGGACTTACGAATGTTAAGTGAAGCACAGTTTGTCCATGATTTTGTTACAGGATCAAAGACATCACAGTTTTTCAATCCCTTCTGACCATACGGATCTGAGCCACCAATAATATACAGCTTTCCATTCAGAGCACATACTCCTGTTTAGGCATAAGAAAAACAATCAACAATCCACATTTATCATTTGAATATTTAGAAAGACAATAAGCTTCATGGAGATTTCTAGACTCTACCTGCATTGCAACGGTTGGTTCTCAGTTCAGGAATGGGAGTCCAGTCATCTATTTCTGGATCATACATTTCTCCACAGCTCAAGTCATCTGAATGGCCATTTGACCCACCAACAACATACAGCTGCCCCTAAGTTGAAAAAAAAACACACAAGTACTATAAGAGTAATCCATTAAATTATGCAGATGAAATATGTATGCTTGGAATCTGATCAACTCTATCAGTAAACAATCAGTACTATGGAAACCTCTGAATAAAAGTTATGTTATTACAAGCATATAGTTGCTGTAAACCTGTATGTCTGATCTATACCATGGCAGTGGTACTCACTCCGTAAGTCACAGAGAGCCACATTCACAGTTAACAGCAGCTAAAAGAGCCACACAACTAGTGCATGCCCCGTGTATTGCCACAAATATATATTATAAGATGTAACTATTAGTACTCAAAAACTTTAATTTTTTAACTAACTGAAGTACCTCCGTGCACTCTGGGTTGTTGAACCAACATTGCTGAACCCTACCTAGCCCTTGTATATCTGGAGTGAGGGGAAGCACTTTTCACCTCTTGCCTTCCCACTCTCTGAGAGTAAGACTGCCAGTGTGCCCAGGAGGACAAGATGGCCATGGAGAAAGGAAAGTACCTCCTCACCCCCACTATGGTCAGTTTCCTTTTGGTGGGGTGACTGCTGTGGTAATTTTGCTCTCTCTTCACTACAATCAGCTTGCTGTCTACCTGGCAGTTGCCCCAGTGTTGAGAAGAGAGTACAGAAGCACCAGAGAAGGACATTTTACTTCCATCCTTGCAAGAAGGATCTTAGGGAGGCTTACAAGCTTACCCATCCTCTAGTCCCTCCTACAGCAGCTGTTTCAAAGTGGGAACCTCTACTAGCTAATCAACTTGCTGAATTTCCTGGAACATGAGAAGGATGCCACACTGAGGAAGAGCAACACGTAGCATGTTTAAAAAACCACATGGGGCTTCCAAGCTACTAATACTTCCTTAGGGAGGCATGCTTTTCAATAACGTCTTCAAAAAGATCTGAACATAATCTGGCATATAAACAGAAGCAGTATGTTACTGGGCAAGAGAGTGGCTCTTCACTCCACACATACCATTAGAACAGCCATCTGGAACCGAGCTCTTGGTGTCCTCATTGGTGCAATGAAAGTCCAGCAATCCTTTTGGGGATCATAGCATTCCACAGTGCGCAGACACTCTTCTCTGTTGTAACCTCCTAATAGTAAAATGAAGTGTACCAGATATAGTTCAGTACTGAACAGATCTTGTTATACTAATTTCTCAGAGAAAGCCCAAAGACAGCAATTACTCAGCAGAGCATCTACTACTATACATGGTCCAAATATGCAAAATGTTTTATCACTAGGAATGTGGAGCCACTGCTTACCTGCAGCTATGAGCTTTCTGTTCAGTTCTGCTGTCCCCAATCCAGATCGAGCATACTGCATAGGAGACATGGACTTTTCTACAAGGTCACCTGGTTGAATCTCAAAACTCAAGCTTTTTAGCAATCGTGGAGTGCTGGTTGGAGAACTCTGGGGACTGTTACGCCCATGAAGAAAAATTACACAGAACACACCATCCAGAACAGCAAGACACAGGTAGGTGTTACCTGAAAAATATAAATGAGAGCATATTCAATATCAAACTGCAAGCATGTTCCTTTCTACTAAAGTTGTACCTCTCCCACTAGAGAGTATGACTGATGAAATTTTAGCTGAACAGCCAAATTTTATCTTGTTTCCGACAAGTGAGGACAAAGATTTCACTAATGAAGAACATCTAACAAACTAAAGACATGCTGTTTTCTTCCACTACTTGCATAGTTTTAACACAAGTGGCAATGATGGGTCTAGGGAAAGCATCATTCAACCAAAATTCTGCTTACTTGAGGTCTTCTCTGAGGCAACAATTTTCCACTCGTGTTTAGGACTCTGCACAGCAGCATTTGGAGAAAGACTTCCAGAAGAACTGCTACTTATCTGCTTGAGATCATTCTCACGTGGTGGTTTTTTCTGCAAAATCAAAAGGCAGCTACAGAAACCTAGCCAGGGAGCACACCCTGATCTGCCTTTACGTGTGAGGATTAATCCACAGAACTAAGAAATCTCTTTACGGCCTCATTTATAGCACATCTACACAAGTAACATGATGAACCAACATTTTAGCAGCATGATGAACTCTAGAGCTCTTCTTACTGACAAAAACATTCCCTCAGTATTCCATGTAATTTCTCTACTTGTCCCACTACTTCCTAGCTTAATCAAATGACTGACTTTGAATCCGCATTATATTTTCTATTGCTGAGGGATGCAAACCCTCACATTGCTTCAAAGTATAGTTGTGAACAGTGGACCATCCTCACTACAATAGTGTAGAGTGTGCACAATTGTGCCTGCACATATCTGAAGGCCACATTACAGAGATGATGCACATCTTTTGTTTAAATGCTTGTATAAATAAATGCAATCCTGTACAGGCCCAAACTTCTTGCTAAATTCTTCCTAAAACTTCACAACAGACAGCACTTACCAAAAAGAAGCAAAGCTAAGTATTGTTCATATTCAAGAAGCAAAGCTATGTAGCATAGCATCTTTGCCAATATAGATTATGCATTACTTACAGCCTGCAGAACGAACATACTGCAAATCTTGGTTTTTTAAAAAACATCAACACAAAGATTTCTTAGTCTATTTCAACCTAATTTATAGACAACCCATTGCATATCTGAGAATGCAACTTGTTAAAACAATGACAATTCTTGCTTATCTTCAAAAGATCTACACCTTAGTTAACTGATATGTATATAGAATATTCAGTTGGCTGACTTCCAAGCAGCAGATCCCAGGAAACATTTTGCCTTTTCAAATGAAAATCTTCCACCACTAAATAACAGTAGTTATACTTGCTACTAGGGATGTGCACTCGGATATATCCAATCCAAAAATATACTCAGAAAAAACCTTATTGGTATTTTCTGGGTATATCTGGATCCAAGCACACATCAGAGAATGTCTACCAAAACTGTAAATCCAATCCTGAATATCTCCAAATATATTTGGGGATATCTGGAGCTGGCAGTTTAGACTTTAAAGCTCTCCAAGGCAGCTTGTTTCCCGCCCCCCTTGCAGGTTTCCTGGGCAACAGGAGGGAGGGGTGAAGGAGGCAGCTGTCACAGACAAATGGGATTACACATTCAAGGAACTGTTAGTGTGTCTCTATGTCTCACAGGTCTTAAATTTGTTCTGCTGGGATTCTCTGGTTTGACATTGGTTCTGTCAGGCTTGTGCTGCCACATTGGCCCTTGGTTCTGCTGGGTTTCTGTAGACTGACCCTGGTTCCATTGGGCTTGCCTCATTGGCTTGCGGTTCTGCTGGGATTCCCTGGTTCTGCATTGGTTCTTTGTATGGGAGACATTTGACCAGTTGTCGATGAAGCATGTGCAAATGTTTTTTGCTACTGATTTTTGCCCTGGAAAAAGCATGTTGTTTTTTCCCTCACTGGAAACAATGGATGGTTTGGACACCTTGTTCGGAGCTCACAGACCTGGACCCCTTGACTCAATGCAAGCAAAACTTGAGGGTACTTCAAAGGACAGGCACCACCAGCTCCTCTGCAATTTGGTGCCATTAGCTTTAAAAACAGTCCCCCACCCCAGATTCCCCATATCAGAATCCACCCCCCCCCCAAAAAAAAAAAACAAAACCCAGATCCAAAAAGTAAAGCATTATTTAGAATCTGAATGACCGGGAATACTGGTACTTTCAAGCTCCCTGATATCCAGAACCGAAAAATATTGAATTTTTTTTTTGAGTTGCACATCCCTACTTGCTACAATAACTATAAAACCATCACGTTCCATTTCTTATACATTCCTGAATCAACACCAATTTATGTTGAAACTTGAGAATGAACTACATGCAATTGGTTTCTACTTTTATTTTTAATTCCCCATTTTCTCAATTCTTCTATCCTTGTAACTGAAAACAGTATGTTATGTTTGAAACCCAACAGCAACAGTGGTAATGACTAAATCCAGAAAGTGAACGTCATTCGTGAAGTTACCAGTGCACAGCACTACAGTATTCAATTTCTTCTACTGCTTCCTGACTCATCCAAAATGCGGAACTATTCTCAAAATGACAAATTTGCTCTGCTCACATTCAGCTTGTGCCTTACACTAGATTTCCAAAAGGAGACCGCTAGAGTTATGCCAGGATGCCCTCCTAGTCACATGTTGAGTAAATTATTTCCACAGGCTGCATTATATACTGAAGCACTGAATACAAAAGCTTCTACATCACTCCTTATTCCCCTCTGTTTCCTCAGGTTATATTTGTAGCCTATTGTTTTGGTTTGTTATTCACACACTTTGGAAGACATTCAGTGAATTTACTTGATCTCCAATCACTAGCCTTCTGTTTAAGCCACACATTTAACACAAATTAGTTTTGTTAAGCTACAGCTCAAACTAAGCAAAGACCACACAAGCAATCTATGTTAGCTATTTCCCCATCTGCTTAACACTTTACTGTCTCTTCCTGTTCCTGTAGTACACAACATTTTAGTTGTGCCATGCTAACTCTCTCCAATTTTACCTGAGGTTACCTCAGACTGTGTGCAATTTGTACCTGCACAAACTGAATGTGGTCATCATCACTGCCATACACCTCAGCCTGTCCATCTAGTAGATTTCCATCAAGGAGCTTGTGATCAGCTGAGTAGTACAGCGTTTGAACCTGCAAAACAACAGAACACCCATGTGGCTACTGTCTCCATAGCTACTTAACTACTGGCACATAGTACACAGACTCCACAAGGTTTCCAATACAGTTCAGGTCATCTTCTCTCAATCTAGCAGAATGGCAAAATTAAAAAGGGAAGTTGCTGTCATGATGATAGATCTTCAAATATCAGATGATGGATCCTTGCTTTCTCAGCTCAAAAGAAATCTTCAGGTTCCGTGACTTCTGTTTTCCCAGTATTGTAACATTAAGGAATGAGACAAGTACAAAGTATATTATCTAGAAGAATAAACTATACAGGGTAACAAACTCAAACAAGATTTGCTGCTATTGCCTAAAAACAAGTTTCTTATTTGCACAATACAACATTTTTCTTTGTCTAATTATAATATGTAAATCAAGCAAAAGTGGATTTATGAAAGAGGCCCTACTAGCCCTTCAGAAAAATCTGTTGTCCATTATTAGATATCATATGAAATGTATCAGAACTGTGATTGGAGGTTTGACCATTCCCCTGGGAATCTAAGAACAGTATAAAAGAGCAGGAGAACATGTGAGGTAGAAAATAGAAGTGTTACTTACACATTAGTGTAAGAACAGAAGTAGCTGCTTTGAGAACCTTGGCTATGAGTATGGAGTAAAAATGTTTAATAAAATATTAAATGAGTGAGAGATAGAACTAGTTTGTCATCATGGGAAAGATTTTTCAGTTAAATTTCTCTGTATAGTTTGAAATGTAGACCACCTCTGCAATTATTTAAATGGTGGTATCTCAAATTTATACCAACAAGCTGTAGAACTTGGGCTTATCAGAAAGGCCATTTTATACACAACACTTTTTCAAAAGCAAAGATATCCTGTAAAGAAGTAAACACCATTAAACATCATCATCGTTCTCTGCCCACAGCGGATTTTCTTAGGAGAACTGGGGCAGGACTGCTGCTTCTTTACGTGATTACACTTGAAGTTTCTTCTATGTTCTTCAGCCTTGGGTATCCTAGTTTTGTTAATAAACCTATGGGGAGATAAATCAATGGGGAGGAACAGCCATTAGAACCTTTTACCTACTTTGCTCTTTAAGCAAAACCCTGCAAAGGAATGCATTAAGAACATATAGCCTTAGAACCACCACCCCATTTTAAAGAAGTTATATGCTATATTTGAGCACATTGAATAAAAAAAGGGATATCAGAAGACCAGACTTAACAGTTTAGGTAGTAGCTCACCTGGAACCCCCCTAGTTTCTCAGGTTAGGGATACCTATAGTAAAATTTAAATTCTTCATTTTTAAAAAAAGAAAAAAGAAATGGGATCAACCTTAATTTCAGAGGAAAAAACCTTAGCGATGGACTACCAAAATCTCATTTTCTTTAGACTAACCTCTTCCATAAGATCTTCTAGACTGTCTCCATTCTCCCAAATGCTGCGCTGCACCCAGTTGATTACCTTTGTGTATAATTTGCCATTGCTGGGCAAGCTAACATTGTCTTCAAGCATGACCTCCAGCTGGAATTAAAAACAAAACAAAGGGGTTAATGTTTATCGCACACACCTTTATTTGATACAATCACTAAGCCAACATAAGGAAATATATCATTCCACCGGTCAGGTGTGACTAGTCCCACTTCCCGGAAGCGTTCCTGATTGTACCATTTTACCTCTCTAAGCTGAGTGGCTTGGAGCCATTTGATGAATAATAAAGTGCTGCACTCGGTAATAAAAAAAAAAAATTGCAAGTGGGAACACTGCTGCAGCCCTTCACTATTAGGCCTCTCAGGGCAATACAATGCAGGTCTGGGCACACAGGTGCCCTGAACCACAGAGTCCTTACAATATCCACAGGGGAGGTTCCCTCCTTATAATGGTGTGCATTTTGCTAGTTCTAGATGAAGAATAAAGGATCAGTTAACAGTGATGAACACAACAAAGTTTGAGTCTAGTGGCACCTTTAAGACCAACAAAGTTTAATTTTGGGTATAAGGGCTATTCCAAATATACAAACACTTATTATGACTTTTAAACAACATTATTTAATGTCCCATTTAAATTTTCCAGCAATTATTAATGTGTTTAATCTGCATTTATGTCACAATGAAGGAGGGGACAGTGCTGACCTTTAAACGTGGCAGTTTCAGAAATTCTTCTTGTTCAGAGATAGGTATCAAATGCTCCTGAATGTAACCATCAATTTTGTTCAGTAAACGTGAATCACCCATGTTGCTTGCAAAGTTCCGATATGAGATGCAGCTTTCAACATTCATTCTGGAGAGCAAATAATCTCCACAAACCTTGAAAAAGGGCATAAAAATTATTATGTCCTGATTTAATGATGGCTCAGGCACACTTTCTATTTATATTGGTGGGCTATAAAATGTACATCTGCCACTGCATTCAAGACAATCTACATTTTGCACATTGTCACATTTCCTACTGATTTAAAAAACAACTTTTCCATTATCCAAATTTTTATGAGAAGCTCTTCTACTACCATGAAGCTATAAAATAATCAACAAGAAACAACACCATTTTATTAAGGTTTTTAAATGAAAAGCAACACTTCACTCTATTGGTAGAATGCTATTAATCTTTGTCTTTGAATTGGACCACACCTCTCTCTTCTACGACCCTTGGGTCCAATCTACTGTTTGTATTACTCATGTTTATAGATAGCACAGTTACTAGGGAAACCAATGTTTTCATTCATGTCAGAAATACATTTTCAGAAATCTACAGAACTTCCACTCAAGTATATCTAATATTCTACAATATTTAGTTGAAAGTATCAATTTTTTTTCAAAGTTTTAAAAATCCTCAGTTTTTGCTACTAAAGGCCAGTTCACATAATACAGTACGATCTGTTGCAGTTGCAGCAAATGCTTCCATGTATTCTTCTGAGTAACAGTTCGAATCCTGTATTTATTCATGTGAGTTTATTCAGAAGTGTTATTCATGAACTCACCCAAAGAATTCTGAAGTCCACACAATGTACTCAATTAAACTGTTGAAATTGCCTTAAGATACACTTGTATAAGGAAGGTTTTCTAATCACCACTGACTATGTATAGAGAACATACTCCAAGTTTGATTGATATATCACTAATGTGCCTATTCAGATCTTTTTCCAGAATGTAGTCACACTTAGGTGCTCATTTAAAATACAGCTTTTTCTCAAGCCATACAAGGACAGCCACCACACCACCACGCCCTGAAAGTATACCTGCTTGACCCTCTCCATCTTCAGCTTCTTTGCTGCAGAGTATACATCCTTCACCAGTTCTTTGTCAGCTTTCAATCTGTTAAAGTTATGTAATTATGTTTAGAATTATTTTCTGAATGGAGATTAGAATATCAAATACATATTATATACATAACAAAAACCACCACTTACTGAGCAGTATAGGCATAATTTAACACAACTTCAACAGCTTCTGGATTAAGATCGTCAAACTTCACATGAGAAACTCCATGAGAGTCATTGTCATTATTGAAGATTTCAAACAGATAAGGACTGCAGCAAGCTAGTACCGCTCTGTGTGCTAACATCTCATGTCCACATACCTTTATAAAAATAAAACATGTTTAAAATGTAATATCACTCAATGTATTACAAAGCTTTAAGGTTATTTACTGACTGATAAAAAGAAACTGGATTCCTTTAGTTTGTGACAGTGAAAATTAAGTGCTTTTAAATTTCACTGATTTGAACAAGACAGCACGATGAGCTTAAATCTCTACTAATAAAATCAGTTACAAGCAAAGAGTGCTTAACTTTGATTGGATCATACCCATAATTAAACTGAAAATTAAGTTTTCAAAGGATTCTACCTAGTGGTTTGAGGGGAGCTCAGAATGCATATGTGGAACTGAGGTATCAGCCATTATTGGATGGGGCTGCACTCCACATAAAACAGGTTTGCAACTTGGAAAGTGTTATGAGATCAATTGTGTGTAGCACACATACCACCTTTAGCCAATTTTGATTGATTCATCCCAGAAAAGTAGGTTTTGGTCAGTTATCCATTTTATGTCAGGTTGCCCTGGAAAAGTTTGGAAATTAACTGGCCCAGAATGCTGTTGTAAGATGGCTACATGCAACAGGTTACTGGGAACATATCAATAATGAACAAACAGTCCCAACTCTTTTGAGCTTTAGGTACCAGGCAAAAATGTTCTTGTTTTCCCAGACCTTGTACATAAATACTTTTTTCCCTTTGTTTCCACTCTCTGCTAATTTTAACTTTTTAAATTGAGATTTGGTTGTTAGTTTGATCTCATTTTATTGTGAAACATCTCAAGATGTTATGAGGCAGCACAAATATTTTGAAATAACTTAATATGGAAATGCATAGGACTATTAGTACTTCATGCTACATTCAGATGGAGATTGTGCAGATAATAATCATTGTTTGTACATTAAAGGATTATTTCTGAAATAAGTGGATACTCTATAGTCCCACAATAGACTGTTCTGTGTACTGAAAACCTCAAAACCCACTCATTCTAACTAACCTGGAGTTTAACATCACAGAACTGAAAACCTCAAAACACCAATACCCACTCATTCTAACTAACCTGGAGTTTAACATCACAGAACTGACCACTTTTGCGCAAAGCATTTAGCTTGGCAACAGATGACTCAATGAAGTTTTCATCTTCAAACATCAAATAGCCATTAGGAATCATCTTGATGTTTCTGTAGCTGAAAAGGGAAAAGTTTATAATAGTCAATATAATCAAGTGCAACTCCACGTCCATAACACAAAGCCTTCTTAGATATGTTTTTGTTCTTATATTTACTCAACAGGAAATTTAAAACTCTATAGTAATACTAGAAATAACTCTATGCCATATTTCGTGTGTGTGTGTATAAATAATGTCACAATAATTTTAAAAATGTAAAATCCAAGTAATTCTATGGAACATACAAATGGTTGCTTAAGTTTTGTCATTAGTCTTAGGACTGGAACTCAGGGATGATCCATCCAGATTTGAGTGCAGTGTCAGCAGAGGAATTGTCATAGGCCTCATATAGCCTTCTCCTCCTCCTCCACCACCACCACCACCACCACCACCACCACCTGTGTATGCACACGAGTGACCACACAATTTCAAGAACCAGTTTTAAGTAAGCCTCCATACCCCCTTCAAGTAGTTTGAGCTCAAAGAAAATATGTAATGCACACACAGATCGCACATTTTTGCATGTGCACTGAACTATGACAGATTGTGCTTAGTTTATATCTGGCTTATGATCAGCCACTTCTTGAGGAAAACAAACACTGCACCCAAGCAAACAGGAAATTCCTAGTGGTCTTCAATCAGAATCCTGCATGTGGCTGTCATAGCGCAGCCCTATGACAACTGCATACATAGCACTTTCTCTTCTAGCCTTCAGTAATTCTATCCACTAGCCTTATTGCCAATTGTGTGTTTAATACAGGATTATGCTGTGGAAGTTGTGCAAGAGACCTTCTTTTTATTACTTCTAGTCTTACAGCTTATGGTGCTATAGATTTCAAACAGTCAGTCTTAGCACTGTGTTCTTTCCACAGTGTAGCACCAGTGGCATCTTGATTCTTCCTCCTCTTCAATTTCAGAGTCAGTAACACATTAGAACAAATGTCCTCAATGGACCGAATGTGTCGGGGGGGGGACGGGGGACTACTCTCTAATTTATTTACATATTCTGGCTTCTTTATGTAGTATTTCCCAGAAGAACAACAGTTCTATTTTCTAATTCAACAGTTTATGTAAAAATAGACATACTTTTGCTATCAGTTGGCCATTATTAAAATCTGCTCAGTCCAATTATTTTATAATCAAACAAGGACTGACAGATTATAATAAAGCAGAATGTGAAAATCTGAGCAAAACCTACCTTCTTAACTACTACAGAGTTGACTAATTTATAGCCCATCAAGTCCCAAGAACTGATAATACATGTCCACATACTTAAAAGCTTACCAACTAAATATATGCAGTAATTTTGTAAATAGAAGACCGTAAATATTCCAATAATGCTTCTCCGTGTTAATAGAGCACGTCAATTTATTTATGTTCCTTCTTCAGTGAACAAGAGCTTGGAAAAATGCAGGGAGATTTGTCTTCTAAATGGATGACTCCAAAACTATCAGGCTTCAAAACGATGTAATAAAATCCTTAAAAGCTATAGACATGAACTTCTTCTGTGATAGTCATGCATCATAACCTGTAAGAGAACACAAATTAAGCGGAGGAACTCAGAATTTTTGCCTTTCCATAATAACTTTAAAACTTCCCACCATTCCAATAGTGCAGAACAGCAAAACAAACCAATGAGTGGAATTTAAACCTCACTCCCCAATCTTAAAAGAGAGGAGAGTGATTTTTCAACCATAACCCCCTCTCACTGCAGACCACCAATGCTGCACCCAGCACTGTTCCTGTCTCCCAAATACAGATTTTTAATACATTAGACTGCAGTGTTTTCATTCGGAATGTAAGTTTTAATAGACAAACATGGGTAACTCAATACTTGTTTGCAAATTCAAGAACAATTTAAATTAAATGTACTTGTGCTATAGCAATAATTCACAACTGGATCTTTATGATGAGGACAAGGCAATCTACTAATAAATTATAACTGATACAGCACAATCAGAGCACAGTACAGCCATCCAATCTGCAGTACAAGCATTGATAATGTATTCCTAGTGTTTTTTTAGTAATTCTCCACAGGACTGCATGGACAGTTGCGATATAAACTATAACTGAAATTCTACAGCAGTCAATTTTAACAAAGTTTGCATTGTAGTACGTGTTGGACTGAGTCTGTTTTAGGAGAACAATTTTCTAAAGAAATATTTCAAAGCTCTTAAACCATTAACACTTGTCAACACAAAAACTGGTATAACTTTTTCAGTGTTTATCAGAATTGTATAAAATGGACTGCAAAACATGGTTCATTAATTCCAATGACCAGTTAGATTTGAATTGAGTAGCACCTTAAAGACCAACAAGATTTTCAGAGTATAAGCTTTTAAGAGCCAGTTTGGTATACTGGTTAAGTGTGTGCACTCTAATCTGGGAGAACTGGGTTTGATTCCCCACTCCTCCACTTGCAGCTGCTGGATGACCTCGGGCAAGCCATAGTTCTAACAAGAGCTGTCCTTGAAAGGGCAGTTCTTGAAAGAGCTGTCTCAGCCTCACCTACCTCACAGGGTGTTGTGGGGAGGGGAAGGAGTCTGAGCCACTCTGAGACTGAGTGAAGGGAGCGGTATAAATCCAATCTCTTCTTCCTCTTCAAGAGTCAAAGCTCCCTTCGTCACATCTGACAAAGGGAGCTTTGACTCTTGAAAGCTTATACCCACAAAATCTTGTTGGGCTCTTAAGGTGCTACTCAACTCAAATCTAAATATTCAACTGCAGACCAACAGGGCTACCCTCTGAAACAAATTCTAATTAGATTCAAAAGTTTGTCTCTCCACAGAGCTAGACAGGCCAAGTTTTCTATTGATGCTCTTTATTTTCTACAATTTTTTAATCATTCCCCATGGGGCTGTGATAATTTCCAATATTTGGGGCCAAATTATTTTTACTGTCATATATAAATGTGTGATCAAGTTACAACCCTTGAAAGGAAATGTACTTTTCAAATAACCTGGTAGAGTCAAGGCTATATTCAGACATCCTCATATTCACACACAGGCAGAAGTCACACAAACTAAATAATCCACTCTCAGTGCACTTTCCAACTGGATTCTATTATTATTATTAAGATTTCTGAATCGCCCAACCCAAAAGCAGGCTCTGGGCAATTTACAGCATTAAAACAGATAAAATACAATTAACATGATAAAATTATTACAATAAACTATGTGTACTGGCAAAATCCAGTTGGAAAGTGTGTTTTATTATTATTAAGTGTATATGACTGCAGCCACAGTCTCTTCCTCCTCCCTTTGGTGTACAAAGCAGAGATTAAAGACTTTCCAGTTATGGAAGCCTCCATCTAACCATAATTTACTGTGGCATCTAAATGCAAATACTTTAACAAATTGGGGTTTCTCCTTGTCCATAAGACAGGATTCTAAAGCTGAATTAAGTCAGTTTGTGAATAAAAAACAAATCCCAGTTTACTAAGGCATCCAAGATCAGATTGTGGTTAGACAGAAAGACATTTGCTTCCGTTATTTAAGTTTCAGAAAAAATAATATGCAGTGGATGTCATTGTCCACTCAACTATTTCAACAGAATTTTCCACAGAAATCAGTGAGGCACCTCATTTCACCAGGATTCTCCACAGTACTACACATCAGATTGTTGATTACAATATCTTTTCTGTCACATAAGATGAAACATATGAATACAATTTTTAGCTTGGTTGTGATTTGACTTGCATAGACAATAATGTTGCTTGATGTGGGAGGTGGGGAAGTTCAATTTCACAAGCTTTACTCCACATACAATACTTTGGATCCTATCAGTAGTCCTAGTCTGTATTTGTTAAAACTCAACTGTTCAGAGGCAGCTGCAGTGAGCAATGTGACTCAAAACAGTATGGTTTGTGTATTCAGATCTCACAATAAACTTTTCAAGTATAAATTGTTAACAAACCAGCTACAAACCTAATTTGAAACCCTTCACTGGTACCAATGAACAAACTCCAGTTTGTTAGACCTTCTGCATTCAGACATTGCAATGAACCAGGATTTGATCACACAGTGATTTATAAATCAGTTTCTCGGCTTCTTGAATGCAGCCAAAAAAGTCTCTCTGACAAGAACAAGCAACAGCACATGGTACACTAAAGCTATGGTTGGGGCAGTGCCCTTGAAACAGCCACTAGGGATGCTTTATGACTAATTCAGTATCCAAATACGTCACCAGACCTATTATGACTATATGAAACTGAATCGATCCAAATATACTTCCTTTTTGTTAAGTAGGCAACTCAACAAGAGGCAGTGATTTCAGCAAAGTGATTCAGCTTTATTTGTAACAGCAACTAGATAATCAGACAACAATGACAACACACAACAACAAGTGGAGCACAGCTCCCTTTTTAAATAATCCGGGCTGTCTAAGCCATGCCCACAGATAAGTTAACATCCAATGGCATCACAGAGATAAAGTCCAATCAGATCTGTTCCCTCCATAAACATATTTACACTTGTGACTGGTTGCTTCAACTCATTCCATAAGAATGACCAATAGAAATTTTACAGCTTACGATCCTCTGCATAGAATCAAGCTTTTCATGGCAAAGAATAGTCTCAGTTACAGTTAAGACATTACGCTTTTCTTTACTTCAAAACATAAGAACGTAAGAGAAGCCAATGTTGGATCAGGCCAATGTCCCGTCTAGTCTAACTCTCTGTCATACAGTGGCCAAAAATACCAGGTGCCATCAGGAAGTCCAGCAGTGGGGCCAGAACACTAGAAGCCCCCCCACTGTTGCCCTCCCCCAAGCACCAAGAATACAGTGCATCACTTGCCCCAGACTGAGAGTTCCTATCTACAGAGTGGCTAATAGCTACCGATGGACCTCTGCTCCATATGCTTATCTAATTCCCTCTTGAAGCTGTCCATGCTTGTAGCCGCCACCTCCTGTGGCAGTGAATTCCATGTGTTAATCACTCTTTGGGTGAAGAAGTACTTCCTTTTATCTGTTTTAACCTGACTTTCATTGAATGCCCACAAGTTCTTGTACTGTGAGAAAGGGAGAAAAGTACTTCTTTCTCTACCTGCTCTATCCCATGCATAATCTTGTAAACCTCGATCCCTGTCACCACTCAGTCATCCTTTCTCCAAGTTAAAGAGCCCCACGTGCTTTAACCTTTCTTCATAGGGAAATTGTTCCAACCCTTTTATCTTTCTAGTTGCCTTTTCCTGCACTTTTTACAAAACTATATTATCCTTTTTGAGGCATAGTGACCAGAACTGTACACAGTATTCCAAATGAGGCTGCAGCATCGATTTATACAAGGGCATTATGATACTATATAAATAACCCCCCTGAACTTTAAAGTTATGTATAAATCTTTAACTGGCTCAAACAATAATTGTTTTTAAATTCTTTTAAAACTCCAAACATGGAAATGCACAAACTATGTAGAATTAATTTTATCAAATTATTTCAGAAACTCTTAAGTCTTCAAAAACCAGCGTGAAATATGTAAAAATAACTACTGTTAAAAATGTATTCTGCAAGTATCTTCCAGTTTACGATCCATCTGCCCAGAGAAAATCAAAGTAAAACTGTTGAATGCATGGGCCGCAGCCTGGCCTAAAGAGTTTATTCCAAAACAGTTTTACATTTTGCAGCTTACAAAAAAACCACAATCTTCAGAAGATTACTATGCTTCCAAAAATGGTTTTCTTGATAACACTGGTTAGTGCAAAGTGTATTGCTATTCACAGGAACAGACCACACCCAAATACTTTCTTTTGAAAAAGCACACAAAAAAGTCTACCTTGACTACAATTTTGAGATGGAAAGGGCAGAAGAGGGGTTCCAGACACATGCTTACTCACCTCAGATCACAGACACATTTTACAAGGATAAGACACTAGCACCACAGGAACCTGGCAGGGAGGGGGAAAACAACTGGTGAAAAGTGGACAACACCTCTACTCTGCTGTTCTGGGTCCAAGTCACCACCTCCAACAAGCTTTCAAAAAAAAAAAAAAGGAAAAAAATAGTGCTGCCAATGCTTTGGCGCAGTATAAGCATGTAAAATGTAGCTTAATCTGAATTTGTTTCAGAATAAGTCAGCTACTGTTTTTGCTTGTACAGCTCCATTAGGTGCCAACTACTCTTTCCTTCCAGTGGTCAAAATGTTTCTTAGAGCAGGTGTAAAAATATGAAGGGTATCATGGACTATCAAAGAAAAGAACAGGGAAACAGCATACACAAATACAACATTATAAACCACTGTCCACGTAACTAAAACCAAAGGCTGGATAAAATGAATAGTTTCTTCACTGTCCTTGGTGTCTGACAGACTGCATGGGTAGGAAATGAAAGGGATGCAAAGCAAGGTGGCAGATATTTGTTTATTCAATCATTCAAAATATATATGGATTTCCTGTCTTGAGGTAAAACAAAAAGCTAGATATGTGGAAGACTAGCCCCTCTAAATAGTATTGCAGCCTTGTCTCCTACCTACACGTACATCCTTGCTTTATAATCATCTCTTGATTGGCTAATGTACCTTTTCTTCCACCCAATCCTGTCTCCAGCTACAGCAAACACATTGGAGCAGACGCTGTTCAATCCCATGTACTTGGCAACAGCATGTGGAAATGTGGAGAAGGAACAAAGAACCTCAGTGGCAAAGGGGATACGAAAATCTACTTAAAACGCATGCAATGTTCACTGTCTGTAATTATTTCCTCTGCTTCGCAGAAACTCTGGCATCATAAGTGTATTTCCTAATTCTCTTCTCTCCCATCAGAAAAGTCTGCTTCCTCAACCCAGACAAAGAGAGACAGGAATGGACCCTGGCTTCTTCAAAGCTTTACAAAGTCAGCCTTTTAAGAACTGGCTACAGTAAAGGTAATAGCAACTATATTCTCACCTTTTCAGCTACAGGGGCATGGAGGATTCCTGCGTCTGTTTTAGGATGACATCTTTCAGGCAATTCAGGCTATTTTAAAGGTAAAGGAAACTGACACTCCATGACTGCAGAGAAAAAAATCACCTGCCTATGATTTCGTTGCCACAGCAGTCAATTGCAAGTGAAGCATAAACAGCAGTTTCCAAAAGAGTAGAAAAGCAGAGTTGAAAACCCCAAAGGAGATCCACATGGAGTCCTGCACAACCTAACTCCACAGAGCCCGGCAAATCCCTTATCTCTCAACTGAGATCAACAAAAAGAGCTACACCTAGTGTGAGAATTTAAGACACCCAGAATGTTCTCACCCACTTCGTGTCTTTTTAAGATAAAGCAGAAAACTAACTGCATGGAACAGGACAACACTCACCCATGCTAAGAACTAGGGCATACTGGACTAGCCAGGATTGCTGCCACATACACACATTTTTATTGCCAGGACAGCACTGCACACCTGAGCTCAGAAGAAAGAGCATGACTCTGACGCACTTGCCTAGCATAGTGAGCCTATGTTCCACACCAAGGCTTGTCAACGTCAGTTAAGAAATAAGGAAATAAATCTTCCTCATTCAACACGAGAACTTCCTCACTGCACTTCAAGGTCAGTACCATCTGCCCTAACTTGACAGCAGCTGTCCAGGGTCTTTTCATATCACCTGATCCCTTTAACTGGAAAGGTCTAGGGTTGAACCCAGAACCTTCCGCAAGGAGAGCAAAAATGCGTTACCACCAAACCACCGCCTCGTGCACGCATACACACACACGCGGATCGTCTCTAAAAAAAAAATGTTTCTGAGCCACAGTTCCACACACACCCCTCCCGTAAGTATTTCCCCATTACCTCCTTAAAAAACAGCATCCAGGTAGCACGTTTTCAGGCTCTTCAAAGGACTCTCCATACACGACAGCTGCCATTTCACAACCTCACCAAGTGTGCCCAGTACCACCCCCCCCCAGGCATCACTGCAGTTTTGTCCCTCTCCTTCCCGACCCCAGCCTTCACACACCCACAAACTCCCCTACAGCCCAATCCCTCGTGTACATTTATTTGGTCAGGAAAGAAAATCCCGATCCTCAGACGATGAACTCGAACCAAGCCCCACGGTGCTCCCCCCGGGACAGACCTCGCCCAGCTCTCGGCTCCGTGGGTTTGCCCTCCCTCCCCCCGCGCTTTTTTCCGTCTCCCTCCCCTCCCTCTTACCTGGTGTCTCTCAACGCAGACGATGCCGTTCATATTGCGAGCCTCCAGGCTGTTGAGGGGGGAGAGAGGCCGCCGCTTCAAGGGCGTGGGGAGCGCCGTGGTACTTCAAGTGGGGCTGGTAACCGAGAGTTAGGAAGAGGGGCAGAGGGGAAGGGGGAAAAAATAAAAGAGAGAAGGTGGGCGGCGACGGCTGCAGCAGGAGATGGCGGCTTCACCAGCAGCACCCCTCGTTGCTCCGAGCACTAGACGGGCCTCCGGCGTGCGCGCGCACGCTGGAAGAAAGGCGGGAAGGGGCCACGACAGCGGACGTCAGGCGAGATAGACAGTGAAAGAGAGAGAGAGTGAAAAAGAGCCCACGCGGCTACAGCAGACGACTCCAGCCCAGGCTACCGCCTTCTGCAGCGGCTCTCACTGCGGCGGTTGGAGAGACCAGTAAAAGTCCGTTGGAGCCACGCCCCCCTTTCCCAGCCTCGCGGGGACTTCTCACAAGCAGTAACACTCCGCGTCGCCTCGGGAGGAGGTTGTTCGATACATGCAGCGAGGCAACAGACTCGAACAGACTGGCAAGACGTGCCATATATCGCTCCGCGCGCCGGAGGAGGAGAATGAGTTCGCCACAACACAAAAACTCCCAGATTGCTGCGTCCCCCTCTTCCCTCCCACCCCGCTTTCTGCTCGCTGCAAAATGGGTCAGTGGAAGCCGGTGGGTGGGGTTCTAATTCCTGCTGCTGAGAATTCAGGTATATTCCTTGTCAAAGATGCTTAGAGCGGGGTGAGGTGGCGGATTTCCGCCTTTCCCCTCTCCCCACGTCTTTAGACCGTGTGTCTTGTAGGAAAAGGCTGTTGCTTGTAGTTGTTGCGTTTCTCTCCCCCACCCCCCAGCGAGTGGTGTGCTTTATAGTTTTGTAGTGCTTTGTAGTTGCGCCTCCCCTCCGGGGGGAGGGGAGAAGGGAGGAAAGGAGACGAATATAACTTCGTCCATCTATTATCATTTGTGCCACCGACGTTGCGTGTTTTTATTGAGCCGTAAAGCCGTGCGCGGCGATTCACTTCCAAGTTGGAGGTGGAAGTCTCGGCACATTTTATTTGGGAGCAAGGCAAGCCCTGTTACTGCTGAGTAAACACAGGAGTGCTGTGTAGGGCTGCAGTTTGCGTGGAAGGACACAACGTGCTTTACAGGGCGGGTGTGCCGCATGAAACCTTCAGAGTAACCTTGCCAAGGCTGGACGACCATCCTACCGAGTTTAGGAGCGGGTGAACCTGTCTAGCCCGTGTCTAAACCCAACACCCAGACAAGGCATTCCCTTTCTCTTCCTAAGGGCAGGCCCTAGTAAAATCCTAGGCACAGAAGCACATTTTCCATTAGAATCAACGGCCCTTATCAACAAGATTGGAAGAATGTTGCAAATACCACATTCTGCTGGTGCTTGTCTTTCCATCCCTCCTCTAAGCATGAAGCAGCAGACTGACAAATGGGAGTCACCCAACTTGGTAGTTTCAGCTCTGGTTCCCAGAAGACTGTTTGGGAAAGGATAGTCTGTTCAGGTACTAGACTGCTGAATGTGAACCAGTTCAATGAACAATTCCCTGTGACAGATTTTTATTTCAGACTTATGTGCCATGTGGCTAGAGACCCCAGTAGCCATTTTGTTTGCATTTTCTCTGCAAATATCAGTCTTCACTCACTAGAATTTCACTGGTTCTGCATAAGCTGACCTACATTCTAGTTGTCTCTCCAAGCAGCTATGTCATAGAGCTTCTAGACCTAGGTACGTAACCAAATCATCCATACCCATCTGTTTCACTTTGAGCAGCGAAATGCCGGACAGCTCCACTGCATCTTAAGATCTGTGGACACGATTTTGGTATTGCAACTGCATGGTGGTTAACAAGACGCATCTATAACTTTGCTTGTTATTCTCTGCACTTGAACCTGGTGTATTCTGTCTCTCTCCCACCCGATTATCTTGTTTTTTAGGGTGAAAAGTGATTTTCCTAATGGCGATAAGTTATTTGTGCCACTATAGAGCCCACTCTGGGCTTTACTGTATGCTTCGCTTTTCACATCTCCCCAGTCATCATTAGTGATAAGCAAGGACTAGAAAAGAGCAAAATAGCAAATAATAATAATAATTTGCTGCTTTTTCTCAGAAAGTGTATAATACAATAAACAAGTTATTACTTTGTGGTTATCTTCACATGAGTGTGCCCTCTCCTATAATATATCTCCCATGTCCTGTGTACTTCCTAATGTTAAGATTACTGTCTACACCTCACCTGGCGCATTTGTCTCTCTTTCCACCACATTTCTCCTACTCTACTGTTCTTTTGAAGTTTCAGAGAAATTCATCCAGCACCTTGAAATCAAGTAGTGTAGCAGGCATAACAAGGCAGCAAAAAGGAAGAAACTTAGTTCTAGGCATTGGTTAGCAATTTCAAGATGGCGCTAGCATGAGCGAGACATTAAACACTGATACTTGGGGCAATAGTTTATAAAGCAAGAATAAGCAACTGGCAGAACTTGGTTGCTAACCCAGATTCAAGAAGTGTGCGGAAGAAACCGTGACCAATTGTGGCCACAGCACGTAGTAATCATTCATTTACTGGAGTATCTGAAGAAGAGAGCAATGATTCACGAAAGCTCATACCCTACTACAAATTTTGGCTGCAATCACACACACTAAATAATCCATTTTCAGTGCACTTTTGAATTGGATTTTTTCACACTGTAGTAACCAATGGTACCATCAAGTTTCTAGCCGCATTGCCAGAACGTCGCCTAGCGTCACTTCCTGGCAATGGCATTGTGTGCGCGTCTTTCCTTCCCCCCGGGATGGTCCTGCCAGGACGTATCTGTCCCCCACTGAAATACGGTAAGTTCTTGGCAAGCCTAGTTGTAGCGGAAGAAACTCCCATTTGGCAAAAGTATTTCTTCTGTACATCTAGGAGCTCTGTTAACAGCTTTATTAGATGTAGGTCAAACTATACCAGCAATAGTTGTGTCTGACCTCCCCTTTTAAAGTGAACCATATTAGCACAACCACCAATCTGTTTTTTATTGTTACAATAGGTTGCACAAAATAACACACTTGTAAAATTAAAAATGAGATGTGAAATCTGAAGAAGAGTATAAAAATTAAAGTTTAACCTACTATTTTCGCTTACATAAACATCGTGATAACCTGAAAGTCAGAATGAGTCATGTGTTAGCCTGGGTGACTGACCTTTTTCACCATTGACGAACTGGAATGCACTCTGCAGTTATAACATGCCCTGACCTGGATGGCCCAGTCTAGCCTGATCTTGTCAGATCTTGGAAGCTAAGCATGGTCAACCCTGGTTAGTATTTGGGTGGGCGACCACCAAGGAAGTCTAAGGCTGCTTTGCAGAGACAGGCAATGATAAATCAACTCTAAATGCCTCTTGCCTTGAAAACCCGATATGGTCACCATAAGTTGGCTGTGACTTGATGGTACTTCACACACACAGAGAGGGAGAGTTGTACTGTAAACATTTTTAATATAATGTTTTAGAAAGGCACCACTCAGTTGTAATCTTAACAGCTTCACACCTAAACACAGGTTCTTGGAAAAAAGCCACACTGAATTCAGTGGCACTTACTTCCAAGTAAATACATGATTAGGATTAGGCTGTTAAAAATACCATAGTTTTTTTTAAAGTCACATGGGGTAGTTTAACTGAGCCAGTTCTCAGAATTAACACGCTACAACCTTCAGATAACAGAGGTCTGTTTTTGTTAGATTATGGAAAGTATTTTGATGGTTGCTGGTCAGTAAAAGTCCTAGTAATTAAAGGCCAAAAGCATGTCAGAGAAGCTAAATAATTTACATTATTTACCTGAAAAATTTCTCAGGCTTATCTGTTATTTAGGGAATTGTCCCTTTGTATAAGCATTCTCTTGCTTGTAAACATAAGAGTTTACAAACAGATGCTGTTATGCTGTATGCAGATTTGCTGCTATTCACAGATCTTACCAATTGCCTTAATCCAGTTTTAGCTATATTTACTTTTCAGTTACTTATGCATCTTGACCCTAATTAGCCCTTCCTGATAACACTGGCCCACCCTCTACCTATATGTAATGGTTGGTGACTTCTGTATCACTGTATCTGAAGAAGTGTGCATGCGCATGAAAGCTTATACCTAGAATAAAATTTGTTAGTCTTAAAGGTGCCACTGGACTCAAACTTTGTTCTGCTGTTTCAGACCAACACAGCTACCAGTCTCAATCTACTTCCATGGGTTAATTTTCATACAGTAAAAACGGCATGGGAGCCAAATCCGGTGGTGTGATTCCATGCCGTGATTGTTCTGGCTGGATGCCATAATAAAATTTCTTCTTCTGATTCCATGCCCATGTATTAAGCATCAGTCAGTCATATGAGCCCTCCATATCTTCCTCCAGTCCATGTTTATCTCTCTCTCCATCTTGTTTCTAGTATTCCCAAATATAAGGCACCAGTCTGAGACTGCCATTGGGAAATAGCTCTCACACCATTGTGGATACATTTAAATGAGTCGTGTACCAGCTTGGAGTGATAAGGGTATTACTTGGCTACCTGTAGCTTGATTTTCCCATTTAGTTTCTGAGGTTGAAAAAGCCACAGAAGTAGTCCCTGGGTACCCATCATATATAAATATTAATATCCTACAGTTTTCCTTGGGCAAAACAATCTTCAAAACTATACTGTTGTAAATGCACCGTAAATAGAAACTGCATGTGTGTACTGCAGTCATATTAATTCAGTAGGTATTATCATGTTTTAAATCTATGTAACATTAGTCTTACACTTGTATGTTTGGGAAGATAAAATGAACTATTAAAATGGGTTAAACATAGCTGTCATCTTTCTTAGCCACTACAGGTATTAAATTACTTAAAATAGCTAGGGTTAGGTGGCCACTGCGGGCTGAGGCAAGAAAAGTGCAGGGAAATCTTCTGTGTGGACAGTCCATTACTGCCATGAATGCCTCTGCATTTGTAATGGCACTGAGAGCTATACAGAGAATCATTGCTAGCTTGTAAAAAAACAACCCCACTGAAATTTGTCACTGGCTAATATAGATACAAGGTTTGTCATGAAAGCCATCTTTTCCAAGCCTGACTTTTGCTTCAGAAAATAAATTTAGTGTGTTTAAATTTGCCATTTTTTAAATCAAAGTTTGTGACGTCTCTCCATCAAAGCAGTAAAATAGTCTCCAAGCACAATACTTAAAATTATATTGTAAGGCCAGAAGATAGACTAAACAAGATTTTTGGCAGCAATTCTATTTTTCTTAATACTTCTTGTTATCTTGTCTCCATTATCTTGAAAGCATAATAAAAACACCAACTTCCTTAGATAGAAAGTTTATTTGGCTTATCTTTTTTTAAAAAAATTAACTTTATTAATTTATTACGTACATTACAAAGTGTTTTGTCTAATACGTATAAAGCATTTTGAGCATTACATTAAGACGGCGTACTTCTTATATAAGTTGATACGGACTTACGAGTTCAAAACAGTATAACAAAACATAGAATAAAATTTAAGATAATTATAAAAAATTAAGTTGACACCAGTGTACTGGTTTCTCTTACCTTCTTAGTAATTCTTTGCAGACCTTTTAGACAGTGGTTCCCAAACTGGGGGTTGAGACTTAAAAGTAGATCATAACTGTCTTGCTGGAGGAAGGAGGTAGAACGGGTTGAGCTGGTAGAGAAGGCTTAATGGCAAATTTGGGGTTGCCTCTGCACGAATTGTGAAATGGTCATAAAAGAGAACCTGTTACCTAGTAATATAAACATGTTTGCCACTAAAGATATTAGATTATTTCCTTTAAACTGGGGAAGAGGAAAATAGAATGAAGTTACTTTGCAAGTGCATCCTGAAAAGTAGTTTAGACATGTGTGCACCACTTCAAATAGTTTGGAAACCACTGCTGTAAAGTAACTTATTTCTATTATCCTTACATTTTGACCAAGATAAGATAATGAGGCTGTACTCATATACTACAAGGTCTAATTAAGGCAAGGTGTGTGTGAACATGGCTCGTTGCCATGTTTGCTACTTCCTTCCCCCTTAACCTGAAGTGTTATTACCCATCCCCAGTTTGAAAAACTGTGGTTTCCTGTGAAATAGGAGTGCAAGCACCCGGTTTGTTTACTTTCTGCAAGCCAGGATTTTAAACCATGGTTGAATCCAAGTATAGAATCTAGTTTATGAGAAGTAAACAACTCTTTCAGTCAGGGACCTGACATTTGTATATCATGGTGAACTACAGTTTGCTTCAAACCAGGAATCTGTAATTTTGTACAAGGAGGGAGGCAAGCATGCCAAGTTTACAAACACTTCACTTTATTGGATCTTATTATGTCTAAATGTATTCTGAGTCTGAAAGAGTAGTTTGCCTAAAGCCACCTTGCTGACTTCATGACAAGGTTTGAACCACAGATTTCTTGGTTCAGAAGCCTAGTCTCTCAGCCACTATGCTACTGTATTGAGATCATCATGTCTGCCTGATACATACACATTTGTATTTGCTTTCTGCTGTTTCTTGGACTCTTATGTTAGAAGTGAATTTTGTAGGTCTCAGACACCCTTAGAAATTTTGCTTTGTGCCCAGGTTCTTTCCAACTTTTATTTACATTTTTCCCATTGGTAGAATACACACTGAATTTCAGACAGCCGATATGTTCCGTTTCAGGAACTGTTCACTAACGGTTTCTGTTCTGACATTTCAGCCAGAACCATTTTAGTAACGGTTCCCTAATGGAATATATTGACCCTTTCAGACACAAATGTTGCTGTCCCATTAGGGAAGCGTTCCTGAGCTGTTTTACCTGCAAACTGCTTCCAAGCGGTCTTCAGTTTTCTATACCGTTCCTGAAGCGCTACGGGGTGCTGTGTAAAATGCCTGTAGCACTTCCTCTGATGACAAGATTTTCCTGCCCTTTTTCGCGCATGTGGGCAATCTCCATCTTTTTTTTAACGTTCTTTTAAGAGCACTATACTGCTATAACACAACACCAAAACAGCACAATAGCAACTCCATTGGAATGCCTGGACCACTGAGATACATGAGATCATTACATCTGGGGAGAACAGGGATTTCAGTGGAGTACAATGCCATGGAGTCCTCCTTCCACAGCATTCGCTATATGCCTGGGAACTGATATCTGTAGGCAGGAGATAAGCTGTAACTCTGCAATGCTCCCTCTAAGCTGTGGAGTCCTGTGAGCAAAAATTCCACTTTGTGAGCTACTGGCATTAGAATTGTGAGCAAGTTATTTGGCTACTGCATAAATTAGTTTGCTCTGGAGCCATTCTTCCTGAGCTAGGACAAAAATGTGTGAGCTGGAGACTAAAAAACTGTGAACCAGCTCACACTAACTCAGTTTAGAGGGAACACTGGCTGAAAGTACAGAGGATCCTCAGGTCCCCCTGGAGGCATGGCATCCTGAAATGCTGGCCATCAAAAGGAGGATGCTGTTTGCAAGCCGGGAAGGAGCTAGTGTTAAAAAAAGAATGCTCTCAAACTGTGTGCTCCTGAGCTTTCACTTCCTATTTTTAAATCACCCAATCTCATGTATCTCAATGGAGTCCAGGTATTCCAATGGAGTCGCTATTGTGCTGTTTTGGTGTTGGGTTATGGCGCTATAGCGTGCTTAAAAGAACATTTAAAAAAAGACAAAGATTGCTCGTGCGGGCAAAAAAGGGTGGGAAAACTAAGCAGTGCAGTCTGAAATGCCAAGCCACTTCAGAGACAGCTCCTTACCAGTAGAGGAAAGGCTGTGTGAAATGGCCAGGGCTGTACCGGTTTACTCCAAGACAGTACAATAACAGCTTTAAATGGTAATCTGAAATTCCCCACTTTTTTATCTATTAGGTTGCAGTTTCAATCCATTGTGTAACCAATTAAAGACTTCAGAGAACAGGGACTGGGCAAGATTTCTGTCTGAGATATAGAAATGCCATTACCAGTCAGAGTAATCAGCATAGTATAAGAAAACATCATATATTAATTAATCCTTATATCTAATAGCCAAGGGAAGCCCTGACCTGGATGGCCTAGACTAGACTGATCTTGTTAGATCTCAAGACGCTAAGCAGGTTCAGCCCTGGACCCTGGTTAGGGTTGCTAGACCCGCTGGTGGAGAGGAGGTTCCCCCACTGATAGGCCCTGCTCCCCAGCCACCAATCAGTTGGCCAGCAGGGTGACTTACCTGGAGAAAGAGAAAGGCCCAGGCCTTGTTGACAACATCACACAGGAAGTGACATCATCACACCAGTAATGTCCAGGTGATGCTGTGGTACTTGGACAAAAACTCTATGGTAGAAGCCAGTTTTTCCATAGAGTTTTTGGCCAAATACTAGAATGTTATCTGGATGTCACTGGTGTGATGATGGCGCCTGGGCCTTTCTCTTTCTCCAGGTAAGTTCCCCCATCCCCCTCCAGTTGCCAGGAGGGTCCTGGCAACCCTAATCCCATTTAGTATTTGTATGGGAGATCACCAAGGAAAACCAGGGTCGCTATGCAGAGGCAGGCAATGGCAAACCACCTCTGCCTGTCTCTTGCCTTGAAAACCCTATGGGGTCACCATACGCTGGGTGTGACTTGATGGCGTTTTTCTTCACCAGTAGCCAAGGGATGGCTGTAGTATGGATCAAAAATCCTCAGAACAGATCAGGATCTGCTTTACAGTTCTGCAAACCCAGAGGAATTCTCAGGTTTGCACAAAAATCCAGTTTGGTTTTTTAAAAAATTGGGAGGTGTATCGCCCTCTATAACAATGATTTCTATGCAGACATTGCAAAAGAAACAACAACACGGAGTTTGCACAGCATATTGATTTGCTGTAGTATCTCAGAATGGCACCCAACATGATAGTAGTGGCCATCATAACCAGGAAGAGGACAAGGTGAGGGGGAAGGCAAGTGAAACCAGAACTGGAGCCAGTAGTGGCAGAACTGGAGGTGGGTGTAGGAAATGGCAGTTTCCCCTACCTGCTAAGTCTTTACAGATCCTCTCTTGTTTTAAATAATTTTATTCTATATTCATGTTAGTTCCTAGTTTAGAGATTAGTTTTTCCTTTGTAGATCTGTTAGATGAAATCTAACAACTGTCATATGTATTTGAAGCAATAGAACAGGCAAGAGTTTGTGAGTATAAAAAGTAAGAAGAAATGGCATATGAGACTCCAGGCAGCAAGGCCAAGGTCAGACTTCATGATTTGCTTGTTTTTATGGTACAGCAAGTTATTCCAGGGAAACATTACCCTTTCCAAACTTACACAGCATTCAACATCATACTAGTGCAACTGTTATTTATGTTATTTTATAGTTATCTTATTGAGCAAATTGTGTGCTGATTTTCTGTCCAATGAATACTGAAGGGAAGGTGGTTTAGAAATGTTGGAAAACATAACTACAGTAACAGTTAATTTATCTCAGATATTTTTGCTGCAAACATGGAAATTACTTCATTCTGGCATCTTTTTACAGAATCCAATTTGTATTGAGGCTGTCAGTATTTTCCTGTGACTTGTAAAACTTTGTTCTGTCAAGCCTTTGAAAGGCTGAGGTGGTGATTTTACTTTGGATCCTACTTGGGCTGGCCATGTTTTTATTGTGGGATTTGATGGTGATTTGCATGTATATCATTATTTTAAGGTTAGATTTAATATTAACATTGTTTTTATGGCTTTATGTGGCAAGCTGGCTTGAAGACTTTGGCAGGTGGTTATGAATTTAAAATGAATAACCAAATCAGATGCACTTCAACATGTGTGGAAGTTTTGTTTACCTACAGTGAAATTGTTGTCTTCACCACTTATACTGTACATTTTGCATTCCATGGAAAGTCTAAAGGGACAACTTTGTTTTTATCTGAGTGCAGTCTAAGACACTGGGGTCGAATCTGCATTTGCATTTTTAAATCAGTTGTGTGCTGCTGTGATGCCGTCTTTCTCTATGCTTGTTTGAATGTTGTTCGGAGAAGATTCTTTTAAAGCAGTGTGGAGGTGCAATGACAGCGGAGCCACCCCGAAAGGACAATAAACATATGTGGACGTGCGAAAGTATGCTAGCACTGTTGAGGTGTGAAAATGACACCAAATGTGGACAGCTTTTTTGAAGACGGAATCAAAAGGCTGGGACACTGGTGGGAAAGACAATGCAGATTCAGCCCCAGTTAGAGGCTTGACAGACAAAGAACAAAAGATGCCATTCTCAGCCTCTGATGAGCAAGCAGAATAAACTGGAGGGTGAGTAGGTGGCAAGTCTGGGTGAGGGTGTGAGAAGACATATTTGTGATTTCCATTCCTGTTCCTGCCCATGACTCCAGGAGCTAGTTCCGGCAATTATTTTGTCTGGAGTAATGCAGACCATCACTATAGCTTAAACATGGTTTTGCATGCAGCATACAGGCCAGACATGTTTAGTTTTAGCAATAAGTATGTGCTTTCAGATCATTCTCCAGGCCTTAAATCCATGGTTTCAGTGGATAGTTTTATGACCTGTGCTCTCTGGCTCCCTCCTGCCAGTTGAAGTCCATGTCAGGCAGGCTGCTTCATGATCCCTTTAAGACCTCAGTCCAAGAAAGGAGAGGCGGTTGGTGGTTCACCTATTTTCTTCCTTTCCTTCAGCTGGCTCCTCCACTGCCTGGATCCAAGACCAGTCTGCCCTCATCAGCCTCTGCTTTTAAAAGCCAGGCAAAAGAGGGAGCAGGTCATTTTACAGCTTCACAGCTGTCACAGGAAGGCAGGCCTTCTCCTACAGCTAATTCGTTAATAGACCTGACCTCATGCTTACCTATTTTAACCCCTTCCTTTCCAGTTTTGACCCCAATATTGCCTTCTCGATCCCTGTCAATGAGTAAGACAGTGTCCATGCTGTCTGCCTTAAACTGAACAGTCAACAGGTTTTTCACTGTGGTCAGACCTCTGTTACACAGTTAAATGACAAGTGGGTCACTTAACTGGGAGCTCAACCCCATCCCCTGACAAATAGACCCCAGCTGCAGAAACCTGGGTTTGAATTCCTGCTCAGCCATGAAGCTCACTGAGTGGATCTGGGTAAGTCACTGTCTTTTTCATTCTAATCTTCTTTACTAGGTTATTGTAAAGGTGAAATGGATGACCTCATATATGATATTGTGAGCTCCAAGAAGAAGATATAACTATGATAAAGAAAATATTATAAAACTGCATTATTGAGAATACACTTATATTGTTTCTGTATTGTGGCCTCTTTGCCTTTTCAGTGCCCCAAACAAACATGTTATCAGTACTGCTCACGTCAGCCTAAAAACTGTGAAATCAAGGTGTGCTCCCCACCCATTGATACTAGGTCTGCCAGCTGTTGTGTCCTGATAAATTCTTATCCAGTTCATAAAATTTAAGTTGGACTCACAAAATATTGGCCTGACTCTTTACTAGTTTTTTTTTCTCTTTTTTGGTGTGTGTGTGTGTGTGTAATGTTAATCAGGCTAAGTATTAGGGTAGAGAGACTAATAGAGTAATAAGAATGTAAGCTATAAACTGGAAACTCTACATTCAGTCAGCCACAAGTTCTATAGGAGAGCCATGGTTTACACTTGCTTTAGATGTACTGGTCTCAGTCTCTAAACATGCTAGATTGTGCTGTCACTCCCTGCCCCAGGCTTTTTTCTCTTGCATGTGAATTTCTCCCTGCTGTCCTTCCACAAACACAGTTAAACATTGCTAATGGTTACATTGTGTACGAATGTTGGATTTTTGTCTTTAAACTTGCCCATCTATTTTTATTCCACCCTTTGTTCAAGACTCTGAGGGTGGTTGTGACGGACAGCAGGCTGTCCTGGCCCTGAAAGGTCAAACAGCCAACCAGCTGCTTTGAACCTGAGCCTGCGGGAGTGTTGCTTCAGCATCTAATCACCTTTCAGAGGGGGGAGGGTATGTTGGAGGGATCCACAGCAGCCATCAGTTTGGGGCTGCCTCAGCAAGAGAGCCCACAGTTTAAAGGGTAGTTGTCCTGTTATATGGCTAAATCGTTTAACTGTACCTTTGGTACAGGATGAGTATCTTGTTGGAGGCCTGTCCCTGTCTATGAGCACACCTGTTACTGGCTTTTTATGCACCAGTGGTTTCCCTCACTTTCACCATGCCTCTCATGTTTTCTTTTTCATTCTGCATTTCCCTTTGCTTTCACCTTGCATGTCCATCAGGTTCACATCTCAGTTCACTTTCTGTTTGCTGTTTCCCCAGGTTTTCTGGCAGCTTCTCCCTTGCTTCACTTCCAAGCCGAAGGTAATCCAAAAGCATACAGATTTCCTAACATTTTCCCTCCCAGCCCTTTTTCTAGTCCCTCATAGACCACTCCCATGCCTACATCGTTCTGCCCATTTTACAAGCGATCTGAGTCTAGCAAAAAAAGCTACTGTAGCTGGGGAAAAATAACTCCCAGCTGGCACAGTGATACTGGCTTTTCTTGCCCTGCATTGGAGGAAGAGCAGCAGACAGTGGCCAGAGCCAGCACTCCACTGCTGGAGGAGTCATGGAGGGCACTTCCTTCAGAGCCAGCTGCATCGGTGGGGCACTGGACCTGTTTGAGTTCCTCTGGCAGCCCTAGACTGCCCTCTGCATCCTTCTCCTGTTGCTGCCTCCTCCATCAGCAGTGGCGTCGTGCACACAGCCTTCCTTCCACCACTGCTACCTCCTCTGCTGACTCCCAAGCTGCCTCCCAGGCTGGGTAGATGCCCAACTCTCCTTGCCACCGCTTGGGCCAGCCAGGACAGCGGAGGGCACCATCCGGGTGTGTGTGTGTGTGTTTGTTTTGTAATGTATTTCCTCCTTAAGATAGAGCTGTGAAAATTCTTATACACATCTGAGACATCTCACCATGTTCTGATTGAGAATTGGCTTGGAAAAGGTGAAAGAGGACAAAACAGCAGACCTAGGCTTTGGGTTCTTACATAATGTTCTACTAAGCATCTTCCCCCCCACACACACACACTTTGTCTCTTGTACATATATCCAGTCTGATGAAGAGTCCTAGAGACCTCTAAAACTTGTGATCCTGGCTTAAATGTCTTGTCACTCATGGCAACATGCAAAAGCCTACTGCTATTTGTTTACAGTTCAGAAAAGTGAATGACCACAGTGGTTGGAGAGGAGGGGGAATGGAGGGGCAAAGACCCACCACCTCCCATGACAAACCCATCCAGAAGCAGGGAGAAGGCCAGAGAAGAAGAAGAAGAGATTGGATTTATACCCCGCCCTTCACTACCCAAAGGAATCTCAGAATGGCTTACAAACTCCTTTCCCTTCCCCTCCCTACAACAGACGCCCTGTGAGGTAGGTGGGGCTGAGAGAGCTCTGACAGAAACTGCTCTTTTCAAGAACAGCTGTGCCAGAACTATGGCTTGCCCAAGGTCATCCAGCAGGTGCAAGTGGAGGAGTGGGAAATCAAACCTGATTCTCCCAGATTAGAGTCCGCACACTTAACCACTACACCAAACTGGCTCTCCCCCCACCTCAAAATCTCTCCCAGAGCTTAGGGAAGAGAAAGCAATCTGATGGGGAGAAAAGGGTGTTGGTGTTGGGAGGAGGTAGGGCTTAGATGCCCACACCCTTCCAGATGTGTGGCTGTGCCCACATGAGCCTGGCTGGGCTGCCCTCTCACAGCTTCCAATGTCAGTGTCAGCGGGTTCTACTGTGCATTCTGTATACTCATCATGTTCCCCCATATTAGGAAATCTTGTGACTCTTTCGTCTTTCCATTTTTCACAGTGGCCAATAACACAGCAGAGAATCCCCTTGTGCATGGCAATATGGAAAAGGGGGCTTCACAGCTGCTTGTCAGTTGCAGAAAAGATCTGGTCAATTTCAACAGTGGGTTTTCCCCATTTCTTTCTGTTCCCTTTCATTCAAGGAACTAACACTAAAATGCATGCACAAAACCTGAACCACACAAACATTTAAATGCAAGGTGTTTGCTGGACGCTACTGTGCAGCTACCAAAGGGCAGTTACATAAATTGCAAACAAAATTGGACACTGCCCCCCACACATCACAAGTGATGTGCCCAACCCAGTTAGCACGAACTGTGGGTTTTTGGTTGCTGCTGCAGAATAAATACACAGAAATACACCAGAGAAAAAAGAATGGTGCGTATAGCAGGCACACAGATCTGAAGTCAAGCTTAAAGGCTTGACTGCTCAAATTGTCCAGAGTAAGTTGTGCATGCATAAAAGGCCACTGTTTAGTATGACTCTTGGGAAAGGGCATGCTAGTGTGGGTGGAATCTTGTATGTTTGTGCAAAGGATCCAACCTGGTGGCTAGGCAGTAAAAGCCTGTTTGTCACCACAAATGGAATTCAGATCACAGCTTGTAGCCATAAGCAGTCTAAGTGCCTCAGCTAGGCTTCTTCTGTGACTGTCTGGAGATCTGTGCTGCTGAATGGTTCTTTAAAAATAATCTGTACATGGATAAATCTTCTTTGGTAGTTTTATACAACTCCTGCCTCTGTGACTTTTGTGTCCTTCTTGCTCACAAAAGAACTTACCTCAAGGCAGCAAAACCTATATATCCTCTACCCCAACTCTACTTTATAACTGAGGGGAAGGTTTTATTTTATTTAATTAAATGGGTAAACACAGAGAACAAGACACATCTATTTCTCTTTTTTTAGAGAATTCATTTTTTATTGTTTGTAACTTACAAACATAATTTCAAACAGCATTACATACGTAATTACCAAAATCAAACAGTTCATTCTAATTCAGCAGTTTTAAACCGAATGCAAATAATAATTCTTAACCACTTGGAGCTTATCTCTTCAAAATTTTCATTCCTTTGGAATGATGTAAATTTAATCATAAGTTAAACCTCCTTTATCCTTCCTAACCACTCGTTTACTTCAGAGATGTCCTTTGATTTCCAGTGTTGTGCAAACACCAAATTATGCAGCCATAATTAAATTCACGGTTATAATTTGTAATTTATTTGGAATTGTCATAATAATTTCTGGTTTAATTTCTACCTTTCTACCTAAACCAAAGCTCAATTTTCCTCCATAATAGTGCTTCTCTTGGACAAAACCACCACATGTGGATTAAATTGGCTGACTCTACATGGCAGTACAAACACTAGTACAAGAGTTATAAATTTTTGCAGTCAATAGTTGTAAGTCAGTCTGTGTTCAGTGACGGCATAGATTTCCACAGACAAAGAGCTACCTGCAGCTGGCCTTCAGCTAGTAATTGAACAACTGGCTGCAGCTGGCTCTGAGCCAGAAGGAGAGCAACAAGAGATCAGGTTACCGGCTGAGCAGAAGTCATAGCCTACAGCTGAAACCAAGCCAATGCCTTGTAGCTCTGAGGCAGGAAACAAGGCTTCAGAAGCCACTCCCAGCCCACCTAGCTTACCCACAGCCCCGTAGTGCTGACGCTGTCAGAGGTGAGCTGAGTTAGAGGAAAGGAGGAGGCCTGTTGTAAGCTGGCAACTGACAAGATGGATAAGTAGTTTCAGGATGGCTGCCAAGGAACTGGCTGGGAGTGTAGCTTCTTAGGACTTGGCTATAAAGTCATCCAGGAGAAACAGCAGTTTGTAGATGCAACAAGTACACTTTGTCACTGAGCTACCAACCATACTGTTACTAGACCTCTGCAACCTTGAACTGGACCTTTCAACTGGCTTTTCTGGAAATCCTGGACTGGACTTGCTACCTTGAACTCCTTGAACTTAGACTGCTCTCTGTTAAACTTGCTCTCTGGAACCTCTGACTTTGGATTGGACTCTGATTTCTCTCTCTCTCTCCCTGTGCCATCCTTGCTGTGACACTTGCTTCCTGGGAGGGCTGGGCCAGTACATCAACTTTGGGATCAAATATATCTGATGAATCATTTTGTATAGGTTCCCTCTAAAGTTCAGACAAACTGAAAATGTTGACCCAGAAGACAATGAAAATTCCCAAACTTCTCTAAAAGTTTTATGTTAAAAGAGCTTGGTTCCCAAAAACTTAAGAGATTGTTTGGATTCCCTCAGCTTGTCACATTGATATACAGGACTCACCACCCCTATTTTATCCCCACAACAATTCAATGAGGCAGGTGAAATTTTGACTGACACAAGGTCACCAGTGAGTTTGATGGCAGAGTGGAGATTTAAATCTAAGTTCCCAGTCCGGCACTATAACCTCTGTACAGCAGGGGGTCCCAAATGTGGTTCCCATGGGTGCCATTGCACCCACCAATACCTTTCCTGGCACCTGCCAAATAATTTTAGAAAGTGTGTGGGGCCAGGTAGGGCTTTTGAACAACAAGACTTGTGATTGGCCATTGGAGATCTGATTGAGTGCAGATTTTCAAAAACTGTTTTGGAAGCAGCTGCCACTATAGTACAAGGCTCTGACTGAAAATAAGCTATGGCAGCCATTTTATGACTGGCTCCACCTTCCAGGGCAGACTTTTGAGGGTGCACCTACCACGCTGTGTTAGAATCCCAAAGGTTTAGTTCTACAGAATTCCACAGGCTCAAAAAGTTTAGAGATCATTGGAGTATGGCATGCCACTGGCACAATAGTATAGTTGTGCCAGTGTAAACCTATTACATCAACATAACAATTTGCTATTTCAGCATGAGGATTTAGTTGCAGCCCTGTTGAGCTGGTGTAATTTCTGCTGTTAGGGGTGGTTTTTCTTGGGGGGAAGGGATGAAAAAATACAGAATTGTTGAATTTAGCAAGTTGTTAACTTAATGTTATTACTTTAATGCAGTGTTTCCCAACCTTTTTGGTATGGTGACTCACAAGTCCCGATTTACTCGGTAAGGTGACCCATCAATTTATTGTCACATGAATTTTGAACCCCAGATCTTTGGCAGCCATTGGTTTTTGTGCATTTTACCTGCAAGTTTTCCTATTTTATAATCATTATTTCCAGTTGTTCCGGTTTGACAAACAGCTCGAGAACTTTGTTAACACTTTGAGTGGTCTTTATCTCCAATGCAATATCCAGGTAGGGAACAAAAGTATCAGCAACTGCTTTGCAGTTCATGGGCTTTACTGTAGATCTGAGATATCCTCCAAATATTTGATAAATGAGAGTAGTGGCTTGTGAGTATCTATCCAACTTGTTGGTATCTTTGAGACATGCTTTCTGCATAGCATCAACAGTATAGCAGAGAACATAAGAACATAAGAGAAGCCAATGTTGAATCAGGCCAATGGCCCATCTAGTCCAACACTCTGTCATACAGCGGCCAAAATATACCAGGTGCCATCAGGAGGTCCAGCAGTGGGGCCAGGACATTAGAAGCCCTCCCACTGCTGCCCCCTCCAGCACCAAGAATAGAGTGCATCACCTGCCCCAGACTGAGAGTTCCCATCTATACCCTGTGGCTAATAGCCACTGATGGACTTCTGCTCCATATGTTTATCTAATTCCCTCTTGAAACTGTCCATGCTTGTAGCTGCCACCACCTCCTGTGGCAGTGAATTCCATATGTTAATCACTCTTTGGGTGAAGAAGTATTTCCTTTTATCTGTTCTAACCCGACTGCTCAGCAATTTCATGGAGTGCCCACGAGTTCTTGTGTTGTGAGAAAGGGAGAAAAGTACTTCTTTCTCAACCTGCTCAATCCCATTCATAATCTTATAAACCTCGATCATGTCACCCCTCAGCCGTCGTTTCTCCAAGCTAAAGAGCCCCAAGCATTTTAACCTTTCTTCATAGGGAAGGTGTTCCAACCCTTTTATCATTCTAGTTGCCCTTCTCTGCACTTTTTCCAGTGCTATAATATCCTTTTTGAGGTGTGGTGACCAGAACTGTACACAGTATTCCAAATGAGGTTGCACCAATGATTTATACAGGGGCATGATGATACTGGCTGATTTGTTTTCAATTCCCTTCCTAATAATCCCCAGCATAGCTTTGGCCTTCTTTATTGCAGTTACACACTGTGTAGACATTTTCATTGAATTATCTACTACGACTCCAAGATCTCTCTCTTGGTCCGTCTCTGCCAGTTCAGACCCCATCAACGTGTATTTATATTTAGGATTTTTGGCTCCAATGTGCATCACTTTGCACTTGGCCACATTGAATCCCATTTGCCATGTTGACGCCCACTCACCCATCCTTGACAGATCCCTTTGGAGTGCCTCACACTCCTCCCTGGTTTTCACCACCCGGAAAAACTTCGTGTCATCTGCAAATTTAGCCACTTCACTGCTTACTCCCAATTCCAAATCATTAATAAACAAATTAAAAAGCATTGGACCGAGTACTGATCCCTGTGGTACCCCACTGCTTACCACCCTCCACTGGGAAAGTTTCCCATTTATACTCACTCTCTGTTTTCTATTTATAAGCCAGTTTTTGATCTACAAGAGGACTTGTCCTTTTATCCCATGACTATTGAACTTACTTAGGAGCCTTTGATGAGGAACTGTATCAAAAGCTTTCCGGAAGTCAAGGTAAATAATATCTATTGGGTCCCCCTTGTCCACATGTTTGTTCACTCCCTCAAAAAACACTAACAGGTTAGTGAGACAAGATCTTCCCTTACAGAACCCATGCCGAGTCTGCCTCAATAGTTTTTGTTCATCAATGTGCCTACTAATTCTCTCCTTAATAACAGTTTCCACTAACTTACCCGGTATTGATGTCAGACTGACTGGCCTGTAATTTCCTGGATCACCCCTGGAGCCCTTTTTAAAGATGGGAGTGACATTAGCTACCTTCCAGTCCTCAGGAATGGAGGCAGACTTTAAAGAAAGATTACATATTTTTGTCAGGAGATCCACAAGTTCACATTTGAGTTCTTTCAGAACTCTCGGATGAATGCCATCCGGGCCTGGTGATTTATTAGTTTTTAAATTGTCCATCAATCGGAGGACTTCCTCTCTTGTCACCGCAATCTGATTCAGGTCTTTCAAACCCCCTCCCGAAACCGGTGCTTCTGGAGTGGGCAAGCACTTCTCCTCTTCCACAGTGAAGACAGAGGCAAAAAATGCGTTCAGCTTCTCAGCCATTTCCCTATCATCCTTCACTACTCCTTTTACCCCTTGGTCATCCAAGGGCCCCACTGCCTCCCTGGCTGGCTTCCTACTTCGAATGTATTTGAAAAAAGTTTTATTGTTGGCCTTTATGTTTTTTGCAATATGCTCCTCATATTCCCTTTTTGCTTGCCTGATCACAGACTTGCATTTTATTTGCCATAGTCTGTGTTCCCTTTTATCAACCTCACTAAGACTAGCTTTCCACCGCTTAAACGAATCCTTCTTACCTTTTACAGCTTCCATTACTTTATTTGTTAACCATGCAGGCTTTTTTCTATACCTATTTGTACTTTTCCTAACCTGCGGTATATATTTTTTCTGAGCTTCTAGGACTGTATTTTTAAATAGTCGGCAAGCTTCCCCAATGGTTTTGACCTTCTGCACTCTTCCTTTCAATTTCTTCCTCACATGTATCCTCATACCAGAGAAGTTACCCCTTTTAAAGTTAAAAGTGGTTGCGTCAGTCTTTTTGGGCAACTGCCTATCTCTATAAATGTTAAACTCAATGACATTATGGTCACTGTTCCCAAGTGGTGCAATCACTTTTACATCTCTCACCAGGTCTTGGGTGTTACTTAGGACCAAATCCAGGATTGCCTCTCCCCTGGTAGGATCTGTGACCATCTGTTCCATAGCACAGTCATTGAGAGTGTCTAAAAACTCAATCTCTTTTTCCCAACTAGAACTCATATTGGCCCAATCAATGTGTGGGTAGTTAAAGTCGCCTATTACGACACAGTTATTTCGTCTAGCCGCTATCTTTAATTCATTCATCATTTTATAATCCTCCTCTATCTTTTGATCTGGTGGGTGATAACAAACTCCCACTGTTAAGCTTCCTTTTGGACCCACTATTTCAACTGATAGCATTTCCAGAAGCGAATCCAATTCTCTTACCCTCTGAATCTTACAGAGGAATTCATGTGCATCTTCCTGACTTCCAAAATGGAAATGCTTTGCTATTTGTTGGAGGTCATTGATGACAGACATTGGTTTGATGGTGTTGCCAGAGTTGGAAAGGGCTAGGTTGATGTGAGACTGCATGATATACATCATACAGAATCCTTGCTCGTGACAGTTTTTGGAGCGTTCCAGGGAAAGCATGTAATTGGCTAGAGGGGGCACGTAAGTCAGACACTGCAGAGCAGAGTTGACAAAGCAAGTATTGCCAAGGTTTTGGAGACCAGCTCCGACTTTGTGTGTTTTTTGCCATTTCAGGCACATCTTCTCTGCTGGAAAGAGGATCTTCTGTAGTGGAGCGATGCCATCACCAAGAGACTGATCCTTCTGAGTGGATGGTTTGGATTTATCTGGAACGGATGAATTAGAATCTTGCGTTTCGAAGCTCCATCCTCCAGAGCCTGATTCTATCTTTACAAAAGCGGGAACCAAGGACAGCCAGAAGTGTTTGAGGACTCAGATGTTTTGTCAGCTATGGTCATCGTTCATCTTTGGCTCAGCACTGCCAGATCCCCTTTGCCTCATCCCTGCTGCTCCTCCTCCTCCTCCTCCAGCTCCTGCTTGCCTGTGTTGGGGGAAAATGACCTAATCTTTACTTGAGGCTTCCAAGGAAATTTACTTAACTCTGTTAATGTAAAATGTATTAAAATTTTTAATGCCCTTTCTGTGTTGTTTATAGGAATCTAAGAACACAACCATCAGATTGCGGGGTATAGCTTCATGAATTCTAGAATGTGTACTCCCCAGCTTTTCTGTTCTGTGCTTATAAGAATGGAAGAGAGGATGTCAAAGGACTTCCTTTTCCAATTACATACTGACGAATCCTAATTTAATCAAACAATAAAGCACTCTGTCCCCCAGACCCACTAACTAGCAGAAAATTATAATTTCCAGCAATGAAGCACTGAGCAAGTATTAACTCAGAAATGAAGGGTGGAAACAGAAGATCTAGGTTGCTACACTGGTTGAAAGAAAAGTCTAAAAACAAAATACATTCTAACATGCATGATCCACCATAGCAAAGAATACAAATCAAAGAAAGTACTTTTCCCATTTAGGGTGAAGTGCCTGCCAAAAGGGTTGGGTAGGTTTTTTCCCCTTCCTAGTTACTCCTAAAGTGATATAACCCTTTACACAGATGCATGTAATACAACTTGTCTTGCCCAAATTAGGCACAAAACCAGCAAAGAGACATACATTTTCTATAATACAGTGAAGTTGCCAGATCTCTCTCACCTGCTGTTACCTCAAATGCTATGCATTGCCCAAAATGGGCTGTCTCCTGTTTTTGTTGGAGAATTAGCAAGGAGACAGGTGATTCCACACTAGACCTTAAGTCCTGGTTCAGCCCTGTCTCCAAACTTACATTCTACACTACACTTGAGTTCACCCCTGTAATTATCTCAAGGTATTTTTTGTTTCCACATTACATTGAGGTCACCCTGGTTTCGCCCCATACTTGTCCTGCGATAAACACATGCTGTTATAACCAGGGATAAATGCAAGGTATTGTGTCGTGAGTTGAATTCTGATAAAACCAGGGATGAGATCCAAGTGCAGAAAAGACCAGGGACAGTTGGCGAGAGGGAGGTAACAGGGATCTTTCCCTTTAAGAGAACTCTCGAAATGACCAATTCAAAGTAAAATGGAGATATATTTTATTAAATAGAAAATAAGAAGGCTAACATACAGAAAGCATGCAAGAAATACCATACATATAAGATAAATGTAGAAATAAAAAGGAGTAGCAGGAATAAAAGGGGGTTGTTGGGGAAGAAGTATAGCAACCTGTCCTGGAGAGTAGAAGTCTGTGGAGAGAGGGAGTGAGGCGTCTCACTGAAGACCCAAGCCATATGGTGGTGCGTTGTCTCTAGGTGCCCAGACAAGACACACAGGAATGGAGCTGTGGCTGCCTAGTTATAGGAAAAAATGGGACTTGATGGCATGCTAATACATCTGCCCCATGAAACAATGTGCTGAAGAGATTAACTGGGACCAGAACAATGTGCAGGGGAGGCCTGAAGTAGTGTTCCCAGGAGAAGACAAAGATGTCATATTTTACATTTGTGTGGATGAATGGATTTCCTGGTGAAAACAGGAACTGTTAATGTTTCTGTTGGAATGTGGCTAGGAATGTGAGAAGTTAATGATCCACTGATGATCCCTGATTGCTGGAGAGAAAAGGCTGCCCAGTTGTGTGATTTGACCAGGAAGGGAGGAACCAGGTGTTGGGATCTTGCATTTGGGAGGAGATCTTTCATGTGGGCTCCATCGTGTAGAGAATTGTTTTGGATGAGGAAAAAACTATTGGGTTGACAGATATCCTGAAACCATTTCCCCAGTGTAGCAAGTTCATACTTGCTCTTTGCTGCTTGGAATCATATTGCTTGGTTCTGCTCCATCTTGGTTTGGTGTACAATTCTAGGCCACACTCTGGCCTACTTCTAGGCCAGACATGGCTAGTACTTACAGAGAGTGTTGGGGGGTAAAAGATGATAAGGGGTGTTTTCTGCCAGTTGCTCCTCTTTGCATAGGTACATAGAGGGCCTTACAATCCGCTCATGTAACCAAGGAAATGTGACAATGGCACATGACTTTTGTTGCATACGTGCCAATTCAATGGAGTCCCAGGAAAGGATGGGTGGGATGTAGGTGAAGGAGAGGAATAAGAGACTAGGTACAGGAAGGATCACCAGCCTAGTAAAATGGTGTAAAAATGGGTACAGATAAACTGAATATTCTACAACCCCCAGCATCCAGTCTATCCCAGACAACACCATTCTTCATTTGTTGCAGCTTCCAGGTTATCCATAGGAAGTCCTCCATAGAATGCATTGTGGCTGACAGTTCTGGAGGTCATAAAACCATGGATCAACATAGGATGAAAATATGGAGTTGGTGAGGACATCTACCTCCAGATTTCCAGATGAGACAAAAGTTTCATTCCACAACCACAGAGCAGCTGCAGTAAAGCATTAACTATTTGATACAAATTTCTTCACTGAGGGACATGGAACAAGGCTTGGCCTGCAGATTGTACATAGTAGCAGGGGAAAAGATGTAGGAAAATAGTTCTCTGGTATAAAACTGTGTTGATAATACAACTTAAAATAGGGGATCCTACACAGCAATTCTTTAAAGGCTGAGCTGAATGCACCAATGATATCTTATTAATTGCACTCCAGTAGAGATACTGCTAAAGACCTACCACCTGAGACCTCTGCCAAAAATCTCAGTTGTGTTAACAGAATTGTATGGTCAACCATGCCAAAAGTCATTGAGAATTCCAAGAGAAGCAACAGGGAGGAATTTGCCATTGACTTCCGATGTAGATCAGCCACAAAGGGATGTCCAAGTTAGCAACATTATACATTATGCGTACGTTCACTAATTCATCAGGTACTGGAGGCAAAATACTTTTCACAGTAGACAAATTGGCAGATGACACAAAATTATTCAGGATGGTGAAAACCAAGACCAATTTTGAATAGCTCCAAGAAGATCTCCACAAAATTGTTGAATGGGCAACAATGTGGCAAATGAAGTTCATTGTACACAAATATACAGTGATGCACACTGGAACAAAAATTCCCAACTTTTAAGTGTCTGCTAATGGAGTGTGAACTTGCTGAGATTGAAAGGGAAAGGGACCTTGGGGTCGTAGTAGATAGCTCAATGAAAATGTCAACCCAGTGTGCCACATTAGTGAAAAAGGCAAATGCTGTGCTGGAGATTATTAGGAAATGAAAAGAAAGCTTCTAATATTATAATATCCCTGTGTAGATCTGTGGTGCAGCCTTATTTGGAATATATTGTGTAGTCCTGGTTACCATATCTTAAAAAGGACATTGCAGAGCTGGAAAAGGGCAACCAGGTGATTAAGGGTTTGGAGCACATTTTCTATGAGGAAAGGCTGAAGAGTCTGGGACTTTTCAGTTTAGAAAAGAGTTGACTAAAGCTGGGCATAAAGTACTGGGTTCCGTGCCTCATGACTCAGACAACGACATAAGAGAAGATGCGTTTATTTGTACTTCACACAACAAAAGACAAACAGCAACGGCCGGAGGCCAACTATATACAGTTGGGGGGGGCACCCCACATTCCTATTGGCGGGTTTGAATTTCCCGCCAATGTTTCCATTGGCTCCTTTTTGGCAAGTTCAGGAGCCTAGTCTCTATTGTTCTCAGGAACGGAGCTCAGCTGCTTTTCCTGCCTGCTCTCGTTCCTGGTCTTAGGACATAACACCGGACATGACAGAGGTTTATAGAATTATACATGGAGTAGAGGGAATGGACAGAGGAAACCTTTTCTCCCTCTCCCAAAATACTAGAACTCAAGAGTATCCAGTAAAACTGATGGGCAGTACATTCAGGACAGCAAAAGGAAATACTTCTTTCCGCAAAGAATGGTTAAAATGAAGAATTTGCTGCCAGAGAATGCAGTGATGGCCACAAGCAGGGACAGCTTTAAAAAGGGATTAGACAGATTCATGGAGTCTATCAGTAGTCTATCAGTGGCTACTGGCCATGGTGACTAAAGGAAACCTCCAGAGGCAATAAATCTCTGAATACCAGTGCCGGGAGACAACATCAGGGGAGAGCCTTAGCCTCTGCCAAGTTGGCCACTGTGTGAGACATTATGCTGGACTGCATGGACCCTCATCTGATCCTTCAGGGCTTTTATGTTCATATGATAAAATATACTCTTTGATCAGACTTCCCACCATGCAAAATAATAAGGATGTCAAGAAAACTGATGCACCGTAGTATCCAATTATATGTCAAATGGAGGCAGATGGAATATAAACTCATTTTGCCTTTCTTTCTTATCCTTTGATTGACATCAAAAGAGAGAGAGAAAGATGGTGCCAGTGATTGTTCTGATTATCTTATTGTATGTGAGTTTTCTTACTAGCATATTTTGAACTTTGTTTCAGTAAAAATTTTTGGCTAATTTAATTTTCAGATCCTTTATGTAGGTTCTGTGCAGACTTTTCAGTATCTAATATATATCAGTTATGCTGCCATCAGTATACGCAACATACCACTGTAATACTCAGCTGGTGCTCCCAAAAATTTTAACCAAGCTTTTTTCTGAATTGTGTGCCTCTTTTCATTTTCAATATTTCAATGAGAGAGCTGTCAAGTCTTATTATAGATCTCTTTATTTCACATCTTTAGAGAAATATCTGGAGGAGGATTTAGAGTAATTTGATTGTGAGTACGCTTGAAATGAAAAGACATATTGAATCTGCTGAGCAGTTCTGCTTCCATTGGTTCCTCACACACGATTAGCTTCAAAGTGTTTTCCCCATGTTTGAAGTGTACTATAAAAAGCTATTTCCACTTTGACTGCAACTTCATAAGAAAAATACCTTCCTGACGTGGGTACGATCCAGTCCAAAATATGCACATATCCGTTCCATCAATATCCATGAGCTGTATAGAGAGATGTGACAACCCTGTTGCAGAAGTGGCATGTTGCAAAGAAGCATTTAATCTTCTGTTCTCTGCTAGGCATCCAGAGGGCAGCCTGCTGGCCAGGCTGACTTTGCCAGGAGCAGAGGTCCTGACCACACTGCACCCTGTATGGAGAGCAGAATTTTTGTAGAGTTTCTCATTACTGTGTCTTTTGGTCTCTCCCTTTTAATTTACTTTTCTCCTTGGATTTTTTTTCATTCCCCTTATCCTAGGAAGGGTTTGGATCAGGCATTCATGAAAAAGAGAGTTGGGGAAGACCCTTCAAAGATCCCCCCCATGTCAGACCCTTTTTCATACATGGTCAACGCCAGAGCCATGACTGAACCATGTCAGATTCTTCCTGAGAATAGAGGGTCTGGCCCACTGTGAAAACCTGCTTCCCCTGCAACTGGAAAGGGGTGTGTGTCAGAGGGAACACTGATAAAGTTAAAAAAAAAAAAGAGTTGCCAGTGACCACAGAGGCCCATCCCTGCCCCAGCAGGTGCACAGGAAAGAACAAGGCACAATGGAACAAACTGAACAAAAGGTGGACCACAGATAAACAGAACTCTCTTGCCCACTTCCTTTGCTGAAATCAGTTTGGTGCGGGTGTGTGGATGAGACCCTTGGCATCCCATCATACATTGGTCATGGAAATCCTTGTGACCAGTCTATTGGTCATGATGGAAATCCTACTGATCATGGAAATCCTTGTGACATCAAGCAATAGAGCCTGTTCCCTCTTCTCACCACAGTTTTGGGGTGCAGTTTATTCCTTTATAATGCCAAAAATAATGGGGATGTAGGCTTAAATGATTTAACACATTTATTAAGAACCGAATTAAGGCATTTTGACCTATTACAGCAGTAATCTAGCAGGGAGATTCTTTATGTGCACATTCTGATCCGGGTGAACTACAGGAAGTCCATACGGTTGTTTTTATAGGCAAAGACATTTGCAGTATCACCTTCTGCCCCCAGAGTATTTGTATGAGTACTTGGTGTAGTAGTTTACCCTTACTAAGACAATATCCTAAGGTAATCCTTCCACTACAGGAAATAGGAAGAACATGACGGCAACAATCCAATAACAGGGAGTAGTGCTTAATAGTCAATGGATAAAAACTGCCAGGGTTTAAAAATGTGGGTGGCTGAAAGGAAGCTGTTTTCTTCAGCCCAAGAAAAGCCCCTGCAGTGGTTCTGAGAAGTAAGGAAGGAGGAAACAGCCAGGCTTCAGTTATAAAGTCAAACCACCTTTGGTGCTGTATGAATGAGACTTGAAAGAGCCTGAGGCTCACTTGTGCAGTCCTTCCTCCTTTTGTGCACTACAATCTAATTAGCTGTTTGTAATTACCTCTGAACCGGTAAAATATGGTCTGCAGTTGCCCTGCAAGCTGGGAGTGGGAACAGAATCCTGGCTAGCAGTGCATACATAAACCATAGTTTGTCAGTTTGAATTTAGTGCCAAACCATTGTTTGGTGTTGTCTTACTGAACCAAGTCATATCCTGCTCTTTAGTCTGCAACTTTTTCGTGGATCAGTATACCTTGGATCTGGGACGAATGTGTTTTTCTGGGTTAATCCCCCAAATTCAAGAAAGACCTTATCTCTCTGTCTCTAATACCGGGGCCAAAAAGGACAGGGGATAAACTTGCTCTTACTTTTTGACTGTGAACTCATTATAAGGGGACTCTGAGAAGCCTATCACTGTGTCCTACAGGTTCTAGGGACACCTGCGGGCTTTCTCAAGGTCTCCTTGCCTATCAGGCAAGGAAGGAACTCATGGAGAAAGATGAGGAGGGGGATTCCCTGTTTCATCTGCTTAAACTAGCCCCTCACTTCCTTTGTAATTTCCTCTAATTTGCAAATCACATTTGTATCCTACCTCCTTTCTCCGGGGAGCACAACAGGTAGGTAGGGCTAGGCTGATAGATAACGTCACAGGCCCCCCTAAAGTCAGCGTGGTATAGGGGTTAAGAGTGGTGGACTATAATCTGGAGAACTGGGTTTGATTTCACACTCATTCACATGAAGCCTGCTGGCTGACCTTGAGCCAGTCACAATTCTCTCAGGACTCTCTCAGCCCCACCTACCTCACAAGGTGCCTATTGTGAGGAGGGGACAGAAATGTAATTGTAAGCCACTTTGAGACTCCTTAGGGAAGACAAAAGTGGAGTATAAAAACATTATCATCATCATCATCTTCATTATTATTATTATTATTTTCCAGGGGGTTTCAACCTAGGTCTCCCTATTGCAAGCCCAAGAGTGTCTGCTATACCATTTTGGCACTTTAGGTTTTGCTTTCCCAAGATGCCTGGCTTCTCATTAGCTTATATTATTGCATTTGTTATTAATTGTGAGCTGTCTTGAATGCACCTGGCAAATGAACAGTTCAACACATAAATAAAATATGAAAGCATAGCAGAATCTGATCTCTATATGTGCCTTTAAAGTTTGCAGTGTTGCTGCTAATTAAATCATCATTTTCTTTCAGACTGGTCTATAACATTGACCGTCTTGCAAATGCCATATTTAAGATCCCCTGTTAACAGGGCTAGAATAAAGTCAGAGGTCAGCTATTTCCCTTCCCTCAAGATCCTCCCCACACATCCTCTCCCTGCATAATCCAAATTATACTTAACTGCCCATAGAGAATGGAAGCAAAGTTCTCCCGGTTCCACCCTAGCGTGGTTGAGTACTCTTTCTGTTGGTAAAAATTTCCATGGGAGCAGGCTCCAGGAAATAAACATTGACTCACAGGAAAATTTAAGCCACTCTGGAAAAAATAAAAGCAAGGCATCCGGAAGGTATGAAAATAAATTCATTCAAGTTTCAACCAGCATTTGGATATGAAAGCTGTTCCTTTTCTTTCTGAAACTGGTGTCACATCCTGTCTTAATATTTAATTAAAGCATGCTTTCGTTGATCCCTCCCTCCCAGGATCACAAAGTGTTTTCCAGTTTATTTTTAATTCCATTGATGCCGTGTCCTGAGATGAAGAACAGATAATGAAGTCTTAAATCTGCTGAAGAGGAAACCCTGTGATGCACAGCTGAAACTTATAAGCAGAAGCCCCACGTGATATATTATTTTTTTCCTGCAAGGAGCATGTGGTGGGGTATTAGAAACTATGAAAACTCCCTTACATGAAATGCACTAGTTTTCCAGTCTAGCTTTTGCCCTGACCAAATGCCAAAGGGCAGTATCACAAAACAGGAAAAAATGAGAATCCAACCAGTGCAGGAAGCAAGCTATTACCTAGTGGTACCCAACCCCTCACTCTGCTGTTCCTTTTACCTATCCAACCAAATTGCTTCAAGACCCTTTCCCTCTCATTTGGTTCTTCCTCTCTCATCTGCATACTTCAAGCAGGCTTGTGGCATCTTAGGACCATCAGGCAGCAATAACAGCAACGCTTAATATGTCCTCCATATTTTAAAGATTCAAGTCCAGTAGCACCTTGAAGACTAACAAGATTTCCAGGGTATAGGCTTTGAACCATCAAAGCTCCCTTCTGATACCTGATAAAGGAAGGTTTGACTCTCCAAAGCTTACGTCCTGGAAATCTTGTTGGCCTTTAAGGTGTTACTAGATTCAAGTCTTGCTCTTATCCTGAAGATGAACACAGCTACTCACCGGAAACGATCTGTATTTCAAAGAGATGCTGTTTCAGTCATCCTGGCCGTGCTCCTGCGTGACAGGCTGAAATGAACAGAACAGCAGCTTGCCTAAAACAAACGGGAGTCTTGTGGCGCACCTAAAAGGCTAGCAAGATTTTATTCCAGCATAAACTTTGATGGACTAGAGTGCACTTCATCAGACATGTCTAGTGGCTCCTCACGAGGCGGGCTAGAGTTGCCAGCTCTGGGTTGGGAAATTCCTGGAGATTTGGGAGCTGGAAGCTGGGGAGTGTCAGACTCGTATTTGGGAGGCTCAGGTTCGAATCCCAACTCAAGCCTTAGAAGCTCGCCTGGGTGACCTTGGGCCAGTCATACACTCTCAGACTACCTCACGGGGTTGCTGTGAGGGTAAATTGGAGGAGAGGAGAATGAGACAAGCAGCTTTGAGAAAGGCAGGGTATGAATTAATTGATTAATTAATTAAATGATGAGATGTAATTATGTAAAAATTTAATTGTAAGCAAGAAAAGCAGAGAGACTGCCCACAATAGTGGACTGAGTTTGTGAATGAGACAGTTTTTAAACTTAGTGACATCTCAGTACACTGTGTGAGCCATTAAACCATTCCAGCTCTCCATAGTTGCATTGAACCCCCCCCCCCCCGGTCTATGCTTATCGCTTGTTTCTTCACATCAAGTGTCCTGTTTCCCCCTCCCTACTTTAGCAAGCCTGTCTTTGGATATAACCTTCCCAACAAGACCCACACACTCAGATGTCTCCTTAACTTAAACCGACATCTGATTTTTGTTGCATTTATTTTTAGTATGGGATTGTTAAACCACACACAGGCTTAATGTTTTGGCATCAGCGGCTGTCTTTGTGTAAGCCGATGTTACCATGTGTGCTAAGCCCTGACGAGCTGTGGGGAAAGAAAATCACCCAATAGAAAACAAATAGCAACATTTGGTGCAGGAATGACATTTGGTTAGAAGTTACTATCAGTTTTTTTAGTGTAGGCAAACACACAGGCTTCGGGTTAAATCTGTTGGAGGAGCACGTATGCTGCCTGCAAGTTGGTTTGCAGATGCTGTGGAGAGCTTAGTGCTAAAAGAGGCTGTGATCAGTGTTCCCTCTAAGCTGAGTTAGTGTGAGCTAGCTCACAGTTTGTTAGCCTCCGGCTCACACATTTTTGTGTTCGCTCAGGAAGGATGGCTCCAGAGCAAACTAATTTATGCAGCAGCCAAATCAATTGCTTTAATGCCAGTAGCTCACAAAATAGAATTTTTGCTCACAATACTCCACAGCTTAGAGGGAGCATTGGCTGTGATTCCACTGTTTGGAAGCATTCAGCTTTCAAATCAAGGGTTTGTGCTTTGCGTTGCCACCTGTACTTGTCTTTCTCTTTATTCACTGCACCATCGACATGCATGGGCCTTTATGGAGTAACATATGCAAAACAAAACTCAGCAGAAAACCAGGCCCTGCTGCCAAATAGCATACAGGTTAAACTAAACCTTGACTGCAGCAGGACGGTGGAATCATAGAATAATAGAATCATAGTGTTGGAAGGGGCCTGCAGGACCATCTAGTCCAACCCCCTGCACGATGCAGGAAATTCACAACTACCTCCCCCCCACACACACCCAGTGACTCCTGCTCCATGCCCAGAAAATGGAGAGGGGAGGAAGAGGCAGGGTAAACAAGGACCATGTGTGAATCCAGGCAGTTCCATATCAGGCCAGAAGTAAGGGTGGCAGACTCGTGCATAGGGTCTGCAATTGTTAGTGATGCCAGCCTCCAGGTGGGACCGGGGGATCCCCTAGAATTATATCTTATCTCCAGACTATAGAGATCAGTTCCCCTGGAGAAAATGGAGGCTTTGGAGGGTGGACTCCATGGTACTGTACTCCACTGAGTTCCCTGTCCTCCGCGGGGTACACCCCCAAATCTTCAGGAGTTTCCCAACTTGGAGCTGGCCACCCTACCCCCCCCCGGAACCTGGCAACCTAGCAACTGAACTTGAAAGCAGAGGCGAGAGATGGTGTTTTAAGAGGGAATAGCAGACAGAGTGGGCAGCACACAGCGGGAGACCTTTGGACAGCTGAGGATAGTGTTCATATTACAAATGTTCTGCATGAGATTACAATTGTTACAGTAAGTCAGACAATGTGTATAATTTTTTATGGCTACGACAATCAGCTTCTGTTAGCCCATATGTGCTGATCTGGGGCACAATGGGGTGTTCCCCCCCACACTAAACAATCTGTAGGCTGGCCTGACATGGCAAGAGATGTCAAATAGTCATTCAAGTCTCAGTTCTTCCTCTTCCTTTTATAGGAACATAGCGTTTTGAGTGGTTGGTTCATAAAAATACTGTACACCATCGTTTGCTGAAGGTACAAAGCAAGCCCTGTCCTTCATTGTAGTACAGATGGGCGTAAATAACATTAAGCGACTGAGGGTTTTTGTAAATAGGCAGAGTTGTCCAGAACTACTCGGACTGAACAATGTTGTGCTATTTGTGACTCACTTATAGGCACACAATCCTGCACTGATAAACACGGTAGCTACATACTGTACTTCAAGGCTGTTATTGAAACCACTTTTTGATTATGACTTTTTGATTCCAACCGTTTATTTATTCAGCAGAAACAAATACTCAGCTGTTTCTGGACTGTACCATTTTAGGCTATAGGAGAAGGTGAATACAAGTAAGGGATGTGTGTTCAGGCAACAAATTGTGATCCACCCCAAATTACTGTTATTATTTAATGAGTTCTATGTCAGTGATTTCCAGTATTCAGGAACAATCCAAAATGTTTCAGCCTGATCATTATCCTCACTATATGGGCTCAATTTCCTCAATAGCTGCACCAGGGCAGAAAAAGGCAACAGATACATGCCTAAAAGGGAAGTTGTCAAATTGGATCAGTTTACCAAATGTGTTTACGAAACAGGATTGTCTCAGTTGGCATTTGTTGTGCACAGGGTCTCCACTCACAAGCATTGCACTGTTTTAATGGGTTCAGGGGGCCTTCCTAATTCTGTATAATGATGATGACTAGATATGTTTGCGTGCCCTATTGTATTATCTGGGGCTGTCCTTCTCTCACAAACAGTTCTTGAAAGAGCTCTCTCAGCCTCATCTACCTCACAGGGTGTCTGTTGTGGGGAAGGGAAGGGAAAGGAGATTGTAAGCCACTCTGAGACTCCTTCAGGTAGTGAAGGGCAGGGTATAAATCCATTCTCCTCCTCCTCCTCTGTAATGTATCCACTTGAGAACATGGGCTCAGGGCAGCCATGTGCTTGGACTGGTTCTAACCGGTCCACCATGTGGCCAGGCGAAGGGCCTGAGCTTCACCCCGAAAGACAATGGACTAGAGGATCCTAGCTCCCCTCCAATTGAGGAGCTGGAGATAACTCAATCAATGTAAATAGCGAATCACCGGGGGGGGTGTGTGTTTGGGGTGTGGGTTCACTTGGGAATAAAAGCTGGCCTGCGAGCCGGCTTAGGTTGTCTTGTTCCTGATCTAATAAAGTATGTGAGAGCTGAAATCACTCATCAGTCTCAGTACTTTTCATCCTCCTCATTTTCTTGCTGTTGTCACTGTGGCCTCAAGTCAGTCACCTGCCCAACCATGGGCAGAGGCGGTGGAACTGCTGTCATTTCTACTTCTTCCCATACAGATTGTGACCTCTTGCCCTCCTCAGAGCTGCATGCGGGGAGAAAGGGGGAGCATGTCCCTGTCTGGAGAGCAACTCTGTTAGCTAGATTGATCCAGTGGGTCCACGATCCTGTGCAACTCCCTTTTGGTGGCAGCAGCACGGCTGGAGGGCACTTCTAGAGAGCTATGCCAGAGGGTATAATCTCTCTATCTTGGAGCCCTGGCAGGCAGCTTCTTAGATTTTTTTCCCTCTTTCCCGCTGATTATAAAGGGGTGCCATAGGGAGGATAGTCAGGGTTGAAGGAGAGAAGGTGTTGGGTGAGACAGTATGCTATTGGTGTCGGAAGAGATGCCGTCTCTAGCCTTAGTCTCCAGAAGAAGAGACAAGAGTGTTTAGATAGCTAGGTAGGCAGAGACTGCGCTTTCTTCCTGTTTACTCTCCTGTCACTGTCCCTTTGATTAAGACATTGTTTTTAAAAAACTTGTGAGGAAGTATTAAAGAATTGCATATCATGTGAAGTTTGGCTCTGCGGCACATTTGGTCTTATTGCTGTGTTCCATTTGGGATGACCCTTGGAATTTCTCACTTTCCTAATCAGTCACAAAGGTCCACAAAATTCACCTGTTGCCTGATCAAAGAGAATTCAGGACTCCCCTGTCCCATTAACTTCCAATGATAATAACATGCCCTACAATGAAGTTCTTATGGCATTCAGCTCTCTGAAAAGGTATAGTTGCACATGCATTTACAGAATGTTGCTTAAATTAACATTTTTTGACAAAACAAGAAAAAAAATTCTGTGATCGACCGATACCTGAAAAGTGAACTTACTCCACCATTTAGAAAGCTGTTTAGTAATTATATTGTTATTGTTACAGGGTTAGATTATAGGACAGTTATTGCTTTTGATATATTTCATTTCTGCAAGAAAAAACAAGGTTAGCCTAACTTTTTAGAAAATTCCCAAGCCACTGAAGAAAAACTAACAACCAGCAACATTCGAGCTTTTAACAGCTAGAGAGCCAGTGAAGTGTTGTGATTAAGCATGCTGGACCAGTGTCTGGGATTCCCGGGTTCAAATCCCCATTCATGTCATGGAAGCTCACTGGGTGCCCTTGGGCCAGTCACATACACTGAGCCAAACTTGCCTCACAGGAGATAGAGCAAGATGGGTAGCCATGTTTGTCTGTAGCAGCACAAAAGAGCAAGAGACCAGTAGCATCTTAAAGACTAAGAAAATATGTGGCAGGGTACTGAAGACATGAGCGGTGTCACGAAAGCTCATACCTGCCACATATTTTGTTAGTCTTTAAGGTGCTACTGGACTCTTGCTCTTTTTGTTACCGCCAACGTTCTGCCTCCTTGTTTGGGGAAATTAGCAATGTGGCAGAGGAGACCAGAGGGGTACAGGAACCATGCATCAATTGTATACCAAGGTCCGGTACAGTAGGAAGACTCCAGATCTGAAGAGTAAATTAAATAGGTTTTATTGAGGAATTTCCCTAATTACAAGCACACGAAGCATTCAAAAAGAGCACGCAATACAGAAGAGGGGTCAGTTACAGGGTAATACAACCTGTCCAGATGTGCAGAGGGCAATGAAGAAGGGATTGTGGCCCAAACAAAAGTTTGGGGGTGGACTGCCAGTTGGCATCAGGGCAGAGGCACAATCTGAGGCCATGTGCATGGACAGATATAGACATTAGAGAACAATGCTGACCAATGGGAGGTCTTGAGGGGTTTGCCCCAGGTGAAGACAAAAGATTACTTGGGCCAATCATGGGTCCCAGGGGGTGCAGTTATCAGGAGGGGCACAGCCTAGGTGTGACCAATGAGTCTCAGAGGGGCAGAGTGTCGATTAACAATAGCTATGATGGGATTAGCCAGGTGTGGGGTGGTTGGGTTGGAAGTGTCCATTGTGGAACAATAAGGTGGTCTGGCGTTTCATGGTGCCAGCCAAAAGAGGTGATGTTTCTTAATACGCAGCAGGATGAACCTGAATGGGAGACCATTCACTAGATATGGAGAGTTATTGTTTACCTTGAAAGGTCTGGCGTAGGTGTAAGAATGCAGATATTTTAGATGAAAATATGGAGACAGGAATGGATTATTCCAAAGATATTTCCTGACATACAAGTGAACCAGAAGTTGGGGCTGGAAACATGCAACATATTTCATTCATGACAATAACACAGACCAGAAGCTCCTTGTTCCTGCCTGCCTGTACATTTGACAGACAAAAGACTAGCCATTTGGTCAGTAGAAGATGCCGCAGGTGAGAGCAGAGACTTGCCCATTATGGACTGAGGTGATAGGAGAGAAGGTGGGGGGGTGTTGCTTGCATGGAGGATGTTTGGGAGTGCAGCCAGCCTGGAGAATCTTCACTTGGTCTGAGTACTCCCAGCCAAGATGTGGTTCTCCTAGCCCCCCAGCAAAAGCCACTGTTTAAGCCAAGCCTGGCTTTATGAGGGCACTGCTTGTGGAGGTTCAGAGGTTGTTTTGGGGTGTCCCTCTCTTGGGAAACACCACACCGGATTCAGGCCCAGGAGGGTGGTTACATTTTCTACTACCTCACAGGGTTGTTGTGAGGATAAAATGGAGGAGAAAATGGTGTAAGCTGCTTTGGGTCCCCATTGGGGAGAAAGGTGATACTTAATACATTGCCCCCACTCTAGGCAGGCAGTGAGCCACAATAATGCAAGTAAATTGCTGTGGTCTTCTGAAAGCTTTGTAAGTGTACAATGATTTTAAAGCCTGTTATGCTAGCGAGACACGTCCCATTTGACAAACCCAAAATTTGCTATCATCTTGCATTTATCTTGTTTGACAATTATAAAGGAAAAGAGGTGATGTAAAATAATCCAACCCGCAATTCCTGATTTGGAATGGAGTATTTGGCATTTCTTAGGAGGCCAATAGCTCCCCTGTTTTTCAAGACTGTTTTGCCCTCTGTGCAAATGTTTTTCAGAGATTTGCTGCATATCCATTTTGGTATTTGCTTAGACTTATAGGCTAAGAAGAGGGGGTAACATTGTCAATTCTTTCATGAAACTATTTTCTGCCACTCATTGAGTAGATAATAGGAACTATCACTGAACTGTGATTCAAGCATCAAAATCTGCATGGGCTTGAAATGGGGAGACATGGGTTTGAACCCCAGCCCTGTGAAGCTCAAATATTCTCTTTCAGCCTGAATTACCTACCTCACAGGGTTGCTGTGAGTAAAAATGCAATTGCCCCATCTGTGTATGACTCCTTATGTTCTCTGAAGGAAGTGTGGGATATACAATTGAGGAATGACTGGAGTAGTCACAGGTTAGTAGACATTAAGGAGTTAGAGCAGGTGTGTCAAATATGCAGCCCGGGGGCCAAATCAGGCCCCCGGAGGGCTTCTATCAGGCCCGCAGTGGAACTGCCTGTCTTCTGCTTCATCTTCCAGTTCTGCTGCTGCTGCGTCATCCTAGGTTTGCAGCTTACAGATACACACCCGAACAGCATACTCAAGATTGCAACATCACAGACATTTTGATGCAATAATTCAGAGCAAGAGGTGTCAGTTATCAGACACTGTTAAATAAAACAAAATTTTGCAAGAGTGCTGATGTTCTGAGCATATTTTTATTTTAAGTTTTAAAAAAACCTTTTGTGTTTGTGTCCTTTATAAAATTTATATCTTTGCTACCTGGCATTACATTTTATGACACACATGGCCCAGCCCAACAAGAAGAGGAAAGAAGAAGAGATTGGATTTATACCCCGCCCTTCACTGCCCAAAGGCGTCTCAGAGCGGCTTACAAACTCCTTTCCCTTCCCCTCCCCACAACAGACACCCTGTGAGGTAGGTGGGGCTGAGAGAACTTCTGACAGAAACTGTCCTTGAGAGAACAGCTGTGCCAGAGCTTGTGACTGACCCAAGGTCACATCCGCAGGTGCAAGTGGAGGAGTGGGGAATCAAACCCGGTTCTCCCAGATAAGAGTCCGCGCACTTAACCACTATACCAAACAAGGTCTCATTTATGTCAGATCTGGCCCTCATAACAAATTAGTTCGACATCCCTGAGTCAGAGTGTTTATGCATTTACAGGACACCTAGACTTTGAGGACAGACAAAACAAAATACAGGACTGGTCTGGTGATATTTTTGTGCTCCTCATGATTTGTTCCCCACTCCCAGTCTACCTCCATCCCATGCTCCAGTGAGCTTCTATCCTCCTAGAATCCTCTCTTTTCCCCTTGTTGTGCACCTATGCTAATTGGCAGAGTGACTCATGGCCATCATTTTGAAAGCTGTCACAAGAGCAGTGCCGTTCCACTGCCCATTGATATGCAACCCCTGCCCAAGCATCCCAGTACATAAAACAAAATGTTCATGAATTGCAAAATCTCGGAGCGAGGCAGACAATTTATGTAAATCAAAGCCTTATGAAATGACTGGGAGATCTCATATTGCAATAATTTAATAAGCAAGAAATGGAACAAAGATGTATACAGGGTGTCCACGCGAAGCCTTTAAAACTTTGAATAAGTACCACTTCCAAATGGGGTCACATAACATAACTCAGTTTCTTGCATACGGTAAAACAACTCGGAAAGTTTATTACAGCGGTTTTGTACGTGTGTGTTCTGGGGCTCTGAAAAGCCTCACGTTGTGTGAGAAATTGAACCTGACAGCCCCCCAAATACCCCCGATTTGCAGACTCATGCATGACCTCCTTGTGGTGAAACTATTTTTCTTCAGTCAACCGACCAACAAAACTAATTGCCTACATATGTTGCAAAATTGTGTTGTTTCCAGTTGCTTAACCTCAGTCAAGTGGTTTTCCAGCAAGGTAAGTGCTCCATCACATTGGGGAAGGAAAGTTAAGAGATTACCTTCGTGCAGCATTCCAGGTTCCTGGATCGGTAGGGGAGGTCCAATCCCAGGGCCTCCCCACTCTCCTGATATAGCCCCACTAGACTTCTTTTTGCAGGGATATGTCAAGGACATGGTGTACCAAAGGAAGGTAAACACAATAGAGGAGTGACAGCAGAAGATCACTGATACTGTTGCAAGTATGCTTCAGCAAGCCTGTAGGGAGTTGGAGTATCAACTTTATATTCTTTGAGTGACAAAGGGGGGCTCATTTGGATAACTCTACTTAAAATAAACTTTAAAAATAAATATGTTGACGAAGGCTTTCACGGCCGGAGTTTGGCCAGTAGCTTGACATAGAGAGTACTCCATCTTTCTGTGTTATACCTCTGAGGATGCCAGTCACAGCTACTGGCGAAACGTCAAGTCCTACAATGCCAAGACCACGGCCACACAACCCGGAAAATCTACAGCATTTAAAAATAAATGTTTAAACAAACTTTTGTATATGTCCTATTCAATAAAGCAAACTTCACTCCTACACATGTTACCACTCAATAGTCACAAGTGAAGTTCCTTGTATATACTTTTAGAATGTTTTCATCAAGGAACTGTTATAATGAGTGTGTGTTAAAGTAAAGGTTAAGGTTCCCTTGCTCGAAAGCCAGTCGAATCCGACTCTAGGATTGCGGTGCTCATCTCCGTTTCAAAGCCGAAGAGCCAGCACTGTCCGAAGACGTTTCCGTGGTCATGTGGCCGACATGACTAAACACCAAGGCGCACGGAACGCTGTTACCTTCCCACCAAAGTACCTATTTATCTACTTGCAAAGTACCTATTTATCTACTTGCAATTTCTTGCTTTCGAACCACTAGGTTGGCGGGAGCTGGAACTAGAGACGGGAGCTCACTCCATCATGCGGCCACTCAGGTCTCGAACTGCTGAACTACTGACCTTCCACAGCCTGCAGTTCAGCGTCTTAACCACTTGAGCCACCACAGTGTGTGTTAGATGTCGTCAAATGCTGTCATGTTGATTCCATCTTATGGCAACCCAATGAATTAATGTCATCCAAAATGTCCTCTTGTTCACAGTCTTGCTCTTGCTCAGGTCTTGCAGACTGAGGGCCATTGAGTCAATCCATCTCATGCTGGCTTCTTGTCTTTTTCCTGCTGTTGAAATAAAAAGAGAAATTAAGTGAAAAGAGTATAACACTGAACTGAAGTACACCTACTACTGATCAGCAGCAACTGTATGACTCCTCCAGTGATCATGTTGCAGTACCCAGACATCACTTCTGTGTTACTGCTAATACAGAAGTAACATAATGGTCTGTAAGCGTTCCAAGTATAGGAAAGACCTGTTTTTCCCTTGGGGCCAGCTGCCAGTGCTTTGTAGGGCTGCAATGTGAAATAAAAGATCAGAGTTCAGATTCTGTGCCCGATAAATAATGCACTGACTCATTTTCTCCTCTTAGCTGATATAATTGGTCCACAGTATTTGAAGTATAATTAAAAATGTCATGAATGGCTTTAACCACATTAAAGAAATCTCTCTTTTTTTACTGAAGTAAAGAGAACATAAGATCAGTTATTAGGAATGTGGAGCGCAGTTGTTCAGAATTTCATGGGACTATATGCTGCAGAATCTTTCTAGTTCCTGGAACCATGCATATCCCATGCATATATTTTATTTATTTAATTCATTTGTACCCCACCTTTCTCCCCAATGGGGATGCAAAGCAGCTTAATAATTCTCCTCTCCTCCATCATATCCTCACAACAGCCCTGTGAGGTAGGCAAGGCTGAGAGAGTGTGACTGGCCCAAGGTCACCCAGCAACCTTCCATGGTACAAGTGGGGATTTGAACCTGGGTCTTCCCGGTACTGGCTCAACACCCTTAACCACTATACCGTGTTGGTGCTCATCTACCAACACCCCCCCCCCGCAAGTGGAACAATGGATGAACATTTTCATCACACCTTGATTAAAATCTGGTAGTTCCATAAGGATAGGGGGGTGCACTATCTGGCTCACTGAGAGCTAGTGTTGTGTATGGTTAAGAGTGGCAGACTCTAATCTGGAGAACCGGGGTGTGATTCCCCACTCCTCCAATGCAGCCAGCTGGGTGACCTTGGGCCAGTCACAGTTCTCTCAGAGCTGTTCTCTCAAGAGCAGTTCTCTCAGAGCTCTCCCAGCCCCATCTACCTCACAGGCAATGCTCCCTCTAAGCTGTGGAGCCTTGTGAGCAAGAATTCTACTTTGTGAGCTTACTGGCATTAAAATTGTGAGCGAGCAATTTGGTTACTGCATAAATTAGTGTGCTCTGGAGCCAACCCTTCCTGAGCAAAGACAGAAACGTGTGAGCCGGAGACTAAAAAATTGTGAGCTAGCTCACACTAACTCAGCTTAGAGGGAACACTGCTTACAGGCAGTCTGTTGTGAGGAGAGGAAGGGAAGATGATTGTAACCTGCTGTGAGACTCCTTCAGGTAGTGAAAAGCAGGGTATAAAAACAACTCTTCTTCTTCTTCTTCTTCTTCTTCTTCTTCTTCTTCTTCTTCTTCTTCTTCTTCTTCTTCTTCTTCTTCTTCTTCTTCTTCTTCTTCTCCTCCTCCTCCTCCTCCTCCTCCTCCTCCTCCTCCCCCCCACCAACCCAGATGTTTTGCCTTTGAAACAAAACGAACTTTTCCAAGAAGGAAACCAGGAGACAAGATGGTGTTTCCTCTGGGGGGTGTTGACAAACCTCAAAGAGCGTAACTGTTACCGTCATCTGTACTCTCCCATCTTCTTACCCACACAGTAAGACAGACAAAATATTTATCCAGAAATGTTACCAAGTGTATTAAGTAACATGCTGTTAAAGTGTTTGGCCTAATAAAGAGCAACAGGGATCAGGCAGAAACTTAATTTCTCACCCACTCAACGGTGTTAAGAACATCAAGGATCTTGTGTCCATAAACCACACGGGACAGCCCCCAAACAAAAAACAAAGACACATCATAATGTCTTGCCTTAAAAAAAATTACAAACATATCCTGGAAAGAGGGGAACATCTTGTACTTCAGTAGTTATCCACAGTTCAGTCTGTGCCAGATTTTGAACTGTCTTGAAACAGCCAGTTTTCTTGGGTAGTTTGCAAATTAACTTCCAACACAAATACGTGGGGTTTTTTATTTTGAAGGAGGAAGACTATCAGTGATCAGCCTAATGCCATCAATGCCATTTCACACACTAAAGAGTACAAAGGTTGGAATGTCGCAGTCAGAGATGAGTTGTGCCCTCTCCTCAGTTCCTTTGCATGTGCTGCGCCTTTCAAGGTGTTGCCAACTGATGCTTCCTCTAAGCTATGGAGCCCTGTGAGCAAAAATTCTATTTTGTGAGCTACTGGCATTAAAGTTGTGAGAGAGTGATTTGGCTGCAGCATAAACTAGTTTGCTCTGGAGCCATCCTCCCTGAGCTAAGACAAAAAATCCGTGAGTTGGAGGCTTAAAAACTGTGAGCTAGCTCACACTAACTCAGCTTAGAGGGAACACTGCTCTGGAGCCATCCTTCCTGAGCTAAGACAAAAATGTGTGAGCCAGGAGCTAAAAAACTGTGAGCTAGCTCACACTAACTCAGCTTAGAGGGAACACTGTATGCCAACCTCCAGGTGGTGATTGGAGATCTCCTGGGATTTCAACTGATCTCCAGGAGACAGAAATCAGTTCTCCTGGAGAAAATGGCCACTTTGGAAGGTGGACTCTGTGACATCATACCCCATTGAAGCCCCTCCCCTCCCCAAACCTCACTCTTCTCAGGCTCCATCCCGTAAATCTCCAAGTATTTCCCAACGCAGAGCTGGCAGCCTTACCTATTCTGCTCATGACTGTGTTGTGTGTGGAGAGAGGCCTTCAGTCTCCCCACCTCAGCAGGATTTTCCTGACTTGAAACATTCTGGGAGGGGGAATTCTGGCTTGTTGGGGAAACCACATGGGTCTCCCCAATGGGTCAAATACTGCCCTCCTGGGATACTATTTCTGCTCCTCCTTGTCTTGTTGAAATGAACTGATTCGGGTGTATTTCGGAAGGGCTTGGCTCTGGGGAGTAATGTATAATGTGTCAGCATATAAACCGACTTTTCATTTACAGCAGATTTTAATAAAAGGGAATGGTGCAACTGGAAAGAGTCAGATATTACTGCTTCACTGCAAGCAGAATGATGCAACTTACTTTCCGTGTTTGATTATGTCACTGGCATCTTTTCTGTGCTTTAAAACCAGCCAGGCGTCTCCTGCACGCTGCCCTGACTCAGTGCCGGTCCCTGCCTGATCCTGCTTGTTCGGCGGACCCACCCTGTTTCCTGTTCCACCTGCTCTAGCTGCTTTCTTGGAACTGACCTTTGGCTTGGCTTCCTCTGTCTCTAGCGTACACCTGTGAGGATTTTTTTTTTTTAAATGCAAATGCAAATGACATTACCTAGCCAGAGATGTAAATCAGAAAGAAGTCTGTCAGTATTGCTGGAGCACTGCAAGAATACGTTCTACTGTGCGATTTCCCGAGGAAGGGTGTGGTGCATCATAATACAAGTGGCATCAGGTCAGGTGGTGCCCTCAGTGGAGAGACGGTGGATGTGGAAAGATGTGATGAGTCAGCCTCAAGCGGTACCATTCTCTTCTGTCTTACACGCTTATAAAAGTTGGGCAAGGTTTACTGTAGGAAGCTCAGTGACTAATACAACTTTCTCTTCAGTGGATTGACAGGCAGGAACGTGACAGCTGAGACAAGGCCTGGCCCTCTTAAGTTCCCTGTCCCTAAACAAGATCTCAGCCCACTCAGGAATTCCAGAGACCAAGTCATTACGCCTCCACAAGTCCTTGATTGGCTTGGTGCTTTGGGAGGAGCTATTGTGGCTACTGGGACGGCTTCCACACAGATATCCTCTGGCTCTTCTGTTGTGTTGCTCTTCCGCTATAAGACTGAAGCAGAATTATACAGCGAGGTCTTTGCACCACTGTAGTCCCTTTTACAGTCCTGCAGTGCCTGTCTCCACAAAAAAGCAAAGGCGGGTGGCATATCACTGACCCCTTTTGAATCTTTCACTGGACAATTTACCTGCCGATCGGCTTTCTTTCCCAGCTTCAGTCTGTACTCTCAGTAGTGGATTACTACAGAAGAGAATCTCTCCCCCCCTTCCCTGCAGTTTGTGAGTATGTAAAGCTGCGGTGGCTCAAGTGGTTAAGACACTGAACTGCAGGCTGTGGAAGGTCAGTAGTTCAGCAGTTCAAGACTCGAGAGTGCCGCATGACGAAGTGAGCTCCTGTCTCTAGTTCCAGCTCCTGCCAATCTAGCAGTTTGAAAGCAAGAAATTGCAAGTAGATAAATAGGTACCACTTTGGTGGGAAGGTAACAGCGTTCCATGCGCCTTGGTGTTTAGTCATGCCGGCCACATGACCACGGAAACGTCTTCGGACAGTGCTGGCTCTTCAGCTTTGAAATGGAGATGAACACCGCAACCCTAGAGTCAGATTCGACTGGCTTTCGAGCAAGGGGACCTTTACCTTTAAAGCTGTAGGAAATCCTCGGGGTGTTTTTTCCTTCTTGAAATGGGAAAAGGCAACATTCTAATTCATTTCTGGCTGCTTCATTCACTGCTCCCTTTCCTGATGAATCTTGTTCGTCTTTAAGGGGCTACTGCAGTCAAATCTGGCTGTTCGACTGTAGACCAGCATGGGTACCCTCTGAAACCTGTTTCTTGAGACATTCTGGCGCATTTCTAGGTGCTTCAGGGAAACACATATTCTTGATCTATCACTCGCTGTTGTTTACTGTTGCAGGCCAACAGACCTGAACATTCCAAGCAAATACATACAAGCAAACCAAAACGACTCTCCTCCTTAATAGTATAATCCGCCCGTTAACCAATTTCTGATCTCATCTCCTCTTTGCGACTCTAGTCATTTGGTCATTTTATAAGTGATGTCAGTTGCTCTGTTTCACTGTTGCATCCAAACAGAACTGGAAACTTTTTTTAAAAAATTCTAAATTTAGCATAAAAATTACAAGCTCATGTTCCTATCCCAGAGCCAGTGTGGTGGTGTGGTTAGAATGTTGGGATAGGATCTGGAGGATCCAGATTTGAATTGCCACTATGCCATGGATGCTCACAGGATGACTTTGGGCCATAAGAGCACAAGAGAAGCCAATGTGGGATCAGGTAGTGGTGGCTACAAGCATGGACAGCTTCAAGAGGGAATTAGATAACTATATGGAGCAGAAGTCCATCAGTGGGTATTAGCCACAAGGTATAGATAGGAATTCACAGGCTGGGGCAAGTGATGCTCTGTATTCTTGGTGCTTGGGGGGGGGCAACAGTGGAAGGGCTTCTAGTGTCCTGGCCCCACTGCTGGACCTCCTGATGGTGCCTGGTATTTTTGGCCACTGTGTGACACAGAGTGTTGGACTGGCTGGGCCATTGGCCTGATCCAGCATTGGCTTCTCTTATGTTCTTATGTTCTTATGACCTTGTTTCTTTTTTGCATTTCCACACTATTTTGAAAAAAAACCAGGGAAGAGATAGCATGGAAAGACATTGTAAAATTACAGCCAGGAAATGGTGGGGCATTACTAACTCTATCACCCATTTGACCATTCCTCCCACTGATGCTCTGTTAGAATAGTGGTGCAAAATCTCTTTAAAGCCAAAAATACTGCCACAAATCAAGTCTGAGAAAAGACTGCATGCAAAATACTGGACTGCAGCAGTTTGGCAGCGACATCATCTGGGTTCTCTGAGTGAACGATGGCAATTCCAGACACGATTGCATTCTTGGTTTGTGGGAAGAATGAGTGGACAGTAGCATTTGGTTCCTGAAAGCGAGTGATACACTTTTTGTGATGCTAGTGTTGTGTGGTTGTGCATCAGTTTGATAATCTCTGTGTTGTCTGTGGGTGACCCTGTTTTGCTTTCCTATTGGTAGGCTCTTGACCATCAAATTTATTAGAACGTGTGGTATAAGACACAAGAAAGGGGCCTGTTTGATCAGACTCAGGGTTGAAACAGATGCGGTAAAGTTCATGAATCTCTGTCCGTAAAAAGTAAACCGAGCATCTACACAGCTACAGTTCAGACTAATGTTGTTTAGATAGGTCAGAAGGAATTTAATCCTTCAATCTCTGCTCAATTCTCCCACAATTCAATTAGCATTTTAAACGGCCGGGGGGGGGAGGAATACATGATTCTAAAGGCTGCTTTACCTCTTTGGTCTCTTGATTCCTCTTTTTGTGTGATACCCATTGTACATTGTGTGGGCCTTTGGAATATTTGTGCCTTTATGCATGCATTCTAGTGCTGAATATTATTTCGGGCCGCTTGATATTCCCATGCCTGGTTTGAGTGTGCTACTTATTCTCCTTGTTAAGCTATCTGTGATTTCATTCTATCTGAATTCTCAGCATGCCCCTCAAAGGCTGTGAGAAAGTCTTATCAGTTTGTCATTTTACCACTTGCATCCTTGCCCACATTAAGTATATTTCACTATGCCAAACCTTAGCCAGTGGCTCCTCTAGGCTAGGAGTGAGAGGCAGTGGAAAGATGGTTTTCTTTTTTATGTTCAGGCCATTCTAGTGTACATTTTGGCTGCACTGGAAAGTGGTCTACATTTACAGGATCCATCCACGTTTGTCACCCTGACTGCTCACAATTGACAGATTTATCACCCTTTCTAATCCTGTTTTAAATTTATCTAAACCGATGGCAGTGAATTCCACGGCTAAATCAAGGCTAACTGAAGAAGACTTCACTTACTTTTGCCTGCCCTAAACATCCAGTCAATCACAATGCCAGCTGAGTCAAAGCAAAGGTAAAGGTTTCCTCTGCTCGAAAGCTTGTCGAATCCGACTCTAGGGGGTGGTGCTCATCTCCGTTTCCAAGCTGAAGAGCCAACACTGTCTGAAGATGTTTCCATGGTCATGTGGCCAGCATGACTAAATGCCAAGGTGCATGGAATGCTGTTACCTTCCCACTGAAGTGGTACCTATTTATCTATTTGCAGTTTCTTGCTTTAGAACTGCTAGGTTGCCAGGAGCTGAAGCCAGAGACGGGAGCTCACTCCGTCACGCAGCATTGGGTCTCGAACTGCCGAACTACAGACCTTCCGATCTGCAGCTATCAGTTTCTTAACCTCTGAGCCACCGCAGCTGAGTTACACCCTGTTTAAATCTATTGAAATGGGCTTAGAAGTGCATGATTCCATTTAGGATGGCATGGTCAGTTTGTTAGGTGACTTTGAGTTTTGGTCTTGTAAGGATCTCTTTCTGTACCACTCGTAATTATGTAAATCTGCCATGCTCCCCCTTTTATCCATTTCCCCCTAAATGCAACATATGAAAATATTGTTGAGTCCATGCAAGCATGCAAAGATATTAGATGCTCAGCGTATGGCAGAAAAATAGTTCATGTTTCACCACATGGGAGTATGATATGCTATATGCTGCCTAAGGCTCCTAAATGAGGTTGACTTAGATGAGAAGTGGCATCGCAGTAAGTTATGTGCCGTATCCTGGAAAGCATTCTTTTTCAGAGTTTCCTGGAAACAAGCAGTAGATGTACTTTGTGATGTAGAGCCACAAAAGAATGTTTCCTCCTCAAGTAATTAAAGGATAGCGTTTCAAGCAAAGAACCTAGATCATTGAGTTAGCAGTTGAGAATACATACCTGAAATGGTTTAGGACTAGAGGTGTGTAAATGACTGACTCTTTTTTAAAAAATGGAAAACACACAACAGGAAGTTGCCTGCATGAGCAGAGAAACAGTGGAGGAGAAGAACTACTCAATCCTTCCCTCTCTGGGGTTTTCAACATAGTCCCTCTACAAGCTGCTTTTCTATTTGCAGGGGAAAATACACTGGTTTTTACTGTGAATGTAGCCCTGATGATACACACGGTAGAAAGGAGCGGGTGTTTTTATATTGAGTTTAGCCAAAGCAATCTATTTGTCATCTGGATAACCTCATTGCACTGATTTGGAAGAGTTAGCCACAATGATGTAAATGTCTTCCCTTAAAGTAGCAACAATTAATAAGTCAGAGGCTCTCAAACTGTCTGCCTGGGCACAGCCAAGGACAGCAGCATTTAGGAGCCTGCAGTATCTTGAGAAAGGATAATGGATGCTACTTCAAAATGGCTGCCACAGAGGAAGTGTTTCCCTTACAAAATTAATACACACTGCAGCAAGCTACCTTGCTTCCCTATCTACCTTCTCTATCATATTTTTTTCATTCTCCCCAGTTGGGACTAAACATTTCAGAGTATGTCCCATTACTAAGAAACATTAGCAGGCACCAGGTGGGGTCAATGGACACCACACTGTTTATAATTGGGTTAAAGTATGCCTAGAAAAATTAGGACACCATTATTGAATGAATCCCCAGCTCTCTATATTGTTGTAATGGGGAGGTCCTGTGCTGTATTCCCTCATTCTCTCTTCCAGTGTATGGTCAGCAATATCATCCTGGGAGGATGACCAGTACTACAGCTGAAAGGATCCAGAAGCATCACTAGATTGCTTTTATCCTCATTATAAGGTAACCATTTATATCTGGCACTCTTGAATGAGGAACCTTATACAGGATTGTCAGACCCTCAGTGGAGGGAACGGTCCCCTGCCATCAGGCCTTACCTGAAAAAACAGCAAGGACCAGTCAACGTTGCAGTGACTTGTCTATATCACTTGTGATGCTTCCCTGAAGTGATGTCATCATGTCAGCAATATTGGCGCTGCACTCTGGTATTTGTGTAAGAACTCTATTGCAGAAGCCAAATTTACCATAGAGTTTTTGCCCAAGTACCAGAGTCACCCCAATGTCACTATATGATGATGTCACTTCTGGGTCATTTGGAAGTGACGTAGACACATCGCTGCAGTGTTGGTTGGGCCTCCCTCCTGCTCTTGGTAAACTCTACCCTTATATAGGGTTGCCAACCTCCAGGTGGTTGCTGGAGATCTCCTGGGATTACATCTGGTTTCCAGGCAACTGATCAGTTAACCTGAAAAAAATGGCTGCTTTGGAAGGTGGGCTCTATGGCATCATACCCCATTTAAGTCCCTTCCCTCCCCAAACTCTACCCTCCTCAGGCTCCACCCCTAAAATCTCCAGGTATTTCCCAAGCTGGAGCTGGCAACCCTACCCTTACAGGCAGGGCTCTTTGCCCCAGGAACTCCTTTGCATATTAGGTGAAACACCCCCAATGCAGCCAATCCTCCAAGAGCTTACAGTACACCCTGTAAGAAGAGCTCTGTAAGCTCTCGGAGGATTGGCTACATTAGGGGTGTGTCGCTTAATATGCAAAGGAGTTCCTGCTACAAAAAGAGCCCTGCTTATAGGTCAATATGGTTTAGGATGGTCTTCGAGAAACTCTTGGCTCTTGGTGTTAACCTGGATACTATCTAAGACCTGGGCTTTCAGGCAGCATTTGCTTTGGTGAAAAAGTGTGTAAAATTAATCAGTCACCAAAGCGCTGCCTTTACAGCATGTTGCACTGCTTCATCCCAATTCCTTGGTATTCCCCCTCCAAAATCCCTTCCTTCCTATACCTCTCTGTTGACTCTCCAAAGGCTTTGAAGAATGTTCATTCTGGCTAGATTGAATGCCCATTCCTTGGCAATTTTTTTGGAGTATTCGTGTGTGCATGCATGTATGCCTGGAAGTCATCCTTGACTTCTGGCGATCCCTAATAGGGCGTGGACATTTCAGAGAGGTGGCTTACTATTGTCTGCCTCTGCGTCCCACCCCTGATAATTCTGGGCGCTGTCCCTTCCAAGTACTTGCCAGAGTCAGCCCTGCTTAGCTTCTGAGATCTGATGAGATTGGGCTTGCCTGGGCTATCCAGGTCAGGGCCCACACCTCAGCAATTATGAGGGGAAGGTTCATACTAGGGCTATGCATTCAGCTATATCCAAGCTGAAAAAAGTAATTGAAAAATACCTTATCGGTATTTTCTGGATATTCTTTCAGCTGAATATAGATCTCAGTATTTTTTCAGCTATCAGAAATAGCTGAGCCTCAAATATTCTGAAAATATTTGGGATTTTTCAGTACCACTGGATAGCTGAAATTAAAGGGTGTTTAAAGGGATTGCTGTCCCTTTAATGGTTCCCACAGGGTATAATGGAGCTGAAAAAAACTGGGATTTCTGAAAAATCCTGAATCTGAATATAATGCCAGTATTAGGATTCAGGAATATCAGAAAATGCTGTTATTTTGTGGGTTCAATATACCCGAACCTGGAAAATATCAATTATTTTTTGCACACTCCTAGTTCATGCATTTGCCTTAGTCAAAATGAATCTGCCTCTTTTCCTTTGGTAAATTCGACACGATTGCACATATCCTTCTGGCATGCCCTTAGTATACTAACTTCAGGAGGTGTTATGTCTTGCTGAGTTTGTTAGTTCATTCTTATATATATTCTTATGACCTAATTACATACCTATTTGCTGACAAGGATCCAGAAAGAACTCTAGCAGTTGCATTTCCCCCCCCTTTTGTCTACTGGGTAATAAGTGATTAATAACAACTATTCATCCCTCAAGATCTATATATCGTAGAGCTTTTATTGGATGAAAGGAAAGGTAACCATTTATTTCTGTCCCCTTACTTTCAAGCTCAACTGATTAATGAAATTTGAGGCAGCTAGTTAGAGCACTTAAACTGGGTCCATTCCTTCTTTTTTCAGTGTTCTGGCCCAACAGGAAGTGGACAAAATGTTTGAATGGTCTGTTTTAACCTTCAGGGTGCATCTTTAGTAGATGATGGCTGGGGGAGGGGAGGGATGCCATTCCCCAGTTGGAGTGGGGGATCCCCTGATTTTTTGGGCTCCTCCCCACCATGGGTGGAAATCCTCCTCCCAAATATGATGTGCTGATGTCACACAGAAGTGATGACCTCACATTGGCAAAGTTGCATGGTGACCTCTGGGCTTTGGGCAAAACTCTATAGTTTGAGGGCAATTTTACCATGGAGTTTGCCCCAAACCCAGAATTTCAACAGGTGACATCACCGACGTGATGATATCACTTCCAAGTGATGTCAGCACATCATGGCACTCTGCCTCCACTCCTGGAAAGTCCCTCCCCCTCTCTGACTGGTGCAACGAAGCAACCTGGCAACCCTGGGGGGGAGTTGGCTTTATTTTCAACTCAACACAAATCACATGTTACCTTGGATTCATGTTAAGAGAGCAATGCTACTCAGAAGATCTTTAAAGAAAGACAAGTTTAATATATGGGTAGTAAATGCTATAAGGATGGGAAGAAACTGAGTAAGAGAGAACGCTACACAAGATTCAAAACACTATGCCAAACACAGAGCAGCAAAATATTTATTCAAGGCAATTTCTTCTGTGTACACAGTCATCTTAATGTCTGTCTCATCCTTTGGCACAGAAAGCTTTTCCATCTATTTATTTTTATCCTGTGAAAACTGAAGGCTCATCTTCCATACTAGGTTACCTCAGTCCATTTCAAAGATGACCCAGATACAATGGGCATTTATCTACTTATAGCTAGAGTTGCCAACAGGCCTGGTGAAAAATATTCTGCCCCTTTAATAGACGCTTAGTGGGATGTTGTTTCCCCAAGTGATGTTATTTCCTTCTATGCTTTTTTCTTTTTTTATTAACAATTTTTAACATTTTAACAAACAAATAAACATAGGGATACAAGTACCAATGTAAAATATGAGTAGTTTAACTACACAGAGAAAAGAAGCATTTAAAAATAGATCAAATTTTGATACAAAGAATTTTGTGGGAGTTATTTCCTTCTATGCTATGGAAAGCTTCAACTGCCCATTTCCACAAATTAAATCTCTATTAAAAAGACATTTTTTTCTCCAGGCCAGTTGGCAACCCTTCTTCCACACTGAGTTCACTTCCATGTGCTACTCAAAGAAGCAATAATAGTGGGAAGAGAGCTCTTGAAACTCAGGTCATAAGTACACAACACTTTTATGTTGGTTATAAAGTTATATACTGGTCAGTGTACTGTAGTGGTGAGAGTGGCAGCCTAGGACCTGAGAGACCCAGTTTCAAATTCTGCCATGCAAGATCTCTGGGTGACCTTGGGCCAGTCACAGCCTAACCCACCTGACAGGTTAGTTGTGAGCATAAATGGAGGAGTGGAGAACAATGTAATCCACTTTAGACTTCAGCTCTACCCTCCAAAATTTTATTCTTTAGTTATTTCTCTTCCAAAAGGAAAAATCAGTGCCTGAACCTTTCCCCCGTCTCCCCTCCCCTTACATGATACTAAAGGTTCCTCCCTACTATAACAATTCATTTAACCCTCCCATTGTAGATTTCCTCCCTTCTTATCATATGAGAGGCTGTAACACACAATTGGGATCAGGGAATAGCAATTGTAAGGTAGAGTGGTGACTTCCTCCTCCTCCTCCTTACTTGCTGATCACCTTCTGCTTTGCCTTGAAATTTACACAGTACATGGGTTGCACAAGGGAAGAGTAACACTAGTTATAAATCTTTCTCCCCTACCCCTTCCTTTTGCCAATCTGCCCAAATGATCCACTGTCACTGGCTATCTCATGAATTTCCTAGGGACAGACAGATCCTTTACATGGCACAAGCTGAGATGTGCCAACAATGTGGAACAGAAGGAAATGCATTCATGCACATTTAAGAGCAGAAAAAACCTGGCAGGTGAATGCAAACATACCATGAGCAACGTCAGCCCAAACAGCACCAGAGTCAAGTAAGGTAACCTACCGGGAAGAACACCTTCAGCGTACTACTTGGCACCATGCTTCAGGTGCACTAGGCACATGGTATAGGACATTTAAGTTCCTCACTATCAGATTACAGTCACAAAAAGAAAGTGCCACCCACGGCAGCAGCAATGCCCTTTCCCTCCCAAAGGACTCTACACACAGGGTTATGAATTCCAGGGGATTTCAGCAGCATCAGACTGTTAACGCTTAGCCAAAGACAACTATAGGGATTTGAGTCAATCTGTTTAAATCCTCCTTAGTTAGACTAAAGCCATCTGGTGGAAAGAGCAGTGGGATTTCACTAAGAGGAAATGCTGTCTGGGGTAGCAAAGTGGCAAACATAAATCTCTTTACTCTCATTTGGGTTGATGTTTGGGAGGACTCCAAATTAAGTACAGTAGGCTGTCAGGAGAGTAAAATGTTTATAATTCTGTGCATTCTCATTTTGGAAAATCTCTAACAGGTTTAGGGCCATGTCACATATACATCCATCTCCTGACAACAGTGGCAGTGCCTTATATGTATGGGTGAATTATCACAAGACTCGCCACACTGGTCCCAGAGTAACTGCATAGAATTTTACTGGTAACATAATTTGCCTTTTTCCTTTGGGGCCACAAGGACTGCTCAAAGCAGAGATGACCAGTGGTTCAGTTTGTCAGGCAAAATATGTTCCGGAGAGAAAAGTAGCCCCTTGAAAAATAGAAGTTAGCCATTCCTATGCTAGTGACAGTGTCTAGGATCTTCAGTGTCAGGAAATAGAAGACAAGTCTTTCTACCATTGATTCTAGGCTGCCAAACACAACCTGTTTCCAGGCTCCCACCATTATGGAAAGATTAAAACCAGGAACATGTATAGGTCAAGACAAAGGCCTCCTCCGTGGAATGTGCTGAATGCCTCCAGAATAATGTCCTAGGGAGGCATATAGCCCACAGCAGGGCTGCCAGTTCTGGGTTGTGGAAGATTTTGGGGGTAGACCCTGAGGAGGGAGGGGGAAGAGACTTCAATGCCATAGAGTCCACCTTCCAAAGCAGCCATTTTCTCCAGGTGAACTGATCTCTGTTGCCTGGAGATCAGTTATAACAGCAGGAGATCTCCAGCTACCACCTGGAGGTTGGCAACCCTGGCCCCTACATATAAAAAAGGGCCCAAAAGCCAATGTTCCCAGTTTCTCTTGAAAATGGGAGTGGATAACTTCCCTAGTCCAGGCACTTTGTGTTTGTGGCTTCATTAGTGGTATCTTGTTCCTTGCTAGTTTTTAAAGCTTCTAGTTGTTTCCTGCATAGAACTACCTCTTTTGCCTCAACCTCATGTCTGAACTAGTTGGGTCAGAACAGGAGGAAATGAATGGCTTTGTTTCCATACCAAACACACACCTTTAATTATCTCAGTCACTTGAAGACTGTTGTGGATTGCACCCTCTGGTTACCTAGCAACCACAGGCACCCTCTAAACTGCTAGGACTTGCGTAGCAGAACGCCTCAGTGGGCAGCATAAACAGAGGTCAAAGGACATTTGTCTGCTCCTGATGGAAGATTATGGAGTCTGAGTTCATGAGTATAGACAAACTTATATTATATCTGAAAATTTTCCATATTATAAAGGTTTAACATGTTAACAAAAAGGAAAGAGCATGTAGACCAGCTAAAAAGTACCAAGAGGGATTCAGGAGGTGCAAGCAGAAAAGGCTGCATGCAATCATGACTATGTTCTGTGGTGAAAATTATATCAATCTAGAAGGGTTTTTGTGTGTGTGTGCGTGCGTGCGTGTGTGTGTGAGAGAGAGAGAGACAGACAGGCAGGCAGCCAGGCAGCCAGGCAGACAGACAGACAGGCAAACAGACAGACAGGCAAACAGACAGACAGCACCTATAATTCTTTTTGTAGAAGAGAAAATGCCAGTAGTTTGTTCCAGCTCCACATGACAACCTAATAACATTCTCCCCCCCTTCTCTATTCAACATATCCATTTAAGGTATAAAGAAACCTTATTCTCCTTTTTAATCTGGCCATACTCAGAAATGTTTTTGTTCTGCAAGGGTGTGAGTAGAAAACCACACTTCTGCCAGAACAGTTGTTCTTGGTCTTACGGTCCCATTCTCTTCTGCCTGAATCATATCTTCCCATCTTGGCTATGCTCCTTTAGAAAAGCAGGTTTGGAATAGCATTATTTAATAAAGAAAGGTATCAATGAACCATTAATACAGTGTCTATCCTTTAACACTGAGCAATTGCTGCCTACTACATACTTTGCCATTCAAGCATAGGGTTTCCTTCTAGGAGTGGTGGCAGGACTCTCACTCAGGCCAGAGACCTGTCACTCCTCTCTCTAAAAATTAAGTGTTGTTCTGGACTCCCTTGTCAACATTCTGAGGACATATTCCAGATTTTTTTTTCTTTTCCAGTTTAAACTACTGCTAAATTTTATGTCAGAACCCCTTGCCCACTTGCTTTCTCCAGTGGCTAGAACCCTGCTCTCAGACAAGATCTAGGCTTTCACATTGGCTACTAGAGTAAATCAGATGAGAAAGCAAGACTTCCTTGGTGGTAATGCCCATAACTTAATTTTATTGTTTTAAAGCAAGATCAGAAAATCACAGAGTTAAAATATCCTTCATAACTGTATACTGAAAATCTCAATTTCAGAGTTTGACAAATCACGTCTTCTAGATAATTGTTGAGTTGCTGATACCTTTCTCTTACTCTCTGGCAATCTGTTGACTTTCCCAAGGACTTTGTCTTTTATACTCTTAGGCCAGAACTTGATGTGAGGGGGTAATGCATGACTGCTTGCCCAAAACAACAGCTCCGTATCTCTGTCTCTTCTTATAAGAGTTCATTTTATAAAACACACACTGTGATGTCATTGACTGTGATCAGATGGGCTGTTAGATCTGGTGTTGTTGCTGTTGCCCTGAAGATTTAAAATGCAAATTCAGGCAGCAACATCTGTCTTCTGTTCCCCAGTCGCCAGCACCCCATTCTCACCCATCTTCGAGTCGGAGTTATTTGACACCGGGGAAAGTCACCCCACACTTCTGGATGTCTGATCAATCCATCGGGCTCTCAAGGTGTTTGGGAAGTCTGATCAGTCCATTCTGGTTTCGCATCCTTTTTAAAAAGTCGGCTAGTGATATCCATATAACTGCATATTTGAACCATGGCTTTGAAGTGCTACATGTGCGTTTAGCGCTGAAACACTTTTTTTGGATCATTAGCCGCCTGGGTTTTGTTTCGTGGACAAATTCAAGGGAAAAGCCCATCTCTGCCAATTTTAGGGGTGGTATACTGGTGACAGTAGTTCCTAATCCAGCTCCCATATTGGTGGCTATGATTTTGCCCTCAGAACTTTTTTCTCTCTGCCACATCACAATGGTCTTCCATTGGTGGGAAAACTTAAAAATAGTCAGTGTTCAAGGTGTTTTATGGCAGCAAGAGAAGACCCCAGACTTATTGTCCCTGTGGGGAGAGAGCATGGTGCAAGATGCTCTCAGCCAAAAAAAGGTAATCCGTGGTGCCTTGAATATGCGTTTATGTACATGCGCAGAAGATAGGTTTTTAAAAAAGCTGCCCAACCCCCCACTCCGTGGTTGCCATGCAGCAGTCATCTAATCAATCAACCACAGGGTGAGTGAGTGGTGAAATGGATTAGGGTGGGATGCCTGATCAAAACTCTCGATTACAAAAACCCTGGATGAAATTAGAAACACAGCCAGACCATGCTAAGCCTGTTGTCTGACTGCAGCCTAGTGTGGCAAATTTCTTGTCAGCATGAAGCAGCACCAAGTGAAGTGACCAGAGACAGGAAATTCAAAGTGCAGTGATATCATTTCATCTATGAGCCATCTCAAGGGGAGAGTAGAGGGGACATGAGGCTGCTCTTTTCAGCTGCATGGCAGCCATGCATCTCCTGTCATATTTAATTCATGCCCCATTTAACCATCCCATCCACCTTAGTATTTTGAGGCTTCTTCATTTACAAGTAACCTCCCATTCTAATGACTTCATGTTCTACACATCACCTTACACCATCAAAGAATGATTGGATTTTGCAAAGACGTCTGAAACCTGTTATTTCTTTCTTTACACTCCTCATTTTGAGCCTAAGAGGAAGCCTATGGATTGCCAGTCTGAGGACATGTCTTGTCTAGTGAATTATCCCTGAGAGAACAGCTGGTGTCTAGCTGACAGGATAAGTAATACATATGACTCATCAGGCTGAGTCCCACTGTGGAGCTAGACCAAAATAAAAAGCACTGGAAAAATGAAATGACAAAGTAATATTGGGGGGGGGGAAGCCACAAGTAGGCACACGGAATAATATACTTACTTTTATTTAGCTTGTTTGACCAGATGTCTTAAGCTTAAACACACATGCAATTCCATTGCTTGAGACTGAAAAGGCAGTGGTTGCTCTTTCCCTTCAGTGCCTCCTCTGGCAGCTGCTGGGAAGTCTAACAAAATATCTCACACAACTCATCCTCTTTCCATGCAGGGAGCACCAAAATAGAAGAGGCTGGGTAGTATACATCATTCATGGGAAATAAGGTGCCCCTCATCCACAGTGTTTTGCAGAGGGCGAACTTCTTCTCCCTTTGACAGGAATTTTCCCAGGAATGGAGGAAACAGTGCTGTCTCCTTTCTTTCTGGAGTCCTTTATGTGAAATGGGAATGTTGTTTGTTTTGAACCATTCCCCTTGGTTGGAGAGCAAGGTAGGCAGGCAGCCAAAACTGAGGGGAAATTCATCTGTCACCTTGGACCTTTCCAGAGGAGGTCCTAGTAATTCTGACTGGGGCCCTGCCCAAAAAGTCCAGGATGGGTCCCCCAAACGACTGCCCCTCTGCCGAGTCCCAGCAAGGGATGGCCCTCACCCTGTGCAAGGTGGATAGGAGCCACTACTGCTGCCAAAAGCCAGCTGCTCAAGTCCCAGGCTGATTTCCCACAAGCATCTGTGCCACCCTGGCTCTTCCCTTTCCCCTTTCCCCCGATTGTATTCATCAATTTCCCACTACTTGCTGCGTGGCTGCATCTTGACCCGCAGCATCCCCCAATTTCCCCCACGTCTTCTAGATCCTTGTTTTTTGAGATTGAGAAGATGCAGGGAAAATCGGGGAATGCTGCGGGTCAAAATGCGGCCACCAGCAAGTAGTGGGAAACTGATGAATGCAATTGGGGGAAGGGAATAGTGAGGGTGGTGCAGCTGCTTGTGGGAAATTAGTCCCAATGTCTAGTCAGTGCAAACTATGGTAGGAGCCTGCTCTTCTTTTTCTCCATCCCTTGAAAGGATGGGGCTTTGACTGGGGCCCTGGGCAGCTGTGCTGTTGTCCATTGGTGACCTCCCCCAATGCTTCCGAGAAGAAAGTGGTTCAGCTTCTACTCCCTCCGTGAGAGGATAGGATTCCACGCCTTCCACATAATCAAAATTCTACTTGTAAGGGGATGGGTCTAGTCTAGGGTTGCCAGCCTCCAAGTGGGGCCCAGAGATCTCCCGCTTTTACAACTGATCTCCAGCTGCCAGAGATCAGCTCCCCTGGAGAAAATGGCTGCTTTGATTGGTGGACTCTATGGTATTGTACCATACTGAGGCCCCTCCCCTCCCCAAACCCTGCTCTCTCTCGGACCCACCCCCAAAGTCCCCAGGCATTTTCCAACCCAGACCTGGCAACCCTAGTCTAGTCCTCTTACTAGATGAACAGAAGCTGTGCCACTTCTTTCCTTGCAGGCTACCTTGAGAATAGATATATCCCCTAAATTTGCCAGTCCCTTCCATGAGCCTTGGGTTCAGCTATGTCAGAGACTTGAGGCTTGGGTTATTTTACACTGAGTTCATTGTGTCTACTATCTTGTCTTTCGCTTGTACGCTCGCGTAGCATTGCCAGCTGCAATGTGGGAGAATGGAGTCAGCCGCTCTGGCTTATCACGGTGGCCTTGGGAAGAGGCTATGGTGTGTTCTTTGTTTAAGGGAATTTTCCAGTCCTGTGAGACCGAGGGGTGGGGGCAACTCATTCTCCCGATCATCAAGTAATCTCCCGCCGGGAGTTTCCCATGCGTGTGCTAAAAGTTCATTTTCCAGTCGCGCTTTTGCATCATACTATAATAATGCCTGAGCAGCTTGGGCCACCATTCCTCACAATAACCATATTACAGTGGGTTACAGCATTGTATTCCAATAAAGCTTTTCTTTACTTGAAGAATGCTTGGATCTACTTGCTATTGAGCCTGACAAGCTAGGCTGGACACTCTTTTCTGTGTAGTGACTTCCAGTGCTACATCTGGAATGCAATTGCATATGCGTGTGTGTAACATAACGTCGATGAAAAGCACCATTTACCACACTGCCATTACCATTTTAGAAATTAAAAATGGGTTCATTTATAAACCAGCTTGTATCCTACCACTTCACCCAGCCACGTTTGAAGCCTTCCTTCAGAGACGAGGAATGCTTCTTGGGCTTCAGACGTGGTTGAGCCAAGCTGTAGGACAAGATACAGTTTGTATGTTTACTTCTGGATTGGCTGAGCCAGTCTGGAAACTTCACCTGGTGCTCTGTACAGTTCAGATTGCTCCACTGAAAACTGTATTAAGATGTAGAATATGTTATGACCTTGTTTGAGAGAAGAGGTCACACGGCTCAGTGGGAGAGCACATGGTTTTGCACACAGACGATCCAAGATTTCATTCCCAGCACCACCAGATAAAAATGTCTAAAATAGCCAGGCTAGAAATTGCTTCTGCCTCTAGTCATGAGAGCTGATGCCAATCAGAGTTGATAGCAATTCACTAAAGGTATAAAATACAACCACAAAAATAAAACACTGCTGTTAAAAATTTACAGTATATCCCGGAACAGGTCTTAACTTTTGTTTTCATCCCCCTCCCTGAAATCTCTTTGCTCCCTCTGTTGGAACCTGTGACATCGCACACCTTGAAATTATTTTCTTTTCAGCTTTTGAAAAGTTCTAAGTTGTGTACACCCTTCTTGTCTCTTTATGGGCCTGACTGCGCATTAAACATCCTAAAAGTGGAAACCCTCAATTAGTGTTTGGAAGTGGTGAATGGCTGGATGTGGTCAAACGAATTGAAACTCAATCCAGACAAGACAGAAAAGCTTTGGCTAGAAGGAAGGCCAACTCAGCAGTTGATTTACTGCTGGTTAGGGTTGCCCTGCCCTACATACTGTAAGAAAGGGGAATGAGCTGGTTACTACAAAGAGCAGGATATTTTCAGCAGTAGCTGGTGGAGTTCATACCCTGGAAAATCTGTCTGCCTTACCCCCTCACTATTGGCCTTCCAGAAACTGGTAAAAAAGCAACACTATTCTGGAAGGCTTGTGATGGTTTTATTTTCTGTCCTTTGGTTTTTAGTCTATACTGGTTTTATGGTCTGTTGTTTAGCACTGATGCTTTATAAATTGGTCTTTTCATCTGTAACTTATTTTATGAATCACAATTTGCTGTTGTTTCACACTTATTTCCTGCTATTTTGATTTTAGTTGCATTGCTTGTTGTTTTCTGTACTTGATTTTTTTTTGCTGTTTCTGTTCCTGCTAGCTATCTTGAATGCCAGTTTGATTAGGAAGGCAGGCTATACACATCCTAAATAAAAGTGGAACCTATTGGCAAGTACATGCTATTACATCATTTACCCAGCACATTTTGAACAATTATTTAGGTGTGGACTAGAGGCAGCTCATCTCTCCAAAATTAAAAGATCTTCACTGGCAGCCTGCTTGCTTCCTGTCCCAATTAATTGGCTACTCTGGGTTATATTAATTATTGCTGCCAGTTCTTTATTATTGGTTTTGAATTTGGAGCTTTAATTTTCAAGGGCTTGTGATAGTTCGAGGACTGAATATGAGGATTTTTAACTTGTGAGCTTAATTCTGTGAAAAGTCTCAAGCACTTAGGTAAAGAAACAGTATAGATATATCTTAAATAAATAAATACGTCTCTACCACTATGCCTGTGAGCATCAGGACTTATCCTGGGCCAGCTTCAGGATGGAATGATGCCTCATCAGAGAAGGCTCCCCCCACAGCCCTTGTGCTCTTGAGGATCCAGGTAAAGGGAAGCACCCAGCCCACCACTCAGTAGGAAGCTCTGTTTTCAGGGTGTGTTGCAGCAGAGAAACAGAAGCCATTCCACTTAGAGCCATCCATCGCTAGAACCATACTCTTCCCGGGACCTAAAGCAGACACCTAGGCCAAAAAGAGGAGTGAATGCCAAGCTGCTTGGGATACCTAGTTACCCTAGTCCTCCTCAGGAGGAGGAAGGTGAACTCTTGACAGGAGCAGGTCCCCATGCAAGCAATAGGGAGAGCATCACCATCAAGTGCTATAGTACTCCTCCACTGGCATCTAATCTCTGCTGGTTCAACATTCTGTGAGACTAGCTTGTGTGCTTTTCTGGATGATGGTGTCCTTGCCGAGTGGGTTCAAGGTATCTAGGACTTTTCCTGTTTCCACAGTTCCTTATTCCTTTGGACAGCTCCTGCACTGAACCTGCCAACCCTTGATCCTCATCAGGTTGGAGATGGGCAGCAGAAAGCAGAATCTTATCTTCCAGTGGCCCTAGTGCTGAAGTATCCATCTTTGTGCATAAGGAAGAAGTAGCTACAGGCCTGGTAGCCAGCATCCCTTGTCTTTTGTTAGCTCACATGGTTCTCTGGCCTTATTCTGAGGATCCAGAGGAGTTAGCCGTGTTAGTCTGTTGCTGCAAAATAGTAAAAAGCCCAGGAGCATCTTTAAGACTAACAAACCTTATTGTAGCATATGCTACAATAAAGTATGCTACAATAAAGTTTGCTAGTCTTAAAGGTGCTTCTGGGCTTTTTACTATTTTGTCCTTATTCTGCTGGTGCTTTGCAAGTGTACCAGGCATGAGTTATAAGGAGGGGTGGGGTCTGATGAAGCTGTGTATAACAAGGAGGAGGAATGGCCTTTTAAGTAACTACTGACTGACATTAAAAATGCTCCAGTGTGGAAACTTCACCTGGTTCAGAGCATGGTGTTTGTGTTACTAACTGAGATTTATAGTTTGATCATATTCCTCCAGTATTTAAAAAATCATCCTGGTTTCCATTTCGTTCCCAGATCCAATTCACTTTGACGGTTCCTACTTTTAGGTCCCAAAACAGGAATTTATACAATGGAATCACCACTGGTCACACCGGAATCTACCAGTCTGTCAAGGTCTCCTGCTGAGATCCTGCTTTCAGCAATAAGGTGGGTAGGCTACTAGAGACAGGCCCTCTTCTAGGGTTGTATCAGAACTTTGGAATATCCTTCCTAGATTTTTCCATGAGACACCTACATTGCTTTCCTTTACACGCCAAGTAAAAAAATCCATGTTTCCAAAACTTTAGGCAGCATTTGATTGCTTTTTTTCCTTTTCTTTGTCTTGTGTTGTTGTTTTTTTATAGTTTCTGGATTGGTGTCCCCCCCCTTTTGCTTTATTATAATGGATTTTTTTTTTAGTGGAGGAGAGGAGAATGATGTAAGCTGCTTTGGGTCTGCACTGGGGAGAAAGGCAGGGTAGAAACCAAGTAAATAAAGTATTAACTGTGAGCTGTCTAGGCAGAAAGGCAAGGATGAGTTTTAAAATAACAAATATGAATATCCAAAACACTATTAAACATACCATCTGTAAATGAAGACCTGAACTGCTTGTATGATTCCTTATGTGACAAATGATGTTAACATGGGGGTCTGAACCTGTAGAGGAGGTGAAAGCCAATGCTGGTACTGGCAGATTCAAAGAAAGATCAAACACTCCAGGGCTAGAGTCTTATATGTGCTTATAAACAGGGCTTTTTTTGTAGAAAAAGCCCAGCAGGAACTCATTAGCATAATAGGCCACACCCTGACAGAGCAGCTCATTAGCATATTAGGCCACACCCCATGCCTTTCCTTGGCTTGCCCAAGTGCCTCGTGGCTGCAGGGCACCTGGGCAAGCCAGCTCTTGGACAGGCCAGCCCTTGGACAGGCTGGGGAAGGCTGCCTCCCTGATCCTTCCAGCCCCCCCGATCCACCTGCCTGGGAGTCGCCAGGGGGTGTGCTCTCCAAGCCTTCCCTCTGTAGCCATGCACGCAGAGGTTTTGGCTGTAGTGGGCATGGCCAACTCTGAAGCCAGCCAGAACTTCATTCCTGTGCATTCCTGCCCCAAGATAGCCCTGCTTACAAACCTGATACTGGGATATAATGTGAATGTCGTGTAAGATATCCTGAAGTCAGCCCAGTCTCTATGACTGGCATAGTCCACCCAGCAGTTGCAATCCTGTGCACACTTTGAAGGGTGAAAGCCCTGTTTAACTTGGTTAAACTTACTTCCAAGGTCACAAGTACGGGATTGGATTGCACGTGAATATTGTTTATGTAAGAGATTTTTTTTTTTGCTTTGCAGAAATTACGTAGCCGTTTTTGTACAACATATCTTTTTTAACTTCTTTATTACATGAAAGCCTAGGGCATCATGTCCCAAGCATAATCACTACCTCTCTCTGCATGTAATTGAACTATACAACATCCATAGATGATTGTGTCATCCTCATGCCTCCTGTTCTTTTCATTAGTGTATAATTGCCTGGTAACTTCTATGTTAGATTTCCCTTTTAACTGAACTTTAGGGGGGAGGGTATCTTTGATCAGCGTTTCCTGCTGTGTGAGCAGTAAGGTGACGGAAGGTTTGCAAGCAAAAGAAACCAGTGTGAGGTGTTTTTTTTTAATCCAGAGTGGGCTGGGCTAGCTATACTTCTTTTCATTATAACATTCTAAATTATGTGACAAGCTTGCCTTCTTGCTGTTTGAAAGAGGGATTATAACATCCCAGCAGTGGGATCACTGTTATATACTCTCCACTTTTCTGAATGCGTCTGTCTGTCTGTCTGTCTGTCTGTCTCATTTATAGCCCACCTTTCTCAGTGAGGCTCAAGGTGGATTACAACATATAAAAAACAAGTCCGCCAGACAGTGCAAGACATCCACTAACATTGCAGTGGGGCTAGGATTACAGAAATCAGGAAACAATGCAAACAGAAACTTGTCTAAGGCATACCATATACAATGCAGAGAGTGGTTCACAAAGGTATAAAACAGTGCAGTAAAAGCAAAGTTACACATACAATAAACATAGGACTGTAGATTATAAACCTCTTCCCTTATAAAAATGCACTCCAATTTAGATTACAAACCGGTTCCCTTATAAAAGGATTACAAACTGCAGCAGTAGCAGCCATTAGATTACCAACCTGTTCCATTATAAAAGTGGACTACAGTTGTATTGTATTGTAATTCTTTCACCTTTCTAAAAAAGCCGTCCTGATCATTTCTGTTTTGTACGTTTTGTGGAACAATGGATTTGTGCAAGGCTTCCTGACCTGCCCAGGCAGGCCGTCCCAGAAAGTGGAAGCCACCACTGAGAATGCACGAGCATGGGCAGTTGCTGATCTTACCCATTCACCTTCAGAAGGCTCTGCTTGGATATATGATGCTGTCACTACAGAGCAGAGTGGGAGAGGCAAAATGTATGAACTGTCAGGCTAGCCGGGTTAGTTTCCAAATGAATAAAAAGTACTGACAGCTTCTAATGCAATGCAAACGTACTGAGAAGAGATGTTCTATTAAATTTCTTTCATTGGGTCAAAACAAGCACGATGCAGAAAACCTGGTTTTTGATTGTTTGACTTTCTTTCTTCAAAGGAGCTATGAAGGGAAGGACTGTTGGTCTGGGAAAGCAGCACTGGGGGAAGGAGGCACTGAAGCAAAGCTAAGAGTCCTGAAACAGAGAGCTGTTGCTTCATCTGATACAGCTACATATCATGACTTAACAGCAGAGTCTGTCTAGCATGCCAAGATCCCCAAATGCAGTTTCTTCAGTCCAGAAATCTCATAGTGTTAATGCCCCATCAGAGATCTTGAATGCTACTGTAAGAGGATATGATCATTAGCTGGCCGTTGCAGTTGTTTGCTTGTTGCAATATAAAATCATACAGTTGGAAGGGATCTCCAGGGTCATCTAGTCCATCCCCTTGTACAATGCAGGAAATTTACAAATACCTCCCCCTCCATACCCCAAGTGACCCCTGTTCCATGCCCAGAAGATGACAAAAAAACCTCCAGGATCCCTGACCAAATTGGCCTGGAGAAAAATTGCTTCCTGACCCCAAAGTGGCAATCAGCATTTCCCTGGGCATGTAAGAAAGGGCAACAAGAACTAAGCACTGAGGCAACCCTTCCTGCCCTCCCTCTCACGATCTGCCTAAATTCACAGAATCAGCACTGCTGTCAGATGGCCATCTAGCCTCTGTTTGAATACCTCCAAAGAAGGAGAGCCCACCACCTCCCGAGGAAGCCTGTTCCACTGAGGAACCACTCTGTCAGGAACCTCTTCCTCATGTTTAGCCGAAAACTCTTCTGATTTAATTTGAACCCATTGGTTCTGGTCTTTGTTGAAGTTCCAGGTAAGGTAATGAAATCCGGTATGCTTGTTCAGAGCACAGTTCTCTGTCTCACATAAGAATACTTCCATTTCACACCCTGATATAAACAAAATAATAAATATGCATTTTCACACCGTTAAATAGTGGGTTCCATGGATGAGCAGGCTCGCGTCTACTAATCAGCTCAACTTTATTTGTGATTCCAACAAGAACAAGACAAGACTCCAGAGCCGCAGCTCTGTTAAATAGCATGCGATCGCCACACCCAAACACACCCCACTTCCAGCGATAGGCTATTTACATAATATTACTACTAGACTGGTTACTTTCAGAATCCTGGTCAGCTATTGTTCTTGTGCTCCAAACTCAGTCAGTCTCTGGGGTGATTCAATCAGGGATGATTCAATCCCAATACATAACACACACTGACTTTCATGAAGGGGGGAGAAATGCAAACAGCTGTCATGAGTTATCTGCCTTAGCAACTGAGATATCATAAAGAAAGATGGTGTTCACATTCAGAACATTACCAGCCCTGCCAGTAATTACCAGCTATGGCACACTGTTCCTTGAACGTAGGCAAAGTTCTTGCTTGAGGGACAGGTCTTAATGGCAGTACTTCATATACACAGCTGGCTGATCAAACTAATTGCATGGAAATTACTGTATTCCTACCAGTAGGGGTACCGTATGAAACTGCACTGCTGGATATCGCTGGGAGTAAGTTGCTACGTTTTGTATCATTTAATATATTGGCTTGCTTCTGCTGAGGGTTATTGCAGCTTTTGCTCCATGAACTGCAAAGGTGACTTGTCTCAGTATAATAAAACAATATATTTCAAAAGCTTCCTGAGGTGCTACTCTGCCACTGGCTTTTATCCTAGAGATGCAGGAACATCCTAATGAAGGGAAGTTCTGCTTGGAATATGTTAGTTAATTGTGGTGCAATCCTATTATGAATAATCTGAAATGACCAAATGACAGGCCTACTTTTGCCCTCTGTAACAGTGCAATTAAAAAAAATCCGCGTCCACAGTTATCAATTAGATAAGGCAGAGCCAAGCTCTAAGCAAAGGGGGGAACTGGAGGTATACAAAGAACAGTGTAATCCTGTGTATGGAGAGTCCTGTAAATCCCGCTGAGTTCTGTGGGACCCACTTCTGAGCAAATATGGATATATTAGGGTAGTGCCAGGTTGCCAACTGATAAGGGGAAAAAATTGGCCGGCCTTGCTCCTGCGCCTTTATCAACAGCTTGATGTGCAATAATCAGCAGGTGTAGCTGGTCACTGGATGGGGATGAATATTATGCTCTGCTAATGTTAGCATACAGCAAGTGATTTTAAAGCCGTCAGCTGAAAACCAGGGAACTTTATTTAACATTCATCTTCTGTATTCCTTATTCACTGCTCCTAAGACGGTGCAGGGCATCGGAGTATTTTTCAGCCAAGGCTAACATCTTTTATGTCAGCGTTGCTGGCCCCTCTTTGGTTCTTTAGCCAACTTCAGTCAAACCTAGACTGCCAGTTCTGCCTTCAGCAATGAGAACTGCTCATGGTAGAACTTGACTCTGATACGACTGGTTTCTGTTCAGTACACAGTCTTACCGTGATGGGGAATCCACACAAAAATATAATCAGGACATATCTTTTCTTCTGGTGATAGAAACGACACTAATTAAATTGCGAGGGCGAGGAATCAAAGCTAAATGGCAGAAATCTAGTAATGGTGCTAAGATTCATTGTAAGATTAGTCTCTGCAGATACATACATTCATTCTGCCAAAGTATTTTTCAGACTATAGCAAAAAGAATCATAGCACATTTTATTTATTTATTTATTTATTTGCTTCATGTATCTCCCACCTTTCTTCCCTAGGGGGACCTAAAGTAGCTTACACTGTTCTTGTTTACTCCTTTTTATCATCGCAACAACCCCGAAACAGGTTACACTAAGGGTGTGGTCACATGGCAAGCTTACCACGATTTGTTCCCACTGTAGATTTGATCGGGGATATTTTTTAGCTGGTTTGGATGATCACATATACCTTGTCCAACCGCTTGCATTGCACAACAAGGCTCCAGGCACTGTCCAGACAGCTACACTGCCTAAGTGGTGGCGCGGTGCAATTTTTTTTAAAAAAATCTTTGCGCATGTGCACATGTGCACATATATGTGCATGCACAAATCATGGCTCCTGCTTGGATGCAGCGTTCCCCCCCCCCCAACAGTGAACAAAATAAATTACCAATGTGCAACCAAGTGCTGGTCTATGTGTGCTAGAGCGTTCATGCATTTAATATATTCAGTGCAGGATTGGTCATGCACACAATGGTGAAAGCCGGAGGAAAAAACTATTGCAAGAAGGATGTACAGATGACCTAAGCGCATTCATGGCAAGAGATGGCTGTTCAGATAGGAGAAATTACGGATTCACAGCCCAAGTAGTAGGAAAGTATTCGATTTTCTTGGCGTCAGAAAATGCACTAGAAAACTGGGAGGATTGCGGGGGCGAGTCCACTTCGATACAGGAGACAGAATTGGCTGTCTGATCAGCCCTTTTAAACGTGATAGGGAAAAGTTGTGAAACCCAATCAAAATGACCATGTGACCATGACCTAAGACTGACCCATGGTCACCTAGCCAGTTTTGGATTCGAACCTGGGTCTCCCATATCTTAGTTTGAGACTCTGACAACTACACCACACCGGCTCTGAGTCCTTCAGATTACTTTTCGTAAAGTAAGTATTCAATTGTGAGTGAGACTTAAAAACTTTACTTCTGAGTTAAGGATAACATTCCTTCTATTAAGTGGTATATGGTAGAAAGTGAGAAACTGGAAAAATCCTTACTTGGCCTTAATCCCTGTATTCTGTTGGGGGTGCTGTCTATGTCCTTAGCAAATTCAGGAAGGTTTAGTGTTAGAGGTGATAGCTCACAATTAATTTACTTTGGCAAACCCCTGACACTTTTGTCTGTTTTCTCTTATATTTTGCTTTCTGAAAGTGAAATGTATATTTTGTTGTTATTGCAGGAACTAATCAGCATGTCACTGAAGTGACATTTGAACCACAGGTGTCTTCACTCATCCTGGTCACTCCACTGCAGCGGGTTCTGCAGAAATCTCTATTACTGGCACATCCTAGTCACCTGATCAGGGCTGGGTGAGTGTATAGATTTGTCTTTGAATACTGTCAAGAGTTTGGGCATCTGATTGCTGGAATAGGCATGTCACTATGGTTTCGCCTGATGTAATGTTTAATGGGTGTCAGAGATGCAGCAAAGAACCTTTGTATTCCTTTAATGAATGCCTTCCCCGTTGTCCAGGGTGTGAGTGTCAGTGACCAGTACTCTGCTGGGGTACATGAATGCGACTGAATAAACACGAAGCAGTTTGCAGGGTTCCCCCTCTCTTGCAATGTAGGAGAGACAGTGAGAAGGAGATAGACTGAGACTAGGGAGTTTTTGGCAAGAGTTAGCTTCAGATGGAAGTATAGCCGGAGGGGGAGGGTCTGTACAAGTTGCTCTCTGGTGCTCATGCAGAGATCTGGCGATTTGCTGTTGCCGTAGGATTGCCTGTATGCTTCCATCTAGTGAACGCTTTGCACCTCTCACTAATGTATGCTGCAAATGAAGTGGTTTCAAACTAGCTGTATAAGAAAGGAGATTTACTTTTCTTTGTGGGACTGTCCCAGTTGGCACAGGGTGAAGGTGATCTCTGCCAACAGTTGAAGGGTGGAAAAGGAAATGGCAGCCAAGATCTCCGTTCGCCTGGGATTGCTGGAGCACTCGTTTCCCTAAGAAAGATGGTTTATGCAATTGGGCTGTTTAGTAGCTGGACCTGGTACCAAGGGATTTGTCCTTTGTCCGAACTATGGCTAGAGTTATGTGTACTTTTAAATGGAGAGCGAATCAAAATACTCTGCTAGTTCTCAGATCCCAAATTCTCTATAAATTATGTCAATTCACATAATTTTTGCATACTTCATTCTGCTTCAATTAGTCACGGGCATGGAAAGGGAGCTATGAAGGGCATCGAACCCCAAACTGTTGAAAGTTTTATTCTGAATCCTTCTGGCTTTTCAGATGTCATCAGGCATTATTCAAATACTTTTACATACATCTGCATGACAACGAGGGCTAGAAACATTTTTTTAATGAAAGCTGAAATTCTCAGGGCTCTGAATTCTACAATTCTTACAGCCTTTGCTGTCATGGAACCACATGTCTAATTATAGGGTGGGTTTTTTTAGCTCCAGCAATAGACCATCTCAGTGTTTATAGTGTCTGCCTTGACCAAGAAAGATGCTGGTTTAAGGAAATGCCTATCTCTGGTGTTACAAAAGTCCTTTTCCACCCAGTCTGGTTTCCCTGTTGCCCTGTTCTTACTATTCTCTTACACGTGTGCCTGTATCTAGTATCTTCCCAGGACTAGTTCAAGGTATTTTGTCACTTCTAATGCTGCCAATTGCTGGGAGTGAGCAGAAGCCCTGTGGTGCATCACAACCCTCCTCACTGCTATTGATGACTGGTCTGAAGGAATTTCGTCCCTTGCCATGACATCTCCTGTCAGGTTTTACTACAGAAAAGCCAGGCTCTGCCCATTGCTTGCCGTGTTCTACCTAGCCCCAACTCAACAGGGCCAGTCCTGCCTTGATCTATCATGGCCACAATCCCTTGGGCTTGTCCACAGAGCCAGTAATTTGTGTTAATAACCCTGAGAGCCAGTTTGGTGTAGTTTGGTGTAGTGGTTAAGAGTCTGGACTGTAATCTGGGAGAACTCGGTTTGATTCCCCACTCCTCCACTTGCAGCTGCTGATTGACCTTGGGCAAGACATAGTTCTGTCAGAGCTGTTATCTCAAGGACAGTTCTGGAAAGAGCTCTCTCAGCCCCACCTACCTCACAGGGTGTCTGTTGTGGGGAGGGGAGGGGAAGGGAAAGGAGTTTGTAAGCCACTCTGAGACTCCGAGTGAAGGGCGGAGTATAAATCCAATTTCTTCTTCTTCTCTTCTGTGCCAAAGCACCAGGCATTGACATCACTATCCCCTATATGAGTCCCCACAGTTCCAAATAACAGTCACATTTCTTGGTCTACTACAGGTCAAATCCAGATCCTAACATCGTTGTAATCTGGGTTTATGGTGAAGAACCCATTCTTATATTTTATGGCACATACGGGTCTTCTGCCTTACAACCCATATCTTATGTGTGATACCCTATCCTAGGTTTTAATGCTCGCTTATTTTTTACCTATCGAATATATGTAGAACTAGGAACTGTGGTGGCTCAAGTGGTTAAGACGCTGAACTGCAGGCTGTGGAAGGTCAGTAGTTCAGCAGTTTGAGACCCAAGAGTGCCGCATGACGGAGTGAGCTCCCATCTCTAGTTCCAGCTCCTGCCAACCTAGCAATTGCAAGTAGATAAATAGGTACCACTTTGGTGGGAAGGTAACAGCGTTCCGTGCACCTTGGTGTTTAGTCATGCCGGCCACGTGACCATGGAAACGTCTTCAGATAGCGCTGACTCTTCGGCTTTGAAACGGAAATGAGCACCGCAACCCTAGAGTCGGATTCGACGGGCTTTCGAGCAAGGGAACCTTTACCTATATGTAGAACAGTACATTCAGTCAGCTTCTTCTAACATAAAACTTGATTGTTTGCTTGTATGCTTAGGTGTGCTATGATTACAGTCAATCGTTTTTATGAATGTTTATCAGATGTCAGTGCTATTGTATTGTATCAAAATTGTTAAAATCAATAAAAATGATAAATTCAAGAAAGAAGAATGTCATCCTCTGCACACAAAAGTATGTGAAGCCCTCAGGGTATTGTCACCAACTCACTAACAGTCTTAGACATTATGCCGAATTGCTGAGTCGCCTCCTTAGCAGTCCTGGGAACCGGCCTTGTCCCTGCATTAGATACCAAACAAACTGGAGGCAAGGTTATACTGAAGAGCGACCCCCCCCCTCTTCAACAGAGCTGAGATTGCATCAGCTGTTGGCAATGTGCTCCTAGCAGGCAGAAGTGAATACAAGAAGAACTGTTCCCACCTTATTTATGAGCTGCCCGGAACACTTTGCATGTGTGATGTGGTGGGGGGTGGGGGGAGAGCTCTGCAGCTAAGCTGGATGGACTCAGTTGGACCTTAGAGCTAGCTGAACAAAAGCCTAATTACCACAAGCTTGTTTTTTGCACCCAAGGGAGGAATATCGCAAGCTCCAAGAGTTGCTATGGGAGCAGAAGCAGTGAGATCTGAAGTACCAAAGTGAATTCGAGGCTAACCCTGGCCATTCTTCAGCTCTTCGTAAATCGCTCTTTGTATCTTTCCATTTGCCATGAGCACAGAAGATATTAAATCTACTTTAGCATGCCATGTTAACTGATGTTTGTAAACTGCCTCTTACCGTGGGAGTCTAGAGAGCTGCTCTAATCCAAACGAGGTGATTTTAAACAGGCCATAAAATCTTTTTTGCTCCCAGCCTTGAAATTTCAGAAACCCTCAGTTGAGCAAACAATTTTCACTCCTTACAGTTCAGGCTTCGTAGTAATGTTGATGTTAATGTATGCTCAGAAACAATGCAAATCCATAGTTCAGTTAAGCTAACTCTGGCGAGCATGATTGTCTGAACTCTCTGGCCAGTCTGCTAATCATGGTTGATTAGGGTCTGTCAAATAGGGTTTGATATTCCTGGCCACTGGCAGATGGGTGGAGGACTTGTAGGGTTGTCAGCTCCAGGTTGGGAAACTCCTGGTGGGATGAGAGTAGAGTACAATGTCATAGAATTCACCCTCCAAAGCTTCCATTTCCTCCAGGGAAACTGGAGGAAATAGTCTATAATCTGGAGATGAGCTGTAATTCTGGGGGAAGCCCAGGTCCCCACCTGGAGGCTGGCATCCTTACAAACCAGGATCTGAAATCATGGCTTGAAGTTGTTTTATTAATGTACAAATGCAGACAAGCTTGTTCCCTAGCGGCAGCCTCAGCAGTTACAGAATGAAGGCAATAAAACTAGCATTTGTCAAAGCAAACCATGATTTAGGTCCCGATCACATGCAGAAGTAGCTGTGCGATACGCATGAATGATGGGTGGATTTTCTGGGTGCGGTCACATGGGAACATCTGGCAAGTGTCCCGCACCCATTGCCAACCCGTTTCACTCCGCCGAAGAAGCGGAGTTAAAAAATACTGGGGAAAGGGTGGTAGCAAATGGGTTTGTGACGGGCCACAGACAGACTTCCCCATGTGATCGCTCCAGTATGCTCTCATTACATCACTGATCCCTTGTTGGAACGCATCTGGAAATATGCGGTGGAGGAAAAAACCCGATTCACCCACCGCTTGGTCTGATCATGCTGTGGCAGGTCAAATTGATATGGCACAAAAAGCCTGGCTTCCCCCCCCGCGTTATCTGGCATGTGTGACCGCACCCTTAAATGAACATCTGCAAGAGAAATCCTGGTATTGCAGATTGACAATGGTTAAAATGAGTTATACCCACCAAGCATGCAACACTATCACTGAATGTCTCTGAACCGCAAGTAAGACAAGAGGACTTAAACCCAGCACTCCAGACAAGACCCATTTATTTATATACATGTTTGTGATATATGTATATGGTAACAAGAAAATAAAGGACTGTACCTGTCACAGGAGATACTCTTTTTGAGGAACTACTGCAAGATGAACAGGTTGCTAACGTTCATTTAGGCACAGGAGAAAGATTTCTCTAATGAGCCAAAACTTGTTGGGTGCTTATCTCATCTCTGTTCTTTACATGCAAATCTCTTCCTCATGCAAATCTCAAGGACAGAAGAAGTTCTAGCGGTTTTGTATGTGACTGATAATTGGATTTTAACTTTCAATACAATGTCGTATTTTTATAATTTTAACTATACTTATGTAACCCCCTGTGATGTTATTATCTATCACGGATTCCCCTGATGGAGCCTGTTGGTGAAACAAGTAGGGAATTTTTGGAAATTGAACTGAGTAATACAATATAATTTAACCAGATTTTGCACCATCGGCCTTGGTCCTGTTTTTTAATCTCATATATGCATATGGCACACCTGTCTCAAGCATGCGTTCAGTGACACTGTGGTCCTGCTGGTCATCAGCTAGCTCCTCAGTGTTAAGTGTAATTTCTTTATGCTATATGCCACTTTTTAACGGTGCAGAGGAAGAAAGCTAGGATCTGGGAATTTAACTTCAGGGTGAGATGCGCAATATAGGAGGAGGAGGAGGAGATTGGATTTATACCCCGCCCTTCACTACCCAAAGGTGTCTCAAAGCGGCTTACAAACTCCTTTCCCTTCCCCTCCACACAACAGACACCCTGTGAGGTAGGCGGGGCTGAGAGAGCTCTTGACAGAAACTGCTCTTTTTCAAGAACAGCTCTTATCAGAACTATGGCTTGCCCAAGGTCATCCAGCCAGGTGCAAGTGGAGGAGTGGGGAATCAAACCCCGTTCTCCCAGATTAGAGGCCACATACTTAACCAAACCACTCTCCTTTTCTGCCTATCAGAAACTATTGCAAGTGGGGAGAAGGAGCTGCCTACAATCTTTCCTACCCCCATTTATCCCCCAAAGTTCTAAATGCACCCAAGATTTGTAGATGACCCCACACAGGTTGGGGTTTTTGGTTCCAGTTAAAAATAATTGGTCTAGAGCAAGGGTCCCAAACCTTTTTGAGCCTTACACAGTATGATGGGCACACAAAACAGCTGCCACAGTAAAATGGCTGCCACAGTTTAGTTTCAGTTACACAATGAAGATCCTTGTGTACTGGAGGTAGCTGCTCGCAAAGCAACCTTTCAAAAACCTGCATAGCTAATCAGATCTCCAGCAGCCAATCAGAAACCTTGCTGGTCAAAAGCCACAACTGGCTCCACCTACTTGCTAAAAATAATTGGTGGGCACCAGGAAAGGGCACCACATTGGGAACCCCTGGTCTAGAGGTACCCAGCAGCAAAACACAGACTATGGTGGTCCCTATTTACCACAGAGGATCCACATTTTCTGGCCTCTAATCCAGTTTTGCATCTGTTTTGCTTTTGGGGAGATATAGCTGGGTTTTGGAGAGCTTTACAGGTGAGGTGAACCCTGCCCTCCTCTGTGCTTGGGCCACTATAATAACACTTATCTGGTGTAAAGGGCTGTGGCTCACTTGATCAGCATCATGTGAGATTTTTGGTGCTGTTTATTGTTTGTTAGAGTAAGGTGATTTTTTATTGTAAGCTGCCTTGGGTCCTGCTTGCAGGGAAAAAGGCAGTGTAAAAATAACATATTGATCTTAAAGGCAGCACAAGACTCTTGGTCGGAATGCAGATACTTAGTAGAATAGATGGTTGTCCTCTATGCTGTAAACATTAGAATCATAGAGTTGGAAGGGACCTCCAAGGTCATCTAGTCCACCCCACTGCACAATGCAGGAAATTCACAGATACTTCCCCCTCAGACCCCCAGTGACCACTGTTCCATGCCCATAAGATGACAAAAAAAAAACCCCTCCTGACCCCAAAGTGGTGATCAGCATTTCCCTGGGCGTGCAAGAAGGGCCACAAGAACTAAGTACTGTGGCAACCCTTCCTGCCCTCTCTCTCATGGTCTCCCTAAGTTCACAGAATCAGCATTGCTGTCAGATGGCCATCTAGCCTCTGTTTGAAAACCTTCAAAGAAGGAGAGCCCACCACCTCCCAAGGAAGCCTGTTCCACTGAAGAACCGCTCTGTCAGGAAGTTCTTCCTAATGCTTAGCCGAAAACTTCTTTGATTTAATTTGAACCCATTGGTTCTGGTCCGACCTTCTGGGGCAATAGAAAACAACTCTATACCACTCTCTATATGATAGCCCTTCAAGTACTTGAAGATGGTTATCATATCACCTTTCAGTCATCTCCTCTCCAGGCTAAACATACCCGGCTCTTTCCACCTTTCTTCGTAGGCCTTGGTCTCTAGATCCCTCACCTTCTTTGTTGCCCTCCTCTGGACATATTCCATCCTGTCTATAGCTTTCTTAAATTGTGGTGCCCAAAAATGAATACAATACTCTAGGTGAGGTCTAACTAGCACAGAGTAAAGCTATATCATCACTTTACATAATCTGGACACTATACTACTGTTGATATAGCCCAAAATCACGTTTGCCTTTTTAGCTACTGCATCACACTGCTGACTCATGTTCAGTGTATGGTCTGCTAAGACCCCTAGATCCTTTTCGCACATACTGAGGCCAAGACAAGTCTCCCCCATCCTATAATGATGCATTTGATTTTTTCCTACCTAATGTAGAACTTTACATTTATCCCAATTGAAATTCATTTTACTTGTTTTAGGTCAGTTTTCCAGCCTGTCAAGATCCTCCTGGATCCTGACTCTGACTTCTACCTTATTTGCTGTCCCTCCCAATTTAGTATCATCTGCAAATTTAATAAGCATTCCCTCTATCCCTTCTTCCAAATCATTGATAAAGATGTTGAACAAAACAAGTCCCAGGACAGATCCTTGAGGCACTCCACTTGTCACTCCTCTCCAAGAGGATGAGGAACCATTCACAAGCACTCTTTGGGTGTGATCTGTCAACCAGTTATAGCTAACAGTTATAGGATCCAAACCACATTTTTCCAATTTGTCAACAAGAATATTATGTGGAAGCTTATCAAAAGCCTTACTGAAATCAAGATAAACTATATCTACAGCATTCTCCTGATCCAGCAAGGTAGTAACTTTCTTAAAAAAAGAGATACAGTTAGTCTGACATGACTTGTTCTTGAGAAACCCATGCTGGTTCTTAGTAATCGCAGCCGTCCTCTCTAAATGCTCAAGGACTGTCTATTTGATGATTTGTTCTAAAACTTTTCCAGATATAAATGTCAAGCTGATGGGTCAGTAGTTACCCAGATCCTCCTTTTCTTCTTCTTGAAGATGGCGATAACATTTGTTTACCTCCAATCTTCTGGCACCTCACCTGTTCTCCAAGAATTCTCAAAAATAATGGACAGAGGTTCTGAAATTACATTTGCAAGTTCTTTTAGTACCCTTGGATGCAGTTCATCTGGCCCTGAGGACTTAGTGTCATTTAAAGAATCTAGGTGTTTATGTACTACCCCGTATGCCGATCCTAGGCTGCAACTCTCTTCCCTCCTCATGTGTTCTGTTTTTGCTATGTCGAGCATATGTTTTCCTCACAAGAGAAGACTGAGGACAAGTAGGAACTGAGCAGTTCTGCCCTTTCTTCATCACCTGTTACAATTTCATTTTCCTGTTCCTGCAGTGGGCCTACCATGTCCTTGCTCTTTTTCTTACTTTGAACATAAGAAAAGAAACCTTTTTTTGTTGTTTTTAGCATCTCTTGCTAGCCTAAGTTCATACTGAGCTTTAGCTTTCCTAACTCTCTCTCTACAAGCACTAGTTATTTGTTTATATTCATTCTTGGTTATAAGGCCCCTCCCTCTACTTTCTAAATGAGTCTTTTTATTTCTCAAGTCTTTAGAAAACTGTTTATAGAGCCAGCTTGGCTTCTTTGGGCTCCTCCTATTTTCCCCTCTCATAGGAATTGTTTGTGATTGTGCCTTCAGTATTTCACTTTTAAGAAACTCCCATTCCTCTTGAATTCCCTTTTCCTTAAGTATTTCTGTCCATGGGATTCTACCCAACAGAACTTTATGTTTGTCAAAATTTGCTTCCTGAAGTCCAGCCCATATGTCTATGTACAGCTTTTATCTTCCCCAAGACTGTAAATTCCAAAATTACATGGTCACTACTACCCAGGGTGCTCACTACTTTCACCTCATCAACCAGTTCTTCCCTGTTGGTGAGAATCAGGTTCAAGACAGCAGATTCCCTTGTTTCCCTCTCCACTTTCTGGAAAATGAAGTTGTCAGCAAGACAAGTCAAGAATTTATTGGACCTTTCATTTTTAGCAGACCTGGACTTCCAACAGATATCTGGGTAATTGAAATCTCCCATAACCACCATGTCCCATCTCTTTGAGAATTTTGTAATCTGTTTTAGGGATGTCTCATCGAAGTCCTCTGCTTAGCTTGGTGGTCTATAACAGACCCCCACCATAATATCATTATTATTTCTTACTCCTTTCATTTTTACCCAGAGATTCTCAACTGGACTTTCATACTCAGGTGTTCACGTATTTCCTTACCAATATATAACTCCTTTATATATAAAATGTGACTCCTCCACCCTTCCTTATTTGTCTGTACCTTTTAAATAAGTTGTACCCCATAATCCTAATATTCCAATTGTGAGTATCATCCCACCAAGCTTCAGTGATGCCTATTAGGTCATAGTCCCCTTCCTGTATTAGGACTTCAAGTTCCTCCTGCTTGTTTCCCATACTCTGTGCATTAGTGTAGAGACACTGGAATCCATGTTTTATGCACCCTGAAGTTTTCATTTCTGCAGTTACATGTGAGGTAATGTTACCTAGCATATGTGCCACTCCCCGCAAAACCTTAGATTTCTTATCTCCAGGTATTGGCATCATATTGGGCTTTGCATTTCTGTCTCATTCCCCTATAGGATTTAGTTTAAAGCTCTCCTAACTAGGTTCACAAGACTGTTTCCAAACATATTTTTTTCCTACTTTCATGAGGTGCAAACCATCTCCCGATAGAAGAGCTTCATCTTGAAAGCGTAAGCCATGGTCCAAAAATCCAAACCTTTCCTGATGACACCATCTACGTAGCCAGTCATTGATCTGTAGTATTTTTCTTTCCCTTCCTAAGCCACGGCCTTCGACAAGAAGAACTGAAAAAAATACAACCTGTGCTCCAGTTCCTTCACCTTTTTACCCAGAGCCACATAGTCTCTTTTAATATGTTATGGGTTGTGCTGAGTGGTATCATTCGTTCCCATGTGGATGGGCAAGAAGGGATAATAATCAGTGGGCCTGATGAGTCTTCCTACCCTTTCTGTCACATCCTGGCTGTGTGCACCTGGTAGACAGCATGCCTCTCAAGATGACAAGTCCAGTCGGCACCTTCTACCCCTCTCAGTAGGAAATCCCCAATTACCAACACATGGCTTCTCTTATATTGAGGAGCAGAAGTTCGAATCCTCTCATCCACAGAGGTCTGAGAAATTTTCTTCAAGCTTTGTGGAGGCTGGGGAGGAGCCCTTGTTCCAATGGTTCAGAATCACTATCTGTGGGGAAATCCAGGAACCGATTGCTTAGTAACAGAGGCTCAGAGTGTATCTTGATTTTCCTGTTTCTGTGGGTTACATTCTTCCATGTGTCCTCCTCCAATGCCGGATGCTCCTCCATTTGCTGAGATATCTTTCCCTCTTCCTCCTGTTGCCCTCTCAGGAGTGCTTCATGTGTTCTGTCCATGAAATCTTCACCTTCCCGTATAAACTGAAGTGTGAACAAATGTGCCTCAAGTCCCTGTATTTTCTCCTCCAGTAGGGCTACCAACTTACACTTGCAGCAAGTGTAATTGCTGTTACCCTCATGTAAGAATATGAACTGCCACAGACTTTGCACATCACTGCCTCAGCTCCCTCACCAGCCATGCTGCTGTAATCCATTTCAAAATTAGTTAACTGGCACTTCCTTGATAACTCCCTTGCCAAACTGTCTCTCAAGACTACTTGTGAAAGGTTTGCAGAAGCAAAAACAAGTGGACTCTTTCACCTAGAAAGACCTTGGTGTGCTGATGTATCCTGAAACTTAGAGAACTATTATGTACTGAGATCGAGGCAGCGTTCAAACAAGTGATTTCTTTATTCAGCTCAGAACACAACAAACAACACACAGAACAAGCCAACTATATACATTTTGAACTAGGAAAACCACACCTGAAACAATAACGTCCAATCATAAAACAGTGCTTGGGACCAATGAGAACTGTTCCCACTGAAAGTCAAGGTCTCTCTGGATTGGTCTGTTTGCAGCATTGACCAATGCAGTTGTGTATTTTAGAATGCTGGGCTTCTATGGAGCTGTGACCTAAGCTCACATCTAATAACACAGTAAACTGAATACATAACAAGAACTGGCCAAATGGCTACCTGAGCCAAAAGTCGAAAAAAGTACAACAATGTGCAGTCTTCTTAACTTCTTATGGGGTCCCCAGGCCCAACCCCCAGGCTAAGAGCCACAGGGGAAGAGCCCTTTGGATCACACCAAAGGCTCACACTTCTGGCAAGGAAGAGCCTAATATAATTAAAGACTCACCCAGTTATTAGCATCATCCTGGGCAGGAAGGTGGAGAACTCACCCCAGGGATACCATTTTCTATAACATCCTTGTGGCATAATGTGTAGGCCATCCTGCCTGTTATGCATATAGGATTGCCTGGCAATCAGTGTGAGTCGGGGAGGGTGGGGATACAGGGGGCCCTATCAGCGACAACATGCCATCACTGCAGTCCAGTAAGATTGAGAGGATAAGAGAATTGGATTCGCTTCTGGAAATAGTGGGTCCAAAATGGGTTGAAATAGTGGGTCCAAAAGGAAACTTAACACTGGGAGTTTGTTATTGCCCACTAGATCAAAAGATAGAGGAGGATTATAAAATGATGACTGAATTAGCTAGACAAAAAAACTGTGTCGTAATAGGTGATTTTAACTACCCACACATTGATTGGGTCAATATGTGTTCTAGTTGGGAAAAAGAGATTGAGTTTCTAGACATTCTCAGGCTGATTTCCCACAAGAACTGCTCTGTGCTCACCCTTCCCTTTTGCCCTGATGGTACATGTCAATTTCACACAAGCTGCTGCGCAGCCACATTTTGCCCTGCAGCTTCACGTGATTTCCCCCGTGTCTACTCAATCCTGGTTTTTGAGGATTGAGTAGATGCGGGGAAAATCACACTAAGCTGCGGGGCAAAATGCAGCCGTGCAGCAGCTTATGTGAAACTGACAAATACTATCGGGGCAAAAGGGAAGGCAAGTGTGGAGCAGTGCTTGTGGGAAATTGGCCTCAATGACTGTGCTATAGAGCAGATGGTCGTGGAACCTACCAGGGGAGAGGCGATCCTGGATTTGGTCCTAAGTAACGCCCAAGACCTGATGAGAGATGTAAAAGTGATTGCACCACTTGGGAACAGTGACCACAATGTTATTGAGTTCAGTATTTGCATAAATAGGGAATTGACCAAAAAGACTGACACAACCACTTTTAACTTTAAAAAGGGTAACTTCTCTGATATGAGGGGACATGTGAGGAGGAAACTGAAAGGAAAAGGGTCAAATCCATTGGGGAAGCTTGGAGACTATTTAAAACTACAATCCTAGAAGCTCAGAAAAAATATATACTGCAGGTTAGGAAAGGCACAAATAGGTACAGAAAAAGCCTGCATGGTTAACAAACAAAGTAATAGAAGCTGTAAAGGTAAAAAGGATTCCTTTAAGCGGTAGAAAGCTAGTCTTAGTGAGGTTGATAATAAGGGAACACAGGCTGTGGCAAATAAAATGCAAGTCTGTGATCAGGCAGGCAAAAAGGGAATATGAGGAGCATATCCAGGGCCGGTCCCAGGTGTCTGGGCACCCTAGGCAGGCCAGCCTGGGGCGCCCACCCCACCGGGATGCCAATCTCCCGGTGGGGCCTGGAGATGGCCCAGCGCCAGGAGAGCTGGGGAAGGGGCAGGCTTAGAACGCCCACCCCTTCCCTCCCAGCGGCGGCGCCGGCTTTTCTGGGTGCCTCGCAGCTGCAAGGTGCCCAGGAAAGCCGGGGCTGCCGGGGCTGGGCGGCCCGGGGGGTTTTTCATGGGGGTGGGGGGCATTTTGGCACCCCTGCAGGGCCGGCACCCTAGGCGAGCACCTAGCTCGCCTAGTGGGCGAGCCAGCCCTGAGCATATCGCAAAAAACATAAAGGCCAACAATAAAACTTTCTTCAAATACATTAGAAGTAGGAAGCCAGCCAGGGAGGCAGTGGGGCCCTTGGATGACCAAGGGGTAAAAGGACTACTGAAGGATGATAGGGAAATGGCTGAGAAGCTGAATGCATTTTTTCCCTTTGTCTTCACTGTGGAAGATGAGAAGTGCTTGCCCACTCCAGAACTGCTGATTTTGGGAGGTGTGTTGAAAGACCTGAGTCAGATTGAGGTGACGAGAGAAGAGGACCTACGACTGATAGATAATTTAAAAACTGATAAATCACCAGGCCTGGATGGCATACATCTGAGAGTTCTGAAAGAACTCAAATGTGAACTTGTGGATCTCCTGACAAAAGTATGTAATCTTTTATTAAAATCTGCCTCCATTCCCGAGGACTGGAAGGTAGCTAATGTCACCCCCATCTTTAAAAAGGGTTCCAGAGGAGATCCGGGAAATTACAGGCCAGTCAGTCTGACATCGATACCGGGTAAGTTGGTGGAAACTGTTATTAAGGAAAGAATTTGTAGGCACATTGATGAACAAAAACTATTGAGGCAGACTTAGCATGGGTTCTGTAAGGGAAGATCTTGTCTCACTAATCTGTTAGTGTTTTTTGAGTGAACAAACATGTGGATAAGGGGGACCCAATAGATATCGTTTACCTTGACTTCCAGAAAGCTTTTGATAAAGTTCCTCATCAAAGGTTCCTAAGCAAGCTCAAAAAACACAGGATAAAAGGACAAGTCCCTTTGTGGATCAAAAACTGGCTAATTAATAGGGAACAGAGAGTGAGTATAAATGGGCAATTTTCTCAGTGGAAGATGGTAAGCAGTGGGGTACCACAGGGATCAGTACTTAGTCCGATGCTTTTTAACTTGTTCATTAATAATTTGGAGTTGGGAGTAAGCAGTGACGTGGCTAAATCTGCAGATGACATGAAGCTGTTCAGGGTGGTGAAAATCCGGGGGGATTGTGGGGCACTCCAAAGGGATCTGTCGAGGATGGGCGAGTGGTTGTTAATGTGGCAAATGGGGTTCAATGTGGCCAAGTGCAAGGTGATGCACATTGGAGCCAAAAATCCTAACTATAAATACATGTTGATGGGGTCTGAACTGGCAGAGACTGACCAAGAGAGAGATCTTGGAGTTGTAGTAGATAACTCACTGAAAATCTCGAGACAAAAAAGGCCAATGCTATGCTGGGGATTATTAGGAAGGGTATTGAAAACAGATCAACCAATATCATAATGCCCCTATATAAATCAATGGTGCAACCTCATTTGGAATACTGTGCACAGTTCTGGTCACCACACCTTAAAAATGATAGTATAGCTTTGGAAAAAGTGCAGAAAAGGGCAACTAGAATGATAACAGGGTTGGAACACTTTCCCTATGAAGAAAGGTTAAAGCACTTGGGGCTCTTTAGCTTGGAGAAATGAAGGCTGAGGGGTGACATGATCAAGGTTGATAAGATTATGCATGGGATACAGCAGATAGAGAAAGAGGTACTTTTCTCCCTTTCTCACAATACAAGAACTCGTCGGCACTCAATGAAATTGCTGAGCGGTCGGGTTAGAATGGATAAAAGGAAGTACTCCTTCACCCAAAGAGTGATTAACACTTGGAATTCACTGCCACAGGAGGTGGTGGTGGCAGCTACAAGCATGGATGGCTTCAAGAGGGAATTGGATAAACATATAGAGCAGAGGTCCATCCATGGCTGTTAGCCACAAGGTATAGATAGGGACTCTGGGGCAAGTGATGCTCTGTATTCTTGGTGCTTGGGGGGGGGTCAACAGTGGGAAGGCTTCTAGTGTCCTGGCCCCACTGGTGGACCTCTTGATGGCAGCTGGTATTTTTGGCCACTGTGTGACAGAGTGTTGGACTGAATGGGCTGTTGGCCTGATCCAACATTGGCTTCTCTTATGTTCTTATGTTTTTATGTTCAGGGGAAAATTTGGAAGTGAAGCCACAGGTCTCTAGTAATCACCAGAAACTCTGTGATAAAACCAGGAGGAAAGAGGGCAGGAGATCTCCTTTGTAGCGAAAGACCTGGCAACCCTAACACAGTGAGTACATTTAGTGGACTAGTCTATTTGGCAGCCATGTAGCATATTCAGGTGTCAGTCTTCTGAATTGTCCCTTAATTTAAAGTACTTTGGCAAACTTGCTTGATGTGGCTTAACTCTAAATCAGTTGTTGGCAGTACAGTTGGAATTCACATTGACAAAGGTTGAACAGAGAATATCTGTTCCTGTGCTGGGGGGGGAGGTCTATTAATAAATAAACTGAGTTGTGACTGGACTTTAAACATGCCAGTGGAGGTCAACAATAAAGCTCTTGATAATTTGCTTTTGTCACGTTAGCCACTATGTTATATACGTACATGTCTTGGGCCAGATAAGACATTGAAACTAACTGCGCAAAACAGTCTTGGAAACCTTATCAGAGCCTCCTACTTAAAGAAGGCCAACTGGAACTGTACAGCAAGAAATCTAAAACAAATTAGGCAGAGATGGCATATCTTCAGGACTGCAATTAGATCAGATCCTCTCCCTGCCCATTCTCTTTGCTAGAGTTTGATGAGGAATATGTTGTTTCTGGCTGTGTGAATGTTCAACAGATTATTTTTGATCCACCTTGAGCATTTGATCTACAAAGATTTTTCTGTACAAAAACCCCAAACATTTGATACCTGACCTTCAGCAGAATTTGGCCTGCCTTCTATTCATCCACTCCTTTAGCAATCACAGTGGAGTAAATTGGTTGGCAGATTTTGATTCTGAAAGTCAAATGTCATAATTTGAAGTGGGGTCGCCAACCTCCAGGTGTTGGCTGGAGATCTCCTGGGATTACAGCTGATCTCCAGGCAACAGAGATCACTTCACCTGGAGCAAATGGCCTCTTTGGAAGGTGGACTCTATGGCATTATGCCTCATTGAAGCCCCCCCACCCTCCTCAGGCTCTACCCCCCCCCTTAATCTCCAGGTATTTCCCAACCTATATCTGGCAACCCTAATTTGAAGCCATGTATTTAATATCAAAATCTGACCTATAAAATATGAACAATTATAAAATGTTGATATTTTGTGAAATTTAATTTGAAATGAAACAGTGTACCTAATCAGGATGGTGCTGATGAAAGTGAAACGTTTATTTCACTTTAAATACAAGCATTGACAGTACACAAGCACCCCCCCCCCAAACCCTAGATGTGCTTTTTATTTCTAAGACCATGTTGTGAGCCCATTTCCTTTTAAAATTGTTTTCCAGTCCGCTTCTAATCTGACGACGGATATATTAGAACCATTTTATGCTGCTAAATCTTTTATGCTGTTTTTATGCTCTGGCTGGGTTTTAGTTGCATTGATTTTTAATAATTTCATGCCATTTTAGCATGTTTTACTTTGCAAGCTGCATCAAGAAGCTTCTCTGGAGAAATAGCAAGTATATTTTCTAAACAAATATTCATATCCACTCTTTCCCCCATGGGCTCCTAGCAGGCAACTTGCTCACAACACCCATGCTATTAACACTTGTAGTCCAGTGACATTGCCACATACAGTGATTACATGCTTTGTTAACTGCCACTATGCTGGATCTGCCTCCCCCCTTCTCTCCATCATAGCACACTTTGATACCTATGCCTAGTATGAACAGTATTCACACTTTTTGCTTTCTTCAAATGTAACTGGGGGTCCAAGCCTGTGTTTACTGAGCCAGTTTGGTGTAGTGGTTAGGAGCGTGGACTCTAATCTGGGAGAGCCAGGTTTGATTTCCCCACTCCTCCACCTGCAGCTGCTGGTGTGACCTTGGGTCAGTCACGAGTTCTTTCAGAGCTGTTCTCGAGAGAGCTCTCTCAGCCCCACCTACCTCACAGGGTGTCTGTTGTGGGGAGGGGAAGGGGGGAAGGGAAAGGGACTGTAAGCCACTTTGAGACTCCTTCGGGTAGTGAAGGGTGGGTTATAAATCCAGTCTCCTCCTCCTCCTCCTCCTCCTCTTCTTCTTCTTCTTGCTACTGCATTCAGTGGAGCTTATTCCCAGGCAGGGCTCTTTTTGGGCAGGAATGCACAGGAACGGAGTTCCGGCTGGCTCCTGAATTGGCCACGCCTAGCAGGAACTCATTAGCATAATAGGCCACACCCACACTGAAGAAGTGGAACTAAGGTTGTCTACTTCCAGGTGGTGGCTTGAGATCTCTTGGGATTACAGTTGTTCTCCAGGCAACAGGGATCAGTTCACCTGGAGAAAAATGGCTGCTTTGGAAGGTGGACTCCATGGCATTGAAGTACCTCCCCCCCAAACCCCACCTTCCTCAGGCTCCACCCCCCCCAAATCTTCAGGTATTTCTCTACCTGCAGCTGGCAACCCTAAGTGGAACTGAAGCTGAAAGGAGACCTCTTCCTTCACACTCCTCCTGTCCCCCACTTGCCGATGCCATAAAAGCTACTCCTTGAGACACAGCCAAGTGGCTGCAGCTGCAGTCGTCCAAAATGTCCTAGACACACGTTTTTTGGGGGAGGCAACAGTGCAGGGAAGGAGAAAGGAGTCTTGAGCAAATCTGACTAAAATTAGACTGCGAAGGCTGCAGTCCTAAAACAACATTCCTGGGTGTAAGCCCTGTTGAATACATTTGAACTTACTTCTGACTAGACTTGCTTAGGCATGCTCTCGAGAATGTGCATTTATGTTACCTTAATTCATATTTTACAGTGTTCCCAGTTATGAATGCTGTTCAGGAGAGGATCTGTAGAAAAACAAGTCTAGCTCAGTTTCCCCCAAACATCTTCTAAAGTCACCTGTTTTCTGAATTAAAAGAGAGGGATAAATCACTGTTGCAGCTGAGAAATTTTTCTTTTAATTTGTATCAGAGAGGGCCTCACACTCTGTATAAATCACTGATCTGGGCATGAGACTTGAAGGCCGACTGAAAAAGAGGCCAGCTTAGAACAATGAATCATGAAGAGATGCGGCAGGGAGCCTCCTCTGGGGAGTTGGTATTTTGGACTCATTGGAGACTTTAATAAGTTATCGCTTTAATTCTTTGTGGCATCCAAGGAGTTCTTTGACGGCATTCTGATTTGCCTCAATACACAGGCTCGGAATGACAGGTCTACAGTACGCACAAGTGATCAAATGAACGTTTGACATAACTGCTTTAAAACTGATCAAAAGGTCATAATTTCACTGTTTAAAATGTGCATATTGCAACCAAATTGCAATGAACATTTTTTACTGTGACATTTGACCTGCCCATATGGGAGACTGCAGTCCCAGATCTTGGCTGTCTTGTTTGCGTTCCTGTACCTAAGTAAAGTACTACCAGTAATTGCATCTTTGTCGGAAGTCCTCGCTTGTTAATGTTGCTTCTTGTGTTGTCCTTGCGGAAGGAACAAGCAGTCCAAGTTCTCATGGGACTTAAATTGGTTCGGTGTTTGTATCCATTTTTTAAGAAAATGAAAACTGTGTCTAAACATCCAGCTCCAAAGTTATATTCATAACAGTGCAAGCTTTTCTCAAAGCAAACGCTTCCTTTGTTATGGTGACGCAGATGTGTTTCCCTGCCAGAAGCGAAAATGTTTTTGCTTCGGTAACGCTGCTTTTGTTCTAGAAGAAAACAGGTCTTGTGGCACTTCTATTTACACCTGTTGTACAGAGTCTGGGTGGGAAGGGAAATTTGCCTCCAGTACTTTTGCATGAAACAGAGTTAGAACTGACGTTTGTCATAGGGGTAGCAGAGGTGTAAATCTTAATTCTCTACTCCATAAATACATTTGTTTCCTCACACTGGTGTTCTTAGTCCCCATAAGCTAGATTGTGAGAACAGAAGCACATGGCTGGTTCGTATGCACATGGCTTCACTGTTTAATGACTTTGGCATCAGGTGATAACTTGTTTGTGTGAATGAAAATCAAACTGGACAGGACACTGGGAGTTGCATGAAAAGAATCTTCTCAGGGTTTTCTTAAAGCAAAATGACAGTTGCGTGTGGCCATGATTTGTTTCAGGGCTGTGGTATGGGGGATCCCGCGCACCATTGACTTTTAGCACCCCCAACAACTGACATTATGTAGTACTTAAGAGTGTTGGATTAAGAACTGGGAGGCCCAGGTTCAAATCCTTACTCTGCTATGTAGGGTTGCCAACCTCCAGGTGGAACCAGAAGATCTCCTGGAATTCTAACACCTCTAGGCTATGGAGACCAGTACCACTGGAGAAAATAGCTGTTTTGGAGGATGGACTCCGGGGCGGATTAAGGCTCACAGGTGCCCTAAACACTGACCAATCTTGGTGCCCCCCTCCTTTCCACACTGATCCTGTCCATTTTAGTTGTTGACCTGTCTGACCAGATATACAATGCAGGTTGCAGCAATACAAAAAATTATTCATATGATAGCACAGTATACTATACAAACTAAGCCAAGCTTTGGCTACATAAAGTTCTACAAAAAGGCAATGCAACATCTGTTTTAATATTTCACAAGTCAAACGTATCAAAGTCCCAATATTCATGACCTGAAAGGCATTTTCCTACATTTTTTCACCCTTTTCCCAACTTTGTGGTGCCCGCTTTGGCCCTGGTGCCCTAAGCACCTGCTTAGTCAGCTTAATGGTTAATCTGCCACTGGATGGAGTCTATGGCATTATACCCCACTGAGGGCCCTTCCCTCTCTAAACCCCATCCTCTCCAGGCCCCTACGTCACGGAAGCTCCCTGGGTGATCTTGGGCCAGTCACTTCTCTCTTGGCCTCACCTACCTCATAGGGCTGTTGTTATGCGGCTAGAACAGAACAGCTGGCAGTCCTAAATGGAGGAGTGCTGTAAACTGCTTTGGGTCTGTACTGGGGAGAAAGGTGGGATATAAATATTACTCCTGGAAACAACTGTTCTTTTCCTTTCTCAGGCCTAATCGCAGCAGCCTGCATCCAAATCAGAGCCATTTGCTGTTTCTTTTTCCTTTTCAAAATGCTTGTGAGGTCCTTTAACAGACCTCCTAGCTTCTCAATTGATTTGATACTGAACAATCACAGATCTCATGCCACAACTGCTACTTGTTACATTGCCTGGTGTCACTTTTTGGAAACCAGTGGAGTCACTTTGCACGTTTTAGATGCCAGCCATCATGGAATAAAGCCACGGCCCCATTCACCCTGGTGCAACGCCCCTAAATTGATGGGCTCAGTAGGAAGGGGCCAGAATCTTTAATGCTCATTGCCACTGCCGCGTTACTGATGTGAGTCAGGCATTCTGTCAGCTTGCATTTATATTGGTATGAACCAACACCTGGATTATGCATGATGTCACTGTTGCAATGGCCCATCTGTGAATTCAGAGCTGCCTATGAGTTAGGGTTGCCAGCTTCCAGGTGGGGTCTGGGGATCTCCCACTTTTACAACTGATCTCCAGCTGACAGAGACTGGCTCCCCTGGAGAAAATGGCTGCTTTGGAGGGTAGACTCTATGGCACTGTGCCATGATGAGGCCCCTCCTGTCCCCAAACTCCGCCCTCTCCTGGATCCACCCCCAAAGTCTCCTGGTGTTTTCCTACTCAGACCTGGCAACCCTACTATGAGTAGGGGTTGGTAGCTGAGAGAAAAATTAGAAAGGAGAATCCTAAGCCTCATAACTATCGGCCAGCTTTAGAGTTTGGCTATCATGACTGCCACTCTTCTCTGAGACTCTGCCTTGGACTTCATTACTCTTTTCTTCCAAAATCTCACATCGCTTTGTGTTGCTGCTCTTCTTTATTCAGACCCATATGCCAGTTCACCGTTTTCCTCTCAAAGCAGATGTGAGGTGTCGTATTACTATGTCCTCAGGTTGCCAAGTCCCCCTGGCCACTGACGAGAGATGGGGGGGTAGGGTTGTCAGATCCAGGTTGGGAAACCCCAGGAGATTTGGGGATGGAGCCTGGGAAGGAAAGGGACCTTGATGGTGGGGTACAATGCCACAGAGGCCACTCTCCAAAGCATCCATTTTCTTCAGGGGGACTTATCTCAGTAGTTTAGAGATGAGCTGTAATTTTGGGGGATCCCCAGGTCTCACCTAGAGGCTGGCATCCCTACCATGGCCTACTCCCCCCCCCCCAACCTTTCTCTCTCTCTGCCTCTGTGGACCACATTATTACTGACTGTGATTTGGTGTTTGACTGCTTGGCATCAATAAGTGCAGGTAGGATCAATTCTTGAATTAACTTCTCCTCCCCCATGAAATCTTACAAGTAGACTTGGGGGAGAAATTATCAGCTGTCCTTCTGTCAAATGTTCTACAGATATCCGTAAAATGAGCTACATCCAAAGGGTTTACACAGAGGTCAGTAAATCTTTCTCCTTCCTTTCCACAAAACTTGAACCAGTATTTACCATTGTTTTTTGTTTATACAGCAAACCTCCTAACCAGTCAGTGCTGAAGGTTGAAAAGCTACCCACTCAAGGATACTATGTAAGTCTGACATGCCACCACACAAATATTTTCGTTGAGGGAGAAGTCAACAAAATTCTGACTAATGTTTATCTCTGGGCATCACTGAAGATCGTGCCTCAGAACTAGGCCAACAAAGCTTTTTTTTTTTTTTAAAGTTTGTCTGTTTAGCAGCATGAAATGGTGGGTAGTCTCAGTGTCTTTGAAGCTAGCCCCTTTCAAATATATTCTATGACTTTAAATTGCTTTCCAGCCATGCTTGTTGACAACCTGTATGTTGTAGTGAATAGATTGTCCAGACTAGAATATGAAAGACCCTGGTGTTTGTGTGTGTGTGTGTGTGTGTGTGTGTGTGCAACACTCCCTCTAAGCTGTGGAGTCTTGTGAGCAAAAATTCTACTTTGTGAGCTATTCGCATTAAAGTTGGGAGCAAGCAATTTGGCTGCTGTATAAATCCGTGTGTTCTGGAGCCATCCTCCCGGAGGTAAGACAAAGATGTGTGAGCTGGAGGCTAAAAAACTGTGAGCTAGCTCACACTAACTCAGCTTAGAGGGAACACTGTGTGTGTGTGTCAAAGAGGAGGGGGGGGAGAGAGAGAGAGCACTGACAGTTGGATTGCCAAATCCAGGTGGGCCTGGAGTTCTCCCAGAATTACAACTTTTTGGTTTACCACCTGCCTAGTTTGTCATTGGATATCCTATTGTTTTTACATTGTTGTGACCTGCCTTGGATCCTGGGATACCCAGGATAAAGGTTGGTATATAAATAAAAATAAATAAATAAACAAAGCATGTGCTTTCTCATTGAGTTATGATTCATAGATATTCACTGCTTTCTCTATTTAGACTGCATAATCTGCTTGTTTCCTTAATGACTAATGTTCATCTGCTATCTGTTGCTGGAAAAAAAATTAAGATAGCTGTGAAGATAAGGAATGGTATGCCTTTACTTACATTTAATGCCCTCACAACCATTTTCTTTATCAGTCCTTAGTATAGTCCTTTTGACTCTTTGAATACAAATGCCACATATGATTATGTTTGATTGGAACAGAGCTCGATCTGTTTTGTACCATATTTTAACAACGTTTGCAGTATATATAATCTGGAATCCTTGCAGTTTAAGAGACTGAGATATTACTGGGGTAATTTTTTTTGCACAGTTAATATCCCTTGTCTCAAAAGTCTTATAAATTCTTTTAGCGGTCTTCTACAAGTCAGGTTTCTAACAATGGCAGACTTTGAGTTATTACATCAGATGATTTAAGAGCAAATGAGGATAGCATGGTTTGTTTCTAATCCAGCTGGAAGAACTTGTTATATGCCTGTTCTGATTAAACAGGCCAAAATCCCACTTATGCTTGAGAAGACTGCATTTAGATCATCATCTCCTTGGCATGGTCAGTTTATCAATTATTGTGTGATGACAATGATACGTAGATTAGAGTGTAATCAAACAACAGGGAGCAGAATAATGGAGTAAACTAATTTATTAAACCTCTTCTAAAGGAGAGAAATGGTATCCTCTTACAATAGGGATGAATCACTAGAAGCAATCCTTGATGAATAGGTAACATAAAAGCTACGCAGTCTAATTAGAATAAACATGGGTGCATCTTGAATCCTAAAATAGGTTAATGGAATCATGCAAAGGCTTTTGCTACACAAGTAATCCTTACTCTCACCATTCACGCAGTTGACGTCAATGGAACTGCTTGCAGGAGAAGGGATTAGCTGCACGAGGAGAGGTTGGTGGCCTTTTGGGCCTTAATCTGTTACTTCTGTGACCTTCTGTATCCTCACTCTACCTTGTCTATTCTTAAAGTAGAAGGTGGCACGTTAAGATGACAAGCAACTACCATAATAATAATATGTGATACTTACCTAAAGAGTATTTCCCATGTATAATCTCTCAGTTATCCTTTACGAGCATCCTGTGAAGTTGAGTATTAATTATCATTATCCTCATATTGCAGATCTGGGGAGGGACGGTTAAAATGGAGAGATTAGTTGCCACCCAAATGAATTCATGATTCACATGTGGTTTGAACAGAGATCTTCCTGCCTCACACGCTTAACCATTGCACTACCTCTAGCTTTTACCGTAGGATATGCTGTTCCTTGCAAAAGGGTATCCATGGGTTTGAAAAGCAGTATGAGAAAAGGTAATGAATAGCCTGTTTCTAATAGCTGTATCCAGTGTTCACTCAAAGCTGAGTTAGTGTGAGTTAGCTCACAGTAGTTTAGCCTCCAACTCACACATTTTTGTCTTAGCTCAGGAAGGATGGCTCGAGAGCAAGCTAATTTATGCCGTAGCCAAATCACTCTCTCACAACTTTAATACCAGTAGTTCACAAAGCAGAGTTTTTGCTCACATCTTAGAAGGAGCATTGGCTGTATCTCCTATCTAATGGCAAATTTATAACTCAGAACTGGGCTTTACTAATAGAAGGGAGGACGGTGTCATAGTTTGTGTGTTTTGTTCAGAGGACAATACTGCAAAGACACAATCTGTTTCTTAAGAACAGTTTGTTCTTACTTTGATATAGTTTTCCCAAAACTTTTTGAACTTATGTGAAGGGGTTGGAAAATTGGGCCAGGTGGCTGAGTCAAGGTTAGTATTACTATTGTTATTATTTATTAGATTTCTGAATCTGGGTGATTTACAGCATTAAAACAGATAAAATACAATCAATATGATAAAATTATTACAATGCACTAATAAAACAATCAATCCAGATGACGATCAACCCCTTTTTCGGCAGCCATGCTTTCTGCGCAGCAGGGCAGGGAAGGGGACAGTGGGGCCAAAAGATGCATCAGTACTGGGTAATTACAGCTGAGATTGGATGTAAGAAAGACCTGTGAATGGCAGTAAATTAGCACACAAATACAAGAGTTAACAAATAGATGTGGGAATGAGGTTTGAGTCCAGTTGCACCTACAAGACACATAAAGTTCAACTCTGGGTACAAGTGAGAACTGAGAGACTTGGTATGTACACTCCTTCAGATTCATTGAAACAGATTTCCTCAAATCTTACATATAGGTGTGTATGGGGGGGTTAGTTGCCAGGAAGAGCTAATTAGAGTCAAGATGCCTAAGTAACTGAGCAATAAATAACAGCTAAGATTGGAATAACACATTAGGTAAGACATGTAAATAGCAGTAAACTGGTATACAGATAACAAAGGAGTTAACAACAGATGTGAGAACCAGGGCTCTTTTCGTAGCAGGAACTCCTTTGCATATTAGGTGACACACCCTTAATGTAGCCAATCTTCCAAGAGCTTACAGAACTCTTCTAAGCTCTTGGGGGATTGGCTAAATCATGGGTGTGTGGCCTAATATGCAAAGGAGTTCCTGCTATAAAAAGAGCCCTGGAACGGTTTGAGTCCAGTGGCACCTTGACCAACAAAGTTTGATTTCTGGGTATGTGAGAACTGAGTGACTTAACATGTGTAGTGAGATAAGAAGCAGATATCTCTGTTAAATCCTGGGGGGTTCCATTGTTTTGAGTGCTGTAATATTTTGTAATTCAGCAATCTCCCTTTCCCATCTGTTTCTGAAGTTCCTTTGCAATAAAACAGCTACTTTGAGGTCCCCCACTGAGTGTCCTGGAAGGTTGTGTTCTCCTACAGGTTTTTCAGTCTTGTGATTCTTGATGTCAGATTTGTATCCATTTATACTTTGGCGTAGGGTTTGGTCTGTTTGTTCTATGTAGAGGTAAAGGGCATTGTTGGCATTTAATGGCATACACAATGTTGGAAGATGAATAATCCTGAGATGGTGTAGTTGATGTCGTTATGTCCAGTATTAAGTTGTCTGGGCATATGTGGCAGCAAAGTTGGCATCTGGGTTTATTGCAAGCTCTGGTACTAGTGTCCATGTTCAAATTAGATGTTGTATTATTGTGGGTGAGGAGTTGTTTGAGATTGGGGGGCTGTCTGTGCGCCAGAAAAGGTTTTCCCCCAAGTACTTGTGAAAGAGAACTGTCTTTATCCAGTAGCGGTTGTAAGTCACTGATGATCTGTTCCACTGTATCGGAGGAACTGTGCTTGCACATGAAAGCTTATACCATGAATTAGGGTTGGCAGTTCTTTCCTTGCCTGGAGTGAGGGACTTTGCAGGGCATTCTGGGGGTGGGCAGGGACATTGTGTGATGTCCCCAATGCGATGACATCACACGGAAGTGGCGTCATCACGCCAGGGACGTTGTGTGGAGGGCGCTCTGGTATTTGGGCAGACTCTGTGGATTTTTTGGCCTCAAAACCATGGAGTTTGCTGAAATACCAGAGCATCCCTGTGTGACACCCCTTTTTGGGGATGGCGCTTCCCATGCTGGTCAGTTGGCCGGTGGGGGGCTGAAGCTCCGAAAATTGGGGTTTTCCATGACACCACTGGGGGAATGGCAACCCTACCATGAATAAAACTTTGTTGGTCTTAAAGGTGCCACTGGACTCAAAACTTTGTTCTGCTGCTTCAGACCAGCACAGCTACCCCACCTGAAACTGTACAGGTTTGTTTAATCCTACCTGGTATCTCTCAGTTTTCCTCATGATTTCTCACTAAGTTTTATTCTACAAATTCTGCGCAGAGAACCTGATCAAAAGAATAATGTGTGATAAATTCAGAATCATGCTTATATCCCATTTTCCAGTGACTTTTAGCATACTTTGCAGCCTGCCCAATTTCTTGCTTGCTGTTCCTCCAACTGTGCAAGGCTTCCTCCTGGAGTAGTAGAGGCATCCTTGTTATTTTCTGCTGCTCTGATTCAGAAAAAGAAGAGAAGCTCAGCACTACTGAGAAGGAGGTGGACAGGAACATGAGGGCTGGAAGTCAACAAGCAATTGCAGCAGCTGTTAGACCTCTCACAGTTAACCTGGAGGCTTCTCTTCTCATTTATAAGCTGCTACATGGAACAATTTTATTTATTTCTCCCTTGCAGAATTGAAAGCGGCTTACAATATAAATAAAATGATTATTAAAAACATAATAAAAACAGTACGAATAAAACAATTACAAAAACACGTAAAAGGTCACAATTTAAATTGCATGTAGAAAGGCTGAGTGACTTGGATGTGCTGTCCTTTGGGAGTGAAATGCATTATTTAATTATCTGAGTCAACACACCCAGCAATGTGTGACTTTTACCATGAAATCATTTGCTAGTGGTTGCTGAATAGAGATTCCTCTTGTGTGTGTGCGTCTGTCTTTTATTTCTTCTCAAAGCGCCTGCTATACATGTTATTACCTGCAATGGATTTACAGTCAAGGATCACAGTTCCTGGGTTTACCTTTTGCTCTTTTGATGATCTTATGGAATTTTTTGCTGCAGGCAGTCTATTGTACCATCAGCAAATAGTTTCATTCCATGTTTCCACTTGCATATTCTAAAATTCCACTTCACAGAGTCTCTAAAAGCATCCCGATGGTATATGTAGGGTCCTCCATCCACTCCTAGTATAATGATTCAGAGATGGGACTGCCTGGAAAAACTGTAGATGACTTGCAGGCCCATTTGCCTGGGGCCCCTTCTCTACCAATGCTCCCTCTAAGTTGCGGAGTCTTGTGAGCAAAAATTCTACTTTGTGAGCTACTGGCATTAAAGTTGTGAGTGAGCGATTGGACTACTGCATAAATTATTTTGCTCTGGAGCCATCCTTCCTGAGCTAAGGCAAAAATTTGTGAGCCGGAGGCTAGAAAAGTGTGAGCTAGCTCACACTAACTCAGCTTAGAGGGAACACTGCTCTGTACTAGCAAGTGACTTCAATACAAGGATTGGCAGTGATAATTAGATGCTTTTCTGTAAACTATTAGTCCCTGATAATGGTGAATTTCTCAGTCCTGCTTGGCATAATAGAAAATCTAAGGATAATGTAATAAACAGAGGTGGTTTGGAGCTGGCTAAATTTGCTATTCAGAGAAACTTTATTTCATTGAATGGTTACTCAGAAGTTGATGGAGCCAGTGATTTCACTTATGTGAGTCCCAAAGGAGCCAGTGTAATAGATTATATTCTGGGCCCTCTTGAATATCTCTCCCACTTTGAGTTCCTAAAAGTTGGCGATTACATGGGAAGTGATCATCTCCCAGTCTCCTTTTCTACAGATTTATCTCTAGAACATTATCTTATTCCAACACACAGCTTGCCTCTCTCAAAATCAAAATAGAGTGTGTCAGTTACTCTGGAGCTCCAACTCTAGCGACAAGGCTCAGACCATAATGGGTTCTGTCCTTTGTCGCCAAGTTCTTTTCTCAGTCAATTAAGAGGAAAAATCATTGAATTTTTATATTATATAGACATATGTGTTAAATACATTTCCTTTTTTTAGTCTTAGTGTGACACTATTCAGAGCCGAATTGGCTGTAAAAGCAGTATCATTAAAGTATGAAGTAAGGTTAACAGGGTTTTGCAGTCTGATTCAGTGCTCAACCATTTGCATAATTTGGATGAGGTATTAAAATTGTTCAGACCCCTTTACATGAAAAAGAACCTTGATAGGACACCCTTTGAAGCTAAAAGGAATAGTTGGTTTAATAGTGACTGTAAAAGAATGAAAAGGCTGATTCACCAGAAGCATAGTGAGTGTAAAGGTAACTGTACAATATCAGCCCTTCGAGAGCTGATGGAACTAAAGAAAATGTACGGAGAACTGATTAAAACAAGGAGACGGATGGCCCTTAATACAGAATGGGGACATCTAATTTCAGGCCTTGTGGTCTATAGTCAATACTGCTATAAACCAAGCCTCTAAAATCCCATCCTGTATTGTCCTTCTGACATGGGAAAACTATTTCAAGAAGTTATTCTCTGATATTAGTGCTGGTATACCTAGTACATCCTTTATTATTCCTCTTGATGCAACAACATCTTGGTCCAAGGTATCAATTAAGGAGGTAATTTGCCTTATCAAGGGATTAAAACTAGGAAAAGCCCCACGCTCTGATCTAATCCCTAACAAGTTATTTAAGGCTGATTCACCATGGTGGGCCACAGTTCTGGCCCCATTTTTCACTAAAATTAACATCAGTGGACAAATACCTGATTTATGGAAACACTCTATTATTGTCCCAATATTTAAAAAGGGACATTGACCAATCAGCCTTCTTTCTTCTCTAAGGAAGAGGAGGAGGAGGAGGAGACTGGATTTATACCCTACTCTTCACTACCCAAAGGAGTCTCAGAGCGGCTTACAATAACTTTTCCCTTCCCCTCTCCACAACAGACACCCTGTGAGGTAGGTGGGGCTGAGAGAGCTCTTTTGGGAACTGCTCATGAGATAACAGCTCTGAAAGAACTTGTGACTCTGTGAACAGCTCTGAAAGAATTTCTTCCATCAGGATCCCAGCTAACTCCTTTTCTTTAAGGGCCTTAACTCAAATATAGTTTTTGGCCTAGCAATCTCAGGTGATGATGACATCTGATCAGAACCCATTCTCAGGAGAAGCCTCTAGAAAATTACCTCACCACCCCGACTCTCCTCCCCTCATCCTATGGGCTTGCAGGCTCCCATGAGAAGGTAATCATGCCACCTTCATCTCTGGCTTGAAGATGGTAAGGCCTAGAGACCAATTAGTAACATCTGCAAGATGGACAGACCCATTTCTATTCACATTAACTCTTGAGGGAGAGGCCAGGGGCGCTTTGCCTCACATAACCTCTTGCAAGAGCCCTAGGTCTGGCAGTGGAAGGAGGCCTCCATGGAGCATGCACAGCTTTTCACGTGCACATTAGAAAGGGCTGAGGAGGTAGCCAAGGAAGATATAGTCTACCTCCCACCTGGACGTGGTAGGTGGGAGAAGGGAGGAGGAGGAAGGGATGGGTAGCAGTTAGCTCTTTCCTCTCCAATTATGGGGCACAGGGTCTATCATAGGTATGGTAGGTGTAAATGAGGGAGGTCTTAGAGGGGGGTCTACAAAGTTTTAAAGTTAAAAACAGTTGTCCTTGGTTTGCTAAGTATGAAAAGTGTGCTGCTCTGAGATCTACTGGACTCCCTCAGTCCAGGCTACTCACTGTTGAGCTTCCAGGCTGCCTGCTAATTGTTGGAACAGGCAATGTCTGGAGTACAAAGAGGAAGAGAAGAAGACCCTGCAGGAGGCAGCAAGAAGACAATTAGATAGGATAGTGAGGTCAACATCTTCTTTCCTTTTAAGTGTAATTCCTTGTCTGTCTCCCCATTGCTACTCTTTGGGCAATTTCCTCCTCCCTCTCAGAAGCTCCACTCTTAGTCTGACCCTCTCTCTCTCCCCCTAGTGATGTAGTTGGGAAACTATCTCTGTCTCTCCTCTTTACTATCAACCATGTTAGTTCCTAAGTAAACCTTTATCGACACTTTAAACAGGTTGTGCAACTTCGCTGTGTTAATTACTCTGCCCAAACTAGTTTCCTACTTTGGTCAAGGTACTCGTCACCTCTCAAATCTGGAGACAGGGCCAGCCCAAGTATAACATCACATTAGGCAGCTACATAATATGGGTACCAGAATTCCAGAGATACCAGTCTCTGTTCTGCAACTGCTTTAGAGAAAGGTGCTTCCTGTCCTTCTGGACTGCCCAGCTTCTTCAGTGTGTGTTTACATCAATAGGCACCACCATTAATCTGTGTTGGTGACAGAGCCAAACAGGGTTTTTTTTGGGGGGGGGGGGGAGCAGTCTTTTTGTCCAGATTAACTGATTTGGAGCACAATAGTGCATGAAGGGAAATCACTGAAGTTAAAAATGGAAATACATGACTGTCCGCTAAAAGCCAGGACATTGTGACATGCAGCAAATTCCTGGTGGACACTAGAAACAGCTGATCACTGATAAAAGGGAGCATTGTAATGAGAAAATAGACGCAGTTATTTAGCTATGGCTGCTTTTGGGGGTGCTGACGTGGGAGTACTTTCAGCCAAAGCTCACAAGATTTAGAGGAATCAAAGGCAGCTTTGCCGGAGGCCTTTCGAAAGCCAGAACTATTCCTGTGCATCTATTATATATGACAGAATAATTATACTGCCAACAAAATACACGAGCGCCTTTTATATTTTGGCTGCAGGGGCTCTGGCTGCATCTGGTCCAGTGCACATTTATGGGTTCCTCTGACATACAAACAACTCTGCCTTCATGGCAATGGGAGGGGAGTATGGATGGACTCTGAAATGACATTGACTTGTCTTCGCTTTACATCTATTCAGGGTGTGAATACTGGAGAATTTGGTCCAGTTCCAGGCCTTCTAAGCCCTGAGGAGGATGGCTGGTATGCACAGTCTCTTAGGGCCTAATTTATGCTTTACGGTTTAAATTTGGTCTCCAAAAGGCTGAATTTCTCTGCAGGCAATCATGTGATTCCCCCACCCCCTGAGCTGATGCTTTCAGACTGAATGCAAGGAAACTGTAGTGTGCGTGCACGCACATTCACAACTGATGATGATGTATATTTATTTATGTCTTTTGAAAAATGTGTATGCTGCCTCTCCGTACCCATTTGACATGTAAAGTATTGTTATGTGCAGCCCACTTCCCCAATTGGTGAGACTTTCAAGTACTTGCTAGCATTGGTTTTCTTTGGACAAGAAAGCACCAGAAGTTAAGAAGCACACAGCTGGAGGCAAACAGGCACTTGTGCAGGGTAGCACCCTGCATCAGATCCCAGAGAGAAGGAGCCTGCACTCCCAAGGTGCTTCAGCCAACTCTAAGCACAGTCTGTCCACTTCTCCTTCTCTGTCCATTTCAGCATTTCCCATGGTACATTCTTTTTCATCCATATACACAGATCTGCCCATTCACTTCAGCCGGCGGGTGGGGGGGGGGTCATAAGAACATAAGAGAAGCCAATGTTAGATCAGGCCATCCAGTCCAACACTCTGTCACACAGTGGCCAAAAATACCAGGTGCCATCAGGAAGTCCAACAGTGGAGCCAGGACACTAGAAGCCCTCCCACTGTTGACCCCCCCCAAGCACCAAGAATACAGAGCATCCCTTGCCCCAGACTGAGAATTCTTATCTATACCTTGTGGCTAATAGCCACTGATGGACCTCTGCTCCATCTCCTCCAATCCCTGATGGCTGCTTGAACATTGATGTCCATTGAGCAGGTAACCATAATTGTTTCGAAATGTTACCTTACCTTTTGTTGTGTAAGGATAGACTGGGCCGCAGTGATCAGGATCTAAACTCCTTATGGTATGAATGGGCTCTTACGTCTGTTTCACTGAAAGTTGCATAGTTGCTGCTGAAAATAACAGTCCCGCATCTCCTTCTCATGGTTTGCCTGGTTCATTGCCTGCCAGCACTGCATGGCAAGACTATTGGGGCAGAATATGAAGGGGAAGGGGCATTTGGATTCCCACTGAAAGTAATGTGTTGCGCTTGGGTGACATCTGCCTTGAGATGTGCATCTGGTTGCAGATGCATCATCTATCCGCCCTGCATAACTTCATTCATATTCTTCCCTAACTAATCAACTTCATGGAACTGGGTCCAGTGGTGGTGATGTGCAACGTGCCGCATTATCCTAGGTTCATGTGCCTTTTTCACCCATCCCAGTCCTGTTTTGGGTAACCACTAATCTGTATGGATCTCCTGCCTAATATTTCAAGTGCTTGAAAACTCCCATGTCACATTGCCGTTCTATGCTTTGTGATGCAACCAACTAAGGTCTGGAACCATGTGACCATTTTTTCAGAGAACTGAAAGCACTGCAGCAGAGCCAGTATTGACCAAAGCTTGCACATTGGTTTTCTTGGACCAGATACTCCAGGGCTTGAAGGAAGAAGCCCATGGGCCAAACCAAACATGACACTGAGCAGTTTGAGAATGGAGTACCTGGTGGTTGTTTCTTTAAATACCAGTTCAGAGAGTACAAGGGAAAGGGGAGGCTGTTAAGCCCCCTGTGTATTGTTTTCGTGTCCTCAGACAGCTCTGTGAGACTGTTTCACACAGGGGAAATACCATGTGGGAAGATTCAATGCCTACCTTCCTTGTGCTGTTGTCCTGTTCTGAATTGGACCGAATACGCCTGCTATTGAAAGAAAACTGACTCCTGGAAGCTCCAGAAAAGAGCCAGATTCCAGTAGCATCTTAAAGACTAACAAAATACGTGGCAGGGCATGAGCTTTCTCATGAGTTACTGCTCACTTCTTCAGAAGTATATGAAGGAGTGAGCAGTAATTCACAAATGCTCATACCCTGCCACAAATATTGTTAGTTTTTAAGGTGCTACTGGATACTTGCTCTTTTCTACTGCTACAGACAAATTAATGTGGATTCTGCATTGGCTTTTCCCTCTGTTGTTTTACGAAACTCACCCTGGAACAGAAATTCCCCTCTGCATTGCATACTGCTTTCACTTCCTTTGATCATCGGATTTTTATGGTAGCCTCCACACTCCATGCCGCTTTCACTCTCTTTGATCATCGGATTTTATGGTACCTTCTGCATAGATTTATGGCCATTTTATGGCCAGGGGTGACTTTGCAGTCAGTATGGCATTGCCCTATTGGAATGTGGTTTTGAGCTGCACTTTTTCCTTCGTTGAGAAAATGTAGAGTGAATGCTAGATGCAGAATTGCCCTAACACAGTTTCCCAGCTTGATCTATCTCCTGGGAGCTCCATTTATGGAACTTTCAACATTGGATGTTATCCTTTGGTTTCCTGAGATGGTGCATGCTAAGGCTCCAGAGCCCCCTTCAGTCACAAAATAGAACAAGTATGGAATGCCAGAGGCCCAACCTTGTTTAATCTGTGGGCAAGTTTGGAACAGGCAGTGGATGCCACAACAAAATATCTGGCATGGAAGCCAATCAGAAAATGTAGGGAAGTTCAATAAAATGTTGACAGCATCCTCCTTTGATGCAGGCAGCCATTTCCAAATGGTTGCTGCCTGAAGACACACAAGTGATTGCCTCTTGGGCTCTTCCAAAGCACCTCCCCCTCTAAAGGAAAGTTTGGAGAAGAAAGTGTGCACCAGGAAATGCATCAGCAGGTGCTGTGATGCTCATAGACACCCTATTGGGGATCACTGATATAATGCCAGTGCCCTGAAATGGACAGACCCTATGAAGATTCTGGATTGGCTATACTTGATATAAGTACTAGACTTAACACAATCCAGTAGTTATCACCATAGAATTATCAATGTGTTTCTATGTAATCGACTCAGTGGTGAAATCTCCATTAATGATTTTCAGGGATACTGGAGTGTACTTAGATGACTCCTCCCATCCCATACTATTTTAAGAAAAATCTTAGGTTAAGGTCATACTTCATTTGAAGCAGAATTGCTTTGTTGTTGTTGTTTGCAGAGGAGCAAGTTGAGGTGAGAAGCCTCGGCAGTTTTATGTCTCTTCCCCAACTATTATCCCACATTTTTATCTGTGGAATGAATGACAGTGACTCACTCAAGGCCATTCTGTGAGTCTACAGATCAGCAAAGCATTAAAAGACGTCCTACGCTTCCTTTGCCCAAATCCACTGAAGGAATAATTTTGAAGCTCCCCCACTTTTTCTAATGGAGTGCTCCTATGAATGGGACCTGTGACTTTAAAAAAAAAATTAGCTTAGCCCCCCCTCCAGGCTGTACTACAAAGTTTTGGATGTACATATCCCATTTTGGGGGGTAAATTTTGGACACCAAGAGTTGTACTCTACTGCTCCACTCTGCCAATGGTGGTGCCTTCCTCTAGTCCAAGGAGCCTTCCTTTGATGCAAGCCATGTTCCTTGGTCTTGAGGAAACCACCACTGTTACTAGAGCAGAGCAGCAAGCTACCACCCTGAAGTCCTATTTAGAGACATTTCGTATGCCACAGCTGGTGATGTTCATTGCGATGTGTGAACATTTTTTTTCCACAAAAGAAATCTAACCCTAAAAAAGTGCAAAACAGGCTATTTCCAGAGACTACAACAAGCAGAAGTCTTCAACATTGTGTAATTTTGTGGGGATGGGGGATGAAGTGAGACTTGAGTAGTAATCTTTATGAGAATAGGGGAGTGACACGAGTAAAAGCCTGTTCGTTCTTAAAGAGGATTGATTGTTCTCTCTTTCCTCACACTCCAGTTGGCCTCTGGCCCAGTCCTCTGGTTTTCTATAATCCAACATTAACTTTAAGAGTTCTGAGGCACAACCACAACTGAGATCAGGGAGAAAAGGCTTATAAAGTAAGACATAACTTCAAGCAGCATTGATCTCCCCCAGATAGTGTTGCCATCTCCAGGTCGGGAATGGAGATCTCCCAGACAGAGTCCCTAGAGAAAATAGCCACTTTGGAGGTTGACCCTATGGCATTGACCCTGTCCTCCCAGTCCCTGGCCTCCCTGGGCTTCACCCTCCCCCCAAATCTCAAGGTGTCTTCTGACCCAGAGCTGACAATCCTACCCCCAGAACTTCTGATTTTTAGGAACTACACTTTACCCTCCTATCCTTGGAAGTGAGTGTAAGGGCTTCAGACTTAAAACCAAATGGCAGGTGCCTCAGGGCACATATGAATGGTTTCTGGATCACATGGCTGGTGGAATGGCATGATGTGGGAAGAAAGGATATCCCTCCCCTGAGGAATTCATGAACTGGATTCCACCAGAGTTCAGAGATCAGCCCATACAATCTGGTATGTGCTGGTCTAAGCAGCCTTCTGGGCAGCCGTACTTCCCTCTGTATTTCCATCATTCAGCAAAAGCGGGCGGGGGAGGGGAGAAAGAATTTGAGAGGGGGAAGAAAAAGAAGCCTGTGGCTGTGCCATGTTGTAATCCTATAAATCCAAAACCTGGCACTGGTTCTGTTACTGCATAGCACTTCAATTGTCTTCCTTCTGCTGGTGGAATTAGGCAGTTGCCAGTTCTTTAAAACAAATCTTCCTTTCAGATGCCATCGTGAGCTCAACTTTGTCATCCGCTCTGTTTTGCTCATTGCTGTACTTTTTACCACTGTGAGCTCAAGCAGATTTTCTTCAGTGATCGTTGTCTGTTCTTTAAGCCTTCAGATATCAGCCAGCTATTGGCCTGGGGCGGTTTCTATTAGGCATCATACTAATAACCTGATGGTTGGTTCTTCATGAGACTGGAGAGGGGGAATGGAAACTAAAACAGATAACATGGCCATAAATGTTGGACTTATCAGAGGTACTAAGTTCCATCCTCCATCATGCCCCTGCATGCACGCACACCTGTTTGCTGGCCTTCGCTTCTACTAGCAGAATAGAAGCATCTTCTAGGCATATGTGTTCTACAATTGAAGTTAGTGCCCAGGGGACAAATTTGCTATCCTTAACCCTAAGCTGTGTCAGCCCTGGCTTGGATAGTCCAGGCTAGTCCGATCTCCACAGATCTCTGAAGGTAAGCAGGGTTGGCTCTTGTCAGCATTTGGAAGGGAGACCTCCAGAGAATACCAGAGTCATGAGGCAGAACCAGGCAATGGCAAAAAACAGAAGCATGGATATCTTGTCCATGTATTCTTGGTGCTTGGGGGAGGGGGCAACAGTGGGAGGACTTCTAGTGTCCTGGCCCCACCGCTGGACCTCCTGATGGCATCTGGTATTTTTGGCCACTGTGTGACAGAGTGTTGGACTGGATGGGCCATTGGCCTGGTCTAACATTGGCTTCTCTTATGTTCTTATATTCCTATATTCAAACCACCTCTAAATATTTCTTGCCTTGAAAACCCCATGGGGGGGGGGTCACCATAAGTCAGCTGTGACCTGATGGCAAAAAAAGGGCAATGTCATTAATGAGTTTTTAGCTGGCTTTCTTTACACTGGTATCTGCTATAGATGACTGAGGGCATGAAAGGTGGGATCTGAGCTTGATACAATGATTGTTCTTGAAGAGCCAGTTTGGTGTAGTGGTTAAGAATGTGGACTCTAATCTGGGAGAACTGGGTTTGATTCCCCACTCCTTCATATGCAGCTGCTGGGTGACCATGGGTCAGTCACAAATTCTCTCAGAGCTCTCTCAGCCCCACCTACCTCACAGGGTGTCTGTTGTGGGGAGTGGAAGGGAAGGTGATTGTAAGCCGCTCTGAGACTCTGAGTGAAGGGCGGTGTATAAATCCAATCTCCTCCTCTTCCTCCTCCTCCTGTTTAGCAGTTTAACAGTCTCAGCTTCATCTCCTGCCCCCCCCCCGATAAACCTTGAAGTCTTGTCAGTTTATAGCGAAAATTTCAAACTGTTTTAGAAAATTGCAATAGAATATCTTGTGTACTGGCGTTGAGCCAGCAGCCTGAAATAGATCTTTTAAAATAGATGCCATCATGTACTGATTGTTTCTGTAAAACATTTTTATTCTTTTCCCTTAGTGTCCCGGTAAATTCACCCATTTTTTTTGTCTCCATACAAACTCAACAGAGTATTGTAGATTATAATCTGCTGTATACATTTATCACTCAGTCGCATAGCTCAGCATAGTGAAAAGCCAACAACACGAAGGTGGTAATCCTGTCCACACTTACTTAAGTGTAAGTCCCATAGAAATCAGTAATGCTTAACTTCAAACAAATGTGTGGGATGCTATGGGTGGAAGAAGCTTGAAGAGGCAAATCTTCCCAGTCTGGTGTAGTGGTTACGAGCAATGGACTTTGATCTGGAGAACCGGATTTGATTCCTCAGTTCTCTACATGAAGCCTGCTGGGTAGGTTTGCCAGCCTCCAGGTGGGGCCTGGAGACCTCCCACTTTTACAAATGATCCCCAGCTGACGGAAATCAGCTCCCCTGGAGAAAATGGCTGCTTTCAAGGGTGGACTCTATGGCATTGTACCATGCTGAAGCCCCTCCCCTCCTGAAACCCCGTCCTCTCCTGGATCCACCCCCAAAGTCTCCAGGTGTTTTCCAGCCCAGACCTGGCAACCTTACTGCTGGGTGACCTTGGGCCCAGTTCTCTCAGAACTTTCTCAGCCCTACCTGCTTCACAAGGTGCCTGTTGTGGGGATGGGATGGGAATATGATTATAAGCTGCTTTGAGACGCCTTAAGGTAGAAAAAAAGCAGGGTATAAAAACCCACTCCGCTTAAACATGCAAGAAAGTGGAGCACCAACTGTTTAAAGAAAGATAGATTGGTTTATTAAAGTAGAACAAATCATAGAGGAGAGACAGAGACAGAGAGACTGACTGACTGCTGGTAGAGAAATAAGAACAACAGAAGCTCTTCAGGGGCAGGAAGTCTCCAGAAGAGCCAATCAGGAGACAGGAAGGACATAATTTGAAAATGTGGGCGGTCTCTAATCTAGTTTTGCTAACTAGCAGTCCTTCAGCTGTCCCCCTGTAGGGTAATCTTCTGATCTTCTTCATAAGGCTGCACTATAGGCTTTGTATATTCTAACACTTCTTCCCCCAGCAACCTCCTGTGATCCCTAAAATGGTGACACTGAGGTTTGGGTGACCCTTGTGGACAGCTGTCATGCAGTGTGGGGAGTGCAATGAGGAAGGGAAACCATGCAAAACCACCTTTCCCCACCTCTTTCTTCTTGCTGTTTGTGAATCTCAACCTGTGAGATTGAGCCACATGTTTAACACACATGATGCAAGAGATTTCGCAAATGATGGAAAGAATATCCCTTAGTCTGCACTTATGACTAGAGGCTAGGAGGTGGAAGAGACTATGGTGAAAGCAGATACATATCTTAGAATCATAAAATCATAGAATCATAGAATGTTAGAGTTGGAAGGGACCTTGCAGGCCATCTAGTCCAACCCCCTACACTCTGCAGGAACACAGCTGAAACCCCTACATACCTACAACATACCCAAAAGATGGTTGTCCAGTCTCCTCTTGAAAACGTCCAGCGAAGGAGCATCCACCACCTCCCGAGGCAGTCTGCTCAACCACTCTTACAGTCAGGAAGTTTCTCCTGATATTAAGCCAGTAACGACTCCCTTGTAATTTCCACCCATTAGATCTAGTCTTGCAATCCGGAGCAAGAGAGAATAGATCCACTCCATCTTCTACATGACAGCCCTTCAAATACTTGAAGACTGCAATCATGTCCCCTCTAAACCTTCTCTTTCCCAGGCTAAACATACCCAACTCCCTCAGCCTTTCCTCATAAGACTTGGACTCCAACCCTCTCACCATCCTGGTCGCCCTCCTCTGGACCCGCTCAAGTTTGTCAACATCCTTCCGAAAATGTGGTGCCCAAAACTGGACACAGTACTCCTGGTGGGGCCTGACCATAGCAGAATACAGCGGAACTACCACCTCCCGTGATCTGGACACAATGCTTCTGCTAATGCATCCTAAGATTGCATTAGCTTTCTTCACAGCCGCATCACACTGCAGGCTCATGTTTAGCTTGTGATCAACCATAACACCTAGATCCCTTTCACATGTGCTGCTGTCAAGCCAAGTCCCTCCCATTCTATATCTGTGCCTTTGATTTTTTGTACTTAAGTGTAGGACTTTGCACTTATCTCTACTGAAATTCATTTTATTTGTCTCAGCCCACTGTTCCAGCCTATCAAGATCCTTCTGAATCCTGACTCTCTCTTTTTCAGAATTAGCAATCCCACCCAGCTTCGTGTCATCTGCAGATTTGATAAGCATCCCCTCTATGTCTTCATCCAGGTCATTTATAAAAACATTGAATAACACCAGGCCTAGGACCGAGCCCTGTGGTACTCCACTCGAGACTTCCCTCCACGTAGACGCAGAGCCATTTACGAGCACTCGTTGGGTACGATTTTTCAACCAACCATGAATCCACCCAACGGTTGCGCCATCCAGCCCACACTTAACCAGCTTATCCTCAAGGATATAATGAGAAACTTTGTCAAATGCTTTACTGAAATCTAGATACACTATATCCACGGCATTGCCAGAGTCAACCATTTTAGTAACTCTGTCAAAAAAGGAGATAAGGTTAGTCTGGCATGACTTATTCTTCATAAACCCATGCTGGCTATTACCAATTAACTCATTTTGTTCAAGGTGTTCACAGACAGAGCATTTAATAATCTGCTCCAGAATTTTCCCAGGTATTGATGTCAAACTGACAGGCCTATAATTTCCCGGGTCTGTCTTTTTCCCCTTCTTGAAGATTGGGACAACATTCGCTCTTCTCCAGTCTTCCAGCACAACACCCATACTCCAGGACCTCTCAAAGATTGTAGCCAGAGGCTCTGAAATAACATCTGCAATTTCTTTTAGTACCCTCGGATGCAAGCCATCCGGCCTGGAGATTTGAAAGTATTTAAGGCAGCTAGATGTTCTCTAACCATTTCCTTACTTATTCTGAACTGGCAGTTCCCCTTTCCTTCATATGCCCTGCATTCTCCAGTTTGTATACAGCTCACTTTACGGTTAAAGACCGACGCAAAGTGAGAGTTGAGTAATTCCGCTTTGTCTTCATCCCTTGTTAAGGCTTGACCATCTTCCCCTAGCAATGAGCTTACTTGCAAGACCTGGGGTTGCCATCTTCTAGGATTACAACTGATCTCCAAGCAACAGAGGTCAGTTCACCTGGAGAAAATGGCTGCTTTGGCAGGTGGACTCTATGGCATTATACCCTCCCCTCCCCAAACCTTTCCTTCTTGAGGCTGCACCCCCAAAATCTCCAGGTATTTCCCAACCTGGACTTGGCAGTCCTAGCAAGAATGGTAACAAAAAAAATTCAGTAGGTAGCCATGTAGGCCTGCAGTAGAAGAGTTAGATTCGAGTCCAGGAGCATCTTAAGAGACCAACAAGATTTCCAGGGGGTAAGATTTCCAGAGTCAAAGCTCCCTTTGTCAGATACAAAACATTCAGCATTGCTTGAGGAAACAGTCTATTGTGCACATGTGCTCTCTCTCTCTTTCTCTATCTCACACACACATAAAAATATTACTAGAAGTGAACATTGATTTATCCCTGCCATTTAATGTTTAGGGCTGGAGCACAGGATGAGTACAGCCATGTACCCTAGTGGAGACTTCATTGGTTCTTTTAGGAGTGCATAGGAATTGTTATAGGAGAAAATAAGTGGATGAGATCAAGGGAGTGGTCACACAGCAAGCTTACCATGATTTGTTCCCACTGTAGATTTTTTTGGGGATATTTTTTAGTGGGTTCGGATGATCATACATCCCTTGCCCAACCTCTTGCATCGTGCAACAAGGTTCCAGGCACCATCCAGACAGCTGCGCTGCCCAAGTGGTGGCATGGCACAATTAAAAAAAAAACTTTGCTCATGCACATGTGCACATATGTGCATATGCGCATGTGCAAATCACGGCTCCCGCTTGGATGCAACGTTTCCCCCCTGAACAAAATGAACTACTGACATGCAACTGAGTGCTGGTCTATGAATGCTTGATCGTTCATGCATTTAATATATTCAGTGCAAGATTGGTCATGTGCACAATGGTGAAAGCCGGAAAAAAACTACTACAAGAAGGACATACAGATGACCTAATTGCATTCATAGTGAGAGATGGCTGTCCAGATAGGAGAAATTGAGGATTCACAGCACAAGTAGTAGGAAAGTACTCGATTTTCCTGGTGTTGGAAAATGCGCTAGAAAACTGGGAGGATTGTGGGGGAGAGTCTGTCTCGATACGGGAGACAGAATTGGCTGTCTGATCAGCCCTTTTAAATGCAATAGGGAACAGTTGTGAAACCTGATCAAAATGACTGTGGGACCAAAGAACAAGAGTACCATCGTAGTGACAGTTAAACTGACCCAAGTTTCCTGAAACAATGGTTTCTTTGACAGGTAGCAAATTTCCTTTCCCCACTCAGCCATGCTGCCAATTGTAGCTTGTTTACTATGACCTGCAAGACCTAATGGGACAGAAGCAATCCCTACTCTCATTAGGGGATGTATTATTTTAGTCTCTCTGGACTGTGAATACTATAGTGTGATAGAACCTGGGAACAGGGTTGCCAGCTCCAGTTAGGGAAATAACTGGACATTTTGGGGGTGGAGCCTGAGGAACATGGCATTTGGGGTGGGGAGGGACGTTAAAGGGTATAATGTCACAGAGTCCACTTTCCAAAGCCACCATTTTCTCCAGGGGAACTGATCTCTGTCTCCTGAAGATCAGTTGTAATCCCAGGAGGACTCCAGCCACCATCTGGAGGTTGGCAACCAGGGCCGTAGCCAGGATTTTGTAGTTTGGGGGGCCTTTAAATAAGTGGGGGGGGCACTTACATCACAAAAAATAAAATAAAATAAAAATAAAATTTAAAAAACTCATTTTTGCAGCATTCGCAGGCTGCTTGCCTACGTAGGGAAGCAAGCCACGCTTGGGGAAGGGGTAGCAGTGGGGAGTCCACCAGGCGGCCCAGAGAGTTGGGAGTCCTCCGGGTAGCCCAGAGAGTTAGGGGGCATGGGGGCTGGCTGGAAGTCAGGGGGCCTTGGCAGGAAGTCAGGGGGCCAGGCCCCAAAATGCCTCACTGTAGCTACAGGCCTGTTGGCAACCCTGCCTGGAAACCAGCTCTCTCATATTCTTCAACCTCTTTCATTCAGGTTACCAAGGGAGGGACACTCCTTAGTGATGAGGAACACCTCCTCTTGGTCATGCAATAAACTGAGGTCACCAAGGGGAGGGGCCTTCCCAGATCGCCCTAGAACTAAAACATACACCTATTTGGAACCCCATTTTGTGTGTGTGTGTGTGTGATCGTAAAGGACTCCTTTATGCAGATATGAAGGTATCAGAAGACCTTTGGTAGTATGGAAAATTGTAAGCTTGTAGTGCTGATTCTTTTTTTTTTTTTTTTTGCACTGCAGCTATAAATATGATTGTAGTGCTGGATCTTGTCTGTCATGAATCATGCTACAGTTCCTATATCTTCCATTTCTCATCACTTCCTTAAAGTGATGCAATTGATTGATTTCCTCTCTGGCTGACAGCTATCAGAACATTGCCAAATTCTGTAAAGAAGGCACAGTCATAGTTCAGGCCTAGGGCCAAACTAGATGAGGCATTTGGAGATGGGTGAATGGAGCACTGTCACTGGGAAAATAGCAGCGATGGGGAAAAGGGAAGTTCGGATCAGGGCCACAGCTTGGGAGCGAGGGGTTGTCTTCCTGACCTCAGTTATCCCTCTTTGCTTCTGAAGCAGCTGTTTGTCCCATCATGGAAGACATTTTTACATTTTCTCCAAATACTGGCATTAAGTGCCAGCTTCCAGCTGGGACCTGGGAATCCCCCAGAAGTACAGCCTCCAGACTACAGAGATCAGTTCCCCTGGAGAAAATGGATACTTCGGAGCAGGGGTCTTTTCGTAGAAAAAGAGCTGCAGGAGCTCATTAGCATATAGTATGCTAATGAGCTATTAGGCTATTAGCATATGCCACGCCCCCTGACATCACCGGAAGTGATGTCAGAAGGGGAAGCAAAAGGGGGGAGGCATCTTAAGAACATAAGAACATAAGAGAAGCCAATGTTGAATCAGGCCAATGGCCCATCCAGTCCAACACTCTGTCACACAGTGGCCAAAATATACCAGGTGCCATCAGGAGGTCCAGCAGTGGGGCCAGGACACTAGAAGCCCTCCCACTGCTGCCCCCTCCAGCACCAAGAATAGAGTGCATCACCTGCCCCAGACTGAGAGTTCCCATCTATACCCTGTGGCTAATAGCCACTGATGGACTTCTGCTCCATATGTTTATCTAATTCCCTCTTGAAACTGTCCATGCTTGTAGCTGCCACCACCTCCTGTGGCAGTGAATTCCATATGTTAATCACTCTTTGGGTGAAGAAGTATTTCTTTTTATCTGTTCTAACCCGACTGCTCAGCAATTTCATGGAGTGCCCACAAGTTCTTGTATTGTGAGAAAGGGAGAAAAGTACTCTGTACTCTGGCAACCCTACCTCCCCATCCCCCACAGGTTTGATCTGGCAACCCTAACCAGCAGTGGAGAGTGAGGGCTAAGACTGCAAAAATATCACTAGGAAGGGGTTCAAGCTCATACCCCTGCACTGCAGCCCTAAGGCACAGGACACCCTCTCCCACATCTTAAGAACACCAGAAGGGCTCTGCTAGCTCTGTCCATTGGTCCATCTAGTCCAGCATCCTGTTTCAAACAATGGCCAATCAGCTGCCCTGGGGGGGCCAAACAGGACATAATGGACAAGGACTTCCTGTGAATTTGCCTCCAAACACTGGGTTTCAGAGCTTTATGGCCTCTGAATACCCTTTACTCACCATGGCTACTCCTCCACGAATCTGTCTAACCCGCCTTTTTAAGCTATCTGTGCTCGTGGCTATTACTACCTCCACTGGGAGTGTCCCAATTTAACTGAGTGGGTAGATAAGCATCTGGAAGAGGCGGAGAGAGAAGCAGATAGACAAACTCTGCTAGAGTTGTGTGAAACTCCATGGGGGAGAGTCAGGACCTCTCTTTCTTTGGGTTCTGAAGTGGGGTAGCAGATGCAGAACATGCTCTATCTGTGTATGTATGGATTATGTATATACTACGAAAACACCCCATGTCTCTGGTGTTCTCCCATCTCCCCTCCAAAGGGAACCAGCCCGGGTAAGTGCTGCCCCTGGAACTGCTCATCACTTGGAAAAGTGAGGCAAGTGTAACAATATTAACTTGTGAATTAGCAACACTGAACTGGTCCTCGGTCCCATTGCAGCTCCTTTCCATAAATCCCAAAGTTCCTTCTAAAAACATGCACTAGTTTGGGGTTGTATGCTCCAGATCCTCCCTTCCCTTCTACCAATCTCTTTACTCCTCACCCACCCCCAATACTTTGCCATTTTCTCTTCCTCTTTTTTTTTTTGGCCTTATTTACTTTCCTCTTTCTGATTCTCTTTCAAATGATGGGCCATGTCTCTTCTTGAAGGAAACAGACAGTAAAAACAGCCAGCTTTTTAAGGCAAACTCAGTCTCCATGTCAAACGCCAACAGACCACTTCCCACACTTAATAACTGGCAAGGTAAATACACTCAGCGATGCGACACCCCCCCCCCCAAAAGCAGGACTAAATTAGCAGCTGTTCATGTGAAGTAGGGAGTGCTGGCCAATGTGGAGACTAAACAAAAAGATCAGTAGAATATGAAAACAACAACAGTTTATTTCATGCATGCTGACAATTTCCCAGCAAATGTGTATGTTTTTTCATCTTTGCCCTTGAACCTAGCAAATCAGCATTCTTTTGGATTTATCCTACTTGTGACAGGCCCTGGCAGTGTTTTTATTGCCGTAACAGCTTCTGGCAGAATACGTGTCTTTAGTTTCCTCTATGAAATAAACATCACAGCAGCCCAGGGATAGCTGGCCATTGTCCAGTGGGAGAATACCAGTTTCTCATGAGGACCGGTAGCCTGGTTTTATTTTTAGGGTTGTTTGCTTTTGTTGGCAACTGAGTGAACACCTGAAGTCTTTTGATTTGGTTATATCAGTATGCAGGGCGTTTTTGTCAAGTAATCCCATAAGCAGAAAGACAGACCACTGCCTGAGGAGCCCACAAACTGCATTTTAGAATTGTGACTTCCAGGTGGTAGCTGAAAACTTCCTGGGATTACAACAACTGATCTCCAGGTGATATAGACCAGTTCACCTGGAGAAAATAGCTGCTTTGGAAGGTGGACTCTATGTCATTAATACCCCATTGAAGGCTCCCCCCAACCCTGCCCTCCTCAGGCTCTGCCACCCAAAACTCCTGGAGCTGGCAACAGGGGTAAAGGAATAGAGGGAAGGCCTGGGCTAAGGATGACTCTGAGCAAATGGTACCTTTTGAATTACTTAGGCCTTGGTGCAGTTGGAGAGGAGGACTAAAGGGTGAATCAAGGCTTGGAAATATTCAAATGAGAGGAAGGATTTGCTAGTTGATTGCTCAGGGTGTTTAAGTTTCAATATTCTAGGTAGAGATTTCATCTATCATCGAATGCTTTTCCTGTCTCTCTTCCTCCACCTTTTTTTGGTAGCTTCCTGTAACTTCCTTTTCTTTCTTGTGCCTGCCTAGCCGTTACTTTACCACTTCCATCTTATGCATAATTGTCTCTGTTTTTTCTCTTTACCCCAAAGATCTAGGGGACTCTTTTTTCTAAAAGGGTTCTGAAATAGTGAGGTATTGTTGCAAGGGAAACATTTATTTATTGAAACCATTCATTAGCCACCCTTTCCCTTGCGGCACTGAAGATGGCTTACAACATAAATAAGATGCTTATTTTAAAAAAGCACAATAAAACAATAGGAATGGACGATTATGAAAAGCACACAAAAGGTCACAATTTAAAAAAACTCCACAGGACTGCCAATAAGTAAAAACTCAGTCAGTCAAATGCAGTCCTCAATAACATTGCCTTCATCTATCTTCTGAAGATCACACACACACACGTGAAGCTGCCTTATACCGAATCAGACCATTGGTCCATCCATCAAAGCCAGGATTGTCTACTCTGACTGGCAGCAGCTCTCCGGGGTCTCAGGCAGAGTTCTTTCACATCAGCTACTGCCTGAACCTTTTAACTTGGGATCAAACCTGAGACCTGTGTGACAACCAGAGGCTCTGCCACTGAGCCATAGCCCCTCCCCATAATCGTGGGGCTGCCCCTGAAAATGCCCTTTCTTATGTGCCTATGAGATGAGGTTCTTCTGTGCCCATGAGATGAGGTCAAGAGAGCCCCTCCCTGTGATCTTAATTCCCAGGCAGGAACATAAGGGAGAAGACGGTCCTTTGGATACTGTTCAGCACTGCCTCCCTCCCCTGAGCACCATATGCAGATAATCTTTTTAATGCAGATAATCTTTAAAACCGTTCCAAAACTATTCCAGGAATGTAGTGGGAGATGGTTACTTTAGCATGCTGTTATCCAAAACTTGCGTGAGTCAGTCACATCACAATGTACTTGTGTCTATTGCCGGAGCACTGGTGTTTCTGTAGTTTAGCCCTAGATTTCCCCAGGAATAGCTGCTGAAACCTGTAAAATCACGTTATGTAGAAACAATGGACCTGATCTGGATGGCTCAGGCTAGCCTGATCTTGTCAGATCTCGGAAGCGAAGCAGAGTCGGCCCTGGCTCGTATCTGGATGGGAGACCGCTCGGGAATGGCAAAACCACATCCGGATGTCTCTGGCCTTGAGAACACCCATGGGGTTGCCATATGTCAGCTGTGACTTGACAACAGCAGAAAGGAAGAACTCAGAAGGCCAAACCAAAAGAAGTGGATGTGTGCACGGGGGGGGGGGGACATAGTGGTCCTACAGGACTGTTTCCAGCTCCTTAAAAAGCAAGTGGCTGCCATTGTGATTCCCCAGGTATGTGTGGCCTGACCTGGCTAGCTGGATCTCATCAGATCCTGGAAGCTAAGCAGGGTCAGCCCTGGTCAGTATTTGGTCTAAGAGACCACCGAGGAAGTCCGGGGTCATTATGCTGAGGCAGGCAATGGCAAACCACCTCTGAACCATTTCTGCCCTTGAAAACCTTACGGGGTGGCCATGAGCCAGCTGAATCTTGGCAGATAAAAAGAAAAGTGCAGAGAGCAGGTTGTAGACTAGTTCCTTACAGTAGCCAATCAGAGCTGCCCTCTTTTCCCACTCAGTTGCTGCTGGGCTAGGGAAGCTGCTGTCTTGCTGTTGAGGTCTCACTGGCTGAGATGCACGCCAGTGCTATTCTCTTCAGAAAGAAGTCTCTTTAGGAGGGGCCCATTTGGAGCAGCGTAGACCAGGGGCGGTGGTTGGAATGGGGCACTTACACATTGGCTGCCTGCTGCTTTCCTTCTCCAGCTTGCCCCTCCTGACTATTTGTTATTTATTATTTCCCATTTATATCCCGCCTTGCCGAGAATCGGTTCAAGGCGGCTAACAACATTCAATCAATAAAACCATGCGTTAAAATACACTAAAATATACATAAAATCCTAAAGACTGACAGTACTAGACAACAGAACAAACTAATGGCGGCCCCAGTTTACCTTCCCCTCACCAGCGGCAATATTCACATGATATTCATTGGACCATAGTGTGTTTCGATGGTAACATTTAACTTGACTACTTTTCAAACCTGCCTTTGGAACTCCGTGAGAGGGCAGAGGAGTGATTGGGCCTATGTGGAGCAGAGAGGTAGCTGGCAAGGAAAGGGTTAAGCACCTACCATAGCTGCTTCCTCCCTGAAGAGGGATGGTTTGCTGAATAATCTTACGTGAAATGTGGAGGAACTCTCCTTATAGCCAATCACATTTCTGCACAGGAGTATTTATTTACATTATTTCTATCTCACCCTTCCTCCAAAAGCTCAGTGTACATTATTCTCCCCCCCTTTTATCCTCAGAACAACCCTGTGAAGTAGGCTAAGCCGAGAGAGAGAGGGAGTAGACCACTCAAGGTCTCCCAGCAATAGGGCTGCCAACCTCCAGGTGGCACCTGAGGATCTCCCACTGTTATACCTGATCTCCGGACAATCAAGATCAGCTTCCCTGGAGAAAATGGCTGCTCTGGAGGGTGGACTCTAGGTATTATACCTTGCTGAGATCCCTCCCTGCCCCAAATCCTGCCCACTCCTGGCTGCTCCACCGCCAAAATCTCCAGGTATTTCCTAACCCAGAGCTGGCAACCCGTCCCAGCAACCTTCATGGAAGAGCAAGGATTCAAAAACAGCTCTCCCTGAGACATGGTGGTCTTTTGTCATTTTATGAATTAAGGTTTCCCCCAGATCTGAAGTACCAAATTACTCTCTCTCTCTCTCTGTGTTTCTTGGTGACATAACTGGGGCCCGGACGATCAGCAGCCTGCACAGACGGCTTTTGCCGCAAACTTACAGAACAATTTTTTTTTTTTAACCTCACTGATGGACCTCTGGCAAAGAACAGGTAAGTTTGAACGGAACGCAGTGAGGATACTGTCTGTCTGTCTAATCCCTTGAGTTTACAACTCTGAATGCTGGATCACAGCCAACTTCAGCAAGACAAAAGATCACCCTGTGCCCTTTTTACACATGCAGGGAAAAAAATATTATCCTTCCGCCAGAGCCTTGTTTTCTTCAAAGCAGGAAATAATTTACCAGGAGATATTTACTCACTGTTCTTTGCAGTTATCCAGGAAGTGACTGTTTGGCTTCCTTTTTTTGTTGAATGGTGGTAACGATTGGGAAGCCACTATCAGCCAGCAAGCCAGTCCTGTCCCAAGAGAAAATTATGGTGGACCATACGTCAAACACAGCCCGCCAGGTCCTCTCCTCCAGCCTTTTGCTTCAGACAGTCATGTACCCCCCACACTTCTAGCTATAGCCCTTGTATTTCATTTCTAGAAATCCTGCTGACAGAAGGGATTTCCACCAACAAAGCTGCACTTTATCACCTGTCCCCCCACCCCCTGCAGCCTGAAATGCTGGATCCAGTCGGATCCTACTAATCATTGCTACTAACAGAAGGAAGCATTTTTGCCAGTTCTCTTCCTGCTGCAGACCCCCAACTCCACCCTCATGCTGTTCCTGGGGGTCCTGGTCCCCCAGGAGCAGCACTTTGGGGAAATCGGTGGGCCACAGCAAGAGCAGGGAAGTCAGGGAATCTCCACTCCACTAAGGAATGCACCTTTTGTTAGTGGGAATGATCAGTGGGATTCAACCTAAAAGCAGGTTTAGATGTACTCCATACTTTCTTAAAGTTGTAAATTTTGCCACAAAAAAGTAAGTCTACAGCCTGTGTAACCAACAAAATGAAAATAAATTGCATGTTTTCCGGGTTTTCCATTCCTTGGTGTTGACTAATTTGCATAATTTTTGTGTGTGCAAGTACTCTGGAGGAAGGCCGAAGAGCTACACAGGGCACTGAAGCTTCTGCCTCTGAGCACTGGAAATGCCCTTCAGCAATCAGGGGTTGCTCATCCATTTCCAAGTATGTCTGTGCAGTCATAAGGATTAGATTAGAAACTTTTAAAAGCTTTGATTCCCAGGACCTAACCAGACATGATATTTTTCATGTATGAACTTACACTACTCACAATGGTCACTGCTACCATTATTTCCTTTGCCGAGTCTTCCCCTTGTCTTCTTCCTTTCCCCACCTTTGTAACGGGCCTCAGGGTCCCACTCCCATAGTGAGGGAGGGCAATCCCCAACCTCTGCTCCTGTTGCCTGCAGGAGAAGATTTCTTTTAAAACCCACAGTATTGCATGTGGTATTGCATAACTTCCAGTAAAAACAAAACAAAACCCGGGACTGACATAGGGTAGCTCTAGGAATCATCCGAAACTCTTTTTTTTACCACGGAGTTTTTACCACGGAGTTTCCAGCGATTCGTAGAGCTACCTTATGTCATTTAAGTTTTCTTACTGGAAGTGACATAGAACTGCAACCAGTGTTGTGGCCCCTCATATCCCTGCTCACAAACCTCCAACCAATTTCCAGGAACATTCCACTTGGAGCCCTGCCCCCTTTCTCCCAACCCAGCTTGGTTTAGGTGTAGCCTTTTTGGCTCAGTTTGAGGTTCAGTTCTTGGGCTACCCTGAACTATGCCTATCCCTACACATGAACCATCCCTACCCACGAATTCCCTCAGTCTGCCCTCTTTCACTCTGCTCCTTTCTGCACCCATATTTTGTCTTGGTTTCGGAGTGCATCCTATTCTTCCGTTCTGCATTCCCTCCCAGTTTCACTTCCAGTTTGTGTTGGGGCTTTCTCTTGTTTCTGCATTTGTTTTACAGGAATCTGCATCCAGACTGCTTCCAGCATACTGTTGCTCTGCAGCTACCAAAACTCCTTTTGAACTGCTAATCCTTTCTAAAGTAGAATTGTTTCTGCGGGTATTTAAGTGCTGCCCACTGCCCTCCCCTGTTTCCACCTCTTTCTCTTTAGGTTGACACTCCCTCCCCATTCTGTTTGCTTTCCCTCTTTCTCCAAAGACAAAAGAGGATGTGTCCTCTTGCTCAGGCAAACTTTTAAAAAGTTAGCAAGAGAGAGCATAATAAGGAATCAGTAAATATAAAGAACTAGGAGATTCCCTGCTCCCAAAGGTGTCAGTCTTGCATGTGTGGGCCTGGATTTCCCCTTCCCTTCCTTTTCTTTTCGCAGAATCAGGGAGGGAGGGGTTGGCAACCAGTTAGCTAAAAAAATGCAGGTTTTGTTTATAGATGCAGAATGCATACAGAATACACAAATAAACTGGAGGGGGAAAGCCAGTGGAGCGGGAACGTGTGCGACTGTGAAGTCAATCACTAAGGCTTGACTCCTTGGATTCTCCGGAGTAAGCTGTTAGTGCAGAAAGGGCCTCTATCCCAGGCTTCCCTCCTGCACTGGCAATTTCCCAGCCTATTCATGCACAGTCAGAGATAAAGCTGAAGGCAGGAAAGCATCCCACAAACAGGTGCTGACACTAGCATGCAATTAGACTGCAGGATCTTTTTAAAAGCTAGGCAAGCCACAAAGTTGTTGGATCCTGCTGATGGATAGGGAACTGCATAGACGTGTATCCAGCCCTCCTGAGTAACATCTCAAAAGGACTGTCAGAGATCCTTAGTCTTCAGAGAGGGCTGTGAAGCATATCTTTGCTTGATCTTGCATTGCTGTGGAATGAGTCCAGGATTGCCAACCTCCAGGTGGGGGCCCAGAGATCTGGAATTACAAGTCATCTACAACTACCAGTTCCTAAAGTTTCCAACTTTGGGTTAGAAAATTCCTGGAGAATGGGGGTGGGTGGAATCTGGGGAGAGCAGGGTTTTGGGAGGGAGGTACTTAGGGTTGCCATCTTCTTGGTGGGGTCTGGAGATCTCCCTGAACTACAACTGATCTCCAGGCTACAGGATTCCATTTCCCTGGAGAAAATGGCTGATTTGAAGGGTGGACTCCATGGCCATATAGTCTGTGATGTCCCTCCCCTTCCCAAATCCTGCCCCAGGCTGCATTCCAAGTCTCCAGGGATTTCCCAAGTCAGAGTTGGCAACCCTACTTAGTGGGGTATAATGCTATAAAGTTGACCCTCCAATGCAGACATTTTCTCCAGGGAACTGATCTCTGTAGTTTGGAGATGTTGTAATTCTGGGAGATAGACAGGCCTCACCTGGAGATTGGCAACCAAATCAGCTCCCTTGAGAAACTGGCTGCTTTGGATGGTGGACTCTATGGCATTATACTCTGCAGAGGTCCCTTGTCTCCTCAAACCCCACCCTTCCCACTGGGAAGCAAAGCCCCTGGTTGGGTCAGGAAACCCCCTGCACCGCCTCTTTTCCCCCACAACTACACAGAGTGATGGCAGGAGAACAATAAAAAAGTGACTGTCGGCCTGACTGTGTGACATCACTTCCGGAAGAAAACCGGAAGTGATGTCAGCCCCCTCTAGGAATTGCCAGAAATTCTATGGTTTCCATAGAGTTTTCAGTGAGTCCTAGACAGGTATGATGCCACATCTGCGTTTTCATTGATGGTGGCACTCCCAGGTCCCTATCCCCTGTCTTTCACTGGCATGCCTGGCAATCCTACCTCCTCAGGCTCTCCCCCCAGATCTTCAGATATTTCCCAAGCTGGAGTTGGCAAACCTAACCCAGTTTATAACACTTTGCTAAATCCTAATAAGCACCACTGTAATCACAAGTGATCTGTCTTCTTCTGCGGTATCCTCCAAACCTATAAGCAGCGTCTGGCAGGCCCTGACTCTGCAGTACGACAGTCACTGTGTTAAAAATACTGGAGGTTAATTTTAGATGATGCACTAGGTAGAGAGTCAAAGGGAGCCAAAATGGTGGGGATGATAAATCCCATAAGCACAGTATTGGCCCAGGTCATTTTTTCTGCAGCTGAGAACAGTTACTGGGAGAATTTGTGATACATCCTACGTATGGAGCTGCAGGACTGGAATGATCAATTTGCTGCTTGAATGTGGACAGAAGAGAGAAAAATCACCAGAATTTGTTGGCAAAGCTTGTTGAGAGGTTTGGGGCTCCTAGAATGCTGGAGAAATAGAAATAGTGCTTCCTCTTGTGAGTCTGCTTTATCCGCATCTGGTCATCCTGTACATTTGTAAATGAACTGTCTCAGACAGAGCAACACTTCACTCTCACTTCCTCATAAGGAAGCTGACCCATAGAGAGACTGCCCCTGATATTTGCAGCTGTTTGAAGAAGTGGGGCATGCAAGATAAATCTTATCTTCATGACTGCCTTCCTAAGAGCTGGTCAAAGTCGTTTTCATGCACAGGGAAAGCATTTTGCAAAACAAGGCTTTATCAAGGGCACATGATTTTTGTGTATGTTCACGGTCACACATGCATTTTTTCCCTGAGTCCAGGCAAAGCCTTTGTAAATGGATCTAACTAGCAGATGCAGCCCTTGCAGAAAGCACTGGAAGGCAAATTCCCTCTCCGGCCTGCTTGTGTTTGTCCTTGGCTCATGCTTAAGACACCTGATGCCTACAGGAAGAAATAAATACGTCAATTGGTGTACAGCTTATCACATGCAAGCCAGAACTGTAACCTTCCTTTCCCCCGCAAGCTCATGAGAAAAGTCTCTCTAAAGCTTGCAAACAAAGGGATCTCATAGTATTTTCGTTACAGGTACGAACACTAGTCCTTTTTTAAAAAAATAAAGTATATTTAAGGCATTCTACAGTAATAACCTATAAGCTCACATCCCATGATTCCTCCCTTCTCTCCCTCTCATCAGTCAGAAATGGAACACAGTATTAACACATCTTTCATTCATTGTTTCTCAGGAACACCGTCCATTGTTTCTCAGGAACACCGTGGGAGTCGAAGTGCAGGGGAGGGGGCTGCAGTGAGAGGAGGAATTAGCAAAAATCGCCCCAAGCAGACGTAGCTAGCACAAATGGAACGTAAACACCACAGGGAAGTTAGGATCCAAGCCATTATTTTTAATTATTAAGTGTGGAGTAGGGAAATGGGCTACTGATCCCTAATGATCATTATGTGGTGAAGAAAAGTGCCGTCATGTTGCAGCTGACTCCTGGTGGGGTTTTCAAAGCAAGAGACATTCAGAGATGGTTCGCCATTGCCTACCTCTGTGTAGCAACCCTAGATTTCCTTAGTGGTCTCCTGTCCAAATACTAACCAGAGCCGACCCTGTTTAGCTTCCAAGATCTGATGAAATCAGGCTAGCCTGGGCGATCCACGTCACAACAATTATCATCCTAGCCCCCTCTTATCAAATGTGGTGGTTAGTTATCAGAATGGGTACAGCATGCAGAGCATTATGTTTCTATGAAACCATTTGCCCTTCCTCTCTGTTTGTAGAACTTGCTTTCCACCTCCAAAAGTCCCTTTCCCCTCATATTTTGAAACTGAAGACAAGTCAATCCCACTCTCATCCACATCTGGTCAAAAACAAATGGTTTTATGGTTACGAATAGGGCTCTCAAATTGTGAGCAATCTATAAAAGGCATGGAGTGAGCAGGTGACCATCCAATTCACCCAAGAAGACGGCTCAAAGCAAACAATTTTCAGACTATTTGGAAGAACGGCAACCAGTGTTTACAAATGTATTGTTGTACATAAATTGTCCGGGGAACAGGAAGGTGGTACACTGTTGCTTTCATTATCATAACTCCGTATGTAATCTAAACAGGTGCCGTTTTTCTCACCTCCTCCGTGGAAGATTTTCCATTGTGTGCCTTTGTACTTAGGGTCTCGCTCATTTCTTCATAAGCACCTCTTATTTCCTTGTTATCTAACCTTGTCAAAGGATATAATACCCATTGTTATCTAAGGATATAACACTGATTAAACTCAGTAGTTCCAAACTGTGCGATGGCTAGTATGCTATCAGCAAAGTATATAAAGTAGTTCAGTAGTTTGAGAGGCAAGACCATAACAGTAATTCATGCAGAGATGCAAGAGGAAACCTCTCCTTTAGACAGTTCACTGGTTCACAGGAGCCTCTGCTTGGAGTGGGTAATTCAGGATCATCACGATCTCAGGTGTGATTGGATCGGTCAGTAGAGCTACCTGCTCTAAGAGGAGGCTGTGCCTTTTATCCCATGTGTCAGTACTCTGGGATCGCCTGCTTCCAATCAGCAAGCGATCCTAGGAGGGCCGGTTCTCCAGCTAAGCCACACAAATGACTGCTAGGGGTGATACATTGCAGCTTCCCAGCCGTCAGAAGCATTGCTTCCTGGGCCTGTGTGGCCACTTGCCTGGTCCAAATTTTGGCTAATCTTGGACCCAAGCAATGACAACATGGAGGTGATGGGTCTACATTGCTTGTGGTGTCAAAATACCTTGAATGGGCCCTGAAACCTCTGTTGGTGACATACAGCAGTACAGGCTGGTCTGAGGGCTGTTGGGATGTACTGTAAAAGTAGACATTTTGGGAGGGAAGAATAAAGAGACTCCTGTTTTTATAAATTTGGGGGAAATGTGTGTGTCAGCAATCAGAAATTAGGGAAACAGTGGGCTAGCTGAACTGACAAGCAGCACTATTTAGCGAATGCTGTTTTAACAGGCATTTTGGGTTTATCAGCTTGTTTGAAAGGGCAGCAGTAACCACTTCTAATCGATGAGTGGCATGAAAAGCATGGTAATGTTGTGCCATAAGCTTTTTTTGCAGTAAGATGGGCTTTGTGTGGAATGCAGGAGCTTTATGGATTTAGTAGCCTTTATGAGCAGCAATGTGGGTCAAATGACAAAGCAGAGGAAACAAAAAGAAGCTTGGGAGGGAATTATTAAAATTTGAACAATGGAGTTGCACATGTCATAAATTCAGCTACGCAGTAGGTTTCGCAGTCTCAGGTGTTAATAGACTGTGTTGCATAAGGAATGCATTCTGCAAATATGCACAGCAAATTAATTATCCATACATATATGTGGTCCCAGGGATGTATAAAACAAAGTTCAAAGTTGATTTGCTATGCTGTTTAACTCCTTAATGCTTGCAGGAAAAAATGTGGGCTAGAAACATTTCTTTAATTGAATTAATTCATGGAGGGAATTAGCCATTGCACACATTCATCAGACATCCTTGAGAAGGCATACTACTGACCAGCAGATTTTGCACATCACCTAGTTGTGTTTGCATAATCTTTGGAATGGAAATTGCAGGCTCATGCAGCCTCAGTTTGCCTCGGGGCTGTGCAGGGAAGGGCCTTAATTGTTCAAACATTGTACACTGAACAAACTGTAGAAAGTTGTGCCTTCTTTATCTAACATTATCACTTCTGTGGCTTATGTGGTATAAGTTCTGGCCATTCTGGTTAGAGAAGCCACAGGGCACATTTACAGGACACACCCAACTTTTCAAGTTCGTAGGAAAGCAGAGAGTACACAACATGAATCAGGGAACTGCCAGGCCAGGCGGGGTTTTTTTCTGTACCACAAATTACATCCTGTTCATTTCTCTTCTGTGATGATCACAGTGCAGATAATCAGAGTACAGGAGGAGGACTTACCCTGCACAAAACTGGCATGAAAGGACTGTATAACAAATAATATAGAATTCTTCAGGATCGATTTCTGTATTTTAAATTGGGTGCATATTCTGTCCTTAGGAGAGCTACTACATGAAGTAGTGTCAGTAACCAATGCGCTCCTGTTGTGGTACCAATCAGCACCTGCAAACAGTAGTGGAAACCAGCCCAGTATTCTGAATGCTCTTGAAACCCAGTTTTCAGCTGGCATGATAGTGCAATAATCCTTGTGGAAGATCCTGTTCAAACTGCTTTATTATTCAGAAGACAGCACGTAGAGAGCGAATGAACACTACAGTTTCAGAAGTGCATGCCTCTCATTGAATCCTTTGAATCTGTCCACAGATCTGCTGAACTGGTTGGTGGCCTGCTGGAGCAAATGAGGTCTTCATTCAAGAGACCAGTTGTGACACTGGTTATTTATGCATAACTACAAATAGATCAGGGAGCCAAATTTTTATATCAAATTCTAGGCTTTCAGGTACAAGGGCAAAGGTAACTATATTTTAAAGGTCATTTGATGGATACTGTTTGAGAGCAACACCTCTTAGGGATTTAAATTGTTTATTCAATGAAGTAAGCAGATGAAGTTTGAGCCTCTGTCCTCAACCCCTGGAATCTTTTCGGGGAAGGGCACAAAGAGGGGAAATGCCATTCAGCATTGCAACATCACTTCTGGGTTTCACCTGGAAGTGACGTTACAACACTCTAGGAATCTATCAAAACTCGATGGTCAAATCACAGAGTTTCAGGGAGTTCCTAGAGCATCATGACTGGACGTGATGTCACAAACAATACCAATTGACCTCACTCCCCCCCCTTTTCCTCCCACTGCTCATTCAAGCAGTGTTAGGAAGTGGGAGGAGGCAGCAGGAGGTCTCCCCCTATTTCAGGTAAACCAGCAACCCTAGTTTGAGCTGATTATTCTGTTAGGGCAAACTTAAATCTGCACTCTGTTCTTAGGCTGTTTTGATTCTGGTGTGTGACTTTCACAGATATTTTTTTTTTAAATTAAAATAACCTTCAGAGAGAAGCCATGTTGGTCTGCAGCAGAGCAGCTCATTTTGAGTCCAGTAGCACCTCAGAGGCCAACAAGATTTTTTTTTTTTTGGGGGGGGTGTATATGAGCTTTCTAGAGTCCAAGATCCCTTTGCCAGACCTGACAAAAGGAACTTTGATTCTCAAAATCTTATACCCCCAAGACTTGTTGGTCTCTAAGGTGCTACTGGACTTGAATCTAGCAATTTTAAATAAGTATTTTCCTTTCAACAATATATGGCATTGGTAGTTGTTTATTCTATGCTATTTTAAACTGGAATATGTGAATTTAACCAAATGGTAATGGGTTAAAAGGCAGATGACTAATCAAGGAAAAGCTCCGGAGTCAGTTGTCAGCCCGGATACTTCTATGCAAAGCAAAACAAGGGAAATGCCAAATTTGACTTCCACTTTCTTGCCAAGCACTACCTCTGATTTATGTTCTTTAACTCACCTCCGTTTGCAAACAAGAAAAGCAGGCATGTCAAGGGCTGATCAGGGGTGTATGTATTTTCCTATACAAGTTAAAACTACAAGTCATCAAAGACTGATTGGAGACGGATGTTGTTCAGCTCAGGAATATCTGAGCAAGCAAATCATGGTGGAAAATCCAAACTCATGGCCAATTACTACGTAAACTTCCTAAGATCTTTTTAATCAGTGAGAAAATGTATCTGGGCTGGTAGATTCAGTATATGTATTACATACAGCCAAGAAGACTGGCGTACTGGAAATGTTAATACATTACAGCGTCAGGGTAATATATGGATGCAGAACTTCCAGAAGCTGGGCTGGAGCTTTGTCCCCTGAGCTGCTGTATCTCATTGGAAAGTCTTCATGTGTAGCAGTGGCTTAATGAGCTCTGTGCTTTGCTCAGCTCCTTCCGGTTGTGACTGGTCCATGCTGTTGCCCTTCCCAGTCCTGTTGCCAGACGGACAAGAATTCTAATATGTGCACAAGAATCATGGCTCTTCTTACAAGCTACAAGACCTTGTGTACTCTTGTAAAGATGTGTATGAAAGTTCAAGGCTGCCTGGTGGAGCACCAGTTTGGGTAAGCTGGGAGGACTTTGAATGTGACTGGCAAGTGCTGGGCAAGAACGAGAACCGGAAGAGTTTCCTGACAGAAAGGTAGAGGCTGAGGTTTTTCTGTGGCAGCAGAAAAAGGAGAAGACTTGACACCACTTCAGACTCGGTTAAGTGATAAGAGATAGAGGATACTGTTGGGAACCCTCACTTGTTCTTGAACCGAGAAAGGAAGATGGGTGGGGAAGATGGCTGGCACGCTCCTCCAAAACCACTTCCTTGAAATGAAGTAGCCTGTGGGAGGTAGATAATGGTGTTCTAGAGGAGGCTAAGAGTGGAGTTTCTTTTAGTGCAGAAGAATTCTGAAGAATTTGGCAGTGCTGTGTCCCTGTATAATCGGGCTCACCAACCTTGGTTGCTTCCATGGGGGATTTTTCCCTGCACAGAACACAACATGCCCTTCTTTATTGGGGAGCTTCCATATGACACCATGCTCTTTCGAGGCATGACTTGTGGGGTTCCCAGGGCTCTCCGTTTTAAGCCAGAGCAAAGAACAGAGCCTGTACAACAGCTTTGCCTGCAGCCAGTCCATGGAGGAGGATGGAGATTTGTGCCATTTTTAAAATGGTGGTGCCGAACTCTGGTATTTCCACTCTCCTTCTAGCTCTCTAGCAAGGCTGTTTAAAATAAATAAATAAATAACTCAGCTGCAGTGCAGCAAGATTCTTGTTGGGTTAGCACTTCTATACCAGCACAAGGAAGAAGAGGGTAGGGAGGGACAGCAGCTGTGGTGAGTAGTATGGGTCTGGTCATGATTATGCCATCCCCACGCACCTCTAGCCTGCTCATTGCTGCTTCCGCAATACACACTGCAGCAAGCACCACTTCCTTCTCCCCAGTTTGGGCCAAACACATCACAGTCCGGAGACAAAGTAGTTCCATCATCTGTGTGGGTGCCAGGGGACACAGCAATGGGAGCCATGGTGCTCATGGGTGCCACATTGAGGAACCACTGCTGTATAACCTTCCCTTTCCATTAGCAGACTGACTGTGCAACGAAGCACCTCAGAGACCTATTCCCTATCCTGCCCCTTCACTTTCCTGCTATATTACCTGGTCTTTCCTTGGTTCTGTGAACCCTGGGAGCCCCAGTTCCTGCTTTACTCTCCACACCTGAGTCCAGATCACCTGCAGGAGTGTGCCCTTCAGTTTGATTCCTCAGCCCAAGCCCTCCCATGTGTGACAATGGTGTATATGGGTATATATGCACATCTCTTTGCTCATGTAGGTTAAATGCTAGTGAGTGAACTGCTTCTTCTAGGAATGCCAGGGGATAAAAACAGTGCAGGAGGAAGGCTGGGGTTGCCAAGTGCCCCCTGGGGGCATGAGATCTCCTGCCCCCAGTGGTCAGTGGGAAAAGATATTTTTAAAAAATGCTTTCGGCAACACTGTGATGTCATATCTGGGAAAAACTTGAAAGTGATGCCACGCCTTTCTAGGAATCACTGGAAACTTTATGGTAAAATCATAGAGTTTTTGGCAATTCCTAAAGAAGACTGACATCACTTCCAGGGAAAACCTTGAAGTGCCTTCCCACCTGCCCCTGGTTGCTAGGCCATGCCTGGCGACCCTAGCCAGCAGCCCAGCAGGAAATTTCCCAGTGGTTATAATAGCCAGTCTGTTCCTGTCCATGGGTTACATATTTAAATGAGTTTTCAGAAGAAAGAAAGAAAGAAAGAAAGAAAGAAAGAAAGAAAGAAAGAAAGAAAGAAAGAAAGAAAGAAAGAAAGAAAGAAAGAAAGAAAGAAAGAAAGAAAGAAAGAATACCATCTTGTATGTTCTCTCTCACCAAGCTGAGAGAGCACGATGATGGGATTTTTGTAAACTGTGCATTCAAGTAAATAAATCTAAATTACAAGCCAAGAAAAATTCTGTGCCCCAAACAAGTAACAATAACCCTAACTTTGACTTGCCTTCTTCTGAGGCAAAAGACACCCGGAACAGTTTCCTGTTTCACACACACACTGCAGCCTCCAGCCTGCATGGTGGGCAAATTGTGAATCAGGGGAAATGGATTCCCCCAAAGGCCTTTGCACTTCAGCATGCTTAGCATTCTCCTGTCATGCAAGAGAAGTAAAAATAATCCACCATGCTTGACGCAAGTGATAAGGACATGCCACAGGGCAGGAAATAAACAAAATGAATGTTTGCTGCATGTCAATACAATAACCAGTTGTCCTGGTACAGCAGTGACCTTTTAAATTTAAACCTGACATTGGGGATGAGAGGAGTTCAAAAGTGCCTTTCAAGCATGCTGAAAACAAGAATCAGATGTGCAATATGGAAAAAGCAGTGCTAGGTATAGCCCGCCCTTTCTCCTCAGAAGTCAGAGGGGCATATCAAAAGGATTACCCCATTTTATCCTCAACACAGCCCTGTGAGGTAGGTCAGTGGTTCTTGGGTCTGACAGCCATCAGCCACCTCCTTAATGTTGGGTTTGATTCCTGTTTGTTGGTACCACTTCGTGTAAGGGCCTGTGGGATAAATTTCAGGCTCTAGGACTGGAGTTTTATCCTTAGGGCGGGCACTGAGCAATATAAAACAACAGTCCTTTGCTTGCTGTCAGAAGACACTGTAAAGTGGGGAAACAGGGCTGTCCAAAATCCTGAACGCCCCTTTTCCCTTCCCCAACCTGAGTTCTAAATGCCTGCCAAGATTTGTAGATTGCTCCCTGTGGAGTATTATAGCCCCAGTTAAGAATCACTGGCTTAGAGTGTATACAGATGTATATAAATCAAACAGTGGTTCTCTGAGGAAATATGCTGACCACATTGTTGCCAGATGAACAGTTCATTTCAGGGCTACACATTCAGCAAAAACTGGTTTTGTCCCCTTTGCTGCAGAAGCTCTGTGAAGAGCTCATTGACATCAAAGGCGCACCCCCCCTTTCCTGGAGCAGTTCAGAAACCCTTTTAAAATGGCTCCACTCCCCCCTTTTCAGATCAAGCAATGAAGCAAACATTTCAATGAAGAAAACGCTTTGCACAAATAAAATGGGAAATGGGTGGAGCAGCAGGGCTGCTGATGAAAATCAGTGCTCAGAAATCACTGAGAAAGTATGTCTGTGGAATGTGTTGTGGAAACAGGCGGGAAGGCAGTTAGCATTCTGGGTGGAAAAAAGCCGGGGGGCAAGTGCCATTTTAACAGTACATCTTGCCTTCCCCCAGTAACTGATCTGAGATAATGTATACTCATATAAACAGTCTACTAATGGTTATGTGAATAAGAATATCTGACAGATCTTGTACTGTACTGTGCAATTAGATAAGAAAAAAGAATCTCATATAAAGCAAAATACCTGGCTGCATTGGGATTTATGCAGACTAGGGCTGCAATCCTGTGCATGCTTAAGAGAGGGCAAGCCCCATGGATTTCAATCAGACTTACTTCTGAGTAAACATATACAGCATTGGGCTGCATCTGTGGGTAGCAGTACAGCCCTGGTTTTCCATGAACCATAAAAAGATGTTTGCTAGTCTGGCTATGCACACAGAATTTTCTGCTGTTCCCAAAGCACTTCTGAGTTCATTCTTTATCTAGTAGTAGACATTCTTATATTGCCAGCATTTTATATTTTGCATATGCAGAAGCAAAGCTTTTGACTGTGTGGATCATGAAAAATTATGGTTGGTTTTAAAAGAAATGGCTGTGCCACAGCATCTGATTGTTTTGGTGTGCAACCTGTACTCTGGACAAGAGGGTACTGTTAGGACAGAATATGGAGAAACAGAATGGTTTCCAACTGGCAAAGGTATCAGACAAGGATCTATTTTATCTTCCTATCTCTCCAATCTACTACTACATACTATATGGAAAGATGGATTAGATTTGGAGAAAGGTGGAATGAAATCGGTGGAAGGAACATTAACAGTTCGAGATATGCAGATAACACTACATTACTGGCAGAAAATAGTGAAGGTGACTTGAAACAACTACTGATGAAGGTTAAGTGCCAAAGCAGGATTACAGCTGAACATCAAGAAGACAAAAGTAATGACCAGGGTTTTCAATCTGTATACTGAAAACTCATGAACTTCTAAACATTTTTAAAAGAATTCTGTCAAAGAGGTTCCAGAACTATGTTCTAGTGCATTCCTCTAGACAAAAAGCCCTGGTAATGACTACTGGGGAATTACACAACACACTGACAGTTAAGAAACTGAAATTGTTCAAGATTTTCTGTTCCTTGTTTCATCATCAACCAACAGGGAGACTGCAACCAAGAAATCAGAAGGAGAATGAGAACAAATGTCCAGTGGCACCTTTAAGACCAGCAAAGGTTTATTCAAGGCAGGGCTATTTCTGGGCAGGAACGCACAGGAAGGAGTTCTGGCTGGCTCCTAAGTTGGCCATGCCCAGGAGGAACTCATTAGCATAATAAGCCACACCCAACAGCAGAAACTCATTAGGATTGGATACATTAGGGGTGTGTGGCCTAACATGCAAAGGAGTTCCTGCTACAAAAAAAAGCCCTGGGTTTTGACAACAAACAAAGTTAACAGAATAAGAAGCAAAAGGTGGGTGTGGCTGGATGACCACACTTCTGGTAACATGGGGGTGTGGCCTAATAGGCTAAGGAGCTGTGCTGTCAGGGGTGTGGCCTAATATGCTAATGAATTCCTGCTTTTGGGTGTGGCCTGTTATGTTAATGAGTTCCTGCTGGGCTTTTTCTACAAAAAGAGCCCCGATTCAAGGTATGAGCTTTTGTGTACAAGGCACATTTTTTCAAATACAGTGGAATGGTAGATGGGGTTCTAAACTTACAGAAGGGACTTAACAGCAAATTAACACGTTGATGTTGTTTAAGTTACGCAAAGTGAAAAAACTAAATAACAATTTAAGGTTATAAGGTCAACAGTTGTAAAGCATTAAATATGTCAAAATAGCTGATAAATGTCTAAATGTTTTTTCTAATTGTGGGAAGTAAAAGAATCTTAATTCTCTCTTCTCAGGCGTGGAGGGCACTTAAAGGTGCCACTGGAGTCTAAATTTGTTCTACTGCCTCAGATCAACATGACTGACCATCTGGACCTGGAAGGCAAATGAGACTGGGAAGGGCAGTCATGAAGGAGCTAGAAAAGATTCTTAAGTATAAAGATGTGTAACAGGCAACCAAGATCAAGCTAATTCATGCCATAGTATTCCCCATTACTATGTACAGACGTGAAAGCTGGACAGGAAGAAAGTTGATTCCATTGAAATACGGTTTTGGAGGCGAGTTTTATGGATACCATGGACTGCCCAAAAGACAAATCAGTGTGTTCTATATCAAGCTAGCATTCAGTCATGGGGAAGAGGGTGCCAGGCAGATGTAAAGAATTGTTGCTGTCTTCAGCCAAAGGCCTGGTGGAACATCTCTGCCTTACATGCCCTGCAAAACTTTAATTGATCAGACAGAGCACGGATGTCACTCGGCAGAGGGTTCCACCAGGTTGGGCCCAGGGTGGAGAAGGCCCTGGCCCTGACTGAGGCCAGTTGGAAGGTTCTTGTCTGCTGATCTTAATGCCCTTCAGGGGACACACCAGGACAGGCAATCCCAGAGGTACATAGGTCCCTGACCATTAAGGGCTTTAAAGGTAAGTACCAAAACGATGAATCTGATCCAGTGCTCCAGATCTCTAGGAGATCTCCAGGCCCCCATGGAGGTTGGCAACCCTAGGATCAATAGAGTGATCCCTCTGTGTTGCCCCTCTGTACAGCCATCCCATTCTGTTACTTGCAGTTTCCCTAGAAAAAATGGCAGTTTCAGAGGGTGGGCTATCTAGCACCACAGCCCTACTCCTGATAGCATGTGGTAACTGGTCTCTCCCCAAACTTCACCCTGCCTAGGTATCACCCCCCAAATTTCCAGGAACTTTCCAAGCTGGAAAGTTATAGTTTCCTTAGTGTGCCAAACCCCTTCATTCGGCCCTGACCAAACTCCAGGCTTGCCAGCTTTGGGTTGGGAAATACCTGGAGATTTTGGGGGTGGAGCCTGGGAAGGGGTGAGAAGGAGCAGGACCTCAGCAGGGTTCCACAGGTCCTGTAAGACCAAGATAAGAACATAAGAACATAAGAGAAGCCAATGTTGAATCAGGCCAGTGGCCCATCTAGTCCAACACTCTGTCACACAGCGGCCAAAAATACCATGTGCTATCAGGAGGTCCAGCAGTGGGGACAGGACACTAGAAGCCCTCCCACTGCTGCCCCTCCAGCACCAAGAATAGAGTGCATCACCTGCCCCAGACTGAGAATTCCCATCTATACCCTGTGGCTAATAGCCACTGATGGACTCTTGCTCCATATTTTTATCTAATTCCCTCTTGAAACTGTCCATGCTTGTAGCTGCCACCACCTCCTGTGGCAGTGAATTCCATATGTTAATCACTCTTTGGGTGAAGAAGTATTTCCTTTTATCTGTTCTAACCTGACTGCTCAGCAATTTCATGGAGTGCCCATGAGTTCTTGTATTGTGAGAAAAGGAGAAAAGTACTTCTTTCTCAGCCTGCTCAATCCCGTTCATAATCTTATAAACTTCGATCATGTCACCCCTCAGCCGTCATTTATCCAAGCTGAAGAGCCCCAAGCGTTTTAACCTTTCTTCATAGGGTAGGTGTTCCAACCCTTTTATCATTCTAGTTGCCCTTCTCTGCACTTTTTCCAATGCTATAATATCCTTTTTGAGATGTGGTGACCAGAACTGCACACAGTATTCCAAATGAGGTCGCACCAATGATTTATACAGGGGCATTATGATACTGGCTGATTTGTTTTAAATTCCCTTCCTAATAATCCCCAGCATAGCATTGGCCTTCTTTATTGCAGCTACACACTGTCTAGACATTTTCATTGAGTTATCCACTACGACTCCAAGATCTCTCTCTTGGTCCGTCTCTGCCAGTTCAGACCCCATCAACGTGTATTTATATTTAGGATTTTTGGCTCCAATGTGCATCACTTTGCACTTGGCCACATTGAACCCCATTTGCCACGTTGACGCCCACTCACCCATCCTCGGCAGATCCCTTTGAAGTGCCTCACAATCCTCCCTGGTTTTCACCACCCTGAACAACTTCGTGTCATCTGCAAATTTAGCCACTTCACTGCTTACTCCCAATTCCAAATCATTAATAAACAAGTTAAAAAGCATCGGACTGAGTACTGATCCCGGTGGTACCCCACTGCTTACCACCCTCCACTGAGAAAGTTTCCCATTTATACTCACTCTCTGTTTCCTATTTATAAGCCAGTTTTCGATCCACAAGAGGACTTGTCCTTTTATCCCATGACTATTGAGCTTACTTAGGAGCCTTTAATGAGGAACTGTATCAAAAGCTTTCCGGTAAATAATGTCTATTGGGTCCCCCTTATCCACATGTTTGTTCACTCAAAAAACACTAACAGGTTAGTGAGACAAGATCTTCCCTTACAGAACCCATGTTGAGTCTGCCTCAATAGTTTTTGTCCATCAATGTGCCTACTAATTCTTTCCTTAATAACAGTTTCCACCAACTTACCCAGTATTGATGTCAGACTGACTGGCCTGTAATTTCCTGGATCTCCCCTGGAGCCCTTTTTAAAGATGGGAGTGACATTAGCTACCTTCCAGTCCTCAGGAATGGAGGCAGATTTTAAAGAAAGATTACATATTTTTGTCAGGAGATCCACAAGTTCACATTTGAGTTCTTTCAGAACTCTCGGATGAATGCCATCTGGGCCTGGTGATTTATTAGTTTTTAAATTGTCCATCAGTCAGAGGACTTCCTCTCTTGTCACCACAATCTGATTCAGGTCTTTCAAACCCCCTCCCGAAATCGGTGCTTCTGGAGTGGGCAAGCACTTCTCCTCTTCCACAGTGAAGACAGAGGCAAAAAATGCATTCAGCTTCTCAGCCATTTTCCTATCATCCTTCACTACTCCTTTTACCCCTTGGTCATCCAAGGGCCCCACTGCCTCCCTGGTTGGCTTCCTACTTCTAACGTATTTGAAGTAAGTTTTATTGTTGGCCTTTATGTTTTTTGCGATATGATCCTCATATTCCCTTTTTGCTTGCTTCATCACAGACTTGCATTTTATTTGCCATAGTCTGTGTTCCCTTTTATCAACCTCACTAAGACTAGCTTTCCACCGCTTAAAGGAATCCTTCTTGCCTTTTACAGCTTCCATTACTTTATTTGTTAACCATGCAGGCTTTTTTCTATACCTATTTGTACCTTTCCTAACCTGCGGTATATATTTTTTCTGAGCTTCTAGGATTGTATTTTTAAATAGTCTCCAAGCTTCCCCAATGGTTTTGACCTTCTGCACTCTTCCTTTCAATTTCTTCCTCACATGTCCCCTCATACCAGAGAAGTTACCCCTTTTAAAGTTAAAAGTGGTTGCGTCAGTCTTTTTGGGCAACTCCTTATCTGTACAAATGTTAAACTCAATGACATTATGGTCACTGTTCCCAAGTGGTACAATCACTTTTACATCTCTCACCAGGTCTTGAGTGTTACTTAGGACCAAAGCCAGGATCGCCTCTCCCCTGGTAGGGACTGTTAGAGAATTCAACTGGCCTCCCTCTTCCCCTGTCTTGCCCACCTGTGACAGATTGTTGGGGGCCATCCGACATCGTAGTTGGCGGTTTGTTTTTAAAGTGTAATTTTGGATTTCAAAACTCTAATACTGATTTCACTGTATTTAATTGTTGGAAGCTGCCCTGAGCCCTGCTTTATGGGGAAAGGAGCAGGATATAAATTTGAATAAATAAAATAAATTAATTAATGCCATACGCTCCACCTTCCAAAGCAGCCATTTTCTCCCAGAGGAGTGACCACTATTGTCTGGAGAGCAGTTTTGATACTGGGAGATCTCCAGCAATCACCTGGAGGTTGGTAACCCTATCCATCTCTCAATATGGTACTTAGGGAAGGAGAGGACAAAAGCCCAGGCAGATAGTTTTATGTTCTTTATCGCATTAACCATGGGCCACCTGTGAAAAAAGTTCATCTTTTTCAGTATTAACATGCTTTCAAGATTTAAAAGCTTCTTACATTTTATTTCCACCCAGTTTTCTTGAATTGTATAAGTCCTTCATTCGCCTTTGGTGCCATCGTTCTGTGAGTCCTTTCTGATTTACAGAGCTATGGTTTTGATAGTAAGCACAATTCCTGTATTTGAAAGCCCGTTAGAAGGTTATAAGCAAGTGTCCTTAGAACATTCATCTGTGCATGTAGCACCATCTTGTGGCTACCCAGTGTTGATTTATATATGTCAAGAGACCCTACTGGCAAACCGATTGAATGGATTGAGATTACAGTTTTTGTGTATTGCAGTTTCCTGTTCCTTTGATGAGAGACTGTAACAATGAAGAGAGATATTGGCATGTAGGTTACGTGACTTCTAAATGTTGCACTCTTTATGAAAATTTATACACAATATTTATATAAAGAAGCAATTTGGTTATTACTTAGTAAGTTTTCACAGTTGTATATTTTTGTATTTTTGTGACCTCTTGTCCTGTGATTGTCTGGTTGCTTTCTTCAGGAAAAGACAGTAGGAAAAGAGGAAGACAGAGAGTTTCCACACACATGCAAACTGCCACATCGGTGTTCTTAAATCATCCATGTTTGTAAAACTTTCTGCACAATTTTTGGCCGCTCCAGGTGTAGCTCCAAATTTACTGCCCTGTCACCCCACATTTTCCAAATCCACTTTTCCAGCTATTTCTTTTCCCCTTCGGGTATTAACTCGCAGTTTTCAAGTGTGGGATTCCCAAAATTGAATTCCCGCCACCCTTTGGGCGCATCAGTATTCCATGTACGCCCTTGCCCCCTGCCCCCCAAGTCCCCCAAACAACAGATTGATTTTTAAAAGCATAGTTTTGATTGTGCTACGACACTGATTTTTTAAAAAAACTATAATATTGCTGTGTCATAACGCAGGTACAAAATGAGCAGTGAGGTTTAATGTAGCTTTCTGTGTGCAATTACCCATCCATTAAGTTCCTTTCCTTTCAGTTTTTTTCCTTCGTCACCTCGCACCTTGTGTCTTCATTCACCCTCCCCTTTCTCTTTCCCTATAGATCCCAGTATGTTTTCAATGACTATTCAGTCTTGTAAACATCTGAAAATAATGGGATTATATAATTGCTTTGATAATCATGGGCTGAGTTCAGACTGGCAGTATGAAGCGCGAGGGAGTTGTGGCAAAAAGACCCAGAACAACATGTTCCGGCTATTCCCCGGTCACACTGCACCGGCTAATGTGGGAGCATACTGGGGAGGAGGCACAAGGGAGCGTTTGCACTGTTGGCCCACCCCTGGTGGAGGCGCAGCATCCCTATCGGATCAGCTTGTTTGCGGCTTTCAGCATTCACACTTCTGGGAAGCGGGATCAACGTGCTGTCCAGGGATTGCTACCACTTTCATCTGGTACTTTTTAAACTCAGGAGGGAAGCGTTACAAGATGGGTTGAATATGGCTGGGGAATGCCTGACAGCTGTGCCTGTGAGAACCGGCCCCTTTAATCTGTTTGTGAAACATTTCTGAAATGTGCCTATATCGGGCCAAACTGCCAGTCTGAATTCAGCCATGGAAACTCAACATGTGCAGTGCTTCCATTTAGCGTGCTTCATAATAATTGAGTAACGCTGTTATAAATTGGTGTATCCAGTTTGATGATCGAGAACAGAATACCATTTTCATTAGGCTTTTGTGGGAATCTTCACTGGCCATTTTCTTAGTTGGCAACTAAGGAGGAGCAGGGGACCTTTGAAATGGTGGCAACTATGCTATTCCCCATGATACATCCAGTCTGTTTAAAAACACTGTTATGATGTTATAACATTACTGCGCATGCACAAAAAGGAGGTTCCTTCACTGACAGAGTACATGATGACACATTTAGCGTGCTTCATAATTATTGAATGACACTTTTATGAATTGGTGTATGAAGATCGTGGGCTATTTTTTATTTGGCGACTAAGGAGGAGCAGGGGACCTTTGAAATGGCGGCAATCATGCTGTCCCCACAATATGTCCAACCCTTTTTTTACAATGTTATGATGTTATAACGTTACTATATATGTGCAGAAAAAGAAGGGGTTCTGTCACTGATGAAATACATGACAACACAGCCACACAACCCCTTTTCAAAGGGAGTGCAGAACACATGGGGAAGGTTGGATTTGAATTCAAGAAAAAATTCTCCCAAATAAATACCCTTTTGCAGAAGGGATGGAGCCTCAGCGGGGGATTCAACGCATGGGAAAACAGTGGCAATGCTGAGATGTGGAAAAGGTCACAATATGAGATGGATTGACTCAATCAAGGCAGTTTGCAAGACCTGAGCAAGGCTGATAATGACAGGAAGCTTTGGAGGTCCTTAATTCATACGAGTGGTAAAAGTTGGAAGTGGCTTGACAACACCTAACACACAAAGGCCTCTTTGTCAGGAAATTTAAACTGGGTTTCTAGCAGAGCTTTTAAAAAGAAATTTCTCACAGTATTACCCCTGCCCCCCCCCCAACATCTCTGTAACTAGCATGACTTCATTTCAGCGGATGAACGACAGGAAACAACATAGCAGAATAGAATCCTCAAATAGTTGTGGTGAGGCCTTTGTCTGTGCAGGATGCTGCACCTGGAGAAAGAAAAGAAAGCAACCTGTGTTTTGTGTTAGCTACCAGGACCCAAATATGAGTGTTTTTGCTCTGAGGAATAATTTGGTTCTTAAAAGAATGTCTGTACAACTACATGTAATTGAAATAAGAGAGAAATCCAGGATCTGTATTACTTTCTTCTGTCAGCAAAGGGAGGGAGGATTTTTAATTTATCATATTCAGACATTGTCCATGTCATTGTTGCTTAAGACAGAAAATACAAACAGCTACAGTGGTAATAATGGAACAACAAACTAAATAATTAACAATTAGTTTCTCTATAAAGTTACCTCAGATGACTCATATGGGCCAGCTTATCTTCTAGCCCTGATGTTGTTTGCAAAGTCCTGAAAATATACATAATGAGTTACAGAATGACATACTCCTGAAAGATAGAATCCCCTATTTCGATTTGCTGCCTCAGGCACCAAATGCCTTAGGCCTTCTCTGAGTAAAATTAATAAAAATTCTCTTTCATAGATGAAACATAATCACGGACTCTGTTTTGGACCTACCAGAAATATTTATGGATGGAAAGGATTTTGGTCAGTGGAGTACAACTTTCTCCTTCTTCCTCCCGCAGCAGCCTCAAATGCCCTTTGAAATACTGCTCTAAAGGGACAGAGGGCACACAGGAACAGTGTATGTGGGGAGTAGAGATGCCAGCCTACAGGTGGGACCCGGGGATCCCCTGGAATTACAATTTCCAGACTACAGAGATCAGTTCCCTTGGAGACAATGGATACTTGGGAAGGTGGACTCTGTGGCATTATACCTCACTGAGCTATCTGTCCTCCCCAGGCTCCATCCCCAACCTGGATCTGGCAGCCCTACCACCCCATCCCACACCAGTGGCCTGGGGAGACCTGACAATCCTAGTGGGGATTGGAGGTCCGCCATGGAGGGGGCATCAGCACAAATTGCCCCATCCATGGAAAACCTCCATTGGATCTAATCTAACCTGTATTCCTTTTTTATATTAATCTGTTTCATAGCCTTCTTTTCAGACCCAAATTATTCCCACAAGCAAAACAATCACACAAAGTATTCTTTCCCGACAAAAGTTTACTTACAAGCTTTTGGAGAGTCCATTTATTTTGGCTCAGAGCTGATCGAGCTTCATTGGCAGGGACCTCTTTCATTTTAGCCACCTCTCCCTCTCATTTTCTCGGCAATTTTGTTTGAGGTGATGCCCTTGCTCACCATATCCTGATCCCCCCAACCTGCTCTTCCCCTGTGGCCCATATTGGCTTAGCTCTCACTGTGGCCAAGTGTCACCTGCTGATAGCGTCACTTCCAAGCATCACTGGCTGTGGCCAAGCCTATACATTGGGACGATGGGTGCTGTACACACACAGCTCCCTGGTGGGGCAGATATGAACACATATGAAGCTGTCTTATACTGAATCAGACCACTGGCCCCTCCCTTCACCAACAGAAGAAGATGAAGAAAAAGAGAAGAGATTGGATCTATACCCCTCCCTTCACCACCCTTCCCCTTCCCACAACAGACACGCTGTGAGGTAGGTGGGGCTGAGAGAGCTCTTTTGGGAACTGCTTGTGAGAGAACAGCTTTGAAAGAATTGATGACTGACCCAAGGTCACACCAGCAGCTGCATGTGGAGGAGTAGGGAATCAAACCCGGCTCTCCCAGATTAGAGTCTGTGCTCTTAACCATTACACCAAACTGGCTCAAGGTCAGTATTGTCTACTCAGACTGGTAGCGGCTCTCTAGGGTCTCAGGCTGAGGTCTTTCACATCACCAACTGCCTGGTCCTTTTAACTGGAGATGCTGGGGACTGAACCTGGAATCTTCTGCATGCCAAGCAGATGCTCTGCCACTGAGCCATGGCATCCCCGCAGTTCTTTCATGGGTTGGAAAGACTGTGTGGAGGGAAGACTGAAGCTCTTTCTTTCTATGCACTGGGGTCTCTATCCAAACTGTGGACTCGTGCATTTGGGAAACTGGTTCTCAGCAGGGAATATACAGTGGATGCATAACTGGCTGTTTGATAGCTAGGTCAGAGAACGTAAGCATGACATGTCGAAAACTATAACATGAATTTCAGCCTTCAGAAGACTCTCTGCCTCACTTCAGAAGATTAGACAGAACAGGCACTCTGCTATCATAATAGCTGAGCAAGTTTGTATGGGAACTGGCAGTCTTGATCCCAGGAAAATGCTTTGAATTGTGCCCAGAAATGCACTGGAAGCCAATTAAGTCCATTCACTGGTCATGTAACAGGCGATGCTGGGTGTGTTTACTATAAATACTTCTGGCACTTGGAGCACATGGACTTGAACTTTCAAAAACTTAATGAGGTGCCTAATCTAACCAAATGGTGCCAAGAAGCAGATACCAGTGATGAAATCCAAATCGAAACAGAGCCACCCCTTCCCCACAGGCATGCACCACAGAGATAAAAAGAGGCTTGGGAAGTTCAGAGAGAAAGCAAGCATATGTGAAAACACTGGGTTCAAGTTTTAGGTCTGCAACCAAAAAAACTATATTGTGCATAGATGTCTGATTGTGGATGTCTCTTGGGAGGGCTGAGCCCACAGGAAGCCCTCAAAGAGACCGAGGTGTGACTGACTGATTTGAAGTCATAAGAACATAAGAGAAGCCAATGTTGGATCAGGCCAATGGCCCATCCAGTCCAACACTCTGTCACACAGTGGCCATAAATACCACATGCCAGCAGTGGGGCCAGGACACTAGAAGCCCTTCCACTGTTGCCCCCCCATGCACTAAGAATACAGGGCATCACTTGCCCCAGACTGAGAGTTCATACCTCTAACTTGTGGCTAATAGTTACTGATGGACCTCTGCTCCATATGTTTATCCAATTCCCTTTTTCGAAGCTGTCCATGCTTGTAGCCGCCACTACCTCTGTGGCAGTGAATTTCATGTGTTAATCACTCTTTGGGTGAAGAAGTACTTCCTTTTATCCATTTTAACCCGACTGCAGCAACTCAAGTGGAGGAAACCAGACACAAGATTTGGAAAGTGTAGTTTTAATTGCTGCTGGTCTTTTTTTTTTTGTTGGTTATGTAGATTGCTTCTGCTGTTTCTCTTGCTTTTACTGTCCTCTGCTTTGCAAGTATTTTGTTAACAGGTGAAATAGATATGCTCCTGATAAAATAAACAAAGCATTCTGTGAAAGGAAATTGGAAAGTGAGGAAAGGGTGACGCAAACCCCCTTCTACCTGCCAGTTCTTTCTCTTTTGTGCATTAGGAAAACAAGATGAACACAGGTTTCAGAACCAAGGCATAGATTCAAGCATGCAGTTCCCCTGAAAAAAACAGCAGTACCATTTGTGGAAGTGAGGGTTTCCGCTGGTTCACCCCTCCCACTGGAGACCTGTGCCCATACTTTGCCCTTTGTGTTCTGTGGGTCCTCTAACCCACAGGAACAAAACCTATGGGGTCTCAGTGGGCTGCCACAGGAGGGGGAATGGGAAAGACTGCGGGTGGTCCCATTTGTTCTTCTCAGAAGGGGCTGTCCTGCCCTAGGGCACCTGGGTTTTGCTGTCGAACTCTCTGCTTTGAGCCTCCTCACAGTGGGGCTGGGTTTGGTACGACAGATCACAGGTTGAGCTGTTCTGGTTTATCTTCTGCCAGGGTGAAGCTGCAGTAGGCTTGCTTAACAGGACGGACGTAATTGATTTGTATGAAGCATCTGTATACGAAGATAAGTCCAGCTGCAGGGATTAATGTAATCACCTGTCACATCCATGTACAAGTAAGGCTTGTATGGGCTTGATCTTCTCCGGGCACAAAAAGAACAGTAATTCATAGCAACATTTCCCAGCCCCTTGCTGTGCTTATATCAGGTACCGTCAGTATTCAGGTTTGTCAGTCAGATTGCTTAAAGGTTTTGGGGATTGGCTTGAATGACTGCGAATGGAAGCTGGTGGTGGTGGTGGGGAAGCAAAACCTAAATATACTTTTTATAAAGCACCATTTCACATAACAATGTGGTCCAGGTGGAAGCCTATTCTTTTGTGATTATGAAGTGGAGAGGATAGGGCACTGCTGTTCAGTAGCTGTCATCAAGCACAGTTCTCCTGGATGGTCTGACCAGCAAGGTAGCCTGATTCACAAGCTTTTATGGGGACCTGGGAGTATCACCTGACCTGCTCTGGTCTACTGATATAAGAGAGACGTGTTGTTCTTCCCATCCTTGATCAGGGCAGGAGCATGCGTGCACGCCTATGTCCCTCTCTGACATGCTGAGTACAAAGTTTGAGTCCAGTGGCACCTTTAAAACCAACGAAGTCTTATTCAAGGTACGAGCTCTTGTGTGCAAGCTGAATACAAGACACGCTGTGAGATTTCATGCTGGCCACAGTGTGTGAGCTGTGATTCTGCAGGGTACCGAACAAAATGCAGAAGAAGGTATTGGATAAAGAACTCAGCTTCCTGAGATATCCTGCTTTAAAAAAAATGTGTTTAGCTCAATATTGCTTCAAAACTGTGTTTGAAGTGGGCAGGGCAATACTTGCTGGCGGCACCAAAGGCAAAGGAGAGATTGGGCTGGGTCATGAGGCTGGACAAGATGGATCATAAGGAAATGGGCAAGCGGAATCGCTTAAGATGGAAACACTCCGCAAGGAAGCCTTTAAGAACAGGGGTGGCCCAAGGGTTTTTGATGTCCTGGATGAGCAGTGAGGTGGCCACCCCCATACTGTGAGCTGACCTTGTACGGAGCTGGTGTGATCGTAGGTGGGCTGTCTCTTCCTCCCTCCCTACATCCATCTAGGTTATGAAGTTGCCTTCTAATGAATCAGACCGTCAGTCCATCAAGGTCACTACTGTCGACTCAGACTGGCAGTGGCTCTCCAAGGTTTCAGGCAGAGGTCTTACACATCACCTATTACCTGATCCTTTCAACTGGAGATGCTGGGGATTGAACCTAGGGCCTTCTGCATGCCAAGCAGGATGCTCTGCCTCTTCAAGGGCCAGGGTGGGCTGGGGAACTGGGGGAGTTTGGCCAGGTGGACCCAAGTGCAGCAGCAGCAGCTTGGCACCCAGGGCTGCTGCTTCCCGTGGTGCTGCAGCCACTGCTCTGGGGCCTGGGCAAAGGGTTCTGGCTGCCCAAATGCCCAGCTGCGACAGCAGTGCAGCAGCCACTACTCCAGGGCCCCGGGGGACAACTATCTTGGCACCCCTCCATATATGGCGGAGGCTGGTACCCTTGGTAGTGGCCTAGGTCTGCCTAGTGGGTGGGTTGTTCCTGGTTAAGAAGGATTGCATTACTTTATTTGACTCATTATGGGGTCATAGGAAGAGTGTGTTGAGTTACTGCGCACTATCCGATTCACAACCCCAAACAGGGACGTGCTTGTAACAACATGTCAGTGAAATCTTATGCAGAGTCACTCCAGTCTAAGCCTATCGAAACTGATGGAGTAACTTAGTCTGGAATAACTCTGCATAGGATCACGAGTTGCAAACCTCCGATCACTGTGAGTGGCACTTCCTCTGTTACTTGCATTTCATCAGCCGCTGTTATTAGACGTTTTGAAAGTCTAATCAAAAGACATCTTTTGAAAGTCAAGACGGTGATCAGCCTTGTTAAAAGATATGACAGGAAAACATGGTTCCCCCCCACCACCAGTATGTTATCCACAGTTCAAAACAGATAACAGCAGCTGCTGTGTGTGAAACGGTGGGCTGTTCATGGTGCTTTGGTGGTTACGTGTACAGCATTTGCATGCATGGGCACTACAGACATACTGCAAGAGACATACTGCTTCCTACCATATCAGCCAGACGCAATTGCTAGGGACAGGGAGCAGAACCCTGAAGAATGACATCACTAGTAAATCACATGCACAAAATGTTAACGAGGTGTCCCCCAAAAGACAAAGGCCGAGACAGTGATCTATTAGTGATTGGTGTAGGAGAATAGGTAGTGTCCCTGGTGAACAGGGACAGTTAGAATGGATAGGTTCAGGTGGGTAGCTGTGCGTTGGTCTGAAGCAGCAGAACAAAATTTAGAGTCCAGTGGCACCTTTAAGACCATCAAAGTTTTATTCAAGGTATGAGCTTCTGTGTGCATGCTCACTTCTTCGGTGCACACTTCTCTAGCGTTTCCAAGATATTCAACGAGATCGGGCTAGCCTCGGCTATCCAGGTTAGGGAAATGGTTATTTAGGGCTGAGTTCAGACTGACAGTTTGAAGCAGGAGCCAGTCGTGGCAAAAAAAGCCTTGGAACAAATTGTTCTGGGTTTTCTCGGTCACACTGCGCCGACTGATGCGGGAGCATACTGGGAGGAGGCGTGCGGGAGCGTTCAGACTGCTGCCTGGAGGTGTGGCTGTAAACGGCTTTTCCCTGGTAATTCGGCTTTCCAGGTTGGCGTTCACACTTCCCAGAAGCGGAATGAAGCGGGATAAATGGGCTCCCAGGGATTTGCTACCACTTTTACCAGGTATCTTTTAAACACAGGAGTGAAGCGGAACAGCACGGGTTGACTACAGGTGGGGAACACCAGGCAGATGTGCCTGTGTGAACCCCCCCTTTAATTCGCTTGTAAAACGTGGCTGAAACGTGGCTATAGCGGGGCAGACTGCCCTGCTAAACTCAGCCTATAAGCTTCTTTTCAATTTTACTACACAAAGAAAGTTGATATGTAGTGAACCTTCATTCCAATTAAAATCTGGGTCTTTTTTGCCATCGAGCTGACTTCTGAGTCAGTTTGGTGTAGTGGTTAAGTGTGCGGACTCTAATCTGGGAGAACTGGGTTTGATTCCCCACTCCTCCACTTGCACCTGCTGATGTGACCTTGGGTCACAAGCTCTGGCACAGCTGTTCCTGAAAGAGCAGTTTGTGTTAGAGTTCTTTCAGCTCCACCTACCTCACAGGGTGTCTGTTGTGGGGCGGGGAAGGGAAAGGAGTTTGTAAACTGCTCTGAGACTCCAAGTGAAGGGCGGGGTATAAATCCAATATCTCTCTCTCTCTCTCTCTCTCTCTCTCTCTCTCTCTCTCTCTCTCTCTCTCTCTCTCTCTCGTGACTCCTAGTGGGGCTTGTAGGCAAGGGATACTCAGAGGTGTCTTGTCATCGTTTGCATCTGTGTTAAAACCCTGGTATCCCTTGGAGGGCTCCCATCCAAATGCTGGCCAAGGCCTGCCCTGCTTAGCTTCTGAGATCTAATAAGACCAGGCTTGCCTGGGCTATCCAGGTCAGGACAAAATCTGGATTTTTTTGAATAAAACTTTGTTAGTCTTAAAGGTGCCCCTGGACTCTGTTCAGTTCGAATGGATGTAACTAAATGAATGGGAATGCAGAGACAGTAGATTAAAATAAAACTGGCTGGCATGTTGGGTTTAATGTTAATTGTTTCTGGCACATTAACGACCTGAGTGGGAAAAAGAAACCCTGTCTTCTAATTTACAAACATTTCCCTGCCTGGATCCCTGCAGATAATTCTTGCTAAAGGTGACCAGGAAAATGGTACTTTATTTTGTCATCAAGTCACTGATGACTTAAGGGTGACCCTGTAGGGTTTTCAAGGCAAGAGATGTTCAGAGGTGGTTTGCCTGCCTCTACGTAGCAACCCTGGTGTTCCTTGGTGGTCTCCCATCCAAGTACTAGCTAGGGCTGACTCTGCTTAGTTTCCAAGATCCAAGGAGATTGGGCTAGGCTGGGCTATCCAGGTGAGGGAAATGGTTATTTACAAGCTTCTTTTCAATTTTACTGCAAGAAGGAAGTTCATACACATTGAACCTTCATTCCAATTAAAATCTGGATCTTTTTCTTTGTCTCAATTGCTCTTCATGATCCTAATTAATCAAAAATATCTTAACCCAGAAGGAGAATAAAAATCAACACATGAAATGTTCTATTTTTAGCTTCTCTTCATCAGGGTAAGTGCGGAATTGATCTTACATTGGTAATGAAATTGTAGTCCTCCTTCTACTGTTTCTTTTTTTGGGGGGGGAGTTCTACAAAGTGCTAACTTACAGCTCTGCTGAACTTCAAAGCTACCTCTGAAGCGTGTTGGAAAATGCGTACCTTTTTTTTTAAAAAAAGCTCCCTTTTAAAGAAGTCAGTAAGCTCTGAACCTGATTCCTTTAAAAAAAAAAAGCAAGGAAATACATTTTAATGTTGGTTATTTAGCACTGCACCAGTGAGCAGGCTTAAATCATTTTTAAGAGTGCAAAAAGAAAAAAAAAACCAAAAAGGTAAAAGCAGCCAACTCCATAGAGACTTTGTAGAATGCAGGGAGGCTGCTGTGTTTTATTTAAGATGAGGGCTATAGGCCAAATATTTCAGAAAGACGTTCCCCGTTTCAGTAGAGGCTGCAGGAAATGGCTCCATATGACTAGGATTTGGGGAGTGCTGTGTTTTTGTACGCTTTGGTATGGATCGCTTTACAAGAGAGAAGTACTTGGCTTCTGATCCTTTCCAAAATTAAACCTAGAATATTTTCAGCGTGAGGGGCAGGGGAAGCAGAGAGGAAGGCGACAGGTATTTGTTTTCCTGGAGTGTCTGGTATAAATTTACATAAAATATGAAAGAGGTTTTTGTCTGATCACGATGCTTTCATTTAAAACATAACCGTAAGAAAACGATCTTCTCTTATGCTGTCATTCACCATTCTTTATATAGATATATCAACACGCAGAAGAAGAGAAGCAAAAAGACAGACCCCCCCCCTTTCAAAGCAGGTTACAATCTCAATGCACAGAAAACCGTTGGAACTGGACCGTCTCCCCCCGTCCTTGGGGGGGAAAGGGACTGTCAGTGCATTTCCAAAATGTGCTGTAATCTCAAAGAGACTGCCTAAAGGTTATGGCTTGGATCCACCGGTGCTCTTCTGCAGATGGGTGGGCTTCTGCCCACAGGGTGCTACATCTCTGGAATGAAGGACATGAAAAGGTTCCAAGTGTATTTTGGACTACTTTTAAAATAGAGCATTTCCCCCAGCCGCAAACACTTTTTAGAATCTCTAATCCAGTCATCATTGAAACAATGGACAATCTCTGTACTTACCACTTGCTGCATGAAAACATAAGAACATAAGAACATAAGAGAAGCCAATGTTGAATCAGGCCAATGGCCCATCTAGTCCAACACTCTGTCACACAGCGACCAAAATATACCAGGTGCTATCAGGAGGTCCAGCAGTGGGGCCAGGACACTAGAAGCCCTCCCACTGCTGCCCTTCCAGCACAAGAATAGATTGCATCACCTGCCCCAGACTGAGAGTTCCCATCTATACCCTGTGGCTAATAGCCACTGATGGACTTCTGCTCCATATGTTTATCTAATTCCCTCTTGAAACTGTCCATGCTTGTAGCTGCCACCACCTCCTGTGGCAGTGAATTCCATATGTTAATCACTCTTTGGGTGAAGAAGTACTTCCTTTTATCTGTTCTAACCCGACTGCTCAGCAGTTTCATGGAGTGCCCACGAGTTCTTGTATTGTGAGAAAAGGAGAAAAGTACTTCTTTCTCAACCTGCTCAATCCCATTCATAATCTTATAAACCTCGATCATGTCAGCCCTCAGCCGTCGTTTCTCCAAGCTAAAGAGCCCCAAGCGTTTTATCCTTTCTTCATAGGGAAGGTGTTCCAATCCTTTTATCATTCCAGTTGCCCTTCTCCGCACTTTTTCCAATGCTATAATATCCTTTTTGAGATGTGGTGACCAGAACTGCACACAGTATTCCAAATGAGGTTGTACCAATGATTTATACAGGGGCATTATGATACTGGCTGATTTGTTTTCAATTCCCTTCCTAATAATCCCCAGCATAGCGTTGGCCTTCTTTATTGCAGTTACACACTGTCTAGACATTTTCATTGAGTTATCCACTATGACTCCAAGATCTCTCTCTTGGTCAGTCTCTGCCAGTTCAGAAAAGGGTGGGCAAAGGGCTGGAGGCAGGGAGCTGCGAGGGAAAGGATTCAGAAGGCAAGAGCCTGTACTCTGAGGCAGCCGTGTGTATGCTTTTTCCTCACTGGTGGTGGAAACTGCCGTCAAGTTGCAGCTAATGTATGGCAACCCCAAAGGATCTTCAAGGCAAGAGACATTCAGAGGTGGTTTGCCATTGCCACCTTCTGCATAGTGACCCTGGAGTTCCTTGTTGGTCTCCCATCCAAATACTAACCAGAGCTGACCCTGCCTAGCTTCTGAGATCTGCTGAGACTGGGCTAGCCTGGGCTACCCAGCTGAGGGCTTTTCCACATTGCACAACATTAATGATATCTCTTCCAACCAGGCCTCCTTTCCTTGTAGATCCTAGGCCAGGTGTAGATCAACCACCATGTGCATCGAAGAGTGGTATGTCAGACCATTTTGTTTGGCACCCAGGACCAAGTAACCAAGGAGACGCCATGAAGTGCTGGCAATGCTATCAGGGCCAGTGGTACAGCAGAAAGCAATGGGCATGGCTTACGCCCATCATTGCCTCTCAGACCCCTGTAGTCACTAGATGGTCAAAGACCCAGTGTGTCTGTCCAAGAACAGTCCTCATCTCTCCCTGTTATATACTAACATGGACCGCGCACGTGGTCGGGGTTTACATGTGGCCATGCGAATGGGGGTAGCTTCGCATCAGAGAACAATGCGGAGCACAGATCCTACATTGGACCAATAGGACAGCTCAAATTCAGGAAAGGACCTATGGATGTTGGGTGTATAATAACAGTCCTATCACTTGGAGCAGGGTGTGGTTTTGTTGGGGGATTTAAGCTGATCTTCGGACTGGCTATTTTGTCTTTAGTTCGTGCTTTCTAATAAACCTTATGAGCTGATTTCACTGTGTCTCAAACCCAATACATTATACTCCCCATTCATTTAGGTTTGCTAGCACCAGAACATCTTTACAGGTATGTGTCAATGTTGTTTTGGCAGTTGGTCCAGAAACAACCCTACCCCAGGTCCTTGCCTGCCTGCCTGCCTGCCACTGTTTCTAGCATTGCTCGTGCTGAGAATAATAATGTAGACTTCATATTGGAACAGAGAGATGGAAAGTTCTTGGCCATCAGGTGAAACAGAAGCTGAGCTAACAGATATAGTGGGAAGCTTACACACTAATCTGTGGCATTGATACATAATTTCCTTATCCCAGTTCCTTTATGGAGCAGATCCTGAATTAGAGTCACTAGATTAAAACCAGTCACTGGGCAGGGACACAACATCTGGATGATTTGGTACTTTTGGCTAGCTACTGGATAAGTGACAATGTCAATGATAGCCATGGCTGTTGTTTCATGGATGCAAAGGTTAACGCAATTTGGAGTTCACAGCAGGCATTGTAAACAATGGCGACTCCATTCTGGAGAGTCTGCCACAGGGTCTGAAAGGTTTCTGAAGGCTATTTCCAAAATTTTCTTAAAACTAGCAACAAAAGAATTTGCATTTTGCATGTCATCAATTCTGAACCTATGTTTCATGATAGAATTCTTTCATCACAGATGTTTTTTTTATCATTATCTTAAAACATTATATTTTCTTAAGTGTTGTCTTGATATGTTAACAGTGACCCCAGTGATGACACAAGTGTTCCACGATTTGCATAAGCGATCATTTACATTTGCACATGCAATGAGGGATGTGATGATCTCAAAATCAGTCTAGTTCAATCCTGATTCAGACGCTCCTTCATCTGGCTCACTTTTCATGTGATGGTGGAGTGAATAGGTGCCTGTCCCCTTCCCCTCACACATACAATTATTTATTTATGCAAAAATATTTATACCCTGCATTATCTCTGCAAACTTGAGGTTTCTAACACAACAGTAGAAGGAAGGACACAGATGTTGTAAATGTCCAACCAGTTAAAATCGATACAGAATTCGAACACAGTCAAAAGCCAGTGCACAGAGTTAACACAGCTAAAGCAAATGCCCTCTGGAACAGAACAACAGTCTTGCACCGATAATAGGATGGCCACTCCATTCCCAGATCCATTCCCAGGTCCATTCTCAAGCAGGGTGCCCGAATCTCATCTTTCTGCCCTCCTGTGAATATGTCTCAGGGATCACACAAACTTCTAAGTGGGATTTCTTCTTCCAGACTGAAGCCTGCGTTTTACATGTGTTTAATAATAATTAATTACACTCATAAAAATGGAAATATTGATAATGAAATTATCAACTGGTGTAGTGGTTAAGTGTGCGGACTCTGATCTGGGAGAACCGGCTTTGATTCCTTCCCTACTCCTCCATATGAAGCCAGCTGGGTGACCTTGGTCAGTCATAGTTCCCTCAGAGCTGTTCTCTCAAGAGCAGTTCTCTCAGAGCTCCCTCAGCCCCACCTACCTCACAGGGTGTTTGTTGTGGGGAAGGGAAGGGAGTTTGTAAGCCACTTTGAGACTCTGAGTGAAGGGTGGGGTATAAATCCAATCTCTTCCCTTCTTCTCTCTCTATTGTTAATTACCAACCATTTCAACGTTTGAAAATGGTCTAAACCTTGCTTGATTGGTTAGATTTGAATGCAGTAGCACCTTAGAGACCAACAAGAGTTTTAGAGTGTATGGTTTTGAGAGTCAAAGCTCCCTTCATGAGACACAATAGAAGTCCTTGAAATTTCTTTGTTTGAGGACTGCTGCTCTTAGGGATGATCAGGAATGACCTTGAACATTAAAATGTTCTCCTACTAGTAGGCCCTGACCGATCTCATCAGATCTTGGAAGCTGAGCAGGGCTGACCCTGGCAAGTATTGGGATGGGAGACCTCCAGAAAATACCAGGGCTGGGAGGCCAGGGGCAGGCTATCAAACCACTTCTCTGAATGTCCTTTGTGCCCGAGTAGGAGTTGCCAGAGGTTGCAATGACGTCCATGCATGGGCACACGCACAAACACACGGACATTCAAATGCAAAAACAAAAAAAACCCACGAAAAAGTTCTCCCACTGATTTTTTAGTGTTTTGGCTTTTAATGTCCTGTTTGTCCAACACAGGCAGCGGAAGGGCATTGCTGGCATTTCACCTTGCTCTATCTCCTGCTGTATATTTTGTAAATTGGCTTTCAAAACCATATTTGTAAAACCTCACACATTCTCCCCCCTTCACTTAAGAACATAAGAGAAGCCAGTGTTGGATCAGACCAATGGCCCATCCAGTCCAACACTCTGTCACTGGTGCCATCAGGAGGTCCAGCAGTGGGGCCAGGACACTAGAAGCCCTCCCACTGTGGACCCCCCAAGCACCAAGAATACAGAGCATCACTTGCCCCCAGACTGAGAGTTCCTATCTATACCTTGTGGCTAATAACCACTGATGGACCTCTGCTCCATATGTTTATCCAATTCCCTCTTGAAGCTGTCCATACTTGTAGCCACCGCCAACACCTCCTGTGGCAGTGAATTCTCTGTGTTAATCACTCTTTGGGTGAAGAAGTACTTCCTTTTATCTGTTCTAACCCGACTGCTCAGCAATTTCATTGAGTGCCCACGAGTTCTTGTATTGTGAGAAAGGGAGAAAAGTACTTCTTTCTCTACCTGCTCTATCCCACGCATAATCTTATAAACCTCAATCATGTCACCCCTCAGTCGTCATTTCTCCAAGCTAAAGAGCCCCAAGCGTTTTAACTTTTCTTCATAGGGAAAGTGTTCCAACCCTTTTATCATTCTAGTTGCCCTTTTCTGTACTTTTCCCAATGCTATAATATCCTTTTTGAGATGTGGTGACCAGAATGGTACACTGTACTCCAAATGAGGTCACACCATCGATTTATACAGAGGCATTATAATACTGGCTGATTTGTTTTCAGTTCCCTTCCAATTAATCCCGAGCATGGTGTTGGCCTTTTTTATTGCAGTTGCACACTGTCCCGACATTTTCAGTGAGCTATCTATTACGACTCCAAGATCTCTCTCTTGGTCTGTCTCTGCCAGTTCGGACCCCATCAACGTGTATTTATAGTTAGGATTTTTGGCTCCAATGTGCATCATTTTGCACTTGGCCACATTGAACCCCATTTGCCACATTGATGCCCACTCGCTCATCCTCGACAGATTCCTTTGAAGTGCCTCACAATCCTCCCTGGTTCTCACCACCCTGAACAACTTCATGTCATCTGCCAGTTTAGCCACTTCACTGCTTACCCCCAACTCCAAATAATTAATGAACAAGTTAAAAAGCATTGGACTGAGTACTGATCCCTGCGGTACCCCACTGCTTACCACCCTCCATTGAGAAAATTGCCCATTTACATTCTCTCTGTTTCCTATTAATTAGCCAGTTTTTGATCCACTAGAGGACTTCTCCTTTTATCCCATGACTATTGAGCTTACTTAGGAGCCTGTGATGAAGAACTTTATCAAAAGCTTTCTGGAAGTCAAGGTAAACAACATCTTTTGGGTCCCCCTTGTCCATTTGCCGTCCCCTGCACTAAAACTAGCTCTCATATTCAGACTGTGGGCCAAACTAGACAGGACAGCAGCCATGGGTCCAACCTGTGACCACCAACACCATTTTAGAGGAAGATGTAATAATTTAAAAATACCGCGAGGGCTCAATCCTGATGTGGGCTGTGGCTCAGCAGCCCCAGGAAATCTTGTTCACCGTGTGCCTTTTTGAGTGCTGAAACAGCCCACTCCATGGCTGTTTCAGCACCTAAATGGGTGTGAGGGGAGGAAACATGATCTCCTGGGACTGCCATGCTTAATGGAAATTTTTAAATTTCTAGATCTTGCTCTAAAATGGCCTTGGTGGCCACGGATTGGATCTGTGGCTGCTCTCATATCTAGTTTGGCCCTGTAAAACGAACTGCAGGTAGATTGTTTGGGAGATCAAAAATGCTGGTTTTCTGGTCTCAGAGCCTCCTTGAGGAAAAAGAACAGTTTAGGAGAGCTGTGGCGGGAGAAATGGAGGACAGGAGAACCATTTTGAACACTCCTTTTTGTCCACCGTTTCTCCAAGCTAATCTCCTGTGCTCCGAGAGTTATTAGGAACCTATATTTGCCTCGTAAAGCTTAGTTCTACCTTAGGACTCCCACTGAAATGAGGGGAATGTAAAAGTGTCCATTTGGATTATGCACTTTGTGTCAACATATTCTATCCTAAACAACCAGTAGAGGGTGATAGTGGCTCTTCTATCTCTAGCGAAATTTAATGGGACTTTTGAAAAAATCTAGCCAAAGGTTTAGAATAACATTAATGGGTCCCAGTTGTTAACTACAGCAACTTAAGTTGATAAATAATTCTATAGCAATTAGGAATTAGAGAACAATTGAGTTTTAAAGTCCGATTTTAAATATTACGCTGTAGTATTATTATACTGCAATTTCAGAAAAGTACAACTGCAGATGGCTTGCATGGATAGCGTCGAAAGCTACCCCTCACCCATGCTAAGACTGTGTTTATGGAAACCAGGACAATAGTTCTAACATACTTCAGCTCTTGAAACAATTCAGTGCCATACGCTGCACAGATGTACATTCTTCAGTGGCACAAATAATAATTTGTGCGTTTGCAGCAGAATGCTTGGGTTTCATCTCCAAGAAGGTGTTTAGACCACATGCTTTCCTGAAACCAGTGGGCTCTATGTATTTGATATAGTGAAAATTTTGCTGTAGAGAGTGCCTATCATTTTTGTCCTGCAAGTTTGGGAGTCCCTAGTTCAAATCTTAATTCTTCCATGAACTCAATGAATGCAGGCTCACAGGGAGATAAGCCAGGGCATCAGACTTTCTTTTCATGAATTTTCTATGCACACTTTGGTCCTGAACTGAATCAGACTCACACATGCCTGAGAAGCATGGAACTCCTAGTGCAAATGTGATCTTAAGTGCTCATGGTAGCCACAAGGTCTTTGTAATGGGCGAATTGGCCCTGATTCTCCAATTATTTCTTTATTTTTTAAAATAAAAAATTTAATTGAAAATTTCAAAAGCATTACAAAATTTCAGAGCTCCAATTACTTCTTCATTTGTGAACAGGAAAATCGCCTGGCCATGGTAGGGAGTGGAGGTGAGGGGGAGGAATTTTACGGGCTCCTCATTGCTTCACGGCACTTCCCCGTTTGCTTCTCAGTGGTGCAATTATAAAGTTACAATTATGAGAAATAAAAAAACCTAACAGATGAGTATGTGTTGCAGCCTGGAGAAATGCAGCTGTAAAGTATTGGGTTCGCCACATGGAGGACTCAGACAACGACATGCAGTGTGACGCGTTTATTGGTACTTCACAACATGGACTGAAAAATGGCCCTGCAAGGCCAACTATATCCACCCACCCCCGACACACCTACAGTCCCATTGGGGGGGGGTTGAATTTCCCGCCAAAGTTGCTATTGGTGAATGCTGGGGGGAACTAGGATCCTAGGTTCTATTGTTCAGAGGAGCAAAGCTCCACACTGTAGTCGCGGACCCCTAGAGGCAGCCCACATACATAACAGCAGCAAAGTTCCCACCCAAGGGAATGGATTAAGTACATGTAAGTTTCCCCAACAGAGCGAACTGACTGGGAAAACAGTGGTGGGAAGGCTCAAGCTGCCTCTCCTATTCCCAATCTGAATCATGCTTGCCCACACCTGGGGATTAAGTTCCAAGCGTGGAACCCAAGGAGCACATCGAGGTGAGAGGACCTGGACAGACTTGTGCGGGAGGCAAGGACTTTGTCAATTGTGCATAGGTGCAATTCAGGCAAGCTGGGGCTCCATGCATTAACAGGAAATAATTAAGAAGAAAAAGAGATTGGATTTATACCCTGCTCTTCACTACCCAAAGGTGTCTCAGAGCAGTTTACAATCTCCTTTCCCTTCCCCTCCCAGCGACAGACACCCTCTGAGGTAGGTGGGGCTGAGAGAGCTCTTTCGAGAACTACTCTTGAGAGAACAGCTCTGAAAGAACTTGTAACTGACCCAGGGTCACACCAACAGCTGCATGGGGAGGAGCGGGGAATCAGATCTGGTTCTCTCAGATTAGAGTCTGCACTCCTAACCACTACACCAAACTTGCTCTGTGGCTGCTTTAAAAACAAAGGCAAAGAAGTTTTACAAATGGGGCTCTGTTGCCACTGTTGTTTTAAAGCAGCCACCAGTTCTCCGGGGTGCTTAATTAATTACTTCCTAAATGCATGTTTAATCAGTTCTCTTGTGGTAGGGATGGAGAAGGAAGGGTGCCAAAAGAAATGCAGTAACATTTACTCCCCCCCCCCACATTTTTCAAAAGGTGTGATTTTGTAATTCCACAGCTACCACTATTGGGGGGGGGGGAGATCACATTTGATGCAAAAGGAAAAAAAAGGAATACTAAAAGTGCAACCCCAGCCCCCTGGCTGTCCTAGTAAGGATTCACTGCTGGCACCGCAAACGAGCAGGAACTCATTAACTGTGTGCAGCAGCAGTGTCTGGGTAGTTAGTATAAAGGGACGATTGTGGGGAGAAACAGGAATTTGCAGAACCTAGACTTACTTTCAAATGAAAACAGTAGAATCTTGCTCTTGGGGATGGTCACTGCCAGATTTTAAAGGAGAAATATAGTGCTGTTTTAAATGCTGTGTGGACCCCGTCCCCCCCACCCCAGTTCTGCTTGCAGATGTATGCAGAAAATAACTCCATCAGGGGCACAAAATGTCACTGTGTGGTTCTATCCCTAGTTTGTTCCTAAGCCTTATGTTCCCCAGTCTGGCACCAGCCTGATCTTCTTATGACACAGAATAATTAAAAATCCACTTCCACATTGCCACTTCTGTCACTTGTTTGTCCCTATTGCTTTGAATCTGTCCCCCCCACTACAGAAAGCAAAACACATTGGGGTGAACCCCCCGAAGCAATAGGGACAAATGAGTGACAAAAATGACAGTGCGGAAGTGGAATACGTCTTCCAGGCCCTTTGTGGAGCCCTTTGCATGCTGCTGTCCTTCTGAGGGAGGGAAAAGCCATTTTCAGTCATTACATTTTTGACTCTCCTACATCATGTGCTGAAAGAGTGTACTATGTGTGTTCCTCTGTCACCATTTTGTGTGAAAATGGCAACACGTGTATTTTCCCAACTGTGGTACATACAGCTGGAATCACGGATTCTGAGGGAGCTACATATTTGCACAGACTCAAGCTTGAAAATGAACACATTCCCTGTTCACACATAATGGAGCGTATTGGGAGGATCAGGGGTAGTGCTCCCTCCCATTATACAGGGTTGGAGCAACAAAATTATAGGGATTAATAGGATATCTCTCTCTGTCTCTCATTGTTATATTCTTTCCTTCTTTTTACAAATTACATTTGTTTCTCTCTCTGGTTGTTGTGACCTGTGCAGGATCCTGATACAGACCAAAAATCCCCTCCTTCCCAAGTCTTCTGCTCTTCACCAAAGTGCTTCTCAGAGCGAGATATTCATGTGGGGATTCCAGGCAGTGTTCCCTCTAAACTGAGTTATCGTGAGCTAGCCTAGTTTTTTAGCTTCCGGCGCATGCATTTTTGTCTTAGCTCAGGAAGGATGGCTCCAGAGCAAACTAATTTATGCAGTAGCCAAATTGCTTGCTCACAACTTTTAATGCCAGTAGCTCATAAAGTAGAAATTTTGCTCACAAGGCTCCACAGTTTAGAGGGAGCATTGCTTCCAGTTGAACGCAAGGTGGCACGGCTCTTCCGTGATGCTTTGACCCTGGCAGCAGCCCAATGCAAAGCAAGATATCTTGCCTTCACCACCATCCTGTGTACGTCATGGAAGCATGGGACAGGCAAGCAAGATCTCTCATTTTGCCCTGGACCACACTGGCTTTGGCTTGACCAACAAAAAATGGGAACATCCTTTCCCCCACCTTTATACTTTAGAATTTAAGAATGAATGTTGTAATATAAAATAACCCTGATTTTCTGAAGTGTGTCAGTGACCACTAGAGTTGCTGGCTCCAGGTTGGGAAATACCTGAAGATTTTGGGTGTGGAGTGAAAGTAGGATAGATGTGAGACAGGGATAAAATCTGCTCTAAACTATCTGGATGGACACAGATGCAGACTGCATCTGCATCCATGGTGCCGAAGGCAGTGAGCAAACATGTTCTTTCTTTGTGTGTGTGTGCGAGGAGTGAATGGAAGGAAGCAATTTCCTGAGAGTATCAGTCTACACCTCAAAGGGACAGAGGCAGAAGAGTAAGCAGGAAGGAAACCCACAGGTTGCCTGTCTGTCTATCTGACTCTATTGCAGGACTTTTTTGTAGAAAAAGCCCAGCAGGAACTCATTAGCATAACAGGCCACACCCAACAGAAGAAACTCATTAGCATGTTAGGCCACACCCCTGAAAGCACAGCTCCCTCCCAGCAGCTGCTTCCCCAGGTGCCCCACAGCTTGCGGGGTGCATGGGGAACCCAAGGGGGGGAGGAGGCGTGACCAACTTGGAAGACAGCCGGAACTCCGTTCTGTGCGTTCCTGCCCAAAAATATCCCTGCTCTATTGTAACCCCTCTCTGGGGGCTGAGGCTAAGAGAACCCCTCTCTGGGGGCTGAGGCATCTGGCCCTTCTCTTCCAACATGAAGCCTGAGAAGAGCGGGATTGGGGGACGGGAGGTACTTCAGTGCCATGGAGTCCACCTTCCAAAGCAGCCATTTTCTCCCGGTGAAGTGATCTCTGTCGCCTGGAGGTCAGTTGCAACAGTGGGAGATCTCCAGCCACCACCTGGAGGTTGGCAACAGTAGTGATCAAATTCCAGAGAGGTCAGGGTGACATCTAAAAGATTCTTTTATATGCAAATAATTGATCTCATCTTGGAAACCATAACATGCACCATTTGTCAAAAAACCCACGTGTAGGAAAATTACATATCTATAAAATGCAGATTGACCTTTTGCATAATGCATTTTGAAGTATTTGCTGCTTTTTCTTTTACACCCTGGGCAGTCATATTTCCCCCCCAGCTTTTTCAGCTGTGAATCACAGAGACACTTATATGAAACTTCTGTGGGTCAGAGAAGAGAGGAAGTGGAAAACAGTAAAAAATAAATCGATGTAATTTTGGGGCTACTGCAGTATGGAATATTTGCCACCAGATATGTCTTATTTTTTTTCTCTTTTTTACATTGGGGGATACACTGATGGCTTTTCAAGATGGATTTTTAGTAAATTATTCAGATTGATCTTCAGCAATTGCAATGTTATGTAGTCTTCCCACTATGCTAAGTCTGTGATGTTCTTTCTCAGTGCCAACTCGATGAAAGCTTCTAACTTTCTTGGGCTCACCGTTTTAAGCAAACCCAAAGAGGGGAATTGCTGTTGTTTCAAACTGTAGGAAGGAGTGATTCAAAGCCGAGACTCACAGAATTGAAAGGCACCCTCGAGGGTCTAATAGTTCAACTTCCTTGTATTGAGACAGAATGCATTATACACCTAAACCACCAGCACAGATGTTTATCACGGCTTTGAAAAATGGTAGGAATTTCCTCAAGTTCTGTTTCTCTCCTCCGCCCACCCCAATTGCGCCCCTGTTTTTATACCAAACATGTCCATGTTTTGCCTAAGTGTATGTACATTATACAATTTCAGAAACAGAAGCTAGGATTAGATGTATACACACTTACGGATCTCCTTTTGGGAAAGTATCCTGACCCTTGCAAACATTGCAGCTTTGCCGAACTCTATACAGAAGAGCATCAGAGTGGGAAGGATGATATGAATTGATTGTCTAATCCGATAGCCATGCATGTTATGCAAAGTTTGGGGTCCTTTTTAATTACCTTCTGATTTTGATTTTACTTCGTGTACTTCATGAGCATAGTGATGGTTTTAATGAGTTGCAATAATTTTTTGTATGTGTAGTGTGTCTTTCTTTATATTTGCAGCTGTCCTTTAAGATGACGATGTCAAAAGATGTTTGGCGTTTTCCCGTTGACATTCTCCACTTGGCTCTGGTTTGAAGTTCAGCTTCCCTTCTGTCCTGCCGTTTTCAGTGCTGCCTTCTTTTCCTTTTTGTGGTCCGAGGCAGGCTTTCTATAGATAAACCCAGTTCTCTCTAGGTACTGAAATTTTCCTTTCACTTCTTACAATTTTTCCAATTCATTCAAGATAATTTTTTTAGCAATATTTGTCATCAACAAAGCAAACTTATTTCCAGGACTGTTGAACGAGCCAGGACTGTTAGGAAGTCCCCTTCACAAAAGAGCAAGAAAAATATATCAGCATGTTGAATCTCAGGGAACGGGCAGGGCCAAGTGGAACTTTTGCCCCGCAAGGCTTCTGATTGGCCTTTGCAGTTTTGATTGGCTGTGCAGATTTTTTTGAAAATGTTGCTTGGGCAGCAGCTGCCATAACAACACAAGGCTTTTCAACAAAGAAGAAGAGGAGGAGGAGGAGATTGGAGTCTCAGGGCGGCTTACAATCTCCTTCCCTTCCTCTCCCCATAACAGACGCCCTGTGAGATAGGTGAGGCTGAGAGAGTTCTTTCAATAACTGTTCTTGAGAGCACAGCTCTGAGAGAACTGTGGAGTGTCTGAGGTCACCCAGCAGCTATATGTGGAGGAGTGGGGAATCAAACCTGGTTCTCTTAGATTAGAGTCCACACTCCTAACCACTGCACTAAACTGGCTCTGTCACACTGTGTGTGACTGAGGGCAAGCTGTGGCAGCTATTGTGTGGATGGCTGCACCTCCTGCAGCTGCTATTTCTGGCAATCATTTTGTGGCTTCACCCACCACACTGAGTCAGAATTCCAAAGGTTGCCCACAGACTCAAAAAAGGTTGGGGACCCACGTTGAATCTGTTCTGATGTTACAAAACCATTGCGCCAACAGCATGCTACTGATGGCATAGTGTCCTCACCCTTACTGAGTGATGGCCACTTTGGAATTTTTAGAAAGGGTTGTGGGCACCACCATGATAAGGTTTCTGTAGGGGGCTGTGAACACCGACAGGTGAAGCAACCGGGGGGGGATTTGTCTATGGTTCATGAGGTAGGTTTTCCCACCTTCACCAAGAATTATTTATTTATTTATTTCATTAGATTTTTACCCCGCCCTCCCAGCAAAGCCGGCTCAGGCTCAGAGTGGCACAGGAGACATGGGAGTTTCAAACTGTGTCCTTTACTTGCCTTCCTCATTACACTGTTGTGGCCTATCCAGGAGCCAGCTACTTATACCACTCCCAGCTCCTCTCTGACCACCATCTCTATCCTAGTTCAGCCCCAGGCTTCTCTAGGCCCACTCTTTTTAAGACCCACCCCAAGAGCTGGATCTGCCTTTGAGGAATGGGTCGCTCCCCACCCGACCAGCCTAATCCCTGTCATAGGCAAAGCAAGGCCAAGCAGGGCACTGTCTCCTCCCAGCCAGCACTGCCCTAGCCAACTCCTGCCTGGCCAAACTCTCTCTGCTGGCACTTGAACCAGGAAAGGCAATGCTTGATCTTCCTGAGGATGTGGCAATTCACCGAGGGCTGACAGCTGCTCTGCCAAGGGCACAGCCCTTACTTAGCCAATGCAGGTCCTCCTTTCCACAGTGGCAATCACAAAATGTTTAGGTTCCAACCCAGGAATCCTCCAGCAATGGGGTTAGCAGGTTTTTGATGGAGCACCTCTTGTTCCAGTGATGTAGAGGAAATCTCTAACTGGACTTTTGTTTGGGAGAAGGGGTGCTCTGGGAAGAAGCTAGCTGGTGCCAGTAAACACACAGAGGACACAAGGCACCCATAGGGGTCATGTTGGAGTTAACTGCACTATCATGACCTCTAGATGGTTGGGACACTTGGTGACTTTGGGCCAGTAACTTTCTTTCAGTTTACTGTACCTCACAATGTGGTTGTGGGGACAAAACGGTAGAAGGGAGAACCATGTGTATCACACTGAGTGCAAGGGGAGAATTGGGGTGGAGTTGGAGAGATTGCTAGGTGAGGAGGGAAACAATTGGAATTCTATACTTATTGTGAGTTTGCCCCATTGTATCAACAACTGAGACAGTGTAAGAAACCATGGGAGTTGATGGAGATATCCATGTGACTGCCATCAACCTCCCCCCACTACTCCAGCCACATCAGAGAAGCAAACTCTGAGCACACAAGTGGAAATCTGGGACTGCAAGTACAAGGAATTCTACATGAATAAACTTGATGTTGTGACTCTCCATGTAGTACTTATGGGCATCCGCTATTCCTTGGCCTCCAAAGCACTCCTGTATGCTGAGCATTCAGACACAGTATTTCCTCTCTCCATGTAACATGGGGAAATTGCATACTTGCCAAACATACATTTACTACTCAACAGGTTATAGAAGTTTCTTCTACAAACAGGACAGAGGGCAAGTACACAGTTTTTACTGAAGGTGTCACTGTGATTGGTGGATGACGGGGGCACCACCAATAAGAATGCCCTGTCTCTGGTTGTCTCCCACCTCGCTTCTGTGGGTGGGGTACAGAGAGGTTAAGATCAAGACAGGGACACTGTTGCAGGAGCTGCTGGTATTACATCAGCTTTGGCTTCTAATGAAGTTATGGCATTGAGAGAGCATAATACTGGAGTAGCAATGGCTAGCATCATGGGACCATAGCAAAAGTATGCCCACCTTATTTTCTCTACTTATCTACGGCTTTAGAGATATCGCCATGGTATCAATAGCCTTAAGCAAAAAACTACTGGGGTTTTTTTGGGGGGGAAACTAAGACAATGATCACTATCAATGAAAAGAGAGAAGGAGTCATTGAGAAAGTGTGAGGGAATGCACAGTATTCATGAGAAGGGAAATTGTTTAAATATCTGTGGTTGCAAGTATGTCAGTTACGTGCTGAGATTGGATTACCACAACAGAGGCCTTGTGAGAAAGGAGCGTTTGTGGATGCATCCTGTTGTGAAGTTTATGCAATCCGAGGGAAAGTTAGCATCATTATACTGCACCTGCAGGACTATGCGACATGCTGTTTCCTTTTGTATACTTTCATGCATTTTATCTCTTGAAATGGTCTCTGACTTCTGCCTGATTGGGGTTCAGGATTTGCGTTTGATGCTTTGGTTAGACATTTACAGAACAGTCCTAAACAGAGTTATACCCTTCTAAACCCCACGGCATGTTATAGTGCAAGCCTAACAGCACTTTCCTGGGAGAAAGCCCTATTGAATAAAATAGGATTTACTTCTAGTAGATCTGTGTAGGACTGCTCTCTAAGGTCTACTCAGAATTTTACTCAGGTCTATTCAGGCTACGGTCACACACACTAAACAATCCACTTTCAAATCACTTTCAATGCACTTTCCAACTGGATTTGGCCAGTTCACACAGTAAAATCCAATTGGAAAGTGCACTGAAAATGGATTGAAAATGGATTATTTAGTGCGTGTGACTGCAGCCTCAGTGGGGTTTACTCCCATGAAAATGTTCTTAGGATGGCTCTGTTATTTATCTGTGGGAGTCCACTGGCACCTTAAAGATTAACAAAATTTATTCCAGCATAAGCTTTCATGTCACTTCCATCAGTGCATGAGATTTATTAATGAAGCCATTGATGCCCTGCCTAGAAAGAAGGTTACGAAACAGATTGATATAACAAAGGAATACAGATTAGATTAGATCCAATGGAGGTTTTCCATGGGTGGAAGAGGGGCAATTTGTGCTGATGCCCCCTCCATGGCAGACCTCCAATTCCCACTAGGGTTGTCAGGCCTCTCCTGGCTGCTGGTGTGGGATGGGGTGGGAGGGTTGCCAGATCCAGGTTGGGAAACTCCTGGAGATCTGGGGGTGGAGCCTGGGGAGGACAGGTAGCTCAGTGCGGTACAATGCCACAGAGTACACCCTTCAGTCAGAAACACAAGAGTCATAAGAAGCAAGAAGGGAAAGAAGATGGGATAAAATTCTAGTCTTGATGATGTTTTAGCCTGATGCTTAAATGCTAATATAGAATTCTCCAAGCAAGCTTTAGAGGGCATTCCCAATTTACAGCATCACCACCAAGAAAACACTGTCTCTGGTCACCACCCACTTGCTGGGGTAGCGGCACAAAGAGCGAGGCTTGAGATGAAGAGTGGCTAGCGAGGTAATATGTTTTGGACCACACTGATCTCTTGTGCATTAAACCATTTAGACTAGGTTCCTGATGGATAGGCAGGCCAGGTTGCCCGCTTTGGTAATCTGCTCTGTCCCTCACCACTGCTCTATGCAGTGACAGGAGAACAATGGGAGTAGTGAAATGGCATTTGTCAACACCACAACATCACTTCCAGCAGCATAGCCAATGATGTCACCACATTGTGGGGTAGTCTACCATAGAATTTTTGGTGAAGCCTAGAGCTGTTCGTGATGTGGTGACATGACTTCCAGTTATGCAGTTGGAAGTGATGTTGTGGTGTTGTTGACCACAACTTGGGTAAGCCGCACCCTCCCCATTCTTCTACGAGTTGCCAGCTGTTGGCTGACAGCCCTATGGGCCTTAACCTGCAAACGAGCATAAGACAGGAGCCATGGTCTAACATGTTTTTTTTCCTGGTGCAGGCCTATGGCCTGATCCTGCCCTGTGCCACTGCAGTGGGATGAATTTCTGCAGATGGTGTCAAAGAGCAAACCAGCATGAATGGCTGTTTTTCATTCTTGCCTTTTCTCCCCAGCATTAAAAATGGGTGGCTGCTATTCATGCAAGCTGTGGAACATAAGACTCTTACAAAGGGCTGGACCAGAATCCAGCGTCCCAAGTTTCAAATTCCTTTGCAAATTTGGAATGCAACTTTGATGCCTTCATTTCTAAAAGTTCATGCATATTTCGACGAACCTGAGTTGAATTTTCTCTCTGTGAAGTTTTACCGATGAAGTCAGTTTTCTATGGTTTGGGGGTTTTGCTGCATACATTTTTCACAGCTCTGCTTAAATACTTGCTTCTCATGATGTCATTGGTGAAAGGGGGGGAAACAGAATGTAAACATCTGTTTTTTATAAACCAATTGCAGGCTTTAGAACTTGATCAGAATAAAAGAAGGTTTTTACATGATTAATTTCCATTGCCAACCTGATGAGCCTTGGAGTACTGGAGCTAATTATTAGTTTGAAGGTGGTGGATTGAAAAGCAGCATTGGGACTTCAATTGTTGATTTCTCATAAAGTATAATAAATGCTGTATCTTCCTTGCTACGTTTATAATTGGATGGGTAAACAACAGGGCTTAGTTTGACTTCTGAATTTAGGGTTGGATCCTAATCTCTCTTTTTGCTTGTGGAAGAGTGGTGGTTTTCACAGATTCTTCCTGTCACTATATCCCCCCAACTTTGACCCTCATGATGTTCCTGGGGGTCTACTGACCCATGGAGGCACAATTTTGGTGGGTATAGAAGACTGCAGCAGGAAGGAGATGGCAAGAAACTTGCCATTTGTATTGCATAGGATCCAAGCCTCAACCTTGAAACGAGAGAGAATACTGCTTTAAAAACTTGTGAGTTTTAAACTATAGCCCATGGATTTTATAGCCATAAGGAAGACACTCCAAAGCAATGGAAGCCAACACTATGAATTGCTTGTAGGGCTTTACGGGGTGTGTGTGTGTGTTCTGATTCTCTTTTGTGAAAAAGCCTCTTTGTTCATAATGATTCAAGAGGGGGTATTATATTTGTAGTGCCTGTAATTGCTTGGACTGAGCTGATTATTGCCTTTTTTCGTTTTTATGCTGTTGCTTCTTATGATGATGTTCTATGGTTATGTTTCATGTTGGGATGTTATGGAAAGGTGGGATGTAAGCATTTAAAAATAAAAGCCAGATTGTAACATTGATAAAGTCCAAAGTAGGAGACAGTGCCACTCAACTGTTCACTACAGTACACAGGCATCCTGGTCCCCTTCCCTAAGAAAACTTTGGCGTGGTTTTGTCTCTGGTCTGCTGGGATGGGCACAGCATTACAGAGGCAGTCCAAAGTGTAGGCTGCTTATCCCTGCCTGCTGTATTTCTAACTGCCACTTGTTGACTGCTTATGGTCCAGAGCACCAGGCTTGTCAGTTGCTTGTCCATGGTGAGTAAACCCCTTCCCTTGGCCCCAATTTTCCTCCCTTGAGAAACTGAAGTGAGAGAAAAATGGCTGGAAAATGTTTGAAACACACTGGAGGTCTCCTGCTCTTTTCGAGTTATTTTTGAGGTGATAAAGAGGTTCAGAGCTCACATGGCGTTGGAAGAAGAAGTTTTCTCCTTGAAATACTTGCAAAATACAAGCCAAAACTTGTAAGGGAGAAACAGTAGAGTCCCTGGTTCTTCCCAGCTTGCTGGCTGCATCTCCTTTGGCTGTCTTAGAGACAGAGTCACATAGAGTGATACCGCAAAAGCTATTCAGCTTTTATGTTCCATTGGTTTTAATGGAATTTAGAGCTGACGCAATCCTCTCCTATTGCAAACAGTAGGACATAAAAGTGCTACGCGTGGTGGTGTTGCTGGATCATGCGCCGCGGCTCCATCTGGAGTCCATAAAAGTGGTCGCTTTAACATATGTTGTACCGCACATGTGCAACCGATAAGTGGTAAAATCCTGCTTACAGCGTGATCTGTTGACAGAGGCAACCAAAGCTGGCGTTTTGGGTTTTTAATTTTTTAAACTTATTTGTTATTTGCAGTCTGCCTGTCTCATTGGGACTTGAGGAGGATTACACAGAGTGGGTCAATATAATCAACAGGATGGGACATTCAGTAAACAATGCAATAGGATCTGGGTTGTAGAACCAACGAGAAATCTAAAGAACCAGGACTGAAGCAAAGAGTTAACACGACACAGTAAATGATGCAAAATTACATCATTTGATCCAATTTAGAGCAAACGATGCATGCTAGTATGGACCACAGTCCCTAATAGTTTGTGCCAGTAGCTTTGCGTAGTGCTTAGAGTGTTGGACTGGGACCTGAGACAACTGGGTTCAAATCCCTGCCTTGCCAGGGAAGCACACCTTGGAAGCTCACCTTGTGCTGTCACTCTCTCTTGTCTTAATCCTACCCTATTTGAGACAAAAACAGGATATAAATTGAAAGCAAAGGGAAAAAAAAGAAGCACTCTGTTCCAGGACATGAGCTCACCCCAGAGTAGTTTAACTATCTGTACAGAATCAGTGTTGCCCTGTGGAATATATACCTCCTGTTGTGTTCTAGGGTTTATTCCTATGCTGTTTGAACTGCCCTCCAGTATTCTAGTTCTCTCATTCTATTGACTATCTAATAAAGACTACCCATTGGTCCTGAAGACACTTAAAGTAACCAATTACAGGGCTCTGCTTAGGTCCAATCAGACCTTGTATAAATAGTTACATTGTATATAGTTTACTGTTGAAATCGTATAAGTTTGAGTGCCACTCTTTGCAGAGCAGTCCTGAGCTGAGCAATGTTCTGAATAAAGCCTTCTTCATTTGACCATCATTTCCTGCCGCAATACTTAAAACTGGTGACGAGGATGGGATCCCAGAACTAACCGAATGGGGAGCTTACTCTCTGCCTGCTCACGCTGAATTACTGGGGCACTTAGAGCTAAATCACTATGGACGTGGCAACCAAAGGCCATATCGAAGGTTGGGAATTGGGAATCCTACCTCGACTGTTTTGAATGCTTTCTTCTAGCAAATGGTATTGAAGGAGATGATGTCTGCCATGCCACTCTCTTGAGTACCTGCAGCCAGGAAGTGTTCGACATTGCTTGGAACTTAGTGCTCCATCCAAACTACTAGGGACACCTCTCGACACGATCAAAACGAAGCTCAACGAGTATTACAAGCTTAAGACATCTGCCGCCATACATAGATATGCATTCCATCAACAAAGCCAAAAGGAGGGTGAGTCTGTCACTGACTATGTCACCGCAGTATGAAGGATCGCTCATGACTGCAAGTTTCCAAACCTTGATTCCATCTTGATGGATCGTTTGCTCTGCGGCCTCAGTGATGACAGCATCAGGCGAGCACTTCTATTGAAACCAGAACTCACGTATAAAACTGCACTCGAAGAGGCACTGAGAATGGAGGCCACCAACATTTCCCTCTGTGAGCTGAAATCAGATGCGCAGAGTCACACGTCATGTCACACCGATGCAGTCTACTACAACTCCACTGCCGACTTGTCTGATGACCAATCAGAATCATCGGATGATGGGAGCCAACCAGAACGGGAGTCAACTAGAAGCCACACCATTCTTGAAAAAGCCCGTGAAGGGAGTATGTGCTGGTTGTGGTGGTGCGTATGCTCGTAGAGACTGTCAATTCTGTGACTCCATCTGCCGTGCATGTGGAAAAATGGGCCACCTTGCCAAAGTCTGCTGCTCTTCACAAGGTCCTTCCACACCTGAAGTAGTCCGTCGTCCGACAAGAGTTTCCAGGAAATCTCGTCATTTGTCTCGTTTTCTGTCCTCTCAGTCGTTCCATCGGAGGCGGAATTTCAACAATGAAGAAAGTGTATCAGAAAACTACACCAGTCGCCTGTACATACACCAAGGTCTGCACACTTGTCCCAAGATCAAGGCTACGGTAGTCATTGTCCCAAGATCAAGGCTACAGTCGTCATTGAAGGTCATGCTTGCCAGATGGAGGTCGACTCCGGTTCCACACTGTCCATCATCTCATGGAGCACTTTCCAACAAGTGTGTCCCTGATTCCCTGCACTCCATCTCCAGAAGTGCAGTCTACAGCTTTTTGATTTCCAAAGAAACCGAGTCCCTGTCATTGGTATCATCCTCGTCCAAGTCAAGTACAAACAATTCAACAGTTGCCTTAATTTGCTCATCGTAGAAGGTCATCACACAAGTCTTATTGGTCTGGACTGGTTCACTGCCCTCGGCATCAACATTGTCGGCATCAACAGAGCCAGTCAGACGGGGGCTGCCAAGTTTATGGATGAGTTCCCTGATGTTTTCAGCTCAGAACTTGGCTGTTAGATTGGTCCACCTGTCTCCTTCACTGTGAATCCTGTTGTCCAACCCTTACGTCTCAAGCCATGGTGAGCATCTTCCACTATTCAGCCTCCACCTGTCTCCTTCACCTTGAATCCTGTCGTCCAACCCAAACGCCGCAAGCCATGGCAAGTATCTGTCACTAGTCAGCCTTGCATCATCGGAGAAATTGACAAGCTACTGGACAACATCACTGACTTCTTGCTTTGTCAGCATTCTATGCCACATGCCGCCACGAGGAGGACCCCAGCAGAGCTTCTAATGGGACGCCAGCTATCCACGCACCTGAGCCACATCCACCCGAACCTCACACCAGACACCAGCTGCGACCCCATCCCCTCGGGGACCACGAAGTCCTTCGCGCCGGGCGATGCAGTCCATGCCCGCAACTATGGAGAGGGTCCTCACTGGGTTCCTGCCATCATTCTCTGCTCAACAAGGCCACTCTCCTATGAGGTGCAGGACAAGGCAGGGCAGGTCCGCCGCTGTCACCTGGCCCAGCTTCGACGTTGTTGGCCAGCCCAGAGGGAGACTTTGCAATGCATGCCAGTTCCTGATGACCTGTTGTGACGCTCCCCGGCCCAGAGGGAGACTTTGCACCACACCCCAGTTCCTGATGACCTGTTGCAATGCTCTCCAGTTCCTGTTCCCTGCTCTGTTCTGGGAAATCTCCCATCCCAGCACACTGCTGCCACTTGGGAGACATGCCCCTCAGAAGACCTGCAGCTGCCACCTCTGGCCCGGGAGGATGAGGAGCCTCGTCTGTTATGCCTGCTTGCCTCAGAGAACTGTCTGAGGAGCCACGAGAAGAGCAGTTCCCAGTCAGGTAGACCGAGCCCCATTCTCCCCCCTTGCGCGTTATGCCTGCCTGCCAAAGTGAACTGTCGTCTGCTCGAAGCGATGTGGCATCTAGCCCACAGTTTGAGCTGGCACCTTGGCAATCGGACTTTGAAACTGTGCAGGCCTTTGATAGAGTTTACGAACCCCAGGTCACTGGGACTATGGACATTCCCAAGGTTCTCCACAGCCGCATCAGTTCAACCGAACAAGGCGCACCCCAACCTATCTTAAAAACTATTTTGTTTAAACCAAGGGGGGAGGAGTGTTGTGTTCTAGGGTTTATTCCTATGCTGTTTGAATTGCCCTCTAGTATTCTAGTTCTCTCATTCTACTGGCTGTCTAATAAAGACCACCCATTGGTCCTGAAGCCACCTAAAATAACCAATTACAGGGCTCTGCTTAGGTCCAATCAGACCTTGTGTATATAGTTACATTGTATATAGTTTACTGTTGAAATCATATAAGTTTGAGTGCCGCTCTTTGCAGAGCAGTCCTGAGCTGAACAATGTTCTGAATAAAGCCTTCTTCATTTGACCATCGTCTCCTGCCTCAATACTTAAAATGTCCCGCCCATACAACTGACCAGTGTTCCTCTATATTGTGAGACAATGGCTGCCATCTTTTCTGAGAGTAGGCCCTATTGAATAACATGGGACTGAGCCAGTGCCAGCATACGCTGTGGTGGGGCAGCTCCTATGTCCAGGCATTCTGGGGGGCTCCTTCTTGTTGATCCCCCCACACACATGCACCTCCCTTACCACAGGTTCATTTGCCCTTCCCTACCAGTTATAAGTAGTCCATCACCCATGCTTCCAGGTTACCTACCCCACTTGGAGGACTTGGGGTGGACATTAATATCCAAACTGGAAAAATACATTAAATCAACAGAAGAAAGCACCAGAATTGTACTATGTGATAAACACCATTAAAAGCCAGTTCAAATAAAGATTTTCTTCTGGAAAGTCTTCATACTTGGACTCTTTTTGGGGATTTCCATGCACATTCCTCATCAGTCAAGTCTAGCAAGAGATACCTTCTAGAAACTGAAGCTTGTTTTATCCTTTTAGAGACCTAATAGCCTCTCTGCCACTTCACTCAGTCCTTGTTTGTTGCAGTACCAAGTGCATAGCCAGAATCAATTGAGCTCACAGTGGATGTCTCACTCAGCGAAGTTCTGGCAACCCTCGCAAATTGGAACTTCTGTCATTAATAAAAATCATGAATATGTGATGTTTCATGTACCATACTTGAAACACTGATGCATGGAAAAATCTTCTTCACTATTTGGCAGAATTATACAGATGAAAGGCAAATCAAGTGGTTACAGGCGCTGGTTACCATTTTGTAAATCCTCCATGAAAAATCCCTAAGACGGAGAGAATGAGACAGGCATTATTTGACTCTCAGTACATTTCTGAACTACTTGGCACGGGCTAGTTTAAGATCCAATATGTGCAATAGTTGACCTTTTAAAGGGATGGGGTACAGAGAGAAAGCAAGCGACTATATCAGTGTCCATCTCCTATGTTATGTTCTGTGTGTGAAGATGTAGAGGAGTATTTGTCAGCCATACAAAGAGGATTTCTGGCTCAGAAAGTATACAAAAAGGGCCTCAGTGGTGAGGAAGAGGTATTCTTAACATGTTCAGGGGTAACGTCTTCATTATTCTCTTGTTCCATAAATTAAAACAGATTCTGAGACTAAGCCCTGGTGAACCTTGGCACAAACTGAGCCCTGAAATGGCCATAGTAGAAGTTCTTTTGTGATGCTGCTGCCCGTCTGAGTACACAATACTGACCTTGACGGACCACTGGTCTGATTCAGTATAAGGCAGCTTCATGCCTGTCTGTTTCTCTCTCTCTCATCTGTCTGTCTGTCTGTTGCACTTACATCCCACCCTGTCCCATGATGGGCTCAGGGTGGCTCACAACAGAGATAAAACAATAAATATACAATTAAAATCAAAAACAGAATGGCTGCAGAAAATAAACAGTCCAGAGCAGCCTAATACACTTCTTGTTAGGAGTTAGTAGGATAATACGCATCTCTAGGCATGTGCAGGGGAAGCAGATCTAACCCTGGCATATACCGGTATGTTCATATACTGATCCTTCCTAAAGGGCAAGTCCCAGAATGTGCTGCTGGGAGAATTATTCCTTTCTATGGTTTTTATCCTGGGAGTTCTCATTGCTGACCATAGAGAACTGGAGATTCCTAGAGTATCATCCTCACTTCCAAATTCTGAAGAAATCTCCCCCCACTTTCGCCCATGACATTGGTATGCAAGTGAGCCCAAACTGCTGGCTGGTGGTGGTGCTGGGGCCAATTGCTTCCCTGGCAATTCTCACCCTTTGGCACCCTAGACAATAGATTAAGTGGTATAGTGGTCAGGAGCGTGGACTCTAATCTGGGAGAACTGGGTTTGATCCCCCACTACTCCACATACAGCTGCTAGTGTTACCTTGGGTCAGTTACAAGTTCTCTCAGAGCTGTTCCGGAAAAAGCGGTTCTCAAGAGAGCTCTCTCAGCCCCACCTACTTCACAGGGTGCCTGTTGTGGGGAGGGGAAGGGAAAGGGATTATAAGCCACTCTGAGACTCCTTCGGGTAGTGAAGGGCGGAGTACAAATCCAATCTCCTCCTTCTCCTACTTCTGGCTGCCTAGCAGGTGGGCCACCCCTGTGGAACTGACTCTTTTTCTGGGACCTTAGGTTCAAACTAAACATACTGATTTGTAATGTATAGTATCTGGGTACAACAACATGACTTTGACTGAAATGGTCAGACATCCGGTGAAGGCGAACTAATTTCCCAACTGTGGGGAGACCCAATTTGGATTGGGACTTTGGTGCAGGGGAAAGCCCACATGCAACACCTCAAGAGGCAAATAATACCACCCCTAGGGCCATTTCAGGTTGGAAAAATGGCACAGCCGAGAGGCTGAATCTCCCTTTACCCTCATAATGTGATCCTGATAGCAGTTGGCAGTTCACTCACTTGGAAAAGGTGTTCCCTTGCACCTGATGTCTGATCATCTCTGTCACAGTCATACTGGAGGAATCCAGGAACTACTTCGTAACAAATCATGCCATGGTGGTAGAAATTTAGACATAATATATATTGAGCTGTTTATTTATATTTATTGTATTTTTGGTTAAACTATTTTATATGAATTATGCGTGTTTTTATGTATATTGGTTTTATTGATGTAAGCTGCCCTGAGCCGCTTAGGCGGGAGGGTGGGATAAAAATTGAACAAACAAAAAAATAAATATTGTTTAACCACCTGGTAGCACCTGTAGCCAGGGCTGATTCACCAGTTGCATCCACCCACTGGATGAAGACCACTGTTGTCCTTGCCTTGGTAACTTCAGGATTGGGCTACTGTACCATACTCTCCATGGAACTGACATCTTTTCTTTTAATAAATGTGGATAAGAGTGAGCATGAGAGTGAGACAGCTGTGCTGCCGCTGGTCCCTATGCTGGTTTTGAGCCTGAAAGCCCTGGAGTATTCCAATACTGGACGTAAACTTTCTTTCAGACCATCTGCCAGTGGCCCTTGCTTTGGTTAGAATTGCAAGTCAACACCAGGTTGACTGGGTCTCCAGCAGTTGCTCCAACAATTTGTCTTCCGTCTTAGAGCCTCCTTTTGCCAATTTCCTTTAGGAGCCAAAGTCTTTCCTCATCTTTCGGGCTTTTGGTGATGCAATCTGAGTTGTCGAATTTGCTGTCTACGGGAACAGATACTTGTTTGACGTGGGTTTATCTTCCTCATTTTAACTATGATTGTTTTTACTGGTTTGAATGGTTTCGTAAAGGGTTTTAAGAATGGCTGGAGGTTAAAAGTAGAGAAACTCAGCAAATAACGAATGGAACGGTTGTTTAGCATTGTGTGTGTGTGTGTGCTTACCCTCAGGTCCAGAAATTGGGGAATGGTCAACATTTAGGACTGAGCTCAGGACAGTGTGGATGCTTTTATAATGAGATACTCTTCAGCAGAGAGTCTTCTGAAGCACTTCCTTCTCCAAGGAGGTGAGGGCATTTGCAGAAGCAGGATTTCACATCCCAAATGGACCCTTTGCCTGTCAATGCTGACATGTATTCAGTAGTTGCAAAAAATAAATAAATTGCAGTACATGTGTTGACTGAGTTGCCAACCTCCAGGTGGGTCCTGGAGATCTCCCACTATTGCAACTGATCTCCAGACAACCAAGACCAGCTCCCCTGGAGAAAATGGCTGCTTTGGAGGTTGGATTCTATGGCATTATCCCCTGCTGAGGTCCTTCCCCTCCCCAAACCTCATCCTCCCCAGGCTCCACCCCCAAAGTCTCCTGGTATTTCCCAGCCCAGAGCTGGCAACCTCATGTTTTGAATATCTGTTGCTCACCAGTTCTGCCTGAGCACCAGGGCTCATTTCCTGCAGGAGTGCACAGGAATAAAGCTCTGGCAGTAAGGAGCCCAGGGGGCGGGCACATGCAGCAAGCCCCACCCCCTGCTCCCAGCAACCCCCTCATCTTTCCTAGCCCACTGGCCAACCCAGCAGAGTGCTGCCGCGAGCTAGCCTTCAAGCCGCTCTGCCACTGCGTGGGCCGTGGCACCTAGCCCTCCCAGGCTCTGCCCATCCTCATTCCGGCCCTGGCCTGGTGCCTCTGGCCATCGAAAAGAGTCCAGTGGCACCTTTAAGACCAAGGTTTATCCAGGTACAAACTCTCCCTCCTCTGTGAGGGCAGATCTGCGTGCCCCCCCCCCCATAGCTAGCAATCCAAAACAGTCCAGTGGAGCCTGAGCGGTGGGTGTTGCCTTCTGACACACTTCCCCTGATGTCAGGGTTGTGGCATATGCAAATAAGTCATGCTAATGAGTTATGCTAATGAGCTCCTGCACCTCTTTTTCTACAAAATGACCCCTGCTGAGCACTGATTGGCCAGATGTGATCACTGGCCACTTATAACCTCTAATCACACCTGAAGTGACTTCTGCCCTGGAATATCCTGGTGGGGCAGTGGAGGAATTTATATGCCTCGGGGGGGGGTGCTCTCCCCCTACACCATCTAAGTCTGGAGGCAGACGGGCCAGATCCCCTCTTTTACAAGAAGAAGAAGAAGAAGAAGAAGAAGAAGAAGAAGAAGAAGAAGAAGAAGGAGAAGAAGAAGAAGGAGAAGAAGAAGAAGAAGAAGAAGAAGAAGAAGAAGAAGAAGAGGAGATTGGATTTACATCCCACCCTTTGCTACGCAAAGGTGTCTCAGAGCGGCTTACAAACTCCCTTCCCTTCCCCTCCCCACAGTAGACACCTTGTGAGGTAGGTGGGGCTGAGAGAGCTCTTGACAGAAACTGCTCTTTTTCAAGAAACAGCTCTTATCAGAACTATGGCTTGCCCAAGGTCATCTAGCCAGGTGCAAGTGGAGGAGAGGGGAATCAAACCTGTCCGCACACTTAACCACTACACCAAACTGGCTCAAGGAAGACCCATTGTCCTTAGTTTATTCAGACCCTCTCAAGAACAGGAGTCGGCTTGGGGGGCGCGCAACCCACCCATTTCTGTGCCTCGCAAATCACCCCCGCGCCTGTTTCCATCACTCCATCTGAAAGCGTTTCGCCTTGTGATATATATATATATATATATATTTTGGTGTGTGCGTGTGGCACTCAAGTGACCCCAAATACCTTTTTCAGCGAGTCATCTCCGACGGGGGCCTCGGAGGCAAAGGTGGGGAAGGCGGGCCGGCCAATGAGCGAGCGCGCCGCCACAGCCGCTGGCCGAGCATCCACTCCTTGCGCTCTCGGCAGCCGCGGCAGCGGCGAGAAGCGCCAGTCTCCAGCCAAAGACTCCCACCGGCAGCCGAACTTTTGAGAGCCTCGCGGGCCGCCTCTTGCCAAGGAATTCAGAGGCGGCAGGAGCCGCAGCGGCAGCAGCAGGAGCCGCAGCTGCTGGCTGCGCGAGGGACATGAATGGGACTCTCTCCCCCCCGCTTCCCCGGGTGAGAGGCTGCCAGACTCTCTCCGACCAGTAGGCTGGGGAAGGGAAGAGGGACCAGCCGGCTTGCGACTTGTAGGCAAAAGCGCCGCTGCCCCGCGTCCCTTGAGAGCAGCCAGATTGCTGGAAGGGGAGCGGGGGAAAGGACTCTTCCGGTCGCTTTGGGAAAGGACAGATGCGCTTTTCGCCTGTCTTTCGGTCGCCGGGCTGGATCCTTCTGGGATGCTTAGTTTAGGGAACTGAGCAGGGCTCTTCAGGTACCAGAAGGGGAAGAGAAGCCCGCAGGGGGGGGAGAATGAATTCTTGCAGGAAGGGCCCTCTGTGGGCCGTGGGGTTCTGCACATCACTCGCTTGGGCTCTCCTTTGCGCTCCTTGCCGCGCCCAAGGTGCCGAGGAGATCCCCGAAGGCGCGTCCACCCTGGCCTTTGTCTTTGACGTGACCGGCTCGATGTATGACGACTTGGTGCAGGTCATCGAGGGCGCCTCGAAGATCCTGGAGACCTCGCTGAAGAGACCCAAGAGGCCGCTGTTCAACTTCGCCCTGGTCCCCTTCCACGATCCAGGTAACCGAATGGTTTTCGAAGTCCGCTTCGGGCACGTGTGAATACACGGAGGGGTGCGTGCGCAGATGCAGGGCTATTGGGTATGTTAGGGATCCTCTTGATGGTGAATCGAGAGGAAATTGAGTAATGTTACTCATTTCTTTTCTGAATTAAAATGGAACATCTATGGGTCTTACCGCCCCTAAGTGAAAAATAAGGCATGCCCAGAACACTGACTTACACAGAGACACAGCAGCCAACTCTAGGTAGTCCATCTCTACACCCAATGGAATTATGTGCTCTCAGAAGAGGCCGACTGGAAGAGGGGTGCCCAGATATTCGCAGGAGGCTTGATTTAGTCAATTAATGTATGGTTCTCAGTCCATTAGTGTGCCTTTTGGCACCAAGTTAGCGGGATGATTGTTCTAGAAGTTTGGAAGCCAACATCTTCTGTGAAGTGTCTGCGACTTCATTTTCATAGAATTTCCTTCCGGAAGGAATTGTGAATTGCGAGCTGTGTCTTCTTTAACCCATCCTGTGCACTCACTGCGAGCTCTGCCTGCCTGCAATGCTCATTCCCACCCAAAGAATGGCTGGGCTGGGCACCATTTCAACCAATGTTTCTGATGTTTTCTTCTGAACCCAGTGCTTTTCTCCTCCTCACTGAAAGCTGCTTGCATTCCTTTTCCAGCAAAGGTAATAACACGGGACCCTGCAGAGTCATTATGCACACATCCTCCCAAAATTGTGACCCCTGACCTTCTCCCGTACAGGGCTTGCTGTTTTGTTGCATTGCCCGTCTTGGGATACAATGCAGATTTTATTGCTGTGGGCTTCGGTTTTGTTTCTTCTCCTCATTCTCCTTCCTGCATTCCTCTTTCCCTCTGCTGTTTATATACATATTCTTCCTGTTTCCTCTCCCACCCCCTAGCATCTGTTTTCTATCCCCTTTCTTAGGACTTTCTCCTCTTCCATTGTCAAAAATCCTTTAAATGACCCCCCCCCGGGATATAGAAAGCTTGATGCCCTTGGCTGGGGCATGCAGCGGTCTCACTCCAGAGATCTGTTCAAATTAAACACTTAAAGCCTGTTTAAAAATCCGACATTCCTGCAGCTCATGTCACCTGAGACAGTACAATGCAAACATCTGGAATTCACTTGCGTTGGGGAACTGATGAATCCAGTTGTTTCCAGCAATGACTGTATGGTAAGCTTTGTGTCACTCACAAGAACTGGCTACTTAAATGAAAAATATTTTTCTCCTGTACTTATTAAGGTAATTTGATTGGAGACATTGCAGTTGCTCAGTTCTTCTCAGTAACCACATTTCAATATATTTGCATATTACCAGAACCTCAGTATAATGCGTCTTTAAGCCAGCGAAGTGAAGTAACTTAGACTGTGATAAAGAAAAGTTATCACTCATTGCTAGAAGGAAAAGTCAAAATCAGTGTTTTTCTTTTAGGATGGTGACATGCCAGAACCCAATGAGCTCCAGAAACCAATGAAAGCCTGACCTACCCTAACTTTGCCAATTAGTCAGAACATGTTTTAGATGCAGAGAATTGTTCATTGTATGGCAGAGAATGACCCTGGCCCTACAACATGACCAATAGCCTTGTTCAAAGCAGAGCTGCACTCTTCTAAGCCCATTGGGTTTAAGAGGATGCCTGTCTGCTAAAGGATCACACTGTAACTATCTGTTCTGTGTCAATGGCTTTCCCAGTGTTTGGACTTTATTACAACCCATTCTTCAAACTTATGTTTGTATGTCAGAAACTTCAGTGCTTGACCATAAATCTCTCGGCCTAGAACCTATCTTTTTTTTTTTGATCAACAAAGGTTTATTCAAGGTTTTCAACATGTAACAAAACAAGAATGTAACAACAATATGATGAGAAGAGCAAAAGGAATAGCAACCAACATTTGTTAACATTTTCGAAATACTTAAGGAGGTATCATTATGCTCATTAACCTAACAGCTATCTTGCTGCTAACTTCAGTTCATTAGGTTGGTAACTTTAGCCTGTATGTTACTTTAAACAATACTATATTTAGAAACAAAGCCAGTATTTATCATTAGCAAAAGAGGAAACCACTTCCTTCTCTGAGAGAAACTGAATTATTGGAAACCACTTACTTACAAATGGTGTTTGATCATCCTTGTTAGTGTGATTAGCTATGCCATCCACTATTTCCCCCATAATAAATTGCATCCAAAGCTTATCATGCCACAGGTCTAATGATGGGTCTGAGACTGATTTCCATCTAGCAGCTACAGTAATTCTAGCTGCAGCCAATAATAAAGAGATAGTTTTTTTCATTTGTTTTGGGGGAAGGGACTTCGGCCACATTTCAAGTAATATTAATTCAGGACTGAAAGGTATTGCCAGACCAGTTACCTGTCTGACAGCCATTACGATGTCATCCCAGAAGTTTTGAATACAGGGGCATTCCTACCAACAATGCCAGAATGTCCCGGGGAGACCAGAGCCTTCCCGGCACAGTGGGCTGGTTATTCTATTTGTATTATCCTAGTGAGCCACCTGGGACCGGGACTGTACCTGACTGCAGACAGAGAGCCTCACTCTGCCACGAAGCTCAGTGGGTGAACTGGGACTAGTTGTTCTCTCTTAGCCCGACCTACCTCACAGGGTTGTTGTGAGGATAACATGGAGGAAGGGAGAACTGTGCTACCCTGAGGTCTTTGAAGGAACAACAGCATGAAAAATTAGAAAAAAGATTGGCTTCATTAGGTCATTGCTTATGGATAGGACCATAAGAGAAGCCAGTGTGGGATCAGGCCAATGGCCCATCCAGTCCAACACTCTGTCATACAGTGGCCAAAAATACCAAGTGCCATCAGGAGGTCTACCAGTGGGGCCAGGACACTAGAAGCCCTCCCACTGTGCCCCCCCCCAAGCACCAAGAATACAGAGCATCACTTGCCCCAGACCGGGAGTTCCTATCTATACCTTGTGGCCAATAGCCACTGATGGACCTCTGCTCCGTATGTTTATCAAATTCCCTCTTGAAGCCATCCATGCTTGTAGCCGCCACCACCTCCTGTGGCAGTGAATTCCATGTGTTAATTGTGGATCAGTGCCATTTTGTACTCTTCCTTGACAGTTTTTCCTTTTCCTGTACACATTAGTTAACATACAGTTTTAGCACTGAGCTCTACCTTGGACTGGCCAGCATTGCATGCCTCTAACTGTAAGTCCTTCTTCTTCACCCAGAGGGCTCATCACCCACCCAGATCACATTTTTTTGAAATTTCAGCTGTTAGCAACCCTAATGGGCAAGTGTCATCTTCTCTGGGTGGCCAAGAGCATGGCAGCTGTACACATGGGCTGTAAGTACCGGCCACTCAGCTTTCTGCAGTTGCCTGGTCAATACAGAACAGCATCTTTTGCTTGCTTCACTTCAGCATCTGTCCCCAGCTCCAGAAGGTGATGTCAGCACCTTTGGTTGGGAAAACACACACAACTACTTGGGCTTGGATAAGTCCACCCAGGCCCTGGCCTTGACAAAACACTTTCGCTGTGAAAGACAGCATGATACCATGAACAGTGCTGGATTGAGGCCAGGGAGATTAAGATTCCTGCTCAGCCATGAATTATTTTATTAATAAGATATTGATGCCCCTCTTTTCTCCCTAATGGGGACCCCAAGTGGCTTACAGTGTGACTCTCCCCTCATTTATGGTCCTTTCCACATTTGCCTGCTGTAAAGTACTGGGTTCCATACATCAGGACTCAGACCATGACATAGGCGAAGACACGTTTATTAGTATTTCACACAAACAAAGATAAACAACAACGGCCGGAGGCCAACTATATACACGGGGGGGGGGAACCCCATAGTTCTATTGGCGGATCCAAATTTCCCGCCAATGTTCTTATTGGCTCCTTACTCCGAATTCAGGAGCCTAGTCCCTATTGTTCTCAGGATTGAAGCTTGGCAGCCTCTGGCTGATGCCTGTTCCTGATCTCCGGACATAGCACCTGCCACTCCAGATTTTCTCAGTGTTTGAGTTGAGGCAATTTAAGTCCACCTGGGGCAACAACAGGCTGAAACCAGGCTGACCACTGAAGGGAGGTAATGTAATGCAGAATGGGAGAAAACCCTGGAATAAAAAGGTTGAACTCAGTTTTAGTGCAGAATGGAGGGGGGGGGGGAGAACCACCTGGATTAAAAAGAAGGTTGAATTTGATTTTAATGCAGAATTGCTTGGAGGACACTATGGCGAACATGGATTAAAAGGAGAGTGCAGAAAGGGCCTATGTTATCCTTGGAGTTTCAGCCTTGTGAGTTAGGGTAGCCTGAAGAATGACTGGCTCATGGTCAAAGAAGGTTCCATGGCAGAGCTCAGATTTGAGCCTGGGTATCCTGGATCCTAGTCCAATAATTTGACACTGGTTCTCAAGGCCCACTGGGTGACCTCAAGCTGGTTGCCATCTTCATTCCCCTGGCCTCTTCCTTTCCCTTGCACCTGATATTGACAGTTTGTTAAATACCTCAGGTCAATAACTTTTTTGTTTGTTACTCTAGTCTATAAAATGCTGATGGGCCTTTACATAAAAAACCATCAACTCAATTCAGTCATAAGCTTTATACAGAAAATCATCACTGTGGAATAATGGCTTTAGGAATACTCATTGAATTGCCCCCTTGAAGTCAATGAAGTCAGTGGATTTGACGTCAATGGATTTAGAACTCTACTCTGTAGGATTGCACTGTTCGATGTAGGAGGGGCAGGTGGCAGATGGGTGCTTTTTTAATTGACAAAGAAATTCCTTGCAAGATGGGTCACATCCCCCCACAAATCAAAAGAGTGCTGGCACAGGGAGACTTTGCATTACAACGAAAGATTAGAGATCAAAGGATGCCGTTGGCGTTTCCCCCCTCTATTTTGGTTTTTGACCTCCCACTAATTAGTTCCCATTTATTTCAGTGGGCAGAGGAATAAATACAGAGCTTATTGAAGTGGAGGAACCCAGTTTGCAAGGTAGTGCAAGATACTATTACGAGCCAGCCACAGTGTAGTCAGAGGCATGCTGGCAACAGACAGACTGCTGCCTCACCTACTCAGAGTGAATTTCCCCCAGACAATAGATACTTGATTGCCAGTTTCCAGACTTAAGATGCCTATCTTCTGGGGTCAGATATTCCAATGGGAAATGACTTTGATGAGTCTGACATTTGCTGAGAGAGGACACTGATCCTTCTCCATGAATGGAGCAAAAGCCCATCAGGCAATTCTGCAAGTGTTATCATTTACAAGGGGAAAAGCACATGGGGAGAGTCTGTAGATGTGTATTGGATGCAACTATTGTGGTTTCATTCATCCTACCTGCAAATGCTGAATGTACCGGCAATTGAAAAGTTATCATGGAATCGCAAGTGATGGGGAATATCCCAGAATTTCTTTACTCTCTTAACCAAGAATAAGATTGAGCCTCACCTAGCAGCTCATGTGTATATCTCTGTGGATGGGAAACTGTGTGGGCTCAGTGCCTACAAAGAAGTGGCAAGGAGTGATGTGAATGGGATGGTTGTGCTGAACCAGCTGTTTCTTCCACCTCCCCCTTAATGGAAGATCAGCACTGGCAGCAAGAGTCAACCCCCCTTCCCATTATGTGGCTGTCATTCTTTGAGCCGCAAGTGATGGGAGGAAGCTGGCCCATCCCATCTGTTTCTTCTGACTCTGGTCCTGCCTTGTTCACAAATTCCTTTTGATCCTGGCAATTGTAAGGTGTAGGGGCTAACTTGATGGTGGTCCCAATGGGCAGAGAAGAGGACCTTGGGTTGCCGTGCTGTGCTGTGAACTGCTGCGCTGCCATAGCTTTGTCTGACGGGAGCCTCTGTTGACTACCCAGGGACACACAGAGGTCATTGGGAGTCCAGGAGGGGGACGTCTTCCTGTTCCTCCCAACTGTCAGTAGATAATGCAGGGTATTTAATTATATGGGATACTGGCATGAGAAATGCATGACATACTTCAGTCGGTAGCATTTAGTGGTGGCCCAACTTATTAATACCCAGGGGTACCAATTCACTAGATAGGCTTCCTGTTTGACTCTGCATGCCAGAGTAGGTAGCACTGACCTTGATAGATCAAGCTATCTGATTCATGCAGTCACAACATCGGATGTCGCTGCTCAGAGGTATGATCTTAGCAGGCAAAACATATTTTCCAGAAGTCGGCAGAAGCTGCCGTCTTCTGAGATGTTCTGCTGCTATGCTGTGTAAACCTGCCATTCTAAGTACTCTGATGTCTGCCACCCTCTTATACACATGTTGTGGTGAGATGGGCTGTTATCTGCGGATTATGTAAAATTCCAGATTGCTTAATGTAGCTGCATCCACAGATCATTGGACCACATGCTACTGTTGTGCTGTTGTCTTACTTATCCAGCAAGGAGTGGATACACCCCATGTTAGCTTCAGCCCAGCCCTGTAGCAAGACCTTTTGTTTGGGGGGCACAGAGGGGGCATGGCAGCTAATTTACTTACTTAATTAATTAATTGAAGTGCCATGGGGTTACCATGAGTTGTAAGGAATCTTCCATGAAATAAATACAGGGAGAGATAGGGTGAGGGTGGGCTTGCCAGCCTCCAGGTGGGGTCAGGAGATCTCCCACTTTTATACCTGATCTCCAGCTGACAGAGATCAGCTCCCCTGGATAAAATGGCTGCTTTGAAGGGTGGACTCTATGTAGGGTTGCCAAGTCCATCTTCGCCCCCAGCGGGGGACTTTGGGGGCCATTCCTGGAGGGGGCGGGGCATCCCTGACGTGATGACGTCACATTGGGGACGTCCGCTCCCCCCCCCGGCCTGCGCCCCTTGCGCGTGGGGAAATGCTGTGCAGAGAGCTGGCATTTCCCCACTCACCCGAATGCCAGCTCCGTTTAAGCACAGGCAGCCTTCCCTGCGCGCTTGATCTTGAGCGGAGATTGGGCTTGCAGGGAAACACCAGCTTCCTGCACTGCCCCTTTAAGAGCAGTTTCCAGGCACTCCAATCTCTGCTTGAGATCGAGCGTGCAGGGAAGGCTGCCTGTGGAGCTGGCATTCGGGTGAGCGGGGAACGCCAGCTCTGTGCATTTAAAGGGAGCCCTTCAAGAGAGAAGGGAGAGGGGTGGCTGTGGGTGTTGGGGCTTGGGGGTGGGGCTTCCCCCACCGGCCATTTGGCCGGTGGCGGATAGAGCCCCCCCCAAAGCGGGGGACCACCGCCAAACCGGGGGGGGGGTGGTTGGCAACCCTAACTCTATGGCATACCATGCTGAAGCCCCTCCCCTCCCCAAACCCCGCCCTCTCCTGAATCCACTCCTGAAGTCTCCATGTAATTTCCAACCCAGACCTGGCAACCCTAGGCGAGGGGCACCCACCCGCAGCTGGCTGGAGCAGCTGTAGTGGATGAACGGTGTGAAGATGGTGAGCTGGAGTCTGGCAATGGTCTGCAGCTCATGGAGGGAGGCACTGCAGCCAATGGCGCAGGGAGAAAAGGGGCAGGCCAGCAACCAGTCCAGGGGAGAGGTGGCCTGCCTGTGGCCAGTCCCTGTCTGGAGCCCCAATGCCTGCTGGCCTCGGCCAGAGGGACACTTTCAGGACAGGACAGGTGAGGGGATGGGCTTGTTTGCCAAAGGCCACAAGTCTAGAGTGGCCAGGTGCTGTAAACTTGAGGCCTATACAGGCGCCTTCAGGGGTGAGGCCAGCGACTGGGGCAAGAAGTTGCTTGCTTGGATGTGCGTCCCAGGGAGGACAGGCCTCATCTGCACCCCAGCCCTGCCTGCTCAGACTACTGCCTCCACCTCGCCCTTGGCCAGATCTGGGTTGTTGTTTTTGCAGATCTGGGAGAGGGCATGGCCCCATGGGCCCCAGACTAGCTGTGGCCCTGCTTTAGCCTGATTCCTGAGGCACCTGGAAGACAAACACATTTGTTGCACTTTCAAGCTGAATGGCATCCTGCTCAAGTCTGTGCATTTCTAGAAGTGGGCTCTAGCCCACAAAACACTATACTATAATGCATGTGCTAGCCTTTGCAGTATCACAGGACTCCTTGTTGACTGTAGAATTCTTAACGTCTCATGGCATAATGCTCCTTGCTGAAGAGGCACCTCCTCTGTACTCTGTTGCTTCCTCCCTCACTGGACCAGCTATGACAAGAAGAAAAAAAGTTTTTGTACAAGAGAGGTAAGGTTCACAGCTCGGGGGCAAAGCAAGCTGTTGGCATAGGGCTGCCAGGTTAACCCTGGCCACCAGCAGGGGGAATCCAGTCTCCAAAGCCTCTGTTTACTTCAAGGAAACTGATCTCTGTAGTCTGGAGATGAGCTATAATTCTGGGGGATCCTGGAAGTTGTCATCTCTAGTTGGCGTAGCCCAACCAAGCCCAGCCTGGTCTTGACAGAAGAAATAAGTTGGTGGTCTGAGGAGGGAGCCTAAAGTCTGAGACTTTGTATGGTCATGAAGCCCACAGGCTTCCGGCAACTATCAGTTTAGATGCTGCAATTCTACCCTTTGGCTAGCTGCACTGGGATGCCTACTTGCAAGAGTGAACAGGCGACCAAGTCCTTCTTCTGAGACACTATGTGGGTCCATTACCAGAGTCCTTAGTCTGAGGACACCCCCCCCCCATGCCCTCCAGGAGCTATGAAAGATGGGATGAAATTTGTGTTGCTTAGATAAATGACTTGAAGAATGTCCGGGGGGGGGAGGGCTTGTAGCTAGTGGGGGAGGCTGGAAGACCTGGAAGGTCAACTGGTATGCACTTACCCATTAAGGGTTTGGGATTGGCAAGCATGCAGTATTTTGGTTTTGAATAAGACGTATTCATGAGTGAAAATATTGGGAACACATGTTTATTAAAGCCCAAATGGTAAAAGGCTGCAGCAGCTGAAAGGGGGCCTTTGGTGTTACTTGAGCCTTCTCAGCATGTTCCGATCACTGGTAATATTTGTTACAAGTCTCTGCGTAGACTCGAGGCTCTGTGCTTTCTTCTTTTAATTTGGTCTGACTCCTTTGCAGACTTGCCTTGCCGAAGAGGATGTGTTTTATCCAGGAGTTTACAATCTGGGGGTAAGGTTAATTGACAGCTGGTGGCAGGAGCTGGAATTTCCTGTTTAGATTGATTGTTGTTTAATCCAGTTGATTATGGAGTCTCTTGTTTTACCAGATTAGACATTTGCGCTCTGCTGGTTTAGTTATTTGATAAACTCTCCGTTTCAGTTGCTTGTCCGGGATCTGGATTTTGTCACTGGAGGGGGTGGGGGAACAAAACAAAACACCTCTATTGCTGTGTGTCCTCTTTAGCAGGGGAATAATATTGTCAGGGTTGTTTCAATTAAATGACTCTGGACCTTTTACACAGTCTGCAATGACAAACCCGGGTTGGAAATACAGTTGGCAAGGAGCCACCGTTGGCTTCCAAATGCATGCAAGGCAGTCCCAACTTTTTTAAAAAATGAAAAGTAGCCTTGGGAGGCTATGATTTTCAGCTGTGATGGGGAAGAGCTGGAAGGTGGGTGCTTAACACTCCCACCCCCATTTCTTCACTTATTCAGTACAGGATTCCAGATGCCTGCTTCCATGAACTTGATGGTCATGCTTTACATTTTTGAACATCTGAGGGTACATCTGAAAAAAGTAAAATGTGAACCAGCCCTTTAACATCACTTAATAACTCCCTCTTGGTCTTTTTTGGGGAGATGCTTGAAGAAGACACTTAAATCTTCATTTGAAATTTTTACTGAGGTTTCAATACTAGTCCTAGGATTTGAGGGGCCCTCTGATAACGTGCCTCTTCAATAGTTGGGGCAATGGTCTGGAAACCTTAGCCCAAGCCCTAACCATGCCCCATCCTGTAGACATGTTCAGTTGTAATTCCAGCAGAACTCCAGGCCCTGCCTTAAGGTTGGTAAACCTAAACAGGCACTGCCCCGACCCCTGCTCCTAAATGGCTCCTAATTCCATTCTCCTAATAGCCTCCACCTCCTAGCACCCATGATCTGTTCTCTGAGGAACAGTTTCAGGAGACCTGGCTACCTATCCTAGCTTCACTCTGATCTAAGGTTGCCAGCCCCCAGGTGATGGTTGGAGATCCAGGCTACAGAGATCAGTTCAACTGGGGTAAATGGCTGCTTTGGAAGGTGGACTGTATGGCATTATACACCATTGAAGGCCCTCCCCTCCCCAAACCCTGTCCACCATAGGCTCCCCCCCCAAACTCCAGGTATTTCTCAATCCAGAGCTGGCAATTCCACACTGACTAGGGTTGCCAGGTGCCCTCATTAATCCAGTGGGGGGATTTGGGGGCATTCCAGAAGTAGGCAGAGACATCACGCAGCATCTGTGAAGCAATGATATCACCAGAAGTGATGTCATTACATCAGTGATGCCAGGGGTGATGCTTTGGTTTTGCCCAAAACCCAGAGGATCCCCCATGTGACATCCCTGACACGATGATGTCACTTTCGGGTGATGTCATTGCATCATGGATGTTGTGTTGCAACGTTCTTGTTTAGGGGAGGGGTTTCATCTGCTGGCCAGATGCTGATCACCTCTGCAGCGGGGAGAAGCCCCCGAAACCGGGGGATCCCCTGCTCAGACATGGGTGCTGGAAACTCTAACTCTGACCTAGGGTTGCCAATGCCAAAGTTCTCTTGGAATTACAAAAAAAATCTCCAGATAACTGAGATCAGTTCCACTGGAGAAAGTGGCAGCTCTGGAGGCTGGATTCCGTGGCATCACCTCCCAACTGAGCTCCCTCCCCTCCTCAGCTTTGTGTCCCCCAGGCTCCACCCCCAAAATTTTTCAGGAATTTCCCATTCTGCAGCTGACTACCCTACTCTGACCCTGCTGACAGCCCTGCATTTTTAAATACAAAAATTGAATTCTTCATATAATACTGCAACAGTGATATTAATCACTTGATTCTCCCATTAACAGCTAAAGTGTTGACACTGCATTATCGGATGTGGCTTTATATTGTCTGTCTCTTTAAGAGCTGGTATGCCTCTTTAAATTGGGATTAACTGCATTCCAGAAAGTAGCTTGGAAACCAGAGGCAAGGTGAAGGAATATGGCACTTGCGCCTGAAACCAATGGCAACTTCAGACTTGTTACAAGCAGTTGAATTAGGCACAAGTGCTTCTAAACAGGTGGGAATATCGGGGGAAGAGGTTTTGAGGGCTTTCCCAGGTGTGCTTCCTTTTGCCAAGCAGAACTGGCCTTGAGGGAATGGGGCTCTACTTCCCTTGTGTTGGAAGTCTTCATGTTCTTCTCCTCAGATTTTGGAAGCTAAGCAGGGTCGGCCCTGGTTAGTATTTGGATGGGAGACCACCAAGGAATTCCAGGGTCACGATGCAGAGGCAGGTCATAGCAAACCACCTCTGAACATCTCTTGCCTTGAAAACCCTCTGGGTTTGCCATAAATTGACTGCAACCTGATAGCACTTTCCACCACCAAATGGACAGGACATCTTTCTCCAGGCCTGTTGGCAACCCAAGTAGCCATCTGAGTCCACTGCAGCAAAAAAACCCAAAGAGGAATCTTGTGACACTTTGGAGACTAACCAATTTTTATTCTGGCATGTGTTTGTGGGCCAGATCCCCTGGAAGCAATGGATGGATGCTCCCTATGCCGTCCTTTTATGTATTTAAATTCAACATCATTCCTTTTCACCTGGTAGTTCCTGCATTTGGTGGCCCTCGGTCCTGCTGCTTTTTTTTTGTTCCAGACTGCTACATAAATGATGGCATCTGCTGATCACCTCGGAAGAAGTGGGCTGTAGTCCACAGACTGCTGTTTCTGTTAGTCTTTGAGGTCTCCCAGGACTCGAAACATATTACTATATAACTTAGACTCCTGAAAAAAAGATATATATATTTTTTTAAAAATGTGTGTGTGTGTGCTTTTTACAATTTTTTTTACAAATAGCAAGTTTCTAGCTTGGGCGTGCAGGCAACTTTTACAAATGGTGCCAGGGTCCAGGTCCAGGATGAGTCTTGAACTGCTCTTCCTTCAGGGTATACGTTCTAGTTCTGTTATTTTTTTACCTATTTTTCCCTTAAAGTAATCCTACCAGTTACCCAGCAAAGGCTCTTGAGGGACCCTACCAACAGTGCATTCCTAAAAGAGAATCATACCCTTCTCAGTCTAATGGATTTAAAAGGGTGTAACTCTGTTTAGGATTGCACTCCTCTGCATGGCCCTTTTCTTGAAGTGTATCTCACCATCTGTTTTGATTCAGTCTGCTTTCTCCAAATTCCTGATGTGTAAAGAAGCAAATGTCTGATTCAGGGATAGGCACATGGAGTAAATTTATGCAGAATAAACACCGTCATGTTCATAACTCCTTGTATGTACAGAACTGAAGTTTTCTTAATGGAAACAATATAGAGATATTTCCCCCCAAGGCGGAGTACAGATGAGCCTAACTATAACTCTCTTTATAGATTAGCTACCGTGAATGAGTTTTAAAATCTAGCAAACCTCTAGTCCTTAAAACACTTGGAAGCACTGGGGGAAAAAAAGAAAAACCAAAATTAAGTAAATAACTTGGGAAGGCAATCTATATTATTTATGTATTAAAAATCCTGCCTTTCACAAAAAAACTAAGAATAAGAAAAAACCAAGAAGAAAAATACTGACAATAAAATCAAATTCATCCAATGGTCAGGGGTAGCAACAAAATTATAAACCAACTTAACTTTTTGACCTGAAACACGCAAAAAGACAATAAAGATGGTGCCAGCTGAACGTCTTTTGGGGAGGCTGTTTCTAGGGTTGCCAACTCAAGGAGATTTGGTGGTGGAGCTCAGGGATGGCTGCCAACCCCCAGGTGATATCTGGAGATATCATGCTATTACAATTGATCTCCAGATCACCAAGGCCAGTTCCCCTGGAGAAAATGGCTGCTTTGGAGGGTGGACTCAATGGCATTATACTCTGTTGTGGTTCCTCCCCTCCCCCAACTTCACCCTCCCAAGGCTTCACCACCAAAATCTCCAGTTATTTCCCAACCTGGAGCTAGCAACAACCCTATGGGGTATGGGGAGAGGAGGAACATCAGCAAGGTATAATACCATAGAGTCTACTTGTTGTGGGTCAGACAGGGCTCAGCGAGGACTCCTCAGGAGAAGAGGACTCCTCAGGAGAAGAGGAGCCACATGTAGCCAACTCTAAGTCTGCAGAAGTCAGCAAACAGGAAGATGAACTGCAGTTTTGTCATGATTCATGGCCAACAGAGAGTCTCTAGCCCTGAGTCAACAAATGAAACTAAGTTAATTGTTCACAGCCCTCCAGTATCACCCACACCCTTAGAGCACCACAGACTGAGGCCACGAGCAGAACTACAGGAGAGATGACAAAGTGCTCGCCTCCTGACTCAACACCAAATGCTTACATAGTTGCAGGATTACTCCCAAGCAGCTGGCTGCAAGCTTGACCCTTAGGCACATGTCTATAAAAACCAGCTAAGGGAGGCTGTTAAGTGTGGAAGCAACAAGCTGATCTATCTCTGACCTTTGAGAGCCTGCCTTGTTTCCTGATGACTCTTGAACCAGACTCTGTGACTTCTAGGACTGCATCTGACTATGCCTCTTGGATTGCCCATTCACCTGCTTTGTGCTAGGATTGCCAGCCCCCAGGTCCAGGTGGGGGATCCCCCAGTTTCAGGGGCTTCCCTCTGCTGTGGATCAGCTGGCAGGCAGCGGAAACCCCTCCCCTTAACAGGGACATTGCTGTGTGATGTACCTGACATGACGTCATCATGTTGGGGACATTGCAGGGGATGGTCTGGTATTTGGGCAAACTCTATGGTTTTAAGGGTAAAAAACCCATAGAGTTTTCCCCAAATACCAGACCATCCCTGCGTGACATCCCTGATGCGATGACATCACTTCTGGGTGATGCCATCATGTTGGGTACATCCCATGATGTCCTCGCCCACCCCCAGAATGCCCCCCAAATCCCCCTGCTGGAGGAAGAAGAAGACCTGGTAACCCTGCTTTGTGTTGATATTCTGACCTGTTGTTCAATCCTTGGAGCAGAACCTGAGCACGCTGTTTGGCTAAGCACGTGCCCCGTGCCACTGCCTGCCTGCATGCTGTGACACTACTCTCCAATGCAACCATTTTCTCTAGGGGAACTATTGTCTGGAGATCAATTGTAATTTAGGGAGATTTGCAGGCCCCACTTGGAGTCTGGCAACCCTAGCTGTTCTGCAAATGGGAGTGTCACCGCAGAAAAGCCTGTACCACTGTTCAACATCTCTGTATAACCCCCAGCATGCTTTGTATGCTGTTCTTATGGTTTGCAACCTGTTAACTGAAAGACTGTCTGCTCTTTTAACAGCTATTCCTGTAAAGCTGTCAATCCTATCCACACTGCTTTGGGATAGGAAGGCTCCTTGAAATGTGGGGCTTATTTCCAAGTAAAATGGACAAAATACAAGGCACTGTTTGGCCCTCTGTGTCCTCCTGGAAAGGAGAAATAACAGATCATGCTAATATGGATGCTACCTGAATTAGTTCAGGAAGAGTTTGTTAAAGCGCTGGATTAGTGTCAATTTTTGGGAGAATCTAGGACACGGTACAGTGATTTCTGGTGGCTGGACTGCCTAAAGGCATTTCCCATAGTCCATTGTGTGTGGTTGCATGTACATGTGGTGGGCAGCTGCAGTCGTGTGTACTTTCGAATATATATGCACACACATGTTGTTGAACACAAAACACAGGAGTAGGTATTTTTTTTTATCTGATCCAGCCGGGTATTGTTTTACGTAATCAGATGTAATGTGTCAAGAAGCCCTAAAACTGGCAGGAGTGACAGCAGCTCTGAGTAGATGGTTCAGTAGGTTGTCAGTCTCCAGGTGGTAACTTGAGACCTCGCAGTATTACAAGTGGTCTCCAGGTGACAGAGATCTGTTGCCCTGGAGAAAATGGCTGCTTAGGAAGGTGGACTCTATGACATTATACCCCACGGAGGTCCCACCTTCCCCAGGCTCCATCCCCTAAATCTCGAGGAATTTGGCATATTTGCATGTCCTTGCTTTGTTGTGTGAAACTTGGCTGAGGAGAAACTGTAATTTATGGGAGAAAGAAATGCGGAGCCCCTAGAACGTGGTGGAACTCACCCCCTCCTTTTAATCTGGCCTTGCCTGGGGGGAGAGTTTAAGACTGGAACTCTGCCATCTTGTTTAAATTAGAATCAAGGCAGGGGGAGAGTTGAATGTAAGCAGGAAGCCCATTGTAATTTTCATGCTTCGGACACTAGTCCATTTTCATGAGCTGTAGTTTTAAAGTGTCTCTAGGGAAGCTGAATATCACTGAAACATTTCCTGAGTTCTCTTAAGCTGTACAATGGTATGTCGAAAAATTGTTTTTGCTAAAAGACTCTGCTCTCTTTTTTATTGGGGGGGGGTTTAACAAAGTCATAATGTAACTTGTTGGATGGGCTCACTTTTTGCACTGTTAATTGTTTTCTGGAGAAGAATGAAAAAATGGAAGTCATTTAGGGAGAATAAAACGTTCTCTCGTTTGACGAGTTCAAGACCAAATAGAGTTTAGGGGTGTTTTCTTCACAGCATTAATATGAACATCTGTAAAAAAGAAACAGTAAAACAGATGATGCCCTTCTTAAGTTGGTTCACACATTAGCAGGAACATCAACTGAGGATGCCAGCCTCCAGGTGGGTGATGATTGATGAAGCAAACAACCGTAATGTATAGTGGCAAAAGAAAGGTTCTCCACCAACTTGTAAATTCTTTTTTCAGTATTCAGTTTATTGGAAAGAATTCAAACGTTATAAACACCAACAAACCATGCATATTACATCTCGTTTCGTGTATACCGTCATCAAAGTGGGTAGCGTTGAAATACCTATATAATGTTAATCCATTTGGCAAACACTCTAGTCATATCTCATAGTCACATTCATCAAATCCATTAGTGTGATGTAAATTCTACTCAAGGTTGTTTGCTTCCTTTCAGCTTCCATCTCGTGATCTCTTTCTTTGGTTTGCATGCAGCCTCTAGGTGGGACCTAGGAATCCCCTGGAATTACAGCTCATCTCCAGACTACAGAGATCAGTTCCCCATGAGAAAATGGATACTTTGGAGGGAGGACTCTATGGCTTGGTACCTCACTGAGATTTCTGTCCTCCCCAAGTTCCACCCTCAAATCTCCAGGAGTTTCCCAACGTGGAGCTGGCAAACCTATCCCACCCCTTGGATCTGGGAGGCCAGGGAGGATCTGGCAACCCTAACCAAAGCTCAGTTTCTCATTCATTATGCAGCACTTGGTGGCTTGTCGCTGTATTAATGGCCTTGATGTATATGGAGAGACAACTGAAGATTTTGCCTGTGGTGTTTGACCTGTGATGGCTCACACATTTGGTGAGCCTGTGGATGATCTGGGGAATCCAAGGAGAAGGAGGCTGGTCAACACTGAGGTTGTGTTTTCTAGTTACGTTCTATTGTTCTAGATCACATACATGTGAACTGGCTGTTTCATTGATTTGAGATTTGGGTGCCTAAGGCTGAACCCTTGAGTGTGTTGATTTGGAAATGACTTCCATGGAAGCCAGATTGATAGGGATGACTGCTGAAAGAATTCTAGAAAGAATTTTTGTTTTTGTTCCCTACACAAATCCATCACCAGATCTTTTCCTCAGTTGACTACTCATCCAGTTCCCTATTACTGTGTGAGAAGAGGGCTATTCTCCTCAGTCCCCAGCCCTGATTCCCTTCTCCTGGCACATATGCTTCATAAACAGTAAATTTGAGTGGAGACAGGAGACAGTTGGTTCATCTTTCAAGGGGCTAGACCTCAGGGAGGGGCTGTGGCTCCGTGGCAGAATATTTGCTTGGCATGCAGAAAGTCCCAGGTTCAATCCCTAGCATCTCCAATTAAAAAGACTAGGTCACAGGTGATCTGAAAGACCTCTACCTGAGACCCTCAAGAGCTACACCCAGTCTCAGTAGACAGCACTGACCTTGGTGTACCAAGCGTCTTGTTCAGGATAAGGCAGCTTCATGTGTGTTCTGTTAAAAGGACAGGACAGGTTGTTGACAAGTCAGAATGGTCTCCCTAAATTGTGCCATCGGAGGCAGTTGCCCATGCTGTTGACTTATCCCTGTTCCCACTGCAGAAGCTCTCCCAAACTCTGAAAACTAGAAACACAGTGGGGAAATGAAGACTAGCATGTAGCTTGCATGATCACAGTTCTCCACACCATGAGCTACATTGTTTGCATTGTACCGAATTCCGACCACCACATAGAAGGGACCCCGCCCCCCTGAGAACATACAAATAAGCCTTTGATTTAAAAGAATTACCTGGATTCTGATTTGGGTACCAGATTGGATCCAGAGGTTTTTCAGAGTCTGAGAAAGGTACTGTGTCTCAGTTTTCTTCCTCTTACACCTTTCCTGTTTAGAAAGAAAAGGCTTTGGGGGATAGCCTTGAGGGCATGCTTGTTTGCCAGCACAGTGGGCTCTGATTGCCCCATGAAGATGTGTCAAGTCCTACAAATCTGGCCAGTAGCTTACAAAATTTACAGAGCAATCTTAAGCAGAGTTACGTTCTAAGCCTGTTGTATTCAACAGGTTTAGACACTGCTCCCATGCGACTCTATTTAGGACTGCCTCTCCTCCTGTCTGTGTGGTCTCTTAATCTCTCACAATTAGTGTATTGTGCACCATAATCACTCTTCCCTAGGGTTGCCATTCCCCAGTTGAGGGTGGGGGATCCTCTGGTTTTGTGGGCTCCTGCCTGCTGCCAGACAGCTGGCTGGCAGGAGGAATTGTGTGAGATGAGGACTCCCATGGTGAGCTGTCAGTGATGTTGCCAGAAATAAACATGACATGCCTGCAACACTTCCAGTGATGTTGTGCGATGTGCCCATGTCACCCGGAAGTAACATAGGCACGTCAGTGACATCAGGATGTGTGGGTGATTCTTTGGTTTTTGGGCAAAAGTCTATGTTTTGAAGCTGAGTTTACCATAGAGTTTTGCCCCAAAACCAGAGCATCGCCCCCGATGTCAGCGCCGTGCCTATGTAACTTCTGAGTGATGTGGGCACCCCACACAATGTCACTTCTAGCTCCCCTCAACCCCTGCCAGCATTTCAAAGGGACCTGGCAACCCTGTTCTTCCCACAGTGGCTTTCTCCTCTGTGACACCAGAGGACTTCCAGTGCTAGATAGCAGGGTTTTTGTTAAAGGTTTGCAGTTTGGGGCCAAAGGAGCAAGAATGACAGGTGCCAGGAATATCAATCAGTGGCATAGCAGTGGCAACACAATGTATCATCCTTTATGTTCTAAAGGATAAGGAGCCTTCGTTCTTCTTTTTTCTTATGCTAGCACCTCTGTATGTGTTCCAAACTTTCTTTAAGAGGTACAGGAAGCAGGATCTTGTCTTTACTTAAATAGGCAACTGTCAGTCCCCAGTTTTTAAAACTCGCTCTGAAAGCCAGTTTGGTGTAGTGGTTAGGAACACGGACTCTAAGCTGGGAGAACCAGGTTTGATTCCTCACTCCTCCACATGCAGCTTGGGTTGGCTACAAGTTCTCCCAGAGCTGTACTCTCAAGAGCAGTCCTCGAGAGAGCTGTCTCAGCCCCACCTACCTCACAGGGTGTCTGTTGTGAGGAGAGGAGAGGAAAGGAGATTGTAAGCCACTCTGAGACTCCTTCAGGCAGTGAAGGGTGGGATATAAATCCAATCTCTTCCTCTCTCTTCTCTTCTTTTTCCTCTGGCTTCCCCTAACACATGATGGAGAATGTGGTGGTAGACTGAGGTAGGATCAATTCTGAACCTTGTCTCTTTGGACTGCAGATGGGGTGGTTATATTTTTGAATGTTGCCATATATAAAAAACCCCTTGCATGTGGAAAACAAAGGGTTGGATCCTCTCTCTTCTGGTTTGTGCAGGTCATATTTCTACTTCTGCTAGGGGATTTCTGCTGAACTGTGTTGCATCTCATGTGTACTCTGACCCCATTTTGGGGAGCTGAACAGGTTTCTGTGAGAGGGGAAAGTTCCATTTTGCAAATATAGCTACACCCACAGTGCTTAAGATCCAACCGAAATACGTTAGGACATGTCAAATCTTTCTTTCTTTCTGAAGTGCTAGTTTTTACATCTTGAGAGAAAAACGTGACCTACATATATAAAAAAGACATCCCCTTCCTATGTGTGGAGTATGAAGTCCAGATTCCTCATTCCACAATCTTTGTCATCTCATTCTGTGAAAAAATTGCTTGGCCATCAGCGTCACAGTGGAAATCCTATATTCCACTGGGTCAGTATTCCTCGTCTGGCTGGCAGAGGGAACAGTCTTGTAATTTTTAACATTCCCCCCCCCAACAAACAACAACAACAAACACCAGGGTGGCAGACAGGCTGATCATGCTCTTTCCCTTTTCACTTGGGACAGAGCTATACATAATGCTCAGTGAGGGGCACCATAGAAAATAACACATAATTTTGATGATGTTACAACCTGCGTAAGGATGCCTAAATGTTCCTGGATGAACATGACACAGGGCTGCCATTTTGGGTGACTACCCCATGTATAGTATAACTCTTGACTCCATTCGGTTCTCCTGTTCAGGGAGATTCGCTCACCCTGAACTGTAGCAAACAGAGGGTATAATCTTGCTGTTGTAAAATCGAATGTCTATCCATCAGCGAACATTTCAGATTTACTGCTTATGTGTTTTATTACGGTAACTGCAGTTACAAATATGCAAATATAATATGGAAAGAAAGAAAAAAAACCCACCCTCTGCTTTGGCCAGTAAAAATGCAGTCCCTTAAACCCTGAATTAAATTTATTAACATGCTTTTCTATTGCAAAAAAGCAAATGTTTAATTGTTACCGTATGCTCCATAAAACTCTGTTCTTCACTATGGAGTATTTAATAATTGCATCACAGAATGAGGTAATCCACATTGGGTCCTAACATCACATTAAAAAAATAATGAATTGGAGGAAATCCCAGTTAAACCTTGGGAAAAGCCATTTGGATTCAGAGTGGATGTACTAGCCTATGTATACCTTTTTGTCCTCATTTTAGTATAAAGTGGGGGATCAGCAACCACAAACCCTTGGGCTAAATATGGCCTTCTGAGGAGTCCTCCCTGGAACATCCAGTTGTTAATTCCGCAAGTAAGACACAGGAATGGTGCACAGAAACTGTGATTACTAGAATTTATCAGAAGGCCTTTTTGAAGAAAGTGGCAGGGGGAAAACATACCACTCCACCCCACCTCTTGCTGTCAGAGTTATAGGGTTGTGCTATGAAAACGATGACAGGATTAATTTAACAAGGAAGAATGATTTCTCTTGGTAAATGGCTGGTAGGCATTAGAGGGCAAGCAGGTGGCAGAAAATGGGAAGGTCTCACAGAACAGTGGACTCATTATCTGGAGAACCAGGTTTGATTTCCCACTACTTCACATGCAGCAGTTGGGTGACCTTGGGTCATTCCCAGTTATCTCAGAGCTGTTCTAGCCCCACCTACCTTACCGGGTGTCTCTTGTGGGGAGAGGAAGGGAAGGAGATTGTAAGCCACTCTGAGACTGAATGAAAGGTAGGGAATAAATCCAACCCCTCCCCCCTCCTCCAGCTTTATAGCACCTGATTCTAGAAACTTCTGGCTTCTGCAGTGGGAATCCTATAGCACCTCAAGACCAAAGTTGTACCCAGGCCCAGCTGCTTGACTTTCAGTCCTCTTTGAAGGTCTAGCTGGAGTTATGCAGTTGGGTTGGATTATATTTCACTATCCTTATGCGTCTCGCTTTTTGTCTGTAAAAATGTGTGCATTTAAAATATGAAGTGTTTATGGCCAGTGTTATTGGCCAAATATAGTTTACGTTAGTCATATTTCAAAGAAACTTCCTTGCAATAGTTGGGAACAGAAATAGCAAAGGGAATTGCACTATCGGTGCATCAAAGTGAAGTATATCCTTGGGGAGATTGCTTTAAGGAAAGGCTGTATGACTACCTCTCCCCAATAGTTGCGAGGACCCAAGGGGTTAATGTATTTTTTATATATTATCTTAGTTTTGCAGAACTAGCCTGTGTAGCAGGATGTGTTCACTTAACATGTGTGGGGAACATCTGGAGTCTCACCCATACATGTTTTCTTAGCCATAGTGGGTTTATTAGTAATATTAGTATTGGCATTAATCTTGTGCCTGGAGGCTCCATCCACAATTAAGCTCCCCCCCTCCCCCTTTTAGCACTGAACATACATAATGATGAGGCAATTGCTTTTTCTCGGAGAGATTTATGTGGTTGATGCATTTCAAGTGTGGAAATTCTTTAAAGTTCTTTTTAAAAGGTCAGACTCTATTGGCATATTAAAAGAGATAAGTGAGAGAGACAAAATATGCTAAAATAGAAGTATAGGGTTGGATCCTGGGACTCCCTTCAGCCATGTTGGATACTGTGACTTCCTTCCACCAGGTCTTCCTCCAACAGGAGTGGGGAGAGATGGAGGGGGAGGGGAGGAGGAGATTGGATCTATATCCTATCCTTCATTACCCAAAGGATTCTCAGAGTGGCTTACAATCTCCTTTCACTTCCCCTCCCCACAACGCCTTGTGAGGTAGGTAGGGCTGAGAGAGCTCTTTTGAGAACTGCTCCTGAGAGAACAGCTCTGAAAGAGGAGTGGGGAATCAAACCTGGTTCTCCCAGGTTAGAGTCCACACTCCTAACCACCACACCAAACTGAGAGAGTTCCTTCAAGAAAGAAAGGCTTTTGTTCATCAGAGGCAACTTTTCTCCATAAAAAAAGTCCTTCTCCATTGGAGGGAGTCTTTCTGTTTTGGCTTAACAGAAGATGTCACAGGATCCATCAAACCCATAGTATTTATTTTTTTAAAAAAATGGTTTTATATAATCTCATACAAAATACCTCAAAATATTTTTAATTAAACTCTGAAAGATATTTATGTTAATCAAGACAGTGGAGCTGGGTGAAGAGTTGTGACATCTTTTTATGTGTAACAGATGAGGGAGATGGATAGACAGAAGATAACACATGTGGGCAAATTAAAAGTGACAGTATTGCTTCCAGGTTCAAGATGGTTCCTCACTTTTTATCTAAATGTAGTCTGCTATATGTATAATCCCCTCTAGGTATGGGATCTGAATTCATCATACAATAATTGGCTTGATGTTAGGTACTTGGTAGAAGAGCAAAACACATTTAATTTTTATTGAATTCTTAGGGAACGTGCAGGATTCACAAGGACTGAAGTATCATTAGTTTTATGCAGATGTCAAGATAACTGCGTAATTTAAATGTGCAATGAAGCAGCAGGGATTGTGCACATGTATTCTTGGCATTTTCTACGTAGCAAGCGCTTTGATGAAGTTGGAGATGCCTAATGTGCACCATCTTCCCTCCCTAAGTTTGAGGCAAGTCCAACACATTATTAATTGCACATGCCTAGGACTCTATGCATGCACTCACCATGTTGATCTTGCATCAAACACATGGAGAATGGGGCAGGACAGGCATGCTCAGGGGGCACCCAGGAGTGATTCCTCTGTTGCTTTGCATTGATATCACCAACCGTGCCAGATGTGTTCATAGGCCTATTGATTTTGATGAGATGATTCCTTAACTTCTTCTGGATTGTACTGGCTCTTCGGCCAGTGCCTTTATATGTGTGTGAAGTTGTCAGTGTTAAAAAAAGGGCAATGATGCACACGCAAGGAATATGCACAGGTGTGTCGCAGTGGTGCGTGCTATGCATACACAGTACAATCCAGTACTACAATGCAGATTCCAAATGTCCCTTGGAGAAAGCACTGGTGGTGGATGGAACCGTTTCCTACCTCTCGGCTACCGGGTCACAAAGTGAAAGGAGATGGGAGGACGTTGGACAGCTCAGAGCAGTTTCTTTTTTCCCACACCTCTCCCTTCCTGTGTGGGGAGAAGTGGAGTCTGTAGCAGCTGCACCTTTTTGGATCTGGTATGGGGAAGCATGATGTCATGTAGCCTCAAATGCACACCACTCCCTTTGCTACTCTAACATAAGGTTCCCCACCCAGCACCTAATGCTTTATACAGTGTAATGGCCAGCCCCAGCAGAGATGTGGACGTTAATTATCCAAGGTGGGGAAGAATAAAAGACATTGTCCCAAATGCCATACATTGTGTTTTTATGGAGCACAAGGATCCTTGCGTTGATAAAACAGTGCATTCCAGTGTGTTCCACACCCCCCTTCTCTTATTGGAAAGGTTTTTCATTTGTTGATATCCCAGATCACTTACATTAAAACATTCCATTTACAATGTTTTAACGGTTAGAACATTGTAAATGGAATGTTTTATTGTAACTGATCTGGACTTGTCGCTAAATGAAGTCTGTTCCAGGGAGAGGTTGAATGTTGGAGCGCACCACTGTTGTGGGAGTGAAGAATTCGGTTTCTGAATTTTAACATTCAGTTATAGAAATGACGAATAATTCTCTGTACATCTGTATTTGGACTAGCCTGCCTCTCAGAGGCAAGTTTGTAGCTATCATTTCATTGTTTCACCCCAGATGCTGACTCTGTAGCATCTAGGTCAGTCTCAGACCTTCCCTGCCCTGTGTCCAGGGATCTCTTTCTGAGTCAGGTTATTCGTCCCATCAATTTCACTACTGAGCTTTCTATAAAACTTAGAACCAAAATGGGGCAGTGGTTAGAATGTCAGAATAGGATCCAGGATACCCAGGTTCAGACTCCCCATCTGCTATGGATGCTTGCTGGGTGCCCTTGGGCCAGTCACACACTCTCAGCCTAACCTACCACAAAGGGGTGTTGTTGTGAGGAAAAAATGGAGCAGAGGAGAATGATGCAGGCTGCACTGGGGAGAAAGGCAGGGCATGAATGAAGTAAGGAAAGAGATCAAACAGCCAGTGCTTCTGTTGTAGGTCTGGAGTTAGCAGAAGCAAAGGTTCTTCTACCAGAAGGATGCAGAGGCATTTTGCTGAAATTACTAACCCATCTAATTCTGTCTGGCAGGTAACCCTAAGGAAGCCATTTTGATATCATTCCTCTCGTTAAGAATATAATCTTTATAATATTGCCTGGTTTATGGCCAGTATGTAGAGAGTGAGGGTTTGTGCTCTGGTACCAGAACAACATAGTAGTTTGCTGTATGGTGGCCTGCCCTGGGTTGGGAAATACCTGGAGATTTTGGGCTTGGAGCCTGGGGATGGTGGGATTTGAGGAGGGGAGAGACCTCAGTGGGGTATAATGCATTGAGACCACTCTCCAAAGCAGCCATTTTCTCCAGAGGAACTGATCTTGTCCACCTGGAGATCAACTGTAATAGCGGGAGAGCTCTAGGTGCCACCTGGAAGTTGGCGACCCTAGTTGGCTGTCTAGTTATGATTTTTCTTTGGGTAAGAGCTCTGCATTTTCCATACATATTTATTGAAAGCAATTCTCACTGACTTCATGAGACTGCAATTTATGGCCCTGATCTGTGGCCATGGATCCAAACAATGGGGAAATGCACATACATATTTTCAGGCTAATCAAATTCATTTCAGATTGTCATCTGCCAGATTTCAGAATTCACTGCAAAACATACGCATATATTTTCAATTAAATTAGACCTTCTAGTTGTGTGACCCCATTTATACAAAATATCCATGGATTAGCAGAATCTCTTGAAGTCCATTTTCTCAGCTGTCTCACTCTGTTCACAGAAAACATTTCTTTTCACAGACTGCACTATCAGCTTTTTAACATTCCCTTGAATTTTTACCCAGGGCAAATATGTCCCAGCATGCACTGGTGCAGGGACGTCACAGTCACCTATGAAGATTGCAGTGGAGGATTGCGAGACAATGAAGTAATCCTGCATTTGTGTAGTTCTGTTTAATTTTTCTATCTGCTGGCGAGCAGGAGCAATTAAGTATAGTTCCTGGACAGATCCTGTCCACTTACATTTTAATTTAAACGTCTTATTTCAGTGTGACAGTGATCTATGCATTTACTATAGCATTAACGCATCTAGTCACTCTTTTAGATATGTTACTGTAGCACAACCAGAGTTCTAAATGACATTTTCTTCTGTAATTGTTTTAAAACACCCCTCCCCCCAGTTGCAGGCATTGGAGCTGCTTTTGGGGGGAGGGAACAGTGTAGGGTGGATGGAAGGGAGTCAGCCCTTTCCTTCTTTGATGTTTTCCTGAGGAAAAGGCATCCCAAGCTGCTTATTCCTGCTATAATAAAAAAATACAGATGCCTGGACATTTTTCCCAGAGAGGCTGGGGGTTGCTTTTTAAATGTTTCACATGGTTTCATAATATAAGCAGATCATTTATTTATTTAGAATAGATAGAGAGATATAGATATAGATAGATATAGATATCAGCTATGCAGAGAGAGACCTGGTAGAGATGGCTTACAAAGCAAAATGTGTTAAAATAGTACTAGTGAGCAAACAACAAACAAAATAAAAACTTTAACATTAAAAAAGAAAACCCAGGCAGAGCTGAAAAAGAGCAGAAAACATTTACAGTATCATCTATAGATTCTTACTCAGGTCTGCTCAGTGGGACTTACTCCCAGGAATGTGTTTGGACTGCGCTGTTTGAGAGCTGGCCTAAGTGTGTCTACTCAGAAGTGAGCCCCATTTTATTTAACTGGGCTCAGTCCCAGGAAAATGTTCTTAGGACTGCAGACTGAATCAGACTTTGGTTCCATCTGTCCCAAGCTGCAGCTCTTCATGGTCTCTTGCTGTTTGTGCTAGCCTCTAGCACAGGGAGAGGAAATGCTAGCAAGACCGAGTCTGGAGTTGGATGAAGTGCTGGAGAGACTGGATGGTTGGCCTCAAAGGCTGTGTCAGTGCCAGGTCTAAGCCATTCACAGTTGCCAGGTCCCACCAGTGACTGGCAGGGGATGGGGGGATAGGGTTGCCAAATCCAGGCTGGGAAACCTGGGGGTGGAGCCTGGGGAGACAAGGACCTCAGTGGGGTACAAAACCATATGGTCCACCCGCCAAAGCATCCCTTTTCTCGTGATGAATGCCAAGAAGCCATAAAATGCCTGCTATGGCTCCCCTCCATCCTTGGGAGTGGCCAGATCAACCTTGGAGGCAATTACATGTAGACTATGCAGGACCTTTTCTGGGTAAGATGTTCCTTGTATTGGTAGGTGCGCATTCAAAATGGGTGGAGATTTATCCTATGTCTAGATCAACTAGTGAAACTACTATTGAAAAGTTAAAAATGTGTTTCACTAGGCATGGGCTGCATGAAATGCTTGTGATGGGTCATGCAAGTTCCTTTGCTAGTCAACCATTCAAACAGTTTATGGAACAAAATGGCATTCAGCATGTCAGCATGGGCAGGAAACTGAGGTCCAGGTTTGATTTGTTACACCCATGCCTGACAGGCATCATAAACAACAGCAACAGAAATGGCAACATGACAGACAAACAAAGCAACTTGTTTTTATGATTAGAGATGCAGTCTGTGTTAAAAACTTTGGCGCGGGTCCTTTGTGGATACCTGCTACTGTGAGAATAGTTACAGCCCCCATGTCTTATTCTGTCACCTTACAAGATGGAAGGATTGTGCGGAGACATGTGGATCAATTGAGAAAGTGTGTTCTCTTGTCTCCAACTATACCTAGTGTTATATCCGAGGAGCAAGCCATCAGCTCAAATTGACCAAGATCTTTTTCAGACTAAGAAAGTCCAGCTATACATCTGTCTGTGAGTAGAGTCACTAACAATGAGAAGCTGGATGAAATAGTGTCTCCTGTTGTTCAAAACGAAGAGGATTTTGTATCTCCCATTACTACAGGTGCACTGAAAATACCATCAGCTGCGGAGCTGCCAGTATGTTGTTCTACACGTCAGAGATTTACTCCTCGTTATTTGAAAGATTATGTAGTATAAAGTTCTCTGTATTCTTTGTATTACGGTTGCCAGGTCCCTTTGAGATGCCGGCAGGGTGTCTCTACAAAGTTTCTGCTTTGCATGTCCTATAGCTTTGGCCCTGCAGGGCTCCTGTGTAGGAAAGTGAGTTGCGGAGCAAGCCAATTGAGAGACTGACTGAAAGAAAGCCCAGCCTGAGAGAGAATGGGTCAGAGAGCTAAATAAAAAGCCATTCTTAAGTTGATGCAAAGATGACACGTCTTGTTGTTCATGGCACTACAGAACTGATCTCTAATGTCTGGAGATGAGCTGTAATTCCATGGGATCCCCAGGTCCCACCTGGAGGCTGGCATCCCTGGAGCCATCTAGAGATGAACAGCAGTATGCAGGGCAGACAAACACTAGTAGCAGGTAGCACAGTAACAGGGACACAGAAGAGGAACAGGCAGATTTTGAGATACTTGGAACAAGCTACACAAAAAGGTTATAACGGAAACTAAGCTGGACCAAGGTGAGCTAATGGGTTCCCTGGAAGATAGAGACACGCTGAGTCCTGCAACTAGATTTCCCCCCTTCTTCAGTTGTGTAATGTTTTTTTTAAAGAAATTTTATTAACAGGATATAATAATACGTTCCATAATCGATAACCAATTCTTGACATATCCTTTTTCACAGTTTTCTGTGCCCCCCTCCCCTGGCTTCCAGCGATGCTCCACCCCCATTAATATTTCTATCAACATTTTCTTACATTCAATTCTTATTCCATATTCAAATCATTATTTTCAATATTTTCCTTTTCTATTTCTCACTATTAGGTAACACTTCTAATACAATTCATTTTCTTACTACACTTCTATACTTAATAATTGTCAAAGCAAAGCAACCTATTCTTCACATCCCAATTGGATTCCAGATAGTCTTTAAAGTCTTTCCAATCTGATAGGAATTCTTCATCTTTTCTATTAAGTTTTCTTGTCATTTTGTCTATTTCTATCATAAAAATCATTATCCTTATCCATTCCCATTTATCAGGTATCTGCTCCTGCTTCCAGAGTTGATCATAAGTCATTCTTGCAGTTGTAATTAAATACTATAACAATGTTCTCTTTGTCACTTTAACTTCTTCCAGTTTGAGCCCTAAAAGTAACATTTCTGGTTCTTCTTTCAAAGTACATTTCAAGATTTTCTGAATTTCATTATGGATCTCAGTCTAAAAAGCCACCGCTTTTTCGCATGTCCACCACATATGGTAAAACGAGCCCTCTTTTTTCTTACACTTCCAACATTTGTTAGACATATTCTCATTTATATTAGCAATTTTTTAGGCGTCATATACCATCTATACATCATTTTATAACAGTTTTCCTTCACATTAACACATGTTGAAATTTTAATCGACTTTTTCCACAAACATTCCCATGACGACATTTCTATATCTCTATTTATATTTATAGCCCATTTCACCATTTGTTCTTTTACAGTCTCATCTTCAGTATACCATTTTAACAAAATCTTATAAATTCTAGAAATCATTTTTTTACCTTTTTCTACCCACACCATTTCAATTTCATTATTTTCTTTCCTGAAACCATATCTCATTTTATCAGTCTTAAATAAATCATAAATCTGCCTGTAATTTAACCAATCATTTTCAAATTCCAGTTCCTCTCTAGCTCTCATCGTGAAACTACTCCCCTCAGTCTTCAAAATGTCTCTGTAAGGTAGTTGTGTAATGTTGACCAGCTCACTACAAGAAACACTAGTGCCCTGGATAAGAGGCTCATGAGTCAAATCGTAGTAGATTCTTTCCCTGCTACTTGAGAGACTTTAAGTAGAGATGCCGGTGACTGAAAGTGAGGCCTTCAAAGTAGAACACATTCATTTTGCCTTTAGGTGCCAGAACAAGTCTCAATTATCAGTAATATTTTAGAAAGGCACTGTCTTATGTGTGAGGTGGGATTGTGAATAAGCTTTGTGTGCAGAATGATCTCAGGTTCCATCCCTGGCATCTCCAGTTAAAACATCATGTAGAAAATGATAGGAAAAATTAGCTCAAATCTCTGTTTAGGGTTGCCAGATGCCTTCCTCCTGCTGGTGGGGGGATTGGGGGGCATTCCTGGGTTGGGTGGGGACTTCTGGAAGTGACATCATCTTGTCGGTGATGTCAGGGAGATGCTCTACTTTTTGGGCACAACTCTATGGTAAAAACAGCTACAAACCATATAGTTTTGCCCCAAAAGTAGAGTGTTGCACCTGATGCAGTGACATCACTTCTGGAAGTGACATCAGTGCATCACCAATGTTGCATGGAGACATCTGTTTTGGGGCAAGGTTTTCCCCACCAGCCAGTTGACCAGTGGCGGGCTTGAGCCTGCAAAAGCTGGATCCCCTGCCCCCACCTGGGGACTGGCAAGCCTATCTCTATTGGGCACTCTTAGAAGGTATAGAATGACTTGTGGACACCACAGTAAAATGGCTGCTATGGAGGTGGGGCCAATCACAAAATGTTGGTCAGTCCCACAAATCGTAAGGTGGTTCTAGCCAAGCATTCACCTAAGATGAAGGCAGATGTTTCTAAATGGGTACTTTTAGAAGACACAAAGGGTGTGTTCAGACGGATCTTTTGATCTGCCATAGGAACGACTCCCTTGCGGATCAAAAATGCACGACCAGACAGAAACATCTGGGAAATATTCCGGTCCCATAGGCATCCCGTTCTGCTGCGCCTCCAATCCTGATTTAAAAAGTAGCAGTTTCAATGTAGGGTTTTCGCTTACCCGTGCAACAACTGCAGACTTTCTTCCGTCTGGTCACTCCATTAGCGCGCGATGCTCCCGTCAGCTCGGTCTGACGTCAGACCGAGCCAACGGGGGCGCGATTTTTAAAAAATTGAAACCCCATGTGCGCTTTAACGAGGAAACGCATTCAACGATAAGCGCTACGAGGAATGTAATATTCATGCTTATTTCTTTTAGGGACAAGATGTTACCGCGATGGGAGATGGAGGGGGAAGGACTGTTCTAACTTGCAAAATAGTCCCTCCATTGATCATGATGACAATGGCAAGGGGGAGGACCGGGACTTTGCTGAAAACCCTCCGCGATCGCCTCAGTTCTCCAAGGAGGCGCAGCCTTGCCTATGCGAATGTACAAAACTTTTTTTAAAAAAATCCTCGGTGGATGCCGTGTAGACAAATCACGGTGGGAACAACACGCGGTGAGGCTATTTCATGGGGGGGCGTCTGGTCATGCTAGGCTGGATTAAAAAAATCGGGATAAAATTTTAGGAGGGCTCATGGCGCGATTGACTGGCCGTCTGAACGCAGCCAAAGATGGTTTCTCCTGCAGACTTCTGGAACACCCCCTGCTCCATTGTGATGGAGGAAAGCCAGGATTGGCTCATTTCCTTTGGGAAGAGATGCTTTGGGGAAGAAAAATGGGCACTAGAAAATATGCTGGTGGGCACCATGGCACCCCTAGGAACCATGATGAAGACCACTGCTTTTAGGACTGTGGATGAAATGGCAGAAAGAATTATGGGCTTGAGGAGATGGGAATCATAGGTGTAGTGAAGGAAAGTCCTTGATAGTGGAGAGGAATGTGGGTGTCCTTTGGGAAGGGTTTTTCATAAACTCACAAGGGTTACAGGAGAGCATGTATGGATTGGGCTATGGGCTTTCTTCCACTAAAGCATAGACGTTGCTGTGCCTTGGCAGCTTAGATATCTCTTGAGATGCCGCTGGTGGGAGTTTGTGGCATTTGCTGCACAGTTATGATGATGGTGATGTAACTGGATAAAAATGTGAAGTAAAGCTTTTTTAAAAAATTGGTCTTTTAAGAAATGCTAAAGTCCTTGATTTAAAACATTAAATTAAGTCTACATTTCCAATCAAGTGTGTGGACTGGTTCCACTTACTTACTAAGAAGAAGTGACATCTGTGTATGAGTACCAAATGTATAACCATGTTTTGAAATAAGTTAGTAAATGTCTACTGTTTGGGAAATGAAATACGGACTTTCACATGCAAATGCTGACAATCCCAGATGAATTTTGTGGAGAGTTCAGAAATAAGTATCTGTGCCTCCTCTTTTCAGACATATGCTAGTGTTTTAAATGTTTTGGACCAGGGTTCTAAAGTGCTATATGGGATCCAATTTATTTTTTCTCCTGTGTATAGGTGTCTACTTCTCTGTTTCCCTTTACTTTCTCTTTATCTCTTTCCATTCCCCCCATCTTACTGTTTTACCCCTTTCCTGCTTCTCTTTAACACAAGAAAAGAAAATAGTGCTGCGTACTTAGTGAAGCCCATTAGTTGGGGACTTTTGCTCTTGTGAATTTTCCAGTCACAATAAGTCACATACAATTTAATTCCAGTTCCAGTCTCATAAAATTTAATTCACCATTGTAATATATATGTATACTGGAAGTCTGACGACTGATGGGTTAGTTCACCAGGTAATGAATTTGATCACAATACTTTATTTGCTTACAAAGCAATGGATCTGCTCAGATATCATGGAAGAGAGGATGATAACAACTGCTTTTCTTTCTGTTTTCCTCCGCATAGCTATTACTTTAGTTGTAGTTGTTTGAGCATGTTACCTGATAGAGATGAACAGATTTTTCCTGTTCCATTTATGGATCTGTATGTTCATCAGCCTAACATTCCATGCTACATTCTTTGCAACTTCACTTGGGGAATGTGTAAGATTAATTCTCAAATTGCAGCACGCACAGTTTTACTGTGGTGTTCCATCCATGCACCAGCAGCCTGCTTGAGGTGGCTCGCAAAGTGAATGTGATGCAATGAAGCCATAAATACGACAGAAGAATGATCAGTATCAAAACAAAGCATAGAAGCAAGCTGGGGATGTAAACCCTGCACGAAACAGTGTCCTGAAGCCAAAATGATATTCATAAATCAGTCCTCAGGATAGGAGCAGACTATCGAAACACTTAAAAAACTGGAAGCCTTCAGAAAAAAACTGGGTAAAAAGAAATATTTCCATGATACCTAAAGAACAATAAAGCAGGTGCCAGGCAAGTCTCGTTGGAGACGGTATTTCAAAGGGGAGGTGCCACAACTGAAAAAACCCTGTCCCTAACTTCCAGAAACCTCACCTCTGCATTAGTTGTTAGGGTTATTATCAAAGGGGCATTTATCAATGTTACAAACATTGGAATACCATTTGTGATTTACATGCATACGAAAGGTAATTTCCCCCCAGAATTTCGTAGAAAAATTGCTCTTGTGTAGGCTTGCAAGTAGGCTTGCAGCCTGATCCTTATCTCAAAGAAGTGTCCTTATTTAGTATTAAGAGGTAGTGTTCTGCAAAATCCAACTTAAATTGAATATAGTGCAACACAGAATTTAGGGAGCCAGTGTGGCAGATGAAAGACTTGGGTTCAAATAGCCACTCATCCATGAAACTTATTGGGTGACCATTGTCTAGCCACAGTTTTTCAGTCTAACCTGCCTCACAGAGGTGTTGTGAGGATAAAATGGAGGGAGAATCATGCAAATCACTCTGATAGGGTTGCCACGCTGAACCTGGCAACTGGTGGGAGGGTTGGGGACAGGGACATAGTGGTGGGGAACTCGGAAATGATGGTGGTAGCCAATGTTCCCTCTAAGTTGTGGAGCCTTGTGAGCAAAAATTCTACTTGGTGAGCTACTGGCATTAAAGTTGTAAGTGAGCGATTTGGCTGCTGCATAAATTAGTTTGCTCTGGAGCCATCCCTTCCTGAGCGAAGATGAAAATGTGTGAGCCAGAGGCTCAAAAACTGTGAGCTAGCTCACACTAACTCAGCTTAGAGGGAACACTGGTGGTAGCTCTAGGAATCACGACAAATCCTATGATTTTGCCATGGAGTTTCTGGTGATTCCCAGAGATACTGCTATTGCTTCTGGGTTTTCTCTGGAAGTGATGTCATCATGCTCGCAGCATCAGTCATGGGCATGGCAGCCCTACAACCTGAGCCGTTTGGAGGAAGGATGGGATAAAAATGTATGTACAAATAGAAAGTACAGTTAACATTCTGACACATATAATATGTCATTTTTTTGGACAGTCTTGCAACATGTTGGTTATTTTGGAGCTCTTCAGGTGGCAGTCACAACATCTAAATGAGACATAACATTTTTGGACTGTACTGAGATGCTTTAAAGTGGGTGTGTTGTCAATTCATTGAGATGGATTTATTGAGACTTGTTTTCTGTTTGTTGATTACCAAGGGGTGTTGGTTTCAAATTTATATTTGGGTGGGAGGTAACAACATTCTTATTGCCTGTCAAATCTGTTGGCAGACCGTTTTATGTAGTAGTGTTTGGTCAGTTGCTAAGGGACCGGCCTAAACACCATCTTGGTTGTATTAACTTCACGTTTGTGGTTTTACAGTTTAGAAAGACACGGCCTTGTTCAGTAACATACAAGTATAACTTAAGCAAAAACAAATAAAACATCCTTGCATATGTGATCAATTCTGTGTGCTTTAAAAAAGTTTTTAAAATTCCCAAGGCTAGTTTCGAAGTCTGATATTTATCCTTTAGTGCATGAAACAAAAGAATGACATGGCAGGGTTCATGGATGTGAAATCTTTGACTTGTGATGGCATCACGTTCAGGGCTGCTGAGAGCCACCATGAGCCATTGGACAAATATTCCACCTGGGGCTCCCCCATATGATTCTGATCCAAACCAAATATCATAATAAAACAACTCACTGGGCCTGCTGTTACCACGAATCTTTAATAATAAAAGAATGGGCCTGTCTTTCCACCTGCTTTAATTTTTTTTAAAAACTTTATATCTGGCCTTTCTCCTCACTCGGGAAAGGGTTGCCAGCTCTGGGCTGGGAAACACCTGGACAGTTTGGAGGTAGAGCCCGAGGAGGACAGGATTTGAGGAGGGGAGGATTCTCAGCATGGTATAATGCCATACAGTCCACCATCCAAAGCCACCATTATCTCAATGGGAAATGATTTTGGTTGTCTGGAGATCAATTACAGGAGATCTCTGGGTGCCACCTGGAGGTTGGCAACTCTAAATGAGCCCCCAAAGCAGCTAACATAATTCTCCTATCCTCCATTTTATCCTTACAACAACCCTGTGAGGTAGGTTAGGCTGAAAATGTGTGACTAGCCAAAGGTCACCCAGCAAGCTTCCATGGCAGAGTGGGGATTTGGACCTGGGTTTCCCAGACTGTAGTCTACTACATTATGCTGGCAGGCATAATTCATCAGAGAATAAAGCTAGGAGACTCAAAACTGACCACCAGCTACAGGACGATTGTGGGAGTTCCAGGGCCAAAATTAAAAGGAATGGGAAAATCATGGCCCAGGTGAGACAAACTCCAACCACACCATGCTATTTGTAGTGGAAACTAAGGGTCTCAGTTTGTGGCAGGCATAACTCAGAAAATAATGCTACATATTTGAAAACTGGCCACCAACCTTAGAATGATGATGGAAGTTGCAGTGCCAAAAATGAAGGGAACAGTGCCAAAAATGAAGGGAACTGGAATACCCTGAACCAGGTTATCTTCACAATAGGCAACATGTAAGGCAACATTTAAGCAACCTGTCATGTGTCTCTAGTACTTAGATCCCCAGTCTGCCATGGAAGGTTACAGGGTGACATATTGTCAGCCAGACCTACCTCACAGGGTTGTTGTGAGAATGAATGGAGGACAGGAGAACAATGCAGCTTTGGGTCATCCCATTAGGGAGAAAGACTGGGTATAAAATTGTTATATATCTAATTTTTAATGACATTACAAAGGGCTATTAAACCTTTCAACGATATAATAATAATGATAACAACCCAGTGCCTGAACTGAGAGATCTAACTTCTGTTCCACATATATAACCACTAAAACAGATTGTTTCATTACTATGAATGTAAAGGGGGAGTGGAACATCTTTTTACTACTTTGTTAGATCATGGGGAAATATTAACCCGCTAGGGTTGCCAGGTCCATCTTCGTCCCCAGCGGGAGACTTTGGGGGGCGTTCCTGAAGGGGGTGGGGTGTCCCCAACATGATGATGTCACGTTGGGGACATCCCGGCTCCAAGCCCCACCCCTGCGTGGATGGTCACACCAGCTGCGAGCACTTAAAGGGGCCCCTTTAAGTGCACGCAGCCAGTGGGACAGGGTCCCGCATGCCCAATCTCCCAGCGGCATTGCCACTTGGAGATCGGGTGTGCAGAGATGGTCCCTTTAAGTGCCTGCAGCCAAAGGGCCGTGCCCGCCCAATCTCCGAGCAGCATTGACACTCTGAGATTGGGCGAGTGGGGCCCTGTCCCGCTGGCTGTGAGCACTTAAAGGGGTCCCTATAAGTGCTCGCAGCCCAGGGCCCTGCTCACCCAAGCTGCTCGGAGATTGGGCACATGGGGCCCTGTCCCGCCAGCTGTGAGCACTTAAAGGGGTCCCATTAAGTTCCCATAGCTGGAGGGCCTGCCCACCCGGAAATCAGTCACACAGCCCGCAGCCGCCCCTCTCCCTCCTCTCTCTCAGGAGAGAAGGTAGAGCGGTGGCTGTGGGTGTTGGGGCTTGGGGGTGGGGCTTCCCCCACTGGCCACCTGGCCAGGCAGCGGGTAGAACCCCCCAAAAGCAGGTAACCCCTACCAAACTTGGGGGTCTGGCAGCCCTATAACCAGCCCTTCTGTTCATAAAATTAACAAAGGTTTGCTGCTGTACTGCTATTTTGTACATTCTGTCACCAAGTGGAACAGAGATGAGATCTTGAGGCCAAGAAGTGAAAATGGGGGGGGGATTAGGTAGAAGGAGAGAGAAATGAACAAAGGAAAGTGTGGAAAAGGGAGACAGATAAAGGAAAAGAGAGGGAAAGGTTGTTTTATCTTACTGCAACACCCTAACTACTGCTTTGCAAAATCTGGCTGAGCTGGTGCAAGGAAAGGAAGAGAGAAAGGGTAGACTATGGGAGAAAACATCCTGCAGGCTGGCTATTACTGTAGCAGCCGTCACTGTACTGTTTTGCCTTGCTTCAGTGCTGGCTTGGTTGATGGGCTTAGCATGATCTTTGAAGCAAATTTGCTTTAGTATTGAAAAAAGGCATGTCTAATGGATCCTAGGCCCTTTCTGCACTGACAGCTTGCTCCAGAGAATCTGAGGAGTCAAGGGTTGACTTGGCAGTTGTATGCATTCCCTCTGCATTGGTTTTTCCCTTCCGGTTTATTTATTTGTGCATTCTGTATGCATTCTGTATCTACAAGCAAAACCCACATGTTTTGCCTAATTAATATAGATTCAACAAGAGTCCAGTTTTACTTCAAGATCCCAAAGGGAGGAGATCTGCAGCCGGGTAGTCTATTTGGAGATAGATTCCAAGTTGGGGAGGCTGCCGCTAGAAAGCTGAGACCACAAGGAAGAAGAAGAAGCAGGAGAAAACTGCCCCCCCCATGCTTCAGTTACTGGGGTGTCACCAACACACAGTCCCCTGGCTGCATAGGAGATCTCGGCAGGACACCCCTCCCGAACCCACCTGTGGCTTTGGGAGGCGGTGGGGGGATGGCAATGAGTCTGGCCCCACTGTGCATGTAGAGCATGAAAAAAAAACCCATCGATGAAACTATTAATGAGGGAAGGGAGAGCCAAAGAGGATCCTAGTTGAACATTGCCGGTGCTTTCCAGGGACACTGTACCTTTAAAAGAAAAGGAAAGGAGGAAGTCACACTGATGCCCTAAAAACACACACAAACACACCTCACAGTTCAGTCAAATATTCTCACCAGTGCAGAACCTAGACTGCTTTTTGCTACAGTCTGACTTCCCTGTGCCCCTAGTCGTGACAGCCAGAACAGCATTAAAAATTAATGGAAAGGCATTCGACTGGGAGCAGCATGGTGCTGGCTTCAATGGCCCCCTAGCTGACTTGCCCCCCCCCTGAAATTTTGTCCCCCAATTATGGTGCCATCTAATGCAGAGTTACTCCAGTCCAAGTCCATTGAAGCCATTGAGTTTAGACTGCCATAACTCTGCCTAGGATTACACTGTTAGTCTCCAGTAAATGTATTCACCTAATTTTTCAGTTTCTATATTTGTCTGCAACATAGTTTTCTCTTTAGGCCTTCTCCTTTCTCCTGGTAAGATCCCCCCGCCAGCCAGTTGATTGGTGGCTGGGGGCAGGACCTGGCAGTGGGGGACCCTTGTCTCCTCCAGGTGATCTGGCAACCCTACTCCCCCCTTTACCCTAGTAAATGCTAGGAAAATATGCCGAAAAATAGCAATTACTGGCACCCAAAAGAAGTTTTCCCTGGAGATTTCCCAGCTCTGCTGAAGATAGTTAAGTACGTTAAACAATATATTAATCAATCTTTGTATAATCCATTTAAAAAGAAGAAATCAGGATACTCTTTGTCCCAAATCCAACAATGCAACATTTGTCAGTATTAGCAGATTAGCAATGAATTTAATGTAACACTTTTAAAAGGCTGCTTCTCACAAACTGCTTTCCCAGGAAAGATTTCTTGAATTCATAGGATCTCTGCCAGTTATTACTGGGTAAGGTTATTGCAGATTGAAGTATCTGATCTTGCTTGTAAATAAAGTAAGTGATTGTAGAGAATGGTATTTTGCTTTTCAGGGATTTGGCTGGGTAAAAGGAAGGAATATGAGGAAAAAATGAAGTGCAGTACTTGTTCATACACATTTTCTCACAGTTGGGGAATTTCTGCAATACAGCTGCCTAAACAGGTCAGCATTCCACAAAGAGGCAATCTGACATTTGATCATTTTTTTGGAAAACTGTAAATTACCTTGTTAGATTCCCACGATTCCAATGTGATTAGCTCTCTGTGGATTTCCCTCTCAGTGGCTTGGTGATTTAATGATTTTGTGTGTGGGGTTTTTTTTCTTCCAGAAATCGGGCCTGTAACGATTACCACAGATCCCAAGAAATTTCAGTATGAACTCAGGGAGCTCTATGTGCAGGTAAGTAGCCCGCTTGCTCTGTTGTCCGTTTTAGGTGCCATCCTAAGCCTCTTTGGGGGGACAGGAGAACTCAGGTGTGAGACTTTGCACATGCTAACTTGGGCTGGTATGCATGTGTGGAAGCACGCCTGCTCAATAATCAAGTGCACAAGTATGCCTGTGAAATAACCACCTAGGCTATGGCTCTTAGATGTGGTAGCGTTGCACATGTAGTGGCTGAGAGCACAGTTTTAAACAAGATGCTGAGCTCATGCAAGGTCACCTTGAATAAGTTCTTTATCCCACTAGCATGATGTTTACATCAGGCCTTAAATGTGCAACAGAACAAGGTGGTAGAGTTCTGCAGCGGTAGAGTGGACTGAACCGCTTTAGATCCAGGAGGGTAGCCATGTTGGTCTGAAGCAGCAGAAAGTTTGAGACCTTTAAGACCTTGAATAAAACTTTGTTGCTCTTAAAGGTGCCACTAGACTCAAACTTTGTTGTACTGCTTTAGATTGTAGATGTAGGGTGACCCCTTACATGGGCGGTGTGCTCAAAGGCACCACCAGCAAAAGGAAGGTATACTTCCTTACCAGGGGGTGCCAATGTCCACCAGTTCAGCAACTATCAATGAGAGACAGCTTTGAGGCATGGAACAGGGTTTTGATGCAGAATAGTGGGAATAAGCATCAAGAATGAAATACTGGAAAACTACATGCCCCTTAGTTTCCATGTTTATTTGGGTAATCTATTGATCAGTTCTTGGATCTTCCTGCTGGGAGGGGCCAGCCCTGCTCCTGTGTGTTATGTGCCTTCAAGTCACTTTCGACTTCTGACTCTGTGAATTAATGACATCCAAAATGTTCTGTCATTGACAGACTTGCTCAGTCTTGCCATGACTCCTCACAATAACAAAAAATGTGGCACAATATGTTTGACTGGGTTGGCCCTGATTGGTGGCACATGCTGTCATCTTGGTAATGCAAGGATACTGCCCTGCTTTATTGATGATGTGCTTATCTTTCAGGTTTGTAGATGTGGATTCACACCTATGCTTATGTTCCAAGGCTTATTTTACTGACTTGTCTTCTTGATTTCTTGCTTTACTTCTTGATATTTTATTATTTTAATGGTAAATTGCCTCAAGCAGGACTCGGAAGCAGTAGCAGCACAGAAATCTCATTAAAAAATTCTGAACAATTTGCTTCTTAAAAGACTTCCTGCAGTTTCAAAACGAACACAAGGGAGTAGGTTGAGCTAGGGTCTTCCTTCCCTGATGTGCTGTTTTTGCAAGTAGTTTTTTAAAAAAAAAAACAAAATTTTTATTGGGATACACTCAACATTTCCAATTACGTTACCAATACAATTTTGAAAAAGAAAATCCCCATCCCACCCCCCACCCCCCAATAGGCTTCCAACACTGCTAATAACAAACAAAAATAATTATAAGGTAATCAAGTTTAGACTTAAATGCATCGACAAACCAGGTAACACATTTCAATTATATAAAACCTCTACAATTTCAACATATTTTCAAATAACAGTACATACAGTTCAAAGTTCATTTCACTTCTCGTTCAATATGCATACGTATCCAAGTTATATATTTTCCCCTTCATTCTATATTCAGTTTCTAGATACAGTTTCAATCCTTCTCAATCTTTTAAGTACTGTTCTGCCATTTGTCCATTTAGTTTCTTTGTCATTTTGTCAATTTCTGCTAAAAATAACAATTTTCTCAACCAGTCATGTATATCTGGCACCTTCTCCATTTTCCATTGCTGAGCAAAGGCCATTCTCGCCGACGTAATCATGTACCATAACAATGTCCTTTTTTCTTGTGGAATTTTTTCCATTGTCAAACCAAGGAGAAGAAGTTCTGGCTTTCTCTCAATTGGGATTTTTAATATCTTCTGCATCACACAGTGTATATTAGACCAGTATGCTTTCACTTTATCACACGACCACCACATATGGTAAAAAGAACCCTCTATTTTTTTACATTTCCAACATTTGTTACTCAAGTTCTTATCCATACTAATATTAGCAATCTTTTTTGGTGTCATGTACCATCTATACATCATCTTATAACAGTTTTCTTTTACATTAATACAGGTAGACATTTTAAAAGATCTTTTCCACAAAAATTCCCATGATTCCATAGAAATTTCTTTGTTCATATTTATGGCCCACTTTATCATTTGTTCTTTAACAGTTTCATCCAAAGTATATACAGTCAACAAAGTTTTATACATCTTTGATATCATTTTCCGTTCTCCTTTCAACCATATATTTTCAAAATCATCATTTACAGCTCTAAAACCAAACTCTTTACAATCTTTTTTATAAATGTCCCTTATTTGACAATATTGTAGCCAACCATACTCAAACTGTTTTTGCAAGAAGTTTAACATGGAAAGAGGTGTTTAAAAATGGTGTACCCTATCTGTAGCCTAAAGAAGTTCTACCACTCCAAGATTCTATCCCTTTGCTATGCTGTGCATGTAGACTGGGGCTGTGGTTACACGGCAAGCTTACCGTGGTTTGTTCCCACTGTATATTTGATCAGGGGAATTTAATGGCGGGTTGGGATGATCAGACATCCCTCCCCAAACCTCTTTCATCACGCAATGAGGCTGCATGGACCATCCAGATAGCCATGCCGCCCAAGCAGTGGTACGACACAAGATTTTTTTCATTTTCCTTGTGCATGTGCATATGCGCATAGACAAATTGCCATTCACACACTGGATGTATGCAGTATGGGATCAGTCATGCACACAATGGTGGAACTCTAAAAAAAAATTAAAGCACAAGAAGGATGTTCAGACCAAATAGGCTTTATTGAGAGAGTTGGCAGTCCAGGCAGTCAGAATTGCAGGTTCACATTGCAAGAGTCCGTTAAATACTCGATTTCCCTGGTGTCGGAAAAACTGCCACCAAATGAGGTTGATTGCGGGAGTGAGTGGGTTGTGAGATGGGAGGCAAATGTGCCTGTCTGATCAGCCATTTTAAATCCGATAGGGAACAGCAGCAAAACCTGCTCAAAATGACTATGGGACCACAGCCTGGGACTTAAAATGCTGAACTACACATTAGTCACAACATAACCGTAAGATGTGAGGGTTATTTAATCGAAGGTGCTATATTTTATATTATATATTTTATATTTTTGAAGGCATCTGCAAAGACAATGCTCCCTGCATGTAGTAATCTAGTTTATCAGGGAAAAGATTGAGCCATTCCTGAAAGTACTATATTGCTATATGCAGGGAGCAGTTTATGTGGGGGAGCATTAACAATATGACCTCCTGCCCTGACCTGGATAGCCCAGGCAAGCCTGGAAGCTAAGCAGGGCTGACCCTGGCAAGTATTTGGATGGGAGACCTCCAAAGAATACCAGGGCTGGGAGGAAGAGGCAGGCTATCAAGCCACTTCTCTGAATGTCCTCCATGCCCCAGTAGGAATTGCCAGAGGTCACCATGACTTCCAGGCATGCACTCACAAATACAAAAAAAAAAAGGACCTCCTTTTCACCCCAACTGCCTTCCAGGAGGGTTGCCAAGTCTAGGTGGGGAAGTTCCTGGAGATTTGAGGGGGAAGCCTGGGGAGAATTTGGAGAGGGAGCTCAGCAGAGATATGATGCCACAGAACCCACCCTCTGAAGCTGCCATTATCTCCTAGGGAACTCATCCCTGTAGACAGGAGATGAGTTGTAGTTGATGGAGATTTCCAGGCCCCCCACCTGGAGGCTGACAATCCTACTTTTGGGAAATCATGGGAATCTTGTACTGGAAGACTCATTTGTATGGGTCTGGAAAGAGACACCCCCCCCCGGAAAGATGGAAGACGTAGATGGCAAGAGGAACCACAGATAAACATAGATTAATACAAAATGCATAGCAGTGTAACTTTCATGGCAACAAGACAGGTTTATGCTGCAGGGAAGGAGGGGAAATCATGGTTTTCATTAGTTGAAAAAAAGAAGAAGAAAAATTAATGCTTTAATTTAATATCATAAGAATACCGAGGCAGTAGAAGAACCTTCCAAAGGAGGCTTTAAACAGTCATGGTGATTAAGTCTGACAAGCCCATTGAACAGGGTCGTTTGGGGATAATGCATAACAGGAAAGCATGTTCTATGCATGTCTGCAAAAAACGTCTACCATGACAGAAATCTAGTGCTTTAAGAAGAAACGTGCAGGCCAGTTAACAAACAAAAATATGAATGTCGGCTTCCCAACAGACAGACCCATACCGCACACATAACTCAGTTCCGAGCCTGTTTTAAATTATCGTGGCACTCCAACTAGGAGCCCTGGAAGTTGTAGTTATGGGAAGAATGATAGGATGAAATTCTGTCACAACCCCCCCCCCCCTCGCCGTGTATACAACTACACAGTTCCTCTATCAGAATGGCATTTCAGTTTGTGGGAAAGGGGGTGGCCATTTTTGCCAGCTCCCCTCTCCTACTGCAGACTTGTCCATTTCACTTCCTGTGCCCTTCCCGAGGGTTCCCTCACCCCCTGGGAACAACATTTCAGTAGGCTCTGTGGGCTGCAGCAAAAGGTGAAATCAGGGAAATCCTGTTCTGCAGAGTCCATGGCTGGGTGGATACACACCAGCGTCATGTTTTGAGTCAGGTTGTGAGTCAGGACAGTTGCGGGGGTAGGAGAGAGGGAAGGAGAGAGTTTTTCTCCCCAATATTCAGCTTTCTATAGTAGGTACTTAGCATGACCATATTTATGTTGTTTTTCTTCGAAGAAGTTTTCACAATGTATGAGAGGGAGTTTTTCTCAGTAGCTGAGGACATTCAGTACAGTAGTCTATAATGCTATCCCCTCCCCACTCCAATGTTTGACTTCTTTAGAACAGTTTTTAGAGAGTTCTGTGAATAGCTAGTGATTTTGCACCAGTGAAATCTTAGCACCCTAACAGAACTGTAATTTCCCTGAATTTTTTTGAGAGAACCCATAGCAAAGTGTCAGATATTGCATTCTTAGCGTGTTGAAATCAGAAGAAGTAAAACATTCGGCAGAGCTGTTCTGATGGCCAATGATTGATAATTCTAGGCAGCAAACTTCTTGGTAGGGCATGCACTAGAAAGCCTTGCACTTAAGGTTGGAGCTGTTGAAGGAGCTGACAGGATCCTAAGAACTCTTGTGTTTGGGATTGCTGGGTCCTTCCTGGCAACCTGCGGGGATGGGGGGTGCTTATCAGGAGAAAGATAAAGGCGAAGGTCACATTGTTGGCATCACACAGGAAGTGATGTCATCACTCTAGTGACGTCCAAGCGACGCTCTGGTATTTGGGCAAAAACTGTATGGTAAAAATGGCTTGTCTCATAGAGTTTTTCCTCAAATACCAAAGCATTGCCTGGACATTGCTGGTGTGATGATGTCACTTCCTGTGTGATGCTGGTGATTTGACCTGGGCCTTTACCTTTCACCTGGTAAGTCCCCCCACTGGCCTGCTGATCAGCGGCTGTGCGGCAGGGCTTGACAATGGAGGACCCCTACCTTCACTTGGGGGGTCTGGCAACCCTACTTGTGCTGGGTCTTATTAAAGGTCAGTCTAATTTAATTTCCCCACAGTTGGAGGACAAGGTACCTCTGAAAGCTCTGCCCTAGAGTAGGAATGCAATGGCTATTACCTCCTGTCCTCAATATCTTGTAGTCAAAGGTATATTGCCTGTGGTTAGACAGTGTCACCGATGCAACAAACATGAAATTGAGCAAACTTTAGAGGATAGCGGAAGACAGGAGGGCCTGGCGTGATCTGGTCCATGGGGTCACAAAGAGTCGGACTTGACTGTGCGACTGAACAACAACAAAATATTGCCTGTGACCAGGTTTCATTTCCTGTCATGGCTAATATACATTGATAGACCTGTCATATTGAACCCCTTTGTAAAGCTGTCTAACCTAGTGGCCATTCCTACATCTTTCTTTGGTAGGAAATATCATATAACTTTGTCAGCTGTGTTCAAAAGTAAGGTTTGGGAAATCCATGTCCATAATTTTGCTCAACCATGGACTTTAAAAAGTAGATGTGAGTAAGCTGCCATATGCCAGCCATAATCCTTTCTGTACTGTCAGGTGAGCAGATAGATGACTTCACAATTCCAGCGTGGTGTTTTAACCAGAAACTACTTTTTGAAGAGCTTCAGAAGACAGATTCAGGATTGCACCATGAAATAACATAATATACAAATTACAAACAAGCCTCAGCAGAGTTTCCAGTTATGTGTGAGGGACTCTTGTGCTCAAATGAAGAACTCAGTGATCTCAGGTTGGGGCCTAATGTTCTGGGACTTAGTTCTCAGAGCACTCTTCCAGCACAGCAGAGATATGCAACTTCAGCTGCTGTCATTAACAGGCAGTATGAAAGCTCTGGTTTGGCCAGGCTTGGTAAAGAGATAAAAGATGCCTGATATCCTGTCCTTGCTGGATCTACAGGTCAAGGTCAAGTCTTTTCTCAGCCTTTTCCTCCAAGCTTCCAACAGCAGTTGACCTCAAAAGGCCTCTGCATTGTAGAATGGGAAATCCACAGCAGGATTTGCATATTACTCTGGCAAGGCCATGAAGCTATAAAACTCGAATTTTGCAACAAAATTCACATTCCTCCAATAGTTGGCTTCTCATAGAGAAACTTCATCTCAACCTAATTAAAACCATTTTCTGTGCCTGAGTCTTGTGATTTGCAGCCATATATCTGAAACTGAATTTAATGATTGCAAATGCAGGTCATTATGTCAATTCAGAACTCACGTGGGCTTCAAAATTTCAGTGCTGATTTTGACAAAATTATTTATTTATTTATTTATAAACAGGGAGGTGGTGACTGTCCAGAGATGAGCATTGGTGCCATTAAAATTGCTCTAGAGATTTCTCTTCCTGGTTCATTCATTTATGTATTTACTGACGCTCGGTCCAAAGACTACAGACTAACCCACGAAGTACTGCAACTGATCCAGCAGAAGCAGTCACAGGTATGGAGTGTTTTCCAATTCAGTTTGCTTGAAATGTCTTTATTTCTTTCTCTTAGCAGAGAGGTATATTTCTGTTTTTTCTATCTGTATATTTTTATCTTACTTTCAAGGAGCTGAGGGTAGTGGACATAGTTCTCTCATTATACCCCCCCAACAACCCTGAGAGGTAGGTTAGCTTGAGAGAGAGTGACTGGCCTGATATCCAGTGAGCTTTATGCCTGAGGGAGCATTTGAACCCAGATCCAAGTCTAACACTGTAACCACAATACCATGTTGGCTGTCTAGAGAATTGCAGCATGGATACATTACCTAATCTGATTGTGGAATCTGGATGTAAACTTCCAACGAACAGTCCCCAGCTTCTATAGAATCTTAAAATAATTTCTTCTTCCTGATTCTTCTTGCTGCTCTTTGTGTATGCAGTTTTATATATTTCCATGGAAAATCAGAGATAATTAAGCCAAGTAGTAGGCTTTACCTTATCTTATTACAAATTAGGGTTGCCAGGCAGTGTCTGGCAATGGGAGGGAGGGATGTGAGTGGGTGATATGGGGGGGATGCGACATTGGCTGTGGTAAAAAAAGTAGAAATAACATAGGTAGCTTAAGGGGATGCGACACTGGCTGTGGTAAAAAAGGCAGAAATAACATAGATAGCTTAAGGGGATGCGACACTGGCTGTGGTAAAAAAAGTAGAAATAACATAGGTAGCTTAAGGGGATGCGACACTGGCTGTGGTAAAAAAGGTAGAAATAACATAGATAGCTTAAGGGGATGCGACACTGGCTGTGGTAAAAAAAAAAATAGAAGTAACATAGGTAGCTTAAGGAATTGCCAGAAGAGGTTCTGGCAATTCCTAGAACTACCCTGGAAGTGACAAAGAGTAGCTTGAGGACTCTCTGGAAACTCGATGGTAGTCTTGCAAGAGCCTGGGTCCTTTGTTGCTGCCTTCCAGAAAGGTCATAAGATTTGTAAAAGGGCTTCCAGGCCCCTGGTCAGGATGAGGAATCGTCCACCCCCTGGTCCCATTGCCCACCGCTGCTCAGTGACGGGGGAACACCAACTATGGCATCACATCACTTCTAGTAAAAAACCAGGACAGCGACAAAAGACCCAGACTCTTGCATGGCCCCAGTAGCAGGCCTGGCGGAGCAACATGGCTCAGTCTGTTGTTGGACAGAGGCAAGCTCTTGAAGGAAACATTTTCTAATTCTTCACCTCTTCTTTTAATTGGGATGGCAATCCCAGCGGCCAATAATTATTTTATGTTTACTACAAAAAATGTCATGACTAATGAAAACTGGGAATTACACGAGGCACTAATGAGGGCTATTAAGTAATGGGGGCCTATCATGTTAATGTAGTGTTGCTCTGAAAGTTATTATCTAATTACAGAGGAATGAAAATATAAAGCAAAATTCTTCTAATGGCATCATGGGTATTTTCCTTCAGCTAATTGGTTTCTGATGCATTGCATTTTTCACCCCTGTGCATATGAGAGTTATTTATATATTCTTTTTCAATTTTTTTCTTTCTTTTATCCTTTTATTAGGTTGTCTTTGTGCTAACAGGAGACTGCGATGACAGAGCACATATCGGCTATAAAGTCTATGAAGAAATTGCCTCAACAAGTTCTGGTCAGGTTTTTCACTTGGACAAGAAGCAGGTTAATGAGGTATGATGGATGGAACTTAATTTTGAGTATGGTGTAGTGTGGACAAGGTCATGAGGTATATGAACATCTGTCTAATGACCTCAGTTCTGGGCTGTATATTTCCTGCTAATAATGTAACCAGTGAAACTTTCCCTAGAGTCCAAGAGGTACAAATAGGAAAACTTTACTATTCTTTTTACTTTACCCTGGTCTTCCTAGTCCAAGTCTCTAATGCACACCCAGTCAAATTAATATAGGTATAGTAGAGGGCCTTGGCTCAGTGGTAGAGCTTCTGACTGGAATACAGGTTCAATCTCTGGCATTTCCAGTTAAAAGGCACAGGCAGTAGGTGATTCAAAAGACAGCTTCATGTATTCATGACTTATGCTGTTTTGGAGGGGCTATGGCTCAGTGGTACAGCATCTGCTTGGAACTTAGAAGGCCCCAGGTTCAATCCCCACCATCTCCTACTGAAAGGACCAGGTAGCAAGTGAAGTGAAAGACCTCTCCCTAAGACCTTGGAGAGCTTCTGCTAGTCTGAGTAGACAGTACTGAATTTGATGGACCAATGGTCTGATTCAGTAAGGCAGCTTCATATGTTCATATGTCCTTGCAGGTAATGGGAGAATGTATGACCCACTCATAAACCTATGACCCACCCACAAAAGAACCATCCAGCCATTACTTTTCCTAGTAGTTCAACGTTTGTCCTTTGCAAGGGCATCCTACTTCCCTAACAAAGCCTACTGAAGTAAAGAGGCATAAAGCCTACATTAAAAGAGGCATCCTTAGCTGTGCAAAGCCCAGCTTTGTTCTTAAAAACATCTGACTTATACCAGAGTTTTACTGTTCTCCTATATAGTGTTGCTTAGCACCAAACTAGAGGTTACGTGTAACACGGGATTGCCACAAGATCTTGCAGTAGGATGGCAGCTTTGAATTCCCTGTGGGAACTCGATGCTGAAATGCTGCAGGGACCCAATTTGGATTGGGACTGTAGTGGAGGGGAGGGGCTTTTGCCTTCAATCCTGCGCTGTTTCCCCAAGCTGAAAGGGCTCTGGGTGGTGTCTTGTCCTATAGGACAGGGCTGCATGTGCAAGTATTCAGGGCACGTGCAGCTCCCTGAAGCCACTTCTTCTCTGAATGGCAGTCCCGATATGAATCGGTCCCCTGTGCTGCTTCAATACTGAGTTCCCATGGAGTGTTTGCAGCTGCTGTCCAGCTGTTCAGTCCTCGTGGCAAGCACATGTTACATCTAGTTTGGGGTGTTGTTTCAGTGTTAAATAAAAATGTTGTGCAACTGATTTTTCCTTAGCTTTTCTTTATTTTTAAGGTTATTGTTATGCAGCAGTGCAGACTTTACCATCCTTTTAGCTGCTTGTACAGCCAAAGCTGAACTGGCTCAGTGCTTCCCACGCTCCTTATATTGTATCTCTTGTGTTTCTGTGTGAGTCTCTGACATGGTTGTACCTCCTTATTGCAAGATCCACCTTGAGGCTCATTGAGAACAGTGGATAAAAGATAAAATAAGTCAATAAATAAAAGCCAGGCCCAGAGCAGTGACCTATGCAGAGATGCAAGAGGCAACCTCTTCTCAGGGTGGGTAACTCTGCTGCACTTCTTCCAAGAAGTGACTGAATGATACAGTCGCACCCATTGCAGAATTTTCTGTCATTAGCAGAGGCTGATGGGAAAGAGGCAAGGGCAGAACAGTAAATCATCCAGAGACTCAGCAAGCAGCCTCATTTGTGGGTGGATACCTAATTGCTGTCTATCAGTCTGGAACATTTTTATTCCCCCTTTCCTCTAAGGGACTCAGGGCAGGGTAAGTGGTTCTCTCCTTCCATTAATTCCACCCAATAACCCTCTGAAAGTGGTCACGCTGAGAGAGAATATGGTTAACCCAGTGAGTTTCATGTTACGTTGGGATTTGAACCTGGTTTTCCTAGTGAGCCAGAATCTCAGGGGTTCCCTTTGGATTCAGCTGGCATGTCTGGGAGGCTTAATCTGTACCTGTTGCCTTCTCCCACATCTCTGGCCCCAGATGAGGTGCCAGGGCCTGGGCTGTTTGGCTGAAGATCTGGCCCTGGATGCCAGGGAAGAAAGTCTGGTGTGCCAGTATCAGTATGCATGCTGGGGGGTTGTCTACCCTTGTCCTAGTCTAGTACGCTAACCACTGCAATGACTAATTATTACTCACGGGATACTAATGTGCCCTGGAAAACCAGGGAATTATTGGAATTTGGAATTGTTGAGGTAGCTGTGATGATTTGTTTGTGCTCTGAATAAGTGCATTCGCTATTAGGCAACATCTCACCATGTGGATGAAAGGACACAGCTATATTTTGGGGGTTTTCTTCATTACAGCCGTTCTCAAGAAACCGATGCTATAAAAGGAATACAGTCTTGTAACTCTTCCAGGGACGTTTTGGGACTTTCAGGTTCCACGTTGTTGTTATAGACAATAGCCATTTCGCAAGCTTTCATGATTGGATTTGCTAAATAAAAACAAATCTTTCTTTTTTAAATAATCACATGTTGTTAATTTGGGTAATCCAAATCATCTGTCACTGTCGTAAACATTCCCTCGGATTTCTTGATAAACACAACATTCCATCAACTGTCTTGTGGTATTCTTAGGGGGGGAAATAAATTCTTTTTTTAAAAAAATCTGGAATTTTGTTTTATATAGTTTTGACTGCTTGTGATTTTGCATATAAAGTTTTAGGACCTTTTTAGATTTTGAAATTTTGGACTGCCGTCTTCTTTTTTTCTGGTTGCAGCTTTGTATATATATTGTGTTTGGAAGTGTTGTGCTTGTTATAGCAAACTGCTGTTGAAAAGTCAAATAAATCAAGACTGGCTGTTTACATTGCTTGCCCTTCAACTGGAAAAGCACTTCTATAGAGTAGATGGGGATTGACAGGGTTTATTAATATTATAGAATCAGGATAGGCACTCTTTTGGGTTCATGTTCTAGAGCAGGGGTGTCAAACATGCGGCCCAGGGGCCAGATCAAGCCCCCGGAGGGCTTCTATCAGGCCCGCAGTAGAACTGGCTGTCTTCTGCTGCTTCTTCCAGTTCTGCTGCTGCTCTGTCATCGTAGGTTGGCAGCTTACAGATACACACCTGAACAGCATACTCAGGATTGCAAAACAGCACAGACATTTTGATGCAATAATTCAGAGCAAGAGGTGCCAGTTATCAGACACTGTTAAATAAACAAAATATTGCAAGAGTGCTAATGTTTTGAGCATGTTTTTATTTTAAGTAGGAAAAAAACCCTTTGTGTTTGTGTCCTTTATAAAGTTTATATCTCCGCTACCTGGCATTACACTTTATGACACACATGTCCTGGCCCAACAAGGTCAGATCTGGCCCTCCTAACAAATGAGTTAGACATCCCTGTTCTAGAGGTTATCTACCCCTGCTACAGAATTTAGAACTTAAAGTACTGTTCAGCAAAGATTCAAACAACTTGGTGGGAAGATTTCCTCCCATTCACTTTGAATCCAGACATACTGGGAGAGCTATCCTCACAAGACAGGTATACTCAGAATCCGATTTAGGTCTGTTTAATGGATTTTGCTCCCAGGAAATGTTATTAAAGTTATATTGTAGATGTGTGTGAGGGGTTGTGTGTGAGGGGTTTGGTACATGTTGGATTAGGGTTGCAAATTCCAGGTTGGGAAAATCCTGGAGATTTAGGGTTGGAACCTGGGGAGGGCAGGGTTTTGAAATGGGAGGGACCTCAGCAGGGTATAATGCCATAGAGTTCACCTTCCAAAGCAGCCATTTTCTCCGGGGGAACATGATCTTTGCAGGCTAGAGATCCATTGTAATTCTGGGTGATTTAACAGTCTTTCTCTCTTTGTAGTATAGCCTGGGAGCAGTATTTTTTTGGGGGAGTGCTAGCTGGCAGCAGTATTTATTGAATGTATTTAATTTTTTTTAATCCCATGTGTCAGCCAGTGGCTTTGGAAGCAACATGGTGTCATCTGTTTAGGACAGGGGTGTGAAACATGAAGCCTGCAGGTCAGCTCAGGCCCCCGCAGGGCTCCTATCTGGCCCTTGAGCAACTGGCTCTCTCCTGCTTCCTTCTCCAGTTCTTCTAGTGCTGCATCACAGCTTGCTTTGCCAGACTCTCTCAATCACACAGGAGAGATAGATAGGCAAGCCTCTGTTCTCTGCATTGGTTGAGTCTCCTTCCCCTCCACCTTCTGGGGGAGGGAAAGAATGAGCCACAGCTTGCTTTCTGGCCAGTCTCCCTCAATTGTACAGGAGACAAAGGCAAGCCTTTCTTCCCTTCCAATTGACTGAGGCTCCTCCCCTTCCTCCCCTTTGTTTGACTGCCTCAATTGCACAGGAGAAATACAAAATACCTTTAAGACCAACAAAGTTTTATTCAAGATATGAGCTTTTGTGTGCCTTGCTACAGTGTGTGTGTATTTTGTTGGGCTTGTTATGCTGTGGCTCTCCTGAGTGCAACTGGGATTGTAACCCCTTTATCACTGTATTCATGCCCTCATGAGCCAGTCTTTCTTAATAGGAAAGCAATGTGAATTATTTCGATGAGGAATAACAGCAAACCAGTGAGGTGGATTAAGCTGAGAGTGTGTGTCCAGACCAAGTTCACCCGGTATATTTCCTTTGTAGACTGGGGATTTTGAACCTAGATGTCCCAGGTAGCAGGCTGATACTGACCACTATACATGGCTGTCTCTCTATTCTTGCACTGTTTTATAGTAGAGTTGCAGTTATTTTTCTGGGAAGACTATAGTTTTGTAGACAAATACATAGCCCTCACTCTGGGTCATGATGCCTTCACATGTTCTTGACCAGCACATGAAGCAGTTTATGTACAAAAGCTTGCAGTGCTCAGCCATTTCATGTTTTCCCCTGGGTCCTAGGCTCAGAGCACTGACCATGAGATTTCTGTAAAGAATGTCAATAAATCAAAAGTAGCTTTTGCAGCTTACAGATCCACACCTGTACTCAAAGATTGCTACAGCACAGACATTTTGGTGCATTAATTCAGAGCAAGAGGTGTCAGTTATCAGAGACTGTTAAAGAAACAAAAGATTGTAAGAGTCTAATGTTTTAAGCCTATTTTTATTTTAAGTTAAAAAAAAGAAAAGCCTTTAATTGTGTTTATATCTCCACTACCTGGCATTACACTTTACGACACATGTGGCCTGGCCTGACAAGGACTCACTTATGTCAGATCCGGCCCTTGTAACAAATGAGTTCAAAACCCCGGGTTTAGACCCATGCAGAATTTTACAATAGCCTTCAACACAGCATTTGGAAATCCAGTGTAAATGTGGGTGGGGGACGACCCATGTAGAACAATTAACTAATGGCATAGACCACATTTTACTACTCTTTGTGAAACTCAGAGGCAACCAACATGGCGGCGTATTACTATATTGTTTTTAATATTGCATTTTCCACTTGAAGGTGCCAGCAAAAAGAATAGAAGGTATAGAAAAAATTATGTTAGAAAGGGAGTGAGGTGTTGTTATAGGATGAAGTGTTGACGTCTGGGTAGGGAGGCCAGGTCTCCCAGCCTCCACCTCCTCTGCCTGGCACTGCTCAGCTGGGTGGGGTGGGGAAAATGGCCCCAAATCTGTTTTACCATAGAGTTTTGGGCAAATTCTAGAGTAGGTGTTTGTTAGCATCGATGTTATGCCATTGGCACAATGTCAGTCCCTCATCACTGCTCCCTTCTCTCCCTTTCCCCCTGCTTGTCAATGGCTAGCAGCCCTAGATCTGGACCCAGGTTCAAGTCTCCCATTCTGTCTCATACTAGTCAATGCTTCCCACTGGGCAGGCTACTTAAAGTTTGAGAATCACAAAGATGGTTTTGGACATTAAAATGAACATAGGTGCAAGCTGTTGAAACCCCAGTTGGAGGAATTCAACCCAAATCCTCTTTTAAACTAAATTTAAACATTTTAACCATCATTTTGATCATTTGTACTAGTGATCTAAGTGGTCTTTGAAAGTGTAGTGTAACCTGTGCTATCAAAACCGGTATTCTCACTTGAAATATGATTTTTCTCTGGCCCATATTGCTAATTTTTGAATATTGATCACCTTTTGCCTTTCATTAAGCTACCTTGCCCACAGTGTAGTTGTTAGAGTGTTAGACTAGGATCTTGGAGGCCTAGGTTCGAATCCACACTCTGCCACGGAAGCTTGCTGGGTGACCTTGGGCCAGTCACTCTCTTTCAGGCATACCTAACTCACAGGTTGGTTGCTATGAGGATAAAATGGAGGATTGGAGAACGATGCAAGGTGCTTTGGACCCCTATTGGGGAGAAAGGTGGGATATATAAAGGGGAGGGGCTGTGGCTCAGTGGTAGAGCATCTGCTTGGCATGCAGAAGGTCCCAGGTTCAATCCCTGGCATCTCCAGTTAAAAGATCTGGCAGTAGGTGATGTGAAAGACCTAGACCCTGGAGAGCTGCTGCCAGTCTGAGCAGACAATGCTGACTTAGCTGGACCACGGGTCTGATTCAGTATAAGGCAGCTGCATGTATTCATGTGTGTTCAAACAAAGGTTAGGCTGAGAAAGAGACACCTAGTGTGTTTCCATGGCAGACTGGGAAATTTGAACCTGGGCCTTCCAGATCCTAGGCTGATACTCTGACTGCTATACCACACCAGCATTATTTTGACTGCGTGGCAACCTTTGTTTTTAACACAGGGGGGTCGGCTGCAATTGAATGTAGTTTGGCCTTTTGTTGAACTGTTTCCAGTACTGGACTTGGCTCAGTGTAAGACAGCTTCATATGATCATCTGCCATCTTAAAATGATGGCTCAATCATATTTAATATAATTCTGGTGGTTTTTTTTTTTTTTAAATGCAACTATGTCTGCTGGTAATGACTAATCTGCAGATTGATCCCATCTGACAAAGTTTCTGCTGGCTTACACTCTGAGAACTTTCTTAGGGTCAAACTAGATGAGAAAGACTGGAACAGTGGCCTTTGATCCATGCTTCCATTCCCCCCCCCATCCATCCTTCAGGTAGATTTTGGAGCTCCATCTGCTGGGTGGTGAGCTCCCATAGAGTAGACATTGTGTTGTGCTGCGATGAAGAAGAAGAAGAAGAAGAAGAAGAAGAAGAAGAAGAAGAAGAAGAAGAAGAACAAGAAGAAGAAGAAGAAGAAGAACAAGAAGAAGAAGAAGAAGAAGAACAAGAAGAAGAAGAAGAAAAGAAGAAGAAGAAGAAGAAGAAGAAGAAGAAGAAGAAGAGTTGGTTTTATACCTTGCTCTTCACTATTCAAAGGAGTCTCAGAGGGGCTTACAGTCACCTTCCCTTCCCCTCCTCACAACAGAGACCCTGTGAGGTAGGTGGGGCTGAGAGAGCTCTGAGAGAACTGTGACTGACTCAAGGTCACCCAGCTGGCTTCATGTGGAGGAGTGGGGAATCAAACCCGGTTCTGCAGATTAGAGTCCACGGCTCTTAACCACAACACCAAACTGGCTCTGTGAAGGGTCTTGTTGCTATTGCACATGTGTAGAGAGGAAGGACGTGATGTGTCCTGCTTCTCTTTGCTGTCATGCTGAGTGGAGCAAGAAGTCAATCAGTGAACTTAGTCAGCAGAGGAGAGGGTTCCTCAGGGCTCTGGACTGTGGCTTCTTCTTCATTACATTATACCTCCTGGGGCTGGGTTGTGCTTCTGGGCCCTGGCTGTCTTGGGCTGTTGTCCACAGTCCTGGCCTTAACACACTTCCTTCCTCTCTTTTTTCACGTGACTGTGATGTCATATGCTTGCAGACCATTTGGTCCCAGCATGTGGCGGCTGTGTCTAGAAAAGTTCAAAAACACTACACTAAAGATCTGTAATTCCATTTATTTTATTTCTTTATCTAGGGAATGAATTTCATTTTATTTTTAACAGAACTTCGGATTACGTAATAAATTAACAGAAATATAAATTAACAGAAGAAATATTTGAAATAACATTCAATATTTCCACATAATTACATCAGTGAAACAACACTTGAAAAAAAGATATCCTTCTCTCATTTTAAGACTGTCAATTTGATTACCAAAAAGGTTTCTTTACATTTCATGATCCATTCTTTTATTGGTGGAATAGTATCTGACTTCCAATATCACATGAAGGCAGTTCTAGCTGCTGTTATCATATGATGGATCATAGTTTGAAACGCAAAAGAATAGTTATTTTGTGAGGATACTTATGGTGTAGTTTGCTTTCGTTTTTCTGTTTTGAGGGTCAGTTGTAGGTATATTGTGGTCCTACAATCTGTTACCTTCTTACTGTTTAAAAGTTGTTAATCTGGGCATTCTTTCTGCTTAGGCACTGAGCCTTTGTGTTACAGAACTTGTAATGGGGGTTCCTCTGCTGTTAGGTTGTGTAGGTGCTTGGATAATATTGGGGAGGGGGAGGGCTGCCCTTGCCTTCTTCCCTGTATGTCAGCATACAGGGGTATGTGTGCAGGAGATGATTTATAGTGCCATCCTTACATTTTTCTAAGTCCATTGAAGTCAGTAGGCTTATAAGTGTGTAACTGTGGTTAGAATGGCAATGTTGAACCCCTACTCATGGAGTTTGCAAGTAGCTAGTACATACAGGGCTGCTGCTAAATATTCTATAGTCCTCCATACAGGAGAGGGTGCTGTTTCCCCTTTTGTGTCTTCCCTTGTTCTGTTTGGTGGGATAGGTTATAGAGGCAAGCTGAGATGATGACAGGGAGTAGGGTTGCCAGGTCCCCCATGACCATCAGAAGGGGATGCAGGGTATGGTTCCCAGATCCAGATTGGGAAATTTCTTGAGAAGTGGGGGTGGAGCATGGGGAGGACAGGGACCTCAGTGGGGTACAATGCTGTAGAGTCCACTCTCCAAAGCATCCATTTTCTCCAGGAGAAATGATTTCTGTAGTGTGGAGATGAGCTGTAATTCCAGGGAATTCCCAGGTCCCACCTGGAGGTTGGCATCCCTATCAGGGAGGCAGGCTGGAATTCATTGGTTGTCTGCTTCTATATCTGGTTGGCATGAGGAGGTGTCATCAACATGCTGCTCCATGACTGATGGCTGTGAGCTTGGTCACTATGGTCTCCAGTGTGGTTGCAATGCTCTCAATTCTTTTGCAACTTGTTTTTGCAGCAAGAGAGCATGGGAGACTGACTTAACTACACCAGTGTCATTCCTGCATAAGAGATGTGCTGGTGTCCCAGGCCCGTAGCTACAGTGGGGCATTTGAGGATGGGCCCCCTTACTTACTTCAAAAGCCCCACGACTTTGTTGCTGCCTTTCCTTGCCTTCCCCCAGGGCTGCAGGAAAGGTGTCTGAGCCACCAGCCAGGCTGGCTGGGGGCTCTCCAAGCCACCGAGCGCAGTGGTGCACTCACTGCCTTCCTCACCCAGCCTCTGGAAAAGGGAGAGCAGTGGGTGGCTGGCTCGGGGTTCTCTGAGTTGGCTGGGGGCTTTCCTAGCTGGCAAGCACAACGGCGTGCTCCTCCACCACCTTCCATTCTTGCCTGCCTGCTCACAGAGTTAGTGAGTTGGCCAGGAGGGGGAGGGGTCCAGACTGGGGAAGCCCCCCCCCCTTTAAAATTAAATTATATTCTCATCAATTTCTGCAAACAAAGAACTTTCACCTCCCCATCTATTCTGGGGAGTAATACAACGGAAACAAAGACAGGGGGCTATTTGCGGCTGATCCACCCCACTTCCTGATGCCAGGATGAGTGAGAAGGAGGAGGAGTGGCATGGCTGTCCCCATGTGGTATCCAGCCAGGGAGGGAGGCTGTCCCCAGGGTCCACTCTGCTTCATGAGGAAGCCACATTCAACCCTGGGATTGCCTCAATTGACCCCGCTTCCCGCCCAATCTGGTTGGTCGGAGCCCCGGTGAGAAGGAAAGACTGGGCTTGCTTAGGTCAGCAAAGCTGCCTGTGACTTTGCCCCCCCCCCGAGGCAGGATCGGGGCCCCTTTGCTTGGAAATGCACTGCTGGCAGCTGGATGTGACGGGGAGAGGGGACTGGGTCTCTCCCCCAAGAGTGAAGGGCTCGATCTGCCACAGCTCTTTTCTGTTGGTCTCCATCAACCTTAGGATGATTGCTCTCAGCCTAACGTGCTCTCCTTGGGTTGGTGTGTGACTGAGAAGGAGGAGGAGTTCATATGCCACCCTGAACTCCTCTGAAAATGAAACACACACCTGCATTTGCACACAGACTCGCTGGCTTTCATTTTTTCAGACTGCACTGAATTGAATGGGATTCGGTTCAGAGCTTCGGCGAGTTTGGGGCTGGAAGGGCATGTGAAAGAGAAGTGGTGCTGAGGGGGGAGGAAGAGGGAGTCCCTTGCCTGACATCCTGGAGCAGGGAGGCTGGGCAGCAGGGATGAGGGGGCAGTCTTACAGCCCTGCAAAGCATTACAAGCACACAAAGGGTTACTAGCAGCACAAAATTTCCTCCCCAGAGCCCCGCCCCAACAACACTCCGGCCAGTGCGAAAGGGCATTGGTGCTAGAAGTAGTTTCCACCTGTTTGCAAGAGAGGGGTGGGTGGTTTGAGGGGCAAGGCTGTCTTTGCGCCCTACCTGGTGCCAGGAAAGAATCACAACCCTTTAGGGTGGGGTCGCATTTCACGCTCTGCTGGCCGCTTGTCCTGTCGGACTCATGGGTGGCTCCCTTTCACTTTCTTGCCCATTGTCCCAGAGAGGAGGCTCATGGCTTGGCTGAGATGCCCCACTAGAAATTGAAATGCTCCCTAACAAAATAAATCCTGGCTACGGGCTTGTGGTTTCCAGAGTTTAGGGGTAAGTGGTGAAAGAGTTAAATCTTAAATTCAACTTGATGAGATTAATATTTGGAATAAATTATTGTGACCCAGAACCAACTGGGAATTGTGTAGATGCATGTGTTTTCCAGGTTTTGATTCCAATTCCAAATGATGATTTGACAGAACAATCTTGAAAACTAAAAAATTTAAATAATAAAATAAAACAAAATCTCTGGAGAAATGCTCTGAATAATGCTTTTAGTATAGAATTCAGCAGTCTGCAGTCTGGCACTTATACAAAACTTTCAGTGGTTGGGTTCCCAGAAGAAAAAACCTCATTTTCCAAAGGATTTTTTTTCTCGCAGCAAAAATTCAAAGCCAAAATTCGAAAGAAGGGGTAAAATGACTTTCTTCTCTATTTATTTATTTATTAGATTTATATCCCACCCTTCCAACATGGGCTCAGGGCCGCGAACATAGAGGCATGCATAAAACACTAAAACAGTAAACAATCATTTATGCCATGCATAAAACACTAAAACAGTAAACAATCATTCCCTATAAAACAATTAAAATTCAGTACTCAGCAACCATATCAGTTCCACAGTAAAATACCAATAACACCAACACACTCCAAATAAACCCAATTTTCTCTGCTCAGGTGATGTTATACCATAACTATGATCCCCATACCAGGGCCAGCGCACCTCGTGCTGTTAACACGGTGGTGGTATAATGGCGGTGGCAGCCCCTACTCAAAGGCCTGGCGGAAAAGCTCCGTCTTACAGGCCCTGCGGAACTGCATAACTGATTACAGTTTGAGAATTCATAGTATGTATGTTTTCAGTAGCAAGAAAGCTGGGTTATTTAGAGGGTTTGAGAGCATTCTTAACTGTTATGTCAGTCAATGTCTGGTTCTACTCTGAAGTAGAATGTAAAAATAGCAATGTGAGACATGTGATAGGGCCTCAACAACACCCAATATTACATTAACCTTCTTTTTGCTAAGCATGCATCAAGTTAAGGCAGAATATTGATGCCAACACCTAATATAGTTGGGCCAAATGTTCACAGGTGTCCAGTTCTGAAACAAAATAACCACATTTTGACGGGGTAGATTTCCCCCCCAAATATTTTGTATGAATAATTCATGTCTTTCCCCCAATTCTATTCTTCATTATTCTTTCCCTTGGCAGTTGCATTTTTATCCTTTCTGAATTAGTCATATGAATGATCCCATCCATTAAATGGGGCTTTGGCTGATGGGATAATGTCACCAGATATCAGTGAATAAAATAACAACCAATCAGATTTGCATACGTCATGAGTAAAGGAAAGATGATCAATAAATCAAGATGCAAACATTTTTTTTCAAGAAGTGCAGAACAATACTGGATGTAGCAGCTCTACCTTGTAAAGCTACAAAACGTTTACTTCCTTTGAGTGTCTTGTTTCCTGTAAAAAGAATGAGCTATGCCAGTAGAAGATGTTTGTTGCTTACAAGCCGAAGTTTAAAATTTACAACTGATAAAGGGTTTTTTTTGTAGTAACAAATAATCCATGGACTTAGAGTCCATGATGGGATGGATAAGAGCAAATAAGATGGAGCTCAATCCAGACAAAATAGACATGAGGTTGGTGGTTCACAGCACAGTCCAGAACTCTGGATGCTCATATGTCTCCATGTTATGTCAGTGTGGGGCTTCATTACCATTGAAAGTGTTTACAGACTGGCTTTAGGACTGTGCTTTCAGTTGCCTGGATGAGTGGGGATAGATCTGTCCTAAACAGGGGTTATTTCCTAGAAAAAGAGGTGCAGGAGCTCATTTGCGTAACTCATTTGCATATGCCCCTGAAAAAGGGCAGGCATGTTTAAAATGAATTAAGGCATAAGCAAATGAGTTTAAATCCCCCCCTTCCCTGCGGGGCACCTGGAGAAGATTGGCAGGGAACCCAGGCATTTAAATCCCCTCCCAGTCTATCTGCAAAAGTGGAGAGGCTCAGGGGGAAAGGTGGGCATGTCTGCCCACCTCCCCTCCCCCCCTGCCAACCTGCTGCGGCGGGCTGGCTGGAGAAGGGAAGGGCAGGGAGGCAGACATGCCTGGCTTCCTTGCCTGATCTTCTCCAGGTGCCCTGCAGCTGCGAGGCACTTGGAGAAGATGGGGCAGGAAACCTAGGTATTTAAATCCCCCTCCCTGAGTCTCTCCGTGGGCGGGCCAGGAAAGGCGGGGGCAGGGCCTGGGCTCCTTACTGCCAGAGCACCGCTCTGGGGCGCTCCAGCAGGAAATGACCCCAACTAGGGTGGCACTGCCTTATCATTTTTACAGTTTAGGAATATTTCTGAACCTGGCATTGATGCTGGATGCTTGAGGACCATCTATGTCCAGGATTTTTTTTTTTGCTAGCTTAATCTGGATTGCCAACTGCAACCACTGTTGGAAGACAAGGCTCTTCCCTTTCATTTATGCCTCACTTACCTCTCCATGAGACTACTGTAATTCATTTTACTTGAGTCTGTCCTTGAAGACTGCTCAGAAATGTCAGATGTGGTTGTTTATTTTGTTGTCTATGAACATACGAACCTGTTCAGAAATAATGACACTGGTAATTTGTTTCTGAGCCAAGCTCAAGGTATTGTCCTTTGAAGCCTTTGAATGTGCCGGATCCTTCTTTTGTATGAGCCTCTTTCCCCCAAACATTAAATTCTTTTCATAAGATGCTAACTCATGTTCCTTCAGCTAGAGAGTACAGATTGTTGTTGACAAGGAACATTCAGTGGCAGCCCCTAAACTATCAAAATCCCTTCCTCTTGAAATCAATTTGACACATTCCTTCCATTCCTTTTGGAACAAATTAAAGACTTATTAAAGACCTATTCATTTCCTTTTGTCTATTTACTTGACAGTTTTGGAGCTCTGACTTTGTGCCTTTATTTTCTCTGGTGGTAAAATTTCTTTTTAAAATAATAATTTTATATAATGAATTTAAATGCCATTATTTAAATTGATATTAATTTACATTTATCTGAATTATTCAGCATTATTGAATCATCATCATTATCATCACCATCACATGTTAAGTGCCTGCTCAAACTGTTTATAAAAAAATCACAATAGAGTTGCAGCTATATTGCAGTGGAATCTTTGCAAGACATATGGCTTACCATCAGCCAGAAATTCACAGGCGTAAAAACCAGACATGGTCATGGAGAATGATGAAATAAAGATTCTTTGGGACTTCTGATTACAAACAGATAAACACCCAGAGCATAACACCCCCGATATCACAATTATAAAAAAAATGAGAAATAGGGTTTGGACCATTGACATTGCAATCCCAGGAGACAGCAAAATAGAAAAGAAAGAACAGGAGAAGACCATAAAATATCAGGACCTATGAATACAGTTAGAGTGCCTCTGGGAGAAGAAGTTGACCATCGTGCCAGTTGTCATTGGAGCCCTTGGAGCAGTGCCTCGAAGTCCCAAGAAACATTCTGGGCATTGAGCAAATAACGCCAGCTCAGCTCCAGAAGACAGTGTTGCTTGGAACAGCAAGAATCCTGTGATGATACATCTGCAATTCCCAAGAATTTGGGTAGATCTTGAATTGTAGAACACCATCTACCTGGCAGATACCTGACCGTGACAATTCATAAATAATAATGATGATTATGATGCTGATGATACTACTACTATTACTACTACTGCTGCTGCTACTACAAATAATAATAATAATAATAATAATAATAATAATAATAATAATAATAATAATAATAATAATAATAATCTGATTTAAGAGTCATTCTGGCTGAAAGGCAGTATACAAATAATGAATTGATTCTTACCATTTTGTTCCATTGGTGGCAAGAGTATTCCTCTGGCAAGAGGCCTTTTCCACGGCCATAAATTGGAATAAAATGGTAAGATCCAAACCACTGTGAACACATTCTTTAAAATATCACTAATAATCTATTCCACAAATGGAATTTTGGAAATCTGTGGACAACCATCATGGTTTTTTAAAAAAAATATTAACTAGAAAGAAGCCTCACATTTTCAGGGTACAGAATACTCTTTGCTGCTGTCAGGGGGACTGAAGATATTTCATTTTTTAAAGAAGCCCTGCTTAGTCTTTTGCAGGTTTAGCCCCAGTGGTCCTACAGATTGCCAAGGCTATTCAGAGATGTGACAAGATAGTAGAACTCAATGCTTGTTCTTGTGGAACTGATGAAATTTCACACCGTAGCTCAAGAATAGAAGTATTTTGTCCGCGAACATAAGAATGTAAGAATGTTTGTCAAAATAGAATGGGTCTCTCTTCCAGTCATGTTCTGATGTATTTTTATTACTTTCATTTCAGTTTTTTCCTTTTGGCCAGCACGAACAAGTAAATAAGATGCTGACATTAGAATCTGTTTCATATCTCAGATCAGCTGAGCAATTACTACTGAGCAGTGTTAAAATGTTGCTGCCTCCTGAAGGAGTCTTTTACTCTGCCTTTTCTTACTTAGTATACAATGTTTCAGGCTGGTCAACCAGTTAATTATTCTTCTTTCTGAATTGGAACCTCGGTTCTAGTCCTGGGAGGGGTAATTACCAGAGTTGGAAAAAAGATAGGTGGAAAAAATTCTCAAGGAGGGCATCCTAATTTCCAGAAGGCTCATTGATTTTGCCATGCCAGTCTTGGTAGCTTCGAGGTGATTGTGAGTTTAATTCCTGACCAAGGTGTACCTAACGGGACATAGCTCCAGGGTAAGTAGCACTTTTTATATGTTGTCTGGCTCAGCATAATAGGGCACCTGATATGTGCATTGATTTCTTTCCCCCATGTGCTGTTTCATGGTATGTGAAAGCAAATCTTTCTCTCCTGCTCAGTAGAAACAGCCGCAGAGAATAAAATGGTTCTCACATACAAGACTCGTGCATAAATGGAATCTGAAATTCCTTCCAATTTCATTCTGGTGAAACAGTGACATGATTGGCAAAAAGTGGAACTGCTGTGCAAACAGGGGGGCAATTGAGATTACTTGTTTTCTGGTCAGATTGGATGACTGTTTTGGTTGGATGATATCCCTATCTGATACATATCTAAAGAGCTACTCCCCCTGCTGTCCTTCCCACCTCGTTTTGTCTGGGATGCTGAAACCACACTGGGTGGTGCTGAAATAAATATGAGAGTGGAAAATTTCTGACCACTCCCCTATATCAGAAATAATTATTTCTTAAATTCGGAGCATTTATTAGATTTATGAATGAGTGTTCAGGTCCTGTCTTGGTTAGTGCACTTCTGATTGCACGTTCCTCCCATGTAATAGCTATTTTTATAGTGTTCTTATGATTTTCTACTAATGTGGTACAGTTTCTTATAAGAAAATTCCAGTTGTACATGTGGGGAACCCTGACAAAATTTGCAGATCGCTTTTAGCTTGCCCAAGGATGGTTTCAAAGGTGGGTCTCTTCCCACCTTTGCAGCCATCCTTGGAGTTCAGAGTGTTGGTAGCTTCTCCACATCCCCCTTGCAGGCTCAGTGGCCTTCCTACCCTCCACCTTCCAGCCGCCATATCCTCTTCCCCAATCTTTTCCTATCCCCCTACACAGACATTAAGAAGCTGACAAATAGATATGAACAACTAAGGTGGAAATGGTTAGATCTGAGTCCAGTAGTGCCTGGTGGAAATATTATATTTAAAATGGAAATGTTTAGATAGGTAGAAAGGTAGGTAGGTAGGTAGGTAGATAGATAGATAGGTAGATACATAGTGGAAATGTGATATTTTTCTAAGATTTCCTCATGGAGCCCAAGTTGAAGGTAGACTGTAAACTCAAGTAAACCAGATGTATTAGACTGAAAAAACTTTTGGTGAGTAGGTTGATATTAACTCTCTACTAAATACATGAAGATGATGGGCAGCCATGAGAAGCACGCTCACAGACTTGAAATGTGCCTCTTGAAAACGTTCAAATGACCTGTTCATGCTAGGTCTCCTCCTGTTGATTCTGTATTGTTTGTTTCCAGGCAGGGCTACAAACTTGCTAATTTGCCCTTTGCCTTTATAAACTTTGGTTCTAAGGAGACCGCATGCTAACACAGTTGGCTGTTGCTTGAGGATAAAATGTGTCAGGACAAAACTGTTTGTTTTAAAACCAGATTTTTAAATGTGTTCTGAGTTTTAAAGATTTTGTTTTCATATTAATAAATCCCCCCAGCTGGCAATATTGAAGACCTTTTAGTTGCTTCAGATACCTCTCAGCTTTTGCTGCTTGCAACATGGACTTTGAGAAGAAGTAGCTGGGTAGATGTTTCTGAGGAGGAATGGATGAAGATTTACCTACAGCTCCTAGAAGTTAAAGGCTTTGTATAATGTACTGGGTTCAGATGTGTTGTGTGTGAATCAGCTCATATTTTATGAAGATTGTGAGAACTAAGCCAGGGAACTGCAGGACCCGGGCCCTGCTTAAATGCCACTTCAAACCACACCCCATGTTCACCCTGACACCCATGATTGGTTTATTTACAGTGCACCCACAACCATAGGTCCCTTGTAGGATCCAAGCTGACCTATTGGTCTATTCCAGGATCCTCTCAGTCTATTGTTCCTGGTTGCAAAGCTCTGCTAGTTCGCATGACCATGTGTTTGCCCGAGCATGTGTGCAGTCCTTAGTTGGTACACAACACTTTGTAAAAAGGAGGGCTTGGTTAAGTTCCTCCTCTACATCAACCTAGATGTCCTGATCGTATGGCATGGTGATCCACATTGGTAGGGTTCTCAGATGCCAGGTGAGGCCAGGAGATCTCTTGCTATTACAACTGTCCTCTGGACATAGAGAAAAGTTTCCCTGCAGAAAATAGCTGCTATGGAGGGTGGAGTCTATGACATTGCACCCTATGGAGGTCTCTCCCCTCCCCAACCCTCGCCCTCCTCAGCCTCCACCCCAAAAATCTCTCTATAATGTTGTTTACATGCCTTTCTGCATTATCTAGTTATTTGCTTCACCTGTAAGGCTTTGATTAACTTCAATTTTCTTTTTGCACAAAATGGGTTTTATTAAGGGCAGCGGAAAGAATTTCACAGAGGATGTTATTTGATTTCTACTGGGAGTGTTAAAGACCTGTCTAAAAACAAAGAAACCCAAAGAGGCATAAAACATGCTAAAGTTTATAAACTTTAATTCCAGTCTCTTTCTAAAGGGTTGAGGCTAGTGTGGTTTTTTTTATTTTGCTTATCTAGTGTTGTTTAATGGAGTTTTTAGTCTTGGAGTCTTGGCCTCGCTTGAATTGCAAACCCAGGGGATGTGAACCAAAACCAAAGAAACAACTTGCACAAACCTCTGTGCAATGATGTCTGCCAACTTTTGCACAGATTTTTTTTAAACAGAGCATTGGCAGAGCAAACAGGGAACTATGAGCTCAGAGTGTAAGAAAACTGACCTCCTGGGCAGGCCAAGAGGTGAAGCTGGGACAGGCATGACTGGGGCTGAGGACAGACTGGCAGTTTGCCCCGGTAGCCAGTCGTAGCAAAAAAAAACCCGGATTAAACTATACCGGTTTTTCCCGTCCACACAGTGGGGGCCGCTGCTGGAAGATACGGGATGGAGGCGTGTGGGAGCGTTCAGACTGCTGTACCAGAGGCATGCTATATTCGCCGTTTCCCCATTAATTCGGCTGTGGGTGTATGGGTGCACCGCATTGGGCAGTGGAGCGGAGCGCAGCCAATCACACCACTGCTGCCTCGTGCCCAACGTGGGTTGCTCCCAGCTTTTCGCCTGCGCGTCCAGACTCCCTGGAAGCGGAGAAACGCGCGACGAACGCGGGCTTTTGGATTTGCAACGGCTTTTATCAGGTGTTTTTTTAATCCGGCAGTGAAGCGCAAGAGCACCGGTAGGCTACGGGTGGGGGACGCCAGGCAGATGTGCCTGTGTGAACGTTCCATTTACTCCGGTATTGAATCGTTGTCGGCCCGGGTCCCTTCCCGGGGCAAATTGCCAGTCTGTCCTCGACCTGGGGCAGAAACTTGCATGCTGGAGGCAGAGCCCAGAAGAATCTGGATGAATCTGGTGCAGGGTTGCTAGGTCCTACCTGGCTGCTGGCAGGGGGCTTTGGGAGGCATTCCTGGAGGGGAAAGGGACGTCCCCAATGTGATGACATCACACAGAAATGACTTCATCACATTGGGGATGCAGCCCCAGTGGAACCAGCTTGCAAAACACCATTTAAAGGGAAGGTTCACTTCGAATGGTATTTAGCAAGCGGGGCCAGGCGCCACATGCAGGAGGGGAGGGAGGGGGTGGCCACCAGTGGTGGTTGTTGGGGGTGGGGCTTCCCTCACTGGCCAGCTGGCTGGCAGCGGGCAGGAGCCCATGAAATTGGGGGATCCCCACCCCCACCTGGGGGACTGGCAATCCTTATCTGGCAAGTCAGAGTGCAGAGTGGCACATCCAGTGAAGCAAGGGGCAACCTTAATGGATCATGGGGGGACTCCCTGACCAAACATGATTTGACTTGATTAGGGAGGTGCTGTGTCTCAGTGCTAGATCATCTGCTTTCTATGCAAGAAGGTCCCGGATTCAATCCCGGCATCTCCACTTAAAAGGATCAGGCAGTAAGTGATGTGAAAGACTTCTACCTGAAACTCTAGAGAGCTACTGCTAGTCTGAGTAGATAGTACTGACCTTGATGGACCGATGGTCTGATTCAGTACAAGGCAGCTTTCTGTGTGACTGGATGAACCAGTAAGATGCTGTCTAGTTGGCGTCCCTACAGGGCACAGAAGGCTCCTTCTTGGCCAATAAATGTGCAGAAAGAACAATCGCAGAGGTACTGGGGCCTCTGGTGGAAACTGCCTGTGCTACTTGAGAGAGGCCTGCCTAATATGAGTGGAACTATAAGTTTAAACCAATTGTTTTCATTCTAGTTTCCAGATTTCTTAAGCATGTAGGGAACATAGCTAATGTTTCTCTTATCAAAATCCCAGTGATTTCAGACATGGCAGCTCTTAACCTTAGGCCCATTGAAGTGGCTGGGTTGGATGGATTTCAAGTGCTAGCAAGGGGAAAAAAACAAATTGAATAAGTGCAACCTGCAACAAATCGTGGTGGATTGAGGTGAGAGAGAAAGCAGACTGAAGAGGCCCTGGTTTTTCCCACTTGCTCTTTTCCTGTGCTTTTGCCAGGTTCTTTTGCAAACTGCTCAGTCTGGGTGGATGTGGAAGCAATTTACAAGGTCGAATAGCCCTGGATTGAGCTGAAAGAGTATTAAACATCTATGGGAAGGAAAATGGTATTTATTTTGGAATGATAAGCTGTAGGGCAAGTATGCTGAAAACTACTCTGATGACTGCTGAGTGCCAAAATTGTTCTGCAAAGCTAGATGTATAACCCAGTGTAATGTGCTACAAAAACAATCTTTAATTTCTATCATTGGTCTTCTTTTCTCTTGTAGGTACTGAAATGGGTAGAAGAAGCAGTGCAAGCTTCCAAAGTTCATCTCTTGTCAACTGACCACCTGACTTCTGCTGTAAATGCTTGGCAAATCCCTTTTGATCCTAGCCTGAAAGAAGTCACAGTGTCACTGAGTGGTCCTTCTCCAGGAATTGAAATCCATGATCCTCTAGGTGAGATGTAAACAAACTGTTTTATGTAAGAAAGGGCAATGGGAGGTTTGGGTATTCCTACAGGGTTGCCAGGTCCTACCTGTTGCTGCAGCAGGGGAGTCCTGGCCCTCTATGGGACTTCTTCGGCGCACGCGCTTTGCACGCACACCACAGTGATGTCACCCAGAAGTGATGTCATTGTGTTGGGTACATTGGGGGGCGGGACCACTATCATTTGAGGGGAAAACATAGAGTTTTCCCTCGAATGATAGAACGTCCCCCCCTCCCGCAATGTGCCTGGCACGATGACATCACCTCCGGGTGACGTCATCACGCCAGGCATGATCCGGGCACTTTGGGGGTGGGGTTCCCCCCAGTGGCCTGATCCAGGCCAGCAGATAAGGGGCCAATCGAGTGGGCAAACCCCCACCCCCCTGGGGGACCTGGCAACCCTATATTCTTATCACCTCACTGAGTTGCAGTTTCTAGTATTCTTTTGGTCAGCTATGATATTCCAAGTGGTATAAAAATCAATGTTAGGTTTGTATGGTAGATATACCCTAAACATTCTCTTGATTTTCACAGACTTTGGGTAGCCTCCTGTAGAACTGGGTTCACCATTGGATGGCTCAATGTAGTTCTGTAGACCTTCATTTCATAGGGTATGGAAGAGCAAATGATAAACAAGTTTCTGCCCCTCATAAATGGCATGGAGTAAAAGAAGGATGGGCATGGATGATAGGAGACCAGCTGTGGCTGAGGAAATGTTAAAGGATTCTACAGCCAAGCACAGAGGACCCATGAGTAAAGATGAGGTTGAGTAAATCTATACTAGTGACTCTTCAAATGCAGCAGTGCATGGCTCACTGGAAGTCACAGTGATAGCTGTGGGATCCCAATAGGTGGAAGGTGTATCTGTGAAAATGGAAGGCCAAGGGTAGCTTGTTTGAGGTCAGACTGGGTACTTGAGACTGGAGGTTCTGTGGCACAGTAGGAGAAAGGAATCACACTTGAATTATTAAGTCATAGTATCCAAGTGCCTACGACATTATGCTTTACAAAGAAGAAACAGTTGGATAGAGGCATTTCCTTCTTTGGGTTGCAGTCAGTGACATCTGAGTTTTATTGTAATGTTACAATTTTGTGAAGACTTGGATGCAATGACCCAAATTCAGTAGACAAGAGGGGCCAATGCAGAGTCAGCCCTAATTGTAGAAGTTTGTTCCAAAGGCTTTATACAGCTTTGGTAGGGTGTGGCAGTACCAGCAATAATCTCTTCATGGAGCACTCTCAGGACCTTTCATAGTAGGCAGAGATGCCCTGCTTTTGCAGAGCTCTGTGGCGTGTTTTCCCCCTCCCAATTTTGAAGGGGTTTGGTTGCAGTGCAAGCAGCAAGAGGGGCTGACTGATATTGTGCTTCACAATTTGTGGTAGTCTGGTGGCATGCTACCTGCCACAGTGTAAACTATAACTTCTGTGGTTGTGGTTAAAGTTGTTCTTCAGGACCGGACAATCCACTGAAGAAGAATAAATATTTTGTTCAGGCAGCAAATGCTACAGCTCACAAAGTGTAAAAAAATATGCTTGCTCCTGTGTGTTTACAAAGATGTGTAATGGATCTGTGCCAGGAGCCATGATTGGCTTTAGCTCCCTAGCACATGGTGGCCAGTATCCAACTGTGTTGTTCCTCTAACGGAATGGTGTTTCCATTTGTGAAGAGGTGGTGGTGATTTCTACCAGTTCTCTCCTCACATTGCAGACCCTCCTGCTTTGCTTTGCCATTCCTGAGGGCTGGCTGACTCCCCCCCCCTCCATCTTTTCTCCTTTAACTTGTTTCAACATTATGCATTCCTTGCAGCAAATTCAGCTAAAACCTTGTTTTTTTAAATCAATATACAAAAACAGTTATATCTAGGATTTACATATTCTAGTTTTTCTACACAAATTATTTTAATCTTATCTTAACAACTCTGTCCTGGGAGCCACCGTCCTTCCTTTTTCACCTCAGACTGTAAACTCTGTTTCAGATTAGTTGCTGGCCAAACACACAATTTATAGGTGGCAGGGTGGGGCTCTTGTGTGAAGGAGCCCTTTAGTGAAGGGGCTGTTGTGGGTTAAATGCTGTTCTACTGTGAAATTCCTGAGGTAACTCGGAAGCGCTATATTTTCCACACAGAAGCAAGTCCTCTCTTTTTTTCCTTCCAATGCTGCTAGATTTCCTTAAAAATCAGTCCAAGCCAATATTCATGTTCAAAAATAAGCAGTTCACATCTGGCAGAGCCCAGACTTGATGGCAGGCAAACACCACATTGCACCAGTCTCCAGAGATACCTTCTGATGAAAATTCCCCTTACCATTCGAAAGAGAGGGAAATAAATTACTCACATGGAAGACTTGACTGCACTGCCTCATAGAGATACTGTGGAGCAACATTTTATAATGATCTTAAGAGTGGAATTAAAAGATATAGAGAAAAAAAGTGGCTTGGCTCTCGCCTCGGTTTCTGTGTGCAAGGGGGGCATTTTTGACTATTCCCCCTGGTGGGAAAGTCAGATTCCCTCCTAGGCTATTCCTGGGGCTTCCATATCCCTCCCCCAACAGCATTTCAGGGTGTGTTTTCGGGTGCTGCTGGAGGGAGGAATCAGTAAAAATCACCTCCCCCCACCAATGACTGTGAAAATCCAGGCCAGTATATAATCCCTTACACGAAGTGTTGGAGATTTTAATTAATTAATTAATTTCAGTTTATATCCTGCTCTACCCCACAAGGAACTTTATCTAACATATCTGCTTTTACATCTTGTCTGCATGAATAAATTGTCCAGTAAACCTCTAGATGGAATCAATGGTGTGTGTGTCTACATTATAACACTTCACCACTGGTTTGCTGCTTGCTGCCAGGAGTATCCTTACTGCTGTAAAACTGGTTATGTGAGTGGTTGACTATTAAAGGAGGGGATTTCTATATGATTGTAGCCCTTTCCTGGAAATCAAAAAGTGGCCTCTTATAACTGATAGGCAGCAAGTTTCAGGTAAATAAAAGGAAATATACTCCGTGTGTAATTAACTGAAGAAAACTATTACTAGAGGAAGCTGTTGTACACACTAGAGTGAGTAAATCTAAATATATTTTGAGGGGGTACGTGTTGTAACCCTTAGCACCTCACCTTAATCCAGAAAAGTCAGTGAGTGAGAAAATAAGAACTGCTGAATCAGAGCAGAAAACTAAACCCTGGAAGATAAGTCAACCAAGGTTACTGTTCTGGGTCTTGCTTCATCCCTGCTGCTGTTAGATCAGGGGGGTCAGGCAGCACACTACACAGTGACATCACACATGGTCCTAAATTTATTTATTTATTTATTGTTTTAAATTTTACCCCACCCTCCTCATTGAGGTGGGCTCAGGGCGGCTTCCAAAAACTGACACACAATATACAATTTACACATAATAAAATGCAACAAGTCATTTAAAACACAAAACAAATCAATTAAAAACATAACTTCAATGGCGATAAAAATAAAGTGCAGTTTAAGTACACAATCCGTGGTGCCACTACACTAAGTCATATTAGGTTAGAGTTCACTCAGGGCATTGCTGTTAAGATGCCGCTCCTAATGGAACGCCTGCCTAAAAAGCTCTGTTTTCACGGCCCTGCGGAAATGAGGTATTAGCAATGTTTGGTCCCTACACCTCCTAAGATGCAGTTCTACCAAATGCCTTGTGGTTTATTTCATGTTTCAGCTATTGAGTTTTGAAGCAAAAAAGGGCAGTATACATGAACATTCACCTCCAAAGGAAGTTTAGAAAACTTATTGAGGGCCAAAAATTAAAAACATATGTAAGTATAGACAAAAGGGTTTTTATTACAGAGACATAAAAACCTTATAGGGGTCCAAATAATGCCTCATAAAATGCTCAAAGTGACAAATGCACAAAAAAGAACAGTTATGGAGGTTCCGGTTTATGGCGGCTTGCACTTGGTTCAACTCTGTGATGGAGACACGCCAAGCCGGGGTGATTGGGAGGGGTCTTGGCTGGTTCCAGAACCCCCCAGAGTCTCTGTAGGAGACTCCCAGCCTGGGGAGCTGGGACAAGCCTCTCCTGAGGCGATGGGTTAGGGATCAAGGCTTGCCCGTCCCCAAGAGGTCCTGATGCCACAGAGCCAGTATGGCAACCAGAGCCGATCCCTGGACGAGCAGACAAGAAAATAAACAAAAATCACCTGCAGTGAACAAACTCGCCTAAACAGTGAGTTAAGCAAACTTCTGCTTAAGTGATCATGTCTCCGACTGCTAGTTCGATCTGAGAAGGAGCAGAGGGTTGGGAAGGGCTGGAGTCGTCCCCCCCCCCCGAAATGAAACATTTCTAAGCAATATAAAGAGGAAGAAAACTGAAACTAACCGTACAAGACTTTTTCTGAGCTGGAAAGCTACAATTTAATCCAAGTCGTGTTGAATACAAATAAACTTGACTTTAAAACTAAAAACTTATATTTTGTTTAAACAATGGCTGACAGAGGGAGAAGAATGGCGACGGAAAAGAAACTTCCAACAGGAAATACAATACCAACAACTTCCACCCAGTCACAAGAAGTGGCTGCAGACTTTTCTGACATGCTGGCCTCAACATTGTGCCCTCTGCTGGAGCAGATGTCAACTATTAACAGTAAGCTGAACAGATTCTGTTCAAAACCAGCTTCTTCATATGGAAAAAAGAGCTGACAAGACAGATAAAAAGATCAAGAAAGGCGAAACAAGGACTACAGATATTGAACAAAAGCTGGAAGAAGTAAAAAAAGAAAGAAATACGGATAAAAGCCAACTACTCCAACTTCAATTGGAAAAATCAATGCATGTTCTACGTTTTCAAGGAGTTCCTGAACAGAAGGGGGAAACCTTAAAAATAATTCTAAGTGAAGTGCTTGCATCAATTTTGGATCTTAAGCAAGAGGACCTCTGGAACGACATGGTTTACTTTACCTATCCTAATTTTATAAGAAAAAATAAGCTACCAGGTGAAATATACGTGAAACTCTCCAAGAGAACTATGAGAGAAAATGTCCTGAAAGCTACAGCAGGGAAAACATTAAAAGTCAAGGAGGAAGAAATTAAAATTCTAAAGGGTATTCCATTTGAGATCTGGAAATGGATGACAATATAAAGACTTAATTCTTTTCCTTCAAAACAAATTAATTGCTTACAGATGGAGCTTCCCAGAAAGACTTGTGTTCAACTACAGTAATAAGAGGATTAAAATTGACTCTGTCCAAAAGGCCAAAAGCTTCTTGAAACAACAATTAAGTGCAGATAAAGACAATAAAACAATCTTGGAGGAAGGGGAGGAACTCAGCTAGGAAGAACTGGACTATTCTTCAAGTGACTCCAGCAGCACAACTGAAACTTCAGAGTCTGAGAAAGGAGCAGCAGCACCCAAGATATTAAAAGCGAAGAAGAAGTGCAAGAAATAAACGCACTATAATGGATTAGAAAACACTTGAATTTAGTGTAACTAAATCCCAATTTACAGAAGTTTGATTTTTTTTGTCTCTTAATTGCCACTGCAGGAGGGATATATACAATTGTAATTTCGCATGTCTATCTTATATTAGATTTTAGTGGTAGTGTATTCCCCCTGTTCCCTTCCCTTTAGGTTCTAGTATTAGGAAACCAATATACCAAAAAAAAAAGAAGAAGAACAGTTATGACCTGATGCGTTTTGGCTCACAAGAGTCTTCTTCAGAGGTCAAATAGTACAAAGTACAAAATATACCAAGGAATAAAGTCCCTGTAACACATGTAAGGCAATAAACAATTAATAATATAGGACCAAAAATGGAACGCTGTACAGAGAGATAAAAAATGTTTTAGATTAGTACTCAATTGAAAATTCCATCGAATATTTAAAAATATTTTACTGTACCAAAATATAATATACTTACTTCCAATATGGAACTGAATGACAAACCAAAAGATTTCTATTTGGGGCCACAAATATATCTGGCCTTGTGTCAGAAACAGTGTTCCCTCTAAACTGAGTTAGTGTGAGCTAGCTCACAGTTTTTTAGCCTCCAGTTCACACATTTTTGTCTTAGCTCAGGAAAAATGGCTCCAGAGCAAACTAATTTATGCAGTAGCCAAACTGCTCACTCACAACTTTTATGCCAGTAGCTCACGAATTAGAATTTTTGCTCACAAGACTCCACAGTTTAGAGGGAGCATTGGTCAGAAGTAATTGCATATACTCAAAATAATATCCGTACTGACTCTTCTTTTATATTTTATTCTTTATTTTTATCTTATTTTTATTATTTTTATCTTTATTATTACTGATCTTGTATCAAAATAAGCTTTGAACTGAAATGTAATCTAGAAATGTAATCTAGTATGAAATAAGTAAAAATGAAAATTTATATTAACGGATAAGATAAATGTAACTAAGGGAACTGTGACTCTCAAAGGCTTGTACCCTGGACATCTTATTGGTTTTCAAGGTGCTACTGGATTTGAATCTTGCTTTTCTACTGTAGACCAACACAGCTGCCCACCCGAAACTTGATTAATATGTTGTTCCACTTCATGCCAGAAATGTTGGTTGAAGGTGCCAATCCATATAAGGATTCCATGTAGTAGCTGGGCCACAGATTTGGCCTTGGATACATGTAAAACAGCAGGCACATACTGGCCACCATATACAAAAAAGAAATGGGACACACCTGCAGCTCTACGTTTAGCTATAGTTCAAATATAATTTATGTGGAATGTCCAGTTACTATTGTATTGGAAAATCAGGTCCAAATATCTAAATTGTTTTACCCATTCAATATAATTTCCCCTAATTCTCCATCAAAAATGCTTCCAACACTCAGAGAAGAATAAGATCTTAGATTTTCAAAATTTACAGACAGCTGATTAGAATTGCAGTACGAATGTAGATAGGAGATGTCTTAAACCCAATTCTGTTAATAATAGCATCACAGTGTCATGAGCATAGAGTAGTAAAGAAATGAGAAGAGAGCCAAATTTAGGAAAGTGGCCCTCAGCTGTCCTTAGGGCTGGAGCAAGGTCATTTATAAAAAGATTAAAGAGGTAAGGGGCCAAAACACATCCCTGTTTGATGCCTTGGTTTATGGCAGTATCTCTAGTTAGTTCACCTTGAGTGCCATTTCCAACTAACTTGACAACTAGTTAGGGAGTGTAGCTTTTGAGTAAGAAAAAATAATCTTTTGTCAATTGAAGCCTTATTCAACTTCTCCCACAAAAGATTTCTGAGAATAGAGTTGAAGGCACACTACAGAACAAGAAGGCTGCAAACAATTTCTTCCTGCCAAAGCTGGCTAATTGCTGTATGACTCCAGTTTGAGTATTTCAGGATATGATTGTTGCTCCACTTATTCCCAAGACAAACGTAAAGAGGCTCTCTACATTACAGGCAAGCAAAATGGCCGATAGGAAGAAAAATAAGGAGTCATCTCCTGCCAGTAAACCTTTAGGACCTCTAAATGAAACTTCAGTAGTGGCTAAGAACAACTATTCATATCATTGGTCTAGAATGTTGATGAAAGGGGATCAAGGCAAACTATCAATAGCCTGACAGAACTTAAAAATTCACTAACCACCCTAAGTTCCTCTGTGAAGCCACTTAAGTTACATCTTTCTGTGGCTCAGGATAACAGCCAGAATATTATGCTAGAAATGTTGCAATCTAGGGGGCCAAATACAGAAGAGATTGACTGAGTTGCTTAGCATCTCCAGTGTTGTCACTGTAAGAAGTCTCACGTTGTTGAGCTCTATATAGATGGATCATGTCCTAGGTTTTCAAAGATAGGGAGGGCAAAGAAGTTCAAGCATGACTAAAGTTTTCTGTAAAACATACAAACAACTTTTATTCCTTCTTTGCCCGTAATATAGGTAAACTCATCATGAAAGGATCTGGCTTGAATGAATTACTGAATATTGAAAACTCTGCAAAGGTTGTAAACATAAAAGATCCAGCGCCTGGAACATGGACAATTAAGGTAATATTGCTATAGCACCAGTGCAGTACATTTCATACAGCTGTGATACATGTAAAAAGTTTATAACAGATTAGTATGGGGAGATTTGATCACACATAAGTCTTGTTATCATTTAGGTTGAAGCCTTTTTTACCATTTTGCAGTGGACTGTGGTATTTGGCCAACACTGACCCTTTATACCTAATGGGTGTTAAATGTAATCACTTTAGCCCCTTGTTTGGGGGAAAGCTATTGTGGCAAGACATTCCAGAGTGTAGATTAGGGCATTGTCCTGGCTTTTGTGCCCTTCCAGAGTTAAAGCTGTATTGTCCTGGTTGTGAACAGTGAGAACCACCCTACAGTTGGCCACTTTGTTTATAGGACCAAACTCCATACCACTTTGGTCTGACTGGCAAAACAGGGAAGTAAACCTGAGTGAATAAAGCTGATGTTTTTGGGGTTTGTCAGGGGTTTTCTGAACAAACAAAAGCATGTGTGGTCTGTCATCACCCAACAAATTAGAAGAGATGTTTGTGATGTGCCTATTAAGTCCACCAATGTCTGCTTTGCAAATGAAAGGTCTACCACTCTGTTCTTCTGAGCAGTGTGGGCCCCCCTCTAGATAGTTACTGTGGCTAGTGCCAGTGATCCAAAAGTGTGGTAGAAGCTCATATCTGCCTGGTTACATTCATATCTACTTACTACACACACTGGTGTGCTAGCATAAATCATTACTGTGCCAATGGTGCACATAGGAGTGGTCTTAGCCAATGGTAGGGTTGCCAGGTCCTGTGCTCCTACTGGTGAGGGGTGGGAGTGAGCTTTCTGGGAGTGGGGGTGGGGCATTGTTGCTGCACACAATGCCTTCAACATGATGATGTCATGCAGAAGTGACATCATCATGTCTGGGATGTTGCATGGCGACACTCTGGTATTTTGGGCAGAATGTACCGTAGAGTTTTGCCCAAAATACCAGAGAGGCTCCTGGCATGATGATGTCATTTCGGTGTGATGCCATCATGCTGGGGACATTGTGCTAGGTCATAGCAGTTGGGGGCAGGGCTTCCCCCCACTGGCCAGCTGGCTGGCAGCAAGCAGGAGCCTACAAAATTGGGGGATCCCCTGCTCCCACCTGAGGGCTGGCAAACTTAGCCAATGGGCAACAGGGGCAGCTGCCCCAGGTCTCACACTTGAAGGCCTCCAGCCACCCAAGGCCCCAACCACCAAAGGGGAACAAGAAGAAGAGCAGGCTCCTCACACCACTCACACTTGCTCTGTCTCACTCTGGCAGATGCCTCCTGGTGGCAGTGGGGGCTCTTGCCCGCCTTGTACAGGGTGAGGGCTACTCCTTGCTTGGCCTGGGTGAGGGGGCTGGTTGTGGGATAGCAGTGATTCTGGGACCCTATCTTGGACTTTAGGCCTGGGCTCCAGAATCACTAAGACCACCTCTGGGCACACATACCCAGACAATTTGTTATTGCTGAATGTAGCTTATGTAAATAAGGCCTTGGAATTGTTTAGTTTTAACCATAGTTTTAATTGTTTAGATCCATCTATTAATCACATGGCTGGTACCAGTCAGCTGCCACTATAGAATTTGGAGAAGGGTAGGAGGGGGCTTATGCTCTTAATAGCAGTCATGGGAATTTGCTGCTTGTAGAAGGCAGCAAGGAAGGAATAGGAAGAAAAGTCAGTGATATTTAAAAGCACAGAGTGTTAAGGTGAGGAGGCAAGGGACTGTACTCATCAGTCACGGATCATCATCATCATCATCATCATCATCATCATCATCTCACCCAATCCATGCTGCTGGAATCTGGGCAATACACAACATAAAATAAAAACATTAAAAACCATACAATAGATACATAAATAATACTGATACAGGAATCTAAGAAGATCAAGTGGTGAGAATTGCAATTCCTTCCCGGTTCCAGACTGTGACCACCTTGTGGGCATGGGGAGGGGGAATGAAGCAGTCTGATGGAGAGGAGAGGAGGAGGAATAAGAGGAGGGTGCCAGCCAGAATGGAAACCATCGCTGTCCTCAACCAAAAGCCTGGCAGAACATCTCTGCCTTACAGGCCCTGAGAAATTGCATAAGGTCCCACAGGGCCCTGATGGTATTTGGCAGAGAGTGCCACCAAGCTGGGGCCAGGACTGAGAAGGTCTTGCCCTTAGTTGGGGACAGCAAGATATCTTTGGGACCAGGGATCACCAGCAGATTGTTATCCATGGAGTCCTCTCCTGGGGACATACCAGAGGAGACAGTCCCACAGATACATTAATCCCTGACTGGTCAAGACCCTAAAGGTCAACACCAAAACCTTGGACTTGACTTGGTACTCCACTGGAAGCCAGTGCAGCTGGCACAGCACAGGTTGTATATGTGCCATCTGTGGCATTCCTGTCAGGACATGCGCTGCTGCATTTTGGATCAGCTGCAGCTTCCAAGTCAGTCTCAAGGGCAGGCCAGTGTAGAGTGAGTTTAGACTATTGGGAACTCATAGGCTTCACAAGCACTGGGAAAACTGTTGGGATAGTCTGCCCTTGGAGACTGTTGGATCCAGACACCGTAGTCCATCCATTTCATTAGGAACACATAGGTGGCTGCTGTGAACACCCTCTGACTCTTCTGTCGAGAGTCACTGTAGTGTAGTTCTTAGAATGGGAGTTTGGGAGTTCAGGGTCCATATCCATGAAGCTTGCTGGGTTGACCTAGCTCTCAGAGTTGTGGCAATAAAATGATGGTGGGAGCATTATGTATGTTGATTGCCCTGAGCTCCTTACACAAAAGGCAGGATAAAACAAATGTACTAGACAGACTCACAGAGTTCATCTCACCTCAGTTTACAGAGCATCTTGAGGCAATCAAAACAGTTGGTAGGTTAACAGAGTGCAAGTGGAGGGAAATTTGTTCCTGATTTGACTCTAAACAGGTTAAAGCATATTTTTGAGGTGTTGAAATAGAGTCCTCTACCCTTCCCTTACTTTTAACTGTATTTCAGCATTTCACAAATGTGCTTTGACCTACTTGCATTCTGTTAATCTTTTAGTTATTTTCATTGCCATAAGCCAAGGTGTGAAATGGACTCTATGAGTTTATCTGTCTAGTACCCTTTTTATCCTACCTTTCCTAAAAGCTGTCCACATTTTATCCCCACAGTAATTCTGTCTATATGTCCCATTGCTAGCCGGCTAGCTGCTGCCACCAGCCAACTGCAGCAGGGCTGTTTCCACAGAGAGTGTTGCCGGGTGTAGTAGTATTTATAGAATGCTGCGTTGCACTTTCACACACACTGAACAATGCTCTTTCAGTCCACTTTCAAAGCACTTTAATGATCATTTGCAAGTAGATTTTTGCCATTTCAGACAGTAAAATCCAATAGCAAAGCTCATTGAAAGTGCATTATTCAGCATGTGTGAAAGCACATTATTCAGCATGTGTGAAAGTAAGGCATTCTGAGATCTGAATAAGAGTGATCCAAGCTATATACTCATTTACTTTTTGGTTTGGAGACCAAGCTCTATGAGGAAAGGCTGAGGGACTTGGGAATGTTTAGTCTGGAGAAGAGGAGGTTGTGGGAGGGGGCATGATTGCCCTCTTTAAGTATTTGAAGGGCTGTCACTTAGAGGAGGGCGGGGAGCTGTTCCTGTTGGCAGTAGAGGATAGGACTTGAAATAATGGGTTTAGATTAAGGGAAGGAAGGTACCAGCTGGATATTAGAAAAAACTTTTGCACAGAAAGAGTTGTGCAACAGTGGAATCAGCTGCCTAGGGAGGTGGTGAGCTTCTCCTCACTGGCAGTCTTTAAGCAGCATCTGGACAAACACTTGTCAGGGATGCTCTGGGCTGATCCTGTATTGAGCAGGTGGTTGGACTAGATGGCCTGTCTAGACCCTTCCACCTCTGTGGATCTATAATTCTATGAAACAGCTAACTTTTTCTGCGTTCACTTCTGAGCCAACTCAACTCTGCATCTCTATCCTGGATGAACACTTTTAGCTCCCCTTTCAACACAGTGCCCTAAGAATCACCCAAAATAGCCACTTTTGATAGCTGAAGAATTATACCAAAGCAAGAGCCCTCATCGACCCATGCCAGACACTTTCTGTAAACCTAGCCTGCTCAACCTGGTCAGAATCCAAGTTATGAGCTATCTCTTCCAAAAACTGAGGGTTCTGCAGGATTGGAATTGGAAAAGGCTTGGTGCTACGCTTGCTGGTCTCTAAAATGCAGCGTTTTAAAACCTCAGTTTCTAGGAAGGAACAGGTAAATTCTGCAATGAGAATAAATTATGTAAATTCTGTGTTTTGCAGCGCAGTCACACCACCATAGCGTCTTAACTGCAGCAATGGTGCTTCATGACTTGCCCTCGTTATGAAATTTTTAAGTGGATTGGAGAGAGAAAATAAGTCTGTCACCAAATTGGGGTGTATGTGTGGGGGAATGCCATTACATACAGCCTGCAAAGCGCAAATATATTAAATCAAAAATATTTTGCTTTTCTGTGTTGGAAGATGGTGCAGAACCCTCTTGGCTGGTTAAGTTTAAATGGAGCCTCTGTTTCAGGGCCAGAAGAAAACGGGGGAAGGAAGAGCAGCTGAAGCCAACGGGAACTATGTGCAGTCATTGCTGACAGCCTCAGACACTGCAATGTACTTTTGACCCATTGGTTTCAGTGAGAGTTACACAGCTGTAACTGTGTGCAGGATTGCCACTACTGTGAAGAAGAGTGTCATTCACTGGATGTTGTGTTTCTTCAGAAAGGGCTGTAACTGTTGTTGTTATTGTTGTGATTCACGCTTGGCCTCCAGGTCAGCGCCGGCCAGTTAGATGAAAAGTAATGGTATGCAAGATGAAATCAACCCAGTTTAATGAGCTGCACCCCTTTGAAACCTCCTTGTAATGTAAAGCCATCTGTAGCTATAGCAACCCCAAAACAAAAATACATGTTTTCTGACAACTAAACCCCACTCTCATCTGGGCTGTGGTTTCTCATGTAGCAAAACTGCATGAAGTCCATAGCATCTAACAGAGCTCTTAATTTAAAAACAACCACCACCTATAATTGCTTATTTCTATTGGTTCAAATGCTTTCATTTTCATTAGGAGACAGACGAAGCTGCTTGTTAGCGAGAATGGTTCCAAGTGCGTTTCGGCATTATTCATGCTTAGTTTGGATAGAAATTGGAACAGGTTGTCCACAGCCAAGCATATTTCTCTCTGTCTGCTGCAATCAAGCTCAAGAGAAACCAAATTAGCCAGACTTAAGCTAAAATAACATTGTTTGCATGAGGTCTGAAGAGCTGAAATCTGTATCCAAAGTTCGGCATTGGTTCAATTCAGATATCACACAAAACTGCGGTTCAGGAAACTCAACTGTGGTTTTGTAAGATGTCTCAATTGACCAGCTGTAGCGATGACCCTTGCTCTGATTTTCAGAGGCTTCTTCACTATGGAGATGGGAGAGGAGAGGACATAAACAGCAACAGAAACCAGTTCTGAAAGCACGTTTGTATGACTGGAAGCTCAAAGCCTGTTTTGTGTTCCAAACAATGAGCTGAATTGATGTCGAAATGGAGCCTTGTCAGAAGAAACATGGGCACAGATACATTAAATAGCACAGGGTTTTGGAAGATGTGGCATGTCTCAGCAGCAGCAGAATGGCTCACAGACCTGGCTGTGGCAGAGTCAAGATTGTCCTTGTGGTATAGTTACTGTAAGCATTGCAACAGAATAGTCTGCTTCGCCCTTGATATTTATGTGAGGCCCCGGTCACACAGAGAATTTGCAGTGCAGAAGGCATGAATGTCAGGCGGATTTTCAGGGTGTGATCACACTGCAACATGTGGGAAGCGTAGCACTCCCGTGGCCAACCCGTGGCATCCCCCTGAAGATGCGGAGTTAAAAAGTACCGCGGAAAGTGCACTAGTATCTGGAAAATGCGGGGCAAAGGCGGGTGTCTGATTGCGGGAGCACTAGTATTCCGTGGCATCTGGCGCCTGTCCATATCCCGTCGTAAACCGGATGTTTTACTGCACATATGCACAAACATGAAATTGAAAGCAGTGCCGCTTCGTGGAACGGTGCATGTGCACAAATGCGAAACCGAGATCCGGAAGCAGTGGCTTGTGATCACTGCTTGTGTGATCGTGCTGTGCCGCTTCTTTGCCACACTTTAGCATCACCGTGTGATCGACAGCTAACAGCCTAAGTGTGGAGACTCAGGGGACCATGTGATTGGACTACCGTGCTTTATTTTGCTCCAGGATGAACAGCCACGCCTCCCACCGAGTTATCTGGCCCATGTGACTGGGGTCTGAGTTGGTTTAGTCTCATGGGGCATACTCCCTGCTTAGTTCTGTTTGTTAGCTAGAAGTATGGACTGTATGAGCTTCCTTGTTCTGAAACCAGTTGCTCCCATCTCTGTATCTCCGTGTTACTAAATGTATGCTGTTTTGAGCACACCTATGAGCCCAAGAGCAGGAACCTGAATGGGTTCCCTAATCCTGACCTACACATCCCTAATCCTGACCTTCTCCCATGCTGTTCTATTGTCTACTCTACAGCTTAACTAGCCCTCAGGATAGTGGTACGTGGATCAAGGTCTGCTTATGAGCTGTAGTTTCCATTAGGGTGGCTGGATCTCCAACTTCTTGATTTGTTGCACATGTGTTAGGCAGTTGCTCCCTATTGCCACAGAACTTGAACTTGATGCATCTTTATATATTTATACTTGAAAGATTTGCAAGTCTGCCTTTCTGACCACAAGCTGGTACCTAAGGCAGGTAACAAATAAAACAATCAATCCAAAACACATTTTTTGGTAATCGATTCCCTGTAGTCCATTAATTTCTGTAATTTGTAATACTGATAGCTTTATTTTTTGGTATGCTTCACCCCTGCTAGATGGTGCTCAGAGAGCTTTACGTGATAAAAGTTTTCATGTATATTATTGTGACTAAGAATAGCCAAATTCAGTAATCTTGTTTCTGAAATACAAATCAGAAGTCACCTGTCTATCACTACTGTCAATCGTTTTCTGTTTTTTTTTGGAAACTGATAGAAACTTCTGACTGACACGTTTTTGAAGCCCCGTGATATAATAGACTAGGTTGGATCCAGTGCTACATTTGCACAGGCACAAGGACTCCTGGCAATGGAGAACAGCTTTCTTGACCCTCCCCCCCAGTGCTGTGAATTGCCCCCTGAAAGCCTGTAGATGGGTGTCCCCTCTTCCCCAAGAATAGAATTGTGTGTGCATTTTGGGGGGTGCTGCAGGCGCCAAGAAAGTTCTGCTTCATGACCTGCACCTATGGGAACTTTGCTCTGGATGAAACTAGTAGATTTTAGTATTTTCAAAGTAACACGTTGCTTCCTATAAATATAAAAGTTTATCCACAATATATTATTGGAAAAGATCTTCAATCCTGGAAGCAATTTTGATTGTTTGAGAGCTATCTACTTCAGTGAGAATCTGACATCTGATGTGGTTCATCAAATAACTCCTGAGATCTGGTCTACAAACACAGCAACTGGTAGCATTCAAGAGCACTCACCTGCATTGGGATTCAATTCAGTAGACTGTAGCTCTTTAAACTATGCCACCCCAATATTCTAAAAGGCTACAGCCCTCTCAACAGAATTCTGATTTAGGCAACTGCCTTAGAATGCTACCACCTCATCAAAGCTGGCCAAAGAAGAAGAGATTGGATTTGTACCCTGCCCTTCACTTGGAGTCTCAGAGCAGTTTATAAACTCCTTTCCCTTCCCCTCCCCACAACAGACACCCTGGGAGGGAGGGAGGGCTGAGAGGGCTCTTTCAAAAACTGCTTTTTCAAGAACAGCTCTGACAGAACTATGACTTACCCAAGGTCATCCAGCAGCTGTAAGTGGAGGAATGGGGAATCAAACCTGGTTTTCCCAGATTAGAGTCTGCGCACTTAACCACTGTGACAACCTGGCTCTCAAACTGGCTCTCAAGGAGGGGAAACACTTAAAACAATAACAACAACAATAAAAATAAAAATAAAAATAAAAATAGCTCTACCACATCAGGGTGATCTTAGCCCAATTGTTCTTCTATTTTAGTTAGTTGTATTAGTTGATTGTTTTCTGCATTAGTTATTGACTCAGAAGGAGGGTATTTTTTAACAAAGGAAAGATTGGAAACAATGGGATCTACCATCTGAAGTGGTCCAGTCTTATGTTGGTAACTGAGAAATATTACTGAAAATCGAAAGAGCTACCTACTGTAGACTTGCCCAAGAATTTGAAATGAGTGACGTCCCCCATCCTCAACCACATTACAGGTCCACCAAAGTCCCCCAAAGTTTAAAAAGTGGTATTCTATGGGTTTGGGGTGCATAGTGTATGTTGGTCAAGAAACCCAAGTCAAATGTCCCAGTGGGCACATAGAAATAACGGTTTGCTTCTTTGGATTTTGACCCTTATATATACCCTTATTTCCCTTACTTGAAGAAAGGTTGTGTCTAAGTGAGACAACTGAGCCTGCTCTGTGGGGAGGGCGGGGTATAAATCTCATAATAAATAATAAATAAATACATAAATAAGTGGGGAGAACGTTTGCTTTGCATACAGCAAGTCCTAGGTATCCAGATCCACCTCCCCTCCTTGCCTTTGAGAAGGTAGGGGATGAGTGTATGTGTGAGGGGCTCAAACTCATTTTTAGAGACCCCCTAGTTCCCCCCTTCTACCCCAACTTGCTGCCACCATCCTGACTAACCCTCCCACGCAAACGACCTCGCTGTAGCCTGGCTCACTGAGAGTCAAGTGTTTTGTATAAGTCTATCCGTGCATATGGAGTAATTATCCCCCCTGCCTGTTAACCCTTTAGCTCAGCTAGGTGGATCTATGGCTAGGTTTATGGGTGAGTAGTTAGGCACAATCTGAGATCATTAAAAGGAAAAAAAGATTTAACTAGAAAACACCCCTATCTCTGGGAACACAAAGGCAACAAGAATACATACCATCTTATTTCTTCTTAGCTGTATGGCAAATTATCCCCCATCTATCACCATAAATGGGAGTGCTTTTCTTCTTGCAGGTAACAGGAGGCTTTTAGTGCCCAGTCCCCATACAACATGAGGCTGCTGGGTATTTGAAGCTAGCTTGTCTGTGTTATTTCAGGGCATCCTGCATTAGAACATAAGAACATAAGAGAAGCCAATATTGAATCAGGCCAATGGCCCATCTAGTCCAACACTCTGTCACACAGCGGCCAAAATTGGCCAAAATCTATGTTTTTTTGCCATTCCCTGACACTAGGTTCAGTGCTTGATGTCTCCAGTTGAAAGGTTTAGGTACTAGGTAATGTGAAAGACTTCTGCCTGAGACCCTGGAGAGCTGCTGTCCATCACAGTCGACAAGATTAATTTTGGTATACCAGTGGTCCAACTCAGTATAAAGCAGTAGAACAAATTTAGAGTCCAGTGGCACCTTTAAGACCAACAAAGGTTTATCTAAGGTATGAGCTTTCGTGTGCATGCACACTTGGTCAAATACATTGGAAAGGAAGCTAGATTAACATGTAACATGATGCAGATGCTTTAAGATATTCAAAGCAAAACTGAATAACAAGCTAAGGTTATAAGATCAACAGTTGTTTTGATTTAATTAAGAGGGGGAAAGGACAGCAAAGTAATAAATATTTCAAAATAGGGGATAAACGTGAGAAGGCATCTTTTCTAATTGTGGGAAGTAAACTGAGAATCCACAATTAGAAAAGATGCCTTCTTGCATTTATCCCCTATTTTGACATATTTATTACTTTGCTGTCCTTTCCTCCTCTTAATTAAATCAAGACAACTGTTGACATTATAACTTTAGCTTGTTATTTAGTTTCACTTCGAATATCTTAAAGCATCTGCATCGTGTTACATGTTAATTTGCTGTTCAGCCTGTATCTATATGTTTGAAATCTAGCTTCCTTTCCAATATATTTGACAAAGCGTGCGTGCACATGAACGTTCATACCTTGAATAAACTGGTGGTCTTAAAGGTGCCACTGGACTCTAAATTTGTTCTATTGCTTCAGACCAACATGGCTGACCACCTGGAACTATCAGTGTAAAGCAGTTTAAATAAAGAGTTGGGGTGCAGTGGAAAATCATCTGCTTTTCATACAAGATGTCCCAGGTTCAGTCCTTTGCATCTCCAGTTAAAAAGATTGAGTAGCAGATGCTTTGAAAGACCCTTCTGTATCCAAGACCCTGGAGAGCTACTGCCAGTCTGAGTAGATAATACTCAGGCCAGTGGTCTTCTTCAGTATAAGGCAGCTTCATGTGTTCCTTGTCTGGTTTGATGAAGAAAACTGAAAGTTGCTTAAAACCTTTAATCCTGTTGTAATTTCCTATACAGAGGTAGTATAAAACCATAAAAGAGATCCATCCTCGATCCATTTGCCCGTGTAACATTTAACAGCTAATTATCACTTGATAACAGAAGTCTTTTTGGCACTCTGTTAAAAAGAAAATAAATAACTCTCTGTAATCCACTGATCTTGACAGCTGATGGTTTATGCCAGAAAGGTCCTCTGCTGCTGATTTTTACTGAGATGAAAGGCTAAGCAACAGAAATAAATAGTGGCCTTTCTAATAAAGGCAGATGGATTTGTCATGGTGCCTACTGGGAGTGGATTGTCTAAGCAGTAATTTTATCGAAAACAACTGTTTCTTTGGATATATTTGCTTAGCACAATTTTACTAGACAAAACAAATGACGTACTTAAGGATCCATGTGTTCTTCCTAATTGATGCAATTGAATAACAGTCAGGGAGTCCTCCATATATGAGGACGCAGGAAGGATTTGTGGATTCAGATTTAAACTTAGCATGTCTTATTCTTTTGCTGTTTTCTCTCTTCTTATATTCCTTTGCTTACAGTTAGTGGTCAGGGCTGTGTGCTGACCCTTCTGCTAATCCCCACTTTGTTTTTTTCTTTCAAAAGAAAGACTCAACAGTTGTAAAGGGAATAAGGGGTAACTCTAGATTTATGTTGTTTTACCATATTACTTGTGATACAAAAGGGTGACATGATTAAGGCAGGCTGTCACTCAGTGCCTGAATACCTGCTTGGTATGCAGAAGGTCCCAGTTTTAGCCCCTGGAAGGTCATTTAGCTGTTGTTGACAAAGTCCTTTCTCTGCATGAGTAGGCAATAATGAGCTCAATGGTAGCAGCTACTGGGAAACCCCTTTTTCTGGAGACCAACTGGCAACCAGACTAAACATTACTAAGCTACATGGACCTATGTCCATATGCAATGAGTGAGAAAAGTGGGAGGTCCAAGTATGAATGCTCTCTGTCCACATAAAATAGCTTTCAAATGGATGCATATTCAAATGTGTGCCTGGTGTAACTTTTAACTTCAAGGTCATTTTGTTTGTTGCTTGGTGTTTTGGTAACTAACTTTTCATTTATTTATTTTGTTTGAACATCTATATCCCACCTTTCCTTGTGGTTCAGAGTCACTGACAGGGTTGCCAGATCCCCTCGGCTTGCCAGAGGAGGGATTTAGGGGGTGTTCCAGGGGTGGGAGGGGTTGTTGTGTGGTGATGCTCTGCATTTTGGGCAAAACTCTATGGTTTTTTGCCTAAAACCATTGAGTTTTGCCCCCAAACCAGTGTCACCACACAACGTCTCAATGTGATGACATCAAAGGGAAGTGACATCATCACATTGGGGATGTCACCATGCTGGTGGCAGGCAGACCTGGATGGGGGTCTGGGAATCCTAGTGGCTTACAATAGTAGTTTTAAAAATTCAATTAAAACCAAAAATAAAATAGCAAATCCCAAATCTCTCCCCCATCCCCTTAAAAGCTGCCTGTCATTCAAACCCCCTCAAAAGCCTTGGTGAACAAGCAGGCCTTGTAGTACCTCCTGAAGATCTCCAAGGAGGGGGCCCATTCACCATTCTACAGAGCCATGATGGAAAAGGCCTGGGCTCTGGTCGATGCCAGATGGGCTATCTGGTGGGATAGCCAACAGATGGTTGCCTGATGATCAAAGCTGGTGCACAGAGGCATATGGAAGGAGACAGTCCTTTAAAGTATGACTGGAACTATACTGGTAGGGAGATCTTTAACTAATCATGGTGGATATGTGTGACTTCAGGGAACAGAGGCGGGATTCTTTAGAACAGAGGACATCCATGTCTCTTGCTAATAGGGTTGTGAGGTCTCCCTTGGCCATTGGTGTGGGATGGGGGGAGTAGGGTTGCCAGATCCAGGTTAAGAAACTCCTGGAGATTTTGGGATTCAGCTTGGGGAGAACAGGGAGCTCAGTGGTTACAATGTGATTGAGTCCACCCTCCAAAGTAGCCATTTTCTCCAGGGGAACTGATCTCTGTAGTCTGGAGACAAGCTGTAATTCCAGGGAATCACCATGTCCCACCTAGAGGCTGGCATCCCTACTTGCTGTCCCGGCTTCCCCCAGGACTCCCTCTGTGAGAAGGGGGAGGTGGGGGCCCAGGAGCAGGAATGCAGCCCCCCCATACCCCACTCACTGATGGCGGTGGAGTGGTGCCCAGGAGACTGATGCAATGGGTGCCCGACAAGGAAGAGGACCCCGGCCTGCAGAGTCAGGAGAGCCCATCAGGGAGGTGGACGGGCGGTGATGGAACTTGAGGGTGGGCCTGGGAATGCCAGTGGCAGCAAGGGAATGGCTCTGGGTGGGCCTAGGCAATGGGAGGCCGAGGCAACGGCAAGCCGAGGAGCAGGGAAGGGAAGCGCCAGGAGGCCACAGCGCAAACCTGGCAACACGCCCAGAGGGTGCACGAAACAAGAGCAGGGAACGGTGAGTGTAGAGCCATGTCCTCCTCTTTAAAGGGAGGCAGGGCTAACGGAAGGGGGTGCATAAAAGGAAGCCGAGGGAGGCCAATGAGGAGGTGAGCAGATGCTAGGAGGAGAGAGAGAGGCAAAAAAGGAACGAAAAGAGCACAAGACCCGAGGGGCCAGGGAGGTACTGTAACCATCCCAAAAGGCCCCTGCACTGAGGCTTCCCCAATCTGGGGGAATCCTTGGTGGACCCTTAGCCTCCAGACCCCCCCTTCCTCCTGCAATCCAGGTGGTATTCAACACAGGTTCCCTCACTCTCCCAGGTCATCATAAGGAAGGTAGAACGGTACCAGCACCATGGCCAAGGGCGGACTGCCTACGTTGCCGACAGACGGTCGTGACTCTTGCTAAGCAGGAAAATGATCTTATGAGTAGGGGTGCTGCAAAATGTGTGGCTGGCAGGTGAGCAGGCTGTGCTTCTGCCCACCTCTGCCTGGGCCGGGCCTTGGACCTGTCTGCTTTGCACCTGCTTGCCTTGTGCAGCTGCATAATGGTAAGCAGAGGTTGCAGTGTGGGCTACAGGTTTACCAACGTCCAAGTGGGCCCCAGAGAACTCCTGGGATTGTAGCTGATCTCCAGATGACAGAGATCAGTTCCTCTGGAGCAAATGTCAGCTTTGGAGGGTGGACTGTATGGAATTACATCTCCATTGAGCTCCCTCTCCTCCTCAAACCCTGCCCTCCCAGGATCCCCCCCAGGAATTTCCAAATCCAGAATTTGTAATCGTAATGGGGAGGGGGAGGTATGGGAGCTGTGGGTGAGCTAGATCAGTGACAGTGGCAAGTTTGAGGGGAAATGTGGGGGGCTGCAGAGCCACCCAAGCCTGTTTGTAGGTCCACTCCACTTATGTAGCATGATACAATGCATTACACTGGACCATACTATGAAGACTGGCCTCACGAATAGGGTTGGGTATCTTGTAGGTAGCTGAACAGCCCATTGAGGGGGTTGGCCCCCTGCTTGTGACCAGCTGGTAGGAAGTAAGCCAAGTTGGGGGATGTCAGAATATCCTTAATTATGAACAACAGTGGAGTTGTGCTGAACACTTGCCCATTTTGGTTCGTGCTGTACAAGGAGTGCTTTTAGGGGGCTTGAAATCTTTATCAAAAAGCCCCTACCTCTGGGAATATTTCTCACTTTTCATCCTTGTTTGCAGCTGTTCTTGGAGCCAACCAACCAACAATGGACATTGCTGGCGCATTACTGATTCCTCCCATGTTATGTCTCCTCAGCAGTCCCTTGTGATCCCTGGGAAGATGATTTCAGGGGTTGCAGACTCATGTAGACCAAAACCAAGCATCTGGAGCAGAGAGGCTGCAGTGGGGAGGGAGAAGAGGGCAAAACTGCACCTTCTTCCTCTTTCATCAGGGCAACTATACTTACTGCAGCCCCCTCTACCCATGTGGCTTTTTATCCACCTGGGACCTGCAGGAATCATTTTACCACTGGCAATCACCTTGGGGAGGCGAGCACGGGGACATTCTGTGTGCTTTCCACTAATGGCTGGGTGGTTCCAAGCCAATATTTCCAGTTTGGGACTTTCATCAGTCTTAGTTCCTGTCCATTATGGATAGACATCCCTGTCAACAGGACACTGAATCGTGCCTAGTAACACCTCTCATAGATATAATAATTCCTGATTTCTCAACCATTGTCCAGGAAATGTCCAGGCCTAAATCACTCTTATCCATTGACTACACTCTGAATAACACAGGGAGAAATCCTAAACAGGTCTACTTTGAAGTATGTCCCATTTTATTAAATGGTGATTACTCCTAGGAAAGTGATCTCAGAAGTGCCCCTTAAATCAAGTAAGTCTATTCATCAACATAATAATTCCTTTATAAAATGTCTGTCATATTGTATGCTTTGGAATTCCTGATTGATCCTAACTTTGTTTACATCTTGATCCTAAAGTATGCTTACACAGCAGTCAGTTTCAGCATTTTGATGGGGCTTTCTTGTATGCTTAGGATTTCAGGTTGAAAGTCAGTTAACATTCCAAAAGACTGCAAATGTTACTGCTGAAACATATTTCTTCTACATTGTTTTTCAGACATCCAGTAGTGGCCGACACTCTGTTCGCATCACGGGGCTCAGTACTGTCGACTTCAGAGCTGGTTTTTCCAGAAAGCCAACGTTAGACTTCAAAATGACTTCCAGCAGACCAGTGCAAGGTTGATTGTTACTCCGATTGTCATTGAAATAACTCTTGTCTTAATGGAGATTTCTGCAGTGATGATGAAGATAATAAATCCTGCCTTTTGAGAAATCTAAATCCTCAAAGCAGTTAACAAAACTAAACCAATGGTGCAATCCTAAGCAGAGTTACACCTTTCTAAATCCTTCTGAATCTTAGAAGCAGGGCCACTGAGGGGGGACTTAGGGGACAAAATTCGGGGGGGGGAGGTTTCAGAATGCATCACACTGCATTTGTGGGATTATTTTTTTCTAATGCAGTTCTGACTACAGCCACTAGGGGTGCAGGGAAGGCAGAGTACAGTAAAAAGTCTTCAGCATCTGCTAGCTGGGACTTTTAAGCAAAGTTTAATAAGAGGCTGAGGGAAACCATTTGCTGATCAGATCCTATTGAACCCATCAGCCAAGCCAGCACTGGAGCAAAGCAAGACCAGCCAGGACAAGCTACTGTCCTTGCCAGGATGCAATCTCCTAAAGGTAAAGGTAAAGGTTCCCTTGCTCGAAAGCCAGTCGAATCCGACTCTAGGGTTGCGGTGCTCATCTCCGTTTCAAAGCCGAAGAGCCAGCGCTGTCCGAAGACGTTTCCGTGGTCATGTGGCCGGCATGACTAAACACCAAGGTGCACGGAACGCTGTTACCTTCCCACCGAAGTGGTCCCTATTTATCTACTTGCAATTTCTTGCTTTCGAACTGCTAGGTTGGCAGGAGCTGGAACTAGAGACGGGAGCTCACTCCGTCTTGCGGCACCCGGGTCTTGAACCTCCTAACAAGATCATTATCTCCAATATTATGGTTTCCTTTTTCCTTTAGTTTCACCCAGCTCCTGCACAGGCAGATCTTGCAAAGGGATAGCCTTGATAGTGTGTGGTAGCAGAACCCCCCTCCAAAACCCTTTTGTTGTCTTTTCCTACATTTCTCTAAATCTTTTCCACACTTTTCTCCTCCTTTGCTTCACTCTCTTCCTTTCATGATCTGCCATTTGTCTGTCCCCACTTCTAATTTCTCCTCCACCCTGAAGCAGCTTACATTGTTTTCTTTTCCTTCATTTTATACGCACAACAACCCTGTGAGGTAGGTTAGGCTAAGAGTGTATGATGTGCCCAAGGTCACCTAGCAAGCTTCCATGGCAGAGTGGGGATTTGAACATGGGTTTCCCAGATCCTAGTCCAGCACTTTAAGTACTACATAAGTTTAGCTTCCATTGCAAATAGCATGGGGGAGGGTCTGGAGGTAACCTGGGGCAAGATATTCCAATTCCTTTCATTTTGAGCCCTGGAACTCCTGGGCTGGTGGCCAATTTTGAGATTCCTAGTTTTATTTTCCAATGAGTTGTGCCTGCCACAAATGGACAGATAGATGGACATGTGGATCCTTTTATTATTATAGATGCGTGGTAACAGCCGGCTAAGTGATTTGTTTTGTTATGATATTTGGTTTGGATCAGGGTCGTAGGGGGGCAGTTGGAATCTATGTTCAGGGGCCCATGGTGGCTCACGGCAGTCCTGCTTAGAAGGATGTAACTCAGGCCCAGGACAGACTGGCAATTTGCCCCGGTATCGAGTCGCGGCAAAAAAACCCCGGAGTAAACGATACCGGGTTTTCCCGTCCACACAGCGGGGGCCTCTGCCGGAAGATACTGGACGGAGGCGCGTGGGAGCGTTCAGACTGCCGCGCCGGAGGCGTGCTATATTAGCTGTTTCCCCATTATTTCGGCTGTGGGCGTATGTGCATTTTGCCGATTTTTTTTTTTTTGCCCTGCAACGCCGGCACCACATTGGGCAGTGGAGCGGAGCGCAGCCAATCACACCGCTGCTGCCTCATGCCCAACGCGGGTTGCTCTCGGTTTTTCGGCTGCGCGTTCAGACTCCCCGGAAGCGGAGAAACGCGCGACAAACGCAGGCTTTCAAGATTTGCGTCGGCTTTTATCAGGTGTTTTTTTAATCCGGCAGTGAAGCGCGAGAGCACCGGTAGGCTACGGGTGGGGGACGCCAGGCAGATGTGCCTGTGTGAACATTCCATTTAATCCGATATTGAGTCGTTGTCAGCCCGGGTCCCATCCCGCGGCAAATTGCCAGTCTGTCCTCGGCCTCAGTTCAGGATTACACTGTTAAAAAAAAATGAAAACTAGCAAAGACACGTAACTGTAGAATAAATCCCAGTAGAACAAATCAACAAAAATGATCAGTGGTTGTTTTTCCCAGTGTTACTCAGCTTTGGCAAATCTGCATATGGCAAGCAAGGAGAGAGATGCAGTCCAGGCAATTTGCAGAAACCTGTTGCTCTTCATGTTGGTGTCTTCCCCAGTGTGCAGGTCACAGTTTCCCATTTCATAAAATTGGAAGCTTTCTTATGCCAAGGCCAAAATCTTTTGCATGGTTCTAACTGGAAGTGCTGTGCTGAGAAGCTATGTAGACAATTATCTTCCTAGAGCAATCAAGACATGCTGTGGTCTAGGACACTGGTTTTCAGCCCATGGGTTGCAGAGCTGCCTACATTTTAGGAAGATTCAGCATTACAGCTTTGTAATTCTTGATTACTGTTTTTTTGGTTTTTAAAAAATAGGGATACCTACCTTCATTCTGCTAAATACCTCAGGAATTCATCTTCCTGCTAGAGTGGACCGTCTAGAATTGCTAAGCATATCAGGAGATTTACTGAAGACCATTCCTGTGAAGTATTATCCTGACAGAAGACCTTATGGAATCTGGAATATTACTGAGTTTATTCCACCAAACGAAGCCTTCTTTATTAAAATAACTGGTTATGACAAAGATGATTACCTCTTCCAGAGAGTGTCAAGCGTTTCATTTTCCAATATTATTCCTGGTAATTTTAAAGTCTTTTTTTTAAAAAAAAAAAAAATCGAATAGTTATTTATTATTTATGATAGTAGGGACATTTCATACTTTTCCCTTTCTCCCCAAAAAACTATGTCTGATATAGCATGACTCTTATGGAGGTGAAATTACTATATTACCATATGAAATTTGTAAGGAGAATAAATTTAATTTTATTCTAGATGTTCCAAAAGTAACCATGCCTGAAAAAACTCCAGGATATTATCTGCAGCCAGGTCAGATTTCTTGCCACGTAGAAAGCCTCATACCTTTCACTGTCCGTTTTAGCAGAAATGGAATTAAACTGGGAATGGATCAGTTCTTCAAGTAAGTAACCATCTCTCAATACCACTGTAAAGATTTCTTTTCACTGGATGAGTGTGTGTATAGCATCTCCATTACGCAAAGGTGAAATTGTAGTCTGTAGAGACAAGCTTTGTTTCTTAGTGCTTTCTGCACCATCATTTATTATTTTGGTGCTTCTGCCTCATTTATCAGGAAAATATAGAAGATTCATTCAGTACTTGCATAATCCATTTCTGTGTGTTTTCCAGCTTTGGTACATGTGATCAGAAACACAGGTATTTTGAGGGTATGCATTTGTATGTGCTGAAGCTGTAAAATAATGTGTTGCCCTAGTTGCACAAAATGGAGAACATGTAGTGCAGGTAGTGAGTTCTCCCAGTATGTGAGGTAGGACTGCCAAAATTGTAATAACTGAATAGGAATTGTAAGGAGAAGCAATAGTTAACTGTATATGAAACTGAAACTATGTATTGTAGTGCACGTGGCAGGAAAACATGGCAGGTCCTTGTTCACCTTGGAGCTATTAGATTAATAAAGTAAAAATGATGCTGTTTTTAATAAGTGTCTTTCAGTCCAGTCTGTTCCAATGTAATTCATCTTTTTGTTAAACTGCATGGTCTAAGGATGCTGATAACAATGGTCTCGTACAGTTTTCAAGCTATGTTCTGTACAACTATAGAATGCCAGAGGAGGTCAGAGGAGTCTGAAGCCTTCCTCCAACTTATGAGGCTCTTAAGTGGAAAGACTACTTAAATTGGAAGAAGGCAGTTTAGGCTGAAGGCAGGTTGGATCCATACCACTGTTTGCCCACGACTGATCTCCCCTTGCAATATACAGCTGCAGTCTGGCTGAAGACATTTTTTCTCTTCAACTACCCTCCTCCTGCACTGTGCAGGTGTGTCTAGGTGATTTGCACAAGAAGCATTTTTCAGTCTACCTTGGACCTAGTTGGCAGTGGCACAGGTGCAAGGGGGTGTGCACCTCCTCCCATGTTGCCCTGGCTCAGTCCAAAGAAGGCTACAGAGGTGGCCCTTATGCAGCCTGCCTTAGCCATTGGTGCAGCATTAAGAATTTTGAAGGCTCGGGCATGCTCACTGTCTCCTTGAATGTCATCACCCTCCACTGATTTAATCCCCAAAACAGCTACTTCAATGGTCAACTGGGTTTATACTGGGCACACTCCATGGTGTGTGTCAGTTCATATAGAGCAAGGATGAACTGGCCACCACTTGCTTGACATGCAGAAGGTCACACATTCAATCTCCCACATAGCCAGGTAAAAGAATCAGTAGTAGGTGGCAGGAAAGACCTCTTCCTTAGACCTTGGAGAACCATTGCTAGTTAGAGTGGACAATGCTGCCCTTGATAGACCAAAGGGTCTGAGTTAGTAGCAAGGAACCTTCATGTGTTCTCCCTACAAAAGTTGCATATGTGGCCTGTGGCATCTCCCTGTGCAATATGCATGGACTCCTTGTCAGATAAGACAATATGGAAAGGTTTCCCTTAGTCTAGAGATGTTTCCTACTGATAAAGTCATACCATACATAAAAGAGCAGGGCTTACCGTTGTTTAGGACCATGTTATCTATTAAGAACCCAACTGATTCTTTAGCTGTATTTTACAAGAAAATATAAATGCTTGTTCGGTCCCCTTTATTCTTTTAAAATGCAGAAGGTATGTGGCTTATGTTTTGTAATATGTTAGCAATTAATTAATTAACAAGCTGAATCCTATAATCCTTCCCTGGGCAGTTCGTCTTCTTTATGAGGTTCCATTAAGTCATCTTAGGCGCATACTTCCCTAGTTCTGTAATTCCTCTCAAGCCGTAATGATCAAATGGCTTGTGTTTTTTTGGTCTTAATTTCCCTCCTATCTTGTTACATGGTCGTTGAATATAGCAGAATACGCTGGCGATTTCACAAAATAATCTTTGAGCCAAGGTTATTAACTGAGAGCTCCATCTTAAGTAATGAGATTTACCTTGGCTTCTCTCCTGTTGAGTAAAGAGTCTGGAGTTGTGTGTGTTGAAAAGGACTGATCAAGTTCCATACGAGCTAGTGTCCCTTGATTTTAGGAGGAAGACAGAAACAACATATTAACAGTGATAGTCTCACTAATATGCACACTCACATGTATGAATTAACACTGTGATCCATGATACAATACAAGAACTCGTGGGCACTCCATGAAATTGCTGAGCAGTCGAGTTAGAACAGATAAAAAGAAGTATTTCACCCAAAGAGTGATTAACACAGGGAATTCACTACCACAGGAAGTGGCGGTGGCTACAAGCATGGACAGCTTCAAGAGGGAATTGGATAAACATATGGAGCAGAGGTCCATCAGTGGCTATTAGCTACAAGGTATAGATAGGAACTCTCAATCTGGGGCAAGTAATGCTCTGTATTCTTGGTGCTGGGGTGCTTGCAGCCACGAGGCGCCCAGGAAAGCTGGGGCTGCTGGCGCTGGGCGGGAAGGGGGGCTTTTCACGGCGGGGGCGGGGGGCATTTTGGTGCCCCTGCAGGGCCGGCACCCTAGGTGAGTGCCTAGCTCGCCTAGTGGGCGAGCCGGCCCTAGGACCTCCTGATGACACCTGGTATTTTTGGCCACTGTGTGACAGAGTGTTGGACTGGATGGGCCATTGGCCTGATCCAACATTGGCTTCTCTTATGTTCTTATGATAAGATGGGCCAAGTGATATTTCATCATGAGAAATTGTGTAAGACATAAAAATAACACAGGTGGGATGCAGTCAGGATGGACTCAACTGCCGGATGGTTGAATCCTCATGATTGTTTTGTATCCCTATTTCTTGATGAGAGGTTGTCAGTACATCTTGGAGGCAGTTGCCAGAAGTATGGCCATCGATGCTTTCCTAAGCAGAATTAACATCCTTCTAAGTCCATTGAAGTCCTTGGGCTCAGAAGGGTGTAACTCTTCCTAGGATGGCACTACAAAAAGGCCTTTCAGACATATAGAGCTGAGTTTTCAAATGTAGCAAACTGTATAGATAAGTACAAAACAATGCTTTTAATTTTTTTAAAAAAACTGCAGACATTTTGCATTATCATTTTTAGATCTTTTGTGTGCTGCACACCATTTACAATAGGATGTATGTTTGTTTAATATTTATCAAAACAATTCTACCCTGCTGTTCTCCCTCCAAAGGGACCCAAAGCAGCTTAAATAAAACATGTGATGCTGTTTGGAACCTAATTCATGTTTTCTCCACTTCTTTGTTCTATACCACAAATATTTTATTTTAGAAAGGAATGTTAATTTTCAAGGCATTTGCCTTCTCTTAGCATTCAGTTATCATCCATCATTCGAGATCATTCAGATGTCATGGGAAAACAGGTCTGGCTGTGACAACTGAATACACTCAGTGACTAATGAAAATTAGATTAACAGAAGCTTGTCTGTGATGGGCACAAACACTGGGTTGGATCCAGCCAACTGTTTTACTCAGTCTCACTTAGTTCCCCTCCTTATGACAGCCTCTGCATGACATTTTTGTCTAGGCAGTTTCATGATCCCAAGCATAGCTTTTTGGGTAGTCAAATGGGACCGCCTCCCCTCTTTTCACCAATGGGAAAAGCTGGCTGTATTCAACTGGGTTTGCTTGTTTGGCTTGCTGCTCTTCCCCCTCCTTGTCAGGCACAGATGACCACTGGAAAAAGCCTTGAATCAACCCCCAGTTTGTATCTGAATGCACCTGACTGGGCAAATGGAAATTGCCCTCTCCCCAGCTATAGTTCTAAACCTTGGTTTAATTCCATTCTGTAGCTTCCAGTCATGCTGGAGCAAGGGGGAAGAAAGTGGAGGGAGGAGTCATGAGCAGTGCATGAGCACAGCAATAAGCCAAGGTTATGTCTGTCCCAGACAAACCTCTGTTTCTCCAGGGGGTCTGTAAGTAGACACTGGACTAAATTGGCAGTCTCCAGTGATTCCCTCTTCCTATTGCAGACACCCCTTCATGCAGGGTTGCCAGGTCTGACTCAAGAAATATCTGGAGACTTTGGGGGTGGAGCCAGGAGACTTTGCGGGTGCAGCCAGGAGCAATGATGTGACAACCCTCTGGGAGAGGAAAGGGACGAAGTACGATTGAATTCCGAAGGGAGTTCCTGCCATCACATTTAAGCCTTTCCTCCTTTGGAAATAATGAAGGATGGGGGGACATTCTTTTGGGACTCATAGAACTGGACCCTCTGGTCCAATCCTTTTGAAATTGGATTTTTTTTTAGGAGAGGCAGATACTATGTTGAAAATTTGGTACCTCTACCTAAAAAAACAAAGCCTCAGATATCCACAGATAAACTCTCCATTATATTCTATGGGGACTTGTCTTCATAGGGTATAATGGAGCCTCCCCGGGCATTTCCCTCCCCCCTGTTTTCTGATAACCCTGAAATGGGGAGGGCCTCAACTGGGATTTGGCAACCCTACCCTCATATCATCCCTCAGGGTCCCCCCAGGAGCAGCATTTTGTGGAGATCAGTGAGCTGTAGTGGGAGGGAAGAGGCAGGGAAGTTCCGTTCTGCCACTGGAAAACAAAGTCTGGATCCAACTCTCTGTGTTTGTCAGGGACTCATAGTCCTAACTGTGAACCTCACTGACTGTGGACAGGACCTACTCTATTCAGCTACCTAGAACTGTGGGTGCTCAAGTCATTAAAGCCTCTTTCATGCACAGACAGGAATAGGGCCATACAATGTAAGTGCCTGTGATTAGTGGCTGCATAAAGCTGCTGAGATGTCCAGGACTGGTATAAAGACACAGACCTGGCCTTCTGGCCTTGCCTGGTAAAGGGAGAATGACCTTCTCTTTGCTGAATTTTAAGCTCTAGCAATTGACCTGGGCTGCGAATAATATTTTCCTTCTCTAAAAATGAGTACAGATACCCATGTCCTGAGATGGGGAAGAACTGGTCACTGAGAGGATACTCTGCCCTAGCTTTTTCATTGTCCTTCCTTTTAAAATTTGTATTGTAGAGAATCAGTGAGTGTGAACTGGGAGATTGACAAAGTCTCACTGTTGGATGAAGATTATTATGAATGTATTGCCATCAGTAGTGCTGGAACTGGGCGTGCACAGACATTTCTGGATGTATCAGGTCAGTGCTGATTATTTTATCTTCTCCAAAGAGGTTTGTTTTACTTATATTTTGTGGAGGTTTGGTTTCATGAAGTAAATCTAACAATATATTTTACACATTACAGTGTTGGCATAGTGATGAAATAATGTATTGAAAGGTGGCAGAACATTCTTTGCTCAGTCCATAACTGGCTTATGAAATTTACTGTCACAAGTTATGGTGGCAATCACTATGGCTTGATGGGGAGGTTAAATGCATCTTTCACCCATGCCATTTCCCCCTTCAAATTAGCTGGCATGTATGATAGCTTTGAAGTAAAAAAAAAAAAGTCATGATGTCCTGCATCATGTCTGTTTTGTGACACTTTGTCAAGAGTACCTATAATTCTGGCCCTCTGACTGGGATCCCTTCTTCTGAGATATCAACATTTAGTGTGAGGAAGTGACCTCATCCTTGATTGCCAACCCAACAATCAGCATCATATTTGTTGGGAGGTGATGTCGAGAAACAGTCTCCTGTCCTGATCCATTCAAGACAGACAAAACCTGATCTTGAGTGTTAGTGTGTGGACAGTGAGTAAGGGCAGAAAGGATGGCATTTCCAGTTTCCTCTGGACCTCCTTAGTATGATAACCTCTAGGCTTGAAAGCTAGTAATTCAGTGTGTTTGCTAGGAGCTACAGTGGGCGATTCTACATCTAGCATCCACTCCACATTTTCTCAACACTGAGGAAAAGGTGCCACTCAAAACCACATTCAAATACCTTGGGGCAATGCCGTACTGACTGCAAAGTCACCCCTAAACAGTCATAAACCTATGCAGAAGGTACCATAAAACCTGATGATCAAAGAAAGTGAAAATGGCATGCTGTATGGAGGGTACCATAAAATCCAGTGATCAAAGAAAGAGAAAGCAGCATACAATGCAGAGCGAAATTTCTGTTCCATCGTGGGTTTTATAAAACAACGGAGGGAAAAGCCAATTCAGAATCGCCCAGTGAACGTTTGATGGGAAATTGCTTCAGAAGCATCATCAGAGCAGCTTGTTATCTCAATGAAAGTCATTTTCTTATCTCAGACAAATGAATTCTTTCAAAGACACCATAAATCATATAATGTTTCTGTGCTAGAAACAGATGGAAAGTCTCTGAAAGCTACTATCTTATTGAAGTTTTCAATGTATGATGAGCCAGTGACTCAACAGAAAATAGATTTAACAACATAGGGTGTTTTTTCCCCCTTTGGAAGGCAATACGTTGGCTCCAAATTGTCTCATTGTTTGAAAGACAGCACCAGTCAGTTGAGCTGTATTCAGCTGGAGTTTAAAATATGTCTATAAATGTCTTGGAAGAATTTCACAGTGAGAGATTCGCCTCCGTGATGATACATACAGACTTGTAAATCAACCTGCTGTCATGGAGGCTTGTTTAGTTAAGTATTATAAATCTTTCCAAAAACATCTGATAAGGATTATTGAGTGTGAAATGATGAGATTTTATTTAAAAAATCAGTTGGTTCTCATGTCTATCATTTGGAAATACAAAACTTAGGGGTGCTGTTGAAGAAATGTTTGAGATTGCAGGAGAAATAAACCTGCACATACAGGAGCTATTCTTGTTGCTACTTACATGGTGCACAGCATAGCATTATTGCAGTAGGTTGGTGAGAACAGGGTACATTTATTCCAGTGAAAGGCTGGTGAGGGCAAGGCAGTAAAAGGGTGTCTAATACCCTAAATATGAAAGCTCGGACTTCCAGCTATAATAGGAATGGTGAGTGAATGTATTCATTTAAGTGTAAATCATTAGTTATTATTTTGAACAGAAAACACAGAAACTATGGAGATTTCAATCCAAAGCTACTCATACAAATGTTTTTGTCTGCAGCTAGGTTAAAATTAAGCATCAAATGATGATTTGTATCTGACTGTGTAGTTAAAGAAGTTAATATCAGAATCCATGCAGAAAGGGGGATATTTGGCTAAAGAAAAGAGGAGTTTTTACACTGTAATCTAGTCTGTTATGAGGAAGGTTTAGTTGCTTAGTTCACCTCAGTATGTGAAAAGCAGCCTTTCCCTTTTCAACCATGATAAGTCTCTGCTGAAGCAAAGGATTTCTGTCAGTGGAATGGGATTTCCTTGTGTCTTCAATTCCTGCTGCAACCCCCAATGATGTTCCTGGGGAACATGCTCAGAAACAGCATGAGGGGGAAGGTGGAAATCTGTGGATGGAGGGAGGAACTGCCCCCCCTTCAGTTAGCAGATATTTCCCACAGGATCAAAAACCTGTACTTCCTGGAACCCAAACTTGGTCAGCTTGCCAGCTCCTTTTGTGTCAGTACAGAGATACAAGGTTTTTCTTCAACTCCATTGTTGCTGAACCTCCAGCTCAACCCTGACTGCACTGGGGTGGGAAGGAATTATTTTTTGTGGTCCCCTCCTAAGAGGCCTCCTTCTTTCCTAAGTCGTGGCAGAGGTGTGGGATGGAATTAGTCTAGCACATATTCTCTGATATGAAGAGGATAGCAATGGTTCCAGTCACATAGATCCGAGACATTTGAATGAGCATTCAACATTAGAGGTGGGCATGAACCAAACCACAAAGCAAAATTCATCACATATTTTTCCCTGTTTGTGGTTTGTGAACCAAAGTTCATGACAGGTCTACTGTCATGAATTTCCATGAACTTTTAAAGCAGTTCATTGCAGTTCATGACAGTTCATGGAAAGAGCAGAAAGCAGAGGTTTAAAGGGACTCTTGAGGGACAGCTGAGCAGCGGGAAGCTCCCTGCCATTCAGCTGTTTTTTGCACTTTCCACAAACACCATATAAAGGGATTGTGGTCCCTTTCAACGGGGTTTGAGGGGCCATGAACTGGTTTGGTTTGTGAACAAATCTCCTGGTTCAGTTTGTGGTTCAGTTTATGGTGCAGCCATGAACTGACAAAAACAACATTTTTCCGGTTTGTGCCCATCTGTACTCAGCTTTGCAGTCAGTAGTATCTAGTACCACCATAGCTGGAAGGAGTTTCCTCTTCCTGGGGGAGAAACGAAGTTAGTACAGGCCAGTATAGAGTATCAGTAAGAAAGTGGCTGAAGTGGTACCTCACTTCTGCTTTGATTACCATGCCCCAGACGGGGAGCCGGGTTTGGCCATCAGGTTACAGATGACTTATGGCAATTTCATAGGGTTTTCAAGGCAAAAGGTGAAAAGAGGTGGTTTTTCATTGCCTCCCTCTGTGCTGCAGCCCTGGACTTCCTTGGTGGTCCCCCATCCAAATACTAACCAAGGTCAGCCCTGCTTAACTTCTGAGTTCGGTCGAGATCTGACAAGCCTGGGCTATCCAGGTTAGGAGACTTTACTAGTAAGATATTTAAGCTACTTTCTACACTTCTGCTGCCACGCTTCATCCCCTACTTAAGAAAGGTAAACAGAAATATCCTTAGTTCACCACTTCTTCTGATATTGGGTGACATTCAAAACCTGTCTCCTCTGATCTAGAGTGCAGATACCCTAAGTATAATATTAAAAACAGAATTTAAAAGTGTTTTCTTAAGCATTTTCACTGTACTAGATTGAAACAGTGGATCAGAGATTATTCCTTCCATCAACTGTGTAAAATTGTTGGAATCAGGTCGACATTCCTCCACTGCTGAATCAACAAACACTCGAACATTATTTTTACCTCCTGCTATATTAAATCTGAAAATGGCACCTGGCTTGTTCGCTTGTATACCCCATGCCTTGAATGTGAGAAAGTTTTGCCTGGGAGAGATCCAGCGGTTGGTCAGCGCTATTCATAAAAAATTGAGAAGGCTCTTGAAAACAGATTCCAAATTTTGCTCTAAGAATACCTCAACTGTGTCAAGAAAATTTTCACACTGGTCTCAAATAATAAAGTGCATATTTGGAAGGGGGGAAATTCTGTTTTGTTTGCCTGGTTTATCCTGAGCTTGGTATTACATTTTTTTTTTTTTTTTTGCAAAAAATCGAATTTGAGGGCTAAAACTTGAAAAAGAGGAGAACTGATCTATGTGTTTGTTATATAGACTAATGGTGAGTATTGATGGCAAAATGTAGCAGGGAAACAGCGACACACAGACTTCGTCTATTAATCCAGGATATGAAGACTTTCATTCTAACACGAGTTGCACATTTCCCAGCCTATTTTTGTAATGAAAATTGGGAATGTTTTCCTTTTTAAAACAGGGAAAAATAATTAGGTAGTTATTCTTGCAAATCCAACCATGAGGCACTCAGTGTTAGTCTGTGTTGAATAGTGTGCTTGTGTAAAGTGCTCTCAAGTCACAGCCGATTTATGACAACCCCATATGGTTTTTAAGGCAAGAAACTAACAGAGGGGGTTTGCCATTGCCTTCCTCTGCACAGCCACCCAGGTATTCCTTTGTGGTTTCTCATCCAATTACTAACCATGGCCAACACTGCTTAGTTTCTGAAATCGGGGCATGCTGAGCAATAGATGGCCTCATTTATCTGGAATCTTGCTCTGTGGTACTCCCAGCCTACTGTTTAAGCTGGCCCTAAAAAGTGCCCCTCATTTTAACAGGCAGAAAGACCACCCTGTTCTTTGTAAACAAGTAGTTAATTAAGGCCTCTCCTGCTCTCGCCTGTTCTCTTTTCTTTCATTTCCACAGAACCTCCGCCTATCATACGAGTTCCTAATAATGTTACTGTCACTCCTGGTGATCGAGCCATCCTGACGTGCTTAACTGTGAGCACAGTGCGCTACAATCTTACCTGGCGTAGAAACAACCGGGATGTGAAACTCGTGGAGCCCTCCCGGATACGGATGATGAGCAATCTGTCTCTGGAGGTCAAAATGGTGAAGCTCTCAGATGCTGGCGAGTACAGCTGTGTGGCTTCTAATGAGGGCGGCTCCTCGATGGCATCTGTATTCCTTACAGTACAAGGTAACACAGGGGGAAAAAAACTTTCATATTTCAGGGTGGGAGCAACAGCTTCTCTTTTCCTTTTCCAGTTCACAGCTTGGCCTTTTATGCACTTCAATAAATTGGTCAAGTTTATTTATTTTTATTTATTTGGATGTTCATGCCCCCCTCTTTTCTCTCCAGTGGGGACACAGAGTGGCCTACAACACCATTCTCAGCTCCTCCAATTGATCACCCCACAGATACCCTGTGAGGGAAGTGAGGCCGAGAGAGAGGGCCTTGCCAAGGTCATGACTCCATGGCAGAGCAGAGATTCAAGCCCATGTCCCCCGCATCCTAGTCAGACAATCTAACCACAACACCACACTGGATCTATCTGCACTTCTCCCATTTATTTGTGTGTGTGTGTGTTTTAATGTAGTAATTGCTTTTTTAGGTTTTACCAAACACCTAAAGTCTTTTTTAGGTTTTACCAAACACCTAAAGTCTTTTTTAGGTTTTACCAAACACAGAGCACAAGAACTCATAATAAGGAGGGTGAACTCCAGAGTAATTGTGATATGAAGGAGTTTGGCAAGGAAGAGAAGGTGTTGAATACCAAAGACCATCTAATGATTACAGTCCTTGACCGGGACCTGAAAGATTTGGCATAAAGCTGCATTCTGCCATGAACCTTGCTGGATGGCCTTGGCCCTGTCACATTCTCTCGGCCTAACCTACCACGCAAGATTGTTGTAGGAGTAACACGGGGAAGGGAGAATTATGTATGTAGGACAAAAACTCACCAGACAGATAGATGGGATGATCTTATTCTCTTTTTGTTCCCTTTGTGCAAGTACCCAGAATAGCTTGTAGTTTTCTTTGACTTAGCATAGTGAGACAAACTTTGAGAACAATTTATTTATCACATATGCATCCTGCCCTTCCTTCTAGGAACTCAAGCATGGCATCCATGGAGTTATCCAGGGCTCTTTTTGTAGCAGGAACTCCTTTGCATATTAGGCAACACACCCCAATGTAGCCAGTCTTCCAAGAGCTTACAGTAGCCCCTGTAAGAAGAGCACTGTAAGCTCTTGGAGGATTGGTTGCATTAGGGGTGTGTCACCTAATATGCAAAGGAGTTCCTGCTACAAAAAGAGCCCTGGAGTTATCTCATTTTATCCATTTTACTTTAACTAAATAAAAGACAACAGCATTCAAAATACAGCACAGCTGCCCTTTTCTGCTGGAAGCTTGGAAAGAATTTGAAGCCAAGGATATTTGGCTGTTAAAAAGAAAGACAATCTTGACAGAAGGCTTATGCTTTCTTAACTGGGAGCGATCAGAGAAGATGGGATGAATCTTTGGCCTAACTGCATATTTTTGTTCAAAACCTCTCTCTCTCTCTTTCTCTGCTGTAGTGCTTCCATCCTATTTAGAACATAAAAGAGTCTCAAAGCTTTTTTTCCATCCCAAAGCCTACAGGGTGGGGTGGGGGGGACACTTCAAAAAGTTGCTTAATCACTGACATGGAAACCTGCTGTGAATAATAATTAGCAATTACAGGGGCTGTCCTAACATCTTTGTGTACTTACTAAATCAGTAGGTACACAAAGATGCGGAAGGAAGGTGGTATGGTGTAGCTGGATCTCATCAGATCTTGGAAGCTAGGCAGGGTCATTACTTGGAAGGGAGACCTCCAAGGAAGACTCTGCAGAGGAAGGCAATGGCAACCCCCTCTGCTTCTCACTTGCCTCGAAAGCCCCTTGCTGGGGTCACCATAAGTTGGCTGTGACTTGTCAGCATTTCACTCACACCTACACACACACACAGCACAAAAATACTAGTGTGCCTCCTGGTCACTAATTATCATTCTCAGCAGGTTTTAATAGGTGGTGATTAGATGTCCTTTTGAAGTTTACCATTTACACAGAAAACACAGATGTGTGGAGAGATCTGAGGGAGCACCATGAATCCCATGAAATGATGAGCATTTATAACTTCAGTAATCTTTTCTCAGGTAGGTTTGGTTAGCCAATCACCTGTATGGCAAGATCAGGTACAAAGAAAGTCCTCTGTCTGGAGGAAGAGAAGAATTTGTCAGAGATGCAATTTAAAGAGTAGGTTAGAAGAAGTGCAGGTAGAATTTCCATGTTCCATGCCCTCAAGCCTAGGTGCCTAATTTGCAAATGATGAAAACAGTAGGCTCGATATGACTTGCCTGAAGGTCTGCCTTCCCACATAAGGGGAAAGTGAAACTCCTAAAGCACATCGAGTTATCCCTTCCTTAGAGCAGCGTTTTTCAACCACTGTGCTGCGGCACACTAGTGTGCCGTGAGATATTGTCTAGTGTGCCGTGGGAAAAATTCCAATTTCATCCGTAACATGCGGCTTCGGCTCACAGAGTTAAATTTTTTTAACATTTTCTAATGGTGGTGTGCCTCGTGATTTTTTTCATGAAAAAAGTGTGCCTTTGCACAAAAAAGGTTGAAAAACACTGCCTTAGAGGACTGGAGTCATCAGGGTTCTACAGAATACAGGGTCTGACAAGGAAGCATTGACTCTTGAAAGCTCATATCCTGAAAATCTTGTTGGTCTCTAGGTTGGACTCGAATCTAGCTGATTTGGACACTAAAGAAAACTCAGGGGCTTTATATACAATGTAGAACTTGTAGCCTGGCTATAAAAATACACCATGGAAGTTAACTAAACTTATATCTACCTGAGGATATGGGGCTGAAAAGATTACTTTGTGTGTGTGTTGAATGTGACCAGAGGAGAACAAACATGAGAACATTCTGAATTGCTTTGAAAATGGTTTCTGGCTAGCAGAGCCAACTTCTAGGAGCCTTAAGGTACTGAACCAGCTTGTTTCCCACCTACTGTACCTGTATATTTGTAAATAAACAAATATTACAAAAGTCTGGCAGGTTTCCAGTCCAGTCCTGCAAGGCAACTAACCTAATAAAGAGAGCATGGAACCTCTTACTGCTTGGGAGAGAGGAGCAGGTAACAATAGTTTTCTATCACTCCCCCTCTCACCTCAAGCCACATCAATCAAATATCACGCCGCAAAATAGGACTGCGGTCGTATACACTAAATAATCCTCTTTCAGGTTACTTTCAATGTACTTTCCAACTGGTAAAAATCCAGTTGGAAAGTACACTGAAAGTGGATTATTTAGTGTGTGTTACCACAGCCTGTTGTTGTTGTTCAGCTGCACAGTTGAGTCTGACTCTTTGCAACCCCATGGACCACATCACGCCAGGCCCTCCTGTCTTCCGTCAAGCTCCGTAGTTTGCTTATTTCATGTTTGTTGCATCGATAACACTGTCTAACCATCTCATCCTTTGCTGTCCCCTTCTTCTTGTACCTTCAATCTTTCCCAGCATCAGGGTCTTCTCCAGTGAGCACTCCTTTCTCATTTGGTGGCCAAAGTTTTTGAGCTTCAGCTTCAGTATCTGGCCTTCCAGGGAACAGTTAGGGTGACTGCTAGGTCTAGGTTGATTTCTAGGCCTAGGTCTACTTAAATGTTACCAGAGCACTGTGGTTTGCTGCCCAGATCAGGCAGAGTGTGGGAGCTTAACTGCATTAAAGTGGATTCAGGTGGGTAGCCATGTTGATCTGAAGCAGCGGAACAAAGTTCAAGTCCAGTGACGTCAAAGTGGTTTGTGCGCAACAACTGCTATGTGAGAGAAATGCTTTATCTAGATGGGTGGAGAGCTTCAGTTCATTAGGTTGGGATTTTTAAAATGCCCTAAACCAGGAGGATGCTTTTTCGCACAAATGGCTCTCCATATACATCATGCTTGCTTCTTGGTTCGTATACGAAAAGTATTCTTTCCAGGCTTGGTTTGTTTCAAAGGGAAGAGTGCCAGGAACTTGCAGTATCTTTAGTTCTGGTATCTCTGCTTCCATTCTGAAATGTTGGACCTAGGCAGGAAATCATTTATAGGATTATGTCCTGAGTCAAGAACATGAAGAGGACTGCATATGTATGTATAAGGCCCTTCCCTAATAATAAAAGAAATATGAAGAAAAGAAATCCCAAAGCTGTGTTAAAAACCTCGAAGGGTATTCATGGAATTTGCCATTTTTCCTCTTTAAAACAAACAAACAACATGGGGAAAAAAGCATCCTTATTAGTTCTGTTCCCTTATTGTGTCACTGGCTACTACTGGGACAGAAAATAAAGTTGATAATTTCTGCCAGATGTCGCTGCTCTGGATCTCGTAGCATGTTTTGTTGACTTCTGCAGGGCCAAGTGCTATAATGTGCAAAATATGTGTCTTATTCAAAGACTGCCATTTCTGAGTGCCTCTTCTGCTGTGTATAAAATAACACTGCGTTGTCAGAAGAAGTGCTGTTTTGGCACGGTGTGCACTCCCAATCTCAGTTTCCTAATGTCAACAGGACAGTAGATCTTCCTCAGACCCATGAAACATTTCAAACATCTCTCTTTCCCCAAGTGTCTTTTGGCAAGGTTTAAAACAGAATCAAAATAGCTCTGGCAGTTGTGCACATGGCAAATCTTTTCAGAACAATTCTGTCATATACGCTGAATATTTTTTTTAAAAAAATATCTGGATTTGATTCTAACCTTTTTACTAGAACCATTTAGCCTGTCAGTTGTGTTTTTCCTCCCATGATCATAGAACATCTTTTACTCAGCAATCATGTTTGACACAGCTGTACCAGTGTTCCATTAGTGTTCTGTCAGTGTTCTCTGTAGCAAAAACTTCAGGTGTGATTAGCAGGTTTACCCACCTAAGCACTTGGGGACATGGACAGGGTAGGCAGGGATCAGTAAACCCCTGATTTAAGGAACTACATCTGTTCTGCACAAATCTGCTGCAGGAAACACCAATGCAGCTGCAGCCAAAGCAGTGGGTGAACAGCCAGGCCTAACACTGTCTTGATACTTCTTTTTGAAGAGAACAAGACATCTGCCATGTAGGAATGGTGACTGAAAGCAGGTTATTAAGGAATAGATGCTTACGGCATGTTCTATACCACAGGAAAATGCTTCTGTCAGGCATACATATGTCAACCTGTCCATGGCCAAAACTGTGTAAGAAAAGTGCACCAGATTATGTAAGGTTCAGTAAGATGCCATCCTGCACCATGCTCTTCTGCTCCATCAAATGCACAATCATGTCATAGGTGGAGTTCCAGCGGGTGGGTACGTCCAGACTCATCCCCCTTCCCTTGCCTCTTGCGCAGCAGATGGGCAGACTGGATGCTGTGCAAGAAGTGGGTGGCCAGGTGCTGGCAGGTCTCAAGCAAGGACCACATCTCAAGAGTGGCAGCGTCCCAGGTGGCCATGACAGTGCTCCCCAGCCCCAGAGCATCCTTCACCACCAGCTGAAGCATGTGCACTAAGCAGACGATGCCCTTGAGGCTCACTGCCTTCACCACTGCCAGCACACTGGTGCCGGCGTTTGTGACCATGTAGCCATGGACAATGTTGCTGCCACCCATCCACTCCCTCAGGCTACTCTATATCACTGTGGTGATATTTTGTGCTGCGTGGTCTGCATCCATCCCCAGCTCATGGAGCAGAATCACTTTGTAGTCTGGTGGCAGGAATGCCCCCTCTTGGGGCCTGGGCTGTGCCCTGACAGTCCAGATACAGAGGTCTTCTGGTTGCCACCAGTGGGGGGTGAGGAGAGATAACCATGCCGCTGGCTGCTCCAGGAGTCTGCTGTGAAGTGCATGGTCCTGCCTTGCCCTCTGGAGAGCTCAGTTTTGACCATCACCACTGCAGAGTGGTGCATGGTGGGCAAGACTCATTGGCCCATGGTCCTCCATGAGAGGATGGAGTACCAGGGAGCCAGGTGTTGCAGCAGCTGGTGAAAGGCTACGTCCTCCACAAGGGAGAAGAGCTAGCCATCCACAGCAATGATCTCACTGTTGGCATCCCCTGGGAAATGACCTCTTGGAGAGTGCCTTGAGGTCCTACCCATGGCACCCTGAGTGCAAGGAGCCTTTCTTGGAGAGGCCTCCTGCTCCCGTCCACTTATCACTGCTGAAAGAGAGAGGCCCTCTTCTTCCTCCCACTGGCTGCCACTCTTTCCTCCAGTGGCAATATCCTGGGGTGCACCTTTTGCAGGTACCTATGGAGGATGGAGGAGAACAAATGTTTGGGGTTTAACTTTGTACCCATCCAGACATGGCAGTCTGCCACACAGGAGTCACTGGGGAGGGTGTGGAAATGTTTCCAAAGTGTGGGCTGGAAACGGGACCCCAGGGCTAGAGAAGGTGGGAGGGATAGCTGTTTTCTGGTGCTGAGCTGGGAAGGGCCACAGAGGCATGTACTGGAGGTGGAAGCAGCAACAGGGAGTTATGATGTGAAAGAGGAGGATGCTTCCCCCCCCAGAAAAAATTGCTGTCAGAGTCCTCCTCTCCAAAGAGTGCAAGCAACGCTCTGCTGCCTCCATGGAGAGCCCAACAGATCAGGGAAAGGAGACTCCAAGACCCCTGGTGATTCTCAGCTAGGGCTGGACTCCAGTGGGCTGACAGGATGGGTTTGGTGCCTGGGCCTGGGGGCCTATGGTACAGGGGTGGAGGACTTCTTCCTCCCTTTGCACTTTCACCTTCATGGCACAGAAGTGTTCACAATCAGGAGGGTATAAATCAGCGGAGGCATCCAGTAGCTAAGCCCCTCTGTTCAGCATGAGCAAAGAGATGGGGTGGCTCAGAGCCTTGACAACCAAACCCAGCAGGGAAGAGGTGTTCACAGTTAGGAGGGTATAAATGTGGGTCCTCAGTCGATGTGTCCAGTAGCTAAGCCCCTCTACTTGGTGTGAGCAGAGAGCCGGAGTAGCTCAGAGCCCCGAGTCCTGAACCCCAGCAGGGGAGAGGTGTTCACAATCAGGAGGATATAAAATGTTGGTCCTCAGCTGAGGCACCCAGTAGCTAAGCTCCTCTGCTCAGCCTAAGTAAAGAGATGGGGTAGTTTAGAGCCCTGAGCCCACCTAACCCCATCTCTTTACTCAAGCTTTACTCCCAGCAGGGGAGAGGAGTTCACAATCAGGAATGAATGTGCTCAGCTTTCAACAAGTTTGTGGCAGTTCATGAATGGATACCTTTCCAGACATATTGTCTCTACTCAATTAAACTGTTTACCAGCTTCAAAACCATGGGGGGCAACCTTCTCCAGCCTTGGAAACACCAGTAGGGGCCCTCCAAATTTTAACAGGCATAGCTAGCTGCCAATAACAGAGTTCTCATTCTGCTCTATGGCATCAGAATGCCCTCAGTTCAGTTCACACTTTTTCCTCTGTTGTCTGTTGGCAGACAAAGAGGCAGAGTCTATAAAACATTGGACGCAAACTTTTGAATTTACACTCCAGGGTTTTTTAAAAATCTCATTGTAACAAAGTTCTTATTTTGGGTGAAAAGAAAATTGCATTCTCCTGAAATTCAAGAATGAATGATGGGAAGTTGATACTCCAATGTCCTTAGTGTAAACTCCCCAAAGAGAAACCATTTAAAGTGTGCAGGAAGACAGTCGTTCCTATGAATTGTTTCTTTTGGCATTAGCAAGAGCTAATTGGAGAGGGAACTCTCAAGTGAATCTCAAGATGGAAAGAGTAATTCGAGTTACAAATTACAGTGTACCTACTGGTATTTTCAAAATGTTAGTGCCTTGCAGAGCTTAATGCCAGAGAGCAAACATGTGAGATCCTTGGTACAAGATCTCAAGTCTCAAGTAGCAAGTCATGGTGGCATTTTCCAGGTAAGGAAAGACAACAGTTAGTTGGCTGAACTGCTGGTCTTGGCTCAATACTACTCAACGTAATAAACAAATCATATGACAAAACTGTTCCCTGCCATCTGGTTTTATATGGGCAGGGAGATGTTGTTTTCATGGTGGTGCCCAGAAACATGGGGATGGAATTTCTCCCATTTACAGTTGGCAGTGGTACAGTCCAGGAGCAGTTTAGCAAAGTGATCTGCTGTGTGCATAAACTAAGGTTGGCTTCACAGTGCCCTCTCTCCAACCCTAGACAGGATAGATAGCAACTCTTGCTGCCTGTGGTTTTTGTGAATCTGGAAGGCGCAGGCTGGATGTGTCTTGGATTACACATGCTATGTTGGAGAAATAAATTGTGCTTGTGTGGGCACCATACCTGTGGCTGATTGCACTCTTCTGCTGGATTATGTTAGGCTCCAGTAATGTTCTGATCAGCTGATCGAAGCTAATGTAGGTAGCTCTGCATGTCTCTCTGCAGCTGACTGCCCTGCTTCAAACAGGCCTGTTTGTTCTGTCTGCATCAAGTCAAACTATAAGTATTTCTTTTAATATATCCAGAGCAGGAAACTGGCCAGAGAGGCAGTTGGGTTTGTGGATGACAAAATCATTAGAAGATTGCTAAAGAAAGATGGCAAAGAAACAAAATGGACTCTTTGCATCTGTGTTCCCGGTGGGAAGTGTGTGTCTTGTACCCAGGCCAGAGAAACTATTTTCAGGAAGGGAGTCTGAAGAACTGAGTCAAATTGAGTTGATGACAGGTGAAGTTCCAGACCTATTGGGGAAATTAAAACCAGTAAATCGCCTCCAGGTCCTGATAACATACACAGGAGGGTTCTTAGGGAAGTCAAATGTGAAATTGTTGATCTACTAACCAATATGTGTAACTTGTCAATAAATTTAGCTCCTGTACCAGAAGCCTGGAGAGTAGCAAATTTTACACCAATATTTCAAAAGGGGTCCATGGGGGAATCAGGAGATTATGGGCCAGTTAGCCTAATGTCTGTCCCAGGGACATTAGGACAAATTGAAATGAATGATAGAATTACTAGGCACACAGAGAAACAGCCTGTGGAGGGAAAATCAGCATGGCTTCTGCAAGAGAAAGTCCTACCTCACCAACCTTTTGGAGGCTTTTGAAAAGGTACCTCACCAAAGACTCTTGAGTAAGAGGTTGGGTCCTGTTATGGAATAAAAATGGGTTAAATGAAATGAAGCAGAGAGTAAGAATATATGGACATAGCTGTCAATGGAGGGAAGTATGCAGTGGGGTTCTGCAAGGATTGGTATTAGGACTGGTGGTATTTGATTTGTTCATGCCTGATCCGGAACTGAATGTGAGCTATGTAGTGGCCAAATTTGCAAATGACACAAAATTATTCAGGATGGTGAAAACAAAGGGGTGACTGTGAAGATCTCAACAAATTGCTTGAGGGGGCAACAATGTGGTAAATGAGTTTGTTTCAGTTAAGTGTAAGGTGATGCACACTGGAGCAAAAAATTCCAACTTTTAAATGCGCACTAATGAGGACTGAGGGAAAGAGACTTTGGGGTCATAGTGCATAGTGCAATGCAATTGCCAACCCAGTGCATTGTCATGGTGAAAAAGGCAAACTCTGTGTTGGGGATTATTAGGAAAGGGATTGAAAATTAAAACAGCGACTACTGTAATGCCCCTCTGTAGATCTGTGGTACCATCTCATTTGGAATGCTGTGTGCCGTATTCCGTACCTCCACATCCCAAAAAGGACATTGCAGAGATTGAAAAAGGACAGAATAGGGCAACTAAGATGCTTAAGGGGCGGGAGCACCTTTCCTAGGAAGAAAGGCTGAACACAGACGACTGGTGGGGCACATGGTAGAGGTTTATAAACTTATGCATGGCGTACAGACAGTGGACAGAGAGAACATTTTCTGTCCTGAAATATTAGAATTTGAGGGTATCCAGTGAAGCTGATGGCCGGTAGACTCAGAACACACAAAAGGAAATACTCCTTTACTCAATGAGTGTTTAAAATGTGGAATTCACTGCCAGAGGATGTAAAGATGAAGAGAAGAAGAGAAGAGATTGGATTTATACCCCGCCCTTCACTGCCCAAAGGCATCTTAGAGCGGCTTACAAACTCCTTTCTCTTCCCCTCCCCACAACAGACACCCTGTGAGGTAGGTGGGGCTGAGAGAACTCTAAAACAAACTGTCCTTGAGAGAACAGCTGTGCCAGAGCTTGTGACTGACCCAAGGTCACATCAGCAGGTGCAAGTGGAGGAGTGGGGAATGAAACCCAGTTCTCCCAGATAAGAGTCCGCGCACTTAACCACTATACCAAGATGGCCAATAAAAGGGGATTAGATTGATAGATCTATTAGCAGCTACTAGCGATGGTGACTAAAGGGAACCTCCACATACAGAGATAGTAAATTTCTGAATACCAGTGCCAGAAGGCAACATGAGGCTAAGGCCTCGGTCTTTATGCCCTGTTGTTGGATCTCCAGAGGAACTGGTTGAATACTCTGTGAGGCAGGATGATGGACTAGATGGACCACTGGTCTTGTTCAGCAGGCTTTTCTTATGTTCTTATGTGTGCTACTGCATCCGTAGCTGGTTAGTGTGGGACTTCCTTCCTCTGACTCCTCACTTTTCTTTGCCTTGGCTTGTTTACTTGGATATACTTAATCTCAGTTCTGCAAATCTTAAACTGGATCCCACCAAGCAATCATTTTTCATCTGGAACTCTGGTAAGACAATGCACTGGAAAGCCTAAACTTTAAAAAAAATTTTTTTACAGATCCACCCAAAGCTATTGTCTCCCCGAAAAACCAGTCATTTACCAAAGGATCTGAGGTATCCATCAGCTGCTCTGCAACAGGCTACCCAAAGCCAATGATCGTCTGGACTCACAATGATATGTTTATCATGGGCTCCCACAGGTACCCATCTTTTGTTGTAAGAAAAGTTCACATGTCTTAGTGAAAAAAAAATTAATTGAAAATGCTGGCTACAGATGGTTTTTATACCCTTTATGTTTTTGATTTTATTGTTTTACTGATCTGTTTTGCTGCTGTTTTATGAACGTTTCGGTTTTAGCTGCTAGTGTTTGCTGTTGCCATTGTTTTTATTAATTTAATGTTATTGTTTTATTTGATTTTATCTTACTGTCAATTGCCTGCTGAGTTATTTTAGGAACAGAAAGGTGCCATAGAAATGGCCTAATATAAATAAATAAATAAATATCTGCCATGCAATAGAATGAACAAAGTAGCCCATTTCAAGTTTCTAAGTAAGGCTGGCCCAGCAAGTACGCCATTCCTAATCAGCACTGAATTATATTCTTTTGGATGATCAAAGATACATCCTAGCTGTTTGCTGGTGGTCCAATAAGAACTGCTTCGAGGAAGGGCAGAGAAGGGGAGGCCGAGGGTATTTGCCAGAAGCAGGAAAGTGGTAGCCCAGGATAATAAAATTGCTTTTATTGGTACAATATGCTACAAAGCAGTAGTGCTTTCTGAGGATTGGACTGAAAGCCTATGGAAACAATGGACCTTAGAGATACTTTTTAGAAAATGTGAATTTAATTTCATCTTTTGTGATGCATGAAATGAACCTACAGTGTCTAATTAGACAGAAAGTCTACCAAATCCTTACAAACTGCATGACACTGTATAAAAGGTAGGATGTGTGCAATTATGGGAAAATATTTTTTATTTATTAAAAATATCTGTACCCTGGCTTTTTTACTTGGCTCAAGACAGCTTACAGGTAATCATTTTAAAAATTACAAATTAAAACCAAATAATGTAATAACCCCAAATACACCCCACCTAAAAGATGCCTTCTGTTCATAGCCCATCAAACACTTGGCAAACAAACAAGGCTTATGGCACCCCATGAAGACCTATAGAAAATAAGGGCTTATGTATTTTGCATGAATCTTTCAGTAGTGACATAAAGGTTGCTTCTGCATGGAGGGAAGGTGATTTCCCATACCATACACTTGACAGGGCTACCTGACAGGCCTCTACATGGGGTGATTCCCATTCTTTCCCCCTTTGCCTACCATTTCCTCCCCCTCCCCCGTTTTTTTGATCAGTAGTACATGTATCACTATAGCTATATACCTACTAATTTTTTAAAAAATGCAAAAAGCCTGCTGGCAGTGGGGTGGGTATGGAAATGGTGCCAGTTTTGGGTGGGGATGGGGAAGATAAGGAGATTCATGCCTTCCTCTCCATGGTTTCTCCAAAGCCTCTCTGGATACAATCGTTTAGGAAAGAAGCAGGTTTGGGAAAGATCATAGTTGAGCCAGGAAAAAACTGGAAGGGGGATGGCCAGACAGTGATGTTGTGCGGAAGCCCCAAAAGAAACTGACGGTGCAAAGTCTCTGTGCAGAAGCAACTGAAGATTGCCATGGTAACAGCCAGTTTTTGAAGGTGCTTTGTTGACACACAGGTACAGGCTCACCCCTGAAGGCACCTTGATTATCAGAAATGCGGTCCCCAAAGATGCAGGACTGTATGGCTGTTTGGCTAGTAATACAGCTGGAACAGTACAGGAGACATCGATCCTTACATATATTGGCAAGTATAAAAAGAAACAGTGTTAAGTCAATTGCTATGCATAATTACTCAGAAAGCTGAATAAGGTCCATGGGTAAACATAGGAAGCTGAATCAGATAATTGGTCTATGTAGGCTTTTGTTGTCTGTTTGGCAGTGGTTCTCAGCCTTGCTACTTAAGATCCTTTTTTTAAGTGGCAGTCCTAAAGATCAGACCTGTACCTTCTACAGATCGCTCAGCAATGGCCCTCCCCAGTTATTCTTTATAAACTTATGGATATATATATATCTATGAGTACTACAGGCTGGATCCAGTGATCTGTCAGTAGAAGGAACTCAAGAGTTCTCCCTATTCCACTCCCCCAGTAGTTCCTTTTGACACCAAAAAGGGAGTTCCTGAGGTCATGGGACTCATGTGGATAAGCAGCTATGTGGGTTGGGGGGCTAGAGAAAGGAGAGGGCAAAACTGCTTTCTTCTCTCTCTTTTGCAAGCTTAGATCCACCAATGCAAGGAGGGAGGCAATTACTAGCTCCTAATTGTAAACTACGGTTTTAAGTCTGAACTGAATCTCTCAGTTTCTCTTCTCATTTCTTTCCAGAAAGCCCAAAGTTGACTGTTGTCAAAAAAGAACTTCTGATTGCTCTTGGAGACACAACTGTGATGGAATGCAAAACCACTGGAGTTCCATCTCCTCTGGTCAAATGGTTTAAAGGTACCTATCAACACTACTACACTGTGCCTAAATGATTCACTTGACAGCTTTCCCCAGAAGATAAAATTGCAGCACTCATGGATCGTTGATAATTGGTATCACAGACCAGCTTACTTGGAAAGACCATCTGCCTATGAATAGACTACTTCATGAATATGAAATATGTTTCCCTCCTATTCATGAGGTAATCTACTAATATTAGTGGGAAAATAATTCCCACTATTACTGGTTTTGTGTAAATGGGCCTCAAATGCAACAATGCAACAATGAGAACACTTCCCTGATTATTCTTATTGAGTAGAATTCTGAATAGACCTGTTTTAGGATGGCATGAAACCCCCCTAATAGCTGAAGTAAATAGGGATGGACACGAACCATATTTTAGCAATTCGGTTCATGGTTTATGGCTGAACCACAAATTGATAGACCAGTTCGTGAACCAAACCGGTTCACAACTGAATCAGTTTGTATTAGTTTGTGAGCCATTTAAAGTTTAAACCCTTCCTTTCTGCTCCCCACAAAAAGCAATGAGGAGCAGAAAGCAGAGGGTGAAATGCCTCCCAGCCATTTCAATCCCTGCTTTTTGCTTGCCGCCAAAAGCCCTCGCTACTCAGCTGTTTTTCGTGAAGAACAGAAAGCAGGAGTTTAAGTGGCTCAAAGCCATTTAACCCTTTTTCTGCTCTTCACAAACTGCCATGAACTCCATCAAAATTTGTGGAAGTTCATGGTGCCACTTCAGTTCATGAACATTGCTTTGTGAACCATGAAGTGAACCATGAAGTGGCCAAAATGCATGAGAGCCAGCTTGGCGTAGAGGTTAAGTGCGCGGACTCTTATCTGGGAGAACCGGGTTTGATTCCCCACTCCTCCACTTGCACCTGCTGATGTGACCTTGGGTCAGTCACAAGCTCTGGCACAGCTGGTCTCTCAAAGACAGTTTCTGTCAGAAGTTCTCTCAGCCCCACCTACTTCACAGGGTGTCTGTTGTGGGGAGGGGAAGGGAAAGGAATTTGTAAGCCGCTCTGAGACGCCTTTGGGCAGTGAAGGGCGGGGTATAAATCCAATCTCTTCTCTCTCTTCTTCATGACAACGAACTTCAGTTCATGAGCTGATTGGTGCCCAGGCTTAGAAATAGATGCTGAGGTAAATCCTCTTGTGAACACTGTAACAAATGTTATGGCACATACCAGTTGGTACAGCTTCTGACTAGTACGCAGTAATGTTTGTATCATGTTGGCAACCATCGCATTCATCTGTAAATCTATAGTGAAGCAGCTTTACTGTTTCAAACAGTTTTGTTATTCAGTGTATGGGAAAGTAAGTGAAAAAAATATTTTATTAACTCTGCTGTTATTACCCTTACCCGGATCTAGGAGATTTAGAGTTAAGGGCATCAGAATATCTTATTATTGATGTCCATCGGGGACAGTTGAAGATCCAGGAGACACAGGATCTGGATGCTGGTGACTACACATGTGTTGCAACTAATGATGCAGGGAGTGCATCTGGCAAAATCACTCTCGACGTTGGCTGTAAGCATCATGAATTAAGACATGCAAATTATGTGAGCTTGTATAAAAACAAACACATCTGCATGCATTTTATTGATTAGTATAATCTGTTTGCTGGTGTGGAAGAAGCTGGTGTTTTCCTCTTGGGCTTGTATCTTCTGCTGCTGTTTTCAAAGCTGCTCCAGAGGATCCATGATCTTTAGAATCCCCTTTTTAGATGCAGCCATGAAAAGAAGGGCCAGAGTACCCTGTGTCTGATATGTTTGTGGAATGCAATGTGTGGCCTTTTGGACCTCAGCCAATTTTAACACAGTGCTTGTATATCCTGGGCATAGAATCCAGGGTAGAAAGGGCCTTATATGCACAGCTATAGTGCCAAACAAAATACAATTTCCTAACGCTGCTGGGAATCAAATGAACCTGAGTCTATTACAAGTAAAACACAACCGGTGCTAGGGCCACATTGGAGCAACTGGGCTAAGTTTATTTTTTTCATGTCCCCTATATCTAAGGTTGCCAGGCAACCAGCAAGATGTTCTGGGCAAGGACATGGGTGTGTGTGTGTGTGATTTTGTTGACATCGTCGACATCACTATGTCACTTCTGGGTTGTACCGATGCAGTGGTGGCATTTTTAATTTTTTCTTCTCCCACTCAGGCCCATAGCTAGGATTTTTTACTTCGGGGGGGAGGGGATTTAAATAAGTCGAGGGGCAACCCCCTACACACATTCAGGCTGTGTCAGGAGTGAGGAGAGAGTAAAAGTTCAAAAAAGGAACGATAGAGAGACACACAAGGGCACCGGAAGGCAGGGCAGGGCGATGGTGCAGCCGTGGTGCATGTGAAGAATAAAATAAAATAAACCAGCTGAATGGGAAGTCAGGAGGCCTGGGTGGTAAGTCGAGGGGGCCCGGCCCCGAGATGCCCCACTGTAGCTATGGGCCTGCTCCCATTGCCACTCAGAATGGCGACAGGCAATTGTGATGATAGATGGGAGGCCTCCTGCCATAGTGGGAGGCCTGGGAAACCCCACTTATATGCATCGGCATTCAAATGTAGAGGTTTGTCATGGAGCTCCAAATTCTGGGTCATGAGCCCCTAAAGAACAGCCATTTTTCACTGCATTTTGGAATGACCTGCTGCTAGTATATATGCATATAGGACAGCATGATGGCAGGATCACTCAGCAGAGGAGAGGATTCCTTTTTAGCACAGGAGGGTTCTGGCTCCTCCTCTCCCCATGACGTGCCTGTGATGTCATTTGACTTCCAAACATTTACTTGCAGCTGATTGGGTCTCACACTGCCATCTGGGATGAAAGGTGAGTCCTGGATCTGGAAAGTTTGAAGACCATTGCTTTATATGGTACTTTTAAATGTGAAAAATACTTTAAATCAAAAGTTTGTCTTTTCAGCTACCCTCTGAGAGATTTTTATTATTGTTTCCATTCCACAAATAGAGGTGTGAGACTGATGACATGCTTGTCCAAGGACATTTAATGCGTACATGGCTGAGCAATGATTTGAATTGAAGTCTTTGTGTCCAAATGCAACATTTCATTCACAGGGTCATGCTGAATCAAGGTCGTTATAGAGCCAACTATCATAAGCCAACTATTTGAACATTGCAAGAGATAAAACTTGGAGATCTTGATTCAGCCATCTTATGTTGCTTAAGACGTTCTAAAATCATATTACTGCTTTTGGATTTCACCCCCCTCTCTGACAGCGCCTCCTGTTTTCACACAAGAGCCCAGTGACGAATCGGTGGACATTGGCTCAAATGTGACACTGGCTTGCTATGTTCATGGTTACCCAGAACCAAAGGTGAAGTGGCAACGCATGGATGGAGCCCCGCTTTTCTCAAGACCCTTTGCTGTTAGTTCTATCAGCCAGCTCAGAACAGGCGCCCTTTCTATTAACAGTAGGTAGAACAAATAAAGTAAACAAGATACATTGAATTACTGAATTGACTGTTACTTGGCATGATATTGTTTTTAGACAAAGAGGTGTCACACTTGCTGCTCAGCCCGGTATTGTATAGTCATCTTCTTGCTGAGCCCATACTTTTTCTGTTGTTGTTGCACCATACTTTTTTGTTCTGTTTTCAAGGGCTTTTCATAGGGGTTCTGGGTTCATAAATCCCTGGAGATTTGGGGGTGGAGCCTGGGAAGAGCAGCGTTTGGGGGCAGAAGGGACCTCAGAGGAGTATCATGCCATACAGTGTACCTTCCAAGGAGCTATTTTCTCTAGGGGGACTGATATCCATAGTCTTGAGATTAATTTTACTTCTGGGAGATCTCCTGGCCCCATCTGGAGGTTAAACAATATACAGGGAAAGCAGTGTATAGGAAATTATGTAAGAAGAACTGAACACTGCACCAACTCTGTCTATAAGAAATATAAGCCTATAAGGAATAATAACTGTAATTTTTTATATAAAACGTGTATGTATTTTGTTGATGACATATAATGCTCATCTTATTCGTATAATTCTCCTAACGTGTTGGCCGTTTCCAACTCTCCCATTGGCTGTGCTGTGCACTCCATCAGCCATTGGCCCATCCATCACCACTCAACAGTAATCGTGTGCCATTGGCTGAGTACTGGGTCTGCTCTTCTTCCCTGCTCACTGTTGCCTCAGCCACTGTTTCCTGTCAGAATAACTGCCAAAATGGCTGTCTCTCCTGATGAAGACAATTCTCCTGCTTGGCTCCTGGGGGACTAACTTTTCCCTCAGTGGCTGTTGCTAGGCAACCAAGCTTGGTTCTGTCATTAAAAAGGCAAATCCAGGAGGCCCTTTCCAGGTCTTTGTGGGGAACTCATTAGGGCTAGTCCTGACTAGGGTTGCCAGCTCCAGGTTGGGAAATTCCTGGAGATTTGAGGGGCGGAGTCTGGAGAGGGGGAGGTTTGAGGAGGGGTGGGGACTCCAGACAGGTACAATGCCATAGACTCCACCCTCCAAACTAGCCATTTCCTTCTGGGGAACCACTACTGCCAATCTCCAGATGAGGACTGGAGATCACTCAGAATTACAACTGCTCTCTAGGAGGGAGGGGGGAGGAGATGGAAAGCTGAAGTCAGAGTGGCAGATAAAGATAGGTTGATGGTTTGCTGGGAAGGAGATAGGGTTGCTAGCTCCAGGTTGGGAAATTCCTGGAGATTTGAGAGGTGGAGCCTGGAAAAGATGAGGCCTGAGGAGAGGTGGGACCTCAGACAGCTATAGTACCATAGACTTCACCCTCCCAACGAGCCATTCCCTCCTGAGGAACCACTGCTGCCAACCTCCAGGTGAGGGTTGCAGATCACTCAGAATTACAGCTGCTCTTCAGATGGCAGAGATCAGTTCTCTTGGAGAAAATGGTGGATTCTCTGTCATTGTACACTGCTGAGGTCATCACAGCAAATTGACACTGAGTGCTCAAGGCCACTTTCTAGAGCTCATTGTATTTCCACAATGGGTCTTATTCCTAGTATAATTGTAGTTTTACAATAGTACATAAAAATCCAATATTAAAAAATTATTCATGGCAATTATACAAACCAAGTTATATTCTTAACAGTAAAGAATAAATGCAGACATCCAAAAATTCAGAATATACATAAATTTTAACAGACCATCAAAATTTCTACATCCCACTATCATAAAAAACAGCTGATTGCACCTGCAGCCTTAACTGCTATTAGTCGCACAAGTGAACTCAGCTGACTGGATGCACCAGCGAACACACTGGCTTGACTGCTGATTATATCAGTGAATTTGACTGACAAGAGGCCTAGGTCAGAATCCCATTTACATCAAAAATTTCATCAGAGTCACGTCACCTTCAGCATACTTTACATGCACATTTTCTCTCAAAGCTGGAATTGTTTAAACAACATCTAAGTGTGAGGCCCAGAAAAAGAAAAAGAAAACAGTATTATTGTCAGTCTCTATCAGAACTTAATCCATCCAAAGCTTAATCTATCTCAGCTGCTTTGAGTCCATTTTGGGGGAAAGGAAGGAAATCAATCAATCAAACAATCAATCAATCAATCAATAACTTATAGAAGTGGTCAATCTTTATACACTGGTCTGGATATGAGAAAGGTACAAAGATCTGTAAGTTTCCAGAAACAAAATGGCATGTACCTGCAACACTCACAATAACATAAATATATGAGAACTTTCCACATTACAGTTTTAGCCTCAAGAAGAAGCAATTTGTGAAAGCATGCTTGTGGCATGACTTAAAGTCATATATGTGGGTAGCACCCTGTCTAAAGAGGTGTACATTTTGCATTCTTCAGCAGCCTTTTAAATTGTATCATGCTTGTGCTTCATAATTGATTATCTTGTGTTGGAGAAATAAATGACATTATGTCCATTTCTTACTGCTGCTGTGCTCACAGTGTGTATACTCTTCCTAGAGGACTGGTGGGCATACTGCAACAGAATGGTGAATGGATAATTATCTTAATACTTGGGTAAATTTTGGGGAAGGTATAATTCCATTAATTAAGAATTCAACTAGTTTTTTCCATTAAGTTTATGCCTAAATGCCTTTGTTTGGTCTCAGCTTGTGAAGAAGAAAAATATATTACAGTTTTTCATAAACTGAAACAAACCACCTAGTTATCTTTCTTCACTATATGTAGCCTCTTGTAATTTTTGTCATGTACATCGAATAGAAATGAATGGAAGTTGCTCAGCTGTATTACATGGTGCACTATGCCTGATTTTACTGCAATAGTCATTTGGGTTGCTTGATAATTTTTCTGATAAATTAATTGTGTGTGTGTGTGTGTATAAATAAATAGGTACCAATCTTTTTACTAGTGCAAAGCTAATATGCTAATCCTTTGTTCTGTTTACTTTTATCTAATTTTAGATTTGTGGGTTAATGATGAAGCAACCTATATCTGTGAAGCTGAAAACCAGTTCGGGAAGATCGTCTCACGGCCGGCTGCCCTTACAGTGACAGGGCTTGGTAACTATCTGATGGTTTGGGTTTCATACTGGTTGGCTTACCTGACTTCTATCCACCTCCAATATTGGATCTTTAACAGAATTAAAAATTTCCCAGTGTCTTTCTGTGCAGGGGATGTTGAGCAACAAGGATGCACTAAAAGTGCTATATCAACTTTACATTTGAGATAAATCCATCTTGGTTATTACTGCTCAGCTGAACACATATGAACACATGCAGCTGTCTTCTACTGAGACAGTTCATTGGTCCCTCAAGGCCAATATTGTCTACTGGCAGCTGCTCTCCTAGTTCTCAAGCTGACGTCTTTCCCATCATCTGATTTTTTAAAATGGAGATGTTGGGAATGGAACCTGGGACAGCATATAAAGCAGATGCTCTACCACTGGGCCACAGCTCAGCCCCTTAAGTTATTGGGAAGTTGACAAGACATTTAGAAAGCAGAGGAAAAACATTGTCCCATTTAATTATGTAACTAGATTTCTTCCATCATACTGTTCCATTTTTAAAAAAATCAAAAATTTTAAAATCCTGAAATTCGCACAGAGCACATATAAATTATCTAAATGACAAAAAACGAACAAATATAGGATCAGTGCAAGTAGCTTTTTTTTTGAAGTTTGTAATCTGATTCCTAAAATGTATTAATTAAATCTCAAACAATTGTTTGATCTTGATGCATATTGTAGGACAGACCTGATTGCAGTATTCTTTTTGCATTTTTATCTGAATATGCACATTTGTATAGTGTGTACTCTCTCTCTCTTGCTCCCTCTGTCTCTTTAATAGTTACCCCTCTCATTGGAATGAGTCCAGCAGCAGCTAATGTAATAGAAGGTCACCAGCTTACTTTGCCATGTGTGCTGCTGGCAGGAAACCCCATCCCTGAGCGAAAATGGATTAAAAATGGTGTGATGGTAAGAGAGTTTTATGTATCTTGCACTGTTTTCTACATGCTACTACTTGCGATGTAGAAAGGCATAGGCTTGGATCCTGCAGTAAGTCCCCATTAATGGAAAGCACAGGCCCTCAGTGGAATGGAACTTCTTTTATCTCCCCTTAAATATCCCCTGAAATGCTGTTTTTGGAGGACAGGGGACCCCCCCCCAGGAACACCATGAGGGATGAATTAGAGATCTGCCGCAGGAGCAGGGAACTGGTGAAAAATCACCCTCTCCTTTCCATTAGTGGAAATTTCCCATGGGATCCAATTAGAGAGTTTCAAGTGAGCTAGTGTGATGCAGTGATGACTGTGGTGACTTGGGTTCAGATCTATACTTAGCTCAGAAACCCATAAAGCGATGGTGGGGAAGTCTTTATTTCTCCGTGTAGTAACCTCACAAGGTTGTTATGAGGATAAAATGGAAACGCTGCCCTCAGCTCTTTGGGGGGGGGGAGGCAGAATTCAATCAGTTTTAAGTAACAAACTGAGTTTTATGAAAGTATTTGAAGGTGTGTTTGCATTGACCTCCCCCCACTCCTGAAATAACGACATCTGCTCAACTTCTAGTTGCGATTAGCTGGGGCCATTTCACATGTGCAAGTGCATCATTAGTTGACTTGCAACTGAATGTGTAAAATTATTCCATTTAGGTATCCTTTGCCCCCACCCCTTCCCATGAAAGTTGTTTATCTGTCAGAATGTTCAAACGACCCAGCTACAGAAATCATTCATGTGGATCTTTCCCATAGAATCAGCATTGTGGAGCAATACAGATTCTTTGGCCTATCTACATTTTAAATATTTTCCCAGTGTTATAAAAGGAGCTCAGAGATTAGAGACAGGGCTGGGAGAACATCTAGAGAACACTTAAAATGTGTGGCCTTTTGTGTTGTTGTCCAGTGATATAGAAGTTCTATCTCCTTTGCCATGCCTCATTTGCACGAGCAAGTCACTGTTAGATGACACAATAACCAAGTGAAATATAAGCGAGGGCTCTTAAGGAAGCAGTGTTTCGCCATCTCTTTTAAAAAAACCATCCTCGGACCTGGCAGAATTGGCTAACTACCGGCTGGTCTCCAACTTGCCCTATTTGGGCAAGATAATTGACAGAGCAGTGGCAACTCAGTTATAGAGTTTCCTGGATGACGCTTCCACATTAGATCCCGTCCAGTCCAGCTTTCATCTGGGCCATGTCACAGAGACAGTACTGGCTGCCCTCATGAATGATCTCTGAAGACAACTGAATTGCCTGGATGGCGGTGCTGTTGTTGTTAGACCTGTCAGCAGCGTTTGACACGGTTGACCATCAGTTACTGGTCCACCACCTCACCGACGCTGGAGTCCAGGGGCTCGCCTCCTTCCTCCAGGGCCGAGGACAAAGGGTGGCACTTGGGGAGGAATTATCCCAAAGGTACCCACTGACTTGCGGAGTGCCTCTATCCCCAATGTTATTTAACATCTATATGCGCCCCCTTGCCCAGATAGCTCAGAACTACAGACTGGGTTGTCACCAAGACGCTGATAACACCCAGCTATATCTGTTGTTGGGTGGCCAGTCAGACTCTGGGCCAGAAGATCTGGACTGGACATTACAAGCTGTGGCTGGATGGCTTAGTCAGTTGAAACTGAATCCAATGAAGATGGAGGTTCTGTGCCTAAATCATGGTTGCCTGAGATTAGGAATCTCACTCCTGACCTTTGATGGGGCTCCTTTGGTGTCAGCATTGGAGGCTAGGAGTCTGGGAGTGCTCTTGGATGCCTCCTTAATGATGGAGGCCCAGGTAGCAGCCACTGCCAAGTCAGCCTTTTACCATCTTCAGCTGATTAGGCAGTTGATTCCCTTCCTCGAATGTAGCAACCTGGCAATGGTAATCCACGCAATGGTCACCTCAAGATTAGACTACTGTAATCCTCTCTACATAGGGCTGCCCTTGTCCCAAATTTAGAAGCTGCAGCTGGTGCAGAATGCGGTGGTGAGGCTGTTGTTGGGTCTGTCTCCATGAGAACACCTTCAGCCTGTGTTGAAAGCATTGCACTGGCTGCATATAGCATACCAAATTTGCTTCAAGGCGATGGTGCTTACCTATAAAGCCCTATATGGTCAGAGGCCAGTATACCTGAGGGACCGCCTTTGCCCACATGTTCCCCAGAGAGCACTGCGTTTAGGGACACAAAACTTCCTTGTGCTCCAATGCTCCCTCTAAGCTGTGGAGCCTTGTGAGCAAAAATTCTACTTTGTGAGCTCCTGACATTAAATTTGTGAGCGAGCAATTTAGCTGCTGCATAAATTAGTTTGCTCTGGAGCCATTCTTCCTGAGCCAAGACAAAAATGTGTGACACGGAGGCTAAAAAACTGTGAGATAACTCAGACTAACTCAGCTTAGAGGGGACACTGTTGCGCTCCCTGTCCCTAAAGCCACTACCAGTGCTAGAGCCTTTTCTGTGGCAGCATCCCGCTGGTGGAACAAGCGCCCTGAGGATACCAGGGCCCTGCGAAACCTACTTCAATTCCACAGGGCTTGCAAGATGGAGCTCTTCCACCAGGCATTTGACCACATTTAACATCCTAATATAACTTGGAGCCTCCCTGGGATTGTTTGCATCATCCAAGTTTGTACTAACCGACTCTGGTTATGAAAACATTGGATTATGACTGCTGTTGCATAGGAATGTATGTATGCATTGCACTTTAGATTTTGTGTGTTTTTAAACTGTTTTAACACTTTTATGTAAGCTGCCCTGAGCCTGCTTTGGTGGGAGAGGGCAGGGTATAAATCCAATAAATACATAAATAAATATATATATATATATATTGTGTGTGTGAGGCATATTAAAAAAAACCCTATGGTTCTGTTTTCTGATGACAGCCCAGTGTTATGACTTCTGTTTTGTATCTGATTGAGCCCATCTCCACTTTGCTCCTGTCAACAATGTCTTTATTATGGAGATTAAGTAGATGGTGTCCATTGCATGCATGAGGGCAGTCCTTCCTGATGGATGGAAACTCCCTCCTGCCATGGATGGGTATGAGGGGTAAACAAAGAAAGTTTAATCACAAAGGAAGAATAGGAAGGCACAAGAGTCATCCTTTCTGTCCAAGGAACAAGATGGATAACCCCTGTTAATATTTAGCCTTATGGATTACTGGAAAATTCTTTGTGGTGGAGCCAGTAACCTGGCAGCAGCGTGTTTTAGGCAGCAGACACAGATTTCCAGTTGCACAAGCCTGTAACAGGGAGAGTGCACATATACTGCATTCAGTTTGGATCATCTTTTGGCATTAGATAGAGCTGTCTGAGGTAATTTCTGGCTAAACGTCAACTGTCATGTACTCGGGGTGTTGTGAGAAGCTCCTGAGAGGGTAGAAAGAAGGATGCCTGGGTCCCATGAGAGTATGAGAAAGGCTACCTATTTAATTCTCCTCAGTGGCTTCGAAGAATATTGGCTCAACATCCACAGAATTAGAGAATTTCGGAGCATCAGCTTTCTTTTTGGCTCTTGCAGCTGCTTGCTTCTTGTGCTTGTGTATAACATTAATAGCATAATTTCTTCCACTTCCCCTCCCTTTTGCTGAAGGAAAGAGGTGTTAATTCCTCTGGAAAGCAATACTTACCTCCTGTAGTTGCTAAGTAGGTGTCAAATTCTGCACTCCAAGGGAAAACTCAAAGTAGATTATATTCACCAAGTGTGCTTTTTTTGTAAGGAGTCAACCTGCCGGAGACAGCTTGGTTTTGTCTTTTTCTTCCAGTTCTGAGGTCTTCATGATGTGCCTTTGTATTTTAAGATGTTGTGTCAATCCTAGAGAATAAAAACCACAGAGTATTACCAGATGCAGAATAGATAAGGTGATCCATGCATTTGGGCTCCATTTGAGGAGTACATGGAATTTGTCTTCTACCTGTCCAATAGTTCTGTACACTGGGTAGTCACTATTGTAATAAACAACTTAATGATCTTACATATTAGCTATCATTATCAAAGGCATGATTTTCTGTAATAAATAAGGTTACTGTTTGATCTCTGTTGATAACGTTGCTAAAATTATTCTGGAAATCTCCTCCCGCTCTCTGCCCCCCATGTTGAAGTTGTACACTGGGACCCGCTTTTGTTGGGATAGGAGTTTGTAAACTTCCTGTTTAGTTTACATTTGCTAGCATTTATTATGGACAGCTAACAACAGGGCACAGAGGCTAAGCTTTTCCCTTGATGTTGCCTCCTGGCACTGATATTCAGAGGTTCACTGCCTATCCTTCATGAATCTGTCTAATCCCTTTTTAAAGCGTGGCCATCACTACATCCTTTGGCAATGAATTGTATGTTTTATTCACTTCTTGAGTAAAGAAGTATTTCCTTTTGCCTTCCTGGAATCTATTAGTCAACAAATTTGATCAGGTCAGCTGATTAGTATTGTCACAGACTCTTCCTGATGAGTCTCAAGAATAAATTCCATTGATTTAGAAAATTGATTTAGATTATGCTGAAAGATTCTTATGACTTGTAGGATTACAAGTAAAATAAGCACATAGTCCATATTTTGTGCTATTCTGTGTTGATATACCTTTGCAGTGCTAACAGGTTGTAGCATTGGCTGCACAATTTAGCTTCTTAAGAATTCTAGCATAGAATTGCAAAGATATATATTTTTTAAATCATTTAATTTAAAAAAATTAAAATTCACATACATACTGGGTGGGGAGAAATAAAGATATTCTTGAAAGTCAGAGAGCAATGTCTGGTGGGAACTGAGAAGCCAAATAGTGCTCAACAGGTAGGACTACTCTAGCAATGGGGAAAAAGTTATGCAAAATTTGATTTACTTTGGTGCAGAAATTTGACTCTTTTTTAAATGCAGAAGTCCAAATAATTGATATCCAGCCTAGATCTAGCACAGAAATAATCTGTTTCCTCCTCTCTCAGTTGGCCCAGAATCCATATATTAGCGTACGCAGTGATGGAAGCCTTCACCTCGAAAGGGTTCGACTGCAGGATTCTGGTGATTACATGTGTATGGCAAGCAATGTTGCCGGGACAAACAACAAAACGACGACCCTCAGTGTCTTTGGTGAGAGAAACGTTCAGGGTTTCTATAAGTTTGCAAAATGAGAATATTGTTGGAACTTCAGGTGACACTATTGAATAGAAAATGGGGTGCACTATTAGATGTGTGAAAGAGGCTTTTGCATACAGAACAGATTCTCTGGGTGCTATTTAGATCTTGGAGTTTCTTGTATGTGAACTACTTCTACAAGCAAAGTGACTGCTCTGTGTGCAGAAGTGATTCTTGGATCCCATGAACATCCAGGGACATCTGTAAGCCATTTTGGTACGGGTAGAGGGTGGTATGGGTAGAGGAACATGTGGACAAAACCGACACGCCTTGTTAAAAAGTGAGCAAAAAAAAAGTTACACGGCTTCCAAAAAACATTTTCCTCTACCCAAATATTTTCAAGCATTGATGGCTTCTGCAGACTCCCTTTCTTTATTAATAAAACAGAGATATAAGTGCTGCCTAAGAAGGTTTGGTAGTGGATAAAAGGAAGCATCAACGGAAGGTAGTATGGGGCTTAAAAGAAACGAGAGGTTTGGCAAAGGTTTGGGTGTTTTTAAGAATACCTTTGAGAGTGGCATGTCTGCTCACAGGGTGCGAAGAGACGCTTTGTCGTGATCCACCTGTGTTTCAGCAGCCTCAGCTTTGTGTGAGGTCACAGCTGTTGTAGTCTTCATGAGCTGAAAATCCCCTTTCATGCAAAATTCATCAAGGGATGTATGTTCAGAGCTTCCCTACAAAAACTGCTGAGGCATCCCTTTTCACTTTACAAAAGAGGCCTTGTCCAGGTCGGTGTTTGACCATGTTGTTTTGTACCTGAAGGACCTTTCTTGAATAGTACTTTGGAACTATATCACATTACAGGGGACTGAAGAGGCAAAAGGCTGTGGTAGCTATCGAAAAGGTCTGTGACTTATACCGGCAAGAAGTGCTGAAAGAAGAATGCTCATAGTAAACACATAATGGCAACAGGCAGCAGCAGTTCTGCTGGAGAGCCAGTGTGGTGTAGCGATTAAGAGTGGCGGACTCTGATCTGGAGAATCCCCCACTTGAATCCTGCTGGGTGAACCTTGGGCCGGTCACAGTTCTCTCCGAGCTCTCTCAGCCCCACCTACCTTACAAGGTGACTGTTGTGGAGAGAGGAAGGGAAGGGGATTGTAAACCGCTTTGAGACTCATTCAGGTAGAGAAAGGCAGGGTATAAGCACCAGCTCTTCTTCTGAACCCTTCAGAGTGGTAGTGCTTCTGGCTATTCAAAGATGGGGCATATCCCATAGAAGGGAATAGGCTGCTCTACAAGTGCTTTTTGAGAACTGGTGCAGAGAATGAACAATGAAAGGGAGCCGTGGGTTCAAAACTAATCACAACTATAATCTCATTGGATGATCTTGGAAAGCTCTTGTTGTTCAGCTCTCCCACCTGTACTGTGGAAATGATTATGTGCCCTCCTTACAGAAGTAATTAGCATTAATTCAAGAATTGTTGCAAAAACGTTTGTGCAGTGCTTTGATCCCTTTGTACCTATATAGCACTATTGTTAAGTGGTAGCATTCTTTTTCAAACATTGTCATATTTTTGAAGGCTTCTACATTATATGTTGTCGAAGGCTTTCACGGCCGGAGTTCATTAGTTGCTGTAGATTTTCCAGATTGTGTGGCCGTGGTCTTGGCATTGTAGGACCTGACATTTCACCAGTAGCTGTGACTGGCATCCTCAGAGATATAACACAGAAAGATGTAGTACTCTTGACACAGTAGATGTCTTGACACATAATGTAGAAGCTGTAGATTTTCTGGGTTGTGTGGCTGTGGTCTTGGCATTGTAGGACCTGACATTTCGCCAGTAGCTGTGACTGGCATCCTCAGAGGTATAACACAGAAAGATGGAGTACTCTTGACACAGTAGATGTCTTGACACAGAGAGTACTCCATCTTTCTGTGTTATACCTCTGAGGATGCCAATCACAGCTACTGGCGAAACATCAGGTCCTACAATGCCAAGACCACGGCCACACAACCCTGAAAATCTACAACTTCTACATTATGTTTGTTTGTGAGCTATCAGGTGGTCAAGTAAGTGTTACAAACTATGTTTGTTACATGTACATAAACATTTCATCATCAACACCCTCAGGCATATGTTTTTAGACAAGGTCCATGTTAGAAATGTGCTCTGAAGATATTAGAAAAATGTTTAGACCTCATTTAACTTTTTTTTTTTTTTTGGTAAAACTCTCCTAAAAAGGAGAGAATTTTATTCTTTTTATAGGAAAAGGGTAGGGTAGACAGCTGGAGAAAGAAAAAAGAGATGGAGTGAAAATATTCTGTTAATAAGGGTTAGTTTTAGTTAGTACTATTTTTAGCATCCATCACGGTTAGAAGATCTTCTTTTTAACAATCCAAAGTCCAAAATAACTCTGTTAATACCGTTAGTAAAGTCCATTGGGGTTAGTTATTAAACAGCTCCTTCCAGATGTTACACGAACAGCCGCTGCTCAAAGTGTCCTCTTAAGTCTTTTCAACTAAAAGTTGAGTCCCTTTCATCTTGATGACTCCCGCTCCGTCACCTCTTCCCCCTGGGTCGTTGTCTTCTTCGCTGCTTGCATTCATCCCAGTTTTGAGTGTTGCCTCCATCCTGCTGGCGTGTCTCTTCAAAGGTTTTATTGTTTTAATAAAGATGAATTCCATCTTCTCTCGTTTCTTTTTTTCTTATATTTCCGACCATCAACTTTTACGGGCTCCATAATCACAGAAGAAATTAGATCTCTGATATATTTCCTGCTCAGCTCGACATCCCCTTCTTCTGGCAGAGTATTTTCTTTTATATAAGTGGAATAGGCTTTTAGAGCCATGTCCACCTCTTCTTTTATTTCACTCGCTTCACTGCCAGTTAGGGGTGCCAAGTCATTCGTCAAGATAAAACTGAGATCTTCTTTCTCTTCTTCTTTCTCGCCCAAAAGGGTTAACATCAGATTAGCCTTTCTTGATGTTTCCGAGATTTGCTTTTGCCGACAGAGAAGAGCACTTTCCACTTTAATCAAAGCTTCATTGATTTTCTGCATTTGCTCCAGCAGGGGCCGCAGTAGCTCCTCTTGTTGAATGACAGCAAGCTCTGGGGGGGTTACCCGGACCGGAAGTCCCTCCCCCTTCTCTTCCGGTTTGTGCAGGAAAATTTTCGGCGTCGACATTTTCACTTTTCCTTTTGTTTACTTTTTCAAAGTTCGTGCCGCATCCTCCAAGAGGCTGACAATGTCGCAATCGCCTGCCAAACCCCAACGGTATCTTCACCAACGCTTTTTTTCTCTTTACCCCCTCCTCGCCCCTTTATTAATCTCGCTTCTCAAAAGGGGGTGGGGACTCCTCCCTCCTCCCTACGTTTGCGGGGGGATTTATCTCGCTTCAAATTAGATCTTCAACTCACGATTCGATGCAATTCTTCTTTTTATTTTAACTCATGCCGCTTTCTTCACTCCTGGTGGAATTCGGGAGCGCTGCTAAGTCCCATTACGGGCACGACGCAGCGGGGCCGATTGGAGCGGGGAGAAAGCCTCAATTTCCCGGCTAACTGCCGGCAAAGAGAGCTACTCCCCAAGCGCCCCCGGTTCGGAGCCTTTACCTAAGGCTCACTAGGGTCTTGCATAGATGCAAAGACCCCCCAAACTGCGCGTGGGCTAACCACCTCCGGGAGCGTCCCGAAAGGTGGCCGCCACATTCGCAACGCTGAAACCGAAAACCCTCGACCTCATTTAACTTTTCATCTCTCTCTCTCTCTCTCTCTCTCTCTCTCTCTCTCTCTCTCTCTCTCTCTCTCTAAAACAGATCGTAGAGCATCTTAGAGAATCTAATTTAAACCCTTTTATTTTTGGAGAACATTCTGATATTATTATTTTTTTGGTTACTGGAAACTTTCTGTGGTTTTCTCAAGAGACTATAGGCTGGATCCTACAGATCCATTCCACTGCTGGCAGTGCTTTCCTCTTGCACAATTGCCTTCTCCTAGTAAAGGTTTTTTCCAGAGCCTCTTGTATCAGGGAAGACCCTTTGCACTGGGAAGAGGAGAGCATTGCTGTTAGTGGAAAGGATCTGCAGGATCCAACCCTATCAGTTATGATTTGATTTATTAAATTTCTACCCCACCCTCCCGGCCGTGTATCTCCTCATCTGTTCCTCTCCACCCCCCTTAATGTGAAGGAATTCAAAATATGTAACTTGGTGTCATTGTGTTAGGAGTTTCTCCTATTCCACCTAATTGGCTGCTGCTTAATGTGAGGACATCATATGTTTTGCATCACTGAATATCACTGAGAGAGGAAGAGAGATGGGGGTCCCATTGTACTCTTGTTCTTGTCTAAAACAGTAATTCAGAATACACTTATGTACTTCATTTCAAAACCACTGTTAACAGATTGTAAATCTGTCAGAACAGCAGTGCATGGTATAATCTGCCATATAAGATTGCAAATTTTCCAGAACAACAGTGCATGATATAATCTGCTGTATAAACTTTACGAAACACCCTTGTATGTATTCTCAGTTTTACCCATCATTCAACATGGACAACAGATATTCAGTACAATAGAAGACATACCTGTGACTCTGCCCTGCAAAGCTAGTGGAGTTCCAAAGCCAGCTATAGTTTGGTCAAAGGTAACTATGACATTTTGAGCTATTTATACTGAAAGATCAGTTGAACGTGATGTTCAGCAAGAACCAAAAGTCAAATAATCCATTACAACAAATGGGTTTATTACAAAAAAACTCATTGTGACCACTCATTGTTGAAGAAAAGAGCTTTAATATTTTGTTTTAATTCTGTTGTGCAGCAGCATGAAATAGCCAGAATAAACATTACAGAATGAGCAGCTTGGCCCTGAACTTCACTGATTCAAGTAGGAATACATCCCCCACCAGTTAATGTACCAACAAGTATTGTTGATCATGTTCTCTTCTGAATACTCCATGAGGCATTTGGCTCAGTTATTTGTTTAAGGAATTTGTATGCTGCTTCTCTAGAGACCTGGTTACTACCTGTGGGAAGACAGAATGCTGAGGTACATGGACCGTAGCCTGGCAGCTCTTAGATTGTTATTCCATCTGAGCAAGTTCATCATGTTAGTATTTTCATGTTCTTCACAGAGAGGAGAGCTGATTCCTCCCAGCAATCCTAAATTTTCTGCAGGTTCTGATGGGAGTCTGTATGTAGTTTCTCCTGGAGGAGAAGAGTCCGGCGAATATATCTGTACTGCAACTAACGCAGCTGGCTATGCGACACGGAAAGTCCAGTTGACTGTCTACGGTAAGGAAAAACTAGAGCCCAATGTACATAAATCTCTAGGGCATTGCCATACAAGGCTGCCAGCAAAAATACAGAAGCACCTCATTATAGAGTTACTTCTTGTGCTGGTTTGAGATGCCATTGTTTTGAAATGACAGTAATTCTGCAGTCTCTCACGGACTACCAGTTTTTGTCTTTTAGCTACATTTACTAGGATAACTAAGATCTGAACGGTGGGAGAGCAATCAGTGACCTAATTCAGAGAGCCAATCACTCACCTAGGGTGGAGGTGCCATTTTATACCTTTAAATGCAAAATAGGATCCTGTAGAAGATCTGAATGTGGGGCAATTTCATGCTTCAAGTTCAATGTACTGAGATATTTGTTAACTGACAGCTAAATATTCTTTCCTGATATACTAGTCCATAATGAAAGCCAGAACGATCCAGTGGATAATAGACTCATTGAACATGGACCTGGGAGGTCAGAGTTCAAATCCACCCTTAGGAATTGGACTGACTGGGGTGGACTTGAGAAAAAGTCAGCCATTGGCCCCAGTTTCAGTGACTGGCTTTACAAGTATTTCTGGCAAAGTCTTAGAAATGTTGAATTAAGCAGACTCTGAATAAGCTCGTCGTTAATCCGAGATAAAGCATTGTTGTACATACTAGTACATTTTGATGTGCTGATTGTGCATATATAAAGCATCACACCTACATGTGCACACACATGCATTCTGATACCATATGTTTCATCCTAGTGAGACCCAGGGTGTCTAGGCCTGGAGATCAGCAAGGAGGTTCACTAGACAACCCGCTTGAGCTTTCAGTGATAGCAGGGGAAGATGTTACACTTCCGTGCGAAGTGAAGAGTCTGCCGCCCCCTATAGTAACCTGGGCTAAGGAAACACAGCTTATCTCTCCTTTTTCTCCAAGGTAACAGCCCTTCTATTTTTATTATCTTGTTTATGTGAATTGAGGCGGCAAGCCACTCTTCTCTCTATAACATACCACTTCCTTGTTCTTTTCCATGAGACAGACGTAACAACCTCTTTATATTGGAGGCTATTTGTGACAGAAATTCCCCTTGATGGGTTTCAAACTAACATGACGCAGTCTTCATTTTGATGTCTCTATTAGTGTGAGTTTCTTATTGTGAGAAATAATGAATTATTTGTAGATATGACTGAGGTGCAAGAGGCAGAATAACAAATGAACAAACACATTGATTTACTTCATTAGTATGGTTTAGCGCTTTATGTTTAACAGAATCTGCTGGTTGGATGTTATAACAATTAAGTAGCCTCACAGTTTTCTGCTGAGGCAAACTTGTTCTTTTTCAGAGAATTACTGTTCCAGGGGTTTTTACATACAAATTAAGCCAACTCTTTTCAGAGCTTAAATAAACTGCTTCCCCTACTGCTCCTTCCAATTGCCAGGGAACCATGGGGCATGGGAGAAAAACAGTCCTCTGAGCCTTAAAACAGTGGTATCCTGGAATGCCAGGTACCATTAAGGCTGACCAGATTATACATGAAAAATACCAATAAAGCAGGGTTGCCAGGTCACCCCTGGCCCTTGCAGGGGATGGGGGGAGTAGAGTTGCCAGATCCAGGTTGAGAAACTCCTCAAGATTTGAGGTGGAGCCTGGGGAAGACCGGAACCTCAGTGGGCAGACAATGCCATAAAGTCCACTTTCCAAAGCATCCATTTTCTCCAGAGGAACTGAACTCTGTAACTCCAGAATGTGTGTGTGTGTGTGTGTCTGGGTACACAACACAACTCTTGTGTGGATTTCTTTTGTTTTTGATGATGAAATGACAAACTGTATTTAATGGCAAACTGTAGTTAATTTTTAAACCATACACAAAGAGAGAATGGGAAAGAGGGAAATGAGCAAATCCATGGTTCTCCCAGGCCCATTCATATAACTCAGGTTTGTTGCCATGTCTGAATTATGCCAATGACTTTATATTTACCCCAGTTCTTTGATCCAGTTCAGTTTCTTGAGTCAGTTTGCTGAAATCCTTCAGTTGAAGCAAATTAATGCTGATACTGAGATTAAGATCTTCCAGATCCTGCTATGTTTTTGTACATTGCTGGACAATAAAGTACAATGAAGCAGTGTGTGTTGTTCTGCACAATCCACTCTGTACAAACTAGAACATTTAATAGAATTTAATAATGCCATTTTTCCTTTTTTAAAAATGTGTAATGCTGATGTATTAGTAATGCTATGTACACTATTTTAGTGTGTGGTTACAAGGGAAAAAATAAGTTTCAAACTTCCTCACAAAGCTTCATTACTCAGAACCAGCTAGCTTTACAGAACATTTAATGTGGCAACAAAAAAATCCCAAGTTTCTTTTGTAGTTAATTATTTCCCCATAACTAAGCACTGGAAGGTACATTATAAGAACGCAATTGAGATGCAACTTCTCCTACATGTGTGCACAATTACCAGAACTATTGTCTCTGCTCCATGCTGCTGTATTTTGAATTAGATTGGATTATGTAAAGAAGGGATGTACCCTTGAAATTCCCTGTGACTAAACAATGAGTTGCAAATTAATCTGTATCACCTCTACTGGCCTTTTTTAACAGGCCATCTTGTGGCCTTGCTTGCTCCTAACAAAGATACAGATCACAGAATCGTCATTTGGTGTAACTGTACTGTTGGAGGGCTGGATCCTGACTAAACTGGCAGTTTCTACCAATTCCCACTTCCTGCTGCAGACATCCTCCTTATGTTGTTCCTCAGGGTCCCCTAAACCCCAGGAGAGAAGTGGGCTCCACTGGCTTGGAGGAAGGGGAGGCAGGAAAGTTCAGTTCTGCAGTTCGAAGATTGAGTCTGGATTTGATCCCAAGATGGCAGGTTGGAGATGCCATCTTTGAATGCTCCTTATCCCAAACAATGCAACTAGGATGAGGAAACTGGGAAGTCTTTCCTAGAGGCAACCTGCAAAAAGACACCCCTTGTACAATAAAGACAATATAGCTACAAGCTGGGATCTACAAGGAATTTGCAAGGAGGGGCATCGCATTACCATCTTATTTGCTTCCTTCCCTCTGTTCTACCTATTCTCTCACTTTCTACCTCCATCTGTCTCCTTCCCTCAATGGCTACTGCCTCTCTCTCTCTTTCTTGCTTTCTCTCTGGAGAGGAAGCAACAGGGATGGCGGTGGCAGCAACAGTGACGGTTCGTCTCCCCCCTTGCAGTGCTGCTGCTGGAGACGAAGCAACACTGGACCTGAACACATTTCCTCCCCCCGCCCACAGCACCACCACTGTAGAGGCTGCAATGGTGGGCCCAAAAGTGGTGGCGGTGACATCAACAACAATGCTCATTCTCCCTCCTTCAGAGGCAGCGATGCTGGAGGGGAAGGAGGAAGAATGAGCGTTGTGGAAGTGACAATGGGGGTAAGGTTGCCAGTTCTGGACTGGAAAATACCTGGAGACTTTGGGGGTGGATCCAGGAAAAGGAGGGGTTTGGGGAGGGGAGGGGCCTCAGCATGGTATAATGCCATAGAGTCCACCCTTCAAAGCAGCCATTTTCTCCAGGGGAGCTGATCTCTGTCAGCTGGAGATCAGTTGTAAAAGCAGGAGATCTCCAGGCCCCACCTGGAAGCTGGCAACCCGTGGTGGTGGTGGTCCCCCCCCCACATGCAGTACCACTGCCTTGGCAGCAATGACAGGGCTAGTGGTGGTGGTTCCTCCTCCTCCTCCCCAGTCTGTGGTGCTGCTGTCAGATTTCCAGCATACAGAGTTGCTGCTGAGGAGAGTCAGCGATGGCAGGGCAGGTGGCATCAGTGGCAGTTCAGCACAGGTGCAGATAAATGTTGTCTCTTTTGAGTTGTTTTGGTACTCCCCCCCTTTTTTTAAAGGTTCCCCCAAGTTTGGAGAAAAATCTTTCTTCTGTCCATGTGGCACCATTCCATGTATTTAAGTATCTGCAAATGGGGCCACAATTGACTATTAGAATAAATAATTAAAATTATTAAAACATTTCTCTTCAGATATGAATAATTAGTCATGCTTTTAAGATGGTGGCTAAAAAGCCAAATGTCAGCCTGCTTAGAAGCTTATAGTGCAATCCTAAACCAAGTCACATGCTTCTAAGTCGATTGAATAGGGCTGAGAGGGGCATATCTCCGCTTAGGCTTGCCCTGTTACTAAGGGCACCGGGCCAAGTTATATGGCAGTGTTGTAAGTTCTCATTGAACCTGGGCCTGCATCCTAGCAGTGCAGTCTTAAGAAGAGTGCAGTCTTAAGCCCTACTGAGTAGACCTGGGTAGGATTATGTGCAGACCTGCTTAGAATTGCTTTTGCAACCCTTTCAAGTCTTGAGAATTGCTCATGGGAGGCAGGGCTGGCCCCAGGTGTCTGGGCGCCCTAGGCAGGACAGCCTGGGGCGCCCCACACCCGGGATGCAAACCTCCCGGTGGGGCCTGGAGACGGGGGAGGGCGGCAGAGCGCTGGCTTTCCTGGAGGCTCCACAGCTGCAGGGCCCTCAGGAAAGCCAGGGAGGGGGCAGGGGTTCTAGCCCCCGCCCACTCCCTCTGAGCACCGGAGACTGGTGGGGGGCGGTGGAGCGCCGGCTTTCCTGGAGGCTCTGCACCTGCGGGGCCCCAGGAAAGCCAGGGAGGGGGCGGGGCTTCTAGCCCCGCCCCTCCCTCCGAGAGCTGGAGACTGGGGGGGGGCGGTGGAGTGCTGGCTTTCCTGGAGGGGGGAAGGAGGAGGGGGAGGGTTGGGCAAGCTCTGCTGCTGCCTCATGAGCCCTGCTGGGTGCTCTTCGCGGTGGCGGGGAGGCGGAAGCAGTGGCGGGGGGCTTTCTACAGGGGGCAGAGGGGAATTTGGCACTCCCGCAGGCCTGGCATCCTAGGCAAGCGCCTAGCTCGCCTAGTGGGCAAGCCATCCCTGGTGGGAGGAGGAGGAGGAGGAGAGACATCAGAGACATGATTCTCTCTAGATTTTACCTGTCACTCTCCCATGGGGTTGGTCTATGAGTAACTCCTCCTTTGGAGCAGTCTGGCTTAGAAATGAGTAGCTGTATTAGTGGTCCCCACAGAGGAAAAAAGAAAAGGTCCCTGTATTAGCATGTTACAGAAAATTGTAGGCTAATATGCGCAAGGAGGTATTTTGTGTGTGTGAGGGAGAGCATTCAGATTTTGAATCCCCGTTTGTGGCCTGATGTGGTAGAGTCCAGCAACAGATGCATTCTTTGCAGCTGCTTGTTGTATCAGTTGGCTCTTAGTCTACTGCCATGATTTGCTTTAGTTTCTCAGCCCTTCCCAGCTCTCATTCCTGTCTCGGCTTTGTCTATCTGCTGTTTGTCTTGGCTTCACTCTCTTGCCCCTTTGTCTGATCATGATGTTCCTCACCTGACTCAGATTATGGGTCTCGGACATGGTGTCAAAATATGCTGTAAACAGGAAGAGATCTAACCCTGTTTAACCATTCTTCTTAATCCTGTCTTTTCATGACAATATAGTGCTGCCGATCAAATATTCCTTCTTTGCTTAAAAGGCTTGATTACAACGGTTCTGATCTTGAGGATCCTTCTTTTCTTAAAGCACTGCATTGAAATAGATGCCAACCATGAAATGCTTGTGTTAATATGCAACACAGATCTCAGACTTTACAAATCTTTCAAAATGTGGCATCTTCTGGTTTTTGGACAGCTCATCTTGATTTTAGCCATGTTGGCATGCACTGAGAATATCAGTGCGACATAGAGAAACCATACACAAGTTGGGGTTGGGTTTTGGGTTTTTTTGCATGCTATTTAAAGTGCTCAAAAAGCAGCAGTTTCAATTGCCCATTCTGCATCTAGCATTCGCTCCACTGTTTTACCGAAACCACGTTGGAATAGAAATTCCTTTCTACATTGCATGCCCCTTTCACTTCCTTTGATTGTCTGATATTGTTGAACCCTCCACACTGCATGCTGCTTTTATTTCCTTTGATCTCTTGGTTTTATGGTACTGTCTGTATAGATTTATAGCTGTTTTATGGCTGTTCAGGGGTGATTCTGCAGTCAGAACGGCATTGGCCCGGGGTATTTGAATGTGGTTTTGAGCTGCATCTTTTTTTGTTCCAGTGTGGGTTTGATAAAACCATGGAGTGAACGCTAGATGCAGGATGGGCCATCGCTGCATATAATGGCAAGTCACATCGGTCCTCTCTGGATATAATGGGGCGACTTGCAAACCATGGCTTACAGTACCCTGGGCTCAGATGCCTCCACCCCATAATAATTAACCTGTGTCTTCCATATTTTGTTTTGGCTTTGTGCTGGTTTAATGTTATAGTGGTATCAGTGCCAATGAGGTTAAAACTTTGAGCATATTTTATTGAGTGTTAAAACTAATCAGGATTCCCTTGTAATTATTTGGGTTTATAATCCACACCTCCAAGTCATTTGTGGAGAACCTTGGTTGGGGTGCAGATGGAGGAGTCTACACAGCAAGAGAAGCAGTGCTAGGGTTTCTACTACCGAGTTATTTCTTCCCATGTGTACCTCCTTGAACAGAGGAGTTCCTGCTTTCTCAGGCATTCACGTATACCTTGATTTTCCACCGGTATGTCCACAAAGAGGCTATGACAATATATCTGAAGTACAGTAAATGTTCTGCTTCAAAATGGAACCCTGGCAAAATCAGTGACCTACAGAACCAAAAGCATGACAAAAATATTTTTACTATCTTCCGTGAAGGGCCAGTATAATAGATCTGATGGTTTTCCTTCAGGAGGGATTTCTGCAGACATGGGGCTGCAATCAAAAAAATTATTTTGAGTCAATTCAGGTTTACCTCTGATGGCGCTAGCACTCAACAACATCCTCATTCTTTGATCTCCACACAACATCCTTCACATGGGAACATGTCAGGGGTGTGGGCAGGCACTCCCTCAAAAAGGCAGGCATGGGAAGAGCCAACTTTTTAGTAATTAGATCTGTTGGATGACGTATCTCAGGGAACTCTTTGGTCATTCCGAATCTCTCACTTTATTACTGAGCTGTAGAAAATGAAAGATTTGGACAGATTGCAGGCAACATGAAATAAAAACAAAACAAAACAACCCAATCTGAATAAAAAATAATCCTGAGCAGATGCTGTTTAGCATGTGGTATTCATTACTAATGTCTGTGTAATGCTCATTCTCATGGTAAATGTTTATATAGCCATATCTGTTTCCTATTTTTTCAGACACACCTTCCTCCCCTCAGGATCAATGAAGATCATCAAGACTCGGGTTACAGACAGAGGCATGTATACTTGTGTAGCCACAAACATCGCTGGGAATGCAACTCAGTCAGTGAAACTAAATGTACATGGTAGGTGAGCTGTTTTAAGCTGCCATAAGAGTCATTTCTGAATTGTCAGGGAATGATCTACAAACAGAGTGGTACACTTCAGGTTGGGAATATCAGTCTCTCTATTCAGCAGATACCCAGGTGCCACACCAATATTTTGTCATTGGAAAAATTGCCAGTTTTGAGATGGAAGTGAGACTGGCTGTAGGGCTGATCCATAACCCATTAAAAATATCCATTGCTATCCAACCCCAAAGGGTCACTTTAGATCTTCCTTGCCAAAATAGCCTTGCTGTTTAAAGAGCAGGTCGGCACAGTGGCCAAGAGAGCCTTTTATCAGTGGAATCTAGTTTGACAACTCTCCTTTCTTGGACTCAATTTGGCTGTGTTGATCCACGCTTCTGTAATCTCACATTTGGATTACTGTAACGTACTCTGTGTTGGGCTGTCCTGGAAGACAACTCAGAATCTGCACCTGGTCTAGAATGTGGCAGCCTCATTATTGCCATGGGTTAGCTGATGGGAACATACGTGGCTCATTTTGAAATAGCTACGTTGTTTGCCAATCTGTTTCTGAATTCAATTTGAGATATTGGCTTATTCACTTTTATTTATTTTATTTATATCCCACTTTTCTTGTCAGCGGGGACCCAAAGCAACTTACATCATTCTCCTCTTCTCCGTTTTATCCTCACAACAACCCGGTGAAGTAGGTTAGGCTGATAGTGTGTGAGTGGCTCATGGTCACCCAGCATGCTTCCATGACAGAGTGAGAATCTGAACCTGGGTTCCCCAGAGCCTAGTCCACTGTTTTAGCCAGTTTGGTGTAGTAGTTAAGAGTGCAGACTCTAATCTGGGAGAACTGGGTTTTATTCCCCACTTCTCCACATGTAGCTGCTGGTGTGACCTTGGGGGTCAGTCACAGTGCTCTCAAAGCTGTTCTCTCAGGAGCAGTTCTCTCAGAGCTCTCTCAGCCCCACCTACCTCACAGGGTGTCTGTTGTGGGGAGAGGAAGAGAAGGAGATTGTAAGCTGCTCTGAGACTGTAAGTGAAGGGCAGGGTATAAATCCAACTTCTCCTCCTCCTCCTTCACTCTGATCTTTAAAGCCGTTGTCCTTCACAGACAGGGCCCACATAACTGAAGGACTGTTTCCTCCCATATTTTATTTATTTATTTATTTATTCAATAAAACATTTATATCCTGCCTTTCCTTGGGGTTCAAGGCTGCTTACAGTAACAATCCTGTGTAATAACTAGAGTCTTAAGGCTGACATCTACAGTCTGTTATCTCAGGGTGGCCATTCAGGCATAAACCAGAGTATGAACCATGAACCTTTTCCATCTCAGCCCTTGCTCTGGGAAATGGGCTCCCTGAAGAGGCGAAGGAAGCCCCTTCACTGATGATCTTCTTATGGCACTCTCAAAGCTCATTGGCTTGTCAGGACTTTTAATGGTATATGTACAAATTGTTAGGTGCAGGGGGAAGTATTTGGTCTTTTTTATTTTATTTGGTCTTAATTTGTAATGTTTTTAATTATTATTTGTAAGCCTTCTTGAACCAAAGAAGAAAGGTGGGGTATAAATATTTAAATAAATAAATTCTCCAGCATCACCACTGTCTTCCATTATATCAGCTCCCTCCTCAGGCTTGAGCATCTTGCTCAAAGTTTCAAAATTCAGTCACCTCACCCTCCCCCCCTTCTAATGTGCCACTGTTTCCCTCCAAAATGCTACAAGAGCTCCCTTCAGAACTTGACAATTTGCTCACCATTATGGATCTTTTAACTATGAAACCCACTGAGGAACCCTGGATAAGCCTCAAAGGTTCTCTAACATTGCCTGAAACGTGCTTTGAAATCCATTGATTCAGACAGTTCCTGTAGCAATTATAGTGGTGCTTATCTATGCAGGCTTTTCCTCTCTGGGACCAGCAATATCTGTTCCAGTCCTATATTATCATCCTGGCTGAACATATGTTGGCAGCCGGAGACTGCAGAGGTGGGAGGTTAAGCCTGTCAGAGGATATGTAACAAACTTCCATCACAAAAGATTCCGATTGCTTCTTCCTGCAGATAGAAAATAGCCAGAGTATGCTCAAGAGAATGAGAATGGAAAATAAAACACAAAGGTTTCCAGTCTAGACTTGCCGTAATCAGCGAAGGCATCCTGAAAGTCTTCGCAAGCATTCGATTCCAGTGTATTTGTCTGTCTGAGAGAAGTTAAATTGCACTGTTCTGTGAAAGGATATTTATTTTTTTTACATTGACAGCCCAGCCTGTCCAAGGACCTCAGCCTGGATACTTTTAAAAATGGTCAGCTTCCTTTCAAATTTCAGTAGCCGAGCAGTTATTTCAGTATGGAGAACACCGGAAAGGTCAAAGCTCTGGCCTGGTGTGCGCTAGAGGGTAAACTGATAAGCAGTAGAGTATTTTATGAGCATTTCTGTGATTCTTTCCTACAGCTAATGATAATTAAACCAACATTTAAACAGAACCCTTCCCTTTTAAAAAAGCAAAATACTTTGCATTACATCATTTCTTTGCTAATAACAATGGGTTGGATTCTATGGAAGATGTCTGCTGATGAAGGGGTGGTGGTGATTTTTACCAGTTCCCCCCCACACACACTACAGGCCACCAGCTCCCCCCACCCGCTGTTCCTGGGAGTCCCCTGCCCCCAAGGAACAGCATTCCAAGGGGCATTTTGTCTTGCAGTGGAAGTGGGGGGGGAAGGAAGTCACATGGAAATTTTTGGCAGGTTCCAATCTAAGAGTTACCTATTATGAATAGCCAGTGATTTCCCGAGAGGCGCTCCTGAGGAATAATCACGTGTGGTCAGAAAAGGGTGGGTGGGTCATGCTCTAAATGACACCCCGTAATCAAAATATTAAACTAAAAAGTAGTTATTTGACTTTTATTGATATCATTTCAGTTCACCAAATGGCAATGTGAGAAAGAGAGTTTCCTATGGACTTAACAATGCTCAGGCCAAGAATGTGGTGGTTCCTGAGCAAAAAAAGTCTCTGTGGAGTCACAGTTTATTGTGTGTCTTAGCCCTGGAAACTTGGTGTACATACGGTGTTACTTAGAGGGCAGTCTAAACTGAGAGTCAGTGTGGTGCAGGAGTTGAAGTGTTGGACTGGGATCTGGGAGACCTGGGCTCAGTTCCTCATTTTGTCATAAAGTTGATTGGGTGACCTTGAGACAATAACTTGTCTCTCAGCCTAATGTACTTTACAGGATTGTTGTGAGGATAAAATGAGGGGTGTACACAACTCTATATGCTTCTTGGAGGAAGGGTGGGATGAACATATCTTAGAGATCACATTGAAAATATGGCGATCTTTACGATAAGCAGAGGTCAAACACATTTATGTTGATTGCATCTGGTGAAAGTACCATAGATTAAAGCTAATTAATTTGCTTTGCCTAGTTCCTCCAAAGATACAACGTGGACCACAAGTGATGAAAGCAAAAGTGGGTTACAGAATTGATCTACCATGCAGTGCCGAAGGAGTCCCACCTCCAGCTATCACTTGGCTTAAAGATCGTAATCCCCTTTTGATAGACAGCGGGCGGTATATTGTGTCCACGGATGGGATGCTGAGCATCAGCGATGTCTTGCTTTCAGACTCTGGAACCTACAAATGCATGGCAAATAACATTGCTGGTCAGGATGAAGTTGAGATAATTGTCCATGTTCAAGGTAACTGTAACATTGCATGTAGAAGTGTTAGCAAAATGCATGATGTCTCTTAGTATTAGTGGGGTGAAGTTTTCACTTGCCATGGAGAGCTGTTAAGTCATTACATTTTTAACAGAAAGATACAGCAAAATCTGATGTTTGCTTGTGATCCAGAAAACAACAACATTGAATCCATTGAATTGTTACTGAGCAATCAGCGCTGATATGCATAACTAGGTAACACAGCAGACCAATCAAGGATAAACTGAGTATTAGACAACAACCAACTGAGTATTAGACAACAACCAAGTTTTGGTTGCCAGAATGGAGAAATGCCAAGCAGATGGAGAGGTTTACTAAGGAAAACACCAATCCTTCAAAACATAAGCGGGGTAGTAAGGAGTTAAAGGAATGTGTCCGGCTAATTTAGTGTTGTATCAAGAAGATAATGTGGCCCAGTAGATGGCAGTATTGTGCCTCTGTTACCTGCTACTCCTGGAAAGGTGTGTTTCAGATTTCAGGTGAAATCTGTGTGAGCCAATTAATGTTACATGCACCGAGTGTGTTTGCCACATGCACAGTGGTTTGCCACATGCACCGAGTGTGTTTGCCAGATGCACAGTGGTGTTTTCACTTCTGAGTACTGTGAAATATGAAGGAAAGGCAAATGGCTCCAAACACATGGGAAGAAACATGTCAGAGAGCTACAACTGACCTAGATGAAAGTGAAGTACACCCCTGCTTGGGGTTTATATTCAGAGAATACAGAATTTCCTTAGAATCACTTTGTCAAGCAATTTTGGCACACTTTAGCCACCCTGCAAAGCTTTTAAGCATCAGAAACTACATTCTAACCCAGAGCAGGCAAACTCACTCTTACATTTCCAAACTTTATTAAAAATTAATTGCAGACTATTGCCTCATGATCAATTAAACACTTCTGAATTTTTAATAGAATGCTGGGGAATGTGTGAGAGCATGTAAAATTCTATTTCTGTTCTTCGTTGCTTTTGCTTTAGAACCTCCAATAGTCAGTGACCTTGATCCACCATATAACACTCCATTTCAAGAACGAGTAGCAAATCAACGAATTGCCTTTCCATGTCCAGCCAAAGGTGAGGAATGGAGTATTATTTGATGTTGTTCATTTTGCCCTTTTTCTTCATGATTTTAAGCATAATGGATAAAAAAAATCTGAGAAAAATGTTTAAAATGCAGGAAACATAGAATGCGATACTGTGCAGAGTTAGGCTGGGCGAAGCCCATAATGATTGCGTAGTTACTTGTTTGGATGTTGTCAAATTTACCACAGGTGGTAGGATTTCCACCCTTGGAGCACAATTTTCTCACATGACCCTCTCCCATTGCAGCACAAAATGCCCCCCTTGAGATAAAAGGGCTCCCAGGAACAGTGGGAATGGGGAGTTAGAGGCTGCTACGAGAGCAGGGAATCGGCCCCCTCCCACTTTGTTGTGCAGATCTGTTTGAGGGAATCCAACTCTACCATTTATATTTTTGTAGTTTTGTCTCTATTTTTTACATTTATTTTGATATATAATCACCTGGGAAAGAGTGAGTGTATGACAGAGATCCAGAGTCACACAGAATTAAGGACAGGGCTTCAAGATTGTATCTATGTGCTATATTTTGTCTGTGGTGTTTTTAAAAAGTTGCTCCTTTTAGAGGGTAGAGAATAATGTCTGTCATAGGGACATCTAAGAACATAAGAACATAAGAGAAGCCAATGTTGGATCAGGCTAATGGCTCATCTAGTCCAACACTCTATCACAGAGGGGCCAAAAATACCAGGTGCCATCAGGAGATCCAGCAGTGGGGCCAGGACACTAGAAGCCCTCCCACTGTTGCCCCCCCAAGCACCGAGAATACAGAGCATCACTTGCCCCAGACTGAGAGTTCCTATCTATACCTTGTGGCTAATAGCCACTGATAGACTTCTGCTCCATATGCTTATCTAATTCCCTCTTGAAGCTGTCCATGCTTGTAGCTGCCACCACCTCCTGTGGCAGTGAATTCCATGTGTTAATCACTCTTTGAATGAAGAAGGACTTCGTTTTATCTGTTCTAACCCAACTGCTCAGCAATTTCATTGAGTGCCCACAAGTTCTTGTATTGTGAGAAAGGGAGAAAAGTACTTTTTCAACCTGCACTATCCCATGCATAATCTTATAAACCTCAAGCATGTCACCCCCAGGGCCGGCCCATGGTGTCTGGGCGCCCTAGGCCAGCTTGTGACGCTCATGCCCCCTGGCAATGCCAACCTCCTGGTGGGGCCTGGAGATGGGGGGGCGGTGCTGGCAAGCCAGGGAAGAGGTGGGGGTTTATACCCCCGTCTCTTCCTTCTGAGCGTGGCTTGCCTGCGTGCCCCACAGCTGTGGGGCGCCCAGGCAAGCCAGGGAAGAGGCGAGGGTTTACACCCCTGTCTCTTCCCTCTAAGTGTGGCTAAGCCCGAGGGGGAGGGGGAAGGTGGGCAAGCTCTGCCACCACCGCCTGCGCCCCACCGGGGCGCTCTTCACTGATGGTGGTAGCGGTGGGGATGTGGCAGGGGGCTTTTTGCGGGGGGGGGCAGGCGCAGTTTGGTGCCCCTGCGGCTGGCGCACCCTAGGCGAGCACTTAGCTCGCCTAATGGGCGAGCCGACCTTGGTCACCCCTCAGCCATCATTTCTCCAAGCTAAACAGCCCCAAGCGTTTTAACTTTTCTTCATAGGAAAAGTGTTCCAACCCTTTTATCATTCTAGTTGCCCTTTTCTGCACTTTTTCCAGTGCTAGACATCTAGATATCTTTCTCTTGTGGGCATATGAAAAATCTAGGATTTATGGTATCTTTTCTTCCCCTAGTGCAAAATGGCATAACCTTGACCTTTATTGTACATGTTTAGACAGGTTTATCAACCGCCTTAAAGAAGGATGGCTTTGAATTGGAATTGTTAATTGTCTATGAGACCTAGTTGTCACTGAAATGATTGACCTGTGTCTGGGCTATGCCACTTTGGAATGCCAGTGGGGGCCCACATGATGAAATCCTCCTCCATACAAAGCATTTCTGCCAAACGAAATTATATCAGGCGGAAGGGTAGGATAGAGACACTTTGCCCTAAAAGCTGAAATTATGCATTCTTTTATGGGTAGTAGTGGAGATTAGACTCCTGAAGCTGGTATGGAATCTGGGGAGCAAACTTTTCTCTAAGAATGAGCACTCTGGTCTGTCAGCCAAGCTTAACAGAACCTAAGTCATTCTAAAATTCACAAGTGCTGATGTTCTGCAAGCATGGAGTACACTGTTTCCCTCAAAATACCTTTGCCACTGGGTCTTCTATCCATAGAATAATGTGGTGTTGATCTGAGGTAAATTGAAGGCTTATGATGAACTCCTTCATCAATGCTACCTTTTTTTTCTTGAATCTGCAATTCAGGAGTGATGTACAGTGCTTGTCCTTCTCTATAGGTACCCCCAAACCTGTTATAAAATGGCTTCATAACAACAGGGAGCTAACAGGCAACGAACCTGGCATTTCAATCCTGGAAGATGGAAGGCTACTAGTCATTGCTTCGGTCACACCATACAACAATGGAGAGTATGTGTGCGTCGCAGTCAACGAAGCCGGAAGCATGGAAAGGAATTATAACTTGAAAGTTCATGGTAAATAAATATCTGACATTCATTAATGCATACAAAAAGGCATCGTGTATGTTACGGATACATTTAGAAGATATTCTGCAACTCTTTTTTTGTTTTCAACCAAGTCTTTATTAATTAATGCTTGCCTGGAGTTTGGATGTTGGCAGAAGAAATGTTAAAAGCTGAAAAAGGACTTTGTGCAGCAGCAGGACCGAGGATGTCTTTAAAAAACCAAAATCATCTTTTGTGTTTAAGTTTCGAATGTGTATGCTTGCATAGATATCCAGTGTATTTTCCTTGCAGTGCCTCCTGAAATCAGGGATCAGGACCAGGTGACAAATGCATCTGTGACGATTAGCCAGCCACTAAGTCTGTTCTGTGAGGTGTCTGGCACACCTTTCCCCATCATCACTTGGTACAAAGACGACGTCCAGGTATGTAGACAAGTGGTCAGTTACTTAGTTGAATTCAGAAAGTTTCATATGAGGAGTTCTGATTTTGTTTTTGCCAGCTTCTCTTTGTTGAGTGTCTGATGATAGTGTCTCATTCAGATATGGTGGTTTTGGAATGTGCCATCAAATTTCAGCCAATCTATGGCAATCCCGAAGGATTTTTAAGACAAGACATCCACAGGTGGTTCGCCATTGCCTGACTCTGTATCGCAACCCAGGACATCCTTGGTGGTCTCCCATCCAAATACTAACCAAGGCCAACCCTGCTTAGCTTCTGAGATGTGACGTGATTGGACTAGCCTGGGCCATCCAGGTCAGGATTACATTCTGGTATAGGTACTGCAAAAGGCCCCATGTTTTATTCGTTACAACTGGGTGCATTCCATGCAAGCCCCTTGGAAGAAATTTGACCTGCAGATTGTAAACCTTTGGGCAAAATGTTTTACTTTTCATTTTTTGTTTTGCCTTATCTAGCAATTATCAGCACATTATCAATAATAAAGCATTTGGTGGTCCATGTAATGAGGGGGAGTTATGGGGGAGTAAAAATTTTCTTGATTTTAATAATGTGATTCTATTGTGTTTTTGATGCATTGCTGTAAGCTGCATGGAGCCCATATGGGAAAGATGGGATGTTAATATTTCAATAAATAAATGATGATGGTGATTTGGTAAATATTTGGGGTTGCCAATTTTTTTGGCTCCATTATATCCTGTGGGGACCATTGCAGTCCATGGTCTCCATAGGTTATAATGGAGAATTGAGCCAGGGGAATTTGGGGCTCTGTGGGGGGCTGCTTTTTGAGGTAGAGGCACCAAATTTGCAGCACAGTTGCTGGCGCCTGTCTTCAACCCTTCCTCTAAATTTCAGAAAGTTTGGACCAGGGGGCCCAATTCTATGGGCCCCAGAATAAGGTGCCCCTATCCTCCATTGTTTCCAATGGAGGGGAAAAGGAGGTCCCTTTAAATGCCTTTTGCAAGCCATGGCTGAACTTCAAAGGTATTTAAAAGGCTTGCCTTCTTTATAAATGTCTTCTCCAAGCCATGGCTTCAATTGGGAGGCTGAGAGTCCTTTAAATGCCTGTCTGGCTATCCGGCAGTCTTGAAAAATCCCAACTAAATAGTCCACAATGCTCCCTCTAAGCTCTGGAGTCTTGTGAGCAAAAATTCTACTTTGTGAGCTACTGGCATTAAAGTTGTGAATAAGCATTTGGCTACTGCATAAATTAGTTTGCTCTGGAGCCATCCTTCCTGAGCTAAGACAAAATATGTGAGCCAGAGGCTAAAAAACTGTGAGCTATCTCACACTTACTCACCTTAGAGGGAACACTGCTCACTATCCAGCTGAAAAAATATCCGGAAAATACCAGTGGTTTTTTCCCCCCGCTCACTTTAGCAGACCCCTAATTATATACCGTACATGTTATTTTTGGACTTATGACTGGTAAGGGCCATTTGTATTGTTATAAGAGATAGTGTTAGCTTGTATCTTGATCACAGCTTTTTTAAAAAATGTTAGGTGTTGCTGTTTTCACACTCTGGATGTATTTCTGCAATATGCTGCCTGCTGAGTATCTTTTAGTCCAAACACATTTGATTTTAGCAAGTTTTTTGTTTCAACTTTTATGTTGAATAAATGTTTGGTTTGGAAAGGCTGATTTTGATTACGGTGAGATTGTGATCTGTACTTTATACTTCTGTTTGAAATGACTTACAGTTTGCAATCTGTTGGCTATTTTCCTGTATTCAGTGGAATATAAGAATATATGAATTTTTCTTGTATTCCTATTTACTGTTCCTCAGCTTCTGTTTCTTTTTCTGCTTTGGGTTGGTTGGTTGTCTCTGATCCCCCTCCCCCTATTTTTTTTTGTTTCTGTGCAATTGTTTTCTTGCCTATTCAACTATAGATCCTAACTTAGATGGCTCTGTCTACCCTGATTTCATCAGATCTCGGATGCTAAGAAGGTTGGTCTTGGTTAGTACTTAGTTGGAAGGACACCGAGAAAGTCCAGGGTTATGTCATAGAGGCAGGCAATGGATATTTGTAAACTGTTTATAGAAGCTTTTGTATAGGTCTGCCACCACTATGCTATATTTTGTCTTGTCTTTATGTATGTGTGTGTGTGAGTGTATACTTTTTAAAAAGTCTTATTTAGTTTCTGGATTTTAAGGCCCCCCCCTTATTCTCCCCCCCATTTTTTAAAGAACAAAGGGCAATGGCAAAGCACCTCTGAATGCCTCCTGCCTTGAAAACCCTCAAGGGTGACCATAAATTGGTTGCAACTTGATAGCACTTTCCACCACCACCATTCAACTGTGAAGTTAGTTGACGTATTAGATTACTTTCAAACATATCCTGAGTTTCCAGCTACAGTGGCAAGTTGAGGGATTGCTTGTGTTGCATAAGGCCTAGTTTGAGGTTTCACAAGCAAGTGCAGAGATTGCCCTGACACTGAGATATAATATGCCTGTTGCCAGTGATGCCAGGGACCGATGGAACTACAGGGGTTGCTACAGAAGCTGCAGAACTTTGACAACTTCTCATCTCCTATATAACATGCATCCTTGCCCTTGACGAAAACCAACCCAGAAAACAACACATCAGGCATCACTCTTTCCCTCTCTGGTGTTTCAGGGAAAATCTACCCCATCAGCTCTGGAGGATTTTGATGCAAATTTCACAGATGGTAATAAAGTTACTTAGCCCCTGCTGGTGCTCGTAATTGCGGGCTATGCTTTATAACTTTCAGGAATCCATTGAAACGATGACTAGCCTAATTAGGCACAGGAAATGGTGTGGGTTGAGTGAGTTATACAATTCAGATGCTTGGCGGATGTTGACAGTTATTTTTGGATCTGCTTCAGGTTGTTGAGAGCAGCACTCTGCAGGTTTTGAACAATGGGAAGCTGCTGAAACTTCTTAAAGCTGCGAGTGATGATGCCGGCCAGTATTCGTGCAAAGCCACCAACATAGCTGGGAGCACGGAGAAATTCTTTTTGGTTGATGTGCGAGGTTGGTACTTGTTGTTTAAAGAAGGTACTCTGAATACATGGACACTCATGAAGCTGCCTTATACTGAGTCAGACCACTGATCTATTAAAGTTTAGTAGTGTCTATTCTGACTGGCAGCAGCTTTCCAGGGGACCCAGTAGAGGTCTTTCCCATCACCTGCTCCCTAATCCTTTTAACTGGAGATTATGGGGATTGAACCTGGGATCTTAGGCATGGAAAGCAGATGTTCTACCACTGAGCCAAAAGTAGAGTTTCCTCGGACTCTGATCTGGGAGAACTGGGTTTGATTCCCAACTCCTCCACATGCAGCTGCTGGGTGACCCCGGTCAAGCCACAGTTCTCTCAGAGCTGTTGTCTCAAGAGCAGTTCTCTCAGAGCTCTCAGACCCACCTACCTCACAGGGTGTCTGTTGTGGGGTAAAAGCTAAAGGTTTCCCTTGCTCGAAAGCCAGTCGAGTCTGACTCTAGGGGACGGTGCTCATCTCCATTTCCAAGCTGAAGAGCCAGCAGTGTTCGAAGACTTCTCTGTGGTCATGTGGCCAGCATGACTAAATGCCAAGGCACACAGAATGCTGTTACCTTCCCACCGAAGCGATACCTATTTATCTACTTGCAGTTTCTTGCTTTTGAACTGCTAGGTTGGCAGGAGTTGGGGCCAGAGATGGGAGCTCACTTTGTCACACGGCACTAGGGTCTTGAACTGCTGAACTACAGACCTTTTGGTCTGTAGCTCAGCATCTTAACCTCTGAGCAACCACGGCCCCTCTGCTGTGGGAAGAGGAAGGGAAAGGAGATTGTAAGCTGCTCTGAGACTCCTTCAGGTAGTGAAGGGTGGGGTATAAATCCAATCTCCTCCTCCTCTTCCTCCTTTTCCTCTTCCTCTTCCTGTTCTTCTTCTTCATATTTAATTGTTGATTCTCACTTTAGTTGTTTTTCATCTAGTCCCACCCACTATACGGGATGCTGATGCACCCACTGAAGTTTCAGTCATCCTCAACCAAGATGTCACTCTAGAATGTAAAGTTAGTGGTTCTCCCTTTCCCACGATCCAGTGGTTCAAAGACAGCAAGTAAGTACCATTACTTAGAGTCCTTTGCAAGAATACTGTAACAATGAAATGGAGGTGGAGGAAATTGTCATATTCCTGTCTGTCTTGCCAGTGAGGGTACAGGCATAGTTTGGTTGTGCAAGATGTACCAGGAATGGATTTCAATGAGCGAAGTTTGTAGTGAACCTTTCTCGCCCATCCAAGCTCTTGTGTTACTTCTTCTAAAGATCACAAGACCCACATCCATTTTGCAGCTGCCACACTTGCAGGATCTTTTGCATTAGTGTGACACATCATCTCCTAAAGCCAAAGATCCTTGTCTTCCCCTTTTTTTCCTGAAATCCTAGCAAAACACGTGTAGTGCAATGCCGATCAGTTAGTGCCAAATTCAGCATAGAGTGAAACAAGGCTTTGTGTCAACCAAGGTGACATATTATTCCCATGTGCTTGAAGGCAGCTGTAGATTGCATTTCCCTTGTTTTCAGGCATGAAATACAGTCAACTTGAATAACAGTAGACAGAAGTCTTCTACAAGAGCTCTAACGAAACGAATAAAAGTTGCACAAGAGCACTGGAAATTGAACAGAAGAAATTCTTGGGGGATTAACCTACTGTTCCATTTGTTAGACAGAATGCCTAAGCATGTGGAATGGCTTCCCCAGATGCACAGAGCTATGATCCAGCACAGCATTCTGCAGGACCGATATTTTGTGCCTCTGAATTGCTCGTCTTCCAGGAAAGCCCATTAAGGGGATGAAATTTGGCAGTACAAATGTTAGTTGGACAACAACAAAAAACAAGTATATAAATAGTCTTGGACAAATAGTCTTAGCATTTAGTAACGCAAACCGGTGACCAGTTGAAGTGGATACTTCCAGTGTGGTAACTGTGACTTGGAAGTATGTGCAGTATGAAGTCTGTTGGTAGCTAGTTTGTGATGTTTATCAAATATCTGGGCACCACTTGAGACCAAGTTGTGTACACGGTTGCATTATAGAGCCTCTTTGTAACTGAATACATGCTGTAAAAATCTGCTTCTCCTAATTTTATGCATGTGTTAACATAACAAAATTGAACCCCTTTTGGAACTGGTTTTAGTGGCGTGAAGAAAAGTTGCTCAAAGGACTCAGGGGACTATAGTTCTTTAAAACGCAGCTATGAAAGCTGAGTCTTCAAGAAACTACGTAACTTTAAAAAAAAATATTCTAAATGACAAACTTCTTAATAACAGAATGAATTTCAACATACATAAAATCAAATAGAACACAACAAATAATAACAGAGCTAAAACTAAGGACATGATGTTAACTCCTATGTGTATTAAAACAAACACATTACAATACACTATTACAGGAGATACAGATCTAACAATCATGCAAAAGGGAAGCTATCCCCATGCAAAAGAGAAGCTGAATAAGAAATAAGAGGCATCCACTTGTCCAAAAAGTGAGATGACTTAGAATCTGAATCTGGAAGGTTAAGCATTAAAGAGATCCTCTCCATAACCATAAGGTCCCAAGTTTTAACCTTTCACAATGTTAAAAATGGAGGTTTATCCTTCTTCAAGTTTGTTACAATACACAAACATGCTGTCACCAATAAAGCTGAAATAACCTTAAACTTTGGTGTATCAATATCCTTATGAGAAGATAAATCCAGTAATAGCCATTTGGGATCTAGTTCTATCTTCACATTACAGATCTTATGAATCACCATAACTACTTTGCTCCAAAGCCCTTGAATGGCTGGGCATTGCCACCGACAATGATAGAAAGATCCCACCTGTTTAGATTTTTTCCAGCAGACATTTGGAATCTTTCTACAGAAACGAAGTAACTTTTGTGGGGTAAGATACCATCTTGACCAAATTTTGAAAGATAAAGTTTTGAATATTTAGTGCCTCTGAAGTGAATGCATATGATGTCCAGACCTCATGCCAGTCATTCTTAGTTAAGGAAACCCCAAGGTCTCTTTCCCTTATAGTCATAACTGCTACTCTATTCTTATTAATGGTTTCAGTTAACATAGAATACAGTTTTGAGATAATGCCTTTATCTGCCAGATCTGGAGCAAGTATCAGTGTTTAAAATGCAGCATCTGTCTTTCTGTTGATTTTAGTAAAACCTGCAGTACCAAAAATATTTCTAAGTTGCAAATATAAGAACCAAGGAATTTTCAAGCTTGGAACGCTTTGAAGAATTTGCATACTTTATTGTTTGGTGGATTTAGGTTTGAATTTTTCAGTGTAAGAAGCAACTCAGAATGAAATAACTGAATGAAGAGTTTATTATCAAGGGGAAAAATACTAATGTGCACACTTTTTGTAACATATTTGTTAATAAGCACAGCATCATTTAAACGAAAAGGTGATGGCATGGAGAAAAGGTGCAGAAGCAACATCATATATTTTTTTCCTGCAGGCCCCTCTTCTTAGGTGATCCTAATATTGAGATTATGGAGAAAGGCCAGATCCTGCGTATCAAGAGCGCTCGAAGAATTGACAAAGGGCGTTATCAATGCAGTGCAGCCAATTCTGCCGGCAAGCAGATTAAAGAACTCAAACTCATCATCCAGGGTAAGTGACAGGCAGTCAGATCCTAAATTGCAGATGCAGGAGCGTGGCCAGCACTGTTTGCTGGAATTCTTTGCTTACTTAGCAGAGGCAAAATATGCAGAGAAAAGACCCAGCTCCGAGGTCTGGATGAGCATAGTATTTGCAGAGGAGTCTATAGCAACCCAGCTGCAATCCACCAGCCATGGAACAGCGTGCTGATACCTCCATGACAACCAGAAATGGAACCCACACCAAGGCAGGCACACCCACTCTGCCTGCCACAACTGACATGCATAACACAACAGGAGTTTCAAGGCAAGAGATGAACAGAGGTGGTGTAGTGACCCTGAACTTACTTGGTAGTTTCCCATCCAGGTACTAACCAGGGCAAGCCCTCCTTAGCTTCTGAGATCTGATGAGATCAGGCTAGCTAGGGACATCCAAGTCAGGGCCCATCATATATACTGCATGGCTTATAAAACACCAGCAGTGATCAGAGGAGCTGAGCACCCTCAGGAGAGTTCTCCTCCTTTCCAGAGTGCAGTTGTGCCAACAGTAGAGGCTGCCCTCAGCTCTGCCTCCCAGTATGAGTCCCTCCCAGTATGGGTTGGGAACTGATACTTGTCTACCAGACACCAATCAAACAGAGACACACTGGTGAAACAGTCTGTGCATTTACTGAAAGTTACCAGGCACAGAGTCGCCAAATGGACGGGGTGTGTGTCACCAAATCTCTTGTTCCAGAAAGGCTTCTGCACCTTTGAATTCTATACTGACAGACCACAGAATCACCGGTAGAGCTATCCTATCGCCGTATGCCAACGAGAGGTGCGGTTGTCTGTTTTAGTAGCTTGCAGTGGTACAGGGGCAGGCTAGGACAAGGGAGTTGGCAACCCCGCAGCAGACTGCTGCAACGGTCGGTTATGCTGTAGATTCAGCAGGCATTTCACTGTGAATGGCCTCTACCCATGTTGAATGGCTGCTTGCAAAGAGTCAAGAGAAACACAAGGACAGTAATGAGTAATGTTCTGCTGATCAAGCAAGCACCTAGTGGGCTCCCAAACTCTAGTTGTGACTCTCTTGCAATTCCTTCTTTTCCTCCTTTGGGGTTCCCACAAGGTGGAATGCATCTCTTGGGGTCTCATAGTGGAGCCATAGGACTAATACTTACCCCTCCCCTTTTAGGGAACAGAATTGCAGCTATGTTTGCTTTGTCTGCTGGGGCTGCTTCATGGGGTACTGTTCCTGAAATGCAAGAGGAGTTTGGCTGACAGCTAATTTCTGGTAGTCCCCCAGGACTGTGTTTGTGTTTCATGTGTCCCCCACTTGCAGGGGATGGGGTTATACCATTGTGACATTGCCCTAACAGTGCTGTGATAAGCTGCCACCGTATCTGCAATGAGATCCCTAGTTTCTGCACTGTGCATACTTAATGCTAGCAACAGTTGAAGGAGGGAAGGTTGTCAAGGCAATATCAGAGGGTAGATATGGGGAAGGGGCATGCAGCAGTCATACCACAAGGCAGGGTATGCTCTTTCCTTTCTCACCTTGTGTGGGTGCCTTGTCCATGCACTTGGAACTGGGGTTTGTGTTGGGAGGTATTTGTGTTGGGAGGTGAACAAACTCTATGGGTTTGAGCAGAGCAGTGTAAGGAATATGCCAGACCAATGTTTTGTCTCATCCTCTTTGTACAAAGTGCTCTTATTGTGGATTTATCATCAACAGAATCTCCCCATGTGTGCCAACATGAGGAAAGAGAGAGATGTAGTCCCCTATCATCTGTGGGAATTATACAGAGTTTGGAAGAGCTGTGATTAGCTGCAGGCTTAGACAGTGTCCTAAGCTGCTCTGTGGCTTGGGGGCATGGTGAGAGGTTGGAAGGGGCAGTTGTATTAACACTCTCTAACACCCTCCAAGTCCTGCCTCTGGAACAACGTTATACATGTATGGGAATAGTACTTCCACAGGGCCTGTGCATTCAAGGTTTTTCCCTTGTAAGCTACTGATCACATGGTTCAGGCCTGCACAGCTTGGATTTGACATTATGCCCACACATGGACAACCAGTAGAGAGAGCAGGAAGGCTGGACTCCTTCATGCATGTTTTTTACTTACAAAAAAGGTTTCTCTGTGTCAGCCTAAAGGCAAAGGGCTTAAGCTAATGTGCAGGGAATCTTTCGTTGGAAGCAGGTATGGCAGGCCCCTTCGAGACGCTGGTGGGGAGATGGGGGGATGCTCTGGGAGTCAGAAGCATCGCCTCCGACATGCCAACATCACTGGAAGTGTCATTGCACGCCATACCTACATCACTCAGAAGTGATGTAGGCACATCAGGGGCGACACTCTGGTTTTTGGGCAAAACTCTATAGTAAAATCACCCTCAAACCTTAGAGTTTTGCCCCCAAAAACAGAGTGTTGCCCACCCCCATTGTCACCGATGTGCCTACGTCACTTCCGGGTGACATAGGCACGTAGCTCCATGTTGCTGTTGGGCGGATGGGGGGGTTTCTCCTGCCAACCAGCTGGCTGGTAGTGGGCAGGAGCCTACAACACCCCCACACACCTCCAATTGGGGACTGGTGACCCTAAGTGGAAGTGGAAGCATTCTCTGAAAAATGTTGTTAAAAGATGCCCAGAGAAAGCCAGATTGTCAAGATCATTCTTTTAATTAAACTAAGTTTTTCAAGCTTTATCCTTGGACCAAATTTTGCCTGAAAGCTAAGCTTCTCCTTACTTCTTTCATTAATGACAATGTAAGGGGTGTGTGTGTGTGTTGTAGATCTTCACACACAAACTAGGATAAACTGCAGGATGCGCCCTGTAAAATGACCCGAGGAAGGAAGGTTGGCAGAAAAGCATAGCCAAGATTTATATAGGAGTTGTGATTTTTGTCTAGCCTTGATAGAAGCCAGAGAGAAGAGCTTGAATCTCATAAAAGTAATTGAAACAGGAGACCTGTGATGAGCTGCCAGAATACTTAAGAAGAGGTCATTAATGATCTTGGACATCAAGGCTTCACTGGAGTGGGGAGAGACAAATACAGATGGGAAGCAAAAGGAAAAAAAAAGGAGAGGAAAATCTATAGGGGAAAGAAGTCAATGCAATGCAGGCTGACCACATGTTCTAGGGCTTCAAAACAAAACAGACAAGAGGATGTAAGTTTGGATAGGGTGGTATATTTAATTAGTTTTTCAGGCCTCCGTGACCCTGAATATAGACAGTTGTTCAGACAGTGGGTGTGAGACACAGACAAAAAAGAATTTTAATTTAATCTACGATTGTCTACCCTCTAAAAAGGAAAATAAAGAATTTCCTTTGGTGGTGTGCTTGAGCATGCATCTTGCTATCGACTTTGCTGTTACAGTTGTAATTGAAGGCATGTGTTTAAGCTACTGCCTCTGTCCACATGAAGATATGGCAGAAGAATTAGTGTGCTTGATTTGTATAATTAAACAATATGCATAATATGCAGATTAGGTTACCTGAATTGTGGGGATCTGACTACAGCAACTTTGTCATTCATTTAAACTCTTCTAAACAGTAGTTTCTTCTCTACCTCTTTAGTATTTTTGATATACCAATTTAAATGATGATGTCTTGGAAACTGTTGAAATGTTGAGACATCCTGGCTGCATTTAGCGGTATAGTGCATAAGCCAGCGTGTGCCATTGCTTTCAACAGCAGTCAAACTAGTCACAGTGTGTGTGTGTGTTTGGGGGGAGCACGGTGTTGTTTGCAATGTCTTTCATAAGCCATCTGCAAGTGATTACTTTGCATACATTGTTGTTGGCTAGAAAATTATATAAACTGCTGCCTCCAGAGTGGAGGGAATTATTTCAGGTTTCAAGGCATGTTGAAATCAACAGGGTGTTGAAGTGCTGTTTGTGATTCTCGAAGTATAAGATGGATCTCCTGAAGAAGTCATAGGGAGTTTGTAGACAGGGGTTTAAGGTCTTCCCTTGCTAATCTGAGCACAGATTTGTTTTGTTTTTTAATGTATTGACCTGGCTGATAGAACCAATGGCAACCCTTTACTGTTTAATCTCCCCCCTTTTCCTCTTTCCCTTGGTGGCTCCCAAATTACACTGCATGGCTCAGCTGTCTCCCTTTTTGGTTTTGCCCAAGATGAAATACACAGATCTTTGTCTCTGTTTCATCCATGTTATGCTTGGCAACTTTGTCAAGTATGTTTGGACAGATGGGCTCATTGCAGTGACATGTGAGAAACTCTATCCTAAGGACTCATGAACGGTTGGATCCAAACAGCTTTCCTGCTGATGGAAAAGGGAAGAGATCACCAAAAAAGTTGGTGATCACCAAAAAAGTTATGCTGGGGAGCATGGGACCGGCATGGAAAAAAGTCTTGTGGGACAGAGGTTGAGATAATAACAGAAGAATGAGTGAACAAAATAATCGAGGGTGGAGCCTTTAAAATCTATGAATGTTGCTGAATTTGCACACATGCTCACAACTTTAATTGTGTATGAAGGACAGTAGGTCTTCTAAGATATGTTGGTTTATGCCATTAATGCAGTTTAGTCCAGCATCCAGTAGGAGTTGAAACCAAATTCAGATCCCTTCTCCACCTGTGAATCTGGGCAAATTGTTATTTCTGCTGTACAAATACTCTGTGTCTAAATTTGGAATGTGTGATAATAACATTGTAAAAACACACCAGTGAGGGTGAAGTAACACTAAAAATGTGTGATAGATCAATATTAATACTTTGAAGCACTATCTCCCTGCATGCCCAAACCATACTTCAGTTGAAGCTCTGCTTCAGTTCCTGAAGGGAGAGTAAAGTAGGAATATTTTTTTCAAATCTTTTGAAATAATCTCTGTTTAGATTTTCCTATCTGTTTACTGGCAGCCTCCGAGGCAGCAGCTTCAACTAGACTGGAAGAGAGGTTGCCTAGGCATGATCTCGAGTTAATGTTTCCCTTTAGAAACAAAAGATACCATATAGTAAATCTGTTCCTGGATGGCACCACTTCAGGTGGTGCGTGAAAAATGGCACCACTGAATATTGCTCATGTGCACGTGCGCTCACACACACAAAGACACAAAGACACACACAAAGGTCTTTGACTGGCTTTCTATGGGCAGGGATTTTTCACCCCATTGATAAACAATCGAACATGCAGCATGGCCCAGCATTCTTGAAATTATGTGCTCCAGGAACAATTTTAGCATGTGGTCTGGGATTTGTTTCAATGGTACTTGGCTGTTGGTGTATATTTTTACACCTGCTGCTTGAAGGCTATTTTATCTGATTTATGAATAATTTTACTCCATAGTTTTGCCTGTTGTGCCATTTTGTTTTGGGGATTTTGGTGCATTGGGCAATGAGGAGAAAATGATTTCTTCATAATAAGGAGCATCTTACAATACAAGATACAATTAGAAAAGAACAAGAGTCCAGTAGCACCTTAAAGACTAACAAAATATGTGGCAGGGTATAAGAGCTTTCATGAGTCACTGCTCACTTTTTCAGATATCTGAAGAAAAGGCTCATATCCTGGCACAAATTTTGTTAGTTTTTAAGGTGTTACTGGACTCTTGCTCTTTTCTACTGCTACAGACAGACTAATATGACTATCCATCTCAATCTAAGATACAATTAAACATTTATTTACTTTAGAAGTATAGATTTTGCTTTTAAAAGTTTAACAAGTTTGGGACTTGTGAGGAATTGCACAGGGAGGGAGAGAGGGAGGGAGGAAGTAAACAGGAAATTCCTCTCCAACCTAAATCTCCTCTACCAGGATACTATAAGCCATTAGGGTGTTGGTAGTCATATTTCTTCATATCTTTTTCTGCTTTCTTCCCACCCACTCTAAGGCCATGGTCAGACATGCCTTTAGAACCAACTCAGCTGCGAATGCCTGACAGATCTAAAGGGCATGATCAGACAGCAACATCTGGGAAAGGTCCTGCAGTTGTCGGCACCCTGTGCTGCTCCACCACAGAAGCAGAATTAAAAGACAGCGGGAAAGTCCAATCCTAATGCTTGCCGACAGGCTACGGACGGATTTTTCCCTGTCTGATCACTCAAGCATGCTCTCATGCTGTCAGGATGGTCTGCTCATTTCAACCTGAATTGATGCTATTTTTTCCCCTCGCTTAGCAGTATGTGCATAATTGCACACTCCATGGGGCGCCCTCAGTGCGGAGGTGCGATTCCTCATTAATGCACATGGGAAACAAAAGGCAAAAAAAACCCACTCAGCCATGTGCCGTCTGATCAGGCAGTGACGGGCTGAACCCCCAGCTACAAAGGATGTGTGATTGCGCAACGCCATGTCAATTTCAACCAGAGGAAATAGGCTTGCTTCCCCTCCGCACCAATTGGCATGTATGACCGCAGCCTAACTGACAATTAATATTCTTGTGGCAGTAAGAATGCTCAGTGGACACTAGTCCTTCTTTTTTAATTACAAACTACGGTTTTTCTACATGCCCTGGGATTCCTGCCTCCTGCCCCCCAGGTATGCAGAGATTACTGATCTGGGTTGCATGGATCCTTTTGCTGCCTTTGTGATAAATACATAAAGCTATCTATTAGAAAGAACAAGCTGCGGGGACCTTGGAGAACCTCAGAGTCTGATTTGTAAATCCCAGTTCCAGGATTCTATACATTCTCAGCAGCTTGAACAGGCTATTCCCCCCCCAACTCAACCATCCTTTTCCGTTTAACTGACATTCAGCTGCTGTCAACGTTCCTGTCCCCTGGTGCATATTCAGCTTTTATCAAGCTGCTTTTAGGACTTAGAAAATCTTATTTTTCTGCATATTGGGGGTGGACGGGGACCCAAAATGTATAAATCCCTGCCTTTCTGTGGATGGCCCAGTTTTGTTGCTTTCATGATTGTACTGGGAGGGTGGGCAGGGGAGGGCACTTTACTATTTGAAGCTGTGATGATGTCTGTGCTGGTTTGCAACTTGATTTTTTCCCCCTTTTGCTTTCTTGCCAATAGTCCCACCTGCTATTAAAGGAGGAAATATTACCACTGAGGTCTCGACATTGTTAAACAGTGCAATAAAGCTGGAGTGTGAGACAAGGGGAATTCCAGGTCCTACAATAACGTGGTATAAAGATGGACATCCAATTATTTCTAGCCCAGAAGCCCTTTACCTGGAAAGGGGGCAATTCCTTCAGATCCCTCGTGCTCAGATCTCCGATTCTGCTAAGTATACATGCCAAGCAACAAACGTAGCTGGAACTGCTGAAAAGACATTTCAAGTGGATGTCTATGGTACAAAGATATTAGATATAATCCACTTTGAAGGGGTGGTGGGCTTGTCATTTTTCTTAACCTACTTCTGTTTGCTGTTTGTGGTGCTGTGAAATGGTCAGAACTGATTTTCTAGTTTCTGTTTCCAGTTTCTATGATGTTGCAATCAGTTAAGTGAACTTACATGGCCTGTGATGGAAGTATTTGCTTTCCCCGCACAGAACTGTAACTGAGTTCTTTGTATAGGGAAACCACGGTGGCTAGATACTCAAATGTGCAGGAAGGACATGCCCATTCTCCTGTGCAGTACTCTTCTGTGTTGTGTTACAAGGACCATGGGGGAAGAGGGAACAAAATCTCTGCATCCTGGATTGCTTTGAGGACCCAAGAAAACAGACAGTACACCTTTCTCAGTTTGTTCTCATGTTGTGAAAGCAAGGAAATAATGCAGAGTCTAGGGTTGTCAGTACTGGACTGGGAAATTCCTGGAGATTTGGAGACAGTGCTAGGGGAGGGTGGAGGTTTTTTTGGGGGAAGCTTAGCAGGTCTGTGATGGTATAGAGTTCCCTCTCTGAAACTTCCATTTTCTCCACGGGAACTGATCTCTGTAGTTTGGAGATCATCTGTAATTCCAGGAGAACACCCCCACCCCACCTAACAGAGCCTGTATGGTCTGGGCAGACAGCTTAAATCTCCAGGCTTCAGTGAGAGCTAGAATCCTCACAAGGAATCCAAAGTTGATCACTTTAACTCTTTGCGTGGCTTGAAATCATAAGTGCTTTCCTGCAGCAAGAAAGAACTTTGATTCCTAGAAAGGATATTTCTTTTAAGGACTGAGTTGCTTCCCTCCCTTCCCCAACACACGTGTGGGTATGTATCCCTGTCTCAATCACATTTTTCATCTTCCCCTTCCCCCAAGGAGCTCAGGATTACCCTCCATTTTAATGGCACTACAACCCTATGAGGAAGGTTAGAGTGTCTGTCACAAGGTCACTCAGTAAGCTTCATAACAGAGTGGTGATATGAATATATTTTCTGGCTTAGATTGCATTGCTCACAGAACTCTTCTTCCCTTTTCTTTTCCTCAAGTTCCTCCAGTCATTGAAGGTGACTCTGAAACAGCCCAAAGCAAACAAGTTGTTGCTGGCAGCTCGCTGGTTTTGGAGTGTAATGCTGCTGGCAACCCTCCTCCTCTGCTTACCTGGTTAAAGGACGGTGTTCCTGTGAAAATAAGTGATAATCTCCACATTGTGGCCGGGGGGAGGAAACTGGAGATCTTGAATGCTGGAAAGGCTGACCATGGGCAGTATGTATGTGTGGCTACCAGCATAGCAGGAGAAAAGGAGATCAAATATGATGTGGAAATCCTCGGTATGTGATCAATATTGCATTTAAGTTGTGCTTTCTGTTAAGCTTGTTCCCAGATTTACATTTCCATAGGTATATTCAAGACTAGATTTAGTCTCTACAGAATTTCTCTTGTCCCGATCTGTATTAAGACTGTAATGGAAAGGATGGCAACCAGTGGGAGGCTTAGGAGGCAGGGATATGGGTGTGTGTGATGTCACCACATCACTATGTGACTTCCGGGTACAATCTGGAAGTGACAATAGGTTACTTTAGGAATCATGATTCCTTGAGCTACATGTTGTCATTTCCAGGTTGTACCTGGAAGTGACGTGCCAGAGCAGAGGAAGCCAGTGGGTTTTAAAAGTACTTTTCTCCTCCCACCACCACAGGTGATCAGTGGGAGGCATCCAACAATTTTAATAATGGACTATTCCTCACATTTTGTGCACATATGTATGTTGGTATGAGAGTTCCTGCTGACAGTGCCATGTCGGGGTGCTTTGAGGCTCCCTCTATGGCAGGGAAGGAGATCTTCCAGGAACACAACCCAGGGCTCCTCTGAAGGTCTCCTGCTGCCAGTACTGAGGGGAGCTGTGAGGGCCCCCTCTCTTTCTTTCACTCCTCTCTCCTCATCTATTTGCTTTCTTTCCACCTTCCCCCTCCCTCCCTTCCTTCCTCTCCTGTCTCCCTGTCTATTTGCTTTCTTTTTACCTTTCCCCTCCCTCCTTCCCTCCCTTCTGACTTTTTAAAAATGTAGGCTCACTCACAACTTTAATCCTAGTAAGTTTTTTGGCCCATTAAGCAAAATTCTGGCTCATGAAGCTCTGCAGCTTAGAGGGAACATTGGTGACAGTGGACTCTTATTTGGAGATACTCTTTCTCTAAAGTTTTCTTGGCTTCCATAATCATGAGTCAAATCCACCTGTAGGGTTGCAGGGATGCTGAAACTGATTTGTTCAGTCTGAGAGTAGATAGTGGCCAAAGAGCTGGTGCTGCTTTGAAGCCAGTGTTCATATTTATGCTCTTGTATTGCCTGCTCAGCTTGTACACAAATAGGTCATTACAGGTACCATATAGGGATTTTCATTTCATGTAATAAAGCAGCCATTTAAACTATTAATTTTTTATCATTTAAACATTAATGGGCTCAAGCTGTACCTAGCCCATATAATCTGCTTGCCTATTATCAGCTCTACTACTGATATTTGTCATTTAAAAATAACACGCTGTTATGCTGCAGTGTCAGTCTTGGGCACTGACAATTAACAGTACAAAGATTACTCAGTCTTCAGGCACAAATTATTCTATAAGACACAAGTAACCTGTTGCCAGTTTTCTAAGCCTTGGAAACTGTTTGAAGGTTTACAGCAATATATATCAGTGTTAGATAAATCCTTGTCATTTGATCCTTTAAACTTTTTGTGTTTTAAATTCCTAGTAGCAGAAGTCTTCAGTTATCAAATCTCCCATCCAAAGAAACTTGATAAAGGAAACTCTGTAAAGTTTTCCTTGAATTTTCTATCACTCAAGAAAGGGAGAAGCGTGAAGCACTTTAAATATTGGTTTTGAATTCTGGCAGTATTTCTCACACATAAAATTGCTTTCTGCTGTGTCAGGCCATGGCTCTGTCAACATCAGTATGTTCTACTCTGACTGGCAGCAGCTCTCCAGAGTCTCAGGGAGAGGCCATTCACATAATCTCCTACCAGATCCTTATGCCTGTAGATGCTGGGAATTGAACCTGGGGCCTTCTGCGTGCAGAGCACTGATTGTGCCCCCTGTTTTGGCTTTCTGATTAGTGCCACCAAGTATGGAAGGAGGAAACGAATCTTCAGGCTATATTGTGATTCTTCACAACCCTTTGGAATTGGACTGTCCAGCAACAGGAACACCTTTGCCAACAATCACGTAAGGAGCAGAAGGGCAATTTTAAAATATGCAGCAATTGGTCTGAGATTTGGCTGGGGGTAAAGGTTTAAATATAGTTTGACCATGGGCTAAAAAGAAAGGGACATATATGTGCCCCTATTTCTCAGGGTGATGTTGTCCTTTTCCTTTAGTGGGAATGAAATACTCTTAATATGGTTTGATTCAATCAGATATCTTTTGTGTGTGCTAGATAGAAAAGAATTGCCTTCAGGAGGCAAACCACAGATCTACCTAGACTCTCAGGCCTCTAGAAGCATCCAGAATTTCCTGTGCTATATATAATTCCCTCCCCATTTCTTCTTTCTCTGTCCCCTCCACTCCAAAATTTCTATAGGAGTTGTGAAATTGTGCATTGGGTTGTATGCCTTTTATTCAAGAGTTTATTTTTTCCTCCCCAGAATGGCTTGGAAAGCCAGCAGAGGCAAACAGAAATTTGTGTGTATGTAAGAAAGCTAAGGGTATATATAGGGTTGACGATTCCGGGTTAGGAAGTTACTGGAGAGCTGAGGTGAAGCCTGGGGAGGACAGGGTTTGAGAAGTGGAGGGACCTCAGTGAGCTATAATGCCATAGGGTCCATCCTCCAAAGCAGCCATTTTCTCCAGGGGAACTGATCTCTTTTGTCTGGAGATCAGTTGTAATTCAGGCAAACTTCTAGACCCCAAATGAAAAAGTAGAAACTCTCCCCAAAAGTTTTTAAAGACAAGTGATGATACTCATAGGGATATATTAAATATACTGAATGTATAAACACATACAGCACTTCAAAAGAATGTAATGCACATCATAAAGTCACACAAACCACAGAATGGTGATTCTTAAAATAATACAATCTAAAATAGTTCACAAGCACAAGCCCTCCAAGGGGCAATAACAGTCAATAGAAATACTGTCCAGTATACCCCAATGGTACCGTACGTAATATTAAGACCATTTTGAAGAAAATCCTTCATCAAAGAGTATGGTGAGTCAAGCTAGGTACAAAGACCATGCATAAATCAAAATGCTATTATTAAGTGGAGTCCAAGGCCTCTTAGCAAATTCAAAACCCAATGGTATCAAAATCTAGCAAGCAAAATGATTTTTATTGCCCCTCTTCTCTTTCAGAACATTGTTCCCACCTTTGCCTTCTTGTCATTTTTTAAAACCTTTATCCAACACAGATATAATCCATTTGAGGAACTGCAATTTGATAAAGGAAGAAGAGTTAATATATGCACATGTCTGGGGCAATCTATTGTGGTGCACTCAGACCTAGAAAATGCACTCTCCAGCTCAGCATTCATTAGTTTGAACTGAAAGAACTGGAAGCTGAAGCCTAAGGTGCAAAATGCAGCCATTTGTAGCAGTGCTTCTGTGGTGTACTTATTAGAGTATTGAACTTGGATGAGGGAAGTTTGCACTTCCAATCTCCACTTGCTGTAGAACATACAGGGCCAGTCAGTCTCTTTCCACATAACTTATCTCACAGTGTTGCTGTGAGTATAAAATGGCAGAAGGAAGAACTGTGTCTACTATTCTGAGCTCCTTGGAGGAAGGAAAAGGAGATTAAAACATGGTGGGTTTGTTGACCAGCCAAAGGACAGAAAAGAAAAAGGGGTTCCTGGTATTTATAACATTTTTGGCCCATCCAAGACTTCCTACAGTGTGCTGGTCACAGGGGTAGGTGTCATGCATTCCTGAGGAGAGCTCATTGGGCCATAATTACACATTGGACTAGGCCTTGGCCCTTACCTCTGAATCTCTAGTTTATATTTTGTAAACAGGTGTTCTATATGTTCTAAGGCATACAACCTTATATGTGTTCTAAGGTGTATAACTCATAAATTTTTAGATATCTGATTTCTGTTCCCTAGATGGTTGAAAAATGGCCAGTCCATCGAAAGTGGAGCTGGATATAAGATCTTACTCAATGGACGCAAGCTTCTCATCTCACGAGCAGAAGTTTCAGACACTGGCCATTATCAATGCATAGCAACAAACAAGGCAGGGGATCACGAAAAGGAGTTTGGTGTGACCGTGCATGGTATGTGCTGTGTAAAATATCTTTTAAGAATCCTTTTGATGTTACCATGGCAGTTTGCGGGAGAAAACAGTGCAACTCCTCCTTCAAAAACTGCAAGCCACATGGAAAAAGTCCACACTGTGACTCCATCCCATGCTAGTGTTGCCACAGTCGATGGTGTGTGTGCATGTGTGCACATCATGAACTGTATCTACTGTGCTATGAAAGTGATGCCAGAAGAAATGCTAATGGTCAGATATACATTAAATTTGTGACTGCCATCAAAGAGGAGGATAACTCTATCAATGGCGACTAGCCATGGTGACTGTGGGGAACTTCCACATTCAGAGGCACTAAGCCTCAGAATCCCAGAGCCAGGAGGCAACATCAGGGGGAGGCCTCGGCCTCTATGCCCTGTTGTTGACCATCCAGCGGAACTGGTTGACCACTGTGTGAAACAGGAGGCTGGACTAAATGGACCATTGGTCTGATCCATAAGTGCTCTTCTTATGTTCTTATACAGGTTGAATCCCTTCCTACTCTTTATTTATTTTATTTAGGGGATATATATGCTGCTTCTTGAGGCTGCTTCCAAGTGAAAACAATACCATAAAATCATAACAATAATAAAATTTCAATATAAAACCAAAATTAGCCACTAAAGCACAATACTCCGGAGCACCTAAAGCAATTTACCCATGATATTTTGTGTTTCCCTACCCTTGCTTCATAATGTTGACTGCTGATAGAGGAAACTCAGAACTCCATGATGTCAAGACAGGGGCAAATTGCCCAATCATTAAAGAAGAAGGAATTAAACACATGCTTGTAATTTTCAGTGGCAGTCATGCATTCAATGTATCATTTAGCTTGGCTCTTAGCGTAATCACTGCAAGGTGTTTGCTTCACTTGTACTGACTATATGCATATCTATAGTAGCAGGATGACTCACAAGAACTAATCCGATGCAGTTCACTGAAGTAAATAATCTGGTACAATATTATAATTTGAAGCTACTGCATAAAGTTATTTATTGGTTTCTGCAGTCCCTCCAGCAATCAAATCGACTGGGCCTTCTGAGAGATCTGTAGTCATACACAAACCAGTAAAACTGCAGTGCATCGCCAATGGCATTCCTACCCCTTCTATTACCTGGTTAAAAGATGGTAGGCCTGTGAACACAGCTCAAGAAAATATAAGAGTGAGTACCAAGCTTTAACTTAACAGTTCTAACAATGAACAGCTGTTCCCTATTGGTTCAGAGGAATCAGAGGCAATAATTCTACTGGTGCAGAATCGTACAAACTATTGAATGGTATGACATTGTTCAGAAAAATGGAATATATGATCATTGGTTTTATACAGAGAGCCAAATTGTAACTACAATACATAGTCTCCCATTCTTTCCCCCCAAACTTCTATGATATATTTTGAATATGATATATTTTGTTTTATAATTCTGTCCCAAAAGCCAGAATCCTAATGCTTTTTGTCTGAAAAACTGGGATTAATGGAGGAAAAGATCTATAGTGAGGAGTGCACTGATCAAGCAAGCCCAGGATCTAGAGATCCAACCTCTGGTAACCAAGCAGGCTTGCCAGTTTTGCTTTGGGAAATTCCTGAAGATTTTGGGGATGGAGCCTGTAGTGGATGGAGTTTGAGGAGCTGTGGAACTTTAGTAGGGTTAGGGTCATGCCACAGATTCCACCCTCCAAAGCAGCCATTTCCCCCAGGGGAACTGCTCTCTGTTATCTCTGTTATTATCTGTAGATCAGTGGTAATCCTGAGAGATCTTCAGGCCCCACCTCGAACTATAGGCTTTTGCCCAAAACCCAGAACATCCCCCCCCAACATTATTGACATGCTTATGTCACTTCTGGGTGACATAGGCATGTTGCTCTCCATTGCTGGGGGGGGGGGTGGATTTCCTCCATTCGGCCAGCTGGCCAGCAGCAATCAGGAGCCTGCAAAACCAGGGGATCCCCAACCCCCAACTGGGGACTGCCTGGCATCCCTAGTCTAAGGGGTATGTGGAATTCTCCTGGAATTACAATTGATCTGCACACTACAGTATCCCTGGAGCAGAATGCAGCTTCAGAGGGTGAACCCTGTGGCATCAGTCCCTGATGAAGCCCCCCCTCTCCAAACTCTGCCCTTCCCAAGCTCCAACCCCAAATCTCCAGGAATCTCCCACGCTGGACTTGGCAAAACTATTGGGCATGTGACATATAGCCTTTTCAACTGTTTACCTAGATTATGGAATTTACTGCTCCAGAAGGCCTACCTGACCCCTTCCTTCTGGAAGCTAGAAGGAATCAAGCATCTCAATGTTTGCTTAAATTCCAGAGAAGGCAATTGGAGTCTAGTAGACCTTTTTAAGTTGCTGTTTTTTTTCTTGTTTTTCTTGATATTTCTGTCAATGTTTGCTCTCACTATGGTCCATGTGTGTGGCAATCTGATCTTTCGATATAATTTTTAATCTATTTTAATTATGATTTATTTGGGTTTTTAAAAAATCTTGTTAGCTTCATTGGTTCCTACACAAATAGTGGAAAGACTGGGTATAAATGCTTTAAATGCATAAATAAACTCCCAACAAATTAAAAGGCCAAGTTCAAAGATACCTTGAATTTTAGTCTACCTAGGTACAAGCATGCTAGCATAATATAATGTTTATCCATTCTGCAAAATGTATCCTACATGGGAATGTTAACTGTGAATTTCTGGATTGTTGAGCATCAGACAAGCAGCCCCGCCCCCTCAGAATACTATCATAACATGAAAGTAGAATGGGGGTAGGGTTGCCAGCCTCCAGGTGGGGCCTGGAGATCTCCCGCTTTTACAGCTGATCTCCAGCTGACAGAGATCAGCTCCCCGGGAGAAAATGGCTACTTTGAATGACATTGTACCATGCTGAGTCCCCTCCCCTCTCCAAACCCCACCCTCTTCCAGATCCACCCCCAAAGTCTCCAGGTATTTTCCAACCCAGACTTGGCAACCCTTAATGAGGGTTTATGGAAATTGTCCTAGTGTGCATATATGCTTTGGGAAATCTCATTGGTTGTGGTGGAACTTATCATTTCATTGGTTCTTTGGCTTGCCTTTGTTGTTCTGGAGCAGCTGGAATCTTCGGGCCGCATTCTGCAGATTGCCAGAGCCCTGGTGGAAGACGCTGGCAGATACACCTGTGTAGCAACAAACGCAGCAGGGGAAGCTCAGCAGCACATTCGGCTGCATATATATGGTAATGGTTTTCCTGACTAGTGGCTTAGTGTGTCCTATTGATCATACAATTACCCACAGCCAGTTTTTATGTTCAGTTCCTCCTTTTTTGCAAGCATCTGAAAAGCTTTTAGCACCTCCAGTCACTTTAGAGGTTTAGCCTTCACCATCATAATCTCAATAATCACCTTTCTGTAGCTAAAGAAGTTCTCATTGAGGTGGTAAACCTGTATCTGGGTTATAAATTACTTCAGAATGCAGGTGATGGCTCACATGATTCATTTATCCACTACAGGAAAAGAGCTGCCTCCATATAGAACTGTAGTAAGCCAAAAAGAAGGCAAAACTGGAAACTCTCTCGTTGACATATCACCTCAGTGAGAACTAGGCCAGGGAATCTGCAAGACTAGCTTTGGTGTAATGTTATTTGTGGACACCGAAAGTGGCAAGAGAAGTTTACTGGGCACAAGGACTGATCTCTGCAAACATCCCTCAGATGGATACAGATAGGTTCAGAGCCATAAGCAGCCAATTCTGTGGCTGAGGCAAGAATATAAAATTACACACCCTATGTTTCATAGTAGTTATTTTGGTAAAAAGATAAATAGATAAATAACAAGAGTAATAATAACACATTTATTTTAGTCATAGGATACTTTTTCTGCACCCCTCAGCATTGTGCGCCCAAGGCAAGTGCCTCAGTTGCCTTGACCATGTTCTGGATATGATGATGGCTACCAAAGGAACCTGATGGTCTTCACTGAAGTAAAGAAAAGTAATCCTTGCTCTGTCTAAACTGGCCAAACTAGAAAACACTGGAAGATTCATGATAGGATCACCCATTTTTTTTTTTTTAAATGATAAATAGCAACTATGGAGAGGTGAAATTAATTGAATTGTTGATGTAACTCTTTCCTCCCACACCATTTTCTTGACCTGAGTGGGCCCCTGCAATGCTCCCTGTAAGCTGTGGAATTGGCATACTTGCCAGCAGTGTTCCCTGTAAACTGTGTTAGTCTGAGTTAGCTGACAGTTTTTTTAACCTCCAACTCACAGATTTTGTCTTAACTCAGGAAGGATGGCTCCAGAGCAAACTAATTTATGCAGTAGCCAAATTGCTCACTCACTTTAATGCCAGTAGATAACAAAGTAGAATTTTTGCTTACAAAACTCCACAGCTTAGGGGGAGCATTGCTAGCCACATATTCATAATGGATTTGATATAGATCCAGAAGGGTTTCGAGGAACTCTGGGCCTGTACTGAGGAGAAATTGAGGTGAAACTGTCAGTGATACTATAGCTTTTGGTGTATATGAATTGATCATGGAAATTAGGCCAAAGGCCAAAACTCTTGTAACTACTTGGTATGCCAACAAATGGAATGATGTGGCTCAGATACACTGAGACAAAATCAAGCCTCAGTAACTCTGACAGAACCTCAGAGGTTTGACTCAGATCCAGATGCCAAGAGCACAGGGCCAGAGGTAATGATGACATAAGTCTTGCCCATTGCATTCTTCTATGCTACCAGCCCAAGTGGCATTTCAGTACCTCAAGGGCTTGCATTGGTTGCTTGTTAAAAAATAACACCCTTGCCTGCCATACAAAATGGTCTGGTGTGCCACTGTTTTGCACATGGGTCGGGGTTGCTTACCACCAAACTGTAGTATCTTTCCTCTGTTCCTATTCCTTCTACTTCCCCAGCCCAATATTGACTCTCTGTGTGTGGTGTGAGCCACCCCAGTTCCCCAAACATCCTATTCTGGGGTGCTCTACATTTGGCAGTATGTTTTCATGGCCCTTTCTTTGAGTCATATCAGCCTTCCCTTGCCCAGAAAAAGGTACTATTTCTATGGTAAGATCATGGAAACAGCAGTGCACAGGCCAAGCCCAGAAAAGAGCCTGTACACAGCGTGGGTGAACAATCATAAGACCATGCTTTTCTTTTTCTTTTTAGAGCCACCCAGTCTGAAGGATGCAGGGAAAATGATAAATGAGACTGTGGTTATGAACAACCCAATACAGATGGAGTGCAAAGCATCTGGAAATCCTCTGCCAGGTATGTGTGTTGTAAAGTGCCGGCAAGTCACAGCCAGCTTATGGTGACCCCAGCAAGGAGCTGTCAAGGCAAATGAGAAGCAGAGGTGGTTTCCCATTGCCTTTTCAGAGTCTTCCTTGTTGGTTTCCCTTCCCTTTCCCTTCCTTGGCAGTTTCCTTATTCAGCTTCCAAGATCTGATGAGATCAGGCTATACTACGGTTGCCAGGTCTGGGTTGGAAAATACTTTGGGGGTGGAACTGGGAAAGGGTGGGGTTTGGGGAGGGGAAGGGCCTCAACATGGTACAGTGCCATAGAGTTGACCCTTCAAAGCAGCCATTTTCTCCAGGGGAGCTGATCACTGTCAGCTGGAGATCAGTCATAAAAGCAGGAGATCCCCAGGCCCCACCTGGAGGTTGGCAACCCTGTGCTATACCATGCCTCCCCTGCCAGGTATGGTGATGTGGTAGAAAGTTCTGTCAAATCACAGCTGACTTCTGGCGACCCCAAAGGGTTTTTAAGGCAAGAGACATTTCAGAGGTGGTTTGCCATCGCCTGCCTCCACATCACAACTCTGCTGTTCCTCGGAGGTCTCCCATCCAAATACTGGCCAGGGTTGACCCTGCTTAGCTTCTGAGATCTGATGAGATCAGTCTACCCTGTGCTATCCAGGTCAGAGCTACCAGGTATACTCATCCACAAAAATGATTTTTCATAATTAAACCATAATTAGAAACCATATTAAATTAAATTAGAGATAATAATTCATTAATTAGAATAATGTGGAGTGATGGGAAGAGGGCAACTGCACTTTACCAGTCAACCTTAATTTACTTGTGTTGAACTCTGTAGGACAGCTGCTACAATAGAAGTTTGGTTCACACCTGTTGTGGTCCAACTATACTCTATTGTGGTTGTTTCCCTGTCCATGAACATCACACCTGCTCAGGAAGCAATGCTGTTAAAATATTTGCAGTCCAGCTTCTATGAGAGAAGGGAAATTTTTGTGATTTTGGCTGGGATTAAAGCCTTACACTGGCCCTAACTACTGAAGTAGTTTTGTAGTATGGATTAGAGACTGAGAAGTAGTCCTTAGGTAACTGAGATGTCTGAAACAAGGTTGCAATGTATGCAATGCATCATGCATCAAAAATATATCACATAAAGTGTGGATCTGCTACACACAGGGTGCCAGAACCACTTTCCCCTAGGAGTTCTTTTTATTGAGTAAGGATGGAACTCACTGATTTACAGATCAGACTTGCTGATTAACTATGTGCTATGCACTGAACTTCTTCTTACACCTGGAAATCAAATTTAGAGGCTGCAAGGAGTGAGTCTGAAGGAAAGAATTCGGTAGATTTCGGAAGTGGCTTTCTTGATTTCCTTGGCAGAAACAACATGCCATAAACTTGGAGACTAAACAGAATCTGCCTTGGGGGCCTGTTCTGACTTTGCTGGCTCCTGCTTCCTCACCATTTCTTCTCACCCTGTAAATGTAGAAACAGATTTCCATGGAACTGGTTTACATATATATGTATGTCACTCCATTACTCAGCACTTGATAACTTGCAGCTGAGTTTGTGAACTGGCTCCACTGACATAAGAAGAAAGCTTTTGTCTGTGGTGTTTCCTCTGTGATGTCTCATTCACACATGCAAGTTATCACTTCCTACACTGCACGATGAACATGCACTTCAAGGCTTTCTGTGAAAGCTGCTCTGAACTTCTCAAAGTCTTTATTGTCATATGGTATGGTAAGAAAACTCAAACTACTACCTCAAGAATTGGGATGACAAGTAATACTGGGCTGGCCTATGAATGAAATTCCATTATAGTGTGTGGGGCCATGAACCAAATGGCCCAGTGAGGAGACCATGGGATGGGTGGGCCACACAAATACTGGTGTCTCATCATGGTGATCATGGTTGTGATCTCAAAAATGAGACACTCCAGGCCAAAACAGTACATAACATTTGGAAATGTATGACTGCTTCTCTTATATGTGCCAGTTTAGCCTGAGGAGACCAGGGGAGACAATCTGAATTGGGCTGTGGCACTGGAGGGGGATGGTTTTTTTAAAATCCTTTTATCCCTGCTCTGTATTCTTGGTGTCATTTACCCTCCTGTAGCTATTTGCCTTGTGAGACAAATACAACATGTCTTATTCTTGAGGCAAATAGTCCTAAAGAAATGGAGAAGAATTCAAACTAAAGTGTGTGGGGATGACAGATTCACTTCAGTACATTCATAAAATGTGTCCATGCAAGGATCCTGTAAACTAAATTGGGGAAATGAGGCTGAAAGACAAGAATTTGCCCTGTCTACTCCACAAAAACTTAATCGAGCACTGTGGATTTGAGTAGGAATTGAATCCATCTCTTTATCTTGAAGGATAGGAAGGATCTCAATAAGAGAGTCTCCCAAATTATTTTCCCTAGCAGGCCTCGGCAACCTTGATATGGTTCTGCTGTGATTTATATCCAGTGTGGTCCTGATAGCAAATGGAATTCCTTCTTGCCTTCATCCTCTTTCTTAAGAGCTAAAAAATTCATGACAATGGGAGTTTCATGAACATATTTTCTTATCTGAATATCAGGTTATGAGGCCTTTGTGAAGATGGGAACTGCAACACCATTTTTCTAACATGCAATGGCTCAGGGAACTGCTGTTTGCCCCACTGGGGTATTCATATCTTTACTGGTATAATTCCATAGCAGGGCAAATAAGTTCACTAGAGCTGTTACAGGATGGGAAAACTGTTTGAGCTCTTGCAGCAGAAGTGTATAAAGGGGAGAGAGAGACTTTTGAATGCTCTGTGTGCCATGTAGCTGTATAATATAGAAGCCCACCGAATATTTATTTTCCATCTGGGCAGCATTGGATGACATTTAAATATTCATTTAATTCTAGTATCGTGCACATTTATACAGAATAACTACATTTAGTCCCTACTCCAGTCGCTTTCTTTTTCTTTGCAGTTATCACATGGTACAAGGATAACCGACCTCTAACCAGCACTGCCAGCATCAGTTTCTTGAATAGAGGTCAAATTGTAGAGATTGAGGGAGCCCAGATCTCTGACACTGGCATTTATAAATGCACTGTGGTGAATGCGGCAGGAATAGCTGAGCTGTTCTACAGTCTTCAGGTTCATGGTAAATATTACCTCATAAAAAAGACAGGCTGGGGTGGTGGGGGGGAATACCTTTCTTCATTTCATCTGGGCTTTTGAAGTTTTATTGCAGGAACTTAACATCTTCCAGGTACTTGTTAAAATAATTTTCCACAGGGGCTTGGAGAAAAACAGGAAGCTCATTTTCTAGTGTTGCCGTAATTCAAAATGGGAAACCACTCCATTCAGTACTTGACAGAAGTATGCATTGTAGTCGTTCCTGGAAGATAGATTTTGGTGTTGCTGTTTCAGCAAGCTGCAAGATCAAATTAGACATCACCTTGGAAGATCCATGAACAGACTTGTAATTCTTGAAAGACCTGAATAGCAGCTATGGGGGCCCTTGATTCAGATTGGGGCCATGGTGCAGGGGAAGAGAATCTTCTTTCCCTTCCCATTCCATTTTTTCAGCCTTGACTAGCCTCCATAACTGGTATGTGTTCTGTGGGGGATGGGGCAGACTGGGAAGCAAAAATGGCCGTGGAAAGGGCCCTGCCCTCCAATGGAGGGAAAGGAGCAAAACTGGGCTCTCATCATGGTGGCTGCTCACCTGGCCCACACAGGGCCTGGACAGCCATCTTGCTCAAAGCAGCAGATGTTTACCCACCCAGTGTGGGGCCAGGCACGGCCGGATCGCCCATTGGGCGAACTAGGCACTCACCTAGGGTGGGCCAGCCTCAGGGGCGCCAAATGGCGCCCCACTCCCCCCCCGCAAAAGCGCCGGCTCGGGAGCAAGTCGCCCTCCCCCTCCTCCGGGCAGGAGGTGGATGCACAGCTCGCCCACCATCTCCCTCCTCCCCGGCTGGTGGAGAGGAGGGACGGGGGGCGCCCTGCGCTCTGGCGGGAGAGTGCTGAGAGGGGCGCAGGGCAGCCCGGGGGTGGGCCAGTCCATTCCCCTCTGGCTCCGGAGCGTGTGCTGCTGGGGCGGGTCCAGGGCCAGAGAGAGAGAGAGAGCCAATGAATAAGGCAGCAGGGGGACTCCGGGAGGGCCACCCAGGGCAGGATTACTCCTGAGGAACCCCACTGAGCCACAAAGGCCGTTGCTGGAGGGAGCCTGCCTGGAGCCCAGTCTGTCGGCCTGGGTCTGGGAGTGGGGAAGAGGAGGAGGGAGCAGCTTTGATTCGTGTCCAGCACTGCGAGGGTTACAGGGACGGGGCTATCTGCTAGAGAGGCCGAGCAAAGGCGGGGGAGGGGGAGACAGAAAGGCTCTTCCACCTGGATGGGGGGTGGGAGAAGAGAAGTTTCTGAGCCACCGAAGAGAGGGGAGCTCCAGACGTGCAGCAGCCGGGAAAAGCCTCACAGCCGGATCCGGGGAAGGTTTACTCGTGAGTAAGTCACACACACACACACACACACCCCCAGGAATAAGACTTTGGAGGAGAGGAATGCGGCCGCCCCAGCATGCGTTTCTCTCTTCTCTGTAAATGAGTTTTTTTTTTTCCTGGGGGAAAGTAGGGAGACAGAGAGAGAGAGAAAGTGCTCTCTGCATATCAAAAGCCTCCTCTTTTTCTCAAGGAGAAACAGACCCCTCATTTTCAAAACATTTCTTTGTGGGTCAGAAAGAGAAAAGTGGGGCATGAGTGGAAGGAAGGGGGAGAAGACCAAAAGAAGGCAAAGAGAGGGGACAACATACTGCCCCCACACACCTTTCCTTCACCGGTTAATAAGACGGAGGCAAATTTTGCACACACACCCTCCTCACTCAATTGGGCTGGTCTTCCTTCTCTCCAGGCCCTGCCTGGAGGTTGGCAACCCCATAATTGGTGGGTGTGCACATGGGGGCACCAGAAGGTAGCCTCGCCTAGAGTACAAAATACCCTGGAGCTGGCCCTGGGGCCAGGATACCTGGCTCACTCTCTCCTGCAGTTGCTTACCTACTCCACATGGGGAGGGGGCTTTTGGCTCCCCACAGCTGCAGCTGTAAGGGTGACCAGCTCGCCGCAGTGGGGATTGCAACAGATACCAGGTCAATGCAACAGTGGCTATGAGGATCACCCCAAAAGGGCCTTAATGGCTAATCTGCATCAGTGGGACAGGCACTATTGCTGTTTAGTTTTTAAAAAGGAATTGTAGGAAATCTGTTCACATGTAACATCTAGTCTGGCCTTGAGGAGCCAGTGTGGTATAGTGGTTAAGAGCAGTGGACTCTGATTGGGACAGCTGGGGATTGATTCCCCACTCCTCACATGAAGCCTGCTGGGTGACCTTGGGCCAGTCACAGTTCTCTCAGAACTCTCTCAGCGCCACCTTCCTCACAAGGTTGTGGGGAGAAGAAGGGAAGGGAGACTGTAAGCTACTTTGAGACTCCTTAGAGTAGAGAAAAGTAGGGTATAAAACAACTCATTATTATTTATTTTATTGCTGTTATTCTTTTCAGCCCTTTCAAATTCAGAATTCACCTTTAATCCCAAGTGGTCTAGAAACGTGGAATTTATTTTATAATTTCTGTACTGCTTTATATCTGTCTGATTCTTTCACTCTAGCTGCCTTTCTCCTCTCTTCTTTTTCTCAGGGAACATATTCACTCCCAGCCTTTTATGCTATCTGCTGGTGGTGATTAGGTGAAGAACGCACATGGTTTGCAACACATGAAACTTTGCCAGTCATGTTCTACTTCCAGGTTCTGTCGCACAAAGATTTGTTCCTCATTTAAGAGGAACAGATGTTTTGCTCAATTGGTCCAGATATTAATCTCGATGTTCTGTCCCATCCTGTTAATTTCCCTTTACACCAAGTCTGCTTCTTTCTCTCTAGCTGTCTTTTTCCTTCTCTCTTCTTTTTCTTGGGAACATATTCACTGCAAGCTTTTTGTGCTATCTGCTGGTGGTGATTAGGTGAAGAATGCACATGGTTTGCAGCACGTGAAACTTTGGAATTTGTGTTCTACTTCCAAGTTATGTTGCACAAAGATTTGTTCCTCATTTAAGAGGAACAGATGTTTTGCACAACTGGTCCAGATATTAATCTTCTGACCCACCCTGGTCATTTCCCTTTTCATCAAGTAGGCACATAGCCAACAATTTTACAGTGAGGTGATCAGGTGTGAGGGAATTGTAAGGCAACTTGAAACAGCAAAACCTGAGGTATAAGTTATTTATTAACTTCAAGTTATTTATTGGTATAAATTAAATTAGATTTTTTAATTCCAGGTGCTCCATTACAATCTGTGGTGGACGGTACCTGATGTTCCATTAACAGCTGAGATATTAGCTAAAATAGATTAAGCAATTTTTGCTCTTCACAAAGAATGGAGTTGTAGCCTCTTAAAACTGTTTCAACCTGCTACATAGTAAGTAACCAAAAAGTTCATAAGATGAATGAGTTATAGGGATGTGGAACTGGAAATGTATCATTCTAAGTTCCTTTTTGAAAATAGAAAAGCTAAAGGTTAATCAGAAGGAAAGAGAGGGGGTGGCAAGGTCTGAGAGAGACATAGTACCAGAGTGTATGATTAGCAGTTGCTTGGAGGTGTAGCACTATGGGAACCACTAAGGGTACAAACTGAGTACAATATATTCTTCCCTTGTGAGATCTTGAAGGGCATACATAAGTCTTAGGCAGTATGGCATCAGATAATACATATGCCTTTCTTCCCTTCCTCTCATCTTACATAGAACTGAATTCTAGCCCAGAGAGCCAGACTCCAGAGCAATGGACAAATCCTAATGTTTCCGATTACTTGCTGTTCTTTTTAAAATTTATTTGAATTACAATAGCTATATTAATATATCATCGTATTTGTGGTTCATTTCTTGATTAGTTATTCTCTTGTTACACGTCCTTAGTAGGTATGTATGTGTGGTTGCTGTGTAGTGAGGGACAAATACTCTGCATGTCCTCTGGAATATATTCTTCAGCTTTTTGTAGTCTTGACACCGAAATCAGCGGTTCTCCATGAATCAAGTTTATTTAGGTTTTTAAAAAACATATTTAGTTAAAATATTTATATCCCAGCTTATTTCAAGGCAGTTAAAAATGTGACATGTTGCATGGACACAAAAACAAGAGCCCATTAATGAAACTAACACAGAGATCAAAAATGCACATATCTCCCTCTCCCTTACCTGCCCAAATATATTGAGAGATTCTAGGGCTAAAGCCAGCCCAAGAAGTTAAAGTAAAGACTTGAGAGTGGGTGATTCATTGGTGAGTAAAAGGAATCTGTCACTTACTCAGAGGTACGCTGAAGCACAACAATTTTTTAAAAAACACAGATACCAGACTGAATGTAACTGGGCATTTGTGTTTCTCCTCTTCAGTTCCTGTTTCCAAGGCCCAACTGCTGTTTGGATGCAGTCTTCCTACTGCTGAAGATGCAAGCCCCAAATATTATAGATATGACTCAGATTTTTTGCTCAGTACTCTTTGCTACTCCTGACTTCAAGGGTGAGGGGAAGCAAACAAGAAAGAAGCAAAGGGGGAGAAAGTTGCTGGAACCCAGAGAGGGGGCTTCATGTACCTCCACCCCTAAAACTGTGAGCCTGATATCAAAGTTTCTTTTTAAAAAAAATTCCAGTGGATTTCAGCAAATTTAGCATTTATTAATATGCAATCCAAAAATATATCATTAAAAAATGGTTCTGTAAAACATAAAAAGATGGATGGGCTATAAATCAAGTAAACGTTTTTTGTACACAGTTACCACAGTTACTTCTGTGCGATCAGTAGAACAAGAATAGCCCTAATTGCTCTGCACTCCTCCTCCACCGATAATCTGCACATATGTGTGGCCCCCATTGGCCTGTTTGAGAAATAGGTCTGTAAACCCATGACCAGAATTTGACTTGCACAGGCTACATTCTCCCATTGAGCAAAATAGAAACTGTATGCAGTTGCTCTTTTAAAAAGATTACTTGACCAATAATGACCTTAAACAGCACATTTCCTGCGGAGAAATTGACAGCCCAAGACACAGCCAACTGCAATTAACTCCACCCAGTCATTAATTACTAGGAAATGTTTGGCGCCAAGGATATTATCTGTAGTTCTGAGCCGGGAAAGGGTGGGGAGAGGAGGAGGAGAAAAAAACAAAGCAAATCCCCAAATACTTGGATGATGTTTTAGTAACTAAGTATACAGAACTAGCAAACATCTCTTATTATATGTGTATGGAGGGATGACTTGTAGAACACAGGGACCCTTGAACGGTGCAAAGTCTCTCTCCAGTGGCAATAGTGTCTCTAGTGTAATAGTGTCCCCAAAATGTAAACTTTGTTTTCTCCTACAAGAGTCTATGGCAAGCATTCTATTATATGGAAAAAGAAAATACGGGGACATCTTGGGATAAGCACTAGATCTGCTCCCTGTCCTTGGTGACCACAGCCATCCTGGATTCCATCCTGGATTTTGTTTTTGTTTTAAACACAGTAGAATGTGCTGGAATGTTGGAGGATATCCTGGTAGACTTCTGAATTAAATAACCTGTTCTCTAATATGATTATTATAACCAATATGAACTGGAAAATTAACTACAGTTCATGATATTGTGTCTGTGAACTGTGAAATTAATATTATTCTCTGAACTGAATGTCTGGCTTAGAGTTCAAGCTGGTCAGAGGGAAAGGGTAGAGTGAGGAATGATTCTGTAAATCAGTAATTGTTAGGTATCTGTACCCATCAGCAGAGCTGCATACAGATCTTGCCACCAATTTGTGCCCACTACCTGCATTATTGAGCTGTTAAATGTGTGTGTCTGCCTAGTGTACTAGTGAGAATATGAATCACCTACACAATGGAAAGCTTTTCTCCTGCCTGAAATTTTGCAGAGAGGATTCCTTGGGTGAGGGATGCAATCAGGGGTGTGCAAAAATAGGTTTTTTTTTCTTGATTCAGGTCTACTGGACTCAAAAATACCGGTATTCCTGAATATTCCCAAATAACAGTATTGGTATTGTATTGGTATTTGGGTAAATATCCTGGAAACCTGAATTTATTTGGCTCCATTATACCCCAACCAATTGTCCCCATAGGGTATAATAGAGAATTTCACTCGCCAAGCATTTAAACTTTTAATGCATGCAGTTCACTCATCAAGTTAAGCCGCTGAACTCACTGAGTCACATGGTGGCGGCGGCACGCCTGGGCAAGTGAATGGAACACATTTAAACTTTAAATACCTTCTGAGTTCACTTGCTGAGTTGCGCTGTGGCAGTGGCACGACTCGGCAAGGAAGGCATTTGAAGAGATCGTGGTCTCCGTAAATGCCTTCTAGCTGTGCCCAAATGAAAGCCAAATAATAGTGGCTTTTATTAGAGCGTGGCTATTTTGGTAGCTGAATCAGATTAGCTAATCTGTATTTGGATGAATAAATACCTGAAAAATACTGATAGCTTATTTTTCAGGTATTTTTTTGATTCAGTATATACAGAGTGCACACCCCAAGACACAATCCCTGAAAATTTCATCTTAACAGATAAGGCAAAATCAAAAATGGAGTTTTCAATGCCAGCAGTAAATCAAAAACAAAAAGGTGTAATTATAATAAAGAAAAGAATAAAAGTTTTTAATTGATATCCCTGATTTGGAGGGGGGGGTAGAAGAAGACTTGAGTATCTTTTCTGTAATGTTTTTCCTTGTTTTTCCTCTGGACTTTGAACTAACATGTTTGTTACAATTAAAATGTAATTGATCAGGGCCTGTAGTCTTTTTTTTTTTTGGGGGGGGTCATCCTTTTTTTACATTTGAAAGTTTGTAAGCAGTCTACATTCCTTAACAGAGATACGTGCTTCTTCAGATGAAAGTAAGGTTACCTACATGAAGCTGGAAACTGGTGCGAGACTAACTTGTGGGGAGGCTTGCTGTTGACATGGTTCTTAGGGCTACAAGCATCGACAGCTTCAAGAGGGAATTAGATAAGCATATGGAGCAGAAGTCCATCAGTGGCTATTAGCCACAAGGTATAGATAGGAACTCTCAGGCTGGGGCAAGTGATGCACTGTATTCTTGGTTGCCTCGGGTGGGGGGCAACAGTGGGAGGGCTTCTAGTGTCCTGGCCCCACTGCTGGACCTCCTGATGGCACCTGGTATTTTTGGCCACTGTGTGACAGAGTGTTGGATTAGATGGGCCATTGGCCTGATCCAACATTGGCTTCTCTTATGTTCTTATGTTGATGTCAGTTCTGGTTATGGTGGAAATGACATCATCATGTCAGGGCACTGCTGATTCCCCCATTCCCATCCCCCATTTCCCCCCCGCTACCCAGGTGAGTGACAATGGGAAAGGCTGGCAGGGAGTGGAAGGTCTTCAACTGTAGCAGGAGACCTCGCAACCCTGGCTGAAAGTGACCCCCACAGACAGTGGGCACTGGAAGCAGTAACAGTGGTTAGATGGCTTCCAATAGTGCTTGTAGCAATTAGATTATAAATCTATTTAAAGTCTTGCAAAATATCTGCATAGTAACATATTGTATTGGCTATATAATACTTTGAAAAGTAACTAGACTTAAAATGAGCATAACCAATGTCCTACTTGAAGTAAGCTAGTATAATGACCAGATCTACTTGCCATTTTTTTTTGTTAGAAATCATAGTCTTGTTTCTTAGAAATCTGATACTGGTAGGCTTGTATATAAATTCTGTGATCCATGAGACAATTCAACACATTCTGTTAAGGTCCTACTTGAGTTTTTAGTAGCTTGGTAGAGTTCTTCCACTTCTACAAAACATTCCCAAGGTTGCTGTAAATCACACATATCCTGCTTAGTTGTGGGTATTAAAGTAAAATACGAGCTAGATTTATTCAGCCTATACAGGAAAGATTTTCAGGTTTTTCAAATGCTGCAATAAGCAATATGCTTCTGTCAGATTCTAACCCAGAGATCACGTTGGCATGGAATTTTTAGCAGCAGCCTACAGAATTCATGAACTGTATGTAAAGGTCTGATATAGAAATAGATTGTATGATATTCCATTCTAATTATTTGGAAATAGTTCAGTTCTGTCTCTACATTAGTATCTATATTTCATATTATTATAGTTATATTTTGATATCCAGTTTTTTGATCTATCTGGACTGTTTTGTGCTGGTTATGAACTGTAATAAAGTGATGATGATGATGATGATGATGATGATGATGATGATGATGATGATGATGATGATGATGATGATGGTTGCTGTAAATTAATCCCTGAACAACATCATATAATCAATATGTCAATATGTTCAGAGAGTCTGCATCTTTTGACAACTGCAGAATGACTAGTTATTATGTTTATTCTCCCCAAAACTGGCCGACTGAAGCATATCCGTCTTTGCTTTTTAAACAAAATATAGTCGGTTAAAGAGAGAAAAAAATTGCCAGACATAATACTTTAAAACAATTATTCAGATTTCTGATTACCCAGAAACAAATATAAAGAAGCAACAGGTCTTTTTAAAATGGAAGTATGACTGGGTTTTGATACATATTCTAGTTTTATATAGCATTGGTGTTCATTTTTATTTAATGCATTCCAAATTTCTTCCACTCTTTTCGTAATGTCATAATGGCTTCAGCAAACCTATCAAATTCTGCTGTTCAAGGACAAAATGCGGGTTTTCAGCTCTGATTTATATATGTGTATTTTCTGCTGTTGAATTTCTCTCTCTTTCCCAACTTTTCAGTTCCACCCACTATTTCTGGTGACAACGAAATGGTGACTGTTGTGGTTAATAATCCAGTGAGACTGGAATGTGAAGCTCGTGGAATCCCTGTTCCCATTCTGACGTGGTTGAAAGATGGTAGCCCTGTTTCTAGTGTTTCAAATGGACTCCAGGTACTTTGGTGCAAAGGTTAATGTTTGTATTGCACTGAACTATTTGAAGCAGTTTATCAAATGGAACCAATGTTGGGTTCTATGGTAGGTAAGATGTTCAACTGGTTCCCACAATGGAAGTGCCACAGATACATTTTCTGTGAAAGCTGTTCTAGCTTATTTGCCATAGGACAGCATTCTTTGTCTGCCCTAAGCCTTCACTTGTTTCTCCAAACTTATTGTTCCACAGGAATTCACAGTAAAGGTGTGACCCTATGGAACAAATGGGAATTTGATTCATGCTGCTGTTTCAGGAACAAGTGAAGATATGGCAGAGTTAACAGACCAGCCATTCATGAATATGAGTTGTTTTGGGGGTATTGTTATCACATTTCAGATGAGTAGATGCACAATAATACAACAGTAAAAGTCATTTAGAAGTATATTAAGAGATTATTGTGTAAATAAGAGGATGAAGCATGAGAAATGGGGCATTATGTTTTCTTAGCATGTGATTATGCTTGTCAGTTATTTCATCCAAGTCATGCCACTTGTTAACAACTCTATTCCCTTTTTAGATTCTTTCTGGTGGCCGCATTCTGGCACTGACGAGTGCTCAGATCAGCGATACAGGAAGGTACACATGTGTTGCCGTAAATGCCGCAGGGGAGAAACAGAGGGACATTGATCTCAGAGTTCATGGTGAGGGTCCACTACAGCTTCCTAAATATGAACAAGGGAAGCAGTATCAAAGACTTATGTCTGAATGGGTCAAGATAAATAGTGTATCTACAGATGTATACTAGTTTAATAATAATTTTCTGTACACAGGGAATCTTAACAACTATAGATATATTTTGTCAAAGAATTATCAGCTCCTTCTCCAAACTACAGTTCCCAGGATTCTTTGTATGTGTGTCATGACAGTACATGTTATAGATATACTCTCAGTGTCCTTTCTATGTGGGACATAGGAAGTGAAAGATCGAAGATGAAAACAATATGGTTAATTCCAGCTGCATTCCAAAGCAGAACAAAGTAGAAAAGACACTGGGCCTCTTAAAACCAACTTGGTTTGCAGAGTGGTTGACCTCAAACCTCTATCAGTATGGGCAATTCCTGCGGTAGGGCAGGCCTCTTAAGCATAAGGTCCTGGGGGATTTATCTGACCTTAAAGTCTTCCATTATGGGTTATGCCACTCCCACCACACTCTACACATTACTGAACCATCTTAAGGCTACTGTGCATCTGGGTTAGATAATGTATTCATATGCCTGTGTTGACAGTTGGCTTTTTGAAGCACAAGAATATTTTCCTCTGGGGCCAGAGCATTGAAAGGCAAATATGTATAGATGCACAACTTTTTTACTGTCATGTTCAAGCTATATGCTTTTAGAGTAGGTGGCTTGTCAAGTCTGCGGGATTTTTTCCCTGCGTTTTTTTAATTTATTCTGTCTAAATGAGCTGGTTTAGTGTTGCACTAAGCTAGAGTCTGCATTGTTAGCAGAAAAAAAATATGGTTGTGGCTCTTGGGGATTTGCTTGGTGGGGGATTTGGCTGGCCAACCCATTTGGCTGGCCAACCCATTTGATGGGCCTGCGGTGTGGAGTAATGTTGTGTGTCTCATCTATTTCCTCTTGCCCGCACAACACACACCAGCATAAGCTATCCCTAGAGTTATATAGTACAGGTGTGAAGAAATTTAATTTACTTTAACTGGTGAACCCAGAAGAGACATTTAAAGATTACACCCTCATGCACCTGCTTCTTGGCAACATCCACAGATGACGACATCTAAATGGGCCTTTGGTTAAAATAAACTGTAACACTTAGCACTAAGCAAATACTTGTATGCTTAGTGAGACAGAAACAGTCATGAAAAGTTATTATTAATAAGACATTATTAATTAATAAGACATTACCACCAAATAAAATATACTTTCAGTGAGTCCATTCAGCTACAAGCATGGACAGTTTCAAGAGGGAGTTAGATAAACATATGGAGCAGAAGTCCATCAGTGGCTATTAGCCACAGAGTATAGATGGGAACTCTCAGTCTGGGGCAGGTGATGCACTCTATTCTTGGTGCTGGAGGGGGCAGCAGTGGGAGGGCTTCTAGTGTCCTGGCCCCACTGCTGGACCTCCTGATGGCACCTGGTATATTTTGGCCGCTGTGTGACAGAGTGTTGGACTAGATGAGCCATTGGCCTGATTCAACATTGGCTTCTCTTATGTTCTTATGTTCTTATGTTTTATCCCTGACTTGGATAGCCCAGGCTAAATCTCGGAAGTTAAGCAGGTTCAGCCCTGGGTAGTATTTGTCTGGGAGACCTCCAAGGCATTACCAGGGTCATAATACAGATGCAGGCAGTGGCAAACTACCTCTGAATGTCTCTTGCCTTGAAAATCTTATGGGGTCACCATAAGTCAGCTATGACTTGATGGCAAAAAAATAAAAATAAAATCCAGACATTATGAATATAGTTAAAAATATAATATATAAGTGTGACAAGCACATCTCTGGAACCACATCTGTTATCAGAGAGACAGGATTGACTGCAGCTCCCTGCCAAATGTCTTCTAGGTTTCAAATCTGGATTTGTTTCCCCCCCAAAAGTCTTTCAGTTCTGATAGACTCAAGTGTTGCTTCCGATTTTGAAACTCTGGTTTTCTTTGAATGCAGCCCAACGCATTTGACAGAGGGGAAAAGCTATTCGAGGTAAACTATTTGCAAATAAATCATCTTTTAGCAGTGCTGGGCCCAAATGTTCTGTTCCCCAGCAGTCATAACGAATCCTGGCATTTGTGAATTCACTAAGGGAGTAAAATAAACACGGACATTTCTAACAGTTAATGTTTCTTATCCACAGAGACCAGACTTTCCCCTAAATTATTTCCAAGCTATGCAATCAGCTGCCCTGCTTAACGCTTCCTGTGCTAAGAAAAGCAAGGCAGTGTTAATGACTTTTTGAAGAACAGCATTGTTGATATAATCCATGCCACTGTTTTAATCATCTGTTTCCCAATATTTATCCCCGAGATATGCTATGTACAGTGGACAGATTAACCTCAGGGTGTCATTCATATCTTCTCTGTTTTGTTTCAGTTTGATGCATTGTTCACAGTTAAAGGTGTGCAGAGCTCAAAAAAATAATAATTGAAATCTGGTATTCCAGGATAGTGTTATTTATGCTGAGAAATTACTGGGTGCTTCAACAAGGAAAATTTAAGATTATTGTGGGAACTTTTTAAGAACTAGAACTTTGGACTAAATGATTCATTACTGACATTTTGCTATAGAAAGAAGGTCCGCAAGCCTCTACTGAAGTCTGCTTCATGTGTTACTTGGATGGTGCAAGGTTGTCTTCTGTGTGGCTGGATCTCATATTATTCTGGTGGCCTGTGTAGGAAAAAATCCAACTAGATGACCTGGCTGCCTTTTAGGGATGCCAGCCTCCAGGTGGAAGCTGGGGATCTTTTGAAAGTACAGCTCATCTTCAGACTACAGAAATCAGTTCCCCTGGAGAAAATAGATGCTTTGGAGGGTGGAATCTGTGGTATTTTACCCCACTGAGGTCCCTGTCCTCCCCAGGCTCCATCCCCAAATCTCTCCTTGCCAATGGCCAGGGGGGACCTGGCAACCCTATGAAGTATCTCTTACACCTGTGATGCCCCTCCGTGTGGGTTGAGTAGCCCTGGAGAGGACAGGAAACATATAATTCAGGCTGGAATGGGTCTTTTTCTATAAATGTTACCAGAGTGGCATGGGATATGGCCAAATGGAATAGTTCACCACATTAATAACATGAGAATGTTGCTCAGGTCCTTGGGAAAAAATGCCTATAGGGAGGAAGATATATAAAGACTGTTAAAAACCAAAAAATAAAGGCTGAGATACGGTGTTTCAGGGGTCCACAAAACCGGGCCTATTGAGGAGAAAGTGGTTAGGAAAAACTTTTCCATCTCTCTCCATAGTAGTAGGGATAATTTACAAAGCTGATTGGCAGTAGATGCAAAACAGACAGTAGAAAGTGGTGCTTTATATATGGTAGTTGAATTATGGGAATCCTACCATGAGATGTTGTGGCCATTGGCTTAGATGGGTTCAAAATCAGGGATCATATTTATGGAGGATAGGTCTGTTGTTGGCTATTAGCCATGATAACTGAACAAGACTGCTGAGTCCAGAGGCAGAAAGCTTCTGATTGTCAAATGCTGGAGAGCAATCAGGGCTGTTGCCAGTGGGCCCTGCTTGGGGGCTTTCCAGTGGCATCTGGCTGTCCATTGTTGGAAATGGGATGCTGGACTAGATGGACCTTTGGTCTAATACACCATAGTTACTCTTATGTTCTTAAAGACAGAGAACAATTACACTGAAAGACTAGTGACACAAAGGTGAGTTCAAGTTAAAAGTCAGTATGACCTAGGGTTTACATCTCAGTTCATCCATGGATATGCTATCATGTCTTTAAACAGGTTATCAGATATCTGCTTCTGTTCCCCATCCATGCATTGAAACCCACCTCATTGGGCTAAGTTTGGGAATGAGATACCTGCATGAAAGAGATGCTTCCTGTTCTTTGACACAATGGTGTGTGCCTGTTGTGCTGACCTGTCAAAATGGGTCACACCTGGCATTACACCTGTGACATACCCTAATTAAACAAATGCTTAACTAGCAAAGCTAATAGATACTCGGAATGTTCAGACAATCATAGTTTTGGACAGAGATGAGTACAGGTGAATACAGATTGGACTAAAATCTGCCAGTGAAGGGGAGCTGGATAAAATGAGCTTGAACAGCTCTTTCCTAGTCTTTGATTCTGTAATAATAACGCTTTGTTCTTTTACCAGCATCAAATGATGGCTGAGTTGTAGAAGATACTGACTTCATTTGTTGCAATAAAGCAAGGTTGAATTAAATTTGATAACATTTGTTCCTCTAGTTCCCCCAAACATTATGGGAGATGAACAGAATGTCTCTGTGCTTGTGGGAGAAGTTATAGAACTCCATTGCCAAAGCAGCTCCATTCCCCCACCTACACTGGACTGGCTGAAGGATGGTCGGCCCTTGCTGAAGAAGCCAGGTCTCAGCATTACTGCAGGTGGAAGTGTGTTAAAGGTAAATTAAAATATCTGTATTTCCTCATGACTAACTTCCCTATGATCAGCATATTGTTCACCACAAATATCTCTTAGTTTAAGCTCTGCCTTGTATCTGCGGAACACCTTATTTGAATCTTCCAATGCATATTCTGTTAGCTCAAGTTTCCTACAGTGCAATCACTAGACTTGACTACAGACCTGCCATCTAGGGAAGAGTCCTTGTAGTGGAGGAAAGCACCACCATGGGTGAAATGGATCTGTGAGATCCAGCACTCAGTCTCCAAGGCTTTACTATAGATAACACTGGGAAGCACCTGTTGAAAGAACTTCTGTTTAGCCACTGAACCATGAAGAGCCCTTGATGAAGTACTTTTTTGTTGCTAGATTGAAGGAGCACAAGCCCAAGACACTGGACGCTACACTTGTGAAGCTACAAATGTGGCTGGGAAAACTGAAAAGAACTACAATGTCAACGTATGGGGTAAGCTTTGTAGCCTTTGCTATTGTTCCCGTAAAACACTGAACTTCAGGGTATAGATTGTGACTTTTGGGTGGTTCCCAGAGCCCCACCTGCTGGCTTACAAGCCTCCATAGAACCACCACTTTTTTCTACTAGTTGGCATGAAAAGAGAGTAAGGGAACTATATCTCCCATCTAGGATTAGCAGGACAGCCAGGCAAGGTCACTCAGCTATGGAAAGTATTCCTCCTTAGCTCTTTTCCTCTAGCTTGTTTCTTTCTATCTTACACCTTCTGGTGCTCATCTTGTGTTTTCTGTCCCTGTCTCCCTTGCTGATAGCCATGGTCTTGACACTAATGAAGTCATCACTTTGGCTCCTCTTCCTCCTGCCATAGGAGAATTCTGGGTCTGGAAATGCTGAAGACCGCAGCCATAATGAATGAAACTTTGCCCAGACATGAATGGGTGCTTCAGCCAGATGTGAGTGGGTGCTACTGCAATTCGCTGGGCAGATTTTAGGGAAGCAGTTAAGAAATCCTCAACTCTGGTGTACTTCAGCATACCTGGCTCCTTCAAATTCTTGAGAGAATACCTGAAGAAGTCCTGCTGAAGACTGAGTAGGTCTTAAGGTTTTTTTTTAAAATCAGGGAGGTAGGATGGTGTTACAAAGTTCACTAAAATAAATTAAAACAGCCTCTAATGAGCTGAAAAGGAATCCATTGCTGGCATTTAGTGGTTAGAGCATATTTTCAGAGTGGGAGAATCCATTTGGTGGGGTTTTCAGGAAATTATGGGTAGGATATGCTAGAGAAGTAGTTTAGCCCTTCATAGAGTCTGAATTCATAAATGCGTAGTTGAATAGGCATGGTTTATGCAATCTTTCTATCCCTTTATTTTCTCATTGAAGCAAACAGGGAAGGATCTTCTTGTGTTGTGTGTGTATTAAGTGTTTGTTTGTTTATTTATTTTATTAGATTTATATACCGCCTTCCCCAAATGGGCTCAGGGTGGTGTACAGCAGTTAAATAATACAATTAAAATAGTATTAAAATAAAAATTCACACATAAAATATCATAAAATACCATGTAAACACAGAGGTAATCAATCAGTCAAGATCAGGCCACTGGTGGACAATTGTCCAGAAAAGCTGGGCCAGGGAAACTAGGGCCAGAGAAGCTGGCGGGGGAAGGGGGACGTCTGTTGCCTCAACCAAATGCCTGGTGGAAGAGCTCCATCTTGCAGGCCCTGCAGAACTGCAGTAAATTGCTTCCAGCTTATGCTGATCCAATGAATTAATGATCTCCAGAACATCCTATCATTAACAGATTTGTTCCAGTCTTGCAAACTGAGGGCCATGGCTTCCTTTACTGATTCAATCCATCTGATGTTGGGTCTTCCTCTTTTCCTGCTGCCTTCAACTCTTCCTAGCATTATGGTCTTTTCTAATGACACTTGTCTTCTCAGAATGTGATGATAGCCTCAGTTTAGTCATTTTAACTTCTAGGGAGAGTTCAGGCTTGATCTAGAACCCATTTATTTGTCTTTTTGGCAGTCCACAGTATCTGTAAGACTCTTCTCCAATACCACATTTAAAATAAATCAACATTCTTCCTGTCAGGTTTCTTCATTGTCCAACTTTCACACTCATACATAGTAATGCAGAATACTATAGTATGAATTATCTTGACCTTGGTCACCAGTAACATGTCCTTAAGGATCTTTTCTGGCTTGTTCATGGCTGCCGTTCCCAGTTGCAGTCACCTTCTGATCTCTTGGTTGCAGTCTCCCTTTTGATTGATGATTGACCTCTTTCATTAGTCCACAGAGAGTTTTCTCTTCATAGTGGCAAATTTAACAGTGAGTGTTTGTTTCCTTTCCTCTGTATACTGCTTTGTTTTTCCCATGCAGGGCTATTTTTGGGCAGGAACACAAAGGAACGGAGTTCTGGCTGGCTCCCGAGTTGGCCACGCCTAGCAGGAACTCATTAGCATAACAGGCCACACCCAAGAGCAGAAACTCATTAGGATTGGCTACATTAGGGGTGTGTGGCATAACATGCAAAGGAGTTCCTGCTACAAGAAAAGCCCTGGGTTTTGACAACAAATAAGGTAAACAGAATAAGAAGCAAAAGGTGGTTGTGGCTTGGTGACGACACTTCTTGTAACATGGGGGTGTGACCTAATATGCTCATGAGTTTCTGCTGTTGGGTGTGGTATTATGCTAATGAGTTGGGTATTATGCTAATGAGTTCCTTCTGGGCTTTTTCTACTTAAAAAAGCCCTGGTCCCATGAACACATAGTATAGATGGGCTGTGTTTCTGATGCAAAGAATTATCTTTGTAATCTTTGAAGACAAGATTCAGCTCCACTCTTTGGTTGTCTAGATTTTCTTTAAAGCATTTTTGGGTAAGACAACCATTCTTCCCAACTGTGGATCTGCCTGTGAAAACCATCTGTGGGATAAATTTTGAGAAATATAGTCTTTGTTTGCATTCTAGGGTTGGGAATGGTGCTGGACAGTCTTTTGTGTTGTGGATCCATACTTTTTCTAGCTTTCAAGGATCAGCCTGTTCCCCAGGGCTATCTTCAGTTCCAGAAGCTGGTAACATTCGCCGATTAGGTGTGGAAGGTTTTGCTTCTTGGAGACTGTACTGATTGAAGCAGGACCTCTCAGTTCAGGTTTAAAGTTGGTGTAAGACAGTATAAAGCCTTACTCTTGCCAGCATTGAATTTCATGTATCTGTTTTATGTTTAAAACACCAAGAAAGTCAAAGAGGGTCAGATGGAAATGTGTTTTTCTCCCCAATTTTGCACAGTTAAAATAGTTTGAAAAAACCAGGACATTCGTTTTATGTGTACCGCTTACTTGAAATGAATATCAATCTGAGAATTTGCTTATATTTTCTTCTTTATACTTTACCTAGGCTGCAGTCACACACACCAAATAATCCACTTTCAATCCACTTTCAATGCACTTTCCTACTGGATTTTTATTGTGTGAATGGGCAAAATCCAATTCAAAAGTGCATTGAAAGTGGATTGAAAGTGGATTATTTAGTGTGTGTGACCACAGCCCTGTATTCTTTGTGGCCCAGTGTTAATCTATGTTGTTTTGTTATTTTTGTTCCATTTCCCCCCACACACACATTTTCCTTCTCTAGTGCCACCAAGTATATACAGTTCAGATATACTTACTCAGCTAACTGTAATTGAAGGAAACCTCATCAGTATGATCTGTGAGTCCAGTGGAATTCCACCACCAGCACTCAGCTGGAGAAAGAATGGTAAGCAAAAGTCTTTTGTGAGGACTTTCATAGGAACTCACTACTGCGTTCGTATTGGTTTCCAGGAACTGACTTAGCTCACTGTTCGGCAACCCCCCTCCCCATTCCTTTATTAATCTCTTGACTAAGTATATGGGCTTTTCCAGTGTGTGGGGAATGTCTATGGTTACTTTAGGGCTTTATTAGGAAAGACCTTGGGAAGACCCATAGGCTGGATTCAGTGGATCTGTTCTGCTACTAGAAGCACTTTTATCTGGTGGAAAATGCCTTCCCCACCCAACACAAGATGCTTAGAAGACTGGATCTTTCCAGTCTTTTAGAAAAGCAAATAGCAGCTAGGCAGGGACTCTATTTGGATGGAGGCCATAGCATAGAGGAAATAATGGGTTTCTTTGTTAATGTATCTCTTGAAATATTTTTACCCCCACCTTTCTCCAAGAATTCCACAAGTCTTACAAAAAAGAGACTAGAAATGACATCTTCTTCAACAATTAAAAATTCCCAGCAGACTCCATTACTCACAATCCTCTCCAACTTCTGCCAACAAAATAACCACTGATTAGCCTCCCAAGAATGCTTTCTGAAATAAGGCCATCTTGCAATGATAGCGAGTGATAATACCCTCTTGCACATCTACAGGTAGGCCTTGCCAAAGTGTTAGGCCTTATTCTGAAAATGCTGTTGTCCAAGCTGACACAGAATGCACTGCATGGAGAAGGAAGCGAAGAAGGCAGAGGGAGATTTAGGTGATGACTGGAATCATCTCTTTTGAAGATGTAAATGTATATATCATATCTAGTCTAAAGAATGGCTGGATGGAAAGAGAAGTAGAGAGATTTAGGAAAGGGACAGGAGAGCAGTCAGTGCATTCCCCTTTAAAGAAACAAACATATTGCATAAATAGTTCACCAGCTCCAATCGTTTCATGCTGCAGTCTGGACCAGGAAGCAATAAAACTAGTTGAAATTATGATTTGGTTTCTTAGACTCAAATGTTTAAGCATACATGAACTATAGGCAGATGGCCTAATTAAACAAGATGCTTGGAGATCTGTGGCCTTCCCTTTCTTTTGTTTTTAAAATAGCAGCTGCATAGAGTCCCAATTTGGATCTGAACCATAGTTCAAGGTGGGGGGTAAGTCTTTCTGCTCTGCTCAGTCACCTTTGCAATATATTGGATATGTTTTAATTGAAGACAGTAAAACTGTGTGTGTGTTGTGTCTGTGCATGTGCTGTCAAGTCACTTCCAACTTATGGCAACCCTATCAATTAATGACCTCCAAAATGTCCTAAGATTAACAGTGTTGCTCAGGTCTTGCAAAGTGAAGGCCGTGGCTTCCTTTATTGAGTCAGTCTATCTCATAATGACACTCGCTATCTTCAAAACGGCCTCATTCTGTGTGCATAGGGTTGCCAACCTCCAGGTGGTGGCTGGAGGTCTCCTGGGATTATGACTGATCTCCAAGGGACAGAGGTCAGCACACCTGGAGAAAATGGCCCCTTTGGTTGGTGGACTCTATGGCATTATACCCCAATGAAATCCCTCCCCTCTCCAAAGTTCACCCTCCTCAGACCCCACCCCTAAAATCTCCAGGTATTTCCCAACATGGAACTGGTAACCCTATGTGTGCATGATTCCTGACTACAAGGAAGCTAAAAGTCAAGCATGTAGATCTTCTTAACCCACTATGAAGTGGACAAGAATATCATGATTTAGGCTGAGCTTCTGGAGCATACAGTAGAGCCAGTTTCCATTTGTGGACCATTTTTTAAGAACACTGAAGGACTTGTAAGATCTTATCCCTATATTATTTATCTTGGTCTCTAAGATGCTACTGGACTCAAATCTAACTGTTAATAGAAAAATATATCCCTTGTAGGTTCTCCACTATTGATTGACCCTACAGGAAGAATCAGGGTGTTATCTGGAGGCAGGCAGCTGCAAATTTCAATTGCTGAAAAGTCAGACGCAGCCTCCTACATCTGTATGGCTTCAAATGTAGCTGGAGTAACAAAGAAGGAATATAACTTGCAAGTATACGGTAGGTAACTGTGTAAAACTGCCTGTACAGTTTATTGGTTTGGAAACAATTGTGTTATAAACCCCTAAAGGGCTAAACAGTGACTGCCTTCCATAAGGGGAGATGGAAATGCGTTCCTCCACAGAGCAGCAGCAGTCATTGTGTGAGCAGGAGGGAACGGCATCCACACACCCTATTCTTGAATTGCTCACTGCTCACCTTCCCCCTTTGCTTTCCCTTGAGTCTGTGCAAGAGTACGGACACAATGAAGATTACACTGGGCCCACCTACAGTCCAGCAACACCCCTCCCTTTCCCCTTCCTATTAAGCTACAGCTGTTAGGCTATAGCATAGTTCAGCTGGGAAAAGGAACAAAATCTTTAAAAGGACAAAAGGGGGAGTATGCAGAGTCTAGATCCATCACTTTGAAGGCTCCCCATATAGCCTTCCTGTATTTGCTGCAGGTACAGCATCCACATGGATGCTCCACCCACAACCACTTCATAGCTCTTCCTTTGAACCAGATCAAAGGAGGGTTTCCTTTGATCCAATTCATGCTCAAAATAACTGTGGATGCTCCCATTTAAATCTGGGTTTTCCTGGTTCCCATGCAGAGAAACCAATGGGGAAGCTGCCAGTGTTCAGAATCAGTGAACTGGAATAGACCAAAAAATGATCAGGTTCAGTCTGCTGTCCTGGACTAACAAATGGTCTCATAATTTTTGTCAATTTAGCTTATCCATAGGTATAAAAGAAATTGATATTTTTATTGCTAAAGCTTGGAAATAGAACCCTAATGTGAAAACTTGGAATCTTGTTTTGTTTTTCTTAATAGTTCGTCCAACTATACTGGACAGTGGCAGCCAACAATCAGATGTAACTGTGACCCGTGGGAATGATATTTCATTAGAATGCAAGACGGATGGTACTCCACGGCCAGCTGTCTCTTGGATGAAGGATGGACGGCCATTAGTCAATGGGAGGGAAATTGAGATACTGGATGAAGGACGGCGTCTTCGAATTAAAAATGCTCAGGTGTCAGACACTGGCCGCTATGTGTGCATTGCCGTGAATGTGGCAGGACTAACCGACAGGAAATATGACTTGAGTGTTCATGGTGAGCAAGGGAAATAGGCACAACAGAAGAGATGTATAGAGCTGCCATTTTGGGTGGGGAGGCAAAATGAAGCATTCTGTTAACTGTGCTAGACTGTTGGATCCATGCTCTGCTTCAATTATCTGGGAGTTTCCCAGTCTGAAATTTTTTCTAAACTACTCTTCAAGCTGACTTCCTTTAAAACTACCAACAGGACGGAATCTGTATCTTCCTTAGCTGTAAGAGGGGAGGTATGTGATGTTTTCCTTAGCGCTGCTTCAAACGTATCAGGAAAGCAGGGCAAGAGACAAGAAGTAAACAACTAGAACTTCCATTCTGTATGCTTCTAGGTCTCATCCAAAGAGAAATATGTACATTTTAACAAAGGGAGATGCACACAGGGAGATGCACAGCGAGATTCATTCTTCATGAAATGAGCACATGTCTGTCTCCATTTGGGCAAATGCTGGTAGTGTGAGAAAAGAAATGCACACATGTACTCATGGAACATCCAGAATGGCTCTGAGCAGCAGAATATGAACATATGAAACTACATTTACCCTTGGTCTATCAAGGTCAACATGTCTACTCTGACTGGCAGCAGGTCTCTGTGGTCTGAGGCAGAGGTCTTTCCAGTCACCTGATGCCTGATGCTTTTAACTGGAGATGCCAAGGATTGAACCTGGGACATTTTGCATACCAAGGTGACACTCCACCACTGACCCACTGCCTTTCCAATATGGTACCTGTCTAGCCTGATGGGCAAAGTTAGGAATAGTGGAGCTGATGATTTCTGAACCTACACCTGTGTTTCACTAATGTCTATTGCAGTTAACATGTAAAATGTGAAAGGCAGGTGTATATTCCTGAATATTCAGTGGGTACTGTTGGAGGGGATGGGGCCATAACCAGTCAGGGTTTCCATTCCATAGAATGGGAATGGGAACTAAATGGGAACCAAGCAGTCTGCTTTCATGTGTGTTTGGTGTGTGAAGCCTTGGTTATTATAGGAAAGGAATATACAACAGTTAAAAAACAATACAAAACTGATCATGAGATCCTTACTCATGGTTTCCACAAGAAGAGCCCACTGTCTCATGTGGCTGTGTGCTTCCTTCCATCCTGCTGTATTAAACAGATACACATTGACATGAAAAAGAAAATATCTTAATCTGTTCATTGACTTGATGTCTCTGACCTAGTCCCAAGCTCTCCTTGCAAAAAGTGTGAAGTTGTAAATACATTCCTAAAATGGAATTGTTACTATTCTTAGTCAAGAGGAAGGTATATCATGTGATCTCATACAGCTTTATGGTAGCTGATTCCGTTCCTAGGAAGGAAATTGGATTGTTATTACCGTTTAAAAAAAAAAAACAGAGCAGCAAACCAGAAGGTAATTCAGCAACATTTTGAAGAGTTCACGTTAACTTTTTACTCCCTGTGGCAGCCATTCGGAATTAATGAAACAAGGAAATGCCTGGTTTACATTCCCTCACTATGCCAAACTCATGCAAATGAGTGAGACATTAGTCTTTGTATGATTTTCATGGCAAGGCAAATAGTGAGGAGGGGGCAGAGAGGGAACAGTTTGCTCTGAAAAATAGCAAGGGGGAAGGGTTAAGCCTCCTTCTCTGCCTGTACTGTGCTCCTGGAAGTGTTGGGAAGATCCAAGGAAAGGGATCTTAGAGAAAATGACTCTGATCTTGCACACAGGTTATTTAAATGTCTCTGGAGTCAACTGAACTTAAGCAACAGGGTTGGATGCACCCAATTTTCCCACTCAATGCCCCCCAAATCTCCACCTTACTTCAGTTCATATTATACATGGCCTTCATCCCTGCAGATCCTATAATCCCCACATAACCTTTTTGGGTGATCAGAGAGCACCTGTCTTCCTTTTCTCGAAGTATGCATGATTGCTAACTAAATTTAATTAAAATAACTCTGGAAATGTGGAAAACCCTTGGCCTATTACGAATTCAATGTTCCCTTGACCATTGTTGTGAGCAAAAATTCTACCTTGCGAACAAAAAAAGCTAGTAGCATTAAAGTTGTGAGCAGGTCTACATTTGACTATCACAAAAATTAGTTTCTTAGATGATTTCCATAACCTTGTGAAAATCTTAGAATGAATTCTTTTAAACTATATTTAAACTATATTTTAAGAATAGTTTAAACATTGTAAGAGAAAAAAAATCAAGTCAAATTTTGTTACAGAAAATGTCCTCTATGGGAGCAGACCAGGCCTCCAGAGAACAGGTCTGCCTTCCCCTTGCCACTATATTGATAGATCTGGCCTCTAGAGAACAGGTCTACCCTCCCCATTCCACTATATTGGTAGACCTAGCCACCAAATAACAGGTCTACCCACGCCTTTTCACTATATTGGTAGACCTGGCTACAGACTGTCGCCCTGTGCTGAGCCTTAGAAAACATACCAGCACTTGGGGGGAGGACTCTTGGGTGTTATTGTTTTTTTAGTGAGATATGACAGATTACAGGTCAAATATAACAGATGTGGAACAATCACTGTCAGAACCCTGCCTAACCTAACAAACAGGAAGTTTCTTAAAAGTTATCAACCTGCTCGAGCTACTTATTTATTCAAATATTTATATCCCACTTTATCCTGTGAGTCAAGGCAGCTTACAAATCATATGAAAAGTATCACAGGTGTGCAAACACACACACACATATTTCCCCCCCAGCTCCATTATAGCCCATGGGGAACATTATAGTCAGTGGACTCCATAGGCTATAATAGAGAATAGATTTGGGGGTATCTGGGGCTTGGGGGGCTGTTGTTTGAGGTAAAGGCACCAAATTTGCAGCATAGCTGCAGGTGTCTCTCCTAAAAAAACACACACCCAAGTTTCAAAAAGATTGGACCAGGGGATCCAATTCTATGGGGCCTAGAATGTCTTAGTCATGTGAACAGACGTTTACAATCACTGAGCTGGTAGCTAAAATTTTGTGCCCCAAAGCCTCCTAGCACAGCTTAGAATGAACTCTGATTACAATAGTGCCCTGACCTGGATAGCCCAGGTTAGCATGATCTCATCAGATCTCAGAAGCTAAGCAGGGTTGGACCTGCTCAGTATTTGAGTGGAAGACCATCAAAGAAGTCCATGGTAATGACACAAAGGCAGGCAATGGCAAACTGCTTTGGAACATGTCTTGCCTGGAAAATCCCAAAAGTTTGTCATAGGTCAGCTGTGACTTGACGACAAATGGTGGTGCACCAGAAAGACTTCTGCTGGATTATGGCTCAAAAATAACAACAAAATGGGGCATGTAGTTCCTTAAGAGGAGGTGCCAGTGTCAATTATTATAACTTGGTTACCACCAGTCACGGACGACTTTGAGGTTCACAGCAGGGTTTGGATGCAGAGTCAACTACTAGAGTGATGTATGTTTCCTGGTTGACTTGGGTAAACCGTCCATTCCTGCCTGGTATGCTTGTTAGATGAGGCCAGCCCTGCACTTTTCATTTGCATTTATTTAGTTACATTCCACTTTTCTTCTCATTTGGGACTCAAAGTGGCTTAGAACATCATTCTCCCTCCATTTGTTTAGAACAACAGCCCTGTAAAGTAGGCTGGGCTGAGTGTTTGTGATGGGCCCAAGGTCACCCAGCGAGCTTTCGTGGTAGAGGTGGGAATTCAAACATGTTGCCCAGCATCCTAGTCTGCCACACTATATCCTGTGCCACGTTGGCTCTTGGGATTCCACACTGGCTCACAGACACACACAAAGAGGACTGGGAGTGTACACTGCAAAGCTGTTAGTGTAAGAACATGTATACCATATTTGTAGCAATAGATGCTATAAAGTCTGAAGGAGAGCTACACTTGAGGCAAGTGTGCATCTCTCCACATTGTTTAGAGACAAATGCAAGGGATCGATTACAAGTTGGGATCGTGTTCTTAAACATCCGCTGATAACGTGACTGCCATCAAAGAACCTTTTCAGTGAAGTAGTAGAAAGGATGTGTGTGTGTGTGTGTATGTGTGTACAAGGTAAAATGCCTACCCAACACCTTTTAGCAGACAATTTGCTGCCGTATGCTTGAGCAGATTAGCGCCTAAAATGGTAATCTATAGAGTTTTAAAATATTTTTAAATGGCCATCAAGTTGGAGAGGGAAGCCTGGGTGCCTGGTGGGGTGACATACAGGGCCATGCAGGAAGAGCCCACATAGCAATTTTGTAATTCAGTGCGCTTGCTGGAGGGGACCAATATTGCATTATCCCAGCTCAAACTGACTTTTTTGTTTGATTTTGGGGGAATGTTATTTCCTGTATGCAACGCTACCAACTGGCTCGTATTAGATGGATTACACCTATGTGAAGTACAATTTTTCTCTTTGGTTATTTGCCTCTGTAATAGCAACTGGTGCAGACAGTGGAAGTTCTTACATCGTTGCCTCTCCTGTAATCACTTTTCTCCCATGATGCTGTTGTGTCTATGATTTTTTCAGGCTGTAAGGGATGGTCTCACAGTTCCCTGTTTTTTTATTGTGAAGGCGAGAAAACGATTGTGGGCTTGTTCAGTTTGGGAGGTGGGGATTTATTGGCCTGCCTGTAAATTTTCTAAGAATGAGTAACTAAATCTGGCTCGCAGTATTTTAACTGAAGCAAAGAATAATCCCATTTGTTCTCTACTGCTGTGTGAATTTCTTCATTCGAAAGAACAGATAAAAACACTAATATATATAAAATATAGTCTAATAATGTTTGTTTTTGTGTGGCTTGCTTTTATTTGTTTGGATTTTCTATAGTCCCTCCCAATATTGTGGGTGACCTGACTGTGCCTGAAAATGTCAGCGTAGTAGAGAAAAGTCCCATCACCTTGATTTGTGAAACTTCAGGAATCCCCCATCCATCAATAACCTGGCTCAAGTACGGGCAGCCTGTCTCTTTGAGTCCTTCTGTGAGAATCTTGTCAGGTAAGGGGGAACAAGAAAATGACATGACAAACCTATTTTGCAATAGACCTTGAATAAAATCGAGTACAAGAATGTGGAAAGGCTCCAGTAAAACCAGTCAGTTGATCAGAAAATGATGTGCAGCATCCAGAGGGGATTATCCAGGAAGAGGAAGCCCTGATAGCACACAGGAATTTGCCAAACAGTCATAATCTGATTAGGCCAGACTAAGGCAGCAGTCTCACATACTAAATAATCCACTTTCAATCCACTTTCCAACTGGATTTTGCTAGTTCGTACAGTAAAATCCACTTGGAAAGTGCACTATAAGTGGATTGAAAGTGGATATTTAGTGTGTGACTGCAGCTCAAATGTGGGCCAGTTTACTCAGTCAGCAGAACAATAATAGGGATAATGATGATAATTGAGGATAAAGTGCTGGTTTTTACCTTTAAAGCTCTTCGTGGTTTAGATTCACGCTACCCAAAGGGCCACCCTATCTGTCAGTAGCAAAGGGAACCCTTAGGTGACTCTTCCTACATGTTCTGCAGACAGGCTTATACGTGTTACCCAAGCCAAGAGTGAGAGAGACATGCCAGTTTCTGTCCTGTCTGCCCTGCACCTAGGTTCCTTTCCCTTCTTACCAGATGCTCTAGAGCAGCGGTGTCAAACTCATTTGTTATGAGGGCCAAATCTGACATAAATGAGACCTTGTTGGGCCTGGCCATGTGTGTCATAAAATGTAATGCCAGGTAACGGAAATATAAACTTTATAAAGGACACAAACACAAAGGGTTTTTTTTTACTTAAAATAAAAATATGCTTAAAACATTAGCACTCTTGCAATATTTTGTTTGTTTCATAGTGTTGACACCTCTTGCTCTGAATTATTGCATCAAATGTCTGTGCTCTTGCAATCTTGAGTGTGCTGTTCAGGTGTGCATCTGTAAGCTGCAAACCTATGATGCCACAGCAGCAGCAGAACTGGAAGAAGAAGCAGAAGACAGCCAGTTCCACTGCAGGCCTGATAGAAGCCCTCTGGGGGCCTGATCCAGCCCCCGGGCCACATGTTTAACACCCCTGCTCTAGAGCCTTCTGCTTATCTTAATCTTTGTTTCTGTTTTTTCTTGAAGTTTGCTTTAATTTCTTGTTTTTAATTTTTAAAAAATTTACATCCCTGTTTTCTCTCCCTCAGAGGGCCCAAAGCATGTTATCTTATCATTCTAGGGTTACCAGGTCTTGCCTGGCTGCTGGTGGGGAGGGGTTCCAATCCTGCTCCTTGAGTCTTCTGGCATGTGGACTTTGACATCATCACACTGGGCAGGTGACGTCATCGCGCTGAGCACATTGGGTGGGACACTCTAGCATTTGGAGAAAAAAAATTCTATGGTCACCATAGAGTTTTTGCCCAAATGCTAGAGCATCCCCTGCATGACTTGCCCAGTTCAATGACATCACTTCCGGGTGACACCATCACACTGGGCATGTTGGGTGGGAAGGGGCTCTTTGGGGGTGAGGCTCCCCTGCTGGCCAGCTGGCCAGTGGTGGATTGGGGCCCCCAAAATCAGGGGAACCCTCACCCTCATCAGTGGGATGGCAACCCTATATCATTCTCCTCTCTTCCACTTTATTCTCATCACAACAGCCTTGTGAAGTAGGTTAGGCTGAGAAATTGGGATGAGCCCAAGTTTCCTCGCAAGCTTCCCTTGGAGAGTGGAGATTCAAACTTCATTGCTCCAGGTTCTACCACAGCACTTTAGTCACTACACCAGGCTGGCTCCATTTTGTATCTCTTCAGTCCCTTCCCCCCCAATGAAAAAAAGAAATTAATAAAAAAGAAGAGACACACAAAAAGAAGAGGAAGAGGAAAAGTGAGTAGCTTAGCCAGGTCCTCTAAATCCTCCCTTTTGATATAACTTCCTGGCAATTTGGTGGCATCCTCAGAACAAGCCAATCACCTCATCAGCAGTGGCTCACCAAAGACAAAACTGTTATCAGACACAGCAACCGGCACCCATACTCTGATTTGCGGCATGATGCAGATAGGCATGAGGCTTCTGAATAGGAGCCGCTTGACTTTACTAGATCTGTCTAGGGGCAGTTGGTTACAAACAGCCCCAGCATGGAGGAAACTGTCTGTGGACCAGTGTTCCCTCTAAGCTGAGTTAGTGTGAGCTAGCTCACAGTTTCTTAGCCTCCGGCTCAGACATTTTTGTCTTAGTTCAGGAAGGGATGGCTCCAGTAGCTAAATCGCTGATTCACAACTTTAATGCCTGTAGCTCACAAAGTAGAATTTTTGTTCACAAGACTCCATGGCTTAGAGGGAACATTGCTGTGGACCACTCCCAATGCTTCCACAATGATATTTTCACCACATCGAGACAGACTTCTCTTTAGAAACATGTACTCTTATGTCTCTGCTGGGCAGGTGTTGGGCCTTTTGCCCTGTGTCAGAACTTGCCTTTTTAGAGCTTCATTCTGACAAAGACCTTTTCCACATGCTCACGTTACTCCTGATTTTTTGGGGAGTCGATCCACCAGCGATGGAATCAGTTTGGAAAGGGTTCTTCCACAACTCTGCCCTTCCTGTGCATTTCTTCTGTGCCCTTCTTCCACAACTCTGCCCTTCCTGTGCATTTTTACAGTTGTGGAGTCAGTTTGTTTTCTTCTGCACATGGCTTAAATAGTGAGGATTTTCATGGGAGGGTGCTGTTGCTATCAGTGTTGTTACCAGTGGCCCTGGTAACACGCCCCTATTTTTTAAAAAGGCTGTAAAATATCAATATAATGTTGCAGTGTTGTAATGATAGTTTAAACAGGTTCTTTGAATTCCCAGCTTTCATTTTTTTTTTAAAAAAAGCCCCTTCTCTTGCAGAAATAGGCCTTTCCCCTTATATCCCCATGAGGGAGGAAGCTAGAGAGATATTTTTTTAAAAAATGAAAGCTGGGAATTCAGAGAACCTGCTTAAACTACCCTTACAACACTACTGCATTATATCAATATTTTACACCTGAATTCCCTCATCTTGGCAGGGAGGGAAAGAGAGTGGTTTAACAATGGGCTGTAAGTGGGTGGGACGAAGAAAACAAAAAAAAAAGATGCACCAGGAAAAAGCTGACTCAGAATTGTCTTCCCAAAAAACATCAGGGTAAAAGTAGTCACAAAGGAGCCGGAAAAAGAAGAAGTGAAAACTAAAGGCGCAGAAGTCAGGGGATAAACCAAAGGAGTATGGAGCCAGAACCAATGAAAAAACACATTTAGAACCAATGAAAAAGCACTTTTAGTCAGGAGATTTCACGGTCTTTCCTGTTCTTCTTGTCATCCCCCCCACACCATGTGCAAGTGCAAACCCATGACTATTACCTTTGTTCTTCATTGGTGGTGATGTGACACACCACCTGGCAAACTGTGTCCCAAAACTGGGATGTTATTCCCCCCAAGGATTACCAGCCTCAAGGTGGAATCTGATTTCTCACAGGATTACATCTGAATTCAAACTACCAAGATCAGTTCCCGTGGAGGCAATGGCAGCTTTGGAGGGCAGACTTGATGGTATAACATCTAGAAATGGAAGTCCTAGAGGGACATCACATACCTGTTGAGCCTTCTCCCTTTCACATATTGCTGTCTCCAGGCAATGCCTCCCAAATCTCCAGGAAATTCCCAAGACAGAGTTGGCAACCCTACTCTCCTCTTGGCCAAATTAAACAAGACAATTTATGCTAGCAGTCCTTTGGATGATTTGATCATGATCAACTGTTTAAAACTGTTTCGCTTTTATCAGGATTTTATCTATTATTTATATTTTATAGAGTTTTTAAAATTATTTTTTATTAAACAGTCAAGGATACTATTACAAAAACAACATAAGGTGGATTGTATAAAAATATAACATAGAAAACAGTGCTGAACGAATGTTGGAGTCAACAAGTCTACATGTAGCTAATACTTTAAAATGCATGCAGTAGAGCTATGTCCATAAGTAAGGATAAAAAGTATTTACAACAGTGGGTATAATTTAACAGTGATAAGTTGTTTTAATGCTTATTTATTAAAGCTTATCTCTCTTTGGGTTGTTCGCTACTTTTTATGTATCTGATATGGCTGTATGCATTTTTTAGCATTTTATTCTGGTTTTATTGGTTGATAACTATTTATGCTTTTTATTATTTTATCCTTTTATTGTTCTGCTGACATACTGTTTTATTGTTCTGCTGACATACTGTTTCATACTTTTGTGATTATTTTTACATGGGTATTAGATTATTTTTTTTGGAGAGGTGGTTAAGAAATAATCTAAACAAGTAAAGTATATTTATATATTCTGTTGGTAGACAATAGCAAACTATTGACCACTGTAGTTTTATATCTTCAGTCTTTCAAAGTAGTAAGGTAGATACAGGATTTAGTACTGGACATGGTTGCCAGGAGGGCTCTCTTATTTCCCTTCTGGGGCTAATTTCAGTCAGCGAGAACCATGTAACTGACACTGGGGAAAGTGTTAGCTCTAAGCTAAGCAGTTGCTCAAGGCACAATCCAGAAGACTCTAGAAGCACTACCTCCCTGAACTACATGAGAGGAGTCACCATCTGAGCAGATGTTGACCTCCCATGATCAAAAATTTTTGGAACTAGATGGGGTTTCTTTGGGGACGTATACAGAAGAAAGACATATAATCCTGTTGTCTTTCAAAACCCTCCCCATTGGGAAGAAAGGCAGAGTATAAATGAAGTAAATTTTTAAAAATCAAGAATATGCCATTAAGACACTTGCTTAAAGTTTCGTTTGCAGTCATGAGGACTAGACACTTGCTTTATTTTAAAATCAATTTAAAGTTTTCTATTTTAGCTTCAGAAGCTTGCAGCAACAGGGCATAACGCAGTAGCAACATGCAGAAAAGCTGTTTGTAATATGCACATTTGTATTTTTCTCCTTCAGGTGGCAGAATGCTACGACTGATGCAGGTGAATGTAGAAGATGCAGGACAGTACACCTGTGTGGTAACTAATGTTGCAGGGGAAGAGAGGAAAAACTTTGACCTTTCAGTTTTAGGTGAATGTGTAAGAACTCTTGAAAATACCAAACAACTTTAGGATTTTCCCTCCTAAAAGTCATGAACAGTTCCCCTGTGTTCAAATTCAAGCCCACTTCAAAACTGGTGAACCTGAGGAGAACCTCTGCATTTAGGGGGCAGTGGACAAATCACTAGTGAACGAATCAACAATGAATGAACTTCAGTCTTTTGGTGTGCCATGCTGTATAACCATAATGACAACCAGGTTAGGAAAATTTAGCTGGCAGCAGAGAACATCTGTAGGCACACACGGATGTCTCTCTCAGCAGTGCCTTAGAACAGCAGCTGTATTTATAAAAGAGAAAACGGCAGTTTCATTTCCCTTTCTTCCTGCCAATTTCTGAAGTTTTAAAAACTTTTAGTCCAATGTGTAGTTTGACCAAATTGTCTAGCTGACATAAATATCAACATTCCATTGACAAAAACATAATCCAGACTCCTGGGCAAACTGTAATGTTTAGTGGTATTTTCATGTCTTTTTTTTTTAATCCCATTATGCTGTGGGAATTATCTGGTAACAAAATTATGACTTTATTCCATTAAAGGAGTCAATACAATAGTGGGGATGAATGTACACACTTTGATCAACAATTCCTCTGTCATTCATTTTCAGTTTTCTGAAAAAGCTATTGTTTCCCCCAGTATGCACTTACAGTTTCAACATACATAGGTGACATTTCTCACCTGCTTCTCTCAGATCAACCTATTTGTAACTGTCATATGAAAGTATACGAAAGCTCATACCTTGAATAAATCTTTGTTGGTTTTAAAGGTGCCACTGGACTTTAAATTTGATAATATGGCTGTCACTGACAGACTGGCATCTCTTATTTCTAATGATGAGCCATTATAAAGAAAAAGATGCAGGTATCTTAATGCCTCTTTGTTTTTTATGCTTTTGTTTGTTTTCAATATAAAAGTTCCCCCAGGAATTGTGAGAGGGAATAAACTGGAAGACGTGAAAGTGAAGGAGAAGCAGAGCGTTATGCTAACATGTGAAGTGACAGGTAATGTGTTTGGGTTAATTACTCAACTTAATAATAAACAAATGTTTATCTTTTGTGGTCCTTAATTATGTGATCCAGGGGTGAAGAATGTGGTCTGGGTTGAGGGCCACATTGCCATCCTTTCATATCAGCTTTTCACATGTGAAAACACTGATATGGTGGACACACAAATGCTAGCTTGACTGATCTGGGCTTCCAAAGACAAAGCAGACACTGGGAAAAAATGATATAGAGACATTCTTATATTCCATGTTTCTTTCATGCCTTCTGGGAAAGCTCTTTGCTCTGGATCCTGCACCTGGATGGCATGGACAATGGAGATGGTGGTCTGGGTTTCTCTAAGTAGAGGACAGAGTAAGAGGTCCACATTGTAAGGACACTGTAGTAAAGGTACAGTGGACAGGTTATGTCCTCTAGACCAGTGTTCCCCCAACTATGAGCCTAAGGCTATATAAATGTTACTACCGAGTTGTCTGAAATTCCAGTGCTGGATCCAAAGTGTGAACAGAACAAAAACCATAGGATGATATACTTCCTTTACATCAGTTACCTTGGTCCACTATAGACTACTTATTCATTTATTTAAAAAATTTATATTCTACCCCCCGCCTCCATTTTGTGTCCCACCAAGGCCCAAAGTGGCTTACAAAAGCCAATTTGCAAATTAGGAGCTAGTTTGCCTTTTTATCATTTACTGAACATCAATCAAACAGAAAACATGATTTTCATTTATGTCCCTTTATTCCCTTTATTCATTCCAGTCTGATGGTGGCTCTTTATTTTGAACTAAATTTGATCTATAATATTCATGGGTTTTTTTGTTTGCGTACTGAAAACTTACTATAATAAAATTTTAAAAGTTTCACTTTTTATTGCAGTTTTAAAGACTCCTATGAATAAATGTTAATAAAGAAATCATCATAGATTAAAGATGATAATGTTCATAAAGATATTTTTTCCCAAATAAGGAAGTCCTGTGCCAGAGATTACATGGTTAAAAGATGGACAACCTTTCTTAGATGATGATGGCCATCACTTAATGTCCAATGGGCGTTTTCTTCAAATTAAAAGTGCACAAGTAGTGGACACAGGCAGATATACTTGTGTGGCATCAAATGCAGCTGGAGACAAGAGCAAGACCTTCAGTCTTAATGTACTTGGTAAGATTTATGAGCTAATACATATGTTTTCCTCCATTATTTTATTATAATATGTTTATTGCACTTTTTCAGTAAAAATATCGAAGCAGCTCATGGGAATGAAAATCTAATGACATAGTTCAGTACAAAGCCTTCACACTGACGAGCCTTTACATTAGCCTATCTAAATGTTTTTCCCTCAAAAGTGCTCTCAGGTCGATTTAATAAAATTCCCCTACATGAAAGGTTATGTTCTTGTCCTTTAAATCTGTGGATTCAATATATCATATTATTTTTGACTGTCAACTTCACTCAGTCTTATGCAAAGAATTGTTGTCATCTTTATTTCCTTCTAATTATAGTTCTAATAAGGAAAAGGCTATTCAGTATTTATTAAAGGATACTAATCCTAATATTACAGCTATAGTGGCCAAGTTTCTTGCTGAAGTGACCAAAGTTAGAGCTATGCTCCTAAAGGAATTATTCACTTTGTTTACTATGGTTTTAAATAACCATGCTGTGTTATTGTATATCTATGTATCTTACTGTTATGCCATTAAAGGTATTTGACTTTGATAGTTCAGTACAAAATCCTCGACTTAGCAGACATAGTGAAGACCTGCACAAAAGTTTCCTATCCTCCCTCTGTGCATGGATCAATGGCATGTGGAAACTGGAGGGAGGGGTCCTCAACTGGAGCTGCTATGAAGCACAGAGAAGGAGTGTTCAGTTGTTTTCTGCCATCTCTCTGATGTTTCCATCATTGGCAGTTGGGATCTGGAGGAAGGGGGCTTTTAGCTGGAGCTGGATTTAGTCATAATAGTGGGGTACCTGTCAGTAAACAAATGTATCACTGTTTGCCAGGCATTTAAGAAGAATGTTGGGATTTTACTGAATGCAAGGAGAAGTCATAGGGTGTTTATTGCTTGTAGAGTTGAATAGAGAACACTAGGCATGTAAGAAGCAGTCCATAGGTCTTCCTCACAGTGGTTGCATCTTAACTAACAGCTGCACACAAATTGTAACATGCTCTGCAGGCTTCTACAACTGTAGGAGGGTTACATAGGAGCCCATGTTTCACTAGGCATAGAGAGGATAGGTCTGATGCTGGGCTAAAAGTGACACAGTAACACTGTGGTAGTTAGGTTTCAGCTTAGCAGGGACTAAGTGCTATTCAGGGTGAGAAATGTGCTCCACATTTTGAATCTTGGGACTGCTGCACATGTCATTTCTGTGTCTGAGAATATGACAGAGAAAGGGGCACAAATATGCCCAATAAGAATTGCACTATTTTCTATTGACACAAAAAAGGCTGTTGACCTGCTTGAATGGCAGTATCTCTTATCTTCCATATCAATGTGTTCAGTCTAGGATTTTTTCTTAACTGGGTTTAAATTAATTAATCAATAAAAACCCAATTGCCAAGTATGCACTAGTATGTATGAAGCATTTCCATGTTAAGTGTTTTCACAACATAAAAACAGGAAAAAGTCCTAATGCTTGGACTGAAAATCAGGGGCAATACTCTTTTCCATTCAGTACTACTGAAGTCATCATGATTACAGGAGACCGTAGAGGGAAAGTGATATGCTTGTTAAGACCTAAACAGTCACTACAAGTTATCTCTGTCTTTTGCTGAGTACATTGGGAAAAAATGCTTTTTCTTTGTGGTTGTTCCTTTTTTATCTTTCTCAGTATCCCCTAGCATCATGGGTACAGACAATAATGGAGGCACAGAAGAGATCACAGTTATCTTGAATAATCCCACATCATTAGTTTGTGAGGCGTATTCATATCCCCCAGCTACAATCACTTGGTTGAAAGATGGAACTCCCATAGAATCAAATAGAAATATCAGGATTTTGCCAGGTAATTATTTGTATCCTTATATTAAATGCATTATAACCTGACATTCATGAAAACCTGTTTTACCTTATCCCTTGGGGAAGTCTGGATGAAGTATTATGAAAAAATAGAGAATGCTTCTATCTTCATATGTATGAATCTTTATACAGCTGTATTTATGCAAGACTAAAGCTTTGGGTACTTTAGGAACTATCAAAATAGTTGTTTTGTTTGAAATTTGCCCTACTTTTCATTGAATTGGTAAATCATTCTGAAATGGAATAACTGAGGCATAACTTGCATACATAGGAATTCTGTGCCTATATTATTATTATTTAGGCTTGTGTGATGTCCAGTGAAATTAGGGTGTTGGTATACACTATTAGTATTCAGTTTGTAGGTTATTATCTTGATCCTGGTGATGGTGCAATCTAAGATTAGATAAGGTTAAGAAGTCTTATGAAAGCAAGCTTTAAAAACACACTGGGAATTTTGGCAAACTATATTTTGGAGCCCCACAGCTGGAAACATGGCTTTTAAATTTAATTCGTGACCTGGAAGTTGGACATTTCTGCCTTGTTCTGTGATGCGAGAACAGTTCAGGGACATGGAGAGGTACATTTTCCAAATTATCAGATAATTCTATTTTCAGGTATATCCTTGTTTTGTTTGAATCAAACTGGCATGATCGTTGGGTATGTTGGGGCTATGTGAATTGCATATATTTGACTCCCTGCTTGCAGTGAGAGTGATGATGTATATCTGTCAAGACATACAGGATATTACCTTTTGATGCTGCTGCTAAACCATGTGGTTTGAGGGGATGTACAAAACTCTCATTGTTGTGTGTGATGGTGGTTCTTAGTTGCTACAGGAAGGGAGCCAACAGGTTTAGAGATTTTCTTTGGCTGCCATCTTACCAATGGTTCTCGGTGCTGTGGTATACTTAACCTGAGAGTTAATCCAGCCCTGAAGCTTGATGAAAATAGTGGGGGTTCATGACTTCTTCTTTTTCTAGCCAGCCTGAGCAGATCCATGAAAAACCTTATCTGAGAATATGATAGATAAAGGGTATATATAAGGGGCATATTCAATACAAATATAATGTGTATTGAAACAGTTATGATTTGCTTCTTTCAGTGAGGTTCCTAGATGCTGATACATGTATTATGTATGTCATTCCCTCTTGCTTCAGGGGAAACCATACAGGTGTTACCTTGAAAAAAATTATTTTGCAGGTGGTCGAACTCTACAGATTCTGAATGCACAAGAGGAGAATACCGGCAGATATACATGCATAGCTACAAATGAAGCAGGGGAAACTTTAAAACACTATGAAGTGAAAGTGTATAGTAAGTATGCTATTGCTAATTTTTATTATAATCCTGTAAAGATTTTGTCCTTTTTCTTCATAATATTGGCTCTCATGTTGTCACTTGGAATTTTTCTTGCAATCTCTTTTCATTGTATCTGTTTACTAGAGTATTCTTCTCTTAACTAAAGTTTTATATGCCCTTTGTCGTTAGTAGGCCAGTTTTGGCAGCATTTACATTTAGGTAAAACTAGACACAGCTGGGGGAATACACGGAATAACCTCCTGACCTCTGTTATGATGTGGTTATTCTTTTAAAAAATGTAGCTGTGGGAAGTGATGTTTTTGATGGGAGAAACTGTGAAAAGGCAGCTTAGTTACCTCCTTTCCACCTGTGTACCCACTCAAAATCCCTCTTCATCAGCTTTTGGATTTACAGTGCAAATAATCTTTGTCCCAGTTGATAGAAAAGCAGCTTTGAGCAGAAGAGGTTTTCAAGTGGGAAAAAAACCAGCCCAAAGAAAAGGTTATACTATTTCCCACACTGTTTGTTGCTCTTCCGCTCAACCTATCAGCTTAATTTTAAAAAAAAGTTAGGAACCTTTTATGTGTGCTGTGTAACATATAACTTGGCCTTTAATTCACTCAGAGGTAGGTTCTGTGTATTCCATGGGCAACATTCACACTGTGGCCATCTTGGTCTACTGAATTACCTCATGTCATAGTTCCTATGCAAGCCTTGTAAACCAGCTATCGGCAGTTTCTGAATTCATGAGGTCACTTTACCCTCCTGACATTAGTCTGAGGGCCAAAACAACCTGGTCTTTTCACAGATAGTCAAGCAGTGTTATACAGTCACTCAGGGGTTCACAGGTGTAGAATCATGGATTGTATGGAGTAATCAGCTATGGAAGATGACAAAAGGAATATGCTCTCCCTCAGAATTCTTTCAGAAGGTATATAATGGGGCCCTTTAGTTTTCCAGAACTCTTGTAAGATAGGAAAGTGTTTAATATGAAGCACAGTGGCATTTTCCAGACTGTAGCTGCCTTTTGGGTTTTCATGGGTGTTGTGGCAATTCCAATGATCGCTCTATTAGTGCGATCTGTTCACACTTACATGGGTTTTTTTCCATTTTCTCCATCACAGTTCTGTCCACATTAACTGTGCAATCCCCATTAAAGTGTATTCCCCACCCATCACACTACAACTGAGGCTCATTCATGGTGTAAATATCTCACCCGTTATTGGTTGCCTCTTTCCTCATGTTTGAGTGGTCTCTTTGATTGGCTCTCCCCACCAAAATTTTGAATTACTTTACCTGACTTGCATCAGGTACAGAGCTCCAATGGCATACCCAGCAAATTTGACAGATAATTTTTAACACCCCCCTTCTCTATATGACAAAATTGTCCAGGTCGGGGCTCAAGTGGGCTTACTCTTGATAAATTCAGTGGGACTTATGCTTGACTAAGCATGCATGGAGAAGGGTGCTTCCAGGACGAGCTTGCCCATGTCTCCAGTGCCTGTGCCCTTTCTTGGAGGAGAAGCCCCATGAAAGCCCCCTCCTTGGTTCACTCTGCTGAGCCACCAACTTTGAGCAGAGTGGTGGCTGATCTCCCATGAGAAGCTCTGCATTTATGCACATAAACACCCACCCCTCTGGAAGGGTCTTTGGCCAAAATATTCTTTTATGCTTCCATGAGGTTCTGGGCTTTTGACACAAGGTAGTCCCACTGAACAACATGAAATTTGCTGCCGTCAATAGTAGATACCAAATTAGATACCAAATTAGTATATAAGTTAGACTGGGCTGCAGAGAAAATAATTGGGCAATGATTGGCAGCTGGTGTTGGACCTCCCAATGGGACTGACCATTTGTTTCAGTACAGGTACCCTCCAGCACTGAAGAGTTTCAGCGCTGGCATGGTTGAGTTTGGGGCAGCAGTCCATGAGGCAAAAAAAATGTTAGATTCCAAGCAAGAGGCTTTGTTTGCTTTAATTATGTCAAACTACAACAAGGTCTTTTGTTGTACATTAATTGAAAAATTGCTAAGGTGACCTGCAGTTGAAGGAAGTTTGCTCAAAAGTGAACCAAATCATGAGTTTCAGTCAACTTTTTTGAAAACTTATCTTCTGTACTGCATATGACCATATGAAACTGCCTTATACAGAGTTAAACCATGGATCCACTGGTATTGATTCATTTATAGAATTTATGAGGCTTATTTTCCACTCTCAAAGGGGCATGCAGGAAATAAAAACAATTTCATTAAAAATAACAAATATAAATGAATCCACTAGGGTGAAGATCTACTGAAGTTTGCCAGCTATCAAGCGGAATCAGTGGATGTGTTCTGAGAGTAACATGTTTTAGCTGGTGCTGACAGCTATGTAAAGGGCAGGTGGGAGCTGGAATTTCTATGGTAGTGAGTTACAAAGAATGAGCCTGACAAGTGAGAGCCCTTGTTCTTCCATGTATGTAGGAAAGGAATGAGCAATGATGGGAGATCTACATATGGAAGATGACACTCTTTTTGATATGCAGGGCCTAGTCCATCTAGTCCAGTAAAACCTGCTTTCCAAGGTGTCAGACAGGCCTCCTTACTTAACAGCCTTTAGTTGCAAATGCAAGGGATGGAACCTACACACAAAGCACATGCTTTACTGAGCTAAGAGACTTCCTAGTTTCTCTTTCTAATGATAGGATGTGTTCCTGTGTTTAGCTATATTTGATCCATAGGCACTGTTTTGGACTGGAAACGAAACAGTCTTGTGAATGAATTATTTAGCTAGTGGACCACAATAATCTTGGAATAGCTTCAGGCCAAGCCTGGTTGTAATGAAAGGACCACTTGCATCACAGAAGTGTTAATCTGTACAGACTTTGGAACATGTTGCAGTAGTCATGTGTACGTGTATACACGCAACACATGAGTCATTGCAACTAACTGTGCTGACTGTACGGTTGCCAAAACTGGGCTGAGTAATGGGGATATATAATCAGTGATGGCAGCACAGAAGAGGTCCTAGTTACCCTGAATAACCCCATGATCCCGGCTTGTGAAGGTTGTTCATGTCCCCAGGTGCTGCATTTAAAGATGAAATTACCTTAGAATAAAATAGAAATGTACCGAACCATGTAGTTCCTCCAAGAGAATGATATTGCCTATTTGTGGAACAGGAGGCAGTGATAATTGCCAGTTCCCCCTACTGCTGCAGACCTCAGTATTGCCCCCTATGCTGTTCCTGAGAATCTGCTGAGTCCCAAGAAATACAACAGGGGTGGAGGGAGGACTCTGTGGTCTTCAACAGTAGGAGGAAATGAGCAAGACCTGCTTTGCAAAGTAAGTGGATGGCTGGATATGTCATGAATTCTGTCAGTTGTTTGTCTCCTCTTAATTGTATTGTCTGTGAATCACCTGTTGATTCCCACTGGAATCTGAACTGTAACTTTAATGCATACCTAAGTAGTCACACATTAAGTGCCAAAATACTTCACAGTGTGCAGTGACCTCTGTGTGGACCCACACAACCCACATTTCTCAATGCAGCAATTTGCCTGTTTGAACTGGCCACACTGACTTCTCTGTCAGGTCTGCGGAATGTCCATATATAAAGCATGTTATGTAGCTAAGCATGTACCTGTCCCATGACCCTGTTTCTAATGGCCAGTTGCTGAAATGGGCTTTTGTGCAGAGCAGTTACCAGGCCCTGGTTTGTTCTTCCATGTATGTGTTCTGTCTGATAATGCAGTGGATGTTAACTAAGTGAGAAACTGACATTTCAGTTCTTGGGCCCTTTCTTTCTGTGCAGTCCCACCAATCATCAATAGAGGAGACTTATCAGGATTGGGCCCGTCTCCTAAAGAAGTGAAGATCAGAGTGAACAACAGCTTTACACTGGAATGTGAAGCTCATGCGATTCCTGCAGCTGGCATCAGATGGTACAAGGATGGACAGGTCAGTCACACATTTCATTCATTTCAGTAAGTGGTTTTAAAGAAACAAATAGGTTTGTCTACTATGTACACACTTTCCCTCCCTTCTGTCTTACAAACACATGAGTCAAGCTGAGTTGCATAAACAGTGACTTCCCCCTCCCCTTCCAGCTGTGGTCATTTGTACCCAGCCCTCTGTGGGTTAGTGGGCCCCCAAGAACATCAGGGGTATTGAAGTGGGAGGGGGGCTGCAGTGTTTGTGTGGGGAGAAAGAAATAAGTGAAAATCTCCTTCCCACTCTTCCCCAGGTAGAAGTGGCTGCTGTGAGTGGAAAGGGCACTTAGGATCTTAGCCACAGCCAGTCCTGTCTCCTTCCTGTGAAACTGGGATCATATTGCCAGAACCATTTAGTAGTAAAGGAGGGTGCCCATTACAGTTTGTTTTATTTAGTTCATTTGTACCTCACTTTTCTCCCTGAAGGGAACCCAAAATGGCTTCCTATATCCCTTCCTTCTTCATCATCTCAACAAACCTGTAGTCTAAGGCCCGATCTGCATCTAGCATTTGCTCCGCTGTTTTACCAAATCCACACTGGAACAGAAATTCCCATCTACATTGCATGCCACTTTCACTTTGATTGAGTGTCGCATTTTATGGCCAGACTGCATGCTGCTTTCACTTCATTTGATCTCTGGTTTAATGGTGGCTGTCTGCATAGATTTATGGCTGTTTTATGGCCATTCGGGGGTGACACTGCAGTCAGCACAGTCTTGGCCCGGGATAGTTGAATGTGGTTTTGAACTGCATCTTCTTCTGTTCCAGTGTGGGTTTGGTAGAAATGCTAAATGCAGATTGGCCCTAAAAGTGCTTCCATGGTAGAGAGGGGATTCAAACCTGGGTCTCCCAGATCCTGTTAGAATCATAGAATCATCGAGTTGGAAGGGACCTCCAGGGTCATCTAGTCCAACCCCCTGCACAATGCAGGAAATTCACAAATACCTCCCCCTCCACACCCACAGTGACCGCTGTTCCATGCCCAGAAGATGGCAAAAAACCTCCAGGATCGCTTCCTGGCCCCAAAATGGCAATCAGCATTTCCCTGGACATGTAAAAAAGGGCCACAAGAACTAGGCACTGAGGCAACCCATCCTGCCCTCCCTCTCATGATCTACCTAAGTTCATAGAATCCACATTGCTGTCAGATGGCCATCTAGCTTCTGTTGCTGTCGTTATTCTTGCCATTAAGGGTTTTCAAGGCAAGGGATGTTCAGAAGTGGTTTGCCACTGACTGCCTCCAATATTCCTTGATGGCCTCCCATCCAAATACTAACCAGGGCTGACACTGCTTAGCTTCCGAGACCTGACTAGACTGTGCCAGACTGGGCCATCCAGATCACAGCCCAGCCCTAATCACTACACCACGCCGGCTACCAATGTTTTGCAATTGTGTAATGTTCCTCCTTGCTCTTCCTTGTCAGCGCTCTGGCTTAATGCGTTCTGCGGCTGTTGTTGCACTGGTTTATATTGGCATGTGGAATATTACTCTTGGCTGATAGACTTGCATAGGTTCTGACATAAGTGCAAATCCCATCAACAGAGAACTGGATGCTCTAGGGGTTTCTTTCTTCTTCCAGAATCTGGCAAGAGTTAAGATTCCTAGTATTAAGAAGCACATTAATGGAAATGTCTTGTTTCCTTTGGCAAAGTCGAGGAGAGAGCGTTAATGTAACTGTATTGCTTTCTTATGTTCTCTTTTTTAATGATTTGCAAGCAAACTATCATGAAGAATACCCTCAACTTTTGGATGGAAATGGAGGGAAAATGGACTGTAAAATCCCTGCTTATTCCATGCTTCTGGAAGACAGATGTGGCCTACTAGTCATGGGTGTTGCTTGCCTTTTTTGCAGCCTGAAAAAAAATCTGAGAGGAAAGGAAGGTGTTTCATGCACCTGCATGGTCGGTTTGACCAAACAGATCACCAGTTGTGTAGGCCTGTTGTATGTGGTACTTTATTTGCATGTTTTATGCCATGCCCATGTACTGTTTTTGAACATTACATCACAGCCTATCACATCAGATGATCACATAACGATCCAAGCTGGTGGGCGCATCCTACAGATAAAGGCAGCGCAGATATCGGACACTGGCCGTTATAGTTGTGTTGCCTCAAATATTGCTGGAGAGGATGAGCTGGAATTTGATGTCAACATCCAAGGTACAGCTGCATGTGTGCCTGTGTGCACATGTTTGGGGTGATAAGGGAAATCAAAGGATGAAATCTTCTGTGCTCCTAATATATGTTGAGCAGTAATCACTCTGTTAGGAAAAGAGAGTGCGTGTACTGGAAATAAGAATGGGAGGGATTAGAAGGGAAGGAGTGCTCGCAAAGGGGAAAGGGGGCTGACCAAGTTACGTAAACAAATATCAGCTTTTTTGTATGGATCCCAAATCACTGGGGGCTGAGGGCTGTGTATGCTCATGCTGTCTTGGATCATTAGCAGTAGAGACTGGCATGAGAGCAGTAGAGACTGTGTGGCTCAATGCAATCTATGAAGAATTCAGCTGTGTGAGCCTATTGGTTGGAAAACAACATTTAAATGAGTGTGGAACTGAATGTTTGCCTATGATGATGCTCATAAACTGGAGAGCCAGTTTGGTGTAGTGGTTAAGTGTGCAAACTCTAATCTGGGAGAACTGGGTTTGATTCCCCACTCCTCCACTTGCACCTGCTGATGTGACCTTGGGTCAGTCACAAGCTCTGGCTCAGCTGTTCTTGAAAGAGCAGTTTGTGTTAGAGTTCTCTCAGCCCCACCTACCTCACAGGGTGTCTGTTGTGGGGAGGGGAAGGGAAAGGAGTTTGTAAGCCGCTCTGAGACTCCAAGTGAAGGGCAGGGTATAAATCCAATCTCCTCTTCTTCCTCTTCCTCTTCCTCTTCCTCTTCCTCTTCCTCCTCCTCCTCTTCCTCCTCCTCCTCCTCCTCCTCCTCCTCCTCTTCTTCTTCTTCTTCTTCTTCTTCTTCTTCTTCTTCTTCTTCTTCTTCTTCTTCTTCTTCTTCTTCTTCTTCTTCTTCTTCTTCTTCTTCTTCTCATAATCATTGGCTCGCTGGCTTCAGAGATTCAAACCAGTATTCTGCATATACCTCAGAAGCATTTGCATGAGGCTGTGGATGAACCAGAACCCTTGTTAACACCATTATTCACATCCAAGTTTTGATGGTTCCCTGAACTGTTTGTAAGGAAAGCATTGCCTATGGCAGTTTCTACATATGCCATATTTAGGCATTAAGTATCTCATTCTTGCCTGCCTTTCTGTTCTCTCTCACAGTACCTCCTAGTTTCCGAAGACTGTCTAGTGGCTGGGAAGATGGCAATGCTCTGGGTATAGGACAAGGAGGAGAACCAAAAGACGTGATCCTGAACAATCCTCTTTCTCTATACTGTGAGACCAATGCTGTCCCTCCTCCAGCACTCACATGGTATAAGGATGGTTCCCCCCTGAGTTCCAGTGATAAAGTATTAATATTGCCAGGTTTGTACTAAACAAAGGGACTGACCTTAATAAAGGTCACATTTGATTAACCAGTAACCCACATTCCTCATGAGTGCTGGATAATAAAGTTTTTATTGTATGAAGTATTTACATTTTTATGGGTAGTGTATTATAATACTAAAGGGGCTGTGGTGGCTCAGTGGTTAAGACACTGAACTGCAGACCAGAAGGTCAGTAGTTCAGCAGTTCAAGACCCGAGTGCCGCATGACGGAGTGAGCTCCCATCTCTGGTCCCAGCTCCTGCCAACCTAGCAGTTCAAAAGCAAGAAATTGCAAGCAGATAAATAGGTACCACTTTGGTGGGAAAGTAACAGCATTCCGTGTGCCTCGGTGTCTAGTCATGCTGGCCACATGACCACAGAAACATCTTCGGACAGCACTGGCTCTTTGGCTTGGAAATGGAGATGAGCACCACCCCCTAGAGTTGGATTAGACTGGCTTTTGAGCAAGGGAAACCTTTACCTTTACCTTTATTATAATATACCATTTTTCCAGATTTTCCTTTAGCATTAAATATGATTATTTATCTTCAAAAAATGGGATGAGGTGAAAATATAAAGAACATTTAAATGAAACCATTGCCACAACACTTACTGTTAGTTTTATGTGTTTTTGTTGTTTTAATTGAACATCGTAAGCTTCCTCAGGAGCTGCGGTGGCTCAAGTGGTTAAGATGCTGAACTGCAGGCTGTGGAAGGTCAGTAGTTCAGCAGTTCGAGACCCAGGGTGCCGCATGATGGAGTGAGCTCCCAGCTCTAGTTCCAGCTCCTGCCAACCTAGCAGTTCAAAAGCAAGAAATTGCAAGTAGATAAATAGGTACCACTTTGGTGGGAAGGTAACAGCGTTCCTTGCGCCTTGGTGTTTAGTCATGCCGGCCACATGACCATGGAAATGTCTTCGGACAGCGCTGGCTCTTCGGCTTTGAAATGGAGATGAGCACTGCAACCCTAGAGTCGGATTCGACTAGCTTTCGAGCAAGGGAACCTTTACCTTTTTAAGCTTCCTCAAGCATCTTTTCATGGATGGAGTGGGATACAAAAGCTTAGCATTTTAAAAATATGCAGGGGCAGAGGCCTTCTTCTGAGCACAGATCTCCTTATCTAAATTGGAGAGAGGAAATGCACATATATAGGTATTATTAAGTCAGATGAGGGAGCTGTGCAGAACCAGCTCCCCATATTCCCCCCACTCCAAGAAAGATTCCCTCTGGTGGCCAACCATAAGTAAGTGCACTAGCATCATCTCTTCACCTAACTTCTTTGCTCCACTCTTCATTCAGATGATGGCAGAAAGTAGGCAGTGGGAGCTGTTGTGCTTCATAGTTGCATTGCTTTCCTTCACCCAGCAAATGGTGAAGGCTGCTATGAACAGCAGCTGCCATCACCATGCAGAGAAAGGGAGTAAGTTCGTGAGTGGCAATGACTGACGTTCCTCCTCCTGGTTGCATTACGATTTGCTCATACAAGCAGGCTGAGTCCAATGGTTCAGAAGAGTGGGGGTGATTTCCCACTAAAGCTGCCGCGGGGTTGCGCCGCCGTTTGCCCCGAGATTTTTAGTCAATTTCACACCCGAAGCTGCGGGGCTGCATTTTGACCTGTGGCTTCGCCCGATTTCCCCGCAGTTTCGTAATCCTCAAAAAACAGGATTACGAAACTGCGGGGAAATCGGGCAAAGCCGCAGGTCAAAATGCAGCCCCGCGGCTTCGGGTGTGAAATTGACTAAAAATCTCGGGGCAAATGGCGGCGCAACCCCGCGGCAGCTTTAGTGGGAAATCACCCTGGGATTCTGCCAGTGTGATACAGTACAACAGGATGATAGGTGCTGATTCGGTGCTGTGGTGGGTCAGGGTTGGTGGCATGCCCTCCTTAAGCTCTTGGGTCAGAGCCACTGCCCAGTGTTGCTGACCCTGGAAGTGTGTGTTTAACAGTTCAATGACAAATTCTCCTCAATCCTTTTTTCTTTCCTTCCAGGAGGTCGTGTTTTGCAGATTCCACGGGCTCAGAGTGAAGATGCTGGACGGTATACATGTGTGGCTATAAATGAAGCTGGAGAAGATTCCATGCAGTATGATGTCCGTGTACTTTGTAAGCGTACCTTAGATTGCTTGATATTAGAAGCCCTGTATTTCCATTTGCATAATAAAGGGAATAGAAAAAGTAAGGAAGTGAGATATTTTTCAGATTTCCTGCTGAATTTCTGGTGAATTTTAATCTTCCTGCTATTTTGAGTTATAGACTCCCCTAATAAGGATTAAAAATAATAATATTTTCCTTCAACCTGTTAGGCTTCTTTGTCCATATATTCTCTGAAAATAAAGGAAACAATATGTTGTCGAAGGCTTTCATGGCCAGAGTTCATTAGTTGCTGTACATTTTCCAGGTTGTGAGGCCCTGGTCTTGGCAATGTAGGACCTGACGTTTCGCCAGTAGCTGTGACTGGCATCCTCACAGGTATAACCTCCTCAAGAAACAGAACCTCCTCAAGAAACAGGAAACCTCCTCAGGAAACAATCCATAGACAAAAGAACCTCCTCAGAAAAGCTCCTCCATTAGCATGTTCATAGCCTGGAGAACTACTACAAGATAATAGCCCTACCCCACCTTCCAGGGTAGATATAAATTACCTGCCTACCATTTTTTTGCTCACCTCGACACAGAGAGTACTCCATCTTTCTGTGTTATACCTCTGAGGATGCCAGTCACAGCTACTGGTGAAATGTCAGGTCCTATAATGCCAAGACCATGGCCACACAACCCAAAAAATCTACAGCAACTAATAAAGGGAATGGTTTGGTGATGTTTCACCCTCTGCCGCTCCCTCCAGAGCCAGTTTGGTGTCTTGGTTAAGTGCGCATACTCTAATCTGGGAGAACTGGGTTTGATTCCCCACTCCTCCACTTGCACCTGCTGGATGACCTTGGGCAAGCCATAGCTCTGGCACAGCTGTTCTTGAAAAAGAGCAGTTTCTGTCAAAGCTTTCTCAGCCCCACCTACCTCACAGGGTGTCTGTTGCAGGGAGGGGAAGGGAAAGGAGTTTGTAAGCCACTCCGAGACTCCTTTGAGTAGTGAAGGGTGGGGTATAAATCCAGTCTCTTCTCTCTATGTCATTACGCGTTTTTTAAAAGTGGGATTCTGCTAAAAGTGCTGTAGGATCAGTTAGATTTGGGTTATCATTGTTTAATTTACTAATCAGCAACTTTTAAGTTGATTGGACAGCAGATTTGTAAAAAGTAAAATACTCCTGGAAACAGCACATGGCAGATATAGGGTTACCATTCCCCAGTTTGGGGTGGAGGATGCCCCACTTTGGGGGGGGGGTCCTGCCCGCCGCTGGCCAGCTGGCATCCCCCCACAAGAGCAATGTTAGGTGATGTGCTGACGTCACCCAGAAGCAACATAGGCACATTGGTGACATTGGCTCGGGGATGCTCTGGTTTCTGGGCAAAACTCTATGGTTGAAGGCAATTTTACCATAGAATCTTGCCCAAAAACCAGAGCGTCGCCCTCGAAGTGCCCACATCACTTCCTTGTGACACGCAACATCACTTCCAGTGAAGTCAGCATGCCGGGGTGTCACTTCCAGCTCCTGGAGTGTCCCCCCATCCCCCCGCCAGTGTCTCGAAGAGACCTGGCATCCCTAGGCAGATACTAGAGATATAATCTATACACAGTTTTTAAGGAAATGTATTGAAATTTAGTCAATCAATCAATTAAACTCATATGATTAGACCCCCCCCATTAGAAGAGAACAGGGCAGTATACATAGTTGTCATCTCCTCAATTTTATCTTCATAGTAGTCCTAAGAACTAAGTTGAGTGAAGTGAGAGTAACTGGCTCAGAGTCACTCAACAAGCATTATTGCTGAACATGAAGTTGAATTCAGGGTTCCATGGGTCCTAGTCTGATACTCTAATCACTGGCTTTCTATTATTATTGGAACTAGAGTGTATATTCAGATACACCTCAGCCGAAATTACAGGGCCAACTCATTAATATCTGAAATGATCCAAAACATTTCCCCAAATTACAATAATTTACCTCCTGGAATATTGGGAGTGCTTTGAGTTTCAGGGAGGGAGAGAAAGAGAGGGAGAGGAACTGAACCCATTCATTTGTATGGGACGTCTGGGCCTCCAAACTCAGGAAGTCAGTCTGCACCCAATGAAAATAACATAACATCCCTTTAAAATGTAAAGAGGCTGTGCCTCACTGAACAACTTCAGAGTTTTGGAGGTAGACCTGACCTCAGAGGGTAGGTCTACTGCCCATAGGAAATAGTAGGCACATTATGTCCAGTGGGTGGTAGAGAGTCCAGGTCAACTGTCTTAGGACATAAATGGCCCCATTATTTTCTATGGGTAGCTAACAAGACCAAGTCTACCTTTCCAGATTTTCAGATGTGTATCAGCCTTTTAAATTTTAAATTAATATTATTTTAAATGGGGGTGGACTTTGCCACCTAAATTCAGAGGCCCGCTCTTCCCATAGAAAATAATGTCCCTTTAAAGTTCAAAGGAAGTGTGCACTGAAGAACATTTGAGCTGGGATGTGCTTTTTCTCTCTCCCTCACTTTCCATTCCTGTGCCTCTGGTGGAGGGGAAATGCACCATAAAAACCCTGAGCCCCAAAATAATTACAACATCCACGAAATTTCAGCATACCAAAAATTATGCCCTTAAAAAAATCCAGTTCAAAATTAAAATGAATTTTTGAAGTGCACACTTCTAATTGGAAGTCATTAATATCCGAAATTATAAATTAACATTAATCATCAGTCATTGCAGACTTCGGATTACATCCCCATCAAATTATATTTCGGTACTATAAACTGTAATCCTTAATACGGTTTCATGTTTTATATGAAATCTGAGTCATTGTCAAATACATCTATCTGTTAATCTATGGCTTAACTGGGGGTTATACAATTGCATTATGTAGGTGTTTTTTAGAAGCAGAGTGTTAAAAGTATGATAGTTAGATATAATTGTATGCAATTCTTACCACTTTCTGTGCATACTGTTAACATGGCGGCCTGGTCTGCAATAGCATTCATTCAAAAATTCATAGTTTGAAGATTATTTACTCCCATTGTTTAAAAATCTATAGCTTTTATCAGTACTTGTGGTTTCAGTGAGAAGATTCAGCATTTCAGGGCTGAATAAATGAGGGCAAGGCAGTGATGGCTCATGCTTGAGCAGCAAGGATCTGGACCTTTCTGCCACTCCTGTTATTTATTTATCCAAGTGTAGACAGGGTTAAGAGTTAGCATTAGTTTTGGGCTTATAAACCATTAAGCCAATATGGCAAGGGGCCTGTCTATTTAAAATATTGGTCAGCATCCAGCATACCCTTATTCAACTTAATAGTAATACTAGTAATAACAAACTGTGATATTTTAGGCCACCTGGAAGGGCCCTGAAGGATTCTGTATTTTACAATGGTAATAAAAATAATTTGAGTAGTATGACAAGGTTCTTAGAGGAGCTATATAATCTCCTTTCCTGTAAGTTTTAAAAATGGCTTACAGGCTACTGTCAAGAGATTTTTAGATGTAGCAGGTCTTGTAAGAGACCAAATTGCCCCATATTTGAGGCCCATCAAATTCTAGAATTCTGCCATAGATAAATTCAAGCAGTGCTGCTAGGAATGCAGTGATTAATTGGCATGGAGCATCATGAGAAGCTTCCTCATTTATGTCTCTAATGATTTTCCTTCTGAGACAGAGAACAGATTTCTTTTTTTATATTATTTTTTTCGTGTATGTGTGAGAGAGAGGGTGCCTGACCCCTCCTGGGGGCCTGGAGGATATTCAGAGAGGTGGCTGAAGAAAGCCTGCCCCTGCCTCCTGACTGCTGGATTCCTTGGAGGAGTCGACCCTGCTTAGCTTCTGAGATCCGACAAGATTGGGCTTGCCTGGGCTATCTAGGTCAGGGAGAGAGAACAGATTTCTATATCTGATGGTTCTATTATGGATCATATTCTGGATTAGAGTCTGAATGTGTTTTCTCCACACTTCTCACTTGCAGAATCCAGAGAAATTCCCTAAGATTTTTCCTTTTCTCCATATCCTCCTTCACTGTCCAATAGCTCTCTCTTTCCATGGAAGAAACTGTGCATTCAATTTAGGTACATGCTTTTTGTACAGGAGAATGATGTTTTAGCTTAAACATTTGCAAGGTGCTTCCATGCCTGCCTTAGATTTTGCCCATTCAGAAATTTTGTAAAGTAGAAAACATTGAATAGATTTTCCCTGTGATTTTGCATTCTCCAGTGCCACCATCCATTAATGGAGCCAGTGGTGATATGCCTGAAGAGGTGACTGTGCTTGTGAGCAAGATGGTAGTTCTTGAATGTATCACAAATGGCAGCCCTACTCCAAGCATAACCTGGCAGAAAGATGGACAGCTCTTAGTTGAAGATTCCCAACACAAGTTCTTAGCCAGTGGAAGAACGCTTCAGGTAATGTGTGAGTTGCTGAGGGTGGGACAGTCCATGAGCCCAAATAAGGTAAATTGGGAGTGACTGAGAAGGAAATTCCCAGAGTCAATTAGATGAAGATTCCCAACACAAGTTCTTAGCCTTTGGAAGAATGCTTCAGGTAATGTGGGAGTTGCTAAGGATGGGACAGTTCAGGAGCCCAAATAAGGTAAACTGGGAGTTGCATCCAACTTAAGGTGAGAGATGAACAGAGGTAATTTGCTGTTGCCTTCCTCTGCATAGCAACTCTGATCTTCCTTGGTGGTCTCCCATACACATACTGATCATGGCCAACCCTACTTAACTTCTGAGCGCTAATGAGCTTGGGCTTGTCTGGGCTAGTCAGGCCAGAGACAGAAAGAAGATAACAGGTTCAAATATAGGCACAGACCCTGTGTAAAATTACATGGTCATAATGACAAAGTCAGTTTTGGCAACAGGACCACTCATGAAATGTAGGGATCATTGATGAGTCATCTGAATGACTTTCCTGCATCAGGCCCTTACCTCCCATTATTTTTCAGAATATATTGGATTGAGTCATGGTATGGTCCTTCAATCTCTGTCTTTTGTTCTGCGCTTGCTAGAGATTTGTTTACATGGTTGTAGTGCAAAACATGGAGCAATGCAGGTCTTGGGTGCCGATATGAAGGGGGCAGGGACTCCATGGAAGCACTGCTGTAATCATTATCAAATACAATTATATCCTGTTAGAGATAGAGTGACCCCGCGAATGCATAGTCTCTGTTCTTAGTTCATCCCTATTAGATAGCTCCTGCTACCATAGACATAATAGCTAACACAGAATATGGATCTACTTTCCACTGTAAAAATAATGATGAATGCAAATAACCACTTACCAGGTATTTGCGATCACAATGAGAATAATAGTCAGGTGGTTGTTTTGAAGATTTAACGAGTGCATACATGTATATATGCTTAACATTCCATTATTTATTTAATATAGACATGCCACTTTAATATATTTTATCTTCTTCTTTCTAGATCCTCAATTCCCAGATAACAGATACAGGCAGGTATGTCTGTGTTGTGGAGAATACAGCAGGAAGTGCCAAAAAATATTTTAACCTTAATGTTCATGGTAAGATTGCTATTTTCTAAGATGTGGATTGGTTGTGTTCAAATAAGGAACTGTTTCATGCAAAGATTCCTGATTACAAAAAAGAAAAACATACTTTAATGTACAATTAGATCTTCCTTCAGTAAGGTGCAAAAGTGTACACTTCTGCAGAAAAGAGCAGAGGGATTTGAAGAACCTGTTAATGAGAAATGGCAACACAACATGAATTTAAATGGGCCATCCAAATCCTTGGGGCCAGTCTTTAGACTGTTTTCTGCACTTGACATCATCTCTGCTAACCCACTGAAGCAAACATAACTCTCTCCGCTCTGATCCTTTCTGGCCACTCTCTTGTATTAATTCATGTTTGTGTAGCACATCCAAAATGGCCAAAGTGCTTTGCAGTTCTTATTTCATCCTTGCAACTTGTTGTGAGTTAGAGTGGACAAATCAGAGCATTGTCGGAAGACAAAAGCCCTTTTCAGTCATCACATCTCACCATGCATATGGAGAAACGCACTGCATGTGACCCTACTGATACACAACCTTGCTATTTTGTTTGAAAGGGGCAACATGTACATTTTTAGTTTACACACTCTCATTTTTGTCACTTGTTTGTCCCTATTGCTTTGGGTCCCTCCCTTTCCACATGTGTTTTGCTCCCTCTGGGACTACTAGAGAGAGCAAAATGCATTGGATGGGATTCTGAAGCAATAGGAACATACAAGTGATGAAAATCAGAATGCAGAAGAGGCAGTTTGAAGATATGAAAATAGTATGGCATGAAGCTGCTTCTCTCCATGTGCTAAGAACATGAGCAGCAAAAGGCCCCAAACTCTAATTGCATGACTGATACAAAGTTCTCATGTCATCCCCCAACAAATATGAGGACTTTGAGATGCTGCTAACGTTTAATGTCAAATTCTCTTTTGAGATGATCAGAATAATTTTTAGACCTAGAATTGAAGTGAACTCATAAATGTCTAGGAACCTAAATCAAAACAAATTAAATAGTGGTTAAAAAAATGGTGCAAAAAAACTAAGCTGTAAAATCTTATTTCCACAAGCCACTGCTCCATGCTCACTCTTCCCTTTGCCCCGATCGTACGTGTCAATTTTACACTATGTGTTGCATGGCTGCATTTTGCCCCGCAGCTTTGCCCTATTTTCCCCATGTCTACTCAATCCTCAAAAAACAGGACTGAGTAGACACGGGGGAAATCAGGCGAAATTGCGGGGCAAAATGCGGATGTGCAGCACATAGTGTGAAATTGACATGTACGATCGGGGCACAGGGAAGAGCGAGCATGGAGCAGTGGCTTGTGGGAAATTAGTCTAATTTTAATTCATATACACAGTGATGTTCCATGAGATAACTGAGGGAACTCTTCATGCTTAAGAAGTGGTCCAAGAATGTCAGCATCAAAGGGGAGATTTCAAATCGATTTCAGTGTTTGTTCCACTTACAGGACTGCTACAGAACTTGAGATCTCAGGGAATATGGAAACCTCAGAGAACAATATTCTTTTCCCGTTTAATTCACCAGTTGTGACCTCGTGAGACATGCCACCAAAAGTGCTCCCTCTTTCTAATGTCTAGCAGAACTTTGCTGTGTCCTTACATCATAACATTCCATGTCTTCTCCCACCCACCACTTCACATAATTGGCTGCTGATGACAGGGGATAGGGAAATGCAGGTTGTGAGGGTATCAGGATACAGGTATAGCCTATTAGACCATATAGAGTACAGGGGGAAGAGCTTAGAAACCCACCTGCACAGTTACTGTAACTTCTACTTTGCCCTGTAGTGTTTAATGGTAACTATGAATCCTGCTTTTTTAAAGGCTTATGTATCATTTCAAAATTAAACAGTGCTTTTAAGTCAGCTACATCTCTCCCTTAAATAATTATTTATGTAGGAAATTAATCCTTGGCTGGGGTTTCCCTTGGAATAACAGTGCAGGGGATCTTCACAAGACAGGCCACCCAGCTTGTGGTCCTGATGCGAAAAACACTGTCATTCACCATAATGAGTTATTTTCCTTTGCTGCCAAGAAATGAAATATTTCCTGCTGTTTTGTACTATTTTTAAAAAACAGCAACTGCTTTCCTGAAATTAAATAACAGATGAACCAGGGCAAAATCCCTTGGGAAAGAAAGAGGCCTGAACTTTTGTCTGATAAATTGCAAAGCATTTCTAACGCTTTTAAGAAGTCCCTTCCAGTTTTGGAACTAAATTCAAGTTCAGGGGCACCTTTAAGACCAACAAAGTTTTATTCAAGATATAAGCTTTCATGTGCAAGCTTCTACCTTGAATAAAAGTTTGTTGGTCTTAAAGGTGCCCCTGAACTCGAATTTTGTTCTGTTGCTTCAGACCAACACAGCTACCCACCTGAATCTACCTTCCAGTTTTGGTTCAACTGTTCTCTATCTATACTCTCTCTTTGGGAGACCTCATCAATATAATGGCGTTTGACACCACTTATTTACTGATGACCCCCAAAGGTACCTCTGTTCCTCTGTCTAGTCCTACAATTATGCCTACCATCATACATCAGCCTCTCATCACAATCCAGAATGGTGTAGTGGTTAGAGTGTCAGCAGAAGATCTGGAAGACCCAGGTTTGAATCCTCACACTGTCATGAAAGCTTGCTGGGGTGAGCATGGGCTGCTCTCACAGCCTAACTTACTTTGCAAAGTTATAGTAGGATAAAATGGAGGAATGGAGAACAATGTTGTGAGACTTTTGGGTCCCCATTGAGGACAAAAGTGGGATACAAACATCTCAATAAACAAAGGATCTCAAACTGAAGACTGAAAATTGAAGCACTTACCTCTGTTTCTTTCATCAGTGGCTCTCTAAATGAGTCAATATCATTACCAATCGATCTGGCAAATAGCACTGGCTTGGTTTTTAATTATATTTCTGTATTGTTCCCAATGTTCAGTGAGATACCAAATAATGTCATTTCTCCCCGTACAAAAATTCCAAAAAAATCTGCCTATCAATTTATGTAATTCTCAAGATGGCTCCATCTGTGGATACTTAAATCCATGGATTGGGGCCATGTAGGGAGTTGATCTGGTCATCTATCATGAGTGTTACAGTCTTTTTCCTTATGACCTTCCCCATTCACTCAAACGTTCTGTCACCCATACTAAATTATTTTTCTCTCCCATTTCTCATATCTCTTGGCAATTCACTGTGGCCAGTTTACAGAGGAAACAGAAAAACAGTGTGGTGAAATGTTTAGAGTTCTGGGTTTTCTCTAGGGAGACCGTGGTTCAAATCCTCATTTTGCTGTGACTCTCAGTAAGTGACCCGAGGAGAGTCGCTCTCTCTAAGCCTAATCTGTCTCAGAATGTTGTGAGAATAAAATGGGGAGGAGGAAAGAGCCATGTTTGCTAGCCTGAATTCTTTGGAGGAAGGGTGGAATAAAATTGCAATAGATAAAATCTATTGTAGTTCACCTGATTTGCATTTCTTGTTACTTACAGTTTTAGTGGATGGCCCTCTCAGTGTTTGTGAGGTCTTCACCTACCTTCTTTCACTTACCTTCTTTCAGTGGATGTCTGCCAGCTTGTGCAAGATATAAATGGAGCACTTAAAGAAATGTGTTGTTGATCCTTGCCCTTCAGTGCTAATCACACTCACAAAAGTGCATAGGGCAGATAAATAATGCAATATTTCAAGGGTGGCCTATTCCTAAGATTTTAAAGAAAGTTGTGATAAGATATTTTCTTATAAAACAACTTTGAGCCCCTCAGATGTGAAGAACTTCCATGGTATATAAAATACACCTTTCCAGTGTAAGGTGCTCAAGCAAGTTGTGGCAACCAGTAGCAGAAACTTCTGAATAAAACAGATTGACACTTTTCAGTTTAAAAAAACTGCCCTGGTTGCCCTGCTGGATGACCTTTCCTGGACAGCTGACGAGGTGTGTGTATCCTTAATTCTCCTGGCCTTCTCAGTGGCTTTTGATACTATCAGCCATGATATCCTTCTTGAGTGTCTGGTAGGGATGGTTCCAGGGAGCATCATAATTCAGCCTTTTCTTCTATGCTATGTAATATTAAAAAATGCTATGGAAAGTTATCTGGAGCATTGTAGTACAGTGTCACACAACTCTAGCTCTTATTTATATCTGATTCCCTGGAAGAAATAGAAATGGTTAATCAGAGTCTGCAGACGGTAAATGGGTAGATTTAGGTGAAAAAACCCTGAAGCTTAACCAAAGCAAGATGGAAGTGATGTGAGGCAGACCTTGAGCCAAACTGGGAGAAGGATGATTGGTTTAGATATTTTGTGTTTTGCTATTCCCCATGGCTTGGGACCCAAAGCAGCACCATTCTCTCCTCCTCTATTTGAACCTGGGTCTCCATGGCCCTCCTAGTCCACCATTCTAGCCGCCAACTATACCACCCTGATTATAACCTTTCATCGAAGAGTTTGCACATCATCAAAAGGATCAGGTTTATAATCTGGGAGTATTTCAGGTTCCTGATTTTTTGAGAAGCAGGTGATGGAGGGAGCCAGGACTTCTTTTTAACCATGTGTTTGTTCTTCAGCTATAGTCATTCCTGGAGAAAGCACAGTGACACATCAAGGTGGGCAGCCATGTTGGTCTGAAGCAATAAAACAAAGTAAGAGTCCAATGGCATCTTTAAGACCAACAAAGTTTTATTCAAGATGTGAACTTTTGTGTGCATGCACACTTCATCAGACGATGAAATGGAATTACATATCATAGGAGCCAAGATGCCGTAAAGTTCACCTCCATGCCAGAAAGGAGATGGATGGGGTCTAAGAAAAGGATTCTCACAACCTGGGGCACATCAGTCTCCAGTTCTGACACATGTATTACCTATGTTGTTTTCCCCCCCAGTTGAACCCAAACAGATGATAACCACAAACCGAGCATATTATTCTTTTGATCTGTTAAAAAAATACCTTCACTGTTTTGCATGCTAATTTAACAAGCCACTCCTCTATATACAACTATGATATGTAATTCATTTCATCATCTGACGAAGTGTGCATGCACATGAAAGCTCACACCTTGAATAAAACGTTGTTGGTCTTAATGGTGTCATTGGACTCTCACAGTGACACATGTCTTTGTACTACAAAGTACTTCATGCAATCCTGCCTTTGATGCTTCAGCAGATAGAGCATTAAGTGTCTATCTGTGGAGGTTGTATCTACAGGATTATATCAAGGTCACTGGCCACCGATTTATTTCAGGGCTCAATTCAAAGCACTAGGGTACTGGAGGGACCACCTTTTCCCATATGAACTCACTGGCACTTAAGGTCAATCACAAGCACCATCCTCTGTATTGACTGTGATGAAAACTGGTGAGCATGCAGGACAGGACTTGTTGTGGACTCTAAACTTTTAAATTCCCTGTCCCAAGAAATCCATCTCTTCTCCTCAATCTTAGCCTTGGGGATTGTTCTTTTCTGGAGGTCTTTTGGTGGGTGGACAAACTGTACGATGCTCTAGTCAATTTACTGTTAACAACTGGATTTTACTCAGTTGTTTCCAGCTGTTTTGTTGCCGTTAACATCTGAGGATCATTAATTACTGCTCTTTCTATCGTATCACTGGTCTGAACTGTTTTATTTTCATTTAGCATGACACTGTGTACTTTCTTGTGTTTTTAATTTTGTTCTGGCCTGGCCCGCATACTGCCTTATCAGTAGAAGGGTGTCACTGAGATTTTAAAATTAAACAAAAGGCCTTACAAATGCATTTGTTTTTTTCCTGTTTGATCAGACAAATTATTTTGTTTTTCTTATGCCTGGTGAGACAGAATGTAGTTCAAGTAGCAAGAATGTTTGGACTTGTATATCTTTCCACAGTTCCTCCAAGTATTGTTGGCAGTAATTCTGAGAATTTGACTGTGGTTGTGAATAACTTTATCTCGTTGACCTGTGAGGTCACTGGCTTTCCTCCTCCTGATCTCAGTTGGCTCAAGAATGGGAAACCTATCAGCTTGAATACAAATACGCTTATTGTACCTGGTAAGAAGACTCTCTACTGTAGTCGATTTTCCTCTTTTACATGTCAGCTTTGTCAACATAAAGTGGCTGAGGACAAATGTATGCTTGAGGCATACATTGTGTTGACAGTAAAGTTTGCATACTGTGTTCTTAAAATGATACAACTGGGAGAAAAACACAAATTCCTGAACACTTTCAGATCGAGAAGAAAATATAATTGTTTGGAGTAACCAGTTGGGCTGCAAATGTTGCCTTCTTTTTTCTATTTAAAAGGTCAGTTTTTAAAGTGTTGCTATCCAAAGAAGGACAAGAAGAACAAATGGTCAGTTCTCTAGTCTACTAACATGGCATCAGTAAGTTCTTGATGGCCATTGGTGTGTATTCAATATGACCCTTGCTTAAGAGGCTACACTTTGCTTTTAAGCCAGTGAGGGATTTAAGTAAAGGGAAAAGTTCAAGAAAAAAGAGATAGGGTTTTTTTTTGTTTTTTGCTTCCCTTCCAAGCTCATAATGTCAAAATGCACAAACAAGTTGACTGCTGGTATATTACCTCAAATAGAAAAGGACAGAATGGCCCAAGGAAGAGCAACATGCAAACGGGACTCAGAAGTGCCAGGGAAAGGCTCATGCTTCCTTAGATGCTCATGCCACCATCTCACAGTTAGATTTTTAAACAGAATTATTGCTTGCTACTACATTGTCCAGGGCTAGAGATGCGCAACCATTTTTTAAAGAAAACAGATGATACCAAAGAAGCTTCATATCCCAAGATGTAGACACTCTATTCTCCCTAGTATCTCTCTCTTTTCAGTCTTTGTTGTAGTTTCATATGACATGTGTTTTTAAAATTCTGTTCCACGGGGGTGAGCTAAAAGTCCATATTAAAGAGTTTCGCTCTCTCTGAATCATTTCAGGTGGCCGAACTCTGCAGATTCCTAGGGCCCGGATGTCTGACGATGGAGAATATGTTTGTGTAGCCAGAAACAGTGCTGGGGAAAGCACGAGAAGGAGCTTCCTTACTGTTTATGGTGCGTCTTACTGTGTCTTTACAATTGCAGAAAAAAATGGCAAAAAAAATAATATCTGGTAATTTCTCCAAGGTTGAAATACTTTCTTCCAAGGAAAGTAAATATATAAACATGTGTTTTTCCCCTTTAAAGTTCCTCCCAGAATTAAAGACCACAGTGGCTCAGCACTTTCAGTGGTAAATGTGAGGGTGGGGATGCCAGTGATGCTAGAGTGTGAATCCAATGCCGTTCCACCTCCCATCATTACCTGGTACAAGAACGGACGCATGATCATGGCATCGTCCAATGTGGGAATCAATGCCGATGGACAAATGCTTCATATCAGGAGTGCGGAGGTATTTAAATTTGCTGTGTTAGACTCTCAAGGTAGCTTACGCCAAATACAAAATGCACATTTTAAAACTAAACAAATTGGTCCTTATATTGCAGCACAGTGGTAAAAAAGACAAGGGAATCAGAATATGTTTAACCATTCCACCACATAGCCCTTTGCAGAAAAGAGGTAGTAATCAGCTTGTTTAATACATCTCTCATTGGTGTTTTCTGAATAGCAGACCATTAGAGATAAGATTGGTACCTTTGGGGCATATTTCAGTACAAACAGGTAATGTTTTTTCCCTACCAGCCTGTACTGAATGTTGCCCAGCAAACTAGATATTTGAATTGGCTGCCACAATCAGTAATCATCAACATGTCTGGGTACAATTCCTTTTAAGCATGCCAGTGATTTAGTTAGTGGGACTAAAATTTGAGATTGGGGTCGGGGAGATACTTACATTCATAGTTAACTTGTTTGATTATAAACCACAATGAGCTCTAAGGAAAAACGGTGTAGAAATATAATAAGTAATTGATTGTTAAAACTGATTTGCTTATGCTTTCAGCCTTTGTAGCAAGCTCCCAAGTGCTCTTTAGTGGCTGTACAAGTCAATTCGCTAGTCTTATTTATTGTGCATTGCTGTTAAGCTATCTGTTTTGCAGCTGGAAGATGTTATTTTCAGTGAAGTGGCACTTGAATATAATTTCCCTTCTTACATTCTCAGGTATCTGATACAGGCCAGTATGTTTGTAAAGCTACAAATATCGCAGGGCGTGATGACAAAAATTTCCACCTTAATGTTCATGGTAAGCTTATAGGAACAACTAAGAGCCCATGACTGCTTCCATGTGGGGATGGGGTGGAAGAAGGTGGGGATGGCATCTGCAAGCCTTGTCCTACTAGAAGTGCCAAAGTAAAAAATTATGCTGGGCAACTGCAGCCCAACAATCTCCTCCCCCTTTCTGGCAGAGATGCAGTGTATGTTCAGTTTTGAAGGAGGAGCTTAACTCTTCCCCCTTGCCTTATTGGCTGGGAGCTCCACCTACATTTCCCTGTTTCAATCAGATTTAAGCAGGTTTCCATTTGATCCACTATAAACAGGGAAGCCCTTGGAGCCCCATGAGTCATACTCAGAATGGAAGATCCCAAATGTGGGGATGAGCTGCCCTTCATTGAGGAGGGGAACCCTGTGTAGAATCCTCCCGTGTAAAGTAGTGTGTAGCATGTCAGACAAGGACCAGAGACCTGGCTTCAAATCACCATTTGGCATTTGCAGCTGACTAGGTGACCTTGAGCCAGTCAATTGCTTCTGCTTTCAGCATAACCGATTTTACAGGATTGTTGGGAGGATCACAGCCTTGGTCCTGAGATGCTCAGGAGAAAGGCTGCTATAGAAAGCTTCAATCAATCAATTAAAATATCAGATGGAGAAAAAGGAAAATTTTACATGCTGCCCTGAGCTCCTTGGAAGTAAGAAAAGAAATGGATGGATGGATTAGTTAATCAAACGGCTCATTGGATAAAAGCCCATTTGCCTTCAGCTCTTTTCTTCCAGGAAATATTCCTTAATTAATTGTCCCAGTCGCTTTTAGGTGCCTGTATAACTGGAAGCTGTATTGGGCTGGGAAAGGGAAGAAGCATAGTGTTGAGTCCCCATCTTTTTGCAATTATTTGTTCTTGTTCACAGTTCCACCCAACATTGAAGGCCCTCATCAAGAGTGGATCAATGAAACTATCAGTAACCCTGTAACCTTTACTTGTGATGCCACTGGAATTCCTCCACCAATGATAACATGGCTGAAGAATGGAAAGCCAATTGGTAATGTCCCCTGTAATTCATGTAGCGATTCATCATTATAAATTTCTTGTCTAGTATTTTAAGATGTGAAGAGTTCAGTTAAAATTCAACAGGACAAGGTAATGATAAGACCAAAAAATGAGTATGGTTTTTAATCTCCTTGTTCTTTCCCTGGAGTCCTTCTAAGGAAGTTATATCAAGACAATAAATGTTTCATTTTTAACATTTATTTTCCTCACTTTTAAACTGTTTCCATTCAACAAAGGATTCCAGGCAGGTTACAATGATACATTAAAATAAATTTCAATACACATTACAATCAACCACAAACCTATCTAGAATCAATACTGGCCTCCAGAAAGAAAGAAAAGAGAACGTAAAAAGTCCTGCAAAATAGTTTTGTTTTACATTTCACACACACTAAATAATACACTTTCAGTCCACTTTCAATGCACTTTGCAACTGGATTTTACTGTGGCTCATTCTGCAGCTAGCATTCGCTCCATTGTTTGACCAAACCCACACTGGAACAAAAAAAGGTGCAGCTCAAAACCACATTCAGATACCCAACACTATACTGACTACAGAGTCACCCCTGAATGGCCATAAAACGGCCATAAATCTTTGCAGACGGTACCATAAAACCAAGAGATCAAAGGAAGTCAAAGCAACATGCAGTATGGATGGTTCAATAAAATCTGACAATCAAAGAAAGTGAAAGTGGCATGCAATGTAGAGGGGAATTTCTATCCCAATGTGGGTTTGGTAAAACAGCAGAGCGAATGCTAGATGCAGAATGGGCCTGTGCGAAACATCAAAATCCACCAGCAAACGGTCACTGAAGTGGATTGAAACCGCATTATTTCGCATGTGTGAAAGTGCCTCAGCATAGTCAATGGAGCTGATTTAAGATTCTAAGCAAATTGATGGATTATGAATGTAACTATGTGAGATGGTGGGAAGGGATTATCTCTCCTTATAATATTTACCTTTTCGTCCCACAACGTTCGATGCGCACCAACAGTGTTTGGCCACTCGAACTGTCAATCAGGCCTCCCTCACTCCTGCCCAGGAGAAAGCTGGCCGCAACGGCCGCGCCGGCTTCCTTCCTGCCCCCCCCCAGCAGAAAGCCGGGTGCAAGGGCCAGAGAGCCGCAGCACCGGCCTCCTTCCCGCCCCCTAGTAGAAAGCCGGGCGCAACGGCCAGGAGAAAGCCGGCCAGGGAGCTGCAGTGCTCTGGGATCAGGACCTCCTTCCCCCACCCGCCCAGGAGACAGCCAGTGGGGGTGACGAGGGAGTCGCAGCACACCCGCCCCCCTTCGCTTCTCCCCCTCCCTGCCAATCCGGCCAGACAAGCTCCTGCAGGCCCCCACCCACCCCTTCTCACACCCCGCACCTCCCCCTCTTCTTTCTTCCTTTCTCTCCCTCTCCCCACTTTCTCTCTTTCTCTCACTCTGTTTTCCCCCTCTTTCTTCCCTCCTCTGCTTCCCTCCCTTCTTTCTTTCCTTCCTTCCACTCTCTCTCAATCTCTCTCTTTCTACCCTTCTTCCTTCCTTCCTGGCTTTCATTCTTTCCTCCTTTCTTCCTACCTCCCTTTCTTTCTTTCAAACTTACAGCCATGACCCCCCCCTCTGTCTCTGACTCCCTCCTCTTTCCCTCTCTCCCCCCCTTTCCCCCCCCCAAACTCACTCTCTCTCTTCCTTCCACCAACCCTTCCTTCCTATTTAGGGCCCGTTGTCTACTGCCACAACGGGCTTTCCTCACTAGTTTATTTATGTAGAGAATTCATACCCTGCTTTACTTAAGACTGCCAACCTCCTGGAATTATTACTGATTTCCAGACTACAGAGATCAGTTTCCCTGGAAGAAATAGCAGCTTTGGGGGGCAAATTCCATTGTATCACATCCCTGATGAGCTTCCTTCCCAAACTCAATCCTCCCCAGGAGGGTTGTACAGGATTTCCCAAGTTGGATTTGGCAACCCTATATTATCATGGCCAAAGTACTTCTCAAAGCTGCTAACAAAAGTTATTTAAACATTATAGTCAAATACATTAAAGAAACTGATATGTCACAGAGAAGAGACACATTGGCACTGGATCTCTTTCAGCCCTTGACAGCAGCTGGCCTTGTCATGGTTGGCAGTTAGCATGAGGATTACCTCATAGTTAGGAAGTCAAACACCCATATTCTATAAGTGCAAAAGGGTTCAAGGAATGTGGCCTGAAACTCAGTTAACTCACTGCATCAACTGTGGGATACATAATCTAAGGACAGACTGAATCCTACCAAGATTTTCCTCAGCCCGGATAGCTGCTGCAATGTTGTGTTATTCAAAGTGTGAAGAACATTAGAGAAGAAGTTACAGTGAACCAGCTAGGATATGCAAACATCATGTTGCCACTCCCTGATATACCCTACAGGCATCACTGTACAGTTGAGTTCAGCAGTCATCTAGGAAAAAAACTGCAACTTCTGTATGTATTCAACAGTAACTGATTTCTTTTCATTTGTCTGCATTTAGAAAACTCTGACTCTCTTGAGATGCATATTTTGTCAGGAGGCAGCAAGCTTCAAATTGCTAGGTCTCAACATTCAGATACCGGGAACTACTCCTGCATTGCCTCAAATGTGGAAGGCAAAGCTCGGAAATTTTACAGTCTTTCTGTTCAAGGTACAGTATTTGGTGTGTTTGTGTGCATGCGTTCTGCTCTACTGAAAATAGCGGTCTTGGGATAAGTGTTGCAAAGTAACTTGCATGTATTTATTAAGCCATGTAGTGCTTTGTATTTGGAGACTTGTATTAAGCTATGTAGTGCTTTGTATTTGGTGAATCTGAACCTAAAAACAATAGGGAGTCATCTTGGTGCTGCTGTGGCCTCCCTTTTTGGGAAATCAGCATAGGACTCAGTAGATCTCTGTTGCCTCAACTCCCTCAACTTGGGGCTGTGGACATACCTGAACCATAATAATGGCTCATTATTCTGAACACAAGGCACAGAGCTCTGCCACTGGATCACCTTTGGAGTCAAGTCACAGAGAGCTGTAGTTCTCTTTCCCTTTCTCCTGGTGGGAACCCTTTTTTCCCCGTGGTTGGAGAAATAGAGAGCTGAGGCAGGATGTACTAAACGAATGACAAGAAAGCCCACTGAGAACAATGGGAGATGCCTGAAGGACCATTGGTTGGATATAATGGGGGCAAGGAATGCTAACTGACTGAAAATGCTTTTAGAGACCTGCCCTGGGCCTGGAATGACTGCCCAGAGTGGATCCAGATGGACTGCTCTGGGACTGGAATAACAGCCCCCAGAATGGAATGATGCTTCCTGGGGTAGCATATGTATACTGTGTGTGGAATGACAGGCCCCAAAGTGGAATGATGGTCCCTGGGAGCACTGTTCCCTCTAAGCTGAGTTAGTGTGATATGTGCAAATTTAGTGCTGTTATCTTTATAAACAGCTGTGCCAGACCTCATATACTTTCTCCATTGAAAATAACGGTCCTGAACTCTGAAACTACAAGAATTTGAATCCCAAAACAGGTAATGTCTTAATTGGAAATAAGTAATCACAGTAACACAGAGACCCCAGCCCAGATCTGAAGTTATAATGAAAATTTTCTCAATACATACCCCTATAACATGTCCTTCCCACCTCCTCCTGTCTTCTGCAGCCCCTCTCTTGATTTGATTTGATTTATTTGATTCATACCCCGCCCTCGCCACCAAAGCAGGCCTAGGGCGGCTCTTGGGAGTTAAGGGACCCTTGTGAAAAGTGTGGGCTGCAGCTTGAATGGAAAATCCATAAAAACTGTAAGCCTCTCCTCGTATTTGAGTGAAAGTGGTTTCCACTCAAAGGAATAGGATTGCCAACATCCTAGTGGCACCTGGAGATCTCCCACTATTACAGTTAATCTCCAGACTGCAGAGATTAGGTCCCCTGGAGAAAATGGCTGCTTTGGAGGGTGGACTCTGTGGCATCACATACCTGTTGATCTCCCTTCCCTCTACAAGCTCTGCCCTCCCCAGGCTCCACCCCCCAAAAAATCTCCAGGTATTTCCCAATCCCAGAGCTGGCAACCCTACAACAGAAGAACAGCTTTGAATCCCATCAATGGGATTTTTGAAAAGTCAAGGAAGAGAAGTTTTACTTACTTAATGAAACTGAGTGGGAAGCTTGTGGTTGAAAGAAGAGAGTATTCTAAAAATCCATAAGGACTTCCCATATTGTTATGGCTTTGATTGCTGGGGTTTATTGCTCATTGTCAGGGTCAAAAAGGACAGTGCTCTAAAAGCGCAGCTCAAAAATGGCATTTGCATCAATAGGGTTCCCAATCCCCTATATAACATTCAGTTACAACTTACCTGCATCCTGTTTCAGATTTCCTCACCCCCTTCCAGAAGCAGCTAATAATATAAAGTAGAAAGCACAAAGTTATGCCACCGGGCCATAATCCACTTGTTCTAGATCAGTGATACTCAACCAATGACTTGGGAGCCACATGTGGCTCTTTGACATGCCACCTGCTGCTTTTCTGAGCCCCATTCCCCAATGTGGCACCCATCACAGGAAAGTAAACAAGGCCATTCATTGCTCAGCAGGTTTGTGGTGACCACCTTGAAACGCTAGAGGAACTGGAGGACAAGTAAGCTGTGAGCATCCCTGAGCTGTGGGTAAGGGATTGATATAAATTGTCCATCGACTCCAACTGTGGCCACAGTCATCCTCACAGACTCCATGATCTCAACCCAGGCTAGCACCCAAGCAGTTGTGTGGAGTAGCAAAAAAAATGACTGCAGATAAGAGAAATTAAAACTGTCACCACAACAGCTGTCCCCAGGAACAGAGCAAGCTAGCCACAACTGGGTGGTGGACTCCCCTTTCTCCACAACCAGCTTGCTCTCCTTCAGGCGCCTTGGCAATCTCACTTTCTTGCTTGAGTTGCTATAGGACAGAATGAGAAGGCAGAGAAGGAAACCCTTCTTCTCATTCTATTTTTCTTAATCTTTTTATTGGTTTTGCTATAATAAACTGTTGTGTCCTGGGATCAGAAGGCAGAGCTGGCAAAATACAGCCAAGCTTCGCTCTCTGAGAACAACAGGGACTAGGTTCCTGAGCTCGCCAGTAGAGAACCAATGGCAGCATTGGCGGGCGATTCAAACCCGCCAATAGGAATATGGGGCCGTCCCCCCCTAACTGTATATAGTTGGCCTCCGGCCGTTACTGTTTGTTCTTGTCTTGTGTGAAGTACGAATAAACGCGTCTTCTCTTATGTCATCGTCCGAGTCATGAGGCCCGAAACCCAGTACTTTACATAAACAAAAGTGAATCATGCCATTTTATACAACAAAACATTCCACCAAAGAAAAATTCAACATAGATTTCAGCATATATTTCTAACAATAACTATTTTTATAGAATTTTATTTTACTGTCCTAAATCCAGTTATATGAATGTTATGAATGTTATATTTAAGCATGTGTGTTCTATGGCTTGTTGCTGTAATAAATGATTGACTGACTGACTGACTGACTATAAAGAGATTATGTCCACCCCCAATATAAAGTTCATCAGGATGTCTTTTCTATTGCTTGGTGTTTCTACAAATATAATCAGTTAGTATTTTATCCCACAACCTTAAAAATCCATCTTTACATCTGTATCATACACATAACATAATACAAACAGCAATCAGTTCTTTAAACTTCTTCTCACTCTAGATGCACAAGGTCTGGCTAAGTTTTAATAGTTGGAGAGAGAAACATCCATGGGGTGGAGGTGTTTCATCCCTTGGAAAGAGATAGGGGGGGGGACACAAGGTGCCTTGTTTTCACTGTATTGTGGGCCCCATCTGGATTGAGCCTGTGCTGAATTTTTGTATGGTTGAATTCATCTCTAAAATGGCATTTGCGGCCATGTCTAGTTGGGCCCTAAGACATGGTTTTGTTTGGTGGCTGAACTGAGCTGAGCTATTATCTTGCCCATGTAAAGATGTTGCTAATTGTACATTTTTCCCTCACAAAGTTCCTCCAGACATTGCTGGGTCCGAGATGCCAAGTGAAGTGAGTGTCATCATTGGGGAAAACATCCGGCTTTCCTGTGAGGCCAATGGAATCCCCTCACCTATAATTCAGTGGCTGAAAGATGGAAAACCAGTCAGCAGTGATGAATCTAAGCGGATAAGGTGAAGTGTTGAGCTCTCTTGTTCTGAAGCAAACCACAGTCCTCACAAGGAAGTAAAGTAAGGAAAGAGGAGAAAGGTCACACAAAGAAGTGGAATACAAGAGGGGGAGAAGAAAAGTGGGAGAAAGCCAAGCCAGAGAGCAGAGTTGGTAAAGAAGCCAAAAATTCTGAACAAGGCTTTAAGAACGCTAGATCCATTCTGGCTTTAGATATTTTGCATTTGATGCAAAACACAAATCCTGCTCGGTCAATACCATTTTGGTGACCCAACTGTATGTAAAGGGCATTCATGCTACACACAATGATGTTGCTGTATACTGTTGCCATTCAGGGTGAATAGAGCAATGTGTATTTTCTGGTTATGATATGTGCAGTCAGAAACCCAGATTTTTGAGGATATATGCACACCAGAGCAGGAAAATAGCATGTTGCACTATTCACACAAAATGGCAACTGCCTGTATCAGAACGATTGTGGGTAACATGCTCTCCTGTTATATGAGGTTGGTACACTAAAAACTGTAATCACTGAACAGGGCTTTTGAGCAAAGAGTATTATGATAAGAAGAGGCAGGGCTATTTTTGGGCAGGAACGCACAGGAACAGAGTTCCGGCTGGCTCCCGAGTTGGCCACACCCAGCAGGAACTCATTAGCATAATAGGCCACACCCAGCAGCAGAAACTCATTAGGATTGGCTAAATTAGGGGTGTGTGGCCTAACATGCAAAGGAGTTCCTGCTACAAAAAAAGCCCTGGCTTTTGACAACAAACAAAGTAAACAGAATAACAAGCAAAAGGTGGGTGTGGCTGGATGACCACACTTCTGGTAACATGGGGGAGTGGCCTAATATGCTAATGAGGCATGCTGTCAGGGATATGGCCTAATATGCTAATAAGTTTCTGCTTTTGGTGTGGCCTATTATGCTAATGAGTTCCTGCTGAGCTTTTTCTACAAAAAAGCCCTGAGAACAGGCAAGAGAATATGTTTAATACAAGAGGCGGGACCCGTGATACTCGCGGGGGGAGTATTCCGGCCACCAAGCTTCCCCCTCCCCCCCAGCAGCGGCGGCGGCAGCAGCGGCGAGGCCAGCTGGCCCGCCGAGATTCCCCCTCCCCAGCAGCAGCGGAGGGGCGGCGAGGCTGGCCGGCCCCTCAAGCCTCCCCTCCCTCCTCCCTCAGCAACGGCGGCAGCAGTGGCAAGGCCAGCCGGCCCGCCGAGATTCCCCCTCCCCAGCAGATTTCCCCCCCCCGGCTCCGGCGATCCTCCTCCTTCCCCCCACCCCCCGGCTCTGCAGGCGAGGCCCGGCGGCTTCCAGCCACCGGGCCTGCCAATCTCCTCCCCCCGGCGATCCTCCTCCTCCCCCCACCCCCGGCGATCCCCCTCCTCCCCCCACCCCCCGGCTCCGGAGGCGAGGCCCGGCGGCTTCCAGCCACCGGGCCCGCCGATCTCCTCCCCCCGGCGATCCTCCTCCTCCCCCCACCCCCGGCGATCCCCCTCCTCCCCCCACCCCCCGGCTCCGGAGGCGAGGCCCGGCGGCTTCCAGCCACCGGGCCCGCCGATCTCCTCCCCCCCGGCGATCCTCCTCCTCCCCCCACCCCCGGCTCCGGAGGCGAGGCCCTAGTGGCTGGAAGCTGCCGGGCCCACCGATCTCCTCCCCCCCGGCGATCCTCCTCCTCCTCCCACCCCCCGGCTCCGGAGGCGAGGCCCGAGCGGCTTCCAGCCGCCGGGCCCGCCAATCTCCTCCCCCCTTCAGCTCTCTCCTCCCCCCGGCTCCGGTGGCGAGGACTGAGCGGCTTTTAGCCGCCAGCCACCACAGAGTTCCCAGAGCGTTCCCTGCGCATGCGCAGGGAACACTCTTACTTTTTGGGGATTCTGATATCCCCCTAGACTTTTAAACACTTTTTAGATTTTTCTGCACACGTGGGGACTGCCCCACGTGCGCATGAAAATCTCCCTGCCCCCAGGTGCCCCCGATGTGCGGATTTAGATATCCGCACACAGGGGGCCACTTGGGAATTAAATATATAGATATTCCATGATGCATGTGGAAGGCAGCTCCTCCAAAGATTTTGAACCCCAGTGCATTCTCAGTATTTTCATGGTATCTTGCCTCAGATACTCTTTTTAGTGGAGCATAATTAATGAAATACAATGGGTAGGATCCAAACCACTGCCTGTGGAGTGAAGATGGAAGATGTTCCTGCTTCTCCACTCTTTCCATAGCATACTGGGCCCCCTGAAATTCTGTTCCTGGGGGCAAACAGACCTCAAGGAACATGGTGGGCAAAGGGGGGGGGCACCTCCACAGTGGTGTGGGAAATCAGAAATTGTTTTGCTTTCTCTGCTAACAAAAGAGCTGTTCCATCAGCATGACTGCCATTCAGCTGGTGGAATGTCATACTTGGATCCAACCCAATAAATGAATGGTGGTATGAATATTTTAAATGGTTCTTCAAGAGGGAGAATGGCAGCAGGGAAATTTGTGAATGGTTGTTCCACATAATTTCATGATAAGGTCAGCCCAAACTGGCTCTTCCAGTCTCAGCTCATATGAGTTGGTTCCCAGGACCAATTTTGTCAGTTGTGTATGCTGGTTGAGCAGCTCCTTAGAATATTCATTGTGCACTGACACAAATATGTAATTTCCTTCAGCATGTTTCCAAACCACAACTCAAGCTGTATTTATCTCACCACTGTGCAGATAAACACACAATGAATTATAGCTTGCTGGGCTCTACAGAGATCCTTTCAGTTGAAATTCACAAGCTGGTTAAGTGAAATGATTGTTAACAACCCAATTAATTGCTAACCATGTTTCTTGGAAAAAAGCCCTGCCAGTTTTAAAGGAATTTACTTCAATAATGTGCTTCAGATTGCAGCACTAAACATTCAAATGACAATAGAATATTTTCTGAGGATTTAGGTTGGAAAGCAGCTGTTCTAGCAGAATGAATCCACAGGACCTAGATCCTCTGTCATTATAACATTTTGTTGTTGTTGTTGTTTACCATTCAGTTGTGTCCGACTCTTGGCGATTCTATGGGCCAGCTCTCTCCACATTTTCCAATCTTGTACTGTTTCACTGAGTCGTTCCACACTCAGGCTGGTGTCAACTTTTACGGTGTCTAGCCACCAGTTTCCTTTTGCCACTAACCAATCGTTGCTTTTTCTAGTGAGTTCTTCTGCATGACATGGCCAAAATAAGTCAATCGCAGTTTCCAAAACTAGAGATCTATGTTCAGTCACATACCTTTTGTATGAAGGTCACCTCCTAAGAATTTTCTATACAATCCTAAACAGAGTAATATCTGTATATAAGTCTATTGAAGCCAATGGGCTTAGGGGGCACTGTTATGGCCAAACTAGATGATACATCTAATTTATGGCCACCACAGGGACTTGCAACTGCGGAGCCTAGCGTGACCTTGGACAAGGCGATTAAGAAATAGAAATAACAACAACAACAATTCTTTGTAAGAACTCAATCCTCATATGCTGTCTGGGGGACTAATTAATAATGCCTCCCTGGATGTTTTAGGTAGGGAAAATGACATGGGAGGGGCTGAAAGCTCTCCTTTCTCTGTGCCACAGTCCTAATCCAAACCAGGCCTCTGTAGTGCATTGGGATTGAGCTTCCTTTTGAAACTTGCAGCTACTGTGTGTTTGCAAGTCCCTGCGGCAGCCACAGTTAGATGAAACATCTAGTTTGGCTCTTAAAAATTTAGTTTTCTGAAATATCTTTTCTAGTGTGGCTCCAGATGGCAGCTCATTGAACATTTTGGGGGCACTAACCAGTGATGTGGGAAAATATACTTGCATAGCTACCAATCCTGCAGGGGAAGAAGACCGAATTTTCAATGTGAATGTATATGGTGAGTTGTGTGTGTGTGGGGGTTGTAACAGGGCAAAGGTGGAGCACCATTTGTCTTATAAGATTGTCTTTGCTCGAAAAAGGAAGGATTTAAAATGTGCCTTCATATAATATGTAACTGTTGCTTAAAGTAAGATAATGTATTTTGTAGAGCAGGAGTAGGTAACACAGGGGTTGTGGGCCGCCTGAATCCTTAAGCAACGTGTGTGTGTGTGTGTGTGTGTGTGTGTGCGTGTGTGTGTAAAGTGCCATCAAGATGCAGCTGACTCATGGGATTTCAAGGAAGGTGCAAAGCAGAGGTAGTTTGCCGTCACCTAACTCTGTAGAGTGTTTCTTGGTGCTTACTCCTCCATGTAACAGCCCTGCTTCACTTCTGAGATCTGATGAAATCAGGCTACACGACGCCGCCTTTCCTCCCAAGCAATACATAGGGCATACAAATATCTTATTTTATTGAGATATATGTTTGGTCCTTATGATTACAAAGATACATTAGAAGTGTGAGAGCAATACTTTGATAAGGCATTGGGTTGGATCCAGAGGTCCCATTCCATTGGTATAATGACAGTTCTGCATGCATAGCAGCACACCAGTTTTTGGTGATTCTTCCTTGCCCCTGCAGACTCTTTATGCCTGACATTGTTCCCATGCATCCCTTGACTCCCTTCACCAGGTGGTTCAGTGGGCTGTAGTTGCAGGGGGGAAGGCAGAACTTCTTTACCATCTCTACTTTGCTAGTAACGTTTTGGATCCAACCCATTACAGAAAGAAGTCTAACAAAGTCAATTAAAGCTTCAAATAATGTTTTGTTTTAAAAATCCTATAGTTTCTAAGAAAAATGGAAGCTCAATCAAATTATTCACATTCAGAATGTATTATTTTAGAATACAGATATCCTTAAAATAACTGAACAAACACACACACACACACACACACAAACAAAAACCAATGAAAAACAAGTGTCTCTTGTCCATGAAATATAGTTTGGTGTTAGGTAATGAATTAAAACATTAATTCTGTGCAACTCAAAATAGCAACGTGTCAAATTAAGTCAAACAGGGGCTGATCTGAAGTTTTATCAGTTTTCATGTTCATATTGAATATTACCCTTTTAGAATGTAACTTATCTATGGTAAGAATCCTGCATAAACTGAATAATTGGAGTCCTTAGGTCTGTAAAATACATTCTTGGCTGCATCACACTGGGTTTTTTGCTACATCCTTGGATAACTCAAGTCCCCTATGATAACTTTGCAGCATCCTCCCATAACTTTCCAAGTCAAATGAACCTGACCATTGGAAAGAGTTGAGCTTCAGGGTTTTGTGGGCTCTCGGAAAGGGGATCCCTGTCTTGGTGGTTGGGAAGGGCAGGGCATGTAGCCTAAGGCTGCGATCACACACACTAAATAATACAGTTTCAGTGCACTTTCCAACTGGATTTTGCCAGTTCACATGATAAAATCCAATCAGAAAGTGCACTGAAAGTGGTTTGAAAGTGGATTATTTAGTGTGTGTGACCACAGCCTAAGAGAACTTTCCAGAGTCTTAAAGTAGCCCCAGCAGTGCCACAGTTTTTTTCATCTTCTTTAAGGAGTTCTTGGAGGGTAAAATCCTCTTCCTCTGATTTCTATCATGTGCTCATTTTGCCTAAGCTAACATAGCACTGGCTTTCCCCTCTTTGGGTTGTTGCGATGAAGACCTTACTAAGAATTAACTAATGGCCCTTTCTGTACCAAAAAAGTTATAAGTCTTCCTCACAGGCCTACAAAGAAGCAAACTCCTGGGGCCAGTTTCCCCAAAATGCTGAGGCTGAATATGGAACCAAGGCACAGCGTACCAGGGTGGGGGATATGTATGTGTGTGTGTGAAAGTATTTAAAACAAGAGAAGGTAAAGGGAATAGTCACAGGCCAACATTCAACAAATCCAGTATTGAAGAATGAGAAACATAAACAAGGTTACAATGAGAAACACAATATATTTTAGAAATCTCTGTTGAAACTATCCATTTCCTACCTCTGGAGGTATTTTTTCACAGACTTTAGAAACCACCTAATATTTCTTTCAACTGCAACTCCCTCTAGCATTTTTCTTGATGGCCAGGCCTAATTATATCTTCAGTACAGTTGCTACCATTGAGTTTACCTCAGGACTGCTGATTCTTCCCATTCAAAGCCCCACAGGCTGCTCTGTTATGCCTCTTTAGCTAAGGACATCTAAATGGCAGCCAACAGTCAAGATACAGTTTCTGAAGCAATTTTATCTGGCCCCTAGTGGCCCTACCAACATGTTGTCAAATTACAAGAAGCACAGTTTCCACATTTGGATGGTTACATTTCTTTGCTTTAGTATGTAAATATGTGCTCCGTAACTATGAAGCATTTTCTGCTCAATGATGCCAACTTTACTATGGAACCTGACTGCTCCAGGCCCCCAGATCTGGTCTGGATATTAGATTATCTCCCAAAATGGCAGAAACTGGTAACCTGTTAGCCTCCTAGTGTGGTTTTCATCTCTCCTGGTATCCTGAGAATGTGGCAAGAAGGGACTTTGCTACAGCCTTTTCTGTGCTGAAAAGTTGAGAAGTGCATGAATGGTGGCTTCCAAAAAAGCAATACTCAATGGGATATTATGGCACTACATAACTGAAGGATACAATTGCTTAAATGTTAAGACACAATTGTTATTGCTTGTACCTCCTTTGATAGATTAAACAGGAACTGCTTGTTGGCTACAAACACAATTTTTAGAAAGATTTATAAAGCAATTCAGCATGACTTGCAATTGTCTGGCAAGAGAATTGCATGGGGGGTGGGTTGCTGAGTGCAATGTTTGGATACTATTTAGCTTGGAACACTGTGGGGAATGGTTTCCTTGGACGGGAAAAGTTGTATTCCTGCCATCTTGGGGTTCAGGACAAGGCGAGCTGCTTCCTCAGGAATAATTTCATACAATGACCATTTAACTTTTTTCTCCATTTATTTTCCCTACCTGTTTGGTTGCCAAATGTAGTTCCGCCAATTATCACGAAGAATACAGATGAGCCAGAGTCTGTAACTGCCATACTGGACACTTCAGTAAGCATTCACTGTCAAGCTGTGGGCACTCCTCCTCCACAGATAAACTGGCTAAAAAATGGGCTTCCTCTCTCTATCTCCTCTCACATCCGACTTCTCTCAGGTGGACAGATTCTCAGGTAAGATTTCAAGTATTTAAACTTTATTCAGTCTCAGTCCTTGCCCATTTTGGTCAGCAAATGAGACTGATTTCATGTATCAAAATATTATTATTATTTATTTAATTTATACCCCACCATATCCCATGAGTGGGATCTGGCCGGCTTACAACCCAAGATTCATAAAACAATAAACGATAAAACCAATAAAACTACAGATGGCACAATAAACAATAACAGATATCAAGATATCAAGGGATAAGATGAGGGCCTGTTCCAGGTTTTGGGGAGCCCCAGGCAAAGAGTGCCAAGCCCCCCCTCATCCCTCTGCCCACCACCAGCCCTCTGCTTCCTTTTCCCCACCTGCCTGTGCATCTGCCCACCACCAGCTCTCTCTCTCTCTCTTCTCTCTCTCTCTCTCTCTCTCTCTCACACACACACACATACACAAATCTTTATTGGCATATGGACTCACAGCTACCCTTACTGCCTGTAGCTGGGAATGCCGGTGGCAAAGTGCTTGCAAGCCAGCAAGAGCAGGAAGAGCACCCAGGCAGGTGGCAGGGGAGGTGCATGGGCAGGGAGCCAGTGGCAGTGAGCCCCATTCAAAGGCCTGGGCCCCGGCAGGTGCCCCACCTCAGGGAATGCTAATACCAGCCTTGTGAAGGACTATTTGCATGAAGTGACTGGGACTGGATTGTCTCTGTTTGGCTCTGATATTAATTCTCCACAACTTTTATCACACACAGGGTGCATTCAGATGGACTGTTTAATCAACTTTTGGCATGCTTCAGTAATGGATTTTATATGCACGTTCACAAACCAACATCTGCCTCCTGTCCCCAGCCGTTGCTTTCCGGTTCAAAACCCACTTTAAACCGGAGTATTTTGTTACCAGGTCCCCCTTTGGTGTTTTCCTGGTTCTCCAGTTTCAGGCTGCAGTTTTCTGATGTCTGATTGCTCCTTGTGGGGTCAAGCCACTTCCACTTGAAATCCCGAGGCTTCTGCTTTTCATCCACCATTTTTTTTTAGTGTCAGCGGTATGCTCATAGGCGGAGCTCCATTAATAAAACCAAAGTTTAAATTTTAGCATTTAGACAAGTTCAGGATCTCACAGAGGCCAGTTTCAGGTGAAACGTTTAAAGGAAAGTGTTCTGTTACAGTGGTTTGAGACACCTCAGGGCATGCTTTTGGCAGGAAACTAATTGTTCTGTGCATGCATGAAGATTTCAGTTCTATGGATGACTGCCTATGTGCATGCTCAAACTGAGAATTTTTTTAAAAAACCCACTGACACACACTCCTGCACGTCAGTAGTGTAGATGGCAGGGAGCGATGTGACTATGCGGTGAGGGAGGTAAGTGTGATCGCAATTATCCAGATCAAAAATAATTGCATCAGAACTGGACCAGTTTATAATGCTCTCAGCACTCCCTCTGAACGCACCCACAATGTATTTTTTCAGGCTTTGTAAAGCTCCTTGTGCCCTATGTTCCTGACATTATGCCTAGTAGTTCTTAAAGTTCTTAAATACCTTATGAAGGGACCAAAAGACATATTTTGATAACAACAGAAGAGATTGGGAGGAAGGGGAAAGTAAGATCAATAAATTTCATAGGAATTTCATCCTGTCCTTCTGTGAAGAATCTTGGACCATCTCCTTCCAGGCCTGTTAGTCGGGTGCCTTCAGGTGTACTCTTTGGTAGCCCATTGCTTTGATCTGCAAAATTCTAAGGGGAGGTGAAAGGGCTGAAGGAGGTTTGGTCTACTGGCTATCTAGTGAATAGGGAGTTCTTCCAAACAGGTCTAGTTCTCTTTTAGCCTTCATTATAACAGGTTTCAGCAAACTATATACTTCTTAATGGTATGTTATGAAAATGCAGGTACTTCGGTAAACCTCTAGTGGAAATTTCTCTCTAAAGAGAAAGGACTGAGGAGCTACCACTGAGAACAGCTGTCTATGTACCCTTATAATTAAATGTAGTACATGAATAATACTATCCAAAAGGCATATTCAGCCATTTTCAGAAATTGCAACAGATCACAGAAGGAAGTCGTTCCCTCCCCCCAAGATCATTCTGTGGAAATCAGAGCTCAGACTACATACTGAGACTTTCTCTTTGACTAGTTGACTGTTTTATTTTTTGCCATCAAAACACAGCTGACTTACAGTGATCCCAAGGGGTTTTCAAGGCAAGAGACATTCAAAGATGGTTTGCCAGTGTCTGTCTCCACATCATGTCCCTGGTATTCCTTGGAGGTCTCCCATCCAAATACTAGCCAGGGTCAACCCTACTTAGCTTCCAAGATCTAATGAGATCCACGTCAGAGTCAGTTGACTGTCAAAAGGTACTAAAAGCCATAGGCATACCCTGATGAAATGTTATCATACAACTGATGAATAATGTCCTTGCAGTTTCATTGGTCCTTATCTTGGGAAGGCCATTAATTAGTTCTCTGTAACATGGTGCACACCAGGCAGAACAATGTGTTGTGTACTATAGTCTTTTGAACAATTATTATGGTTGTGTCCTTCACAGAATTCTAAGAGCACAGATAGCTGATGTTGGCATGTATACATGTGTAGCATCCAACAGAGCTGGTGTGGACAATAAGCATCATAGCCTTCAGGTGTATGGTAAGTTTCTTTGAGTTGTGTGCGTGTGTGTGTGTAAAATAAACTGAAATTGTAACATTCCCTTCCTGAGTAAATTTCTTAAAGTGACATCTATCTTGCATTTCTGTCCCACTTCTGATCCCTCTACAAATCCCTAAGTGCCATCTATTGAAATCTTTCATCCTTAAACATTTCAAACCCTTAAAAGAAATGAAGTTTCAGCCTTTACAACAGATTGTTCCTTACTTCTGGATTTGAACAGGGCTGCAACTAAACCACTTAAATGTTCATAATCACGTGTATCAGGAAGCATCCTCCATTTTTGAAGCTTTTGGGAATTTTTATGTTCACATTGTTGTTTCTATACTTCCTTTCAGTGGCCATCTGCTCAATTGCTGACACCATTGTCCTGGTGACCAAGGGGATGTTTTTTTTGTCACATCTGATTTGACAATATAAACTGTACCAGTTTATAAACTAAAGTGCACCAGTTGCCACAGCCAATAGGACTGCATTAAGTGTAGACCAAATGGGCTCAAGAACTGTGATTGGGCGGGGGGGGGAGAACTGTGATGGAAAAGAAGGAAAACTGTTTTAAACAGCAATTGGGGTAGCAAAAGGGCACTGGTCAGCTATGAAATAACACTGATGTTCAGGGAGGCATTCTGTTCTGGTTCATCTGCTTGGAGGCCCATAGCAACAGTGGGGTGTCTCGGGGCTGGGCCCCCCTGACTTACTGCCCAGGCCCTCCTGACTTCCCATCCAGCTGGCTTATTTTATTTTTCATGTGCGCCATGGCTGCGCCGAGCCGAGCCGAGCCGAGCCATTGCCTTGCCCTGCCCTGCCTGCCTGCTGTGTGCCTCTGGCTAGCTGCGGGTGAGGCACTCCACAGGGCATGTCTGATCCCTATTCCAGCCGTCTCTCTCTCTCATCACTTTTTTTAGCTTTTACTCTCTCATCGCTCCTGACACAGTACCCCCCAACTTATTTAAATGTCCCCCGAAGTCAGAAATCCTGGCTATGGCCATGTCTGTGCACAACCTTAATCGAGACCAAATGGCATGGCAACTAGTTCTGCAAAGCAACTTGCAAATGATGTATGTGGAAAATTTTGATTAGCATAGATCCTTTAAAGGAAAATGTTATTCTCAACCTCTGTCAGATTTCCTTGTTGGGCGAGATGTGCTTTTTTATGAATGCTCTAATTCCTTCTTCATTGTTTTTCTGCAGTACCGCCAAGCATAGACAATAGTGGAGGAATGGAAGAAGTTACTATCATAAAAGGAAATTCAGCCTCCTTGTTGTGTTTGGCCAATGGAACACCAGCCCCCAAAATATTGTGGCGTAAAGATGACCAACCCTTAAACCTTGGCTTCCATGTGACTTTAGAAAACCAAGGAATGTCTCTTTATATTGCAAAGTCAGAGGCTGATGACACAGGCAGATACACCTGTGTAGCATCCAATGAAGCTGGGGAAGTCAGCAAGCATTTTACTCTCAAAGTGTTGGGTAAGGAATTTAGATTTTGCAGTGCCATAATGTCAAGACTGTGGACCACTGGCCAATCTCAGGCTGTCATAAGCAGGCAACTTAGACCAAGGACCTAAATCGTTGTCCATATAATTGCTGTCATAAACATTCAATGTTTAAAAGCACCAATTGCATTAGCTCAAATCTCAGGAAGCATGCAGGGAATGAGGAAGCATGCTAAAACTTGGCTTCCTTTGTGGGTGGTACCTAGATATGGCTAACTTCCCATGTGATCTAAGTGTCCATGTGGATCATTTTCAGATGGCAGTCATGCAATAAGTAGCCATCTTTTTCAGAGTTTCCCTAAAACGCCTTCAACAGGCTAAAGTGAATTAGCACCAATAAGGACCCAGTCTCAGGGCTGATTCAGGCAGCAGTAGCAGGGAAGAGGCTTCTCTATGGTGTCTTTCCGGGGCACCTAGGTTTGTAGCTGTGTTCATCATTATGCTTTGGCCTTCTCCTTCTGTAGAACCTCCTCACATTAATGGATCAGAACATCCAGAAGAAATTTCTATAGTGGTTAACAATCCATTGGAGCTCCTCTGTATGTCAACTGGCATCCCAGCCCCTAAAATCACATGGATGAAGGATGGACGCCCACTGCCCCAAACAGATGAGATTCATGTCCTGAGAGGAGGAGAGGTACTTCGGATACCTAATGCCCAGGTAACTGAAACAGAATCATTAAATTAATGGCCATCTAGCCAAATGTTTCTACAACCATTACCAGCTTTTTCTTTAATTTACTGTAGGTGAGTTTTGTTCCTTACTGGGTTTGTTTATTTGGTAGGTGGAAGATACTGGCAGATACACGTGTTTGGCTTCTAGCCCTGCAGGAGATGATGACAAGGAATATTTGCTGAGAGTTCATGGTAAGGTCCATTTAGGATTTATTCTACCGCACAAATGCTGTTGTACAGTTCTCCCTGTTTTTTCCTGAAGCTTTATAGTGCCTCTATACAAGACAGAAGAACTGGGGTTTTCTTGATTAGCACTGCATCTTTCTCTCCATTCTCTTTATAAGTGGGTTTAATGAAATAGCAGGAATGTTTGGTATTTGTAAGTAATGTTTTTTAAAAAAGAATTCAGCTCATCTTCTGGTCCATCTATTGGTCAAAAATAAGAAAGAGAAGAAAACATTCAATTATTGTGACAGCACAGTTTGTGAACATTCCAGATGTTTCCTAACATACTGGTTCCATGTGCACATATCAGTTTCACCGATGGGTTATAATCTAAAGGACCTGTTTCTGAGAAATTCATACACACATCCAAGCTCATAAGAACCCTCGTTCCTAGTGGAGCTTCCAAACCTGTCTTACTAGGCAATCCTAAGCAGAGTTATTATACCCTTCTAAGTTCATTGAAGTCAGAGGGTTCAGAAGGGTGTAACTCTGCTTAGGACTGCACTGTTAAACACCCTTGAATTTTAAAATAAAAGGTAATAGTTCAGATGGGCTGTGCCATATGTATGCAGATTAGGAACTTGGATACACATGTATTACACATTTTGCTGGATCTGAAGCACAGTTTCTTTTTACAAGCAATTGCAAAAGAAAGCAGTCATATAGATCGTGACCTGCAAAAGAGTCAGGAAAATGCTGGAATAAAATTCAGCATTTGGCAGTGAAAAAAGTCAATCAGTTAAGGCTGCTCCACATAACTGTTTTGGCATGCGTTAGTGGTAGGAAAATCCTAGCTTTAAACATGGGGTAGCAACGGTTTGCCAGAAATCAGATCCAGGCAGAATTCAACCTATGTCAGTGCATACAGGCAAATACTAAGCAAAGATGTGTTGAAACAATTGTGCGCATTGGGTCTCAGGCAGATGACATCAGAAACATATAGTATGACCTTAAATTTGGAAGAACACCCACAACAGATTAATTTACTCTGCAAAAGTCCTCAGCTAGGTGTCACTTATCAGCTTCCCCATACCTACCTCAGATTAAGTTACCGTATGCACTTGTGTTTCACCCCCCTTTAAAACAGTTCCCCCTAACATTGCCGGCACAAGTGGCCCCCAGCATCTCAGTGTGCTGCGGAACAGGCAGATTATACTGGAGTGCAAGTCGGATGCGGTGCCACCTCCTACAATCGTGTGGCTCAAAGATGGGGAGCTTTTGCAGGTGCGTCCTCTGGTCTTTTTGCCAACACTTTTATTGTGGTTTTGTACCCCTTGATCTAGATTAGCCATGACCTTATGAAGATGTTCAGACTGCCCATATAGTGGGTGGTTAGGATTGTGGCAGCCTGGCCTAATATAACCTCCTCTTTGATATTTCCAAAATATTTGCCAGAGCAGAGCCCTATGCATGTGGACCTGAGCCACAAAATTTGTACTCTTCAGATTTGTGTCTGAGCTTTATGCAGTAGGCCTCTATACAAACATTGGTTTCATTTATACCCTGCCTTTTTCCCCAGTGGGGGGCCCGTAGTGGCTTATGTCATTCTCCTCGCCTCCATTTTATCCTCACAACAATCCTATGAAGTAGATTAGGTGGAGAGTGAGCAGAAAAAGAGTAGACTTTTATGCCCCGTTTTTCTCTACCTTGAGTCTCAGAGCGGCTTATGATCTCTTTCCCTTCCCCACCCCACAACAAGCACCTTGTGAGGTAGGTGGGGCTGAGAGAGTTCTGAGAGAACTGTGACAGGCCCAAGGTCACCCAGCAGGCTTCATGTGGAGGCGTGGGGAATCAAATCCAGTTCTCCAGATCAGAGTCTCCTGCTCTTAGCTACTACATCACGCTGGCTCTCATGAGTGATTGGCCCCAGGTCACCCAGCAAGGTTCCACAGCAGAGTGGGGATTTGAACTTGGGTCTCCCAGATCCTAGTCTGACACTCTAACCTACTCCAACCCACACTTGGGGAATGGGGCCACGCAATGCTGCACATACAGGCAGAATGTCTGCCAGTACTCTATTTGGATATTTAAAATCTATTAACCTCACTTAAAAGTTTATGTATGTATTCTTCCTTACCACTGCCTTCACAGTATTTTTTCCATATCCCATGAACAAGAATGTTGTTGGCATTGTATGTAGTTAAAAACAATTTGTTTGTGAAAACCTTTCTTAGGCAACTCCTCGAGTTCGCATCCTCTCCAGTGGGAGATACCTGCAGATCAATAATGCTGACCTAAGCGATGTGGCAAACTATACCTGCATTGCCAGTAACGTTGCAGGACAAACTGCAAGAGAGTTTGTATTGGCTGTGAATGGTAAGAATGGGGGGGGAGAAACCTTATACACGCTTTATACATGGAATCTCTACAGGATAACACCATTTGGAAACTTACATAAATGTATTAGATAAGCAGACCCCAGATTTTAGCTGAGTCTTCACTGAGATCCCTCTTTTCTGTTTTCCAATAAAATTTGTATGCAACGGATGGAGCTGGGCTCTACTTTATGTGGAGAAAAGTGTTCTTTCCTATAGGAAGTGGTGTCCGCCAGGGTAGAGAGGCTAGGGTTGCCAGGTCTGTGCTGGAAAATACCTAGAGTCTTTGGGGGTGGATCCGGGAGAGGGAGGGGAGGGGCCTCAGCAGGGTACAATGCCATAGAGTCCACCATTCAAAGCAGCCATTTTCTACAGGGGAGCTGGTCTCCGTCAGCTGGAGATCAGTTGTAAAAGCGGGAGATTTCCAGGCCCCACCTGGAGAGTCAGTCCTCTGACTCTAGTGTGTTTCTTAAGGAGCCCAGCTTGGGGGGGGGATGTTAATTTAATCTTGAATATAGGAAAGAGCAAGTCATTGTACCTTGCTATGGGATGCACTGTTTCTCCCCACTGAAATCTGTTCATCCCACAGATCCTGAAATGGCATCCCTGGCAGTAGCACAACCTTTGCAATTAGTGCGGGCAACTTTATGAAACCATTAAATCATATTGATATGCATATTCTTATCTTTAGGTGTGGTTTTAATAGAAAGCCACCTTGAGCAGGACTCTGAAGAGGCAGCATAGAAATATCCAAAATAAATAAACTCAGAGAACCTAAGAAGAGCCCTGCAGTGGTCCAATAAGTCCAGCATCCTGTTTTACACTGAGGCCAACCATTTGCCCTGGAGGGTCAACAGACAGGCACAAAGGCCAAGGCCTTCCCAGATGTTGCCTCAAGTTCCGATATCATACGTCTGCTGCCTTTGCATCTGCCTCCCTTTACTCACCACGGCTAGTAGCCATTGCTGGACCTATCCTCCAATAATCTGTCTAATCTTCTTTTAAAGCCATCTATGCCTGTGGCCATCACAATATTCTCTGTCAACAAATTCCACATTGTAATCACTTGTTGAATAAGTGTTTTTCCTTTTGTCCATCCTGAATCTACTGCCTATCCACTTCAGCAGATACCCTGACATACTACTGTTTTGGGAGAGGGAGAAAAATTTCTCTCTGTCCATTTTCTCTACCTCATGCATACTTTTATAAACCTCTAACAATATCCCCCATTAGCTATCTCTTTTCTGAACTGAAAAGTCCCAGACTCTTCAGCCTTTCCTCAAATGAAAGGTGTTCCAACCCTTTAATCATCTTGGTTGTTGCCTTCTGTAATTTTTTCCAACTCTGCAATATCATTTTTGAGATACAGTACCAAAACCATATATAGTATTCCAAATGAGGACACACCTTGGATCAATACAGGGGCATTACAATATAGGCTGTTCTATTTTCAGTTCCTTTCCGAATAAGCTCCAGTGTAGAATTTGCCTTTTCCTCTCCCACACTAAATCAACATTTTCATCAAGCTATCCACTACAGCACCAAGAGTTTCCCTCTCAGTTTCAGCCAGTTCAGACCTCACCAGCATACATTTAACATCCCCCCCCAGTGGACATCACCTTAGACATAACTTGACTTGCCGTACCCACTCACCCAATTTAGGAGGACCCTTCTGGAGCTCTTTGCAATGATTACACTGAACAAACACCCTCAAAGCATTCAGCATACTTCCTTTAGGGATAATTGATGAGCTATTTTTAGCATTATATTTACACAGTGCTATTAATAAAAGTTTTCTACCACTTTCAAGATGCTTTTCAGTTTTACATATCATGACAGCCTTGTGAGTCATTTTGTTTCCCATTGTTGAGAGGAACTGGGGCTAATAGACAGTGGCTCCGTTCTGCCAAGTCTTTCCCCAGCAGACAAAGATTTCCTTCAAAAAGGGAAGACTTGTCTTCATCAGAGGCAACCTTTTGTGAAAAGTAATTTCTCCAGTGGAGGAAGTCTTTATTGCTGTAAGAAAGGCTTAGCAAAGGAGAGTCATAGAATCCAGCTTAACAGAAGGGAGTAAAAGTATCCAACCCAGGGACTGTACAATATATTAGATAAGCCAATATTTCAGACCAAGGTCCAAGGTAGGCAACATATCTATGTATCCAAAGTGAATATCTTACTAAACTTGTTATACATTTATACTGCAGGGTTACATACCGGAAAATGAAGTGGGATAAAAAATTAAATAATTTTCTTTGTACAAGCAATATGTTAGTGTTTGCAGTCTGGAGCATATTAGGTATTCATATAAAACTATAATGTGTTTTTATACAGTGTGTTAAAAGAGTTATATAGTCCGACTGCCAACTTCTGTGGACTGAAGCAGATTTTTGGAAGTCATTTTCACATATAAACTCAGCCTTTGTGGAATGGCAGAGAACCCTGTGTCTAATGAGAGACAGTGGTGCAGATTTCAACAAGTCTCAAAGGAAACTGTGTTTCTGATGCTATCTGGAATTTTTCCTTTATATAGTTGCTCCTACGATCCAAGGTGGTCTTCAGTCTTCTGTGACTGTGAATATTAATACATCCGCTGTCTTGGAGTGTGTTGCGGAAGGCATTCCAGCTCCAAGAGTCACATGGAGAAAAGATGGAACCGTTTTTGCAGGGAACAGTGCCAGGTAACTGCTAATGGTTCAAGTGAAAAAAATTGCAATACCCTCTATAATTGTTTCCTAATATTAGGAAGAAAGCTGATTGATTTGAATGTGGTGTTGGTGGAGAGTTGGGGTGTATGTGATCCATTAGGATCATCTTTTCCTCTGATTCTAATTAGATGCTCCTCCAAAGTTCTTTTAGCTTCCAAAATGGCCAGAGTTAGCCAAATAAATCTTGGCAGTACTCAGGAACAAAGATCACAACAGATTTTCAGGAATCTTTTGTTCCATTACTGTCTGCAGCCAAGTATCTTGAGTAAACAAATGGAGGCACCAAACATCCATATATGTAGGGAGTGTTAAAGATTATGTCTAAAGATCCTGCTCCCAACCTTTGATGAAGCGCCATTGGTGCCAGCACCGGAGGTGAGGAGTTTGGGAGTGCTCCTGGATCCCTCCTTAACTATGGAGACCCAGATGGCGGCCACTGCTAGTGTAAAGTACTGGGTTCACCGCATGGAGACTCAGACTACGACATGTGTTCAGATGTGTTTATTGTACTTCACACACAAGACTGGAAAACTATATATACCCCATCCAGTACACCCATGGTCCCATTGGAGGATTTGAATTTCCCGCCAGATGGCTTATTGGTGGACACCAGGTGGTCTAGGATCCGAGGTTCCCATTGTGTTTGGGACCCAAGTTCTTTACTTTAGCCATGAACCCCTCGTGGCAGTCCACGTACATAACAGCTAGGTTGACCCTTTACCATCTTTGGCTGATCTGGCAGTTGGTTCTCTTCCTCGACCACAACAATCTGGCTACATTGATCCATGCAATGGTCACCTCAAGGTTAGACTACTGTAACACTCTCTACATGGGGCTGCCCTTGTCACAAATTCGGAGACTGCAGTTAGTGCAGAATGCCATGGCCAGGCTCTTGATGGGCCTCCCTAGATGGGAGCACATCCGGCCAGTGCTGAAGGCACTGCACTGGCTGCCAATAGCATACCGAATTCACTTCAAGGTGCTGGTACTTACCTTTAAAGCCCTATATGGCCAGGGTCTGACATACCTGAGGGACTGCCTTTCCCCATACATACCCCAGAGAGCACTATGGTCAGGGTCACAATATTGTCTAACTATCCCAGGCCCTAGAGATGCCAGGCTCACTGTTACCAGGGCTAAGGCCTATTCAGTGGTGGCTCCTACCTGGGGGAATGAGCTCCCAGAGGAGATCAGGGCCCTGCAGGACCTGGCACAGTTCTGCAGGGCCTGCAAGATGGAGCTCTTCCACCAGGCTTTTAATTAGGAGCCGCTCACCACCACTATCACCAACTATTACCACCATCAGTAACATCGTGGTAATGGGTTGGCCCTTCAAGAGATTGAGCCACAGTTTTGTGAGACGCCAAAGTACCACTGGACTGGGACCCTAGTATCACATCTTATTGCACACCACCTCAAACTGATGGAAGAACAATCAGCTTTGTGAGCTCTTAATTGTATTTAACTGTATTTAATTGTATTTAAGGTATGACTGTTTCATCTTGATTTTAATGTTTTATACTGTTCTAGCACTTTGTGTCATTAACTGTGAGCTGCCCTGAGCCCGTCCACAGGGAGGGTGGGATACAAATCTAATAAATCAAATCAAATTCTGAACTAGCCTGAAGACCTCTGCAACATCTGCATGGAGGGGTGGTGAGCAACATCATCTTGCTCTCTCCTCTTTACTGCCCCCCCCCTTTTTAAGAATTGTGCATTTGATTTTATTGTAGCATGGCTTGTACTCTGTGAAGATGAGATAGCAATGTTTTGAGACCTTCAGGTAGTGTTTTATGTTTAGTACTGAGGGACAGCTACCTAGTACAAAATGCATGTCCACCATCCTTGTTGTGAAGAGCATATCTGTTATTTACTATATGTTCCTTTTTAAAAGCATATAAAGCAATCAGGAAAGGATTAGCATCCTCCCCCTCCCCAGTCCTTTTTTTTTTTTTAGTTGGCTTTCTGAGTCTTTGTGGTGAAACTGAAGGCAAAGCCCCAAATCTCCACACAGCTCCTTTTTTTAAAAAAAAGTTTGTATGGGAGTTTCTGCTACAATATGTTAAATGGAGTTCACTTTTGAAATGTGAATTAGAGAGAAGCAAAGACTGTGAACAGAGAAATAACTGTGTAGTACATGTGTGTCTTTTATTAAATAATCTATGGCTTGTTTTAGGTATTCGATATCAGATGATGGATCTCTTCACATACATTCGGCACATGTTATGGACACAGGACGCTACCTTTGTATGGCAACCAATGTTGCTGGTATGGAGCGCAAGCGGATTGATCTACAGGTCCATGGTAAGTACAAATAAACATGTTAGGAAACTCTAATGGATCCCTAGATTTGCAATCTCAAAATTGTCAACAGGTGGAAGGATCATCATAGGACTCAATAAACCCTGGTTGTCTCCCTTCCCCTGCTCAGGAGCACATGGTTTTGTGCTGTTACAAGGAGGAGGAGGAGGAAGTTAGAGTCCAACAGCACCTTTAAGACCAACAAATATTTATTCCAGGTATGAGCTTTCATGAGCATGCACACTTCTTCAGACACAATGATATGGAAATAGAAATAACAGCCATACATACAATATACAATATACTAGAACAGAATTCTCTGACATAACACCTCTAAGAAAAGGATGCTATTACTTAACCCGGAGTCTCAGTTTATTACTCTTTACAATTAAGAATGTAATTAAGCATTGATGTATTCTGGAATGGTAGATCTAAATGTATTTCTCTGGTCTTGGGACAAGGAAAATAACCGTACACAGCCAATCACCCCACTTCAAAGAAAAAGATGCTGTAAGGTCGCCTCCACGCTTGAGAGGAGATCAATGGAACCTAAGGACAGACTCTCACCATTAAGGATACATCAATCTCCTATTCTGACATATTTATTTCCTTGCTATTTCCCCCCCACACCAGTTGAACCCAAATAGATGATAGCCATATAACTAAGCTTGTTATTCTTTTAATCTGTTAAAAACATCTTCACTATTCTGTATGCTAATTTACTGCCCACCCTCTATATGTATGGGTGTTATTTCTATTTCCATTTCATTGTGTCTGAAGAAGTGTGTATGCGCATGAAAGCTCATACTTTGAATAAAACTTTGTTGGTTTTAAAGGTGACACTGGACTCTAACTTTCTTCTGTTGCTTCAGACCAACATGGCTGCCCATCTGGATCTAAGGATGAGGGGGGTATGTGTATGTCTCTCATATCTGCTCTCTGGCTCAATGTAGACAGTTCAAGCTTAGAGCTTAAATAACTTCAACCAAATGGAGAGGAAGGGCAAAACCATGGATATGTGAAGTGTGCATAGACATCCCAGTCCTGACAATGGTTTATTGTTTTGTGTATACTAGTGCACCCTGATTGTTTCCCCTAGCTTGAAACATTCATATTTTTGATCCCTATGATAAATATTTGGGTTCTCAGTCAGCCCTACCAAAAATTGTTCATTGATTTGGCCTCTTGTATTGATTTGTTGAACTGGACAGATACAAACTTCTTTGGCTTGGTCCACATTGTAATGGCTAGCCATGGTGATAAATGCAAACTGCATGATGGCCCTCTAAACACAAGCAATTGAATACAACAACTGCAATTTGGTGTGCGCAATCTGGTTCTCTTCATAGTCCAGTGCACTAATGTGATTCTCATAAATATCTGAATCAAGTGGACTGAGGGTTTTCATTATTAAATACTAATTTTTACATTCACAGATAGGTCCTTGACAGATTTTTGGTGAAAACTGTAGAAAAGAGCAAGAGCCTATTAGCCCCTTAAAGATTAAAAAAAAAATGTGGCAGGGTATGAGCTTTTGAGAGTCACTGATCACTTCTTCAGAAATCTGAAGAAGTAAGCAGTGAGCAGGGCCGGCTCCAGGTGTCTGGGCGCCCTAGGCAGGACAGCCTGGGGCGCCCCCCACCGGGATGCCAACCTCCCGGTGGGGCCTGGAGACCTGGGGCAGCGGCGGAGTGCTGGCTTTCCTGGGGACTTCGCGGCTGCGGGGCCCCAGGAAAGCCAGGGAAGGGGGTGGGGGTCTAGCCACCCCCCTCCCTCCCAGCGCTGGCTTTCCTGGGGGTTCCACGGCTACGGGACCCCCAGGGAAGCCGGGAACGGGGCGGACCCGCCACCCCCCCGCCCTGCTCCAGGCCTAACGACCCGCCGCCCTCCCAGAGCCGTCGGGGTCCTCCTGACCTCCCGCCACACCCGCCCGGCCCCAGGAGGAGGAGCCGCCGTCCCCCGCTCACCTGCTGCTGGAGCCCCGTGCCTTGCAAGGAGGGCCCACAGAAAGGAGCAGGCAGGCACGGGCGGGCGCGGGCGAGCAGAGGAGGGGAACCGCGTGGTGCGGTGGTCGGCCGACTGGCCGGCCTGACTCCCCCGGCAGGCCCGACGGCGTGGTCGCCCCACCCCCCCGGGGTTCAAATGGGTGGGGAGAGGGAGGAGGAGGGGAGCCTCCGGGCCCACCCCCCAGCCTGGGAAGGAGCCCCCCCCGCAGTGCCTCGCCGCCTCCCCAGGCCCAGGGAACGGTGCCCGAGGCACAACCCCCACCCGGGGTGGTGGGCGGGGCGGCTACGGTCCCGAAGGAGGGGGAGGGGGCGGCGCAGCTCGGGGGTCCCCTTCCTTCCTTCCTTCAGCTGAGCCCCCGGCTTGCCCCCAGCGGTCCCCCCCTTACTCAGTCACTCCCTCCCCTCCTCCCTGGGTGCCTTTTCTGCCCCACCTCCTCCCCGGGCTTTGCACTGGGAGTCCGGGGGGGTCAGCCTGGAAGGCGCCTCCTCGCTCCCCACCGGCCCCGCCGACCCCCAGGGAAACCGGGAAGGGGGCGGAGGTTTAAACTGCCGCCCCCTCCCTCCCAGCGCCAGCTTGCTTGGGCGCTCTGTGGGGCGCCCAAGCAAGCCTGGGAAGATGGAGGGGCGCCTTTGGTGCCCCTGCGGCCATCGCGCTCTAGGCGAGTGCCTAGCTCGCCTAGTGGGCGAGCTGGCTATGGCAGTGAGTCATGAAAGCTCATACCCTGCCACATATTTTGTTAGTCTTTAAGAGGCTACTGGACTCTTGCTTTTACTGCTACAGACAGACTATCATGGCTACCCATCTTGGTGAAAACTGATTCATTATCTTTTGTGCCTTTTGTTAGTTCCTCCATCTATTGCTCTTGGGCCTAGCAACATCACAGTAACTGTGAATGTCCAAACCACTCTCCCATGTGAGACCACAGGAATCCCTAAGCCGGCAATCACTTGGAAGAAGAATGGGCACTTCCTTAATGTGGATCAGAATCAAAACACATTCAGGTGAAAGAAAATGTTTTCTCTCCTGTATTGTTATTTGTATGGAGTCATTGGTGTATGTGGCCCTTTACAGAGAACTATAAACAAAAAAATCCCTGCTCTGAGAAGCTTTCAGTCCTAAATTTGGAGAGAGGAGAGTTTATTTTTCATAAATTTTCCATAAGATTAGATTTTTGGTGACTTAAGCAACTGTAGTGAATGCTTCATGACTTTTTTTGGAAGTAATCTGTTCCAAGAAAGTCCTGGACAGTGTTTTGTATTTCATCTCATAAACCAATATAGTGACAACTGTCTAGTCAAACCAATATAGTGACAACTGTCTAGTCAAACTGCTTACAGTTACTTTAGAAACCATCATTAAAATTTGGCAAACATAAAAACATTTAAGCAAATAAAATACAATTAAAATGATTAAAAATCAATTAAAACATGCAAACATACAACACTAGAAGGAGGGTCAAAACTTTTATTGGGGGTATGACAGACAAAATAAAAAGGTCTTTATCTGTGGGCGAAAGACACCCAATAGAGGGAGGCAGACAAATCTTCCTAGGGAGGGAGTTCCAAAGTTTTGATTCAACAATGGAGATGGCCTTTTCTTGAGTCACCACCCAACTAGCTTCAGATGGTGGGATCCCCTTCCTAGTGCCCTTCTCCCTTTTCTTGTGACTTTTTGGAGGCAAGGTATATATCTGGAAGGTGCCAGATCTGAATTATTTTCAATTTGGACATGACTGCTTTGAAGATTGATCCAGAATCAGTCTGTGGATACAAAGTCTCTAAATTTACCAGGCTGATACAGATCTATTTTGTAATTTGGCGGCAATTCTTGCCTTGAGGGTATAGAACTCATTTAGAAGTTCTCTTGCAACTGTGATTTTACATCCCCCCCCTCAGTTGAGTGTAATTATTTGAACTGTACCCCTCACAACAGTGGGGGGTTTTCCTGCAGAGAAGTATAACCAGCCCTTCTTTCTCACTGCAGGCTTTTGTCTTCAGGGTCACTAGTAATAATTTCTCCCACTATTGATGACACAGCACTCTATGAATGCATTGTATCAAATGATGCTGGAGAGGATCAAAGACTGATTACTCTCATTGTACAAGGTACAGTATACATACTGTGTTTAGTGTCATACCTTTTCCCCCCTAAAATCCTTTTGCTTTTTTGTACATGGAGTAACGGAACAGTAACATGTCCAAGTTGTATTATATAGAAAATAAAAGGTTCATCTTGCATTTCAGACAGGGGCTGGGATCAAGAAAAGCCTGTGCATGCATTGGGAGAATTTCCGGATTTTTTAGTTCTTGTAGAAGCTTCTTGTGGATCATCCTGTGGCATTCCCAACTTTCAGGGGACAGAGAGGGCTTTTACTGGAAAGAGGAAGCAGAAAAGCCCCTGGTGGAAACAGGAAGCAGAAAAACACTAAATACAGCACTTGGAAAATGGATGGAGGTCATCCAAAATTCCAAGTTAATTGCCCATAATCATAATGTTTAAAAATATATACATGTACATACATTTATATAGAACAACATTTCAGTCCAATGTCACCTTTAAGAACAAGAAAGTTTTATTCTGAGTATAAGCTTTCATACACATGCACACTTCTTCAGATACATGCACATGGAAACTTAGAATTAACTTTGCTGGTCTTAAAGGTGCCACTGGACTCAAATTTTGTTCTATTTCTTCAAACCAACACGGCTATCCACCTGAATCTCTAGACATTTTTATAGTAAAGGTAAAGGTTTCCCTTGCTCAAAAGCCAGTCAAATCTGACTCTAGGGGATGGTGCTCATCTCCGTTTCCAAGCTAAAGAGCCAGCACTATCTGAAGACTTTTCCATGGTCGTGTGGCCAGCATGAGTAAACTCCGAGGTGCACGGAATGCTGTTACCTTCCCAACGAAGAGGTACCTATTTGTCTACTTGCAATTTCTTGTTTTTGAACTGCTAGGTTGGCAACAGCTGAGGCCAGAGAGGGGAGCTCACGCTGTCACACGGCACTAGGGTCTTGAACTGCCAAACTACCGACCTTCCAGTCTGCAGTTCAGCATCTCAACCTCTGATTCACCGCAGCTCATTTTTATAGACAATTGTTAAATCAGAACTGATATTCAGGGGTCTTTTGGGGGAGGAGCGCACCGGAGCACAGCTCCGGGAGCTCAGGAGCCAAGCCCCGCCCCCAGCCGGTGTCCTGTGGAGTCTTTCAGGCAGCCGAATGTCAGTTTCAGCTCCATTATATCCTATGGGCCATTGAAGTTTATGGTGAAAACATAGGGTATATTCTGGGGGCTGGAGGGGAGGAGGTTTGAGGGAGAGGCTCCAAACTCACAGGGTGCTGATGGAGCCTCTCCCCAAGATACCCACCAAGATTCAAGAACATTGGATTAGGGGATTCAATTCTATGGGCCCCCAAACAGGTTGCCCCTATTCCCTCCATTGTTCTCTATGGTGGGAAAAAAGTAAGTTTGTTTCCCACTATAGAGAACAATGGAGGGAATAGGGGCAACCTGTTTGGGAGCCCATAGAATTGGACCCCTAATCCAATGTTCTTGAAACTTGGTGGGTATCTTGGGGAGAGGCTCCATCAGCTACCCTGTGAGTTTGGAGACTCTCCCTCAAACCTCCTCCCCTCCAGCCCCCAGAATATACCCTATGTTTTCACCACTGACCTCAATGGCCCATAGGATATAATGGGGCCGAATTGCCGCCAAATTTCTTTCATTCCTTCCTTTCCTTCTCTCTCTTTCCTCTTTCCCTCCTTCTTCTCTTCTCTGGCTGATTTCCCACTACAGCTGCCTCGGGGTTGCGCCGCCGTTTGCCCCGATACTATTCGTCAATTTCACACCCGAAGCCGCGGGGCTGCATTTGACCCGCGGCTTCGCCCGATTTCCCTCGCGGTTTCGTGATCCTGTTTTTTGAGGATTACGAAACTGCGGGGAAATCGGGCGAAGCCGCGGGTCAAAATGCAGCCCTGCGGCTTCGGGTGTGAAATTGACGAATAGTATCGGGGCAAACGGCGGTGCAACCCCGAGGCAGCTGTAGTGGGAAATCAGCCTCTCTTTCTTTCCCACCTTCTTCTCTTCTCTTTTTCCTCCTTTCCCTGTTTCCCTCCTTCCCTCTCTTTCTTTCCCTCCCTTTTCCTTCTCTTTCTTTCCCTCCCTTTTCCTTCTCTTTCTTTCCCTCTTTCCTTCCTTCTTTCCTTCTCTCTACTCTCTCTCTTTCCTTCCCTCTTTCCTCCTTCTGTGGCCCAACTCTCATGAGAAGGAGTTTAAACTTTAAACCCCTTCTCTCTTAGCTCCCCCACCCAGACCAGCTGGGGAAAGGAAGGGGAGGCTTTTGAAGATGCCTCCCCCCTTTTGCTTCCCCTTCTGACATCACTTCCGGTGATGTCAAGGGGCGTGGCATATGCTAATCCTAATAGCTCATTAGCATACCATATGCTAATGAGCTCCTGCAACTGTTTTTCTACAAAAAGACCCCTGCTGATACTTATTCACATAACTATGCAATCAGTGTTTGAAAATTTCATCTCTCTCCTTACAATTCTTCTGTCTTAGTTTTCAGGTTGAAAGCAGTTCTCTTGGGGCAGACAGAGAAACATTTTCTGATATCGCTCTTTAATTTTAAAAAATCTTTTTTCAATTGTTTGTGTTACTATTATTTGTTTTATGTGCAGCAGCCAGTTTTTCATTGAATTAATGCATCTCCTTCCACCTAGGCAGTCCCACATACAGAACTTGATGATCTTACAACACTTACATAGCCAATCAGATTTGCATACTTGATGTCTCTGAGGAAAACAGCTGAGAGCAATACTTCCTGGATAATTCACACAAGTGATCCCATTCCCAGCCAGATAAGGGTTCATATACCTTACGGCAGCAGAATATGTCAGGTTTTCAAAAACTTAAGAGAGAGTCCAGAAGAAGGGACAGGCATCAGTTGTCCGACTTCCCTTCCCTTTAATTAGGCTTCTTCCTCCCATCACCATATCTTCCTCAACCCAGAAAAAATGAAGTATACCCCAAACACATTCAGCCTGTCTCAAAACTCCTGGGCCTTTGCCCACATTGCAGCTTAAACTAGCAACCCATCACTGCTCCAAAAAATAGAGTGCCTGGGCCAGAAACTGGGTGAAGACACAGAAACTGCTCGATGGTATGGCCATCTTCATGTCATCTTTAATAGTAGGTCTTGGAGAGCATTCATATTATATGTGCGTCAGGTAGTGCTTCTTTTGTTGATCCACTGAAATCCATTCAAGGTGACATAGCAATATGCAATAAACGTGAATAGTCACTAGTTTTGTTTTCCTCTATTTTCCTCACTTTAGTTCCACCATCCTTGGCAGATGAAGTTACAGATCTGCTGGTAACAAAACTGTCTCCAGTAGTCTTTCCCTGCACTGCATCAGGTGTCCCTTTGCCCACAATCCACTGGACCAAAAATGGGATACGACTTCCTCCTCGAGGAAATGGCTACAGAATCCTCTCTTCAGGTTACACATTTACAATGATTTTGAGTGCCTTTCTGAATTTTAACATTCTTTAAAATATGGAACATAGTGATGGTTTTCTCAATCAGTGCTGGAGCTTTTGACCAGATGCACATTTCCAGCCAACTCACATTTCTGAACTACTATGTGCTATTTTTGTCCTGCAAGTGACATCTAAAGAGACTAATTTCCAGGGAAGAAGTGGTGGAGGAATAATGAGAGGGGTGCTTCTCTGGCTCACCATTTTTCTCATGAAGTTCCTCTTCGCTTACCCCCTACCCCAGCCTAGGCATGATAGAAGCATGTATCTAACCATGCAACTGTATCTAGTCATGCATGCACAGAACATTGGTTTCCATGCATTCCTTTCTATTCATGCAGTCCCTTCCGACGGCCAGAGAGATCCATTCCTGGGATCTCAGTACCTGTCCAGAGGAATATCTACATGTGTTTGGATGTTGCAGGGAGAAGAGGGAAGGGAATGAAATAGCTCCTGTGTGTCTTCTATAAGGGTAGCTCTGTTGATAGAGGAGAGATGAAGGGAAAATATCGTGCTCCTCACTGCAGCTTCCTGACCTATGAAGTTATTCCCTTTATGGGTCCCATAACACCATGAATGATTTGAAATAGGCTGAGGAATAGAGAGGAATGTGGGAAAACTCTGCACTCCTGCTGTGCACACATGGCAGGTCACAGGAAGTGGGTATGGACTCCTGCAATGAGAAAAGAAATTGGGAGCTGCAAGGCAAAATGGTGGGTAGTGATAGGGCTTAAGCACCATTATTCCTCTTCATTGAAATGCAGTGGTGAACTGGGAGTCAGGCTTTTGCAAAAAGTGAGTGGACTGATGATGTGTACTTTCAGCAAAAAGACTGCAGCCATAAATAAAAATCTTCACACTGCTAGAAGCAGCAAGATATGTGATAGCTCTGTTTCTGTTGCCAAAGACTACCATCTAACCCCCTGTGGCCTCTTTCCAATCTCCTGCAAGTCTGGCACCTAATCACTAGGGATTCCCTACAACAGACCCTGCTGATTCAGCTCTTGAGTTTTGCTGTGAGTTTTGTCTATTTTACCTCAGACACACACAAGGACTCAGAGCTCCTTCTTTTAAAGGCTCATACATCAAAACTTCTCTAGAAATAGGTCTTTGCACCATTCTCGCTGTTTGCATTGCATAGGGCTGCCAAGCAAAGAAAATAGGGGGACAAAACTCTGCTCATCCTGGGGGCACCTGGGGCTGAGCATGTCATGTGATTTTTCCTTTTCCTATGCTTGTATCATGTCAAGGAATTTTTGTCTGGGAGCTCTCCTCAATACTGGCAGAGTGGCTTGTAACTGAAGGAATTCTTTGTGATTTGTTCATTGACTGTACTTTGCTCTCTGAAGTGCCTGGAAACTGGTCTTGAACTGCCTGGTAGATGTAAGAGGCCCCTAATCATGGCTTCACTATGCATTGTTAAAGTTTTTGCTCCCTTTCTGTAGGTGCTATTGAAATAGCTGCTGCTCAGCTGGACCATGCGGGAAGGTACACCTGTATAGCACGGAATGCTGCAGGCTCTGCACATAGACATGTTACTCTTCATGTTCAGGGTGAGGTGGGAACTTGTATATTTCTTGTTTGTCTCAAAGAGAATGTTCATTACAACCTTGATATCTAAGGACATTTAGAATAGTTATATGGTACTGCCCAGTTGGAAACTGTAAGCCACACTCTGATGCAGAGACAGTGGCTTTATATGGAATGCAGAACTGACTCTGTGCTGCTTAAAGCAGACAGAGGTTACTTACTGTAAAGGAGAAGCAACCTGCCCCACCTAGTAGTAATTAATCGATTTTTGATTTGTGAATAGGGATGGGCACAAATTGGCTGACAAACTAAACTTTGTTGTGAATTTTGGCCAGTCCATGGATCAGGAAGCAATGTTTGTGAACTGAAGAACCACCGTGAATGCAGTTCACAGCGGTTCATAAAGGGCAGAAAGCAGTGGTTTAAACCCCTGCATTCTATTCTTCATGAAAAACAGCTGAGTGGTGGGAAGCTCCCTGTCACTCTGCTGTTTGTATTAAATGGCCGTCAGCCATTTAAACCCCTGCTTTCTGCTTCCTGTGAAAAGCCAGCGGGAGCAGAAAGCAGGGGGCCATTTAAACCAAATTAGCTGAGTGGCACTGCTAAACCACTACTTTCTGCTCCTTGCAAAAAGCTCACAGCCATTTAAACCAAACAGCTGAGCAGCTGAAAAGCCATAGGGAGCAGAAAGCAGGGGTTTAAACTTTAAATGGCTCATGAACCAATATGAACTGGTTCAGTTTGTGAACCAGTGTATTGGTTCATGGTTAGGTTCATGGTTCAACTACAAACTCTGAGCCAAACTGCGAAACTACAGTTTGTGCCCATCCCTATTTGTGAAGGCTGAACTTTGGCTCCTAATGACCTATGTGGATTGTCTGAATCCAGCTGATTTTTCATAATACCTAGGGTGACTTCTGAAATCCTAGTCCTTTCTTAGTATACTAATTTGGCCTCTTGTATGCCCATGCCCTACCATTTAAGGTCCTGATTTCACTATGTTTTAATTTGAACCTAAGAGAGCTAAGAAGGCAAATGTTATGGCTTGAACCTAGGTAGGAGGAAGCTTGGAGCAAATATGATCAAACACGGCCTAGAGACCATTTGAAGGCCTATTCTGCAATGGTGATGGCAGCAAAGAAGACTTATTTCTCTGATACTATTCACTTGGAAAAAAAATATTTTACTAATGGAACAAAAAACACCAAGAATTTGGTCTGGATTCTGCTGACTTTTGCACTGATAAAGAATACCCTGAAAAGTTAGCCCTGAAAAAGTACTGCTGGGGATCAGGGTACTCTCATGGCAAAAAGGTCATGCAGACTGTGGGCTGCAGTGAGGAGGCAAATCAGGCAAGGCTGTCCCACCTCTCTCTTATGCGAATGGAAAAACAAATGGGATTCAGTCATCAGTTATCACTCTACATGAGGAGGAATGAAGACTCCACTAAACTGACAAACTAGCTTTGTAAGCAGATAACTGAGTCCGAAGTCTTACAGACATCTCATTGTCCAACATTTGCTGTGTTTATAATGACTGAACCAATATGAATTTGTTATTTTACAATTAGTCCATCTTCCAGTTTCTGCAAATGTATGTATTTCACCGTTTGTGTGAAGCTTTTGCTAGACTGCATTGTGAAGAGGTGAGGTTATGATTATAATGCAAAAAGAGCTATGCAAATCAGCTCTTTTTATGTAACCCTCTATATTCCAGAGCCACCAGCTATCCAAGTACCATCTGGAACACTTGAAGTTATTCTAAATAATCCAGTTCTCTTACCATGTGAAGCAGTAGGCATACCTCGTCCTGTCATAACATGGCAGAAAGAAGGCATCAATGTTGTCACAACAGGTATTATGGTTTGCTTTACAATTTTTCTGGATTTTTTATATTTAGTAAAAATGGCTGTCCTATTTAGCACATTTCGTACATTCATTCTAGGGAACAGGTATACCATTCTGCCCAGTGGAAGTCTGCAGATCACAAGAGCTACAGTTGAAGATGCTGGAACATATATGTGTGTTGCTCAGAATCCAGCAGGCACTGCCCTTGGAAAGATCAAACTAAAAATTCAAGGTAAGTTTGGCCTGCCAGTTACAAATTTCTTGATACGAGTACAGTAGCACCTTAGAGACCAATTGGTGAGCTTTGACTCTTGAAAACCTTGTTGGTCTCTAAGGTGCTTCTGGACTCAGATCTAGCGGTTCCATTGCAAATCAACATGGTTACCCTCTGAAACTATACAAATTTTCTGTTACCTGAAATTCTGCCATAAAGCATTATGGGCAGGGCTCTTTTTGTTGCAGGATCTCCTTTGCGTATTAGGCGACACACCCCTAATGTAGCCAATCATCCAAGAGATTACAGAGCTCTTCTTACAGGGGCTACTCTAAGCTCTTGGAGGATTGGCTACATTAGGGGTGTGTCGCCTAATATGCAAAGGAGTTCCTGCTACAAAAAGAGCCCTGATTATGGGTATTATTCTTCTAAAGGAGATGCTATTAACTGAGTTTTGTCCTGGTACTCATCAACAAGTAGGAAGAGCAGGATAATTTACTTATGAATGCTTGCTTTTGTCTTCTGCTCAAGAAGAAAAAAGATCAAATGAAATTGGGAGAGTTGCAATCTTTGTGCCTGCCTAGGTGCTGTGTGTATGGGACTAGAGCTTAGAGATAACAGAATGAGCCAGGCCATCGGGTCTTGAGGTGGAAGAGCTTAGGGGAAGCAAACAGTCATGAGAAACAGATAGAATTTGATCTGTTATCTCCAAGCTCTAGTCCCATATACACAGCACCTAGGCAGGCACAAGTTAACATGGATAAAACAAGACTGAGTGTGAGGGCCTTGACCACCACCTATGCATGCTTACCCAAAGGTGCATATAGTGTCTACACACATACAAACTGTACATTTGTCAGCTCTGTCTCCATAAATGGGAATGCTGAGTCAGGAAATTTCCCTTCTTTGATGAGTTACAGCATATACATGCATAGGCTGAGTTCAGACTGGCAGTTTGAAGCGTGAAGCAGTTGTGGCAAAAAGATATGGAACAATATGTTCCCGGGTTTTCCCGGTCGACTGATGTGGGTGCATACCAAGGAGGACTTGCAAGGGAGCATTTGCACTGTTGGCCCGCCCCTGGTGGAGGCGTGGCTGTAAGTGGCTTTTTGTAATGTAATCTGATGATAAGTGCTCATGCGCTCATATGCATAAGCGCTCATGCGCATAAGAGCATTCCTACTGGATCAGCTTGTTCGTGTTCACACTTCTGGGAAGCAGGATGAACGCGGGATGAATGAGCTCTCCAGGGTTTGCTATCACTTTCACTTGGTATCTTTTAAACTCGGGAGGGAAGTGTTACAAGACGGGTTGAGTACGGCTGGGGAATGCCTGACAGATGTGCCTGTGTGAGCCAGCCCTTTAATCCATTTGTGAAATGTCCCTGAAACGTCTGAACTCGGCCATAGTTTGAACGTGCATAGGCACTATGCACACGTTTGGACAAGCCACATAAACAGGGAACAGGGTCAGCACACTCAGACACAAGCAAGGTAGGGCCAGCCTGTTTACTCCAGCTCCTCCTTCTCATCTTTTCATACTGGCATTCCCCTATATATACTGTGTATATAGGGCTAAAGCGAGTGAGCAGAATTCATGGGAAGGTAGCCCTTGTAAAAGCTCACTGGAAATGATGACCAACTTTTCCTAGAAGGTCAGGGAGGCCTCCACATCTCTATTTATTTCCATAAAGAAGTTCTGAAAATCTCAGTACAAGATAAATCCCAGCAGTTTCAAACTCAAATGACTTTTGTTTATATGGACTGTACCAAAGGCAAGAGTCATACACCCTCTACTCCAGCCATGAACATAGCACAGTCTCTCTTTTAGAATAATGTTTGTTGGCTCCCTGCATTTACACTAGCCAAATAATGAAAGAAGGTGTTCTATGCAGAAGGCCAATCTCCAGATCTAATGCTGAGAGGAGAAGTGAAAAGAAGGCAGAAGGCTTTAAAAAGAGAGAGAAAGAAAGAAATGGTGTTCCTCATATTTAATATTTTTATTAGTATGATACGGTCATTGACCAGCTACATAAATAAAACCAAAAAGACATCAGCTGGTAGAGCATTAAAATTCATACAAACACTATAGGAATATAAAATATTAAAATATTAAGAGTAAAATATTGTTATATAATTAAAATCTCTATTTAAGTAAAATATTCACTACCTAACTACTAATAGCTTGTCTCCAGATTTTGATAGCCTGCATGGCAAACTTTGCCATGTTTAAAGTAGTTTCCTGCTCCCTGTCAGCTGGCAACTTATCTAAGTAAAATCCCAGGAAACCGAGAACAAATCAGGGTTATGTAAATGTCTCTAATACTTTGGTACATCTTACATTCGAACATCACATGTTCCCTTGTTTCTATCTTCCCATCTCCACAGACACACAATCTTTCCTCATAAGGTCATCTTTTATATTTACCTTCTAATACTACTGATGGAACCTCATATTTAATCAACAAGAACATGATGGGAGATGATGCTCCTGTCATGTGCAATTGATGCCTTTGTTTTGATTCCCCCCCCCAGTTCCTCCAGCTATCAGACCTCACCCAGAGGAATATGTAGTTGTTGTGGATAAGCCAGCCACTCTATCATGTGAAGCAGAGGGCTATCCAGCTCCTGAGATTGCATGGCATAAAGATGGGCAGCAGGTCATTGAGTCCCTGAGACAGCGCATTCTCAGCACAGGAGCTTTGCAGATTGCATTTGCTCAGACTACTGATGCTGGACGTTACACGTGCACAGCTACAAATGTGGCTGGATCGGGCAGCTCTAGTGTGGAACTCACCATTCATGGTAAGTAAGATTAGATCTGGACAACCCAGGGGATTGCCTGGGAACACCAGACACTGCAGCCTTATTAAGTCCATAGACATTCTAAACAATTGTTGAACTATATATATAGTTCCTGTTTTGATCTTAATCTTGGTTATAGAATCTATGAAAAATACAGAGTCAGGAGGAGGAGATTTTGCACAAGGTTCTAGTCCCAAAACATTAATTAATGGGATGCCCTTGCGTATTCTGCCACCAGTCTCTTGGTTTAGTTTGATTTCTGAGCCAATTGTGAAAAAGGGTTTTCCTCATCTAATAGTTTGTTCAAAGTGCACATGCTCTGATCGATCCATATTTTCCTTTTTATACAGTTATTGTCAGTGCATAATGATGAATTTCCGCCAAAGTAACAGTGAACACACAAGCAAATAGATCAGATTCTAACCATTGTGTAATCATTCCCTGGTCATGTTTATCAGCATTTATAATAGCTGGAGTATGTTGCATCCTTATCCTGATTCTCTACAAAAAAAAGGCAGACTATGAAATAAATAAATGTTCCAGCCCTTTCCTGAGAATCAGTTGAGCCATTACCACTATTAAATAGCCAGTAATTGGTTTTATGTATCCAGTCCTAAAGTTGACCTGTAAGACACTGAATTTTTTAAAAGTTAGAAACATAATTTTAAATATAATTTTGGAACATAAAAAGCCCTTCTGTATAACAAACTGCTGTATCTAGCTTAAATTACTTTCTTCGCACAGTTTACATGTCTCCTCTAATGTACTGTTAGAGTGCTACCATCCTTCTTACAAACTGTGTGTCTTTCCTCCCCATTATAATTTATTCAATGAAGTCTACATAGCATGAAGGCTTTTAGACAAAATAATATAACAATCATAGAAATGCCTTTCCACATTAAATTAAATCGGTCAGGCAAAATGGTGTTTAATACTGGGATATGAGTGTAATACATACTGCTCAATGATGCATAAAAGCTTGATAGGTTATGGAATGCAGTTAGTCTTTTTCCCCACCTATATTCATACAGTCCCACCAAAGATACGCAACACAGATAACCAGTACTCAGTGGCTGAAAATTCACAAGCTGTTTTACCATGCCCTGCTGATGGAATCCCAACACCATCTATAAACTGGAAAAAAGATGGATTTCTTTTAAACAACACAGCGGGAAAACACACAGCTGTACAATATGGAAATCTCATTGTGAACAATGCCGTGGTAAGCATCCATTCAATAAATGATACCCGGGAAGGAGGGAGGGAGGAAGCAATTGACCTATTTTTCTCCTGGGGAAAAACAGTGTGTTTTAAAAAATGGTTTTAAAACAATCATTTTGGAAAATGTGCGTTGCATTGCTTTGTGGGGAGGAATATATGCACTTCAACTTGCACAATAGAGTAGTTTGTTTGGTGGTCATCTGGAATGTATTTTTGCTAGCCCTGAGCCCATAAGAAACCTGGAGCTCAGTAGTGATGGGGCTCAGTAGTGCCTCAGCCCTTAGCTTTGTAGTTATCTGCTTGGGGTGGAAATCAAAGTGCTCCTATAGGCTTCCTACAGGTCATTCAGCTAATCGATAATCTTTCTGGGGAGGACGTCTACTGTGTGCAAATCCTATGGAGCTAGAACACAGATTCTGCATACTTAGTCTCTCTTATCAGCTACTTTTCCAGATTGAGAAGCAGACTATCAGCTTCAGTGAATGGGAATGGGGTGCATGGAGTCAACATCTCCAAGGCATGTTCAGGTTTAGTTCTGATCCTGCCAACATGTTTAGAGCAGTATCTTCATGCAAGTCTATTGGCATGGTGCCATTGGCGACCATATAGCAGGAGGTTAATATGATAACAACATCTTCTCCAGCACAGTATGATGATGTGAATGGACTCAGTGAACTTGTTATCTAATCTATTTAACATCTAGGGTGATTTCCCACTAAAGCTGACTCAGGGTAGCGCCGCCATTTGGCCCGATACTATTAGTCAATTTCACACCCGAAGCCGTGGGGCTGCATTTTGACCCGCGGCTTCGCCCGATTTCCCCGCAGTTTCGTAATCCTCAAAAAACAGGATTACGAAACTGCGGGGAAATCGGGCGAGCCGCGGGTCAAAATGCAGCCCCGCGGCTTCGGGTGTGAAATTGACTAATAGTACCGGGCCAAATGGCGGTGCTACCCCGAGTCAGCTTTAGTGGGAAATCACCCCTGGTGTATTTGCTTTACAAGGGCCAGCTAATTAACTTCTAAAGCTCTGCCATGTCTCCAGCATTTCTAGGTTTTTTGTTTGCCAAAAATCATGTCAAATAATTTTCCCTGTTGACATGTATGAATAAAACCATATCTATCCCAGCCTAATAATTTGACTAATTCAAATCTAAATATGAATTCATCACATGCCTTTGAATACAAAAGACCATTATATTAATTGCACTATGTTGCCTGATCATTGTAAAAGCCATTCTTTTTTTTTTCTGCCTACAGCCTGAAGATTCTGGTAATTACACCTGTGTTGCTACCAACGTTGCTGGCGAAGACAGCCACACTGTCTGTTTGACAGTCCATGTGCTCCCAACCTTTATTGAACTACCTGGAGACATAGCTTTAAACACAGGAGAACGGCTTCACTTAACTTGTAAAGCAACTGGAATTCCTCTACCTAAAATAACATGGACTTTTAACAATAATATTATCCCAGGTAAGCGAATCCCTGGAAACCAGTTTTTCAGTAAAGAATGCTTGTGATGTGATTTTAACAACATTTCTGACAGTGTACGATGACATTAGCTTTTTACCATGGAATTGTTATGTGCCTTTTGGGAGCAATGTTCTTTACATGATAGAGAGTATTACATTCCTGATCTAAATTGGGTAAGGTTATTGCCTGTCATTGGATCAGCCTCTTTTTGGCAAAGGAAGCTGCAAACTTTTGAGTTATAAAGCACAGTTCTTTAGTAGACCAAATGGAAAAGTGATATTGTTGGTTTCCTTAAACCATTGTTTTACATGATGCCTGAACTTGACCTGGTGTGTATACAGTGATATAAGTGATCAAAGGAACTCAAAATGCATAGGGCAGTTAATGATTAATTTTCAGCTTTTCAGTATGCCATCAGTGAATCAGTTTCTTTGTACATCTTTGATTCTGGAGTCCCACCACAGTCCCTGCCAAATCTCTAACGCCAATGTGAGTAGATTCCGTAGGGGTAGTCTTGTTGATGAATGTGTGGGGAGAGGAGCAAGCACCCAGATATCCTGATCAACGCTCCCTGTCCATTATAAAACCTTTCTTTTGATAAGCATTACAAAGTAACAGCAAATTCTCAAAGAACAGTGAGTGATGATACAAAATTGGGGGGGAGGGCAGGAGGCTCTATATGATTTTTTTTTCCACCTGGGATCACCTGAAAATCAACCTAAGTAACAAAACCTTTTAAAACAGTTTGGGATAACTACTAAAAAGTTAATATATCTAAATTTTAAACCACTGAATAACTCGTGCAGTCACAATACGGTCAGGTTCAGGTACATCTCCGCCAGAAAGAAGTTCAGCAATTGAAGGATAACTAGCAAAAATAATCCTAAACAGAAAATACAGTATCCTAGTGCAACATCATAGATCAAAGCATCTTTATTAAGTTGTATGCTAATATGCTGTTCACCTGTGCAGAGGCATCTGCCTGTATATATGAACTGTTAATTTCCATTTCAATGTATCTGAGGAAGTGTGCATGCACACGAAAGCTCATATCTTGAATAGAGTTTTGTTGGTCTTTAAGTTGCCACTGGACTCAAAAGGAAGTACAGTATGGCAGAGAGAAGGTGTGTTTGACAGTGGCCTCCACTGAAGACCTGTAGCACAGAGTAGCATAGGAGGTGCTGTACATCCAGTCCTGGGTATTTTTGATTAAAGTTGGCTTATAATTTTCTTTTCCTTCTCCTTTTTCTTCTTCTCCAGCACAATATGATGATGTGAATGGACTCAGTGAACTTGTTATCAAAAGAGTGTCTAAAGAAGACTCTGGTACCTATGTGTGTACAGCAGAAAACACTGTTGGTTCTGTCAAGGCTCTAGGATTTGTGTATGTTAAAGGTATGTATTACTGGTAAGTTTGGGAATCATTTAATTGACTTTCAATTTGGCATTGTATCTGACAACAATAAGGGGAAATACTTGAAACAAATGTTCATCTGCAAAAACAGGGTGTAGTTGGTCCCTATCAGCAGTGGGATTTGAAACTTCTTGGACAAATCCGTACTAAATTCACATAAGTTTTAAATTCTGTGAATTTCCTACATTCAAAATAGTTGAAAGGCTTAGAAATGCATAAAACCTGGAAGTGCATCCTGTCAATGGGAGTAGTGTGGGTTTATGTACCATATCGCCTTCCTTTCAGTGGCTCCTTTCATGATGATCCTCAAACAATTATCCCCAGGTTTCTCAGACAGCCTTGTGGGCTAGGGGCTGCCATGAGAGACTGAACTTGCCACCTTCTCTTTCTATAAACACAACTTCATGGATAAAAGAGAGAGGATGGCAGTTTCACGCTGTTCTCTTCATTGCACCCCTAAACCTGTATGGCAGGTTTCCCAGGTTCTAAAAGGACTTCTAGGGGCAAGGGAACATAATGAAATCTCCATGTGAAGCACCTTCCACCGGTAGATAGCTAGATCCTAGAACAGGATTTTGTTTTAACACTGAACAGTCTCAACACTGAGGTTGAAAATTCATGCCAGAATTTCCATTTTTGATAAAACCTGAGTTTTAAATTAACTTTCAAACATCTAGGTTTGTCATTACTTTTTACTGCTTTCAATTTGAGTTGGTTCTTCTAGATGGCTTCATTTTTTTTTGTTTGAATTCTACTTCATTCCTATCCAGTTACTGAATCTTCCTTCCCCCCCTTCAGAGCCTCCTGTCTTCATGGGAGATTATCATTCCAGTCGGATCGAGCCTCTGGGCGGCAATGCTGTCCTCAACTGTGAAGTTAGAGGAGACCCACTCCCAACAATTCAGTGGAGCAAAAAAGGAGTTGCTATTCAAATAAATAATCGAATCAGACAACTCGCTAATGGATCTCTTGCCATCTATGGCACAGTAGTAAGTCGTTACTCAGATCTGTATTGATGTGACATGTGTGTAGTAATTGAATTAAATAATTATACTGGATTTATCTGTCTCATTAGCATCCCATCCTTCACCCAGGTGGCTAAGGGGAGCTGCCTAAATGGAATAACCCTATATTCATAACAAAAGAAACGATGGCTTAAAAATAAACTACAGTTTTGTTCTTTGTAATTGGCAATAACATCCCCTTTAGTAATCTATCACTCATTCTAACAGCAAACTTGATGGTTCCATTCCTATCAGCAGGGCAGTGATATGGTGCCACAGATAGACAGCAGAGGGAATTCAGCACACTTAAGCAACTTCCAAGATACTCATAAGATGTTACTTTGTTAAGAATATTAGTATATGGGGTATTAGTATATTAGTATATGGGGTCGCCATAAATTGACTGTGACTTGATGGCACTTTCCACCATCTCTGTGGCATCATACAAACAGTGAGCATTTCTGCAGCTGTTAATATTATGCAAACTCATTGTTATTCCCTGATGCATAATACTCATTTCTGGGCCACAAGTAGATGTATTGCAGTGTACACTGGGAGTTAAGTCTAGACTGATTACTCATCTTGTAATACACTTGTTTTTTTCTTTAGAATGAAGATGCTGGAGAATATACATGTATAGCTTCAAATGATGCTGGTGTGGTGGAACACAGTGTGACCCTAACACTGCAGAGTGAGCCATAAAATTGTATTCTTAATATCGGGTGCTGTAATATTTACAGTTGGCCATATTTACTGCATGTCAAATTCAGAAGAAATGACTTGCCAATGGCCACTTAGTGGGCTTCATAATCCAGGCTGGAACTACATGTTATGTCAGCAAACATGGGTGGTCAACCCCGTGTTTCCCAGATACCAGAAATGTGGATGTAACTACTGAACACTTTCATAGAAGCATAGAATCATGGAGTTGGAAGGGACCTCCAGGGTCATCTAGTCCAGTCTCCTGCACAACGCAAGAAATTCACAAATACCTCCTCCCCACACACACCCAGTGACCCCTGTTCCCAGCCACTTTCCCCCTACTTCTTGATTTCTTCCCCACTCCCCATGGCTATCTTTTATATATCTACAAATGGGCCTTTTTGCCCAGGTGGGAATATACAGTCCAGGTGGGAATATAAAGGCACAGAGGCTTGTCAAAATTCAGAAACATTTCAGCTTTATTTTTAGTTATTGTTCAATGCTTATGCATTACTGAGCACACCACAGGAGGAGTACATAAAAAAGGAAGAGATCCTTTGCACTTACTGATTTATTGCTGTATTCAGCAATCTGAGAACATTCTGTTTTTCTTAGGTACGCCTGTTATTACAATTGAACCTGGAGAGACCATTGTTGATGCTGGAACCACAGTAATGCTGAACTGCCAAGCGGCAGGAGAACCTTCTCCAACCATTGAATGGTCTCGCCAAGGCTGGCCTCTCCTCAGTCAGGACCGAATGATCGTTTTGACTAATGGCTCCTTGCGTATTGCAGTTGCGCAGAAAGAAGATACTTCTGAATATGAATGCGTGGCTAGAAACCTCATGGGCTCTGTCCTTGTCAAAGTGCCTGTCATTGTTCAAGGTTGGTGATGAGAGTTACGCCACCTTTTCTTTCTTGGGTTCTTGGGTAACTCCAAATTTTGCACGCTATCAAGCAAAGTGGGGCCAATAAAGAGAGACCACATTTCCTATTTACACCTCTTGTGGTCTAGAACAGTAGTTTATAAACTGGGATCCACAAGATGGTTGGTGTTGTGCTGCAAGAAATAAATTCATTAAAAATTGAAGGCTCCCATCTTCTCTGCATGGTTCACAGCTCTGTAATTGTCTTCTTCCAGTTAATGTCCACTGGATGTGGATGATAGTATCACATCTTTGCATTAGATAGTGTTGGGTCATTCAATGTCTCCCAGTGCAGAGATGCAGAGTGTATAGTTCTTACTTGTATGCGCTATAAAAGAAAATATTCCCAGGGGTAGGAATGAAGTGTGCCTCTGATTTTAATTCAAGAAAAAGTATAATCTATCAGAATCCTGAGAAACATTACCTTGGAAGCCTGAATAAGTTAGTAGTTTGCTGCATTTTCTGCATAGAACCCACAGATCTTCATCAATCATTTGTATTCCAGTATTCTCCTAAGAAGCACTGAACATTGTATATGTTATTGCAGTCCAGGAAGTAGCCCAGGTCAAGCCTGCTTGGGTTCAAAGATGACATCAATCAACTTCAAACCTTTAAACCCACTTTGCAATATGGGACCTCTCTTCAGTTTGTTTGTTTTTACATTATACAACTGTCTTTTTCTTTTTCTTTCTCCTTCTCTAACAATGAAAATCCAGCACTGTTGTGACTATTTTCCATTAGATGTGGGTTGTGCTGAAATACACAATGTTTGAGACAAGACAGGCTCCCAGCCATGGCTTGGAGGGCCATTTGTGTCTGTGTGATAAGCGGGGGTGGGGACAAGGATGATTTTGGACAATTGGGCCCAGCATTGGCTGTCAGCCAGTCAGCTTTCAAGGAGCATCCTGTGGCCTGCCCCAGAGGTCAGCCCATCACAGAATGGGTGGGGCTTGCAGACCTGTGGGCTTGTCTCCAGCATGCAGCTCATTGGATTGCAATTCAATGGTGGGTTGTGCTGTAATAAACAATGGTTGAGACAATCAGCACTTTTTTCCAATTTATCAATTCAGTTTTTAAAGAGGGAAGAAGAAACAAAATACACATGCCTGACTATGAAATGAACACTGACTAAAATAATTGCAATTATTCTGCTGCAGTGCATGGTGGCTTTTCTGAATGGCTGGAATGGCAGCCATGCAGTGTAACATGTGGTCAAGGTATTCAGAAGAGGATCCGCCTGTGTAACAATCCTCTCCCTGCAAATGGTGGACGACACTGTATGGAGACTGATTCTGAGATACGCAATTGTCAGAACAAACCCTGTCCAGGTAAATTGTATTAAGTACCTTTCAATGCAATCCTAAAAACACTTTCCTGGGCGTAAATCTCGGTAAACAGAGTTGCATGGGGTTTTGAATAGACGTGCTTATGATTGATGTCTCAGTGTAGTAGTATCTAGCTATTTTGTGTATCAGAAACTCAGAACTCAGTTTTGTTCATATGGGCCCTCGTTAAAGGGAATAATTTGTTACAATAATCTCAATCACAGGCAGGGGCGTCCATACACTTTTATTGTAATACATTTTGTAGTCTTTGTTAATGTTATATTTCTTTCTCTGTTTTGTTTAGTGGATGGCAACTGGTCAGGGTGGGGTTCCTGGGAAGAGTGTTCTAAAACCTGTGGCCAAGGTAACAAGACAAGAACCAGAACTTGTAGCAACCCTCCAGTCCAACATGGTGGAAGGTTATGTGATGGCAATGCTGTGGAATCAATCATGTGCAACATTAGGCCTTGTCCAGGTGAGACAATAGAAAGATCTTAGTGATGGGCATGAACCAGCCTTCATATGGATTCCCTTCTCTTCTTTAGGTTGTTGATTCTCTGTTTCTTTGCTCTGTCAGTCTTGATTATGTGCTATTTTCCAAGTTGAAAACAAGTCCAAAGACTAAACTTTTGCATTTCTTTCTCTCAGAAAGAAATCAATTGGTGTATATTACAAATTAGTGAATTACCCAAGATCATAACAGAAACTGTAGCAGGAATAACGAGACTTGGTCCGGCTAGTGACCTAATAATCAAATTGTGTGTTTCTTTTGTGTTCTGCCTCTTTTATGGGACACCACTTTATGGGTTTGTTTACTTGATTTCATAACTGCTTTTATATACAAAATATTCAGTTGATTCTAAATCATTAGATAAAAGGCAACAGAAACATCATTAAAACCAGCATTAAAAGTCAACTTTAAAGACCTATATTAAGAACCTGGCAGAGAAGAAAGATCATAATTAAATGGATGTAATAGGTATAGCTGCATGACTTCTCAGAGAATTCCAGAACTTTGGACAACCACATAAAAGGCTTTGCTCCAAATGGATACCAAATTGGCATTGTTGGAATACTGGACCTGTAGAATTTTTTTTTCTCCAACACTAAACAAGAAGGGACAGTGTTTTGGACCAACTGATATTTCCATACTGCACTCAAAGGCAGTTCCATATACAGTGCATTACTGAAGTCAAATCTAGAAGTAGCCAAACCATAGGTGTCAGTGGCAAGCTCTGTTTCAACAATGGGTGGGATTGACAAATCATCTGCAGCTGATGAAAGGTGGTCCTGATCACAGGCGTTATTTCAAAAGCACCCCACCTATGGCAAACCTAATCTTCTGTGGAGCTTTTAGCACCATTTAGAGCAGGCATTTCCCCAGACATCTGGTTTACCAGAGCACTCACCACCATCATCAATTCTGCCTTGAGCATCATATGGGTGGCAAAGGTAGAAGGTAAACATAATAAATAAACACAATTCCATTTTCTCTGGAGTGAAGTTCAGATAATTTATGCTTATCTAATCCATTATAGTCTCCAAATTCAAGTTTGCTTTGTGTAAAAGGTGGAGAGCGATGGGCAACATTCATTAGTACAACTGCCACTCTCCACACACTAAGTAGGGAGGGGGTAGCTGGTATGCACTGAGGAACCTGACTTGTCTCTGGGGCTTCTGCATGCTGATTCTTCATCATAGCAGCAGAAAATTATATCTTACTTCTCAAGGGGTTCGGTGCCAAACCATCGGAATTTCAATATCCTTTCTCTGAAGAACCATGTAGCAAACTGCTGATTCAAAACATTAGATTGAACTGGTGCCATAATGTATATATTTTTTTAAAAAAAAAATCAATTTGTTTACCTTGTAATATCAGTGTTGTTATAAGTTAGTATGAATAATGAGTTCTTAAGGGCCTCAGAAAGAAAAGCATTAAAATCTGTTCTTTTTTGGGGGGGTTGGTTTTTTGAACCCAAGTTTCTGAAGCAACAGCAGAACTTTGTATTTGGATCATTTTATTTATTAATATTATGAAGTGAACCTAAAACAAGGGACTGGTTTGGGATGAATTTTATTGACAATACATAGACTTTGGTGTCTAAGGAGTTTTTTAAGATCTAAGAATAGTTTGCACTGAAAGCCAGCTCCACCGTTTTTGGATATTTTAATCACAATGTCTTGTGTGTTTTCTAATTATTATTAAAAATCAATATAATGGGTCGGATCCAAACGGCCATGAGTGGAGCCAGGTTCACAGAACAGGACTTTCCCACCTCTCCCTCCTTTTGCAGTCCACGAAACACCCTTAAACTCCACTCCCGGGGTTAGGAGACTCCCCAAAGGAGCACGAGGGTGTGATCTTAATCGTTTTGTGTTCTGTGATTTTTATCTTGTACATTGTGAGCCACCTTGAGTAGGTCTCTGAAGAGGTGGCACACAAATATTTTAAATAAATAAGTGTGGATCTGCAGCAGGAAGGAAACTGGCAAAAACCATACATACATCCTCCACTAAAGGAAATGGAACTTTGTTAGTATAAGTGCCATTCTCTCAGCAGTGAAACTCCTTGGGATCCAACCCATTGTGTCTAAGAAAGAAAACAATGTTCTGTTTAATCTCTCTGTCTCCTAGTTAATGGTGCTTGGGGTTCTTGGCTTCCTTGGGGACCTTGCAGTGAGACATGTGGCAAAGGTACTCATACCAGACTAAGATTATGCAATAACCCACCCCCGTCACTTGATGGCTCTTCCTGCAATGGACCTGATGCACAGATGCAGGTTTGCAGTGAGCAAGACTGTCCTGGTAAGTTGCAAATTTCATGCATTATTTATTTCTAGCACTCTGGCTTTTCAATAAAGAGTCTTCAGTTCATTGTAAAAGACTGTATAATATAAGGACCTCCATCTCCTGCTTTAAAGCACAGAAGGTTGTAAAGAAGACATACTCTCCTCACCTTCCATGTGTATGCTTCCTACCATTAATGCACACATCTTATTGGCAAGCCTCCTGTGCACAGAGATCTGTGTTCATAGAAGGGCTGCAAATGCCCAGTGGATCAGGCTGTTATATTTGTATGCAGTAGCACACCAACATCATACTTCAGATTAAAAAGAAAGGAAAACGGTTTGCCTTTGTTTAGAGAGATACAACAACAAAGGCACAGCACACAGTAAAAAGTGACAAAAATACTAGCAAAACAACTGTGTGCAATATTTCCCACAACATTTTCATAAAGGAGACTTCATTTAAAGTGTGACATATCTATTATATGAAGTCAGTATGCCCATACAATCCATCATAGGAAAATACAGAGGCCAAAGAGTAAATATAAAGAATTATATACAGAAAGTCCAGCACTTTTTCCAGGTAATTTTTCAGTTTTTCAGACCTCTGGTTCTTCCTCAGGAACAAAGAACTGTGAAAAATACAAAACGCAATAACAAGACAAACACTTATTTAAGCAGCCTTTCATCAAAATGCAATAATATAATTGTCCATAAAGAGTAATCCCATAGAAGCCCATTTTTTTTCACTGTTACATATCGTCTCATAAACAAGAGTCACATTGGATCTTACCCACTGCTGAGAATCCCTTTTCAGTTCCTTACAAGGTAATGCTTTTCTATTATTCAGTAACAAAACATTCCTCCTTAAAGTTAGTTCACTCCTTAAAATTTTGAAACGTCATAATATAAAGACCGCACACTGAGTAGAACATACACTCACTCAATGTTGGGCAAGGTCTCCCTAGCTCTAACCAGCACCTTTATAGGTTACTACAATGTTACAGGACCAAAACATGCCTCAGAGTATCTAACCTGCTGAGTATTTCATCAGCCAGGATTGACTACAGCTGGTTGACCTTTGCTGGCATTTAAAGTTGTAGAAGCCCTTACTACACTTAAAATAAAATAAATAATTAACATTACCAACTCCAGGTTAAAAGATTCCTGGAGATGCAGAGCCTACTGAATTCATTACATTAGACTGAACAACCCTTGTAGGTGTCCACACTACTACAGTACTGAAAGTTGCTAACTCCTAGTTACAGCATTTCTGGAGTTTTGGGAAACTGAAAATGTTGCAAATATGTTAATCTCCTAGGTCTGTTACATGAAACTGAATTAGCTACAATTACACAACCCTCCAAAGGGGTATGAATTGCTTTGCTATAGTTTTAGAGAGTTGCCGACTCGTGGTTACAGTCTTCCTGGAGATTTGAGAAATAGAATGTATTATAAGAATATTAGCTAAAATAGTCTAGCTCAGAGTTTAATCCTTTCGGCTGAAGAGTTCCAATAGAATATATACAGAATAAACCATATGTTAAATTTTTTGATGCATAGGTGCTTTGGTGATACAAAACCTTATTGTAATTATACAATTAAACTTTAAAGGTATTACACAAAACAGCCTGAAACAGCTGTGTTAAGTATGGAACTCAACAACGGAATGTTTTCAGCAAGTGATTTCAGTTTATTCGTAACAGCAACTCCAACTCCGAACACCACAACAAACACACCACAAAACAGTGGAGCACAGCTCCTTCTTTTAAACTCTCCCGGGCTGTCAAAGCCACACCCATAATAAGTTAAGGACCAATGGAAATACAGAGATAATGTCCAATCACAACTGTTCCCGCTTTGATACATATTTACAAGATGATTGGTTCTTTACAGAGGTTTCTTAGAAACCAGCCAATAGTAATGCAACAGTTTAACATGGGAATCAAGCTTAACATGGGAATGTATAGCATGGATTCACATTCTAATACACAACAAGCATTTTCCCACAATACAGCTGTTTTTCAGGCTTTCTACAAACCCCGTTGAAAGGGATGGGCCCATGAACTACGAACTGGTTCAGTTCACGAACAAATATCCTGGTTCAGTTTGTGGTTTGGTTTGTTGTTTGGCCACAAACAACAAAGTGAACTGCATTTTCCCAGTTCACGCCCAGCCCTAGCTGTATTTTCCATAAAGTAGCTTTCAAAAATGGTATAATTCAGAGAAGTTCTAACTTGTGATTCCACTGAACATATAAATAGGTCCTAAAGAGCTGACTGTAACCTAGGTGATCTTCAGTTCAAAGTGATTCTTTTACTACCATTGTGAGCTCTTCCTGAGAGTGTTATTTCGCTGTTTGTATATGTAAAGCATCTGTGCATGTATATTATTCTAGAATAGCTGGAGACATGTTCAGCTGGTTCACCCATACTTTTACTTAACTTTCTTGTGTGAATGACCCATCACTAACCAAACACACAGATGGTGCTTTCATGTCATCCAATGAAACTTCAAATGTAATAAGTTTCAGTAGAATCACTTTATGCAATCAGCAGCAAGTCCTCAGTAACTGACTTTTTGTTGCTATTTTTTTCTATTTTAGCTTATTTTACTAGTAGAATAAAATCAATAGAATCTTTCTTATATTTTACATTAAATTGTTTTTGGGCAGTTGTACAGAAAAGTGACTAATATAAATAAATAAATATTAAACCAATAATGTAACAATGAAGAAATCAATTGACATATATTCATGTAGAAACCATCCCTTAGATTTTGACCTTGCATAGGTAGCTATTCATTTTATCCTCATAGTAGGAACTCTGTAGGTTAGCCACAGGGTATGTGACTGCTCCAAGGTCACCCAACAAGCTTCTATGTCAGAGTGGGGATTCAAACCCAGATCTCCCTAGGCTGAATCAGACATTCTAATCACTACATCACATTGGCTCTCATTATTCTTGCAGTCCAGTGTGATTATATGGAGTACAGACAGAACTAATATTTTAGTGGTGGAAAGGGAGGTGGGTTTGATGGGTAGTAACCATGCAAGTTTGTACAAGATATACTCTTTATCCAGTGAATGGAAAATGGGCTCCATGGTCCAGCTGGACTGCCTGTACAGTATCCTGTGGTGGCGGCACTCGACAGAGAACAAGAGACTGCTCCGATCCACTTCCACAGTATGGCGGACACAAATGTGAAGGAAATGACATACAGATAGACTTTTGTAACAGTGACTTGTGCCCTGGTAAGTACTTTGGGGTTCAGAGCCATGGGAGTTGCTGAGGAGGTTTACAGACACCTTTTGGTCTTTACCTGGTGCCAGACAGAAGCCAAATCAAATGATAGCTCCCATGCTGTATTTTGGGGGATTAAAACACTAATTTCTAGAAGGTTCTTTGCTACCTTTTTTCCAGCTGTTAGACCAGTTACAGAAATGTCACTCAAATATGTTTCATTAATATACACACCTGAGAGTTAGTTTATATTGCTATATTTTATAACATGGCTGAACTGAAAGAGGGAAGAGTGGGGCTGCATACAGTTCTCAGAGGAAAGATGCTGATTGGTCAGTGGCTGTCATAAATTCACATAACTCATTCTTTTACCAGCAAAATATTTCCATAGTGTATCGCAGTAACGTTATTCAGTTTGACCCCAGAAATACTTTCTGTCAGTATTGCAGTTGAGGGCAGAGGAGTCTAGCCACATCATTCATCTATTGAAAGGGGTTTACATACAAAAGCCACGTTGCTTACATACAAAAGGGATAAAGCTATATGCAGTATGAAAAGCATCTTAAATTTCCCACCCAGATGTAAAGCACATATGAATAGTACAAAGCAATATGTCTTCCATAACACACACATTTTCTTTTGCAAGGGGCAAAATTATTCATTTGGAATTTGGAGTGTCTGTTGTGTCCTCAGGTGGTAAATATTACTTATTCAAAATGTTCTGTTTCAAGTTCACGGTAACTGGGGTCCCTGGAGCAATTGGGGAACTTGCAGCCGAACATGTAATGGTGGTCAGATGAGGAGATACCGGACTTGTGACAATCCTCGTCCATTCAATGGAGGGAGAGCCTGCACAGGTGCTGATACACAGATACAGAGATGTAATATAGAGCTATGTCCTGGTAAGTTACCCTGATACATATAGGGCTACTACATGCATACATGTGAAGCAATAAACCTGTTATTACCTTTAACAATTTAGGATGATAAGCAAAACCTCAGACCCTTCAGAGAAAGTCCTCTTTAACTCTTTGTAGGCACCATCAGGCCTGATAGATCTGAAATGTTAAGGTATCTACCACTGGGTTATTAGCCTTTTGGGGCCCAAACTGCATGATCACAGATTTATGTCTTCAAATGTGGAACAGTCCCAGTTATATCTAAATATCACATGACTGGAAAAGAAGGAGCCAGAGTTTCTGAATCTCCCAGTGTTATATCTTTTCTAATGCTGAGTAACATCATTTTGCCATTCTGCTGCTCCTTTCAACAAGCGTGCAAAGAAAGGTGGGGTATATAGGACCCTTGCTCCATGCAACAGGTGTCTTAGCAGTAGGTACTAAATGGCAACTCTATAGAGGCTTGTCACCCAGTAGATGGGACTCTGTGATTGACCTGAGGGTCTAGACCCATTTCTGCAGCCGATCTCCCTCTAATACCTGTTGTTAGCAATGGGAATTCCACTTTTAGCCCAAAGTTACCTATATATTTTAGATTATAGCTATATATTTGTTGTTTATTCATGTTATTAAGGGTGAATGTCAGAATCATTGGTGACATGGTTAATTCCTGTCTCAATCAACTCTGTGTACTGGTTTACAGTGAATGGTAACTGGGGTCCATGGCAGCCTTGGAGCACATGTTCTGCATCTTGTGGAAGGGGGGAGCAGACCCGTTCACGTCTGTGCAATAACCCATCCCCATCTGACAGTGGACGTCCTTGCCCTGGAGACAGCTCACAGATATCCAGGTGTAACATCCTAATGTGTCCAGGTAGGCAAACCCAAGACTCACAATTGCAGAGAAACAAATAAGAAAGGGGAAAATACTGTTTATTCAACAGTATCTGTCTTAGGACATTCTGCCATGCAGAAGTGTCTTGAATCAAAAGTACCATTGTGCAAGTATCTGAGAATTTTTTTCAAGAGACTTATATTACTCTTTCTTCATTATTTATTTAATTTATTAGTTATGCTCTACCTTTCCCCTTGTGGCTCAAGGCAGGCAACAATTCCAAGGCTAAAACCATACAAATGTACAGTGAACATCCTATTATTTGTTCATTACTTATTCATTTCTTTCCTTCATTTGTATTCCACTAATGGGTACCCAAAGTAGTTTACAACATTCTCCCCTTCTTTATTAACCCCCTCCAAGAAAATGCCTGCAGCTTAAACCCCATTAAAATCTTTACAAGTAAAACAACCTTACAAAGTCTCCTAAAAATGTTTAAAGATGGTGTCCCCTTCAACTCCTTGGGAAGCCCCCATTCTACAAGATGGTGGCCCCTATGAAGAAAGAAGGGGCTGTAGTGGATGCCAGGCAGGCCACCTTAAATGAAAGGACAACTGGAAGTTAGCAACCAGAAGACTGCAGTTGGCACACAGGGGCATATGGGGAGAGATAGCCATACAGTTATCTGGGTCCTAGGCCATGAAGGGCTTTAAACATTAACCTCTCCATTATAACATCTAATACAAAAAATGGCTTCCGGCCGGAGTTAAAATGGCGAATTGACACACTTTGCGATTTGAGCAGAGTGGACAGCAGTATCTGGCGACAGTTTGGGCTTTACCTGACCCAACGCAGCACTCCCCAGGCGGGGGAGTGGCAAGCAAGCAGCCAAGCCTGAGAGGGGATTGAGATCGGTGTGGATAAGCCTCGGAGGAGGCTTGTTTACACCTTGATCTCCCTCCGCGAAGAGGGCAGTTGCAAATCAGCACTACAGATACCAGCTGGGCTGAGAATTCAGCATAAATCCGTCATCTACCGGCCTCTTTAACATCAAGCTTAACATCGGTTACAGAAGAAGCACTGCGAAACCCCGAGATTACAAGCAAGGTAACAAATGAACAATTGCTTACTGGTTTAAAGAAGAAGGCAAAATCTAAACGTTCGGATAAGTGTAAAAAGCTTCAATGAACTAATCCGCTTGATTTAAAAGTAAAAAGAAAGCTTTCCTTTAGAGAAAACGGCTGAAAAGTAACTTTGTTTTGCATTCCTGTGGTCAGCTAAGACTAAACTTTGCGTAGCAAAAACGAAACTGACTGTGATACTATGATACAGGAAGTAGGCTAGAGTGGATGTTTTCGATGTTGCTGTGCCGGAAGTAGACGGACGTTTTAGAGTGTGGCACCGGAAGTTGGATTACAGTGACGGACAGATAAACAGGAAGTTCTGAAGGAGCCTACTCTAGCCAGAAAATCATAGAGAAATTGCGCCATTTTGCGGAGGACTAAATTTTAAAAAGTTATTTTTAAGCCGAAAAAGCACTGGAAGAAGTTATAAAGGTGGCGATTTGGCTTGAGGATTGCTAATATAAAGATTGATTAGCCCTGAACTCGCTTTCAAGACGGATTTGAGGTCAAGACCAAGGGCTGCCTCATCACCTAGTCCAAGAATGACTGCAAAGGAAAAAAAAGAGTGGCAGGCTGCCATGGAAGCGATGGAGAAACGGATGACTGAAGTGGTGCAGAGTTTGGGAAAGCAAATAGAATCACAGCTGCAACAACAGTTGCAACAACAGCTGCAAATACAACTGGAGCAAATAGAACAAGTACAAGTACAAGTACAAGTACAGAAAAAAAATATGGAAGAGCTAAAAGAACTGGTACTAACAGAAGTGGCAGGGATAAAAAAAGATACAGAAGAAGTTAAAAAAGAGGTTAAAAGTCTGGTGACAAAATCAGAAGAAATGGAACAGAAAGTTAAAAGAACCCTGTCAGAAAATACAAGACTGGAGTCCATGATGGAATATAGGGCCACTCAGAACCACTTGAGATTGAGAGGAATTGAAGAGGAGGAAGATCAAGATTTACGGGCCCTAGTAATTAACACATTGACAACTTACATAGGGGAAGATGTTGGAGACTTGGATCCAGACTTTGACCTGATTTACAGAGTAAATTCAGCATATGCCAAGAGAAAGCAATTACCCAGAGATGTGATTGTTCAATTTGTGACTACTAAAATGAAGGAAGACGTTTTCAAGAAGCAATTTACACAACCGTTGGAAATTAATGGAAAAAAAATAATAATTTTGAGAGAAATTCCGAGATCGATCTTACAAGACAGAAAGAAATTCAAGAAACTAACAGATAGGTTAAAAGAAATGAGTATCAGGTTTAGATGGGAGATTCCATATGGATTATCATTTACATACAATTCGGTGAGATTTACTCTTAAAACGGAAGGAGACATCTACAGATTCAAAGAGAACAACATTGATGATTTCAAAGATATTTAATTCAAAACAACTATGGATTACAAATTTTTATCTTGGAACGTAAATGGACTAAATTCACCAAGCAAAAGAAGATTAGTGAATCATTGGCTAGAGAAACAAAAATGTAACATAATTTGTTTGCAAGAAACACATATCAGAAAACAAGATAATAAATATTTGGTTAATAAAAAATTGGGAGAAGAATTTCATTCATCAGCAGTTAATAAGAAAAAAGGAACAGTGATATACATTACCAAAGAATTGGAACCTAAACAAATCTTCTCAGACAAAGAAGGAAGATATGTTGGCGTGGAATTAATGATGAATAGAAAAAAGACATTGCTTGTAAATATATATGCACCCAATGGGGCAAAAGAGACTTTTTTTAATGATTTGACTAAAGAGTTGGACTGTTTAAATTATGATCAAATAGTCCTTGCAGGAGACTTCAATGGCACAGTGAACAATGTATTGGACAGAAAGTCCAAAGCAAGTGGAGAGGCGGTTGGAAAGCTGCCAAAAAATTTTTTCCAGCTAATGAAGCAAGAGAAACTAGAAGACGTTTGGAGGAAGTGGAACCCTAAGACAAAGGATTATACATTTTATTCTAACAGACATAACTCCTTTTCTAGAATCGATATGATTTGGATGTCAGAGGAGATGGCGCAAAAAACCTACAAAATAGAAATTTTACCGAAAACCAACTCAGATCACAACCCTTTATTTTGGATATCTAAAGAAAAACCTAAACAATTATATTGGAGAATTAATGAGGACTTATTGGACCAAAAATTAATTAATGAAACTTTAAAAAAAGAAACGAAAAGTTTTTTTGAACTGAATTTAAATAAAGGTACTGATATACAAGTCGTATGGGACACGTACAAAGCAGTAATGAGAGGTTTGCTTATCTCTTTGAATTCTAAAGATAAAAAACAAAGGATGCAACAACAAAATGACCTTCATGAAAAAATTAGACAAAAAGAAAAGGAATTAAAGAAAAGGCCAGGGAAGAAAAAGATTATTAAAGAGATCCACTTTCTGCAGGAACAATTGAATGTTCTACTAAATAGAGAATTATATTGGAATCTGAAGAAATTACAGCAAAAAGCATTTGAGGGTGCAAATAAACCAGGAAAATTTTTAGCGTGGCAATTGAAAAATAGAAAAGAAAGGAATTTTATAAGTAAAATTACTGAAGACGGAAAGGATGTTATGAATTTGAAAGGTATAAAAAGAGTCTTCTTCAAATACTACGCCAAACTGTTCAAAAAGAAAGGAATTGACCAACAGAAAATTAAGAAATATTTGGAGACTATTGAAGTTCCAGAGCTGGGAAAACAAATTAAAGAGTTATTAAATGGTTTAGTAACAAAGGAAGAGGTGACAATGGCAATAGAAGACGCAAAGTTAGGCAAAGCTCCAGGTCCAGATGGCTTTACAGCAAAGTTTTATAAGAAATTTAAGGAGGAGCTAACCCCTATCTTAGTACTTCTGTCGAACGAGATAAGAAAGACTAAACGGATCCCAGATTCATGGAAAGAAGCAAATATTTCATTGATACCCAAAGAAGGTTTGGATTTAACTGAAGTAAAGAATTATAGACCAATATCGCTATTAAATAATGATTACAAATTATTTGTAAAAATTATTTCGGAAAGACTGAAAAAATATTTGAAAGATACTATAGCAGAAGAACAAGCTGGTTTTTTACCAAATAGACAGATTAGAGACAATTTAAGAGTGGTGATTGATGCAATCGAATACTATGACAAACATCCAGAAAAAGAAGTTGGATTCCTCTTTTTAGATGCAGAAAAAGCTTTTGACAATTTAAATTGGGAGTTTATGCTGCAAGTTATTGAAAAAATGGATATAGGACAGTCTTTTCTAAACATGATTGTGGCAATTTATTCAGAACAGAGAGCAGCTTTGAATATAAATAAATAAAGAACAGATTTCTTCCAAGTTCAAAAGGGAACACGTCAAGGCTGCCCGTTATCCCTGTTGTTGTTTATTTGGATATTGGAAATATTATTGACAGCGATAAGAAAAGATAACAGCATTGAAGGACTCACAGTGAAAGGTTTTGCATATAAATACAGGGCATTTGCAGACGATGTAATGTTTATGATTCAAGATCCAATCGACAAAATACCACAATTGATGGAAAAAATTGAAGAATTTGGATCAGTTGCGGGATTCTACGTTAATAAAAGTAAAACCAAAGTGATGTGCAAAAATATGACGAAACAAAGACAAACAGAACTTCAAGAGAAAATTCAATGTGAAGTAGTTACAAAGACTAAATATTTAGGAATTGAATTGACCATGAAAAACATCGATTTGTTCAAAAATAACTATGAAAAGGTTTGGCACAGGATTCAACAAGACATGAAGAAATGGGATACCTTGAATCTATCGTTATTGGGAAGAATTGCAACTGTAAAAATGAATGTTTTGCCGCGTTTGATGTTTTTATTTCAAGCTATTCCAATATTAAAACAAAGGAAAATACTGGATACGTGGCAGAAAGAACTATCGAAATTTGTATGGGCAGGAAGAAAGCCAAGGATTAAAATGAAAATTTTATGTGATGCAAAGGAAAGAGGAGGTCTACAACTACCAAATTTAAGACTGTATTATGATGCCGTCTGTTTAACATGGTTGGAACAGTGGATTAATTTAGAAAATAAAAAGTTATTGGCTCTAGAAGGGCATGATAACAAGTTTGGATGGCATGCATATTTATGGTATGGAAAAGTAAAAATAGATAAATTTTTCAAACACCACTTCATAAGACGATCACTGTTCGAGACTTGGATGAGATATAGAAAATTCTTCTCAGAAGAAAGACCACTTTGGATAGTACCAGCAGAAGTGATTAATCCATATTCAAGAAATCAAGGGTTAGATTGGCTACCTTATAAAAGTCTTTTAAAATTAGAAGGGAAAAACTTTGTGTTAAAAGACAGATTTGATGTGGAATTTGAATATGATTGGTTGAAGTATAGACAGATTTATGACTTATTTAAGACCGATAAAAGAGAATATGGTTTTAGAGAAAATAACACTGAAATTGAAACTGTATGGCTTGAGAAAGGTAAAAAAATGATTTCTAAACTGTACAAGGTTTTATTGAAATGGTATACTGAGGATGAAATTGTAAAAGAGCAAATGATAAAATGGGCGGTAAATATTAATAATGAGATATTAATGACATCTTGGGAATATTTGTGGAAAAAGTCAATGAAAATTTCAACTTGTGTAAATGTTAAAGAGAATTGTTATAAAATGATGTACAGATGGTATATGACGCCTAAAAAAATTGCTATTATAAATGAAAGTATGTCTAACAAATGTTGGAAATGTAAGAAACATGAAGAGTCTTTTTACCATATGTGGTGGACATGTGATAAAGCAGTAAAGTATTGGACTGAGATCCACAATGAGATACAAAAAAATTTGAAATGTACTTTTAAGAAAGACCCACAGATGTTATTGTTAGGTCTTAAAATGGAAGAAATAAATGTAGCCAAGAGAATACTACTATGGTACTTGATTACAGCAGCTAGACTGACTTTTGCTCAATGTTGGAAACAAGATAAAGTACCTGAAACATGGGAATGGATTAAAAATACGTTGTTTATGGCAGAAATGGACAAATTAACAAGAAAATTAAACAATGAAGAAGACAAAACCTTTCTCAGAGACTGGAAAGACTTTCAAGAATACTTGTTGAAGAATTGGGATGTAAAACGTGGTTTGATCTGTTTTGACAGCTATTGAGGAGAAGTGGAAAGAGACTCAGATCTTTGAATTGTTACCATTAGTAAAAGAAATATGTTTAGTAGTAAATGTAATTGTATAAGAGAAATATCAAGGGGGTTGGAGCAGTGCGGGAAGCCTTGTTTGGGGGGGAGAGGGAGAAAGAAAAAAGGATATGTATTGGTTTGTTTAAATTGTATGAACATGTGATATATCCAATAATAAATTGTATTTAAAAAAAAAAAACATCTAATACAAAAAATGTGTGTCATGTTGTCATTACATTGCCTCTCCCCTTGGCCACCACGTATCATTGGTTGGCAGAGGTAGGGCATGCAGTAAGGTCATGCTCAGGGCTTTTTTTATATATATATATAAAAGAGGTGCCAGAACTCTCAAGAGGGAAATGAAGTTTTCAATCTGTATACTGAAATCTCATGAACTTTTAAACATTTTTAAAAGAATTTTGTCAGAGAGGTTCCAGAATGCCATTCCAGCATGTTCCCCCAGAAAAAAAAGCCCTGGTCACACTAATTGTTTTTCCTAGAAATTACACGGAAATGATAATAAAAAGAAATGGAGCAGTGTCAGTTCCATTTCTCTTACAATGTCAAGATTGGCCCTAAGCTAGAACACTAGGGCAGATATTGTAGTTCAGGAGCAGAGCAATGCCTGTTGTGTCTTTCTTAAACAGAAGCACAGTTTTATAACTCAGGTTATTTCTCTGTGCCGAGTTTCTATGACAATGTCCTTTCTCCCTGTTCCTGCCCACATGAAGTCCTGGAGTAGACTAGGACATTCTAAAACACTGGCCTGGATTAAAGGAACAGCCTTGTAACACCACAATGCCTTGTGTTCACAAGGCATCAAGTCCTGCCCTTGGCATCTTTGTTTAAGTGAAGGCTGGAGAAATTGGAAAGGCCTCTGCCTCTGCCTGGGCCTAGTTTCAGCACCTTGAATCAGTTGCCAAGGGTTCACCACCACTGCCCCCTTGTCAGCAGTAGCAAGAATGTGGTTCATTTCAGAGGGTCACCATGTCAGAGTTCCCATCATCAGATATGAGTCAGAATGGGGATCTCTGAGTCCTTATATCCCAGTCAGAAAGTGGGAGGAGTCTCGCTCAGGAACTCAGGATACAGAGGTACAAGGCACCTAGTTATCAGTTTGTTTAGAGCAGAGGGGAAATGCTCAGGGATTTGGTTGTTATCCTGAGCCGGGGTCACCTCCCTGCCTGCCATACAGAGCAGCTGGCTGTGTTGAGAGGAGGAGCAGCTCTTTCTGCCTGTGAGGATGGGCACTGCTGATGGGGAAAGGGAAGATAAGTACATACATTGTTGCTACCACCATAGATCGGTGCATGCACCACTGCCTCTGCTGCAGAAGTGATGGATGGGGAAATGCACTGCTGCCATTGAGGAGGATGAGGGTGCCACCATGGCTGCTGGGCATATGTGGGGTGCAAGGAGCCCCCCAGCTAGTAGTGGGGCCTGCAGGTCCTCCAATACCTACAACCAGAGTTCCCTCTAAGCTGAGTTAGTGTGAGCTAGTTCACAATTTTTTTAGCCTCCAGCTCACACATTTTTGTCTTAGTTCAGGAAGGAAGGCTCAAGAGCAAACTAGTTTATGCAGTAGCCAAGTCGCTCGCTCACATCTTTAACACCAGTAGCTCACAAAATAGAATTTTGCTCACAAGCCTCCACAGCTTAGAGGGAACATTGCCTACAACTGGCTTGACTCTTTGAGACCCTGGAACACCACTAACAGAATAAATAGACAGTATTGGGCAAGATAGATCATTTCGAGTGGCCTCACATCTTTAAAGCAGGAGAAGTTCAGCAATGCTGCAGCAAACTCCCATTTTTGGTGTTCTGAGCATATTCTTGATGTTGACCTTTCTAAAAGTAAACAAATCTCAGGAAGAGTCTGTTAGTTGATCCTTAACAGAGGAGATAGTACAGGGCTAGAGGACCGATGGCCTGTGAAGACAGCTTCACAGATTATTCCATTATGGATTTGGAAACGGCAGATTTCTGCAAATGACTACAACCATTTATCATTTGGAAAGGCTGGAAATCGTTACAAATGCAGCGTGATGCAAGGGAAGTTACTTGTAGTTCTCTGTACCTGAAAGTGTACAAATATGTAGAAATCTGATTAAATGTTGTGAAAACATTTTCTTAAAGCACGCACACAGAGATGTCTGTGCTGTTTGCAACACTTGCTATATTTTAAGTTGTTATTTCCTTAAATGTGGCACCAGAACACAGAAGTCTGATGTGTCAGGATGATTAATATACTCTGGTGTTCTGGCCGGGATCCTAACCAAATAACTGCATAGTGCCTGCCTGAATTCCCCAAGTAGTTCGTTCTGTTTCTTTTTTCTGCCATCATTTGTTGTGTTAACGTGGTTTGTGGAGTTAAACAATAATTGCTCTTTTCACTCAGAGGACTCGTCATCTCATAAACAGTTCTGGGTATGTCTCTGGGCATATGTGTCCTGGGAAAAGCCTGATAACGTTATCATTTAGATGTGCTGTTTCATGTTATGTTTTGTTAATCAGAGAAGACCCTGTGATCACATTACAGCTCTGAATGTGAGCAATCACACCTTTTCCCCACTGAAATATTGCAAATGAAGAGTTTTTACAGATCCCCCCCCTTCCCTGGCAACAGGTGGGCCTCCACGCGCTAGAGGAAGTGTCATTGGCAATATTAACGATGTTGAGTTTGGAATAGCTTTCCTGAACGCCACCATAATAGATAATCCAGATCTGGACACACGAAGAATACAAGCCAAGATTACAAATATTCCTCGGAGCCTTGGTAAGTCTGTTTCTTTGGTACTTAGAGGTTTTCTTTAGGTTTGTCAAACTTCCACACATTTATTCCATTGAAACAGTAATTTAGTGTTGGTAAGAACAGCCCATATTGACTGTGTGCCACCTCTTGTGGGCCCATCCTTACAAGCTCCTCTTATGTCTGAACATGACATACAAAATTAGTTGTCTGAATGGCAAGACATATACTTGTCCAGAAATAAGACCAATGAAATATGAGATTCTGAGTTTGTATGATGTGATAGCCATGGTGCACGTCAGTTTTTCAAAGAAGGTATGATGAACATGAATGCCGTCATATTCTTGAATGGCAATAAGGAAACCTAGAGAGTAGACAGACTTCTCTTCAGAAAACTGATTCATGATTTGCACTGCAGGTGTCATAAAAATATTTGCTTTGTTGCTGTTGGTAACTGTCACAGTCCTCACTCATCAGAGCCTGATGGAGCACAGCCCTGGCCTTTATGTGAGAAGTCTGCTAGATGCTACCAAACCCCACCACCTCAGTAGAGCATATGCTTTCCTTATCACAGTCTGTGTCTATTAAGTATTGAGACAAGGCAGCTCTTTTCACAATAACATGCTTCTTTATTGAACTTACGAACCAAAGACATAGACTCAACAGGAACCCATTTATATTTGTAGAAACCACACCCACCTTAAACAACAACCAATACCAAGTAGGCAGCTAGGACCCTTCATTTGCATGAACCGTATGCAAACTAACTATTGACAGTGCAGCTATTGGATTATAAGCAGCAAATATGATTGGCTGTTACCAGCAACACAGCCAATAGTCTTGAAGGCCTTTAGGGCCTTCGCTCAGACCCAAGCTCCATCAGTACATAACAGTGTCCATAATAGCAGATGTTGCCTCACACCTCTCCCTTGTATTCAAAGGCCTTGGCTTGGGTGATCAAAACTCCTGCTTCTTCTCCTTCTCTCAATGCCTCTTCCCCCACTGTGCCAGTTGAGGGCATTTGAGGAGACTCCCTTCTCCCTGGAGAGTAGCCAGAGAGTGCCCATGGTTTCACCCAATCTACTCCTGGATGCCTCAGGAGCAGCTGGGATGGTTTCTCTGAGGTTCTTGGAGGCTGCATGCCATAGTAACAAAAGAGGAAGTTTATAAATATGTCATGTGATGGTCTAAACCACTTTAGAGACCTTCTGGAAGGCAAAATGTAAGGATATCACAGAAATAGTTATTTTGCTTTTATGCTTATCTTTTTGGCCCTCCAGGTCCAGTGATGAAAGCACTAGTTTCTATTGTAAGTCCTATTTATTGGACCACTGCCAAGGAAATTGGAGAGGCTTTGAATGGGTTTTCGCTTACCAATGCTGTTTTCAAGAGAGAGACGCAAGTGGAATTTGCAACAGGTTAGTCAAAATTGAGATACAGGTTTCTTCTATGCATGAGTTTGGGTTCTGGAGCAGATCAGAAGGGGCAGGGGTAGTGGTGTAAAGATCACACCTACCTATTACTTCTGAGCACCACTGACCTGCAAGAGTTTGAGTACAGACCAAGAAATAGATTGTAAAAACACAACTTCAACATTTTTTTTGGTTAAAGTCTTGTAACCACTGTCACCTGTCCACTCCAAGATTAAATGAAAATTTAAATGGTTCGCTGTTTAATTAATTTCAAATCTAGGGCTGCTGATGGAAAATCTGCTTTACCCATTAGAACTATTCTTACAATTCACAGGGGAAATTTTACGAATGACTCACATTGCTCGTGGCTTGGACCCGGACGGTTCTTTGCTCTTAGATGTTGTTGTCAGTGGCTATGTACTACAGCTACAGTCTTCAGCTGAAGTTAATGTAAAGGTAAATCACTTAAAGAAATTGCTGCAATCCTAAACCTTTCATATAGTTAGTGATCCTGAGTTCTGGCATTATATCCTGGTCCTATAAGGGAAGTCATATAAGTGGCAGAAGTACTGGAGGCATGGACTTGATATAGAATTATACTGTTTGTACATTATATGACACACATGATATGTGATACCACTTTTGTAGGCATTTAAGGGCTCCTGTAGGTAAGGTCATCTTTGATTATTGTTGACTCAGTTGGTCATGATTCAGCTCTAGCCTTTTAAATTGCCTTTTTTGCACCCTGCTGGTACCTTTGTTCCTTTCTCTTACTCTTAACACTTCCGTTTCTGAAAAGCCCTTTTCTTTTCTTCTGCTCTGCCACTGCAGAAAGTTATTGGTTGCCTCCATTTTGAGCATAGTACTCTGCTTCCCAAAGGGGGTGCTTTCAGCTGCCAGCCAAACAGATTAGTGTCACAACTTTGCCTGCAGAACAAATTTAGAGTCCAGTGGCACCTTTAAGACCAACAAAGTTGTATTCAAGCTATGAGCTCTCACGTGTGTACACACTTTTTCAGATTTCGTGTGCATGCACACAAAAGCTCATACTTTGAATAAAACTTTGTTGGTCTTGAAGGTGCCACTGGACTCTAAATCTGTTCTACCGCTTCAGACCAACATGGCTGACCACCTGGATCTAACTTTGCCTGCAGTTTAAGAGGCAGTTTGGGGGTCATGTAGCGCAGGCAGTGAATTAATCTTAAGTATCCTGTCATTCCATTCTATGAGTCCACATTGCATTTGCTGGATAGTGGTAATGGGAATCTGGGGCATAGTAATCTCCATAATGAGAAAGTAAAACAATATTGAGATAAGAGGCGGTGCAACAGGGTGATACAGTGGCATTCTAAAGGTGTCCTATATTGTCCGTGAGTAGTAGTCAGTGCTGGCAGTAACTTTAGCTGTCCATTATTTCACTTTTGGACCGTTCACCAGTTTTGTCCTGTACTTCACTGCTGAAGGGTAAATGCACTCAAGAGTGTAGAGTTATAAGGAGATAATAGTAGGCAGGGACTATTGCCAAAGCAAAAAGAGTATTTGTTGGATACGATATAAATTTCATGCATCAGCTACAGGGACAATGAATAAAATCAAACGTTTTACCTTTTTTTTAATTCTAATTTTTTTATATGGGGGGGAGTGGCATTTTTGTTTCTCATTGAAGCTCCAATATCATATCTTTTGTTCCAGTATGATGCCGACTGATCCTTGTTTCGATCCTTTTTTCTAAGTGGAACGACGTAAAGAAATAAACTTTGTTCTCTTACATTAATTGCAAACATTTGTAAGGAATCTTTTACTGATAACTGTGTATTCCTGCATATTAGCCGGTATTATATCAGGCCCATAGCCAGGATTTCTTAAATCAGGGGGCCTTTAAATAATTCAGGGGGCACTGAAATTAAAATAAAACGGTTGGAGTGGAGAGCCATGGGGTGAGGCTAGGTGAGGGAGGAGAGCCGCACTGGGCTGCCGGGCACTCTGCCCACTGGCCAGCTGGTGAGTGCATCTCATCCAGGGCCCATCTGGTGCTGCCTGCCTGCCTGCCCAAGGTAGTAAGTTGGGGGAACTGACAGAAAGTCGGGGGGGGCCAGAATGATCCAATATAGCTATGGACCTGTGTTATATGAAGCCTGGGGAGTAACCCACTGTCCCGTTAATGCCCCCTGGATCTGAAGTTCATTTATGCTATGATATTCATTTCAGGATTATACAGAAGATTACATTCAGACAGGCCCGGGTCAGCTTTATGCTTACTCCACACGGCTGTTCACCATAGATGGAGTTAGTGTCCCTTATACATGGAACCATACCATTACATATGATCAGGATCGTGGAAGAATGCCCTTCTTGGTGGAAACACTCCAAGTTTCCTTCATTGAAACAGAATATAATCCACTTGAAGAAACTCTAACTTTTAAAATCCGAGCTTCAATTGCAAAAGGTATTTGGGGCAAACAGTACCTTTAAGGCTTGTACAAAGATATACCTTTATTGTCACAATCTGTGGAATGGATTGCATCTTAAAAATGAGGATATTGACTTAGATTTCAGCTTAGCCCCTTACCCTGGGATTGATGGACATGATGTGAATACTTTAAATTCAACTAGAAGATTAATTTGTTAAAGCTCAATCAAAGCAAAGGTTTTACTCAACTTCTGAAAGATGCTCAAGGTTGGTCTTTGGCATGTTTCTGGGGAAGGGAATTCCCATAGTTGAAAATAGTGAAATTATTGAAAATATTGAAAATTGAAAATATTTAGATTGAAAATATTTAGATAATTATGTTATTGAAAATATTTAGATAATATTGAAAATATTTAGATGCACAGCAGTCCATTGAAGAACTTCTGAAAAGACATGTGATGATCACATTCCATGAATCTGAATAACTTTTGGCTTTGTTTATACCCAGGAGACCACAGTAACCAATGTCCTAACGGATTTGGTTTGGACTCTACTGGGCCCTATTGCTCAGGTAAGGAAATGGCTACTAGTTTGACTAGGTAATATGAATGCTGTATTGCCCCTCCACAGATCTGAAACTTCCTGCCCAATAAGGCACCGTGCAGCACACATTACCCTTCCTACTTCTTCATCTGCTCTGTTTACTTTTATTTGAATGGGATATTACAGTTGGTGGATATATTGCCCATAAACAGTTGTCTTGTTCAGAAACTACTGCAGCTGACAATTAGACAATCCGACTGTGGAAGAACTGGAAAAAATATTGCAGTATGCATTTAGAAATTATGAAAGTTTAGAAGCATAATTGAATTCTGTTCTTATATTTTAATACTTGGAGGGGGTCCGTGCATGTTAAAATGCTTTTCTAGAACTATAAGAACATTTTTAAAATTAACAAATTAGGGATTATAAAGATTCCTACATATAAGGGGTAGGTGAATCGTGATGGAATTTGAATTGTGAATTAATTAATTGTTTTTCCTTGCCTCTGATCCTTTACTATTTTTGAACTGAACTTTGTAGCCCGTGGGATTGTGACAGAGTTTTTATGCTGGTGTTTTTTTAAGGAAGAAAGTAGTAGCTCCTAGAGACCTATTTATATCCTTAATGCTGCACGTGGCACGCTTATATATTAAACTATATCGTGAGAATGATAAACTGACTTTATTTTGGATCGTGTCTATTGTTAGATGAAGATGAATGTACATCCCAAAATCCATGTTCCCACACGTGCCACAATGCAATAGGAACCTATTATTGCTCATGTCCAAAAGGCCTTACCATATCTGCAGATGGAAGAGCGTGCCAAGGTAAGCACCATTTTAGACTTAATGCAGCAGCCCGATTAGAGGTTAATTAGAACCCACAAACACTATGGTCACAATGTAACCCTGATTTAAGATAACTGGAATCAGCTACCGGCTTAACACTGAATCAGACTTTCTGGCTATGTTTGTGTATCGTACCATGTATTTCTGTGATCCATGTTATATTGATGTATGACCACACTTATGGCATCTACTTTATTACAGACATTGATGAATGTGCCTTAGGGAGGCATTCCTGCCAAGCTGGCCAAGACTGTGAGAATGTCATTGCCTCCTATCGCTGTGTGGTTAGATGTGGAATTGGCTTCAGGAGAACGTCAGATGGTCTGAGTTGCCAAGGTGTGGAGATGACTTTAATCCAACAACAACACTACTTATTCAGTAAGAGGAGGTTACTGAGCTGGATGGCCCAGGCTAGCCTGATCTCGTCAGATCTTGGAAGCTAATCAGGGTAGCTGTGGTTAGTGTTTGGATGGGAGACCACCAAGGAAGTCCAGGGCCACTGCACAGAGACAAGCAATGGCAAAACACCTCTGGATGTCTTTTGCCTAGAAAACCTGACAAGGTTGCCGTAAATTGGCTGCGACTTGCCAGCACTTTCCACCATCAGTGAGAGGGTACTTTAAGTGACCTTGGCATAAGGACAGTATGGATCACTAAATGTCTTTGAGATTTCACCTGCACATGTTAAGTTTTCTTCAGTTTCCAAAATGTCCTTGTTAGTGTGTTTTTTTCCATTCTTTTTTTTTCCCTTGCAAGAAATGCTAAAACTCAAGTCCTTATGATTTAGGTGTGTGATTTTTCACTGTATTAATATTGGTGTTACGGTTTAGAATGGAGCTGCTTTCACACAGAGACAGGGAACCCCCTCCCCACTACACAAGCAGCAGCGAGCAGGATTAAGGCACACAGGGAGAGCATTCACATGGCCCGTGCATGTGCTTCTCACTGCTGGCACCATCCCTCCCCACCATTTTCCTCCAATCTTGCCAACCCCCCAATCCCTCCCCTCCCACCAACAGCTGAGGCTCAACTGAGCTGTTGTTTTTAAAAGCCCTGTTAAAGGGCTAAAATGGAGGAGGACACTGGAGCTGAGCATTGCCATTTTGAAGGTGGTGCTAAGCTCTGCCCCTGGGATTGGCTTCAAGCAGAGCTTTCACACAGAAGCCTGCAGCCAGTGTGCTGCTTCCCCTTTAAGCTGGAGGGTTATCTTTGCTCTGGCTCAAAAGGGAAAGCTCCAAGAACCCCATAAGCTGTGCCTGGAAAGAGATCTTACTTTTTAACCTTACTCCTCACTTTGAATTTTTATGTAATGCCTTGGCTGAGCCTGAGAAATGGTGGCACCAATTTTATTACACAGGCCAATCACTCAGGATGGGGTCTTTTGTATGTCAAAATTCTCTTTTGTCCCTAGAATACTGCCTGGAGAATAAAGTTGCTTCTGAAAATACAGAAATCGGCAATCTCCGGTTTGGGATGGTGCTTGCTATTAGGGTCCCCCCCCTTGTCTTACTCAAAAGGGAAAGGATGCCTTTGTGTGAGGAGAATAGAGGCTGACTGTTTAAATACACAGCAGGTATGCCTGAATGTTGAACAAAGGCAAAGCGATGGCAAATGAGTAATATTCTGAAGAGGAGAAGCTGTGGTCATGGAGTATGCCCTTATCTCTCCCCATGCTGTAGCATTCTTGTTAGCACAGGCGGGAAAGATAAGCTAAGTGAGTTGCCAGGCATTTTTTAAAAACAACTAGCAAATTGTGGGCTACAAATAAAACCAAAAATAAATTCAAAGCGAAGCAGGAGAACGGATAGTCCCTGGTCTATATGGAATACTGCAAGTGTGCTTTGATTAAAAAAGCATATATCAATTCCTGTGATAAGGAAGTGTTCTATTATGACAATTGTGCCTCTTGTCTATTTATTGTTACGTTCTCTGTATCTGGTTAGCCTTTTAATAAGTCATACCAATATGCCAACCCTTCTTAAATATACTTATACATTCTCTCTTCCAAACACACTCGTTGCATATTGTAATTATACAGAAACCTCCAAAGTAATTAAAAATCTGCTGGGTTTTACCATAAAAGTGAAAATCAGCAGAATGTTGGAAGGGAAGACCATTAAAAGGAAAAGTTGCAACACTGCATTGTCACCCCCCATACCCACACAAACACTTTCCCCCATGACATAGCATAGACATTTGGAACTCAGGCTGGTAGAAAAGTGAGTGAGCGTCAAAGTTGCTCAAAAAAAGCAATGGGAAGAGAAAGGGATAAACAACCCCTCCCCCACTTCAGATTGCACTCTTCTCCCACTGCTTTTCCTCAGATGGGTGGCAAATATTTAGCTCATTCCTCTGGGAACTAAGGATCTAACTACACAATATGCCTGATGTGTGTCAGGTCATGGGTCTGCAACTGGATGTACTGTCAAGTGTAAATACAGGGAACTCAGCTTAAAAAGCTCCTGTTCACTCAGTACAGTGGAGCCAGAGAAAGGGGGTGAAAAGCACCCCTCCCATGTTTATGTTGGCAAACCAAGCCAGAGGGAAACTTGGATGCTCCTTCTACCACTGCATATAACTGTCCTGCTGTGTTGAGCGAAGGAGCATGAGTTCCCTTGATGTACATCATGCACCCATGATCTGACATGTGTCAGGCATATCATGTAGTTTGGCCAGGCCCTTAGCTAGGATTTTTTAAGTTGGGGGGCATTTAAATTTCTTAGGGGACACTGGCTGATCGAATTAAAGGAATACCTTCCCCACACCTGCCAGTGCTCAGGGACCCTGGGCTAGATAGGAAGTTGTGGGGCCTTGCCAGTAAGTGAGGGGGCCTAGCCCCAAGATGCCCCACTGTAGCTATGGGCCTGAGTTTGGCCCTAACAGATATTGTTACCCAAAGAGGCAGTCTCCACTTAAGTTGGGGGAATTAGCTAAAGAAGACAGAGCAAGAGACGGGTAACTGGGATCTCCACCTATGTATACCAGGATTTTTCCCTTTAAGACAACTCTCAAAATAAACCAGGCAGATGTTTGACCAGAAAGGACTTTATTAAAAAGAAAATGGAAATAAGAACACAGAGAGACACACTGAAACACATGCAAGAACTAACTAAAAGAGAGCCAGCTAGGATGGCTAAAACAGAGCCGGCTGAGATTGAATCTTTCTCAGACAGAGGTTCTGTGGCTGGGGGACTTTGGGGCAGGTTGTCAGCTCCTGGCTCTTGATGGTGTGCCCTTGAGACCAGCACCTACTGTTAAGAATCTGGGTGTGATCCTGGATGCCTCTCTGACAATGGAGACTGGCATTTCTTCAATTGCGTCAGGCAACTAGCCCCCATACTTGTCTCTTCATGACCTAGCCACTGTAATCTATGCAATGGTCACCTCCAGGCTGGATTACTATAACTTGTTCTATGTGAGCCTACCCTTGAGGCTGACCCAGAAACTCCAACTGGTACAGAATGCAGCAGCATGGGTTGTTATAGGGATATTGCGCATAGCACACATTCATCCTGTGCTGTGTGAGCTGCACTGGCTTCCAATGGAATACCAGATCAGATTCAAGGTTTAAGGCCCTAAATGGTCAGGAACCCATGTACCTTCAGGACTGCCTCTCCTGATCTACCCCTAGAAGTGTGTTGTGCTCTGCAGATCGAAATCTATTGGCAGTCCCCAGCCCGAGAGACATCCGGTTGTCCTCAACCAGATCCAGAGCTTTCTCTGCCCTGGCTCCAACCTGGTGGAACTCTCTGCCAAACAATATCCATGCCCTGCAGGACTTGTTATGGTTCCACAGGGCCTGTGAAGCAGAGATGTTCCATCAGGCATTTGGTTGAGGACAGCGACAGTTTCATCCTGGCACTTCTACCACCCCTCCCTTCCCATGAGATAGCAGCATTACTGGTTTTTCTTGCACCATCTCCACTTGCTTTCTGTTTGTTACTGGTTTTAATCTGTTCTTAATTGATGTTGTACACCACTCTGAGCCCAGCTTGCCAGGGGAGGGTGGTTGAAAAATCAAAACAAACAAACACATAAATAAATAAGAAAAACAGGGAAGAAGGGGAGAGATTTTTAGGGAAAGGCAATAATTACTGATCTTGAAGAGGTCCGTGGAAACAGCAGTCAAGGAGTAAATGGCCAGCGTTTTGGGAAGTGGAAGAGTAGACCCACAGGCAAATGGGGGTGTGAGCAGGGATCCAAGGCACACACACACATTGCTGGGTAGCACAGTGCCATGGCTATAGGGGCAAAATGTATCCTGAGGTGGGTTGAGACATTTGCAAGAAAACAACAACTTAATGGTTTTATCAGAGGTAGATAAAGAGGTGTGAGAGGCTTAATGGCTCTGCAAGCACTGGATGGGAAGGGTAACTGGGCACGTGAATAGATTTAAGCATTGATTAATCTCTGCTTAATCAAGGGTAACAGGTGAAGGGGAAGTTGGGCTTGGATGTTGAAGGGATTATACTGAGTAGGTCCCGGGTGACCCATTGTTCTAAAGTCAGCCAGCCGCTCTGACTTGCACCTTGAAACTGATTTCCCAGGCTGATGCCTGGCTGGCATCCATCTTGGTCCTTTTTGGCTCAAGCAGTGTCCTGCACTTAAGGTATTATGGTAATATTAAGAAGGGTGTTTCTGGCTCTTTTAAACTATAAACTGCCCCTCAGTGGGAGGAGGGGTCTGATAGCTAACAGAATTACTGGGCTGTAGTGTGAAAAACAACAACACTAAACTGTGTCTGTATTACACAACAGATGTTAATGAATGCCAAGATTCCAGTCCCTGTCATCAGCGCTGCTTCAACACCATTGGAAGTTTCCACTGTGGATGTGATCCAGGATATCAGTTAAAAGGCAGAAAATGCATGGGTATGATATAGATTTCAGGGCAATCAGATACTTGCAAGTTATTGTACTATAAGGTTTATTTGTGAGAGACTTTAGCCATTTAATTGCTGTACAGATGAATGTATGAAACATATGTACAGACCACTATGCAGCCAGGATTTTAAATGCCAATCACAAATTCCCACAGAAATGTGACGATTGGTATACCAATCAATGGTTTTCACAGGGCTAAAGAAGCCCTCTTACACCTTAAAAATAGAAATCCGTGCACAAAGTGGGTGAGAATCTTTAAACAATTCTTAAGGATATTCAAAATAAGAACAAAGCCTGTAATGAGCACCATTTAAAGTGCAATCCTATTTAAAGTTCCTTCAGTCTAAGCCCACTAATTTCTCTGATACTCACTAATATGCTTCTTGTGGGGTCTGAAAACTCTTTGATACAGTTTTCAGAATCTTTAGGCCTCATTGTTGCTGAGAAAATAGTAAAAGCATGATGACAGTGTGATCTGACAGATCAATAATGAAAGAGTTGCAGACACAACTCAACCCCCATCAGTCATCCCACCTCTAATACCTAAGGGACCGCCTTTCCCCATATATTCCCCCAAGGGCACTACAGTCAGGGACGCAACATCTCCTGGTGATTCCAGGCCCCAAAGATGCCAGATTTGCAGCAACCAGGGCCAGGGCTTTTTCAGTGGCAGCTCCTACCTGGTGGAATGAGCTCCCGGAGGAGATCCGGGCCCTGCAGGACCTTGCGCAGTTCTGCAGGGCCTGTAAGACGGAGCTCTTCTGCCAGGCTTTTGAGTAGGAGCCGCCACCGCTGCACCACCAACAACAACTGGGCTGGGTAACATCGGGGGTGAGATGGCCCTGTGACAAATGAACGACAGCACAGCCTGGAACTGATATCACCAATTAGGGACCACCACCACCAGGAGCACTTTGTACTGTTATAAATGACTATAAATGATTGTTTTATCTTGTTTTTAACTATTTTAATTATCGGCATATGTGCCCAGTTTGTTAGCCACCCTGAGCCCACTTGCAGGGGCGGCGGCCTATAAATCTAATAATAAAATAAAAAGAAAAAAGAAAAATATAAAGGGTTGGATCCCCTCAGGGTTTCTGCTCAATCTTGCCTGATTCCCCTCTTCACTGCAGCCTCTGTCCTCCATGGCTTTTCTTCACATGGGTTCACTGATCCCCAGCATACCCTTTTCAGTGATCAAAGGGCCCCCTCCCTTCTTTTCTGACATGACAAAAGAAAAACTGGTAGGATCCAACTCCATAAAACTGTGGAATAAAGTGAATGTGGTTTATTTAATGTGCGTCCCAAAGAAAGTATATAGGGGAAATCATCAGTCCTAAAACTCTTGAATTAATTCACGTGAAATGAAGTGGAATAGTGTGTTAACTGTGTCTGAACATTTCTCCTACCATGATCAATATTTGCTATAACCTTTGCACTGAATTCTGTTATTGATGTTAGAGCAATCTAACTTCATTCTGATATTCCTGCACATGAACACATGAAGCTGCCGTACACTGAATCAGACCATTGATTCATTAAGATATTATTCAGTATTATTCTGTATTATCCACTCAGACTGGCAGTGCCTATCCAGCATCTCAGGTGGAGGGGAACAGCTGATCAAATTAAATATTTACTCTGCGTCTTAAATGAAAAGACAAATACAAAATTTTATATGGGCAATATTTGGAATTTTTAATTTGCAGGTCAGTGTTATTATTTCAAAATGCTAGATGTCTGATTTCAACCACTTGGATTCTTGGTCTTTACCTCCCGCTAAAGAGGCAACTCATACATTAAGATGACTTTTGTTTTTAAGATGTGTACAAGCCTGATGTGTTGCCATGCTGGTGAATTTGTTAGCCAAGTTGCCTTGAATTATTGATTGATTTGGGGAATCATGATATTATGCAAGGCAATAGGCAAATAAGGAAGCAAGCACCTATGTATACAGGGGTCCCACTTTTTCCAGACAAACCAGAAATAGACTCAGAGACTGACTTCAGTATAAAATGTTTCATTTTACTAAGAGTTATATCACAAGCATATAACACTTCAAACACACACACAATTTCACAGATCTAGGAAAATTAGAGAGAAGCAGATAGCACATTTGCATTAGCAGGGTATTTCGTTTAGGGGTAATACTTTACCTGTCTTTGGTGGGATGAAGCGATCCTTAGGAAAAATAAGGGAGACTATGGGATTTTAGGGTCGTGTCCTGAACCAGCAGAGACATGTAGAGACTCTGGCAGTGCTAACCAAGAGTTGTGGAGGTAGGGTGGATATATAAGTCAGGAGAGAGAGAGAGCACATGGCTAGGTGCCCTCTTTTATGAGGGGGCTTGGGGGGTGGGCTAGGCTGGCCACATCCCCTGGCATACCTCTTGCTGGTCCATCCGCCAAAGCATGGTGACTGGAGCTGGGTTCAAGGGGAGGGGATTAAGGGAGTGAGCAATATTGAGATCTAGTAACTCTGGGCAGGAGAGATGATGACTCATGCGGCCAGAGTCATTGTTATTCCAAGTGGTTCCTTGATTAACTTATGGCTGTAGCTTCCAGCTAGGCAAGGCTGGGTGGGGGAAGGGAAATTCTGCCTGTGTGTGCAAGGAAGAAACTCCATATGGAGTTTGGATTCCATGTCTCTGGTCTTCTGCCTTGGCATGGCATCTGTCTGGCTTTTGGTGCTTCATGTGGCTAGGAAGCTGGTCCATCTTACAGCAGGTAAGAGGGCTGGTAACCTCAAGAATCATTGGAACGTCATCTCAAAAGGAAGGCTTCCTTCTTCTGGGTGTGTGTCTGTAACTAGCATCACTTTTGGGTCACCACACAGTTCAGTCCCTTTTGCAGATTACTTGCAAAGTCCAGGTTTTTATCACTTATGAAACTATAAGTCCATAATAGCGTTACAAGCACCTTGCAGGGCAACAAACTCCTTTCCTCCTTCCCTCATGTGTGGAGCATGTTTGGCCAGCCTTCCTGGTTTGAGAAACCTTGTACACAGAGATGATGGATTTTTGGACAGAGACAGAATAATTGGAGAGAGACACTGCCCTCTTTGTGGGTTGGCTCAGAATTATATACAGGCCTGATTTTCACGTGGAGCCTACCCTCATATTGAAGTACTACCAACCTGCCTGGCCCTTAATTCTTATAATTTGTTTTAAATGTGTGCTATTTGGTTTTAGGCCACTGAAGAAGGCTCTCAGAGCCAAAATGCATCTGGTCTAGTGGCTTTTTATGAGATATTCTGTTATGTGATTTGTGTTCAGTTGGCATGCAATTTCTATAAGTTGAATTTTAGCACTCCTATGTATCTATCTTGTTTTTTAATTGTTGATAGTTACCCTGTGTACTAAATACTTTATTATATTTTAAGTTATTATATTTTTTAAGTTGCTATATTTTAAGGTTGTTATACTCAACCTTCTGAGCACCCACCCTGTTGCTGTGGTTGGGTTTCTTCCCCTTTTGTTTTTTTCTTTCTGAAACTCTGGTTTGCCATGACATCTGAGTGCAGGCACCTGCATTCAGATGTCATGGGAATTTGGATTCATGCAGTGCAGAAGTGTTTAAAATCAGGAACCCTTCAATAATAGTTGACTTGCAAGCAGAGGAGGAAGCGGAAATGAGCATGTGAACATGTCAACAAGTTCATGTCTGTCATGAACTAACAGATTTGTCACGACATCTGAATACATCTAACAGCAAAGCATGGTTTGTTATTATGGGCATGAGCTTTGGAAATCCTTGGGCTTAGGCACCCCTTCTCCTCACACACCTCTCAGAAATAACATGTCTTCTGCACTAGTTTGTTGTTTTGTCTGAATTACAAACTCTGGTTTTACTTCCAGAACAGGATTCTTTTGTCTTGTCACAAATCCGTAAATGATTAATTTCTGAACTGTGCATGAGGATTTCTGAGGCACATTTCTGTAATGACAAACCATGGTGGTTTGTTGCATATGAATGCAGCCGTTATTGATAAAACTAGTTAAAAATGTAACCTTCTTCTTTATTATAAAAGATGTGAATGAATGCAGACAAAATGTATGCAGACCTGACCAGCTATGCAAGAATACCAGAGGTGGCTATAAATGCATTGATCTGTGTCCAAACGGAATGACCAAATCAGAAAATGGAACATGTGTAGGTAGGTGTATCTATTTATACCATATTCTTTTCAGAGCCAGTAACAGACAAGTAGATCTCCAGTTGTTCCAATAGCATCTCTTTCCTTCTTGTCATGTTTATGAGTGGTATTTTTATGGGTATCACAACTCTTGCATCATACTTATCATCCACATGAATCAGTAATTGGTTCATCACAAAGAAAAAAGCTTTAGTTAGCCCTCCTGTTATCTCATTGATGAATGTTATGGTATATATTCTTTTTGAAGAGTAAGATGAGGAGAGGTGGGAATAAGCAAATACAGAATATGTTAGTCCCCAGATTTTGAAATCTTGTGGAAGAAGCTATTGGGATATTTGGTTGATATAACAGAGTTTTGTCCAGTCATGAGTGCAGTAAATAAATCTCCCAAGAAGTACTTTGCAAAAAACAAAAATAGGTAAACTTACATTTATTCAAGTAGATCCAGTTCACATTCAGGTTGTAGTTGAAAAGAGAGAAAGAAGCCTAATCTAAAGAGTACTTTCTCTGTCACAAATGACCAGTTTGTCCAACATCATGTGTGTGGGAGTATGAGGGCACTACTGCAGTAGACATATGCAGAGACATTTGTCTCCATGGAAGGCCATGTGCAGATAGTGAGAGGACAAAGTGAGAGAGGAGGGGTCAGAGGGCAGTTCCTAGGTTAAGACAAAGAGAGCATCCTATTCAAGAGATAACACCGATATACCCTTAGAGCGATTCAGCACCCCCAATGTCCAGGCATTCTGAGTCACTCTCTCCAACAGGAGCCTTCCTCCAAGAGGCTGTTCCTCCATCAAAAGAGGCTTTTCCTCTGGGGGAAGTCTTCATCCAGAGGAAAACTCCAGCTCAGTGGAGTAGCAGAGTATGAGATGCAGCTGGGGAAAACTTTGGCCAACAATATAAATAAACTCTGTATGTTAACAAAGTTAACAAAGAGAAATAACTACTTTCTCAGATAAAAATCCGGCTTCCTTTAAGACTTCATGTTCCTTGTTAGATATTGATGAATGCAGAGATGGTACTCATCAATGCCGATACAACCAGATTTGTGAAAACTCACGAGGAAGCTACCAGTGTGTGTGCCCAAGAGGGTACCGATCCCAAGGAGTTGGAAGACCTTGTATGGGTAAGTTTGAAGAAAGATTCAAACATATATTAATGCATGTTCTTGTGCCCAAGCATATATTTGTGGCTACTGCTTAAGCTACAAACTTTTAAGATACTCTCCTTGAAGTCAGCGGACTGTTCAGATGGCTGATTTGGCCCTTGAAGACTCCTAGTGCAGCAGTATAGGTCCAAGGAGGGGATTCCGGGCCCCTCCTATACCCTGATGGTTGGAGCAAGCTGAGATGCATCGGTGCACCTCATTGTGCCTCTCCATGCATTCCCTTGGGTGGTGTCTCCATGGAAGGCCATGGAAGGAGAGTGAGAGGACAACGTGAGAGAGGAGGGGTCAGAAGGCAGTTCTCATAAAACTGGCTCTAGAAACATAGCACTAGAAGACTACCCCAGTCTATATTTTACTCAATATTTATTGCACTTATTGAGTGCTTAATTTGCCATGGAATGCCAATGTTAAGATGATCTCCAGCTGATTTCTGTGTGTATCTGAAAGTGACCTTTAGCCAAGATGAGGATGTGGTTTTCATGAACTGTTTGACACAAAGACTAATGCATGCACTGCTGGACTTTGTGGTTCAGAATCACATTTGTGATGTCAGTTGGTCCACAGACTGATATGCTTTTTATGTTTTGTGTTTTTTCCCCCCTTTCCCCTTGTGGCATGGTTCATTGCTCTGGATTTGATGCCACATGAGCAGACATTAATGAATGCGAACAAGTGCCTAAACCTTGTGCGTATCAATGCGCCAACAGCCCCGGCAGCTTCAAGTGTATCTGTCCCCCTGGACAACATTTATTAGGCGATGGCAAATCTTGCGCCGGATTGGAGAGGTTGCCAAATTATGGCACCTATTATAATAGTTATAATTTTGCACAGTTCTCCCCTGTGAGAGACAACTATCGACCTCAGCAATATTTCAGACAATCCTCCAATATCTACAGCTCCTACTCAGAGTATAGGAACAGCAGAATTCCCATCTCCAGGACTAAAAGGAATGTTAGAGAGACTTGCCCTGAAGGCTATGAGGCAAGAAATAACACATGTGTAGGTAAATGTCACATTTGTGTGTATGTCTCTATATATAGCATATTCAAAAAAAATTTTTTACTGTTGATTCACTTTACTGTTAGGATATTTTACACACGCATTATTTTGTGAGATGCTCTATAGTAGGATTCTACTACCATTTGTAACTTTGACATTCTCCCCAGACAGCAGATAAATAATTTGTAGAACCACCATTCTGTTTGATGCATCATATTTACTCTGTGGGCTTTTCCACTTGTTTGTAAGTTCCTGTTTCTTTGGGGAGGGGAGGTGTCTGTTCCACGTGCGTTTTTGCTCCCTCTAGTGGATGATTCAATTTTATACTTTTTTATGTCCAGCATATCTCCCCCAAGGAACAGAAACTTGATGAATGAGGAAAATGAGAATGTGGGAAAGCCCTGTGTTTTCAGGGTACTGCAGTCTTCCTTCGGTGGAAATTTTGGCTTGGATGCAACAAACTGTTTCTGTGGACAGAACAATTTCTGCCTGCAAAGCGTGATTTTCTTGCCTCTTTCTGCATCTCAAAATGCCCCGCCCTTTCTATTCTTATGGAGCACCATTTGGGGGGAGCCTGCTGAGCTTTGGAGGGAGGGGGACATGAGAAAGTCTCAGTCTATGGGCTAAAATCCTCTCTGTCTGTGGGAACACTTCATAAGATCCAAGATGCTAATTCTTATATCGACAGCAGGTCTCAGAATTTTGTTGTGTCAAATCACTACTGACAATCAATGGAAACAGAGCATTCTGCACACTGGAGGTGTTATGACTGGCATAACACAAAACAAGGCCTATCTTGCCCCCAAGTACAAATTAGAAAGGTGTAGGTTGAAATGGACATCCTAATTTATAACAAGCTGTCAAAGGTGATGCCATTTTGTTAGGCACAAAACAAACTGACCCCATTACAAGTCAACAAGGTCAAGGAACTTGATTGAACAGCAGTCTTTCTTTCTTTCTTTCTTTCTTTCTTTCTTTCTTTCTTTCTTTCTTTCTTTCTTTCTTTCTTTCTTTCTTTCTTTCTTTCTTTCTTTCTTTCTTTCTTTCTCCACATTATTGCACAGGGATGGCCAGACTTCAGGCCAAAGACATGCTCCTCAGAATCATGTCCTCTGAAGCCCAGGTGAAAGGGATGTAAAATGGAAGCATTTCTCAAGGCCTCGGTCCCAAAATCTCTTGAGGAGTGTCATTGCCCAGACAAGAACAGTATGAAAAGTGACTCTGGAGCAGGGCTGCTGATGCATTTCCCATGGGAAAGGCCACAGGCTAGAATGGACATGTCATATAAATGGGTATCCTGATGCTTTCCATTTTGATATGGCCCCTTACCCTCACAAATTTGTGCAAGAAGCTGTTCTGGCCAGACCAAAAGTAGCACACAAGGTGCATATTCACAGCTGGCAAGGACTTGGCACAAAATGGTAGCATGCCACAAGAGGCATCTGGAACTACATGGAAATCTCTAGGGTGCATTCACTTCATTTAGAGAAGGGCGGAGGCTACACAAAGTCAACTGCCAAGTTGCCTTTGGCTTGTCTAATTATTTTAGAGCACTTGTTGCTTGTCTTCTACCAATATTTTCATCCAAGGGAGCTAAGAAAATTTTAAAAGTCACTTAAAACAAATAATTTGTAATACATTAATAATAAAGACAACAAAGCGGGGCAGTGAGTAAGCCCCAAATACTCTTATTTCTCTTTGTGGAACTTCTGAATGACTGGGAGGGAGGGGACAAAGTGTTTGCACTCTGCCTTCCACTGAAATTAACGGGAACAGCAAACAGTTGGGCAATACTGATAAATCACACGCTTCAGGCCAGTTCTCACACACAAACTAACACCGCTTTGATGATTGCAGCCTCAGACAGTGAGATGCATATTGGACAGAGCCGTTACAGATTACCTCAAATGCAGTACTTTCCAAGGGAGGAAGTTCACCCATTCTGCTATGAGACATCAAGTGATGTACATTGATGTGTGAACCAGCCTTATTTAGTCCAAGGATCAGTTTCCATCCAGGGTGTCCATTAATCATGGAACACTTGATGCGACTGGGGTTTCCATACATGAGAAAAACATGAATGGAGTCCTGTTTCTTTTATATTAAAAACTATTCCACATGTACAACACACATCTTCTGCTGGTCAGTTTTCTGTAAAACAGTGGATGGTGTTAGGAACAATGATGAGGCCCTGGTGGTGACTCAGTGGTAAACAGACTTGGATTACTTCCACAGAGTGTCACTGAGCCCAGAGGGAGCAGTCCTGCCTCTGCGCTCCTATCTTTCAGACCACACATGAATTAGCCCACTCAGTGATTCAGAGGTGTTTTGCCATTGCCTGCCTCCGCATCATGCCCCTGGTCCTTCTTTCGTGGTCTCCCACCCAAATACTAACCAGGGCCGACCTTGCTTAGCTTCTGAGATCTGACTAGAGCAAGCTAGACTGGTTCATTCAGGTCAGGGCCCATGTTTTCTAGCACATACTTATATGTCCCCTCCCCTTGAAAGCTGATTGGTGTATCAGCTTGATTTGATATATTCCCATATGACAATTACAGTCTACAGGGACTCAGGGCAGCCTGCCTGATATTGACCAGAGCCCGTGCCTTTTCTACTGCAGTCCTCATACTGTGAAATGGGTTCCCTGAAGAGATGAGGGGAACCCCCTTTTTGGCAATCTTCAGGAGGCACTGTGAGCTTTGTATGTTTGCCAGGGCTTTTGATGTGCTATGAACTGCAGACATTGGGGGTGGGGGAGTATTTAATTTTAATGTATAATGTTTTAGTAGCTACTTGCAAGGCACTTTGAGTCAAGAGGAAAAACCGGGTATAAATATCTTAACTAAATGCATAACAGGAGACTGTTCGGGGGAGTGGGCACAGCCACTCCAATTGCAGCTTCAACATGGCAGAACAACCTCATCTGCAGCAGCTGAGCAGTGTGGGAGTGTCTGCCCAATGCTGCATCACTGACTCTCCAGTCTGCCCATTTGGGTTTTCCTTTGCACCTCCTCCCCAGCCCATGGTGCCCTACAGTGAGGATACACCAACTCAAAGCTTACCAGCTGCTGTCCTTTATACAGTTTATATCTCCAGTACCTGGCATTATGTTTTATGGCACATGTAGCCCAGCCCAACAAAGTGACATTTATGTCAGATCCAGCCCTTGTAACAAATGTGTTCGACACCTCTGTCCTAGACATTCCAGCTTCCTTGTTTCCCTGCCTGGATTTTAATGAGCTGTCTCTAAGAACTATTAGTTAATCAAGTTAAGATCCCAGAACAATGAGAATTGCATGGAAAGGAACAGAGGCCAGGGATGCTGCCATACTGACATACCTACTACAGGCTTGCAGTAAAAATCCATTAAGAACTCCTGGAACCTCAGTTGAGCAAACTAAGGGTGATTCTGCTGGAAGGGAAAAGTGCAGCTCAAAACCACATTCAAATACCTTGGTTCTATGTCATACAAACTGCAAAGTCACCCCTGAACAGCCATAAATCTATGCAGAAGATACCATAAAACCTGATGATCAAAGGAAGCAAAAGTGGCATGCAGTGTGGAGGGTATCCAATATCCAATAATATCCAATGATCAAAGAAAGTGAAACCCTCAGGCAATGCAGAGGGGAATTTCTTTTCCAGTATGGGTTTCATAAAACAATGGAGGGAAAAGTCAATGCAGCAGGGGAACACATCCCTGAAAGAGGCCCATTCAGCCCCTTTTAGGGCAGCTGAGGGCCAAATCAGACTTTCTAATCTGATTTGGCCCGCCTCTGAAAGCTACCGCCAAAATTCAGCAGCATGGCCAAAAACCAGCCCCCGGCAGCAGGGAAAGCACAGGGAGGAATTTAAATACCTCCCCACGCCCTCCCAGGCCTTTCCTGGTTCACCTGCCTCTGCAGTGGCAAGGGAAGGGCAGGGGGCTTTGGAAGCCTTCCCCGGGTAACCTGCTTTGGTGGGCAACTGGGGGAATACACGGGGAGGCATTTAAATGCCTCCCTACACCCCTCCCAGGTGGCCAGGAAAAACTCAGGAGGGGGCTTTGTAAGCCAGGGAGGGAAGGCAGTTTAAAGCGCCTTCCCTTCCCTCGGCTTTCTCAGGCTTCCCACGGCTGCGGGGAGCCCAAGCAAGCCGGCTGCCGGAGGGAAGGGGAGGCGGTTTAAAGCACCTTCCCTTTCCTTGGCTTTCTCAGGCTTCCCATGGCTGCGGGGAGCCCAAGCAAGCCGGCTCCTGGAGGGAAGGGGAGGCGGTTTAAAGTGCCTTCCCTTCCATCCAAGAGCCAAAAGTCATTCAGCTGACCAAATGGCTTCCGAATCTGCTTTCATTGACGAAAGTAGCATTTGGGGGTCATTCAGGGGGCCGAAACAGATTCGGCCCAATTCAGCCAAATCGGACCAATTTTTTTCTTTTTGTGCTTCCCTACAATGCAGAACTGCCCAGTGTAATTAGAGCACTCTCTAAACCGAAGGCATGCTTTGCATTGTAGTCATATTTACTTTTCCACCTATCTAGGCACATGTTCCTGGCATACCACATACTTCACTTTTTTAAGTGGATATTTTGCAAAACAAATGCTGTAAAACACCAGTCAAACGTAAAGGAAAGATGATTACACAGATCAATCATGTTAATATGATCACTATCATAGCACCAACAGCAAGACGAAAACAGCAGCCGTCTCAAATCAATAAAATATAAAAATGTCATAAGAGTTATTCAGTTTCAAAAGCCTTCCTCCTATTCATTTTTGATATGTGTAGGTGCCACATCTCTAGTATATGTGCTATAAAATACAGCTGGTTTTTTGTAGTTTCACCATCCCTCAGATCAGTGCTTTGTCTAACTGTGCTGATGGTCTTAATCTGTCACTGGTTTCTAAATTCCAGAATGTCAATCTTCCAGATTTTATTTGGATGCTTTTACTTCGCTACCCACCCCCAAACTTAGAAAATTCAGTCATAAATTTTGTTGCCTAATTTTGAGCTCACTGAGGGTGTGAGGAAGGCATTTGTGGCCAAGAACAGATTTGCCCCTGGGGAACCATCCATCCATCATATTAGTGACTCCCAGAAGACATGTGTGACTTTGAGCTTGGTCATTCAGTCCCTTCCCTGCCAGCTTTCTGAGTTATATTGACTGGTTCTTAGCCACTGTGAGCCACTGGCCCCATCCACTTACTTCCTGACTTCTCCAGTGACTTCTATAACTGGAACAGATCGACTCTGCATCGACTTCTCATCTTGTTAGAAGGGGTTAATAAAATATGGCTCTTCTAATAGTGTGCTGGCCAATATCCTATAGCAATGCAGTGTTGTTGTTTTTTAATGCACGTGTAATTTAAGCACAGAATTGTTGGATGTGAGAGGATTCCTCTGGTTGCACTGCATTACTCAAAGCAGCCCTAGTAAAATATGTGCATAAAACCTAGATGTTTTTAATTCCATAAGAATTAGTTTCTGAAGTCTTTTGTCAATGAGATTTTTCAGTCTTGGATTGTCTTTGCCTGACAATTTTAATGCTTGTTTTCATGCTTTTTGCAGATATCGATGAATGTGAGAACAGAGATGTGTGTCAGCATGAGTGCAGGAATACTCTAGGGAGTTACCAGTGTCTTTGCCCAGTTGGTTACCAGGTAACGAGCAATGGCAAAACATGCCAAGGTAAGAAAATGTTTTGGCGAAGGGAGCAATTACATAAATATGATGCTCTGAGTATAGAATAAATAAATGCCTTGGCAGGCAGCCATACAGGAGAGATTTGAATTTTTCAGCTGATGTAGATACAATTGAGTAAAGTCTCAAGGTTTTAATTAAACTATGGGCCTTACTTCCGGTTACCAGCCCAGCACTGTCAATCCCTGGGAGATGCAGGGGATAGTGATGGTTGTATTGAATGGTAAAACCATAGAATTTGGGGTGAATCCTAGAGCATCATGCGTATGCAGTGACATCACTTCTGGGTTTGCACCAGAAGTGATGTTGCAGTGTTGATATGACAATGATCTCCTGCTCCTGCTTCTCCACTGACCAGCAGTGGGAGTCGTGGGGCCCCAGTTGGGAGGTCTCCTACCAAAGTGGGAGACCTGGTTAGCCTAGTCTCACTCATACAAATGTAGCCTGTCCTGTGTTAGGGACACCTTCTCAGGATGGTAGGGCTGCCCTCTGTGTTTGTCTGTTTTCCTCCAGGCCCAACTACATGTTATACCTTATCTGCATCTGTTTCTGGTTTCAGCTGATAGATGCGGTCTAGGCATTCTGAGTATGATTAGGACTGTAGTGCATCTGGAGGGGGCCTTCCTCCACTGTATTTTTCTAACACTAGTATTTTTCCATTATTCCTCTGCAGACGGCCTCCTCATAGGTTTTTAGATTAAGTATGCCTGTGCTAAAGGATTTCCACTTGTGAAGTGCAGTTTTCTTGCCTCCTCCCTTCTGTGGCAGCCTGAAATACAGCCGCTTCCCCTATACTGTTCCTGGGGATCTCCGGTTCCCAAGGAACAAGATTTTCTGGGGGGGTTCCAGCTTCCATGTGTGAGAAAGTTGTGGTCTGCAAGTGGAAATCCTTCAGCCCACAGAAGAATTCAAAGGAATCTAAGCCATAGTGCCTTCGTAAACTCTAAAGCCTTACTAGAGTACAGGGTAAGTGTATATCTGCAATTATAATTTGAAAGAAATGTTCACCTGACTTTCATTGTTCTCTTTTTAAATTTAATCAGATATAGACGAGTGCCTTGAACTGAACATCCGCTGTGGCCCAAATGGAATGTGCTTCAACATGAAAGGAAGCTATCAGTGTATAGATACTCCTTGTCCTCTGAATTATCAGCGAGATCCTCTTTCTGGGTATGATGCAACCATCTCTTCTTTTTTCCAGTTTTTATTTTTTTTTCTGGAATGAAATTAAACACATGGACAGTGCATAAGCAGCTGGTCCAAGCAAATACTCTAAGGGGTAATGGCCAAACCAACACCCACTTGTCATTTCTCTCCATTGTTAGCAGCCAGGAAGGAGAGGGGAAAGTACAGATTTGGGATTACTGTGTCACATTCTGAAGAACGCATGTCTTTAGTAACAACGCCTGACATGGTGGTAGAATCCTTGTCACATTTTGTACTGTGCCACTTGACATTCTGCTTTCTCACAAGTATTTTTTATTTCAATATACCAGTTTTTAATCAAAATGAAGATGACTCTAAATATAAGATGACCCCTCATTTCAAAAGGGCACACCCAAAAGTTTTGTATTACTGCACATACATTTAACTTGTACAGAAATTAAAGATGATCCCACGTTTTTCTTCATGGCATATATGGAAAATAAAGAAACACTAGTCTTTCTTTTATGTAGATAAAGTAGATGAAAAGACTGGCCATTTCATAGTTGTGTTTACTTTTAGGTTCTGCCTCAAGAACTGTCCACTTAATGATCTGGAATGTGCTTTGAGCCCATATGCCTTGGAATACAAACTTCTTGCACTCCCGTTTGGGATTGCTGCCAATCAGGATTTAATTCGACTAGTTGCCTACACTGAAGATGGAGTGATGCATCCAAGGACAACTTTCCTCATGGTTCATGAGGATCTGGCAATCCCTTTTGCACTCAGAGATGAGAACTTGAAAGGTGTGGTCTATACAACCAGGCCTCTGCGAGAGCCAGAGACATATCGAATGAAAGTCAGGGCTCTCTCTTACAGCACTGATGGAGCCATTGAATATCAGACAACCTTCATAGTCTATATCGCCGTGTCTGCCTATCCATACTAGGAAAGCACTGCTGACAATAAGCAAAGTATGATAACCACATGCATAGATGCCACTGGGTGTCACCACTTCCAGAATGACTCTGCTGCCTCATCTTCAGACGGTCGCAACTTGAAAACAATTGGTGCTACTTCCTGTTTCTTCCCAATAGCTGCCGGTGTGTTTCCCCCATCATTCCATCTTGACAAGAATGACTACAATCCACAGAACCGGAACAACTTGCTTTATTTATTACCCTGGAGCAGTCACTTTCCAAAGATTGTTCTGCTGACTCTTTGTTACTTGTTTAGAAGTACTAATTAGGTGATATTTTAGTGGTCCAATGCGGTAGGCTAAAACGAATAATCTTTTTTTTCCCTTTCTTACATGAAGACAAAACAAGGTTTAATTCTCACAAAACTGCAACATCATTTCGGAATGTTTAATTTCTTAATTATTTTCCAAGGCTTGGTGGAGATAGTTTGGTTTTTTTCCTGGCCACAACAAAAAGCATCACAATGCTAAGCATGCCTACACTTGTGTCAATAAAAACAGGGATCTTTAAAAGGAACATGTGAATTCCAATAGGGTCAATTAACACATGACACAGCAAAAAAAAATCCAGTTTGCCACTCAACTGATAGATGCCTGATTAAAAAAACAGTGATAATGCATGTATTTGCAAACAAATGTTTTCCACATTCATGCTCTACATGGGTTGCATCCATGAAAGATTTTTGTATGTGCAATAGTCTTTGCAGAAACACCACAATTTCTCTGCACTGTCTGCTTCCACTAAATGAAAGCAATTGCATCCCTGCTCTTTTCTATGTGCATGAGACATAGCATGAAATATTTCTTCTGATACATTAAAAAAAAATGGAAAGAAGTGTTGTGTTGCTGTAGCCCCCTGCCTGAGCACAACTGCACTAAGTAGATTTTCCTTTCAGTCTACGCATTGCAGGATCCAGGCTATAACATCTGAAACCCTTAATATCCTGGAAAAGGTCCTTCATGGTCACTTCCAATTTGCACAGTTCTTAAGGTATTTTTACTCTGATTATTTTAGCACATCTACGTTTTCTGTTTCCCATGTTCTTTATATATCCTCTGCCAACTTGGCATGGTCCATAGACTGGGAAAGCCTGCTAAGTATTTGGTGTTTACAACTAAGAATCTGTGGTGCACCAAGCAAGGAAATGCAACTATCTCCTTCAAGGAATGACAAAAGAATTTACAGAAGATTGTAATTTGCCTACCCCAAATGGAATAGGTTTCTAAAAAGGAAACAAAATCCACCCAGCTTGGTTGAGAAATGTTAGGTGTCAATACACTGTATAAGGTGGTAACAAACTCTGGAAGTAATTTTTGCCAAGATGTATTCTATTTTTAAGAATATATGTGTGTCTCTGTGTGTTGTACATATATATATATAAAGAGTTGTTTGCTTGTGTCTATTTTCTATGCAATATCAAGAGGTCTCCCCCTCAAAAGAAGTATTTTTACCAAAGAGTGTTGTTTACACAGTGGAAAATAGCCAAAATAAAGGTTCACATTCTTTTTTAAAAATGAAATATGGCAAGAGTGCTCTGAGGTGCTGATTATTTGAAGTTTTACATTGATGGAATAGTGTGGGGAAAATGGAACAATTAGAGTTGTCTCTAAATTAGTTTACACTATCCGAAGTGTTGTCTTAGGCTCTCTCTAGATAAGAAGTGAAGGATACTTTGGACCAAGGCTACAGATGTTATGTCATCTTTGGAGAACTGCAAGGGAGACTTCTCAGTATGGAGTGACTTATACTTCCTCCACTTCCCCTCGCTGTCTCCTCTAGCCATGCCTACTGTGAGGTGCAGTGGATGGTAAAGGATGAGATCCAGAGTGATGTAGTGGTTAAGAGTGGCAGACTCTAATCAAGAGAACTGGATTTGATTCCCCAGGCCACTCCTCCAGATGAAGCCTGCTGGGTGACCTTGGGCCAGTCACAGTTCTTTCAGAACTCTCTCAGCTCTACCTCACGAGGTTCCAGTTGTGGGGAGAGGAAGGGAAGGTGATTGTAAGCTGCTTTGAGACTCCTTTGATAGAGAAAAGTAGGGTATAAAAACCAAGTCCTCGTCTTCTTCATAAGCAAGATCTCTTCATACTCCCAGACTTCTGGAACCTATGAATGGTAGTACAAACATAACTGTGTAGAACAGGTGCAAAAATAACCTCACAAATGCAGTGTCACAATTTGCAATGCAAAAAAAAAATCAAAATTAACGGTGTCCTTAGGTTGTTCCCTATAGCAGAAGTGCTGGCCATTTAGACAGTGCTGACACCCAGTATCCTCGCCAGAAGCTACAGCAGCATGTTTTGGAACACTAATTGGGGGAGAGAGAAGCAGGATGGAATGCAGAAAGCGAAAGGATTACAAAAGACATGCACAGGATATTTAATAACGTCATTGTGGTCACTGTAGAGTCTGTCAAATCAGTTCAGCCCAAACACTTATGTCAACAGTTACAACCCTGCTCACCAACAGCAATCCACAGTGGAAATACATTTTCACGTTAGACATGAGTGGAACTAGGAAATACGGATGTGACAACATGCTTATCGGGGCTACGCATATCTATTCTTCATTTTTATTTCTCAATGCCTCCTTTGTGCCTGTTCATCAACATATGGATGTTTTTCATAAACCCCAGTTACCACTGAAGTAGCAAGTTGTGAGTCCTATTTGCAGAACCAATTACAAAACCTAGAGGGGAAAAGTCCAGCTTTTGCAGTCAGAGCTCATTGGCCGGGGTCTGTAAGATGCTGGGCATGATGCATCTTTTTTCCAGTTAAGTCCCCAGTCCCAACTATGCCATGCTGACTCATTACCTCATAACACGGGCAAGACCAGGACAAATGGACCTCATTCAGACATAGCTTTCAACATCAAGCCTCCACGAGTGGTGTGTAATGATGCTGCAACAGCCATGGGGAAAGGAGGACTGGCCCTAGCATGACAGAATGATAAACTACAGAGTGCACCAAGATTATGAGCAACTGGGCAACACAGCTATGGACATTATGGAAAGGGCTGAGTGCTTTCTGCACTTCTCCTTACTGCCTCCTCCAGCCATGCCTGTTGTGAAACAAACATGACCTACATGCAGAGAATATCTGCACCCCACAGTGGAGTGGAGGAAATATAGGAGTGCTACTTGAGAAATTTAATACACAGACATGTTCTTCCTGTTTCCATTGCTTCTCTGTATAATGCCTGGCAGTGCCCAGAGAGAAAGTGGGCACAGGTAAATTTGCACATACAGCCAGGAAGACCCGGGGACAGAAACTGAGATGGCGTTTATTCACTCTGCAATTGGGAGTGGATACAAAATTCAAATGACACAATTGCATGCAAAAAGGCTGCTTTTCCCCTCTGAAATGCCCAGAAGCTGCAACCATAAAAGCGTGATGCATATGTAGTTATCAGAAATCTGTAACCAAGAACGAAACATAACTTGATAAGCCAGTGAGTCATTTGGCCCAATATAAAATAAGGTTCTTTCGTAAGAGGAGCACTGAAACCCAGATTTTTTTTTCCAGTTCAGTGACTTAATGATAGGAAAAATGGTCTTGGCAACACCCTACATTCAGGCACCAATCAGTTTTCACAGGAACTTCCAGCAACCAATCCAATAGCTAATTCTGTTGGTGACATATGATGACCTTGGCCATCGCAGTGACGTCAAAGAATGAAAGAGAAATAGTTGCTCATCTGCCATTAAGCAGTGAATTAAGTTTGTGCACATTCATGCTGTCCACTGGCTAGCAGGGAACAGGGCCGGCTCGCTCACTAGGCAAGCTAGGCACTCGCCTAGAGCGCTGGCCCTCAGGGGCGCCAAACGGCGCCCCCGACAAGCCACCGCCGCCACCCTAACCCAGCACCCACCACCACCGCCTCCCTGCCACCGCTGCCAAGAGCACCTGGCCGGGGCGCAGGAGGAGGCGGTGTGGCTCACCTGCCCACATGCCCACCGGGGGGGAAGAGGCAGGGCGGCGGTGGGACGGCAGGGCGGCGGCCATCGGGGACTCTCCCTGCCGCCAGTCCTGGACGCCCAGCGCCTCCTGAGTCCTGGGGGGAGAGGTTGAGCCGGCATGGCGGTGGCCAGTGGGGACTCTCCCCACTGCCGCCGCCGCCAGTCCTGGACGCCCGGCTGGCCGGAGCGGCTCCTGAGCCCTGTGGAGGGGGAGGCTGGGCGGCATGGCGGCGGCCAGCGGGGACTCTCCCCGCTGCTGTTGCCAGTCCTGGATGCCCGGCTGGCTGGAGCAGCTCCTGAGCCCTGGGGGGAGGCTGGGTGGCATGGCGGCAGCCAGCAGGGACTCTCCCTTCCGCCGCCGCCACCGCCAGTCCTGGACGCCCGGCTGGCCGGAGCGGCTCCTGAGCCCTGTGGGGGGGGGAGGCTGGGCAGCATGGCGGCGGCCAGCGGGGACTCTCCCCACCGCCGCCGCCACCACCACTAGTCCTGGATGCTGGGTTGGAGCGCCTCCTGTGCCGGCGGGGGGGGAAAGAGGTAGGAGGAAGTCACAGACCCAATGAAGCAAAGGGTGAAATTATTTGATCAACTTCAGATGCCACAGTGGAACTTGACGCTGGCCAGCACGTTCCATGTTGCCTTCCCGGGAGGAAAGGGGGCGGGTGTGTGTGTGGCAGAATGTCCCCGCTCCCCTTCCTCCCGGGAGCAGCCTGGAGGTTGGCAACCATGTAATTGGTTGGCGCAGGGGGCGCCAGAAGGTAGCCTCGCCTAGGGTACAGAAAACCCTTGGGCCGGCCCTGGCAGGGAAGCTAAGATGAATCATAGAATCATTGAATGTTAGAGTTGGAAGGGACCTTGCAGGTCATCTAGTCCAACCACCTGCACTCTTCAGGAGCATAGCCAAAAGATAGCCCTACATATCTACAACATACCCAAAAGATGGTCGTCCAGCCTCCTCTTGAAAACGTCCAGGGAAAGAGCATTCACCACCTCCCAAGGCAGACTGTTCCACTGCTCAACCACTCTTACAGTTAGGAAGTTTCTCCTGATATCTAGCTGGTATTGACTCCCTCATAATTTCCACCCATTAGATCTAGTCTTGCAATCCAGAGCAAGAGAGAATAGATCTGCTCCATCTTTTACATGACAGCCCTTCAAATACTTGAAGACTGCAATCATGTCCCCTCTAAGTCTTCTCTTTCCCAGGCTAAACATACCCAACTCTTTCAGCCTTTCGTCATAAGACTTGGATTCAAACCCTCTCACCATCCTGGTCGCCCTCTTCTGGACACGCTTTAGCTTGTCAACATCCTTCCTAAAGTGTGGTGCCCAAAACTGGACACAGTACTCCAGGTGAGGCCTGACCATAGCAGAATAGAGTGAAACTACCACCTCCCATGATCTGGACACAATGCTTCTGTTAATGCATCCTAAGATTGCATTAGCTTTCTTCACAGCCACCTCACACTGCAGGCTCATGTTGAGCTTGTGATCAACCAGAACACCTAGATCCCTTTCACATGCTGCTGTCAAGCCAAGCCCCTCCCATTCTATATCTGTGACTTCGATTTTTTGTGCCTAGGTATAAGACTTTGCACTTATCTCTATTGAATTTCATTTGATTTGCCTCAGCCCACTGAAATTTGAAGCAAAAGATACCTATTTTTAAAAATCATTTTGTGTCATCATTGTGACTACAAAACACCTAAGTTGTACTGCAGTGACTTTAAGTTTGGTATTCTTGCAGATTTGGCTGGTTTAATCACTGTAACTCAATGATCAAGAACCCATATTTCTTAGACCATAAATCACTTTCCAATTGCATGTGCAAGGGCAGAATCTAAGGGGATTGTTATTTGTGTGTGTGTGCGTGCCAGAGAGAGACACAGGGAGAGAGAGAAACAGAGAGAGAAAGAGAGTTTAATGTGATGAAGATGGGAGAAAGAGAGAAAGACAGATTTTGAAGCCATCAGTTGTCTGGAATTGAAGCATGCTGAGGAGGGGTAGTTCTCTCTAAGAATCTCCTACCTGCTGTTGGAATGATTGTTGGCCTCCACTATACTCTGCTTGTATACTTGTAAATAAAGAAAATATTACAAAGGTGCCATTAGTTCTCAATCATCTCCTATCCCAGAGCAAAAAATATATCCTCCAGTGCTACGACACATTATTTCCTAGTGATCTTGCACTAATCTGTTTCTTGGACACAAGAAAATATCTCGCTGAACAGGAGCAGGGATCATGTAATAAAATATGGAGATTTTCTGTTCCAGACCCCATATTAGTTAATTGCCCTGGAGACACAGGTCCGACTTGACATGCAAAGATAACACTCTGTGTGCTATTATCTGCACGTGTGGACCTCGTTGGGTAATAGTGCTTCCAGTTTAAAGTTCAGAAAAACAATATGTTTGGGTCCTAAGCCATTCTAAATCCATGGTTCCCATAAATACATGTTATTTTATGTATTATTAGAGGAACAAGATAGGCTTGCCAAGTCCCCCCGGGGGGCGGGTAAACCCCCGCCTGAGAGGCCCGTTACCCGCCCCCAGAAAATCGGGCCCCGGGGGGAACTCCACCCCCTTCCGGCAACGTCCCCAACGTGATGATGTCACTTGGAGGTGACATCATCACGCTGGGCACGCCGGGGGCGGGACGTTCCATGTCTCGAGGGAAAACTCTATGTTTTTCCTTCGAATCCTGGCAGCCCCGCCCCCAACGTCCTGATGCGATGACGTCACTTCCGGTGACGTCATGGCGGCGGCGCGCGCACAGAAGCTCCAGGTGCCAAGCGGGACTCCCCCGCTCTAAGAAAATTTGCACTTGGCAACCCTAGAACAAGAGGAACACTGCAGTGAAATTGAGGGTACTGATTTGTGCTCTGGTATGCAAAGGCCAAGCGTAAAAGTGGGAATTGATCCCCAAGGCCCCCAGCCTGAACACCAGACAGGATAACACATGAAGCTACCTTAAACTGAGTCAGACCATTGGTCCATTAAGGCCAGTATTGTCTACTCAGTATTGTCTCAGGCTGACAGGTCTTTCAGATCACCAACTCCTTGGTCCATTTTATATGGAAATGCCAGGGACTGAACTTGGGACCTTCTGCATGCCAAGAAGATGCTCTACCACTGAGCCACATCCCTCTCCATCTGAGAAGACTGAAAGGAAGCGCAACCCTGTGTTTAGCTTCTTCTGGGACATCAGGGATGACTGGGGATATGGGAGGTGAAAAAGAAGCACAGGGGGAGGTGTCTTTGTAGTAGCCTGCATTCACAAGTGGACATGGTAGAGTCTGGAGAACAATATTCCATTTTTAATGTCCAACGCTCTGGATGTGTAACGATTCACTATGCCAAGCCTATATGCACTGAGTCTGAATTTACTGCAGAGTTTATACAGCTGCTCCTTCCCCACTGTTTCAATCAACTGCAAAATGCCACTTAGCCTTTTTTTAAAAAGGTTTTCCTGCTCTGGTAAGGTTTTATGAACCCAAGGAAGCATTATAAGAGTGTAAATCCCCAAACCATCAACCAAGTTGGCCCAAGAGCATTCTTGCCCTATGAAGCAAGAAATGGAGTTTTGGCCCAGAAAAGGGGGGAAATGTTTTTTTTTTAAAAAATTAATATGGACACTAAACTATTGTAAGGGGCTACTGAATTCCCTTTTGCAGCACTCTCATCTCCCCCCAATGTATGGCTGCGAGAGTTGGACTATAAGGAAGGCCGAGCGCCGAAGAATAGATTCTTTTGAACTATGGTGCTGGAGAAAACTCTTGAGAGTCCCTTGGACTGCAAGGAGATCAAATCAGTCAATCCTAAAAGAAATCATCCCTGATTGTTCCCTGGAAGGCCAGATCCTGAAGCTGAAGCTCAAATACTTTGGCCACCAAATAAGAAGGGAGCATTCACTGGAGAAGACCCTGATGCTGGGAAAGATTGAAGGTCAAAGAAGAAGGGGACGGCAAAGGATGAGATGGTTAGACAGTGTCATCGATGCGACGAACATGAAATTGAGCAAACTTCAGCGGACAGCGGAAGACAGGAGGGCCTGGCGTAATCTGGTCCATGGGGTCGCGAAGTGTCGGACTCGACTGTGCGACTGAACAACATCTCCCCCCTCCCCCTCCAGCAGATTAAGAGCTGCCTATCAGCACAAATTCCATATCAGAAGCTTCTTCCATCACTCTTTCCCCATGCTGGAAAAGTTGTACCTGTTGTATTTCAGCCAGTTATCCAGGTATTAAGTCCTGCTTTAAAACAAAATAAATGTGTCAAAACTATCTGAGGCATTTTCTTGCAGGAATAATAGCATACTTGAGTGTAAACTGATGAGAATGCATGTACTGAAAGGGCTGTGTGTTAGTAATTCTCTGACAGCTTAAAAACTATATATTTCATCACAGCATGAATAATCCATATACACAAAGCTGTTCTTCTGTTGAAATGACTAATATATTCCATGAATGTCCCTATTGACCAACAGGGACCATTAAATTCCTGGTTTATTTCCCTGTTTTGCCTTTGCAGAAGGGTTCCGGGGACAGATTTTAACCAAGAACCTGAGATCAGATCCCCATGTTTTTACAAAGCCTAATCTACCTCAAGGGGTTGTTAAGACAAAATGAGCATAGAGAGACTGAACTCTTTAGAGAAAAGGTGGGACAGTGGAGAAACAGCAGTAGATGTGAGGGTGAAGAGAAGGAAGGAGGATTGTTTAACCCCTTCCTTGCCTGCCATTTGTCCACTCCAACTCACTCTTCCTCTTGACAGGTTTCAAATGTTCTCACTCACATGTTCTCACTCACATGTGAAGCTTCTTTGCCAGAGAATGGAAACGGGTCTGAAATGTGCATCTACAAGTAACATACAGAGACTGTCTTGGCCGCAAGTCCCACTGACCTCAGTGAGTCTCGTTCTGAATAACTGTGAATAGGAGCAGTCTGGAAAGAAGATGAATAGTTATTAATGTTTTCCATATTCAGATTTTAAAATGCGTGGATCCAATGTTTCCTTGAATGACCCGATGAAGAGGTTTGTAGCACAAGGGTGACATCCAGTGGTGTGTTAAGCTCTCTGCAAGAAAATCCATCCCCCCCCCAACCATGGATCTTCTGGTTGCACCACATACAAAGATCATTAACAAGAACAAAATGTATGTAATACTTTTTATTAGGGCCAATCAATGTGACTCAAAACAGTGCACAAGCTTCCGAGTTCATCAGAACTCCACAAAATTTTAAAAAGAGAGAGGGTTGCGGTGGGGAGAAGCAGGTCATGATCTAAAGTTCTGGTCATACTAGCATCCTGTACAAAATTTTGTGCAGGCAGGCAGACTTAAATGGTGATGTTGTTTGCTTGCACCTTTGACTTTCTGGGACCAAGATCAACAACAGCCCAAATATCTCTCTAACATTAGGTGAGATATACAGATCACTTGAAGGCTGAGTAGGAGAGGGAAGACTACTGTCAGGAAGATACTAAAATGTATACATTCTAAATGTGGGAATATGGGGGGTAACATCTGACAAGAAATGGAAGTAGGGACGCCCTATTAAAGCCTGTAACAACTCTTCATTGCTTCAATCCTCCCTTATTATATAAAAGCGTAGTCATATGGCAACATTCTATGCATGGCAAAATCAGTTGGCTGCCTGATCTGTCACTCAGAACAACTCCCTAGGCACTGGCTGCATTGCCTGAGTTCTCTCCCACCCACTGCAGCCTAGGCCACTCTTCTCTGATTGGGCCAGCATTTCAAGGCCCCTTGCATATGGAAGGTGATTGGACTTCACACCATTCCACACCTCAAACTCCCCCCCCCGAGACAGTTGGAACTGTCAGTTGCATATGCAACCCGGTGTTTTCTGAGATAAAATATGTCCTCACCCATAACACATCACTTCCCCTTCAAAAGAAATAAACCCAATAACACAACCATGCCACACTACAAAAAAGGCAGATCACACCACAAGCAGAATACCACAAGGCAAAAAATGATAGGAAAAGGTGCCAGCAGTCACCCCATTACTACCATGGATATGTACCTGAGAGCGCTTCAGAGGATGGTGTGCAGGTCCCAGGTTCATGTTATAAAAGCTGCCTGGGGGATTATGGACCATTCACAGACTTTCTACCTTAACATACCTCACAGGGTTGTTGTGTGGATCATACAGGGGAGAGGAGAATGATGTCAGCTGCTTTGGTTCCCACTACAGGGAAAGACTGCCCTTTCCCTAGGCAGAGGCTGCGGGGGGTGGGGAGATGTCAACCTGAAGACAGACAGGCAGATAAAGGTAAGGCTGATGGTTGCCTGGAAAGGACATAGGGTTGCCAGCTCCAGGTTGGAAACTTCCAGGATATTTTAGGGATGAAGCCTGCTGAGGGTGGGGTCTGAGGAGGAGGAAGAGGGGGACCTCAGACAGATACAATGCCTTAGACCCCACCCTCCAAACAAGCTGTTGCCAATCTCCAAGTGAAAGGTCTGATGCTAATTCAAAGTGCTGGGGATGTGTTGCGTTCTGGCAGGGGACGCTATGTGTGTAGAAAATAAATTATTGACAGAGTAGTGTTTTGGAAAATCTTTAGGAATTGTTTGGTCCATTTACCATGGGGCACCCATCCAGAGCCTCTGGCATTTTCTCACTCTGCTGGCATCAAAACCAATTTAAGGCAAAATAGAGATATGGAGACTTTTCCATCCTCCTTTGCATCAGTCTGTCTTTGTTGGCAACCCTAGGCCTGCCAGCACTCTCAGGGTGACTTCATGCCTCCTGAAAGGCATTACTTCACTAGCCCTGGCTGCTTGCTCCTGTTCAGCAGGAGCCTCCCTATGGAAGCTGCCTGGGTAATTTTGGACCAACCACAGACTTTCTGCCTAACCTACCTTGCAGGGTTGCTGTACAGATCACAAAGTGGAAGAGGAGAATGATGTAAGCTGCTTTGCTCCCCACTAACGAGAAAGACAGAACTTTGCCTAGGAAGAGGCTGCTGAGAGGGGAGGAGATAAAGTTGCCAATTTTAGGTATGGAAATTCCTGGAGATGTGAGGGGTGGAGCCTGGAGAAGTTGAGGGTTGAGGAGGGGTGGGACCTCAGACAGGTACAGTGCCATAGACTCCACCCTCCAAACCAGCCATCTCCTTCTGGGGAACCATTGCTGCCAATCTCCAGGGGAGGACTGGAGAGCATTTAGAAATACAACTGCTATCCAGGAGGGAGGAGGAAGGAGATGGAAAGCTGAAGTCAGAAGGGGAGATAAAGGTAGGTTGATGGTTGGATGGAGAGGAGATAGGCTTGCCAACTCCAGGCTGGGGAATTCCTGGAGATTTGAGGGGTGGAGCCTGGAGAGTGTGGGGATTGAGGAGGGGTGGAGACCTCAGGCAGGTACAATGCCATAGACTCCACCCTCCAAACCAGCCATTTCCTCCTGTGGAACCATTGTTTCCAATCTCCAGGTGGGGGCTGGAGATCACTCAGAATTACAACTGCTCTCCAGGAGGAAGGGGGGGAGGAGATTTAAAACTGAAGTCAGAGGGGCACATAAAGGTACGTTGATGGTTGGCTGGGAAGGAGATAGGGTTGCCAACTCCAGGTTGGAAAATTCCTGGAGATTTAAGGGTTGGAGCCTGGAGAGGGTGGGGTTTGAGAAGGTTTAGGGCCTGGGACAGGTACAATGCCATAGACTCTACCCTCCAAACCAGCTATTTCCACCTGTGGAACCATTGTTGCCAATCTCCAGGGGAGGGCTGGAGTTCACTCAGAATTAAAATTGCTTTTCAGATGGCAGAGATTAGTTCCCCTGAAGAAAACGGTAAGCTCTGTGTCATTACACCCTGCTGAGGTCACCACAGCAAATTGACGCTGAGTGCCCAAGACTAGGGCACCTGCCCAGAGTCTCTTTCTAGAGCTCATTGTATGTATTTCTGCAATGGGCCTTATTCCTAGTTCAGTAATATTGCTGATGGGCAGTGAGTAGAATCAGGGGGCAACATTATGGTTCACTGCTTCATGGGTATTCAACAATTTTAGCTGAAATGATGCAGGTTGGGACTAAGGGAGTGCAAAGAAAAAAATATTTGGTATTATTCAGATTTGGAATTCTCTAATCCAAACACATTCAGTATACCCCAATATTCCCGAATATCAAGATAGGATTGGATACCCTATTCAGGAAATATTCAGGATTCCCAAATATATTCAGCTCCATTATACCCTATGGGGCCATTGTAATCAATGACAAAGCTCTCTCAGGTTATATTTAGGGGCCTGGGGAGGAGGGGGGTTTGAGGTAGAGGCACCAAATTTGCAGTGTAGCTGCTGGGGCCTTTTATAGAATCATAGAATCATAGAATGTTAGAGTTGGCAGGGACATCGCTGGTCTAGTCCAACACCCTGCACTCTGCAGGAGCGTAGCCGAAAGATAGCTCTACAACATACCTGAAAGATAGTTGTCCAAAAGAATCCTCAAGTCTCAAAAAGATTGGACCAGGCGGTCCAATTCTAGAGGCACCCAAAATGGGTGCACACATCCCAACATTGTTTCCAATGGTGGGGAAAATAGAAGAAGGATTTGAATGGAAGAGGTGAATTTACTTCTGCTTCCACCACAGGAAACTGCCTTACCAGAAAGCTGTCTGAAGTTTGAAATGTACTGTCTTCTGGAATTATTTAAATTTCCCCCCATCTGTTTTAGCCCATAGGGTTTTAGCCATGTAAATATCCAAACACTTGCAGCAGGCTTTCTTTGACATAACTTACCCCTGTCTTGATGGTTCACATTGGACCTCTGGAATGGCTAAAAAAATAAAGAAATAAAACAAAACAAGATTATCTATAGTGACCCAGGATCATTTTGAATCTAGGTTCCTTCCTGGTTTTCACTGTTATATTCCAAGACTTTCTCTAGTGAAAATAATTACAGCTGGAAGGCTCTGAATCTAACATCAAACTATCTTATGATGCTGGAATCTAAGTGTCCACCCACTAATTAAAGGAGTGTGCAACTTTTTCAAAGTGAACAGCACAGGACAAGCAGCACTTATGCAGCAACACTATAAAACACTGTGCTGTGCTATTCATAGGGAGTTAGATCACTCACTCCAACAGGGAAGACCCCCTACCAAGTGATGTTTTAAGCCTCTGCAGCTGGGGGAATGTGTTCTCCTTTTTAAATGCTTGCGGCCAGAGTTTGTGCTAGGGAACGAGAACTTGGCTTGGGGGGACACTTATTCTAAGCTTCAATGACATTACAGAGGGGTAGATGTGTTACATCTGTTGTAGCAAAAATAAACAGGAGTCTTGTGGCACCTCAAAGACCAACAAGATTGTATTTCAGCCTAAGCTTTTTGGGGCAAGAGCCAAAGAGGTTTTCTGAGGCTATGAGTGAATCCTCACAATGTCGCCATTTTATGTAGGAGATGTGGAAATAAACAAACATATATATATCAGGGTCAAGGGGTTATGAAGCGGGGGATGAAATGTAATTAAGTAAAATTAAAATCTAATCGAGAAAAATACATAAATGGTTCGCAAGTCTTCTGGGTGTAGTTGAACAGCTGCCTAGTGTCAAAGTGCAAAGCATCTTTTCCACGGTCTTGAGGCAGCTATGGAGCTGTTTTTGTCCATAGATACAGATCTTCATTTTCTGTCCCACTGTATTATGGTCTGTGGGCAAACGGTTTTTAAATTTGCCCACAAAACCATTTTGACCATAAGGGGAATGAAAATTAGTGTGACTTGCAGGTCAGTGGTAAGAAAAGCATTTTCTTTTACCTGAAAGGAAATTTCAAAGCATATTAGTTCTAGAAAGTAGTAAAAATGCTCTGAAATGGCATAGTGCTGCGTACTCTTCTAACGGAACACAAGAATGAAATATCTTTAAAAATCCTCTTCTTTATGTACAGAGAACTAGAAATATCACAAAGAAGTACCTACACAAATAGTATATCAAGAGCTGCATAGGACAGGAGAGACTACTTGTTAATTAGAGAAGCTGCTCTTCCTTGAGCTGGAGTCAGATTAGAGGTGTACAAAAAAACCCTGGGTTTTTTTTTTCCATTTCAGGTCTATTGGACCCCAAAAATATCAGTATTCCTGAATATTTCCAAATACAAGTTTTGGTTTTATATTGGGATTCAGGTAAATATTTGGGAAACCTGAATTTATTTGACTCCATTATACTCTATGGGGACACTCCCCATAGGGTATAATGGAGGAGGGATTTAAAGTTTAAATGCTTGCTGAGTTCACTCGCCAAGTCATGCCACTGTGAACTCAGCAAGCATTTAAAGTTTAGATTCCTTCTGAGTTCACTTGCTGAGTCACACCGCGATCTCTTTAAATGCCTTCTAGCCACATCCAAATAAAAGCCAAATAATATCAGCTTTTATTTGGGCGTGACTATTTCAGAAGCCAAATACAGATCTGATCTGTATTCAGCTGAATGAATACCCCCCAAAATACTGATAAGGTAATCTTGAGGTATTTATTAGGCTTGGTATACACCAAGTGCACACCCCTAAATCAGAGTCATTAGAAAATTTCTGTAGATGGAGGAGGGAATTTAATTTATTTCCCTGTCCCCCTGGAATAGCATTTCATGGGGCATTTTGAGCTTTAATGGGAGGGTAGAAACCGCAGCAAGGAAGTACAGTTGCCAGGCCCTCCCTGGCCACTGATGGGGTATGGGAGGGCAGGGACCTCAGCAGGGTATAATGCCATAGAATCCACCTTCCAAAGTAGTGATTTTCTCCCAGAGAACTGATCTCTGTAGTCTGGAGGTGAGCTGTAATTCCAGGAGATCCATAGGTCCCATCGAGAGGCTGGTATCCCTCCTAGGAAGTCATAGTCCAGGGATAGAAATCCCATCGGTGGAAATTTTTCACTATCTCCCTGTCCGATTTTAGCATCAAAGGCACAATGAGACTGGTGGGCATGAAAAAAACTACTGCTGCAGGCCACCGAAAACAAACGAACCAGGCAATCTCCCCCATTGCAGGCTTTTATCCTTCTTGAAAATCACTTCTGAAGGTGTCACTGACTGCACAGGAATGAAAAATAAGCACTGCAAACTTATGTGACTTTGGCCATTTCGAGAATGGAGCTAAAGGCCAAATGAGCCATGATACATTTTAAAGAGTCAGGGCCAAGTTCCCTGGACTCAACTCACTTTTCTGCAACCACACAGTAGCTGTGGAGAATATTGTTTTACAAATCAGAAGGTGCTTGATTGGGCTTGTAACTGCAGTCAGCGGGGAGTACAAAGTTGCTCAAATGGTGCTGTGTTTGAGATGATCTGTTCCGGATCTCACATGGGGCTTTTCCACCTGTTCCCCCCAACCCTGTCAGTTCTGGCTCCATACTGCTTCAGTTTATCCCCTGATTTCTGCATGCATTTTTGTGCCTTTCATTTTCACTTCAGTTTTGTTGTTTTCCCCCTTGAGGTTTCTCTTGCTCTTTTGAGACGACTTTTGTCCCAGTGTTTTGCTGGAAGCAGATTTTGATTCTCTCCCCCCACCACCACCAGTGTATAATGTTTCTATCCGTTTTCTTGCATGTATTTAGAGGAGCTTCAACATCATGAAATTTGTTTGGTGACTACAGTCATGTTCAAGCTTTCAGCATGTTTTGCATGCAAATTATCCAACTTCCAGGGCTGTATGTGCATAGCTCATTTTAAAAAAAAAATCCACCAAGAGGAGTAATGGACTGGATTCAGTCTGACCCCACTAACTTTCCCCCACCAAGTAACTGATCATTTTTTTCCCTTTTAAAGTGGCTATTTTTGCATGGCCTTGCCTTGCCAGGTAACTTTATGTAGTAACCAGATAAGAAGCCATTAGAACAATTAAGAAATATCTAATCAAGTACGATTATAACAGTACAATCTGTAGAGCATGATATGTTTGTTCTCAATTTATTGGTATTCTTCCACCTGGAGAGCATCCCGATTACTGCTTATATTTGACTGTTCCTCACTATAGAAGTGCCTTTATGTTGGCACATGCCTTAATGCCCTACCATCCAGAGTTTTGCAAAAACACCATATTCTGATAGAATATGCAATTGTGGTGCAGGTAGTGTAGACACTCTGGCTGCGGTCACACGCACTAAATAATCCACTTTCAATCCATTTTCAATGCACTTCCCAACTGGATTTTTACTGTGTGGACTAGCAAATTCCAATTCAAAAGTGCATTGAAAGTGGATTGAAAGTGGATTATTTAGTGTGTGTGACTGCAGCCCCGGTACCAGAATTACATTTCTGAGCCTAGAAATCTTTTAATTCTTGCTTTGCTTCAAAATACAGATCATATGGAGACATTATCTCCTTTATTAGAAGATAATAACAGACTTCTCACTCTTTTAGCTGTGAATTTTTATACATCAGTGATAGATTTTCACAGCCATTCAAATGGGGTCTAGCTTTTCATATCTTTCAGTAATCTGCTTAAAACAAATAAGTTAAGAAGCAGTATGAGGTAGATAAAGCAAAAAATATATAAGTTAGAGTAGTGGGAGCAAAATGTAATCGATGTTGATCCAACACTGCAACATCACATTCTACTTTAACCTGGGAGTGATGGTATCACAGCAGGTTGATGCTCTCAGATTTACCCCAAACTCTAGAGTTTCTGGAGAATCTTAGAGCATAGTTCCAATACAGTTCATGCTGGAAGTGACATCATGATATTGGCTTAATGTTGTCTAGACTTCACCCCTTATGTCTCCCAGGGGTTGCCCACACTGGACTGGCAACCTTAGCATGGTCACAGGTGTTCCAGCTGTACCCCGTTGAATGGGAGCCAGAGTACACTACATTTTTAAAAAACATAAAATTCCCCACCTCCTAGCTCTGAATCCTGAATTCTGGACATGTAGATGTAGGAAATATTAGGTGATGAATCTATATCCCCACTCTAGAAAGGGGAATTTGGAATAGTTTGAAATGATTATACTGGCTTAGAATGTTTTGAAAAGCAAATCAATGATAGAACTTTGCTCAACTTGAACTCCATTGTCTTCAGTGACAATGGACAAAAAAGTGTTTCATTTCTTGACTTATATTACAGTATCTCAGTGTTTCTGATTGTGCTTGACATTGCTTAAAATCATTGTTAGTTTATAAGGCTAGAAGTGCAATAGATTAAAATAATAATTATCATCTATGAAGTGCTTGGGTAAGATAATTCCAATAATAGCAATAATATTTACGAATACCTCAGAATTGCCCTGGCAAGTAACCATATGCTGACACTGTCCTTAGTTGCAAATGTGGAGAGCTGCTAAGCTACTGAGGACAGTCTGAGCTGTGAATTTATTCTTATAAATAATACCAAACTGCAGCCATAAAATTGGCAGTACACAGGGGACAGGGAAGGAGATTTCCAGTATCATGACAAGAACTTCCTGAAGTCTGCTACTAACTCACATTTTAACATTATAAATGATCAACTGACTAACAATTTACTGCATTAGTTAGGGAAAAGAAGTAGGTCATCAAGGAGAGGTGGGAGAAAAATAAAATTTTAAATATGGCCATCAAGTGATTATGTGACATCACTTCCGGGAAAACTACCAATTCTAGAGGGGCATAATGGCACTTCTGGGTTTCACACCATCGGCCAACAACTACCACCTGTGCCCCCTGCCTTTCACTGGTTGATAGGCTGGGCCAAGCAACCCTAAACCCATAGCATTTTTCCTTGCAGATACAATACAATTTCCTGCCTACCCCATGCACTGGAGTTCCCAGCAAGAAATCAGTAAGAAGGTTCAAGGAAATAAAATCTGGGCCTGAGTATAAACATACTCAAGCCTGGATTGATATCTGAGGATAAAGTGACAGATATGTGATGGTTTGCCTTTGAAAAGTGAACAAGAATGAAGTTTATTTGGGGTGGGGGGGAAACTACACACAATTGAAGTAAGTTTTAACCAGGCTTTGTTAGATGTTTCAGCCAGTGCATGCCCAAGGAAAAATGCTCTCTCAGGCAGATTTATAAACATAAATATGGCATTCTGCTGCACTCCAGATGAAACAAGCCCTCTCTGGCACACTGCAACACCTCATTTCCTCACACAGGGAAACTTAACCAAAGATCTGATATCTCCTCAGATCTTTCACTTACACCCCTGTTAGATAAATAGCCATTTCTCTCAACCATCACAACCTAACTTTTCACTATCTCCCTGTCAGATTTTAGCTTTTTTCCCTAGTAATCAGCTATTAATGGTTGAATTAGAGTGCTGTTCTGATTGGCAATTGTGTTACTGGAATATATTTCTGTACACTACCTGTCACACATGGTTATTTAATAATACATAGCTGTTATATAGCGCTTTAGCCTGTTCAAAGTGCTTAGCCTCAGGACTTATTTATTATTATTTATACGCTCAGTGGAATCACACAGTAGCTCTTTAACTGGAGTGCCCATTTTGTGTTAGAAGTAGAATATCCCTTGTTTTCTGGGACCTGACCATTATGGTCATCTTCGCAGGCCCTGCTACAGGTGCCCCATCTTAGGAGATTAGGTGGGTGGCAACCCGGGAGAAGGCCTTCTTGGTCATGGTACTGAAGCTCTGGAACTCTGTCCCCAGGGATACTCTTCTGTCCCCTTCTGTTGACTCTTCTGCCAATGGGTGAAGACTTTTAAAATTTGGTTCGGCATTCCCTCAGTGATCCCTCTGTCCTGACCTGCATTCTAAGTGCTGTTTTTATCATTTTAACTCAGTTCTTAATTTGTTTTGATGATGTGTGGTTGGAGGAAGGTTCATTTTAACAGTTTCAAAATGTAATTTAATCAAGTATGTTTTAAACTGTTAGCCACCTTGGTGGCCCTTGTGAGGGTGGAATGGTAGTTTTGTAAATAATAGTAAATGAAATAAATAACATATTGCTAATGAAGCAGCAACTTGACAGTGTTCTGGGGAAACTGGGTGAGGATTCTATCATGCTAATAAAACACCCATCATTATTCAAAGGACTATTTTACATAATTGTATTTATTTATTCACTGTACTTATAGTCTGTCTTGCTGAGGCTCGACATTGACTGAAACATTAGTCCCCAAAGTGGATGTACTGAATATTTTATGGTGCAGTGAGAACCATAATGCTAGAAAAGAAGTACCTGTATACACCTATTTGAGTGATGTACTGAATTTCCATGCCCTTGCACACATAAGGAAATAAAAGTAACTGGATCAGACCAATGGTCCATCTAGTTCAGTATCTTGCTTACAACAGTGTCAGGTACCATACTGAAGCCTACAAGCAGGACTCATAGAACAGCCCTGACCTGCTAACTCTTTTCCAGTACCTGACAACCAGAAATGTTCCACATCTCAGTCTGGAGGCTCCAGGGCCCCATTTGACTATCATATGTGCACAAATTGGTCCAAACCCCATTCAGATGCATTTAAGACAGTGAGTTCTACCACCCACCTAGCCATCGTGTGTAGTATTTCTTGCTTTTGTCTGGAAGAAGAAGAAGAGGAGGAGGAGAGTTGGATTTATACCCTGCCCTTCACTACCCGAAGGAGTCTCAGAGTGGTTTACAATCTCCTTTCCCTTCTCCTCCCCACAACAGACACCCTGTGAGGTAGGTGGGGCTGAGAGAGCTCTCTTGAGAAGTGCTCTTGAGAGAACAGCTCTGAGAGAACTTGTAACTGACTCAAAGTCACCCAGCTGGCCATGCATGTGAAGGAGTGGGGAATCAAACCCAGTTCTCCGGATTAGAAACCACTGCTCTTAACCACTACACCAAACTGAATCTACTGCCAAGCAGTTTACTGGGAAGACTATCCTTTTTCAAGGCAAAAAATTGCAGGTTACAGATATAAACACAGATGCCTGCATCACATATTCAGACATTAATACAGGATAGGTGGGGAGGAAATGTGTGCAGGCTTGTTTTCACTTGGATGGTATGAAATGGTCCTTGAGTTGCAAAAATAAATAATCTTCATCTGCACCTTTTAGAGAGGAAAAGGAAATGATCTCTTCTACCATCAGTTGTACTCAGAGGAGGTAATCCACAGTTTCTTTCCCCCAAAAAAACTTGTTTGTGCAGCTACACTCCTAACAATTACACATTATTAGTTAGGTTGGTCAGAAAAGTGTCCATTACAAATTCCCCTTAGAGATATTTTGGGACTAAGTGAAAGTGTTTGGTTAAGCCATTTTACTCACTGATTGGGGTTGGGTAGCTTTTTCCTTTTTTAATACATGAAACTTAATCTTCCATTTAAAAAGGCATAAAGGCATTTGTCATGCAAACATCTGGAGAAACCTACAAACACTCATATTTATGTTTCTTCTTGTTCCACAAAGCATTTCTGAATGTTTCATGGAAAAATAATTTTTTTGCTTGGTACTTTGACATTGATTCATATGTGGGACCACAAAAGTGTAAAAGGATGGACAAGAGGGAAGCAATTTGGGTTAACCAGATGTATTCTTGGGGGGAAAAACTTAATATAAAGTTACAGGAAATATGTGCATCAATACCATTTTAGCACAAGAAGGAAATACTGACAGAACTCAAATATAAATTGGGCCATGTAAAATAGAGTACATGTACTTTTCTTCTGGTTCTATACTTTATAGCACAGAAGTAAATCTTCCTGAGTTCAATTGGACTTACTCCCTGGTAAGTGTGCATGGGAACATGAGCTAAGTCTTAAGTGAATATATTCAACACTGTAGGCATGCAAGGAAGGAAGGAAGGAAGGAAGGAAGGAAGGAAGGAAGGAAGGAAGGAAGGAAGGAAGGAAGGAAGGAAGGAAGGAAGGAAGGAAGGAAGGAAGGAAGGAAGGCAGGAAGGCAGAAGAGAAAGAAAGACAGAAAGACAGAAGAAAGACAGAAGAAGAAGACAGAAAGAAAGAAAGACAGAAGACAGAGACAAGACTGGTCCTGTCCTGTCCCCCCCAATGGCATAATTTCCCTTTAGGGAAAAAAACACATACTCATAGCAACATGAAGGAGCTTAGGGAACATGAGCTGAAAGAATGCCGATGGGAAACTTGCTTCTGTGTACAACTGCCACCTGTATTCCCAACGTCCACTTCCAACAAAATAAATATTCATGACAGCGTAAAAACTATTTTGTGCACAAAAATTATACTGCATAGGGAAAAATATGTCATTAAAAACAAAGAAAGAAATTGAACACATTTATTGAAGGATATGTTTTCCAATAAATGTTTTAAACTCTGTCACATCCCACATCAAAAATTACTAGTGTTGCCCTGACCTGGATAATCCAGGCAAGCCCGATCTCATCAGATCTCGGAAGCTAAGCAGGGCCAACCCTGGCAAGTAATTGGATGGGAGACCTTCAGAGAATACCAAGGTTGGGAGGCCAGAGGCAGGCTATCAAGCTCTGAATGTCCTCTGTGCCCCAGTAGGAGTCGCCAGAGGTCACCATGACTTCCAGGCATGGGCATGCGGACACACACATATACAAAAATACAAAAAAAAGTTGTCAGGATTTACAGCAGCCAAAATGAAAATTTGAGTTACTCCAAAAATCTAACCTGTATTACATACCTAAAGGACAAAAAGTAATCACCTGCCAAAATAACCATTTCCATTCATTAGGCTATGAAAAGAATCTCTTGTGGGAAATATTTTTAAATATAATTACCATTGAACAAAAACATTTGTTCAGATTACTTCTACAGAATTTAAAATAGCGAATTTTTTTCAAGTATTATTTCCTTTCTATTTATTACTGGTGCAGTAGTTAAGAGTGCCAGACTCTAATCTGGTCTGATTCCCACTCCTCCACAGGACACCTGCTGGATGACCTTGGGCCACTCACAGTTCTCTCAGAACTCTTTCAACAATATCTATCTCATAAAGTGCCTGTTGTGGGGAGAGGAAGGGAAAGGCGACTGTAAGCCGCTTTGAGACTTTTCAGGGTGGAGAAAAGCAGGATATAAAAACCAACACTTCTGCTGCTGTTGCAAGAAAGGCCGTTATTTAACAGGACAGAGGTACAAGATAGGCAGGGACTGGCCCACTGCCAGACCAGGAATAATCTTAAACACAGAAGGTAGCATTGGATATCTGTCTCAGGTGGCTGTCAGTTTAACAGAGACCAATTTAAATAGTTTAGCTGGGAATTCCTTGCAGTTGCTGATTTTGCTTCTGGATCAAGCAGGTTTCTCAATGAAAAAGAACATTTTTAGACAGGACTTTGCCTTGGAAGAGTTAGTGACTTTTCCCCCTTCCCTTTTGCCTCTGTCTTCACTGTGGGAGATGAGAAGTGCTTGCCCACTCCAGAGCCGCTGATTTCGGGAGGGGTGTTGAAAGATCTGAGTCAAACTGAGTCAAACTGAGGTGATGAGAGAGGAGGTCCTACGACTGATAGACAACTTAAAAACTGATAAATCACCAGGCCCAGATGGCATACATCCAAGAGTTCTGAAAGAACTCAAATGTGAGCTTGTGGATCTCCTGACAAAAATATGTAATCTTTCATTAAAATCTGCCTCCATTCCTGAGGACTGGAAGGTAGCTAATGTCACTCTCGTTTTTAAAAGGGTTCCAGAGAAGATTCAGGAAATTACAGGCCAGTCAGTCTGACATCGATACCGGGTAAGTTGGTGGAAACTGTTATTAAGGAAAGAATTAGTAGGCACATTGATGAACAAAAACTATTGAGGCAGAGTCAGCATGGGTTCTGTAAGGGAAGATCTCGTCTCACTAACCTGTTAGTGTTCTTTGAGGGGGTGAACAAACATGTGGACAAGGGGGACCCAATAGATGTTGTTTACCTTGACTTCCAGAAAGCTTTTGATAACGTTCCTCATCAAAGGCTCCTAAGTAAGTTCAATAGTCATGGGATCAAAAACTGGCTAATTCATAGGAAACAGAGAGTGAGTATAAATGAGTAATTTTCTCAGGGGAGGATGGTAAGCAATGGGGTGCCACAGGGATCAGTACTCGGTCCGATGCTCTTTAACTTGTTCATTAATGATTTGGAGTTGGGAGTAAGCAGTGAAGTGGCTAAATTTGCAGATGACAAGAAGTTGTTCAGGGTGGTGAAAACCAGGGAGGATTGTGAGGCACTCCAAAGGGAAGATGGGCGAGTGGGCATCAATGTGGCAAATGGGGTTCAATGTGGCCAAGTGCAAAGTGATGCACATTGCAGCCAAAAATCCTAAATATAAATATACATTGATGGGGTCTGAACTGGCAGAGACTGACCAAGAGAGAGATCTTGGAGTCATAGTGGATAATTCACTGAAAATGTCGAGACAGTGTGCAACTGCAATAAAAAAGGCCAACACTATGCTCGGGATTATTAGGAAGGGAATTAAAAACAAATCAGCCAATATCATAATGCCCCTGTATAAATCAATGGTGCGACCTCATTTGGAGTACTGTGTACAGTTCTGGTCACCACACCTCAAAAAGATTGGAAAAAGTGCAGAAAAGGGCAACTAGAATGATAAAAGGCTTGGAATACTTTCCCTATGAAGAAGGGTTAAAACGCTTGGGGCTCTTTAGCTTGGAGAAACAACGGCTGAGGGATGACATGATTGAGGTTTATAAGATTATTAATGGGATAGAGCAGGTAGAAAAAGAAGTACTTTTCTCTCTTTCTCACAATACAAGAACCTGTGGGCACTCAATGAAATTGCTGAGCAGTTGGGTTAGAACAGATAAAAGGAAGTACTTCTTCACCCAAAGGGTGCTTAACACATGGAATTCACTGCCACAGGAGGTAGTGGTGGCTACCAGCATGGACAGCTTCAAGAAGGAATTAGATAAGCATATGGAGCAGAGGTCCATCAGTGGCTATTAGCCACAAGGTATAGATAGGAACTCTCAGTCTGGGGCAAGGGATGCTCTGTATTCTTGGTGCTTGCGGGGGGGCAACAGTGGGAGGGCTTCTAGTGTCCTGGTCCCACTGGTGGACCTCCTGATGGCACCTGGTATTTTTGGCCACTATGTGACAGAATGTTGGACTGGATGGGCCATTGGCCTGATCCAATATTGGCTTCTCTTATGTTGTTATGACTGCTTTTGAATATCAAATTATAAATTCTTCCATATATCCCCCTTTGAGGGATTATACACATTTATTTAAATATAAACAATTACTTTGTTAAAGGCAGAGAGTTAATATGTAAAATTTCTTTAATTGATCAAGAGCTTTAATTATTTTATTTCAGGAACTACAATTTTATTTCAGGAACTACAATTTTCTACTTCAGGCCCGTGTCAGTCCTATATCAGATTATTTATTTAGATATTTATACCCTGCATTTCTCCACGGTGGGACCCAAGCACGTACAATATTCTCCAGTGTTATCCTCACAACAGCACTGTAAGGTAGAGCTTAGGCTGAGAGAGAGTGACCGACCCCAGGTCACATAGGAAGCTTCCATCACACAGTGGGGATTCGAACCTGGGTCTCCCATATCTGAGTCCTACACTCCAGTCACTACACTTTAACCACTATCATGTTGAATAAAGATTTGAATTCAAGTCAAGTCTTACAGGGCAAAGCCTGATACTCTTGCCCTCCACAGTTTACTTACTATTTGAACTGCCAGGATGGTAAACTGAAAAATGACTGTGTTGTTGTCTCCCCCTTTCCAATTATGTCATGGCAAAATTGTATTGACTGCCCAAAAACAAGACTCTTCACCAGATGTGCATGATACCCATGATTTAGCTAGCGGAAATAAATTACGGCCTGATCCATTTATAATGAGGTAATGTCTCCCAAGCCAACTGTCAGCATTCTACCTTCTTACATTGAAGTACTTGCACAACTGTGAAAACTCATAAGACCGACTTTGTGTTATCTTTCAAAAGCGTTCAAAAAACTGAAATGTCTGTTCTCCCCTCATTTCTTTGATACAGGATGATTCAGCTAGTGTAAAGGAGCCTGGCTATATTACTGCTTCTTAAGGTGGCATGGCAGCACGCATTTAATCAAACTGGGCTATGCTAACCAAGCGTAGTTAAGGAATTTTAGGCTCTGGACTTAACCATCTTAGAGGCCCCCACCCTCCCTCATTAATATCAGGAGTTCTGGGAACTACATTTCCCAGAACTCCAGTGGGAGAAGAAAGGAGAAAAATAAGGACGAAAGTCAACTGAGTCAGGCTTTCCCAGCAGTAGTTACAGCCTGCATTTGCCTCCCCCCCCACACCCCAAACCAGGGTGAGTGTGCCTCTTGACTTAAAGCCCAGCCCTAATGGCATCACTGCTGCTGAATCAGGATTTGGAACAATGCACATAACACTCATTTGTGTTTGTATTTCCTGATCAATAAGCATGCAATGTACCCACAAGAGTTCGTGATCTCCTGCCAGTAGCCCCTGACCTTGCCAAAACTTCATAGGGCAGCAGGGAGGAAATGGGGTGGAAAACCAATGTCCAGCAATGCTGTTATTTCCAGAGCAAACCTGGAAGTAGGGTTGCCAGCCAGCAGCTGGCAACAAGTGGGAATTAGGAGGAACATGGGGGGAGCACCACGGGGGTTCTCTAGAAATCTCTGAAACCGCAGTGTTTCCAGCGATTCCTAGAGCAGCATGATGTTCCCTCCCTGGACTCCTGCAAGGTAGTTAATATGGGTAGGGAAGTACATTCTTGCAGAAGAAGGTGTGGCTTTTTTAAAAAAGGGGGAGGGTTTGCTATCAAGTCAAGCTGACTTCTGGCGACCCCTAGTGGAGCTTGAAGGCAAAGGGACATTCAGAGGTGGCTTGCCATTGCCTGCCTCTGCATCATGATCCTGGTATTCCTTGGAGGTCACCCTTCCAAATACTATCCAGGGCTAGCCCTTTTTAGCTTTTGAGACCTGACAAGGTTGGGCTTGCCTGGGCTATCCAGGTCACGGCAGAAGGTGTGGCTTTGAATCTAAGGCCACCAAGGAAAAAGGTGCATTAGGGAGTTCAGTTATTTTCCACATTCCCTTTGCTCCATTCACCCAGGGAGATATTCTTCTGTAATTAAAGTTTAGGCCAACTCTTCGTTGTTTTGCAAACTTCAGGATAGTAACAACTAATTTCACTTTTTTGTTTTTCTATTCAATATAATCCTTTAATAGTTTAAAAACTCTGCTGTGCTTTTCATGTCTTGGGTTATGCTGCCCATTTAAGTAGCACCCTTGGCTTTGTGCCGGGCGGGGGGGGTAAACCTGGGTCCTCCCAAAGATATGGGGAAATCCACAAGGCATGATGGTGTCAGCAAGTCCGCTGTCTGGTCTGAGGGTTAATGGGGGCAGGTGGCAGATGGGGTGTGAAAGGGGTTGATAGGCTATGGATTTGTCTGCTGCCTGGGAAGGGATGCCTTAGTTGGATACCTTCCCCATTTAGAAGCACCTGCTCCTGTGACCCAACTTTAAATGCATTCAAAGGTTTATTTCCCGCTTGTGGCATCTGCACATCCATGGACATTCCATTTGGAATGGGGTTAATCCCCCATTTTTCTATAGAGTTTTCAGATTTGTGAAAATATACTCCCTATACTCTCTAGCCTTGGGTGGCCCCATTATTTATCTGTATGATGGACCCATACTTGGGAATCAGATTTATGGTGGAATAGGGCAAAAGAAGTTAATCTCCAGAGTCAAGAAGTTAATCTCCATGGTTCCCTAGGAGGAAAAGTATAGTTTTTCTCTGCAATGGGTACCAAAGCAGCTCACATCATTCTCTTCTCCACTTTTTGTCTTGCACAACAACCCTGTGAGGTAGGTTAGGCTGAAATAATGTGACTGGTCCAAAATCACCCATTCAGCTTCCACAGCAAGAACCTGGGTCTAGCAGACTGTCCTCTGAAGTGCTGACTGCTATGCCTAGGGTACCCAACCTCCAGGGGAAGCCTGAAGATCGCCAGGTATCATAGACTCTACCTTAAAATCTCCAGGAATTTTCCTACCTGGAGCTGGCCCCGATGAGTTTTCTCCCAGAGTCCAAAATAGGCATGGAAAGGGCCTTTTACTGACAGAACCAAGCTTGGTTGCATAGCAGCAGGCACTGAGGGGAAAGTAGGGTTGCCATCTCTGATTAGGGAAATACCTGGAGAGTTGGGGGTGGATTCTGTGGAGGGCAGCGTTGAGGGGGCGGAAGGACTCAGCAGGGTATAATACCATAGGGGAACCAATCTCTGCCTGGCAGACCCTGCTCTGAAGTGCTAACTGCTACGCCTAGGGTAGCCAACCTCCAGGTGGAGCCTGAAGATTGCCAGGTATCACAACTGAACTCCAGACAACAGATCTCCCCCCCCCGGGAAAAATAACTCCTTTGGATGGTGGGCTCTATGGCATTCTGTTCAGCTGACGCCTCTCCCCTCCCCAAACTCTGGCTTCTTTAGACTGGCTTCCTTAGACACAGAATATCCAGGAATTTCCCAACCTGGAGCTGGCAACCCTAGTCAGGATGGGCCCCAATGAGTTTCTCACAAAGACCTGGTAAGGGTTTCCTTCTACTAGCACCCACTGAGGGAAAAGTTAGTTCCACAGAGCATCCAAGCAGAAGAAGTGTCTTCATCGGGAGAGACAGCCGTTTGCTAGTAATTCTGACAGGGAACAATGGCTGAGGTGGGCATGGGTGGGGAAGAGGAGCAGACCCAGCACCCAGCCAATGGCACACGAGTACTCTTGAGTGGCGGCTGATGGGCCAATGGCTGATGGAGTGCATTGCACAGCCAATGAGAGAGATGGAAAGTGCCACCCCACTACCCAATTATATATAAGGAGAGATAGGTAGTAAAGTAGTACTTTGCATGACATCTCCATTTTTTTACAAAGTCTCTCAGTAGCAGATCTTGGGAAAGATTCTGCCTGAGATGTTGCAAAACCATTACCAGACACAACACGACAGCAAAGTTGTTGACTATATAGGCAGCTATGAGACACAGGCAAACAAACATTCCCTTTAGGCTCAGATTCAGTCATTTTAACTCTGCTTAAAAAGAAAATGTAACCCATGCTCTCTTGCCAAGGAGGCAGAGGAACCATGCATCTTAGGAAAGTCTGGTAGTTAGTTGTTTCTCACCAATTCGCAGCTGTTAAAGACACAAACTACTGTAGCCCTAACCCTACCCTAACTCTCCTCTTCTACAGAATCCACTTTATATAGTGCTCAGCAGATAGGAGTTATTGAATTCACATTTTCTATTTCATTCCTACTAAGGCTAATTTAGGTTGCTACTAATTTTATTTCTTTTCATAGTTTAGAATCATTCCTTCTTCCTGCAGCACAGCTGTTTAATCAGGTGGGGGAAATGCAGTTAGAATGTTCTGAAGACAACAGAGTTATACTAAACTAGGGAGCAAAGCCCATCGTGGAGGAAGACAATGGGCCCTAGAAAGGAAGGGAGGAAGGAAGGAAGAGGGGGGAAAGTGAAAGAAAGAAGGAGAGAGGAAGAAAGGAAAGGGGGGAAGGAAGGGAAGAGCGGTGGAACGGGCTTCTCTGGGCCTACTGGGCCCATAGAAGGCCCAGAGGATGGTGTGTGGGGGGAGGGGCTTCTCTGGCTGACTGCCCCATAGAAGGCCCAGGGGATGGTGTGGGGGGCGGAAGGGGCTTCTCTGGCTGACTGGGCCCATAGAAGGCCATGGGGATGGTGTGGGGGGGCGGAAGGGGCTTCTCTTGCCAACTGGGCCCATAGAAGGCCCAGGGGATGGTGTGGGGGGCGGAAGGGGCTTCTCTGGCCGACTGGGCCCATAGAAAGCCCAGGGGATGGTGTGGGGGGAGGCGGAAGGGGCTTCTCTGGCCAACTGGGCCATAGAAGGCCCAGGGGATGGTGTGTGTGGAGGAAGGGTCTTCTCTGGCCGTCTGGGCCCATAGAAGGCCCAGGGGATGGTGGGGGGCGGAAGGGGCTTCTCTGGCCGACTGGGCCCATAGAAGGTCCAGGGGATGGTGTGTGGGGGGAAGGGGCTTCTCTGCCCGTCTGGGCCCATAGAAGGCCCAGGGGATGGTGTGTGGGGGGACGGAAGAGGCTTCTCTGGCCAACTGGGCCCATAGAAGGCCCAGGGGATGGTGTGGGGGGAGGCGGAAGGGGCTTCTCTGGCCAACTGGGCCATAGAAGGCCCAGGGGATGGTGTGTGTGGGGGAAGGGTCTTCTCTGGCCGTCTGGGCCCATAGAAGGCCCAGGGGATGGTGGGGGGGGCGGAAGGGGCTTCTCTGGCCAACTGGGCCCATAGAAGGTCCAGGGGATGGTGTGTGTGGGGGAAGGGGCTTCTCTGCCCGTCTGGGCCCATAGAAGGCCCAGGGGATGGTGTGTGGGGGGACAGAAGAGGCTTCTCTGGCCAACTGGGCCCATAGAAGGCCCAGGGGATGGTGTGGGGGGTGGTGGAAGGGGCTTCTCTCACCTGCCTCGGCCTTGAAGGCCTGTCCTTGCGCTCTCTCTGCAGACGCTCCTGTCCTGTCAGAGGACCGGAGCAGACTGAACCAAAGATACTGGCCGGGGCTGACGTGGGCGGGACTCCGCCAAGCAGCCAGTCAGCCCCAGCCAGCATCTTCTGACTGCCAGTTCTTGTGCCGAATCAATTGTGGCAAGCATAGAATGCTGTGGTACCAAAATTCAAATATATATAAGGACACATAGGTAGGATAGCTGGTGAAAACAATGCAGTAATTCCAGGCATGCACTAATACTTTACAGTTCATTTGTGGCCATGACTATTGCTTCCAGGCAAATTGTGAATGAACTCCTCCCTTTATTAGACAAAATGCATTCAGAATTTTGGGGTTGTTTTCTTGTAAACTGGAATAAATGCAAGTTTCAAAAAGGGTGGGGCAGGTTTTTATTCCAGCATTTACTTTACTCACTGTCTACAATATGTGACTCACTCTAAAAATCTAATAACACCAAAAAAAAGTGAATATAAACCCTTAAATAATCTTTCCAGTAGACATGTCAACAAGTTGGAGACGCAAACATTATGAGCTTTCTTGTGCATGCTATCATCCGCTGGCCAAAAATCATTCATTTCTTTTTTCAAGTATAAAAGCTCGAGGGGTATATCTACACAAGACCCAAACTGTTCAATGACTATTCTCACTTGGCAAAGAATTCTTGAAAACGATGGTTCTGTAAGAGAGGGCTATGAATCCCTAACAGAAGTCTCAACCCAACGTTAAACTACACTTCCCAGGATTCACTTGGGAAGTTATGACTCTTAAAGCGGTATAAAAGCACATAATTTTGTAGTGTGTACACGCCCTTTGAGTCATATGTGTTGATTGCCTACTTCATGGCTAGACTCTTCTGACATGTTTTTTGGCACTTAGTGACAGCAATAAGAACATCATGATGATGAACAAAGTTATTTTATTCCTGCACAATACTACATTCATAGAACTGTGGCAGCCAGTAACCCCATCTAATTTTATGTGAAATTTTTACCATGTAAAAGAAAAGGATGGAGTTTCCACACCCTCCCAGACTGGAAGTAAAATGATGGACAGCGTATACCCTCCTTCCTGCTGCCGGGGCAAAAGGATTCATAACAGGCAAGAGTGGAAGGTGTCTCTTGGAGAGGTATGGGGCAGTGTGGAAGACTCAGATGCAGCTTTCTCCCTGATTGTAGGACCCCAAAAGACAAGAAGCTTGGTTGTAATCTGAAAGCCCTAGTACTAGATACATGAGAGGAGGCTATCATTATTGAGATGCAGTTATTCTGCACACATTCTGGAACCATGCTTTGTGATTCACATTTGAACCTCGTAGAACTCGATAATAATTAATTCTTGATTGTGGATTATAATAAATGTGCCATGAGCTCCATTTCCTGACAAAACAATTGATCTCCTACAGAAAATCCTCAACTATTTCCCCGTCTAGGGTAATTTGTTCCCAATGCAGAGTTTGGTTATTTTAAAAATGGAATTCTAGAACTGGGCAACCATGAAGTTATTGTTTTTTTTGCAGTGCCATCTAAGGTTGCTAGGCCCTGAAAGTGTCCTGACACGCTAATGTCATTTCCCATGCATCCAGAAGTGATGTCAGTGTGCCACTGGGGGCCCTAGGGGATGGTCTGAATTGGGGCAAAACTCTATGGTTAAATGCCAGAGTGCCATCAGCTTTGGGAGCAGCACATTGATGTTACTTCTGATGTGCACAGGACCCAAGTCATATGGGGCTTTAAAGCTGAACATGACTGAGTGCAAGCAAAGCCCATGCTTTCTTATCCATCTAAGTTAGCACAGAGAGAAGATGGGAGTTTTCTGCCGCCTACATAACTGAAAACATTCTGTCTTAACATGCAGCAGTTTCACTGCAAAACTGTTTGAAGATGGAAAGTGTCATTGATATGCATCTAAATATGGATGCTACCTACCCATACTATATTATTTTCTGTAGGCACACATTCCCATAAACTTCCCCATCTGTACCATGGTAAAGATTTGTCTTAACTTCATTGATACATTGTTTCTTCTGTCTACCATGGGTCCTGTCCATTTGACAGGTGCTTGGAGTTCCATGCTCAGGACAGAATTCCTAAGTATGTAGGGGCCCAATTTGGATTGGGACTGAGACATTTGAGGCTTAAGCACCTTCCCTCACTGCATTGTTTTTTTCAGCCTGAAACAGCACTTGGGAAGCGCTATTTGCTCTGTTGGAGAAACCTATATGAACTGACGAGCCACACACACATCTTGTAATAATGGGACATATAGCAGCTCCCTGTGGTGTCATCTGGTCAGCAGAATAGTGCAGGGAGAGAGGCCTTAGTCCCCCCTCCCTCCCTGTGCACCGTGGTCCTGGTCTGAATCAGGCTCCTGCGTGCCTGGGAATTGAATTTCATCCATGGAACTCCCACCACATGTTTGTTGGACATAACTTATGTGGGGGACACACTTGAGAATGTATCATGATTAGGCCCTTAGTCACATGCAACAAGAGATGAATCAGGGCTAGGTAGGATTAGCTCGATTGCCTTGGCAATGAGAACATAGTCCTTTCCCCTTACAGAAGACATCACTGTGCTTTTTCTAGCCCTTGCAAACACACTCACACAAGGTTGTGTTTGGTGGTTTGAGAAATTGTGCAATTGGGGAAAGAAGAGAGCTGAGGTTGGGGGCAGGGTGAGTGATGGATGTGTGAAGATGGGAACTGAATGACCACATGCAGAAAGGAAACAGGGCAGCACACAGAGAGAGCCAGTGTGGTATAGTGGTTAAGGTGCTGGACTGGGATCTGGGAAACCCAGGTATGAACTGCCACTCTGCCGTGGAAGTTTGCTGGGTGACCTTGGGCTAGTCACACGCTGTCAGCCATACTTACTTCATAGGGTTGTTGTGAGGATAAAACGGAGGTGACGAGAATGATGTAAGCTGCTCTGGGTCCCCCGATGGGGAGAAAGGCAGGATATAAATAAAGTAAAATAAAAAAATAAAGAAGCAACCACATAATCTATTGTCCAAAGAAATAGGGGATTCAGATGGGGTAAGATCAGAAGCAAAAGGGAAAGAGTGAAATATATGCACATATCAGGTTGGACTCAGCCATGTTTTTCACTCAGTCTCAGCCAACTCCCCTACCCCTCCTACAGCCCCCATCCCAAATGGCTTTTGGCCACGGATATCCAGTGATTCCCAGCATATCTGTTTGGGTGGTTGAAGAGAATACCTGCTTCCCCTTTTCTCTAGTAGAAAAGCTGTTTGGATCCAAGCCAATGATCTGTTAAAGGGAAGAATGACATTGCAAAATCTGTAACAGAACAAAATGTAATCAGTGGGATGGATACTACCCTTATCCTACCACTCCAGTGAGTAAAATTTGAAGCCTTCCTCCAGTCTAAAGAGGAAAAAGAGCCACTCCCTGGAGGATGGTTGGATCCACTCCAGTAAATCAAGAAATGACCAATGAATAATCCAAAAGAAGCAGGAAGCAGAAGAAGGAAATGAAATATGCTGAACATGCATCTTTGCACAGATGCTAGTGTGAAGACATTAGTTCTGTGTACTACAGAATTTCAGATTGAACGTATTGCTTGCAAAATGTTTGATCAGAGCAGGAAATGTGAGAATTGCATGTTAGCATGAAGACTCATGTGTTTATTTGCTTTCCTTGATAATCTGGGAGAGTGATGGACTCAATAGACTGGGTTAAAACATCCTGTTTGACCATACCCTTTTAAATGTCTAATATGTGATTTCCAGTCATTCACCACATTTAGCTGGAAAATTATGAGCAGCCATATTTTAAGTTTCACAATCTGGACAAACTGCCTCCAATTGCAAAATACATGCCTGGGGCAATAGATATGGACAGCTGCTAATTGCTTTCCAAAATGTTGCTTTGTAAATTAGGAAGAGACCTACAGTTTGGGAAGGGTTTTTTCCCCACCCATTACTTCTACAAAGCAAATGGTATGAGCACTAGAGATCTAAGAAAAAAGGATATGGAGGAACATTTCTTTTGACTAGCTGTAGATAACTATGTTAATAATCTGCATCAGTAAAAATGACAGAAATTTATGGCTGGAAGGTCAAAGGTTCTACCTGCTCTGATAAAGGAAGCATGGGGTCACATGAGATATGAGATCCAGCTTGATCAGGGCTCTTTTTGTAGCAGGAACTCCTTTGCTTATTAGGCGACACACCCCTAATGTAGCCAATCCTCCAAGAGCTTACAGTAGCCCCTGTAAGAAGAGATCTGTAAGCTCTTGGAGGACTGGCTACATTAGGGGTGTGTCACCTAATATGCAAAGGAGTTCTTGCTACAAATAGAGCCCTGAGCGTGATGTAGAGATGATGATGATATTTATATGCTGCCTCTCGCCACCAAGCAGTCTTAAGACAGCTAATAACAGCTAAAATCTTTAGACATGAATTAAAAACATAATACAAATAAAGGTAAAAGGCAGCCCACATAAAGAGACCTGATTAATGAGCAAGCTAAACAGAACAGCTCTGCTTTGCATGCCCTGCAGAACTTAGATAAGTCCCACAGGGCCTGCGTACCAACATGAGTAACTTATTTAATTCTTATTTCATAAAATTCATACGCTGCATTTCTGCCCACATAAGGGCCATCAAAGTGGCTAACAAATTAAAACGTACATAATAAAATCACATATTAAAAACCATTAATATCAACAAAACCAGGGCTATTTTTGGGCAGGAACACACAGGAACGGAGTTCCGGCTAGCTCCTGAGTTGGCCACGCCCAGCAGGAACTTATTAGCATAACAGGCCACACCAAACAGCAGAAACTCATTAGGATTGGCTACATTAGGAGTGTGTGGCCTAACATGCAAAGGAGTTCCTGCTACAAAAAAAGTCCTGGTTTTTGACAACAAACAAGGTAAACAGAATCAGAAGCAAAAGGTAGGTGTGGCTGGATGACCACACTTCTGGTAACATGGGGTGTGTGGCCTAATATGCTAATGAGTTTCTGCTGTTGGGTGTGGCCTATTATGCTAATAAGTTCCTGCTGGGCTTTTTCTACAAAAAAAGCCCTGAACAAAACACATCACTAAGACAATCAAAGCCTGAGCTAAAATGCATATAAAAACATAACAACAAGATAACTGCTCAGATGTGAAACAGGAAGGGGGGAGGTTCACTGTGGAGAAAAAAAAATCTTTTCTCAGTTTTACATATTCTTAATTGCAAGTTTCTCTGGTCTTATAGAACTCAACAGAGTGTTGAAATTGAATAGACCTTCTACAAGTAACAGTAGAGGAACATATGTGTATTTCATTTTAGAATACCATATAATATTCCTCTGCTCCAGATGCATAACCATTCAGTAATACCTTGATATGAGTTTCTTCCTCTTGTGAATGATACACAGAGCTTATCAAGTATACATATGAGCTTTGCAAATAAATGTCACAGATTGTGGGTTGGATTCTAACAGGTTTCCCTTTGATGAAAGAAGGACCAGGACCTCCCTTTGACCACCAAAAAAGCAAATGCTAGGGATTGTGGGACCTGTGTGGACAAATGCCAAGTGGAATGAGAGCTGCTGTGAGAAGATGAATTAGGTAAGATCAAATAGAAAAATTGTGACATCCAACCCACAGGGTTGAATCCTAGTAGGTTTTCCAGCAGCACGTGACACACACACACACACACACACACACACACACACACACACACACCAAATGTACTGGAGAATCTTGGGATCTGTGTGAACAAAAAGCCATGATGACAGGGCTGCACTGAGAAGGGGAAATGGGCAAGGTGAACAGAAGAACTGGTAGGATCCAACCCTGTATCTCTCACACTGGCTTTTGACCCTATTGACATTTTTCCTGTAGCCATATGGGAACATGTATCTGCCAACCAAATGCATAATTCATCTGATGGACTCTAGTTCATGAAGACTTATGTCACAGAAAACTGGTTAGACTTTAAGAATCCATGAAGTGCCTTTTTGGTTGTGCTGTCATGATTTCCTTCCTTCAGGTTTCCCAGAACTGTAACATACATTCACCATGTGGAAGTTACCCCACACCCAATCTGAGAGGGAAATGCATTACATTGATTATTTTGGTCATTTTCACCACCTCACTCCCTTAGAGTTCTGCCAAAGGAAGGGTGTTATTTTTCACAATCATTTCCATGAATGCTTATTCATCAAAGTCCAAGAAGTGGAACAGCACATTTGACTGGACTGGAAGCAAACAGCCATCACATGCTAAGGTTTTTCTGAGCAGAGTTCGCCATTCTGAGTCGAAATGCTACGAATACTTCTTTTCTATATACATGTCACCGTATTTTGGGGCAGTTAAGTCACTGCTGGAATAGCTGCTCTGTCCCTTTAAAAAAAAACAAGATTAAACGTAAGAAGCATCTCCTGATGCTTCCTCTGCCACTTCTTTCCTAGATAGGCATGGGCATGAACTGGCTCATGAACTAAAGTTCATGAAAAATTTCAGCTGGTTCATGTTTCACAAACTGAAGTTCCTGGCAGGTCAACTGGCAAAAACCTCCCACAAACTTTCAAGAGGTTTGTGGCAGTTTGTGAATGGATACATTTCCAGACAGTCTCTACTCAATCAAAATGTTTACCAAACTTCAAAGCAACAGGGGAAAGACTGTAAAGGAGTGGGTGGCAAGGTGAGGTTCCCTGTGCGTTTGGTGTGTGCAGCGTGCAGGTGGTCCATTCTATACACTTTTGAACCTGAACCTGCAAAAGCATTTTCCTGGTGGCATCTTCTGGGCAGGGGGGCATAACTCGGACCCCATAAATCCAATCTGCACATAACTTGGAGGTCTCTGGCATGTTTGATTACTCTAGCTTGCACAGGGTCTATTCTATACACTCCTGAACCTGCACCTGTCATTTCCCCAGAAGGGACTTTCCTGGGAGCATCTTCGGGGGAGGGGGGGCTGTAACTCGGACCCTGTAAATCCAATCCTCACCAAAATTGGAGGGCACGTAAAGGAGAGTCATCTGGAGATCCCCTGTGAGTTTGGTGTCCCTTGCACACTGGAGGGGGGTTGTTCTACCAGATTATGAACCTCATTAACCGAACCAGTTCGTTTGGCACCTAAAAGCTCATGATGATTAGTGGCTCATGAACAAAGTTCCCTCTAAGCTGTGGAGTCTTGTGAGCAAAAATTCTACTTTGTGAGCTACTGGCATTAAAGTTGTGAGTGAGCAGTTTGGCTACTGCATAAATCAGTTTGCTCAGGAGCCATCCTTCCTGAGCAAAGACAAAAATGTGTGAGCCAGAGGCTAAAAAACTGTGAGCTAGCTCACACTAACTCAGCTTAGAGGGAACACTGCTCATGAACCAGGCACAACACGAACCATGAACCAAAACAAACCACATTTTCCCAGTTTGTGCTCATTCCTATTCCTTGGTTCTTTGCTGTTGTTGCTAGACAAAGATGTCATTTCAGGTTTCAGTATGGAGGAGCAAAACAGTAACTTCAAATAGTGTGAACTATCAGTTTGATGGGACAATATGAAGAAACTGGGGAAAATGAATGCATGTGTTAACAGGTTCAGTGACAAACTTTATGATAAACACTTTCAGTTCTCTGAAAAGCTACATGTGAAAAGCTCAGCCTTAGCGCTGCACAAAGCCTCACCTATTGGATCAGTCCCCTCACCAAAATTTCAATATTCCACGGAAGCAGCAGATTTGCAAATTCAGTATGCTGGTTTCCATAATATTCATTAGCGAGTCTACAGAACACATTTATAGTTTCAGAGGGTAGCCACATTGGTCTGCAGTAGAAGAGCTAGGCTTGAGTCCAGGAGCACCTTAGAGCCCAACAAGATTTTGGGGGTATGAGCTTTCAAGAGTCAAAGCTCCTTCCGTTAGATCTGACTCTCAAAATCTCATACCCTGAAAATCCTGTTAGTCTCTTAGGTGCTACTGGACTTGAATCCAGCTCAAAGAACATGTGTTCTTCTTTCATGCCCTTAATCTTTTCACCTTTCCTTTTTTCCTACCATGTGATTTTCCTCTTCTTTCTCCCTCTCACATTATACTGCCTAGGGTTAATCCATTATCCAGTGATCCACGCATCATATAGTAGTGAGTCAGAAGCAGAGCTGGGGGAAGGAGGTCAGACTCTACGTTCCCAGCCTAAACCAAATTAATGACTAGCCAGTGCTTCCTCCCATGTCTTTTTGGAAGGAGCCCTCTAATTTAGCACATAAATAACATAAATTAGAGAAAGCAACAAAAATCTAATTTGCATGTTAATAGTGGACAGTATAAGACTGCTCATTTTCAAGACGCACAAGTGTTCATGTTATACAATGGCCATGTAGTTAAGGCATGTTCGTTTTTCAACATTCTGTCATTATGATGTCTGAAATTGATCTTCCTCACAAAATTAGTATGATTCCACCTATCAGACTTTAATTTGGCACAGGGAATCTACCTGGAGAAGGCTGACCAAATTTCAAAGGAAAAACAACATAAAAAGGTGTGTTACAGCAATTTAAAACATTTTACATTTGACCTGTTGAAACTATGTAAGAGATTTTTGTGCACCTTGGAAAAAAAATACCTTTCATTTCAATAGAAATGGCAAAAAGTGCCTTTTTTTAAAGTGCCTTTAAAAAAATTACCCTTAAACAAGGGTTGATTTAGTATGTTGCCCTAGAATGTTCTTGTACTTCTGTAGAAAGACAAGAAGAATAAATAACTTGCTCCCTATCCCTTCAACACACATATAACCGAGTGGACTTAAAAAAACAAACTGTAAATTCTAAAATCAAAAAGGGACTTACAAATTCGGGATGGACTTCAGGCGAGTAGTTATTCTTCCATTGAAACCTTACCTATATTTGCAGATGAGGATAATATTTATTTATTCGAAATGTATATTCTACCATGTAGCGTAAAGAAAGGGCTTTTAGTGTATCATTGTAATAAATTAAAACTAAAATTTAGAAGTATGTGACTATATAAAACATTTTAAAACATAAAATATCCTTGTTTAATGAGGGCAAAGAAGCTGGAGTAGTAAAAACGGTGGCAACCCTCAGAGCAGATAAATTGTTTTATTTATTTATACTCACTCTAATATAAGCAGACGAAAGCATCTGTCCAATAAAATTCTTCTCTCCAGCTTCATTAGCATACAAGCAGGGAAATGTCACAGAACTGGGTTATTTAAGCCTGAATGTGATTAAATTTATGGATGTACTGAATTGTTGCTGCCTTTTCTATAACACTGCAATAACATTGCTGGTCTCAGAATTCATGGGCCTGAATCCCACCACGCAGTTCCAAAGGCCACTGAAGTCTGCTTTACAAAGGGCAATTTCTTAAGGGTCCTTAAGACTTCAGAATGCCTTGCTGGAATGTCTTGTTTATCCTCAATATGCAACCATTTGGGGAGAGAATTTTGTACAAGACTATGCAACCTGCAACCAACCTTGGTATGGTGGTCCCTTATAAGCTCCCTTAGTTTACTTCTTGAATAGAAGTACAAAAGCTGGAGAATTGTCAAGCATCTGAGTAACCAGCCACAATACAGGCCTGGTGGGCTGCATCAGGCTTGGTTATCAGCCCTGGTTCATATACTTAACCACAGGACATCCATAAACATAGTAGGGAAGCACATTCTTGCTTCATGTCTATGCTATAATGTGGTGTGTGTGTGTGTGTGTGTGTGTGTGTGTGTGTGTATATATATATATATATATATATATGTGTGTGTGTGTGTGTGTGTGTGTGTGTGTGTGTGTTCAGATAATTCACCCAGCCTTTTCATTTATTTCTGAGGAGGAAGAATCAAACCAAGGTTTGCACATATAGTCACGTCACACATTATATTGTAAGCACGGTAAGGCACATGTGAACATTCACACTTCCCATCACATCTCTAGAGGGCTAATGGTTAGGTAAGTGTAAGATCCCAGCCTCAATCTTCAGTTCTGTTTTCTTATACTCTAGGGTTTGTTTTTTTAATCTCGTGAGAGTACTGCCAGCTATATAACCATATTAAACGAATACACCATCATTGAAATTTGAGACAGAATGATTTAACAATGTACCAGTTTGAAACTGTTGCCTTAAATAGATTGAGTGACTGATCCAGTCCAGTGCTAAATGACCTCTGTTTCTTCCCTTGGGAGAATATTTCATCTTATTAGCTGTAGTTACCAATCCTTGGGCACAACCTAGCCCAATTCTCTTCCTTCCTAACATTTCGGGTGAATCCAAGCATAATTTTTTTAAAAAATGAAGTCTGGCTATGTATCCAATGCACATCTTCTCACAACAATCCACCTAATCAGACTTGGAGGTCATTGTGGTCTCTCTACCCAGTTATGTTGTGGATGGAAGTAATAAGAGATATGAAATCAGGACAGGATGCTATGACTATGTTGTGTATTCTTTTAAAGAGAGATTTTGTTTTAGTATACCACCAGGAGAACGGGAAGCTCTCATGTACACATGCCCCAACATGTAGAAGTGAAGGCAATTCTATCATATTGGTAGATTAATAAAGATGGTTGCAAGATAAATTTACATCCAGCACATGCTGTGGGAGTATGCCATTATCCCCAGTGTTTGTTCCCAAGTAAGACTGCAGCCTTACAATGACATCCCAGGCAGAGTCACATCCTTCCATTAACTTCAATGGATGTAAAGGGTGTAATTCTACTTGGGATTGCACTGCCAGCCTCGTATTAAGGTACTGGGTGAACAATTGGAAGCTTCATTAAAATTTGGAAATTTGGCAGTCATGCTGGAACTTTACTCCATCCAGTTAAACCCTGTGATGTCAGATTTACACAGATGTTTTGTCTGTAGCTGAGCACGTATTTGTCAGTTCAGATTATATTTCACCTCAAGTAGTGGAAGAGTTTTACCAAAAGCTCAAATAACAAGTGGCTATAATGGAATAGCCTCCACCTCTGATGCATATCCTGAAACTGAGAGGTACTGTATAGGTAAGTCAGAGTTTGCGACTATTGGAAGGCATGAATCTGGCAAGGGTAAGACCCTACCTAGGTTGGGGCCCAGCCCAGGCACTCTTATCTACTGCCAGAACTAGCAGGGTGTGATCAGCACGCTGAATTGACAGCACAGAAATGTGGAATGCTCTCTCGCCTGGCCACTTGACATCTCCCAGAAAAGGCAGTAAGAGGGAATAAAGGGCCAATTACTATTTTGCTTTCTGAAGTGTGGGAGCAGCTGATTCCATTCCCAAAGCATGAAGCCGATTAGGTGATACACTGATCTGTGTATTTAAAATGTGTTTAAATAGTTAATTAACAAGTTGGGGACCAGCAAGGATTTGCTGAGGGGTGTCTCATTTTCCCCATCCCCAATATTTCCTGTTTCCCTTCACTGAAAACCCTCACAGCCTCCCTTTTCTTCCTGCTTACTACTCTTCTTTCTATGTACCAGTCAATCTGCCTCCTAGTTTTCCCTCCTTCCCTACTCCTGGCAACCTCTCCTCAGAAAAATCTGACCAATTTGTAGAGTGCCAGCTGCTAGACTGAGCACAAATGCATGGAGGGGAACCCACAAAGTCTTGCATGGGGCACCTCATTTCCATCTGTATTCCCCTCTCCCCACTATTTCCCTCCTCTTGGCAAACCCCATATCCCCACCTTCCCCTGTTTCTTCTCTTCTTTCCACCAACCTATTTTTATCTGCCTCCCATTTTCAGCTATATTTATTATTTATTCATTTATGCCCCACCTTTCTCCACATGAACACACATGAAACTGCCCTACACTGAATCAGACCCTTCAAGGTCTGTATTGTTTATTTAGACTGGCAGAGTCTTGGGTTGAGATCTTTCCCATCATGGACTACCCTATCCTTTTTTTATGCTGGTGATGCCAGGGACTGAACCTGGGACCTTCTGCAGGTCAAGCAGATGCTTTACCACTGAGCAGATGCTTTACCATTGAGTCCCCACAATAGGGACTGGCTAGTTTTGCTCGATCACCCACTGGTTCAGCTCACATCCTTCTCACTTAATTGTGGTCAGGAAGCTGATCATTCACTAAACAAATTTGGATGGGTCTGTTTGAATGACTAGATCACCTCATCACATGGTTATACTTTTTGCAGCTTCTCACCCACCTGTCTGCTGCTTCCTGCAATGTTTAAAAGGCACATTGTTAGAAGGAAAAAAATCTGTTTGAGACTGGGGGATTGTGACTTACTATTCAGATGTCTTTTGTGGCTTCAGTATCTGCCCATGAACCTAGCTAACCTTGCAAATTACATCACAAAATTGATGCTGCTCACTGTAGAGGCACAAAAATGTATCCAATGCCAGCCATTTAGAGGATGCATCCAACAAAATGGGGGAACAAAAAGAATAATTACATGTTTTTTAAGCAGATCAGACTATGATACAAGAGGATACATGACCCTTTTCTGGTAAATGAGATAATTCAGTTTGGACAAAACTGGGCAAAAACAACCATGAGCTGCAGCTTCTTTGGTACTTATTTACCAAAGCATGACCTTGTTCTATAGCACAAGCAGCCACTGCAAAGTGCAAAGATGAATATTAGGATACATTAAGACAGGGCTACCAGATGTCCTCTTTTTAGAGGACATGTCCTCTTTTTTGTGTGTGTCTGTCCTCTTTTGGGCTCTTTTTTTTAAAAAAAAACCTGATGTAAGTGTCCTTTTCTTGGGTTGGAAGGTTAGGAATTGGGATGGGCACGAACCAGCTGACAAACTGAAGTTCATCATGAATTTTCGACAGTTCATGGTTCATGAAGCTCTGAGCCATTTAAACCCCTGCATTCTGCTCTTCACAAAAACAACTGCTGTTGCTGTTGCTTGGAGCTATTTAAATCACTGTTTTCTGCTTGCTGTGGCTTTTGGTGGTGAGCAAAAAGCAGGGATGAAATGACTAGGCAGCATTTCACCCCCTGCTTTCTGCTGGCTGCAGCTTTTCCTGGCAGGCAGAAAGTGGGGAGTGAAATGCCTCCCAGTCATTTCACCCCTGCTTTTTGTTTGCATCCAAAAACTGCAGTGAGCAGAATGCTGGGAGTGAAATGACGAACTGGTTTGGTTCATGCCGATCCCTAGTTAGGAATACTTCTAGTTAGTAGCAATTATCACAGCTTAAATAGTAGAGGTATTTAAAATGAGATTCGTCATGGTGATCACTTGTTTGAAGTAGTCAGTCGGGAAACATGTCCTCTTTTTTGCTTTTCAAAATATGGTAACCCTAATTAAGATGATCTGATTAAGAGCTCATGTCTATTAAACCTATAATCGATAGCCTGCCAGGCAAAACTAGAAGGGACTATCTCTCAATAATGTTAGCCAATAGGAATAGGGAGATTACCCTTAAGGTGGCAAAATATGGATGGATGGCCATTAACAGGAGGAAAATCTGGCTGGATATGATTAATAATAGATAAATGATATTCAATAATAATTTGTATGGGGTACTTTATGTATGTATAATTGAACAGCATCAGTAGTTTTAATGGATATTTAGATTTTAATGGTTACCTATAGTTTTTATGTTATGTTGTACTCTTTTTAAATGTTTGCTATGGCTGGAAGCTAACACAATAAATATCTTAGAAGTTGAAACAGAAGCTCACGTCAAGGGTAAGCAAGGGAGTTTGAAGAGAGTAAATGCTTGTGGCCATCATGTTTGTGTCAAAGTTCTCAGCATTGCTTATTTCTGATCCAGAACCTCATCTGGCCCCTGTTTTGTGTGCCTTAGTAATATCCAGTTTAAACTGCTCCATTCTAAGTGATGCTGCCTTTGTAAAGTGCTGGGAAACTGCTACATTTTAATTGGAACATGTTGTACAGAACATATAACTCCAGGGCTGTTCTATCTTCATTGGCTGCAATCTGTTTCTGGGTCCAATTCAATGTGCTGTTTTTGATCTTTAAATAGTCTTGCCAGTCAAGTGCTGGAAATCAGAGAGAGGCTTGGAGGAGGGATATGCAAATCACCATTGACCCATAGAGTTTCAGTGGAATCCTTGAGCAACAGGACACCACAATAAATTCACTTCCGGGTTCACACTGGAAGTGATGTCATACCATTGGAGCAATTTGTCAGCGCCACATTTTTCCCTTGCCACCTTACTGAGCAGTTGGGGACTGTCAGCTGGAGCAGCCCTATCTTTAAGGTGGTAAATGATCTGAGCTGAGAGATGTGAAGGAATGCCTTTCCCTATATGAATTTACTCAAACTCAAGTCCTGTGGTTCTTTACCGTGGAACTTTGGTCTCTGAGTTATGGTGTGTGGCCACTTGGGAGAGGACTTCTTTCGGTTGTTATGCCTAAACTCTGGAATCCCTTCCCAAGTAAGGCCTGTACAGGTCCAGCTCTTCTGGCTTTTAGCTTAAACATGGGGGGGGGTGTTGCAGGGGGCATTTCGAGTAAGCTGATTTTTGGCTGCTGAGTTGTCTTGATTAGCTGCTTCATGCTGTCTTGGTTTCCCTTAAATCAGCTGGTGTAAAACCACAAAAACAGACTACTCTGAAGCAAGATAGGATTATCTTTCTACTTAGTTGATCCCCCAATATGTACAAAAATGTCTTGGTAAATTAATTTAAAGGGGGCATGAAAATGACCTAATTAGGACTAAACTGTCTTTGTAGCTGATTAATGAAACTTTATTGAACTGGCTTGCTTCTTGTGTAAAAGTTAAGTTGTAAATAAGAGGTAAGTTTAAATAACACAGCATATGCTCCTTTATAATACTAAGATTCCATTTAGCTGCATGGTGTCCCTTATGTTATAATGATTATAGTTAATTTTAGGGAGATAATTTCTGAGGAAGATCTACTATGAATAACTTCTGAGGAAGATCTACCATGAATAACTTCTGAGGAAGATCTACTATGAATAACTTCTGAGGAAGATCTAGTATGAAATGGACTTACATCTAGATGTTCGTCAACTTACCACAATTCATCACAGAAGCTGTTCTACAATATCACAAGGATGGAACTTTTCTAAATTTTGTGATACAGGATCACAGTATTAGTTGTGATATTTTTCTATGTAATGTAAGGACCATTTATATTTTTATTAATTATAAAATACAGTAGCCATAAATAACAGTGATTGCTTGTTATTAGGTTTTTACACTGTGATCCCAATTTGTTTTTCAGCAGATCACCCGCACAGACTCTACATACCTAGGAGGCTCCCCAGTCATGCACCAAAAGGTGCAGGGAATAGGGATGCCAGACCCCCTGGCGGGGGTGGGGGTCCCCTGCTTTTGGGCTTGGGGGGAATTAACACCTCAAACAGGGAAGAAAGCAGAAATCAAATGTGATGTGTCTATGTGACCCAGAAGTGACATAGGCATGTCAGGGACATTGGGGGCTCATGCTCTGGGTTTGGGGCAAAACTCTATGGTAGAAGCTAATTCTACCATACAGTTTTGCCTCAAAACCACAGTGTCACCCCCCTTGATATCCTGACCACTTCCTGGTCACATAGGCATGCCGTGTTTATTTTTGGCATTCCTCCCCATTCCTGGTAAGTTCACCCCCATCCCCCGCTGGCAGGTCCAAGGGACCTGGCAACCTTAGGGGGGAAGCACTTTTAAATGGTCTCTAGAATGCTTCAGAAGGAAAAAGGGGGAAACTAGGGGTGACAGTGGAGAAAGAAGAACTAATCATGCCCTGTTCCCTATGAGGCTTATAAAAGCCCCATAATAGCTTATAAAATCTGGGGGAGGAAATTTCCAAATTGTTTATCCTACTCCTACAGTTTCTTGTAGACACTCAGACTGTCATTATGAAAGTAGCAAAACTGAACCACCCACTGACAAGGTAGGGGTTTCTACATAGCTGGAGATTTCCAGGGCCTGCCAGAAAATATGACACTGTAAATTACCAAAAGGAAATTTTAAAAAAACCCAACCAACCAAAACAAGAACAACAAAACCCCTACTGATGAAGACTAAATAGGCTCCAGGAGCAATAAATGTCGAGAGAAACTGCAAGTCAATTGAAAAGGCCTGATGTGGCCCCTAAGAGTGTAAAGAACTGTGGAGGAGGAGTACCATTGTTCCCTTCCTTGCAGTTTCTTGTGGACCTCCAGCTTGTTGATTTATATGATTTTTATTGTTAGCCATCTTGACAAGATCTCTGACAGGAAGAGGCAACCAAAATAGCCCCTATATAAATATATATCCCTCCCATAGTGTGATGCTCAGGCACCTAACAGCACCAACAACTGGAGGTGAAATGTTTCACCTGAATTCTTTAATGCTCTGATGTGGGCCCGTGGTGGCTCAGAGGTTAAGACACTGATCTGCAGATCAGAAGGTCGGTAGTTCAGCAGTTTGAGATCCTAGTGCTGCGTGACTGAGTGAGCTCCTGTCTCTGGCCCCAGTTCCTGCCAACCTAGCAGTTTGAAAGCAAGAAATTGAAAGTAGATAAATAAGTACCACTTCGGTTGGGAAGGTAACAGCATTTCATGCACCTTGGCATTTAGTCATGCTGGCCACATGACCACGGAAACATCTTCGGATCACGCTGGCTCTTTGGCTTGGAAACGGAGATGAGCACTGCCCCCTAGATTCGGATTCGACTGGCTTTTGAGCAAGAGAAACCTTTACCTTTACTAAGGGCTCTGAGCTGGTACATTCCTTATCATATTAATGAATGGGCTACCACATAATATCTGTGAGCCGCTCTGAGCCTGCATTGCGGGGAGGGCGGGGTATAAATGTGATAAATAAATAAATATCTGTGGTAGGCTTTGTTCCTTATATCACATCCACTTTGGAGATGATTATAAATTACTCCTATTTGTACACTACAGTTCTACCACAGAAGCAAGGGGGGGAACAAAGTCAAAATGGATCCATGGTACAATTTTCTAGGAATCTCAGTTTTCATTTTTAAAGCTATTTCCTAGCTCATATAGTTGTAAAATGTTACTAAAAGTAAGCAGTGCCTTCAAAAATCCAGAAATCAGGAGGCTAACTGAATATGATTTCCAGTGGTTGAGGCCAAGACTTCGGTGCTCTGTATTACCCCAATCCACCCTAATTACTAGTCAACCCAGAATACACTGATTTACTATAATAGCAACATATAAAGAATAAATTATATCAAATGGAATAAACTATGCAGATCTGCTCAATTTGTATCATTTATACACATTGCAGAAGTTCTCTTTCCTTGGCACAGAGTTTGAATAGCCTGGACAAGGTGGGTTTGTTTTGAGGGGGGGTAAGTTTAGAGTATGTATACCCTTGTTCTTAGCATAACTCCTAAACTGAATGGATGCTGGAAGAAACTTTGGAAAAACGAATATTCAGAGACTCCAGCCCACTCCTCCCGCAGGACTGGGCAGCCTCCAGAGCAGGGCTGTAGCCAGGATTTTTTTTAACTTCAGGGGGCATTTAAATAAGTCGGGTGGCACTTGTCAGGAGCAACAAGAGAGTAAAAGCTTTTAAAAAGCGATGAGAGAGAGAGGCGAGGGTGCCAGCAGGTGGGCAGTGTGCTGGCACGGTGCAGCCAGGGCACACATGAAAAATAAAATAAACTGGCTGGATGGGAACTTGGGAGGCCTGATCAGTAAGCTGGGGGAGCTGGCCCTGAGATGCCCCACTGTAGCTGCAGGCTGTAACACCATGCTATGCCAATAAAGGTCGATGATGATGATGATGATGATGATGATGATGATGATGATGATGAGCTACAAGCCTACTCCAGAGACTTTTAACAGGGACTGTGGTGAACTTGACCAACAGTGACTCTTTCTTCCAAACCTTTGTCTTATTTATTTAGTTATGTATTTATTTTTACACCGTGCTCTTCTCCCTCTTGGGGACCCAAAGTGGCTTCCAATACTGTCGATCCTCACAACAGCCCTGTGAAGTAGGTTAGACTGAAAGAGAGTGACTGGCCCAAGGCCACCTAACAAACTTCCATAGGAGAGTGGGGATTTAAACCTGGTCCTCCCAGATCCTATTCTAATGATCAAAAACATAAACCATGAGATTGGGTTTTTGTTTGGGGGGGGGTTGAGTTTGAAATCATACTTCTCATTCTTAAACTTCTGTTTTTTTCTGGGCTTCATTAGACATGAAAAACATGTACCTCAAAGTCACCAATGGTAGCCACCTGCAAGTAATGCCTGCCCACTCCACTCTCAGTACAGTCTGTTCACTTCACTGAACTATTAGAAATGTGTTTTGACCAATAAGTCTCAATTTTTTCTTCATAGTCATTTTTCTTAATGGGAGTGTTTTCCAGATGTTGCTGTCTAGTCTTCTGGGACGTTTTCCAATAGATGTGGAAAATTTGCTGTCATGGGTCGTCACAGTTGGTTTTGTCTAACATGTTGCCTAATTAGTTCATCCCAAGATATTCACACCGATATATATAAGCATCTGAAGAATCGCAGCTAGCAGACATATCCATTGGATGGTAAGTGCAACACCTCTCTGTGTTCATAGTACATTGTTCAAAAGGTTGATCCCCTCTGATTTAATTATAGTAAATATAAACATGGTGCAAGGCTCATAATTAAGATGGGTGTTATGTGAAATTAATTTATACAAATCTATCTATCTTTCATCTATCTATGTTTTTTAAGAAGAGTTTGTAAACTGCCCTGATATTTTTTGACAAATGGGATAGAAAATGAATATATAAAAATGTATACAATTCCTTTCTGAAACAGAAGTTATGTTGATCATAAATACTACATTTTATACTACATTATGTACTCTAATAATATGGCCATACGCTATGCTATGCTATATGCTATGGTACAGAATATGGTCTATTAGAGGAACTGTGAAAGTTGAAAGATAATTTTATTATATTAATGAAGGAGATCAGATGTTAAAATATTTTAAGGGATTCAAAACTATTATTCAATATGTTTACTTTTATTTTGTCTTTACTATGTTGCCTTTAAAAACTATTGAAAAGGGAAAATATAAATATATGATGTTTGTATTTTATCTGTGCAGTTAATTATGTGCACATGATTACCACATCTAGAACATTTTTACTGGGCAACGCATTTGACAGAGTCAATCTTGATTGTTGACCTTGCTCTACATATTCTCTCTTTTTGGCTGATATGAAAAATATAATTTAGAAAAGGGGCAGAATATTAATTTTATAAATAAATATAAATGTTAAATATAAATATAATATAAATAGAATAATCGTGGCATTGTTATTATTACAAGAATAATCATAATAAACAATGTGTGTTTGTTTTAAGGAAGAACACGGTCCTTGAAAAATCACCATGGCTTGGAATATATATTGGATCTCCCTGGTTTTACTTTCAGTGTCCTTGGCAGAGCAAGTTTCTTCACAAGGTATTGTAAAATGTAAAGAACAACAATTTGTGTGAGATGCATGTGACTGACACCTTAGTCTACAGCCCAGTTGAACTAAGATTTTACCTGAATCTAGGCAATCCTAAAGACTGGAGCATGTGTAAATGGTACACACACAGAGATTCCACCAAAAATGTCTCCCCATAGCAACGATACCCTTTCACGCTGCAGTGATGGAAGTACTATTCACCACATGGATATGGTCCATCAAGTGGGGAGAGCCTGGAGATGGACAGAGCCTCATGGGGAGTGTTTCCAAATTTTATGCAGAGACAGAGATCAGTTGCTACTGAGAGATCACTCTGGTAGCAATTGTTACATGTCCAGTGGCGCAATTGAGAGGATCTGGTCTGCTATTTGGTACAGTAGCTGCCTGCAGGGGAAACAAGGGTTGGAAGTGTGCTTCACCCTGTGGGAAGAATGCTTCCATAGTGTGGGAGTGGGAAAATGTCCTGGAGGGAGGAGTACTCTCTTTTCCCAGAACATTACCCGTTTGTGTGCTTTATATCTGTCTGAATTTTATACTGTGTGCTTTATATCTGTCCGAATTTACCATAAAGGGATATGCACTGTGCTGAACTAACAGAAGCCAGACTTCTTTTAAATGAGAATACCACCATTTCCTAAATACATCATATGGAAGTAAACCCCATTAATGTAGTAGAACTTAGTTCCAGTGGGCTTTGCTCATAAGGCACATGCTCCAGCTCTTGTTTGCATTTAATAATCATGATATTCAGGTTCCTGAAGACTGTTACTTTCTACAAGGAGGAGACCACACTTTCAGGAACATTTCCCAGCATGCTCCAGCATATTTCTTCTGGAAGAATCCTGCCCTTTCCCTGCATATACAGACCCATGGACCCCAGACAGTGGTTTTGATACAGAATTCTGTGTGTACATCAGCTCCTTCAACAGCGTGCTTCTTTATTTATTTTGATGCATGCACGTCTCTTTGCATGTACAAAGTGGACCTCCTGTTGATGTTCTTTTGGAATCTGGAAGCTCTGCATGCGTATACATCAGTCTTCCTGTCCTCACAAAGGAACTATCAGATGGGGGTGATAAAAAATGGCTGAACAGGCTGGTCTTGTTTAAGAGCCTTTCTTCCGGTGTAGATGTTTGAAATGAAAAACAGTATGGTTTAAAAGTTTTGCTTGAATGGTTTTCTTGATGGTGATTCAAGTCTGTTTGGCATAAATGGCTTTCCCAAAATATTTTTTTTCTTTTCTTATCATGCGTGATCTGCCCAAGACCAGGCATTTCAATGACGGATGAGAGTCCAGCCATGCAGAATGCCGCCTTTCCTTGAAATAAACGTGGGTTCTCTCACAGCTATCAGATCTGTGTGTGAGTTCATCCAAGTGCACAAAAAGATCTCTGGTCAGGGCAAGTTTATGCATTTAAACTGCATAAAGAAACTTTTACAATGGAAGATATTTTTTAAAAGCCTTTTAAAAAACAGATCCACATTGATTTACTTCATTTAACCGACTAACTGACTTACTTCATTTAACTTCCTTCCTTCAGAAAGTCTATTGAATTACCAGATAAAAGAGGTCTCTCACAAATATGCCTCTGGTAAGCCCACATGACATTCTAAAGGTGCGGTCACACAGCAAGGGAATTGTGCTTTGTTCCCGATGTAATTAAATCCGGAATATTTTTTTCTGAGTTGGGATGTTCACACATCCAGCCCTGAACCACAAGCTCGCCTTCCCCGCCTGCCCCCCTCCCCCCACAGCAACTTTCCAGCCACCGGCTGATGAAAAGAAAAGAAAAAGGCACCTTTGAAAGAGTTCTCCTTTCTACCTGATGCTGCTGGCTAGCTGGGAACGCTCCCTGGCGCCGGGGGCTCCCTCCCTCCCTCCTAACGCTGCAGCTTCGGGGACTCCCGGGGCGGATGCCAAAGCCCAGTTGCCTGACAGCGGACCCCCCAGCTTCCTCCCCCAGAAACTTTCAACGCCGCCTCCATGCCGGGGGACAGTGGGATGGTGGGCAGAACTTTTCTCCAAGCAGGATGAGTGCTTGTTTACTCAAGCACTCAAAGCTGGAAGGTTTTAAAAAAACAAATGCACAGAGTGGTCAGACGGCCCTAATCGCAATCATTGTGAAAGATGACTGTCCAGATGGGCGAAATCGTGCATTCAAAGCGCAAGTGCCAGGAAAATACTTGATTTTCCCGGGCCAGAAAAACCCAGGAGCATTGCAGGAGTGAGCCTGCTTTGGCATGGGAGGTGGATTCGCCAGTCTGATCAGCAAACTTAAATGCGGGAGGGAACAGCGGCAAAACCTGATCAAAAGGACTGTGTGACTGCGGCCTAAATTTCAGTGGGCTAAACTCAAAGATGAAAGCTAACATATATAGCTCTGATTAATTTTACAAGGAATCTGTGGTTATTGAATTAAATTATCCCAAGGTGGTAACCTAAATTGTTAGCCTGAACCATTTCATAGTTTTAGGGCCAAACTCGATGTGGCAGAGGGATCCATGTGTATTATTCGCATGTCCTCACGGTCACTTGTAAAGCAGGTGATTAAGGGATCTATGCGCTTTAGGGGAATGAAACCTTGCTCCCCCCTTACTTTGCTGCACTCCGTGGATTGAGGCAATTTTCTCCTAGCCTGACACATGTAATAGAAGTTACTAAGGGCAGAAGAACATGGAATGCAGTAATGTGTGGAAAGGAAGGGGGCAGAGTTTTGTTCTCCTCACCCACAAACTTCATTTTCTGGGAAAAGAGACAAATGCACTTGTTTTACATGTCACAGAGTTGCCAATCTCCAGATGGGGCCCAGAACTCTGGAATTACAGCTAAATTCCAGATTGCAGAAATCAGTTCCCCTTCCCCAGGAGAAAAAATGGAGGCTCTGGAGGGTACACAATATGGCATTATACCCCCCAAGATTCCTTCCTTCCCCCAAACCCTGTCCTCCCCAGCCTCCAGCCTCAAATCTCCAAGAATCTCCCAACCCAGAGCTGGCAACCCTAACACACATGTAAATAAGTACACATGGACTGTGTCTGTTTGGGCTCTTAACCCATGTTTTACACATCGCAAAAGTAATCCATACACTAATTTATTTAACATTATTTTTTCTGATTCTCACAATTCTGCCTCTGATTGCTGACCTTTATAACTTTCATGTGTCATGGAGTGTAATTTGAAAGGGCTAAAATGGGGCTTGTGGGGCATTTTCTTTCATTGCTTCTTTTTTCCTGGCTTTCATGTGGTTAGAAGTTAAAGATTGTATGATATATTAACACATATCACTTCTTATGCTTTCAGTGACTTGCAAGAAGTCACTGGCCATTTTTTCCCCCAGAACTTCAGCTTCCCCTTTGCAGAAACTAGATAATGTATACTCATGCTTTTACAATGATTTGTGGAAATTTTGCAAGATACTTGTATGTTTCCTTGTTCTGAACTGTTATGGTTATTTCTATGTCTAGCATGTTGTTTGAAAAATTATTATTGTCTTCCGTGCTGTATACATGTTGTTTCTTTGTTGCCTCTAAAAATTTCAGCTCCTTGTCTTGAATGGGTTTTGTTGGCTTGTCCACTATGTTTGGTCTTCGTTATTCAGAGGGAAGGATGCCTTGGTTGTAGAACTGCACTAAAGTCAATAGAAATCTTTTTGGCTAAACTCATTTCAGTTGGCTAGGCACAAAGGCTTAGATCCATACTAGTGTTTCCTCAGATGCAAGAACCTTTCATTTCCCCACCTCCAGCTGCCCATGACAGCCTAAATTGCTCCCCAAAATCCTGTTATTGAGGGTCCCCCATCCCTTAGGAACAGGATTTGGGGCATCCTGCAAGAAGGAAGAGGTGAAAAAGTCATAGTGCTTGGTCAGAAATTCTTGCTCCTGGAGAAATGCTCATCTCCAAGCCACTATTAATTATTAAAGTTTAATCCCCCAAAATGTATCTGTTTAATTTGACTAACTGAGAGCCAGTTTGGTGTAGTGGTTAAGAGTAACAGACTCTAATCTGGAGAACCAGTTTTGATTCCCCACTCCTCCACATGAAGATAGCTGGGTGGCCTTGGGTCAGTCACAGTTCTCTCAGAGCAGTTCTCTCAGCCCCACCTACCTCACAGGGTGTCTGTTGTGGAGAGCGGAAAGGAAGGAGATTGTAAGACACTCTGAGGCCCATGCTGCATCTAGCATTTGCTCCACTGTTTTACCAAACCCACTTTGGAACAGAAATTCCCCTCTGGATTACATGCCACTTTCACTTTCTTTGATTGTCGGATTTTATGGTAGCCTCCATACTGCATGCTGGTTTCACTTCCTTTGATCTCTTGGTTTTATGGTACCATCTGCATAAATTTATGGCCATTTTATGGCCGTTCAGGGGAGATGCTGCAGTCAGTACATTGTTGGCCCAGGGTGTTTGAATGTGGTTTTGAGCTGTTTCTATTCCAGTGTGGGTTTGGTAAGACAATGGAGTAAATGCTAGATGCAAAATGAGCCTGAGACTCTGAGAGTGAAGGGCGGGGTATAAATCGAACTCTTCTTCTTCTATGGCATTTTTCTACTGAACAGCACAAAAGGCAGTATACAACAAATAAAACTCCAGTAAACAGCTTTTTTTTAAATGGCAGCATTAGAGGGGTTTCATGTTGTTGATTTTAGTACAAAACTAGATGTTCAGGCTGGCAGACAGCAAATGGAAATGTCCTCCTTGAATGGATGCTTGGAGTTCATATGGGAAACAAAGGCTGGGCTTCTTTGAGCTGTCAGTTCTAGGATCACCTCTCAAACTGTGCATGACACAGTTTTACAGGTTTAATTTGTAGGGATCAATCCAGGAACTGAGGATGCTAAATGTGGTGCATTTAGCCACAAGTTGGCATTAGATGAGATTGGTGCACTTTCTCTTCACTTCACCAAAGGATGTGAAATCCTACCATGCAATTTAGTTTCAAAAAAGCAGCTGTCAAGAACCTGATGCGGATCAGTGCTGGGATGGGGGAGGCTTAGCTCTCCCCCCTCCACACGCACACTGGGCACAATGAGCTATATAGAGTTGTCCTTCTGACAGCTAGGGTGGTGTAGTGGTGACAGTGAAGATCTTGGATTGCAGAGACTCATGTTCAGATTAGCCATGAAGTCTTCTGGGTGGTTTAGGCATATAATTATCTCTCACCTTAAAATGTGTGTGCACGCGCGCGCGAGCGTGCAGGAGAGCTAATGCATGCTGCACATGGAGTGGTAGAACACTGCCCAGTAGCTTCAGATCATCTGCTGGGTCCTACCTCCTTTTATTTTTCAAGTTACAATTCCTGCACAGTTAACAGAATGTCTCATTAATGGCTCCAAGTCGTTAATGTAAAAAATAAAATAAAATCATGGAATGAATATTAGGTCCAGTCAGATAGCAAGCCTATGCTAATCAGTGAAATGAGCAGATGCATTCAAGGCATCACATACACAATCCACAGTAGTTAAACTGCAGTGAAAGATAATGGTGATTTCCCACTAAAGCTGCCGCGGGGTTGCGCCGCCGTTTGCCCCGAGATTTTTAGTCAATTTCACACCCGAAGCCGCGGGGCTGCATTTTGACCCGCGGCTTCGCCCGATTTCCCCCGCAGTTTCGTAATCCTGTTTTTTGAGGATTACGTAATGTAAATATGTAAATATGTAAATTACCTTAGGGACCAACCCACCCCACTTTTCTAACACCCATCTTTGCTCGATCCCACTTCCATCCACTTTCTCTGCCTTTGGCTGTGTTTCCCCTCCCTCTCTCCAATCTGGATCTTCTGCAACTTTCTCCCCTTCCTTCTTGCCAGCCGTCCTTCCCCCTGCCCCTACAGCCACTACAGTCTCTCCTTCCCCCTTCTTCTTCCGATTCCTATTTCTCCCCCAGATCACCTCCTTCTGCAAAATAGCATCATGTGCCGTTTATCCTCACTACTACCCTGAAAGGTGGGAGTGTTTGACTGGTCCATGGCCATCCAGCAAACTTTCATGGCAGAGTGGAGATCTGAACTTGGGTCTCCCAGATCCTAGTCTGACACTCTAGCCGTTACACCATATCTGTCTTGCAGTGTCTCTACCAGTTCGGCCTGTAGATCAAGGCCATGTGGGGTGGGGTGCTTATTTTGTTTTTGGTACAATGAATATCCCAAACATGTGAAAGGGAGGAGGGGTCATGATCCTTCCTCCCAATGCCATGTCATGCATTTAATTTCCTGACATATCATTCTCTGTTTGGCAGTATTTACAACCGTATTGTATGATTTTAGATATGTCAAGCTGTGCAGGGAGATGTGGGGCAGGGTATTCTAGGAAGCATAACTGCCAATGTGATAATAACTGCTACCTCTACATGGAGTGCTGCCCTGATTACAAGAGACTCTGCATTGCAGGTAAGTCCTCAAGTCCAACCCCACAAAGCTATTTTTTGGGGGAAAGCATGGATCTGTTGCACTGAGACAGTGGTTTTCAGCCTGTGCTTCAGGGACGTCATATGAGATTATCAGAAGGTTCCTGAATGAGAAGATCACTAATGGTCGCCTCTCTCTCGCTCTCTCTCTCTCTCTCTCTCTCTCTCTCTCTCTCTCTCTCTCTCTCTCTCTCTCTCTCTCAAAAAACAAAACAAAAAAAAACAGACAAACAAAAAACAGATTATCTGACATTATGGAGTTTATCCGAAATTGTAGAACTTCTCCTGCCAGGCGTAGCTGTGAGTGATGGATATGTCCCAAGGGTTGCTATCAGTTTGTATATGGGCAACATCTAGGCCCAGCAGGCCACCATACCATGGGAACTGATAGCATTGTGACATTCCTGAATTTCATGGCAGATTTGTTGTGGAAATGAGTTTGGTATTAGTAAAAAGTTTGAAAGCCACTGCCTTAAGATCCTTCCCTTTGGTACTTGTTACTTCTTGTCTCAGAGTCTTTCATGTTCTTTTTTTGTGTTCTGTGTCTCTCATCCTGGCTTTGTTGTTGTTGTTGTTTGGTAAATGTTGGCAAATGTTGCACTATGATCTGCAGAATCAGGGGCAGCTCTCTTAGCACAATTTTTCAAAATGTCTCCAAATAATTCCTATGAGTAATGGAAACATGTCATGTGACACAAATGACTTCTACATGCAATTTGTTCCCGCCATGCACTTCACAAGATCATTGGGTAACAAATATTGTGCATGAGTCATTGACAAAACATGTTTCATGTATGTCCCAGTCATGGGCACCACCCAAGTGGGAATTATCCAGTGTCTTAAGGTTCAGTGAGAACTGGACTTCAGTCATTCAATAGGTTTAAGCATGAGTTTTCAAATGGCCTGTACTTTTCTACTGCATTATCTAGATTACAAAGCAAACATTCATATTTGGCTGATTTTTCTCAGTGCTACAGCAATACAAGTAAGCTCTTCACTTCCTTAACTACCTTTCTAGCCACACGACTTGCAATCCCAATAAGTAAGTCTCCCACTCTGTCATATGCACGTGAGTGGGATTTGCAGAAGTCCTAACTGGGGACCAGTAACCACACTCCAATGTCTTGAATGCGTGTTCCACAATTATCTTACCTTGGAAAAACACAGGTACACAGAATGTGTCATGTTTTACTTGCTGATTACCTGCAACCTTCCAGAATAAAACTGAAGGATATAAAGGAGGTATAGTAAAGAAGATGGGTAAGTTTTCGTAATTATATTGGCTAGAAATAAGAATGAAAGGCAACTGTCCTATGTAAGTAGCCTTCCTCCAGCCCACAGTGTTGGTCGAGTTCTGGAAATAACCCAACCCATGCCTTGGAGTTTGCTTTTAAAGCATTTACTGCAACAGGATTTTGAAGAGAGAGGATAACTGACTGTGGGCCATTAATGTAACTGAGAGGCCTTCAGAGCACAAGCACTAAAATATATTAGAGGTAGGCTGAACTACAAGAGAAACATTCATTAGCCCTAAACACTAGAGAATGTTCCTCAGCGCCCCCTAGGGTACAAGTGGACTAAGCTGTTCTTTCAGCAATATTTACAGTTTTAGACTCTTAGCAGGCTGTCACTTCTCCAACATACAGAAAGTTCTTCCAACTTAAGTAGCTCTTCTTCCCATGGAAGAGTCATCAAGTTGGAGGAAGTCTCCTTAGGCTGGAGGAAGGCTTCTAACATTGCTTAATAGGATATATGCCACCCTACATAGCATACTATAGCATCAACTTTAGGTGACATTAAATTAGAAACAATTCAATTCAGATGTTCTTGGGCCAGGGGTGACTAAACAAGTACGCAGCAAAAGGCCGAATCCTATGATTGTCTTCTGCTAAGTTTTCCTTCAGGGAGAAGGAAGATCATTCCAATAGGGAATGATTTTGTTCTGACAGAGAAAGTCTTCTTCTGATGGAATAAAGTCTTTCTTGGTTGGAGGAAGACTTGGTGGCAGAAAGTCATAGGATCCAACTCATAAATTCTAATTTATATCCAACATGCTATAATAAGTTATGACCACTATACCAAGGTCATAAATTAATTTGGAGAGGGAGCGGTTTGGATGAAGCTTGCAATGACTCCTTCATTCACATGAAATTCTTCCATCTATGAGCCCAATAATAACTTAAATAATATAGATTCCATCGCTGAATGCAAAGAAATGAAAGCTAACCGAATTACATCCTCCTGTGTAGAACTCACCTGTAAAGGTCGTTGCTCTGAGGGCTTTGTAAGAGGAAGACCATGCGACTGTGATCCAGATTGTCCACTATATGGCAAGTGCTGCCCAGACTTCGACCAGGCTTGTCTAGGAAGTGAGTACCCTAAATATTATATAACATGCTAGGATTCAAGCCAAGTTCTTGATGCAATGGCAAGCCTGGGCTCAGATGGGGCCACTTTAGATTGTACATGGCAGCTCAAATGACTGAATGTTCCTTTATTTTATTTTTCAAAAAAACTTTTCCACAGAAAACTAGCATGTCAGGGAGGAAGCTAGACTGGATACCTTCTGAGATTTCTGTCTGGAGAACACTTTTGTATGAAGGAGCAGGCATGAGGAAGCTCAAACATAGATTTATCCCTTCAGTAACAGAACTAGGTCCCTGTGTCTTTATCAAATAGTGGATTCCCAATATTCTCTCTCTTTGTTGCACACTAGCAGTTCCATGATAGGACTTCATAAAAATTAGAAGTCAAGGAACTGGCTTTGGAAGGATGGGTTCGATTAATGGGTTGTGGCGGGTACCTATGTGGAGAATCTCATCACTTAGACTGTGGGCCAGGAAAGGATGTTCCCCCAACATCTTGCTCAGCAGACACAACAGAACTCAAACCAACAGCAAACTAATGTGGAGATAGGAAGGCAGGAGTTCTCAGTAGCTCTGGTTGAGACACAGTAATTGGGTCCCTCTGGGATACCTACTCCTCACCCCAGATTCTGATGTCATCTGGAGAAGTGAGCACATATAACCCAATGGCATCCACAAGTGCACACTTTCGCCCACAAGTGCACCCAATGGCATCCACAACAATGGCAACCACGACTGCACATTTTCATGGTTGCTGTTTGCTTCTATAGGGAATATTAAATGGCTGGTATTGGTATGATATTTCCCTGTGAACGTATATCTCCTCCAGTGGGTAGTCCATCTTTCAGTGACATGGGTCATGCTGAAGGATGTGTCTTTATAAAGGAACTCCCAGGCTGCGATCACACACACTAAATAATCCACTTTCCAATTGGATTTTGCCAGTCCACACAGTAAAATTCATTCAGAAAATGCATTGAAAGTGGATTATTTAGTGTGTGTGATCACAGTCACAGAGATACATTGCCCTTCTCTAAGGGCCCCTGCAAGATACAAGCTCACCCATCATAATGGGTGTGTGGCTAATTTACTATAAAAGAAATGCAGGAAGCCAACAGAGAATCAAAAGGTTTGTAGGAAACCGTTTATTTATTCTCCCATTATATTTAGCCTTTTATATATGCCCACCACACCCACATTTATGGCCTCTTATTTAGGATGCAGTCAGGTCTGGATTTTCAGCAGACATAACTTCATTTGACTTCATTGGCATTATGCCAGGTTGAACACTTGTCCTGTAGAAGGTTAGTCATCAAAGGACAATGGAAGGGCGAGGGAACCATCCTTTAGAAAACCCTGCCCTGTTAGCCCCCAAGGAAGCAGGAGTAGACCCAGTGCTCTGTTCGGTTCTGCAAAACTCTTCAGGAGGCAGTCATTTTCCAAGAAGAATAAGAACCAGCCCAAAGTTTGTGTTTTGCAGCAACCTGGGCAGTGCAGTCCTGAGCAGAGTTACACCTTTCTAAATTTTGCAATGGGCTTATAACGACATGACACTTCAGGAGCCTCCTGCTGGTCTGGGAATCCCCATGCCTGACCAAAACCAGAGAGAGAGAGAGAGAGAGAGAGAGAGAGAGAGAGAGAGAGAGAGAGGAGAGAGAGAGAGAGAGAGAGAGATGGGAAGAAGGCACAACTTGCAGCAGAGAAATAGCAGCCTTGGAAATTTTCTTTTCCTTTCTGTTTTAACCTTGCATTCCATCTGCTCCCCTGCCCCTGGACGTGTCCATAGCTGAGGAGATTACAGAGGAGAAACAACAAGAGAGGGAAATGCTTCACCACCCCTCCACGGCCTCGTCAATGTAAATTGCACCTTCCCTTCATAGCTTTGCAGGTGTTGGGTGGAGAATAAGTTTCCCAGACTTGGGTCTCCCGTCAAACATGTACTTTGGCCCAAATGCAACAAAACCAAAGGCTGCTGTGCAAGCAAAGCTGCTGTTTGGCGATGGCTCAGTGGACTCATATGTGGTTTTATGCTAATTAGGGTGACCGGATTCAAATCAGGGCCTAGAGGAGGGGATCTGGGGAGGCGAAGATAGCCTGCAAGGGATAAGGAATGCTGCATATGCTGAAATTCCCAGCTGTAGAGACCCATCAAGATTACAGGAGTCCTGTCTTCCTCCTTTAAATCAGGTTACTCTAACACTAAACAAGATGAATCTGATTGTCTGGAATTGGACTGTGTGCAGGATGGCTGCCTTTTCTCCACCTCCCATTTTGTGTCATAAAAACTGTGCAACAGGTAGAAATTCTGTAAGCATGGGTTTATAAAGAAATAAAGACTTTGGCAGGAAAAATACAGCAGCCCTACACAAGATCCATCTCTAGATCACCAGGTTTGCTCTGTGTGAAGCAGGCACACTTGCTTATCAATGTGTCTATGGTGGCATGCCATTTGTTAATTTCAGTATATCATGGCTACTTCATGTGCAAGAGATATGTGATTTGTCTATTGCCCTCATATCCCATTTCTGTTGTCCTGTTTGTTAAGAACACCAGAACATAAGAAGAGCCCAGTGGTCCATGCAGTCCAGCATACTGTTTCACACAGTGGCTCATCAATTTTCCTGGAGGGCCAACAAACAGGGCATAGAGGCCAAGGCTATCACCTGATGTTGCATCCTAACAATGGTATTCTTAGGCTCACTACCTCTGAATGTGGAGGTTTTCCTTAGCCCCTTTGGCTAGTAGCCATGGATGGACCTGTTTTCTCTTACTTGATCTGATATCTTCTAAAGTGATTTATGCTCATGGCCTACAAAATCATGCTCTGATTTTGGCAAACCTGTTATAGAAGTTGAACCTGGAGGTAGGGTTGCCAACTTTTGGATTAAAAAATATTGACCTCCTGGCTGCGTAAGGTGTAGAGTTGCCAACTCCAGGTTGGGACACTTCTGGAGATTTTGGGGTGGAGCCTGAGGAGTCAATAGACTTAGAGTCCACCCTCCCAAGCAATCACGTTCCCCAGAAAACTGATCTCTATAGTCTGGAAATCAGCTGTAATTCCAGGAGATCTTCAGGCCACACATGGAAGTCAGCAACCCTAATGGGAGGGGGGCTGGCAGGTCAAAGGTAGTACCTGGAGGAATCTTATGGATAAGGGAAGAGCTGGCAAGTTAGGCAGATTGAGACTGTTCCTAAAGAAACCTGCTAGGTTTATATAAATCATCCCCAGCAAAAAGAAAACAATTTTTAATCTGTTTAACAAGTATTGCTGAAGATTATAAATCAACTATGTTAAATTTGTATATTGCTTGAGGCACAGAAGAGAACTCTCAAATAAGATATGTACTTTATGTCTCATTGCAGTTCAAACTACCGTGTCCCGAACAAAGGCAACCACTACCACGACTGCACCAACAACCCCACCCTCCACGACTACCACCGCCATGACTAAACCAGCTACAGTCATGAAACCAAAAGCAGCTCCTCCAGCTACTAAGTCAACAACCAAACGTTCACCGAAACCTCTCAAACTGAAACCCAAACCCAAACCAAAGCTAAAACCCAAACCTAAGCCATTAAAGAAGAAAAAGAAACAAAAGAAAGTATCTCATGAAATTATGGAAGGTAAGAAAGAAAGCATTTGATGATGTGCTGCTTAAATTTTTGTTGAGCTGTGATTTGGTTTCTTCTGTGGTTGTGTAAGCCTTGGGAATGTTAGCAGGACTGTTGAAGAAAGAGTCAAAGTATGGGTCTGATCAATCTATTTTCAAAGAAACCTTGACACAGAGAGTACTCCATCTTTCTGTGTTATACCTGTGAGGATGCCAGTCATAGCTATTGGCGAAACGTCAGGTCCTACAATGCCAAGACCATGGCCACACAACCTGGAAAATCTACAGCAACTAACAAAGCTGAAGTCATTTACAGACTTACAAAGAGCCTTACTTGCCATTTTACATAAGAACAATCATAGATAGATAGATAGATAGATAGATAGATAGATAGATAGATAGATAGATAGACAGACAGACAGACAGACAGACAGACAGACAGACAGACAGATATGAAAAGAGCAAGAGACTAACAACATATATGGCAGGGTATGAGCTTTCATGAGTCACTCCTCGTTTTTTCAGATACAGCTAGAATGGGAGTCCATCAGTCCTATGTATTGGAAAGTTGAGTGGTTTCAGATGTTGAATGACATTAGCAGGCAAATGACAATAGCAGGTGAATAACAATAGCAGATGTAATTGGATTAGGGAGATGGTGATGGCAACACCTGTGTGGGCTCATGTCCAGCCAGTTTGGCGAGGAAGAGGAACCAAACATTTTCTGTTTTGGAAATGATTTGTGCTTTGTGGTAGGATTGGATGGACAGGCATGAGGACAGCCTTGTGCACATGGGATACTCTATGGCTCATTGTGCCCAGTGGCATCTTTGCCTTTATTATTTGAACTAAGTAAAACACTAAATCACCATGTGTAATTTTACAATTTTTTGTATTTTTATATTATGCTGAACATGAATTATTAAAGTATTTTTAGAATGATTAATTAACACAAGTACAAATTAAGCATTAACCATGAAGTTCAACAGTACATTTAGAATGATGTCACTTCTGTAGAAATATTTACAGCCAATAACAAGGTCTTATCCTAGGCACAAGATCCTAATCTAATATACTTGTTACAAAAACAGCTAAGACAAACAATGGCATTCTAGTAATCATTCCGTTTGCGTATTCTTCATCAGGTTTGTCTGTTGTTGATTCAATGCAGTCTTGAAGTACTGAAGGCAAAGTTTCAAGATTCTTAGTACTAGTTCATATATTATATTGGTGCCACGCTATTGCGTTTAAGTTCTGGTGACTGGGAATTGCCAGTATTAAACTATGATGTGACGAGATCTACAATACATTTCAAATGGCTGAACTTCCCTATTTAAGAAACCCAAGCCTCAGAGGTAGCAGGACTAGGACTAGCTGTTCAATGGATTACATTCTAATCATTATGCTTGCTTGCAGGGAAAAATGCGATTCCAGCAGTAAATTAAACAGTAAATATCAGAACTTGTGGGCTCACATACCAACCCATTTCCCGGATAGGAATGGGTGATTATTTTTTTCAGGGCCGAGGCCTACCCTGGAGGGCTTGTTCAGATTTTTCTGCACTTTAGTCGACAAAATGACCAAAATTATACTTCTGTTTATAATATGGACTTGAAGTAATAAGCTCTGAAAAAGATTACCTCCTTTTTTCATGAGGGACACATTTTGTCTGAGGGCATCAGTTAAATAAAAACTCAGGGGGGAAAAACCCTGCATTCTGTGTGGCTTTCTCTTTTTGCTGACAGTTTTTATTTGGTTATAGAACATTCTGAGCAATCTTCATCCTCCTCCTCAACCTCCTCAAAAATTCGGAGAACTATGGCTTCAACAAGCAATACTGGTGATAAGAGCAAGAAGAAGAAGAAGACGAATGATAAAAACAATGAGGAACTAAAAGAACAGTTGAAAGGTATGTTTTGTGATCATTTTTAAACATGCAGAAATAAAGATGCAAAAGAAAACGAAACACAATACAGCACAATTAAAAAAACAACAACCACGTACTGCACATCTAATTGATGTTCTTATTTACTTAATTTATTTTATTCTTGAACCTGTTCATCACCTTTGATGGCTATGGAATGCTTCGTCAGGATGGATATTGAGGGAACCGTGCTTTGGTTCTTTCCTTATCTGTCTGATGATTCCAGAAGGTGGTGCTCAGGGACAACTACTCGACTCTGTGACATCTTAGATAATAGCCCATAGGCCTCTATTCTGTTTCTTATGCTTTTTAAACAATTATATGAAACCATTGCGAGAGGTCATCTGGGGATTTGAAATAAGGCGCTATGAGTATTTTGATGACACCCAACCTTGGTTGTCCTTGTCAACTGAATTAAATAGGGGTCCTGAATAAGTGCCTAAAAGTGGCAATTGGCTAAATGGCAGCCAGTAAATTTTAACCCAGTCCAAAAAACCCCAAAGTGCCATTCATTGATGAAGTAGCCAATTGAGGATTAAGCAGTCAGTTTGATCTGGCTGACTTTGCATTACTCTCCTCCTCTGACGAAGGAGCAGTTCAATGTTGGGGGAATGCCATTAGATCCATGTCCATAAGTGGAATCATTGGGCTTCTCTGTGGTGCACAGTGACCTTTTACTGACTTCTGTTGGTTCACCAGCTATGGCCTTTCCTTGGTATTTATGCTATAATCACATTCCAGTTAGATCACAGTAAAGCACTCTCCATGGGGATGCCTCTGATGACAATATGGAAGCATCAGACAGTACAGTATGTAGCTCAGATTACTGACCCACATGAGTTATTAGAGAATGTAGATTGCCAATCTGGAAAGAGATTAGCTGGCTGTCAGTTTTTTCCCCAGACACTACTCTATATGATCACACACACTAAATCATCCACTTTCAGTGCACTTTCCAATTGGATTTTACTGTGTGAACTGGTAAAATCCAGTTGGAAAGTGCATTGAATGGATGGAAAGTAGATTATTTAGTGTGTCTGATTGCAGCCTTAGTTCTTGTTCTTTAAAGTTCTAGAAGGTTTGTAAACAGCACAGGAGGGGCCTCCTTCTCTTATGTCAACCTGCTCAGTTTAGACTGTCAAGGTCAGGTGTGTGAGACTCTAGTTTCTGACATAAGGAGTGTGGTGGTTAGGAATGAACTGGGAAAATGCAGTTCATTTTGGTTCATGGTTCATGATGTGTGCCTGGTTCGTGAGCCACAAACTGTCACAAACTTTTAGGCACCAAATGAACTGGTTCAGTTTGTGAGGTTCATGATGTGCTAGAACAGACCCTGATGTGCTAGAGGCACCAAACTCACTGGAGCATCTCTGGCCGATTCTCCTCTACCTGCCATCCAAGTTTAGTGATGACTGGATTTGCAGGGTCCATTTTATGAGCCCTCAAAGAAGGAGCCTCCAGGAAAGTGCTTTCTGAGGAAATGACAGGTGCCAGTTCAGGAGGTTCAGGAGTGTATAGAAGTGCAAGCTAGAGAAATGAAACTCACAGGGGACTTCCCCCTGGTGCTCCTCTACATGCCTTCTAAGTTATGTGCAGATTGGATTTAGGGGGGTTGAGTTATGCCATCCTCAAAGAAGATGCCCCAGGAAAGTGCTTTTGGGGAAAATGTCAAGCACAGGTTCAAAAGTGTACAGAATAGACCCCTGGCAAACTACACACATCAAACACATAAGAAACTTCAATGTGCCACCAGCCCCTCTACAATCTCTCCAATTTGGAGACAAATTACATTTCTGGGGTCCCAGTTACTGACCACCCCCCAAAAAAGGTCTCCCCAATGCTCTCTCTGGAAAAGACAGCTGCGGTTACAGGAGTCTATGGAACAGCTCAGGAACAAGCCAGTAATACCAACCTCACAAGGAAACTTCACCTGGGCAGACCCCCCCCAGCCAGACAGTAAAAGCAAGGCAAGCATCCCCCCATGCTTGTAGCCCCCCCCTCAAGTCACCAAAGGCAAGATGTGAAGAGCAGAAAGACAGACATCCCCAGAGTTTTGACAGGAGCTCCCTAAAGTAATCCTACAGCAGCTTGGCAGAGACCCCTGGCAAGCACTAGAACCCAGTGAGGCATGCCCACAACATTCCCAGGCTCCCTCAGACCCAAATGCATAGATCCTCTGGTAACAGCCCACCCCTAGGTGAAATTTCTGGTTATTTACCATTACCAGAACATATTGTACAGATAAGAGATCACCTGTTGTGTATTGTGAAAATGCAGTGGAAAGGGGTAGTCAAACAGGGGCTTGCTTGTACAGGCTGGTGTTTGTTGAGGTAGATCTTTGCTGAGGTGGATGTTGTTTCATGGGGTAGGTGTTATGTAATGAGGTGGATGTTGTTTCATGGGTAGGTGTTATGTAATGCAGTGGACGTCATTTCATGAGGTAGGTGTTGTGTTATGAGGTGGAGGTTGTTTCGTGAAGTAAGTGTTGGGTGAGGGAAATTTTCTTTGGAGGATAAAAGTAGAGGTGGGTATCCAGGGGTTTTCTCAGTGGGGAATTTCAGTGAGAAAGGGTTGGATGTTGGGCCAGCCCAGCCTCACCCACCCCAAGACAAGCACCCTTTTCTCCAACTTGCACCCTCATGGCACACACAGGTGCTCACAATCAGGAGAGGTGCAACGGTATAAATGTGGGTCCTCAGCAGAGGCACTCAGTTGCTAAGCCCCTCTGACTGGCATGAGAGACGGAGTGGCTTAGAGCTCTGTGTCCACCTAACACCCAAACCCCAACAAGGGACAGGTGTTCACAGTCAGGAGGCGTGGGAGGGTATTCTCAGCCAAGGCACCCAGTAGCTAAACCCCTCTGTTTGGCATGAGCAGAGAGATGGGGTGGCTCAGAGCCCTGAGTCTCCTAACACCCAAACCCCACCTGGGGAGAGGTGTTCACAATCAGGAGGGGTGGGAGGGTCCTCAGTTGAGGCACCCAGTAGATATGCTCCTCTGCTCAGTGTGAGCAGAGAGATGGGGTGGCTCAGAGCCCTGAGTCCATTTCACCCAAACCCCACCAGGGCAGAGGAGTTTACAATCAGGAATAAATGAATGTGCTCTGCTTTTAACAAGTTCCCTGCCTCTCTGTCTAACTGCCAACACCCAACAGAGGAGAGGGTGTGGAGCTGAGCTGAGGGTATATACAATGATCCCATATAGCGGAATAGGGACAATGTTATTGTCAACCAGCAGTGCCTGTTAAGCTTTGGAGGGCCCCTATTGGTGTTTCCAGGGCTGGAAAATCCCCCCACCCCACTTTGAAGTTTGGTAAACATTTTGATTGAGTGGAGACAGTCTGTATGGAAATGTATCCATCCATGAACTTCCATGAACCACTTGAAAGTTCATGTAATGTTTGTGCTAGTTGACCTGCAATGAACTTCAGTCTGCAAACCACTAACCACCCAAAATTCGTCACAAACTTTAGTTTGTGAGCCGGTTCGTTCCCATCCCTAGTGGTGGCCAGAAATGGCCTTCTATGTATGGCACCCTCATTGTACAATGCCTTTCACACAGCAGTTTTATTGGTGTCTATCCTTTTATATTTTGGGCACAAAGTGACAATCTTTTTTCAATAAATAAATAAATCCCAGTTCTTCTGTTGGCATTTGTGCTTTGTTTGGAATTCTGTCACTGAAATTGTGCCTATTAATTTCTCCTGTTGAAATTGTTTACTGTGCCTCTCTCATGCTCCATGGGTTGTGGGACTGCAGTGAGGAGAGACAAGATGGTATAATTACTCCTCCTTCTGCGAGTGCAGCTCCATTGAGTGAAAGGAAGAATCTTAACCCCTTATACCCCCTCCTCACTCTAACCATTGATCAATATGGTGATTCCTCTGCCTCCCTGAAAATGTAACCCTGGGAATGATCTTTCTAATTATCAAAAAGGGCTGCAGGAACAGAAAGAGCATGGGAAAATGTGCTCCTTGTATGCATATATAGTTGGATATAGGTCAATTTAAAGTTTTACTTGATTTTATTATAAGCTGCTTCAGGCTTTCCTTTGCAGAATGCAGCTAATAAATAACCTTAATTATTACCATAATCAAAATAGCCCTTCTAGTTAACCTGGTCCTCTCTGTCCAAATCCAACATGCTGGTTCCTGTCCTATAGTGGTCATATAAATGTTTAAACCTTTTGGTCTCGGTCGCAAATAGTGACCTACAACTAATTATGGCTTTGAATGGCTCCTTACTGAAAGAGCCAGTTCAAGTGGGTCTGGGTGTACATTGCAATGCAGATGAGAATGTACATCCAGAGGAATATCTGCATCTGAATTGGCATGTGGTACTCTGTTTTTGCAAGCAGATCTCCTGTGCTGGATTAGAACACGTCATGCAGATTTATTTGGATGTTGGCGTGTGTATGTTAGATTGTGTGTCCTGACCTGGGTTGACCAGGCTAGCCCAATCTTGTCAGATCTCAAAAGTTAAGCAAGGTCAGTCCTGGTTAGTGTTAGGATGGGAGACCAGCAAGGAAGTCCAGGGTTGCTTGCTACACAGAGGCAGACAATGACAAACCACCTCTGCTCATCTCTTGTCTTGAAAACCCTGTGGGGTCACTGTAAGTTAGCTGTGACTTGATGGCCCTTTTCACCACCATATTAGATTGTATAACTAAGGGATTTGCTGGTCACTTTGGGTATGAGGAGGAATTTCTCTGGACTGGCTCTAATTGGCTATTAGTCTTTTTTTTTCTTTTTGCCTGCTTCATACAATATTAGGGAGCTTAAGCAGATTTCAATAGACCTAGTTAGCATAGACTGGTAAGGTCCAAATTGAGGGGGGGGGTGAGTAGACAACAGTAGAACTGGCCAGGTTTGGAACCATGATGGACTCACCTCAGCTTTTGGTAGGCCATTTGCTGATGGCAAAACTTTCACCAGAGTTAGAGCCATTTATTTGAAAAGAAATACATAAAAACTTACATCTTTTGAAACATATTTATAAACATAAAGAAGGCCGCAGTGGGAAGAGGAAGGTAGAGCATGTGCCTTCCTCAAGGGTGAGTTTGTTTGTGCAGCCTAGAATCCAAACCAAGAGTTTAAATGCATTTGAGTTATGCCTGACCTTAAAAATTCTAACACCAAATCACTTTTCAGCAATGTTTGGATAAGACTGGATGGGATAAACGATTTTAATTTATATTAAATATATTGGTTAACATAAATACAGAAATATATTTGGGGGTCTTACAGCAAGGATTACTTTGGGAGGGAGAATCTAGCGAACTTGGTCCTATGGCAAGTCCAAGACATATTTTTTAAAAAATAAGATTTTTTGGCATGTTGCAAAAGAACACCTAAGTGTGGGCTGAATCCATTTTACTAGGTTGGGTTCCATATAGGTAACTGCTCTGAAATCACTACAGTTTTGTGGTGGGCGCACAAATCCCTTTCAGAAGTTTGAAGGTAGATCTTTCCAGTGTCATGTTGGTTGAGGAGATAGTCAGAAATATGGCACAAGTAGAAGAATTATACTGTTAGATATCTTATTCAACATTTGTCTCCCCCTGCTGAACTGCACTGTATAATGAGACAGCTTTGTAGACCATTGCAGTAGGCAAGCTGGTAATCAATCAACATGACTTTGTACAATTATACATAAATATATGTATGTTTGCATACTTGATTTAGATAAAGGTTTTTACCCTGTCTCGTTCCTAGTAAAGTAGTCTACAATTGGTATGCCATTAAGTTTCTAGGCCTTGTAGCTTCTGTCATGTCACGGTGTTAAGATTCACGGTGTCTGAGGCAAACAAACCAAAAAGTTTCAGAAGAGTAATGTTCTGAAGAGTAATGCATATTCAGTAACTGGATTTTGTTATTTCCTATCCATTTCTTTTAGCTAAAAAATCATCAAAGTCATTATCAAAGACTTCAAAAACCAAAGCGATAAAAGTGATTTCTGAGGAGGATGGCAGTGGGGTAGACAATACTGTGACAACAGCAGTTAACACAACTATATCCAGTCAGCCTTCTACCACGTCTACAGTGAATCAGACTTCCACCACAAGCACAACACGGCTTCCATCTACTACGATCACAACAAAGCCACCTCCTACTACAACCACAACTAAATTGCCTTCTACCACAACTACAGCAAGACCATCTACTACTGCAACTACAGTGAGACCGCCTACTACAACGGCCTCAACAGCAGCACCTACTACTATGACTACAAAGGCACCTACTACCACAACAATGACACCTACTACTATGACCACAACAACGATGTCTACGACAATGACTACTCAGCCTACTACCACAACAATGACACCTACTACTATGACCACAACAACGATGCCTACGACAATGACTACTCAGCCTACTACCACAACAATGACACCGACTACTATGACCACAACAACGATGCCTACAACAATGAATACTCAGCCTTCTACCACAAAAATGACACCTACTACTATGACCACAACAACGATGCCTACGACAATGACTACTCAGCCTTCTACAACTACAAAGCAACCTAACACGGAGCATACAACCAAAGGAAATAAAGGTACTGCAACAACTCCTTTATCTGAAGATCATGCTAGTCAGATCCCTCCTTCCCAGTCTGAAAAAGTGACCACATCCTTCACAGTCACTACTACAAAACCATTAAGGCCAAATAGTAATCCATCTCCTAGCACTATTTTGACATTGTCTACTATAGCTAGTGTCACTGTGGGCCAAGATACAAGCACTGCTGATATGAAAGCATCTAAAGGCACAACAACTTCTGCATCTAAAGGCACAACAACAATAGCCAAAAGAGACACTACTACGGTAGCTATGGAAGCAATATCAACCATTGCTAAGGACACAACCAGTGCAGACAGCCAGATTTCAACAACAGACAAGAATGATGCCACACCTGAAAGTGATAAAACAACTGTAAGTGATTATGGAAGTGTCAGGACAGAAAGAAGTATTACGGTCACAGAGACAGCAGCAACACAGACTGATCCAGGAAGTGACACAGCTAAACCAGGTACTGGCAATATAAATGGCACACCAGGAAGTAGTACTGGGATCACAGAGACAACAGCAGCACAAACAGATGCAACAAGTGATAGAAATGATGGAACTGATGATGATAAAAATGATATGACAGGAAGCAGTACAACAGTCTCAGGGACAGCTATAACACAGGCTGATACAGTAAACCTCACACCCATTCCTGGTGGTGATAATATAAATGACAGACCAGATGGGACAACTACAGCCATGCAGACAGTGACACAGACAGATCAAACAAGCGGCACAGTAAATTCTGATGGTAACAATGACAAACCAGGCAGTGGCGCTATAGTTACTGAGATAACAAAAACACAGACTGATCCAGGAGAAACAACAAGTCCTGATGGTAATGAAAAAAGCAGCAAGCCAGAGAGGACTACTACTCTCAAAGAGACAACAATGACACAAACAGATTCAGCAAATGGCACACCCAGTCCTACGGTGGATGACAAAAATGTCAAACCAGATGGGACTACTACAGATAGAGAGACAATAATCATGACTGATCCCCCAAATAATTCACCTACTCCTGATAATAATGGTAAAAATGATAGACCAGAAATTAGCACTAACGTGCCCAAGGCAGTAACACAAACTGACTCCAGAAGTGGCACACCCAACCCTGATAATAAACCAGAAGGAACCACTCCAGACAGAAAATCAATAATAGCACAGAGCACTCCCTCAAGTAGCCAGCCGAGCCCTGATGGTGATGATAAAAGTGACAAACCAGAAGGGACTACTACAATCACAGAGACGTTAACACCAAACCCAGAAAGTGTGAATACAGTCAGAGAGACCACAATTACACAAACTGGTCTGGTAAATGGTACACCCAGCTCTGCTGGTGATACTAAAAATGATAAACCAGAAGGAACGAAACCAGGCAGAGAGACAGTAACTACACAGATTGATCCCTCAAGTGGCCAACCCAGCCCTCATGGTGATGATAAAAATGACCAACCAGAAGGTACTTCTACAGTCAGAGACACAATAACATCAGAGCCAGAAGGGACTTCTACAGTCAGAGATACCACAATATCACAGACTGAGCCAGTAAATGGCACACCCATCCCTGCTGGCGATCATAAAAATGACAAACCAGAACGGACTACTACAGTCAGAGAGACCACAAGAACACAGACTGAGGCAGTAAATGGAACACCCACCCCTGGTGGTGATGATAAAAATGATAAACCAGAAGGAACCAGACCAGGTAGAGAGACAATAACAACACAGTCTGATCCCTCAAGTGGCCAGCCCAGCCCTCGTGGTGATAACAGGAATGATAGACCAGAAGGAACCACTCCTGTAAGAGGGACAGTAACAACACAATCTGATCCTGTAAATGGCATACCCACTCCTGATAATAAACCAGAAGGAGCCACTCCAGTTGGAGAGACAATAATATCACAGACTGATCCCTCAAGTGACCAACCCAGCCCTACTGGTGATAACAAGAATGATAGACCAGAAGTAACCACTCCTGTCAGAGGGACAACAACAACAACACAATCTGATCCTGTAAATGGCATACCCACTCCTGATAATAAACCAGAAGGAACCACTCCCGTCAGAGAGACAATAATACCACAGACAGATCCCTCAAGTGACCAACCCAACCCTACTGGTGATAACAAGAATGATAGACCAGAAGGAACCACTCCTCTCAGAGGGACAACAACAGCAACACAATCTGATCCTGTAAATGGCATACCCACTCCTGATAATAAACCAGAAGGAACCACTCCCGTCAGAGAGACAATAATACCACAGACAGATCCCTCAAGTGACCAACCCAACCCTACTGGTGATAACAAGAATGATAGACCAGAAGGAACCACTCCTGTCAGAGGGACAACAACAGCAACACAATCTGATCCTGTAAATGGCATACCCACTCCTGATAATAAACCAGAAGGAACCACTCCAGTCAGAGAGACAATAATACCACTGACAGATCCCTCAAGTAACCAACCCAACCCTACTGGTGATAACAAGAATGATAGACCAGAAGGAACGACTCCTGTCAGAGGGACAACAACAACAACACAATCTGATCCTGTAGATGGTATACCCACTCCTGATATTAAACCAGAAAGAACCACTCCAGTCAGAGAGACAAGTGACCAATCCAACCCTACTGGTGGTAACAAGAATGATAGACCAGAAGGAACCACTCCTGTCAGAGGGACAATAACAACACAATCTGATCCTGTAGATGGCACACCCACTCCTGATAATAAACCAGAAAGAACCACTCCAGTCAGAGAGGCAATAATACCACAGACAGATCCCTCAAGTGACCAACCCAACCCTACTGGTGATAACAAGAATGACAAACCAGAAGGAACCACTCCTGTCAGAGAGAAAATAACAACACAATCTGATCCTGTAGATGGCATATCCACTCCTGATAATAAACCAGAAGGAACCACTCCAGTCGGAGACACAATAATACCACAGACTAATCCCTCAAGTGACCAACCCAACCCTACTGGTGATGATAAAAATGACAAACCAGAAGGGACTACTACAGTGAGAGAGACATTAACAACACAATCTGATCCTGTAGATGGCATACCCACTCCTGATAATAAACCAGAAGGAACCACTCCAGTCGGAGAGGCAATAATACCACAGACTGATCCCTCAAGTGACCAACCCAACCCTACTGGTCATGATAAAAATGACAAACCAGAAGGGACTACTACAGTGAGAGAGACATTAACAATACAGTCTGATCCTGCAGATGGCATACCCACCCCTGATAATATACCAGAAGGAACCATTCCAGTCGGAGACACAATAATACCACAGAATGATCCCTCAAGTGACCAACCCAACCCTACTGGTGATGATAAAAATGACAAACCAGAAGGGACTACTACAGTGAGAGAGAAAATAACAACACAGTCTGATCCTGTAGATGGCATACCCACTACTGATAATAAACCAGAAGGAACCACTCCAGTTGGAGAGGCAATAATACCACAGAATGATCCCTTCAATGACCAACCCAGCCCTACTGGTGATAACAAGAATGGTAGACCAGAAGAAACCAGTCCTGTCCGAGGGACAGTAACAACACAGTCTGATCCTGTAGATGGCATACCCACTCCTGACAATAAACCAGAAGGAGCCACTCCTGTCAGAGATATAATACCACAGAATGATCCCTCACGTGACCAACCCAACCCTACTGGTGATGATAAAAATGACAAACCAGAAGGGACTACTATAGTGCGGGAGACAATAACAACACAGTCTGAGTCTGTAGATGGCATACCCACTCCTGATAATAAACCAGAAGGAACCACTCCAGTCGGAAAGGCAATAATACCACAGACTAATCCCTTAAGTGACCAACCCAACCCTACTGGTGATGATAAAAATGACAAACCAGAAGGGACTACTACAGTGCAAGAGACAATAACAACACAAACTGAGTCCTGTAGATGGCATATCCACCCCTGATAATAAACCAGAAGGAAACACTCCAGTCAGAGACACAATAATACCACAGAATGATCCCTCAAGTGACCAACCCAACCCTACTGGTGATGATAAAAATGACAAACCAGAAGGGACTACTACAGTGCAAGAGACAATAACAACACAAACTGATCCTGTAGATGGCATATCCACCCCTGATAATAAACCAGAAGGAAACACTCCAGTCAGAGACACAATAATACCACAGAATGATCCCTCACATGACCAACCCAACCCTACTGGTGATGATAAAAATGACAAACCAGAAGGGACTACTGCAGTGAGAGAGACAATAACAACACAGTCTGATCCTGTAGATGGCATACCCGCTCCTGATAATAAACCAGAAGGAACCACTCCAGTCAGAGACACAATAATACCACAGAATGATCCCTCAAGTGACCAACCCAACCCTACTGGTGATGATAAAAATGACCAACCAGAAGGGACTACTACAGTAAGAGAAGCAATATCTACCGAACCGGATGGGATTACTACAGTCAGAGAAACAATAACAACACAGACAGATCCCTCAAGTCGCCAACCCAGCCCTACTGTTAATGATAAAAATGATAAACCAGAAGGAACCAGACCAGGTAGAGAGACAGTAACAACACAGACAGATCCCTCAAGTGGCCAACCCAGCCCTACTGGTGATAATAAAAATGGTAGACCAGAAGGAACTGCTCCAATCAGAGAGACAACAGTAACACAGACAGATCCCTCAAGTGGTCACCCAAGGCCTACTGTTGATAAAAATGATAGACAAGAAGGAACTAGACCATTCAGAGAGACAACAGTAACACAGACTGATCCCTCAAGTGGCCAACCCAGCCCTACTGAAGATGATAAAAATGACACACCAGAAAGGACTACTACAGTCAGAGAGACAATAACAACACAGAGTGACCCAGTAAATAGCACTCCCACCCCTGGTAGTAATGATAAAAATGGTAGACCAGAAGGAGTTACTCCAGTCATAGAATCACTAATAGCACAGACTGATCCAAGTGGCCAACCCAGCCCTACTGGTGATGATAAAAATGGCAAACCAGAAAGGACTACTACAGTCATAGAGACAATAACAACACAGACTGATACAAACAGTCCTAATGGCAGTGATGAAGGGAGACCTTTATTAAAGAATCCTGAGATCCCAGAAGGACCAACACAGTCTAAACCACCAAATGATGAACCTGGTTTCAATGGTGATAGTACAGTTGACACACCAGGTGTCACTTCCAAAGTAACAGAGACAACAACAACAATTACACAGTCTAACTCGCCAAATGATACACCAAAACCTGATAAGCCAGACCGCACAACTGAAGTCACAAGAACTACTACCACCACCAAAACAGAATCTGATTCATTGAGCAGTTCCCCTAATCCTGATGAAAGTGACAGGCCAGGCAGCATCACTAAGGCCACAAAAACCACCACAACTGTCACAACAGAATCAAATCCTAACTCACGTAACCCAAATGAAAATGATAAAAAGGTCAAGCCAGAAGTCACCACTAAAACTACACGGATAACAACAACAACTACATCTACAAGCACCAATCCATCAAATAGACCTGAATATCCCATTACAACCACACGTAACGTTACAACTAATACAAAAATTGATCTTGTTTCAGATACAGAACCCTCCAAGAAAACTCCTGCTAACAAGAATACAAATACTACAGTAACACAGGTGATTACAACGTCTTTGATTACATCAAAATCTCCCAGCACCCCAGCTTCTACAGTTGACAGGACCACACAGTATACTTCATCTTTCCCCACCACTCTTGTAACTACAAAAAGACGACGTGTTACTTATTACCCTACTACAACGTACACTACAACTTATACAGCTAGACTTCCTGAGAGAATTACCAACATAACCAGAGAATCTATTCGACCAGAGAAAATAGTCACATCCTTATTATATAAAGGTATATTTATTTCTTTAAACTTGTATTATCTTAAAATACCTGGAAGGAATGTTAGGAGGGTATATGTGAGTATATCTGGGTACATGTGGTTTTTTGTAGGAGATGGGAAGTGATTTATGGGAAGAGGAATGGTTCCCTGAGCAAATTCATCAGGACTATCTATATCTCTGGTAATTATTTATTATATATATAGTGAGTATTTAAAAGTACCACAGCTATTTATCTTTAAAAAAAAAATTCAGTTTAACCTTGAATATACTCAAGAATACAACTTTATAAGTTTACCATTGCTCATTAATAAAAACCTAAAAAGATGTCCCTGCTGTGGAGGGTTGAACATTCCTCATTTATAATGACCATGCATAACTGGGGCATCATGGGTAGTGCATGGTCCTGATAGCTGCATGCCAGGGTCTGGTACACATGAATGCAATACATGAAAAAGGCTAGTCTGGGAAAGATGCTAGCCCTAGAGAGTGACCCTGGAAAGAAGTCCAGCATTGAATTGTTGGACTTGCATAAACCTACAAGTGAAGAAGTGACCCCCAAATACACTGTTCTTCTTTTGACAATCCAACGTGCTCATATGATGGCACCATTTCCCATAATTCACATGTTTATCTCTCCAGCCTTCCCTCTGTTGACCCCACTCTATCTGGATGAATACTTTCTAGCAACCCATTAATGGATTTAAAATGATTTGCCATTTAATCCAGTATTCTGTTGTAATGGGGGAGGTTCTATGTAATCAGCTCTTGTAAATACCTTGCGAGAGTGCCATTTTCCCATAATCTTTCTTTTTTTCTAATTCATGCACAAAATAGAAAGAGCAGAGAAATGTGCAACGTGGTCAAAAATAAAGCAACGATGGTGGCATGCATGCTATCCTTATGCTCAGGAAAGTCTGAAACCTTCCCCCAGCAGAACAGCCACTTAAGTTGGAGAACGTTTCCTCAGACGGGAGGAAGGCTTCCAATTTTGCTGAGCAGAGTGCCATTAATGATACCTTTTTCACAAAAAAAATAACTTTAAAAATATGCGACTTTTCAAGGCCAAGTTTGGTCTTAAATCTTTAAAATCTTATATAAGTATCAGATCAGCTGATGCACAGTGGAACGAAATCACACAGGATTCTCTGCTGGGATAACTTCAGCAGGAATATACCTTCCACGGATAATTGCACTTCTGTTGTAGGGAAGGGTTTATTTTATTAATTAATTAATTTATTTATTTATTAAAAATTTGGTGGGTTAGGGTGGAAAACCAAAGTAGTCTGGTGTTAGGAGTAGATCATAGAATCATAGAGTTGGGAGGGGCCACACAGACCATCTAGTCCAACCCCCTGCCTAATGCAGGACCTGAATGGATATAGCATCAGTTCTTAGCTTGTATATGTACCTGCTTGATGGCCTTAGGAAATTAAACTATTAAGTAAAACTGTTTAGTTTTTACCTTACCCTTCCTCCAAGGAGTTCATGGCAGTTTTCCCCACCACCATCTTATCTTCACAACAGCACTTTGAGGTAAGTTTGGCTGCAAAAGAGTGACTGGTCCAAGGGTGCTCAGTGAGATTCATGAATGATAGGGATATGAACCTAAGTTTGTGTGGTCCAAGTGCAAGACGCCATCCGTATACCACACAGGCTCCCATCCACCACAATGCATACTACTGACATTGTGTTCATAGATGTGCTTAGCAATAACACCTCATCAAAAAGATCCCCATAACTGCTTGTAGGCATCATGGTAGCACTTGCACATCACCCCAAATGATCTTTTCAGAAATTGATCTTAATGCATGAGAGGCTCCACCCTCCGTTCCCTATTTGTGATATAATGCTAATGGTGACCGGTTTCATACAAGGGGGAAAGAAAAGAAAACACTAGTACCTATCAGTAGAATTATCAGTAGAGTGGGCTGTATTTTTTTCCAATGTAAAGTGAAAATGCATTCATTTTCTGGAAGGCATTAATTTTATGCCTTGGGCAATGTTCCGTCTAATCCCTCCCTGGGAGTGGAGCAGTTCATATCCTGAGCAGAATATAACTGCTGTAATCTTAAAATGGGCAACGGTCACTGCAAGACCCTCCGTGGCTCCTGATTGCTGCTGAGTGGGGCTTCCTGTGTTAATGAGAGGCCATTCAGCTTAGAGGGAACACTGGCTTTGGCCCAGTGGTGCACGAGAGAATAGTGGCTGTCTAAATACTCTCAATAAATAAAATGAATCTATGGAGAGCATGGGCTGAATCCAGCAATGCATGAAAGGAAAGTGTGCTTAGCAGGGGTCTGCTTGCACAAGCAATGTTGCAGTGACTGTGACACATAGCACTGCAATAAATCTTCAACTAAATAACATTATGTCTGTGGAGCAATGGAATCTGCAACAGCGGGTTCTCCTGACTTAATTTAATTTGATTCTGATAAATCCATAGATTTATTTATTTAGAACATTCATACCTTGTGATATTTCTTGCACATGCAAAATAAGATAGCGAGGGGGATACAGTTGCTCTCTCTTAATGCACGCAGACAGCAAGGAGTAATTTTAGTGCTTGCATTTGCACAAAGATTCTTGCATACATGCAAATCTTCCATGGGATCCATCCCTATTTGTGCAAATTCTACCTAGCTGTATGTTTAGAAAAATATGGTGCAAGCAATTATAAACATATAGGTACCAAATGGTGTACTTGTGGATAAAAAAGATGTCAGGACTAAAAGTCCGGAGGTCATCCTTAAGAAACTATTCTAGATTGCAATTCAGATTTGGTCTGAAAAGAGGATAAGAAGGTTTTCACAGATGCTGAAATTTCACTGATCCAACTGTCCAGAAATTACCAACACAAATACTTAGGGTAAGAGTGGCAGTGCTATTATGAATAATGACTTGGTTCCTAGTTTTGTATGTCTTTGTCAGAATTACCTCTGAAAACAAATTATGTGTCATTCGTGAGCAACATGGGGGCCTGCGAGGAATCATGGGGGCAGGGAACAATTTCGAATTCCCACCCCACCCTTCAAAGTATCTTTCTCTCAGATACTTGAACAAGCTTATATATACTACTGCCCCAACTGACATTCAGTTGTTTTCAACATTATGTTCCTTTTTTGATGCAGTTTTGGTCCTTATCAGACTCTTATTTTGTTTTCTATTAATTTACGAAATCATATTTTTCCGCATACCTGAGGAGTCTGCTGAACAGGTAGATATTCTGGCCTTACGGGTAGCACCTTTGTATTGCTTTTATTGTTCATATAGGAGTCAGCCAGTTTACCATCTGGTGCTGGATCATATGACTCCTTTCCACCACGTCTTCCTTCGATAGAGGAATACTTGCTTCAACAAAGACAGACTTTTCTCCATCTGAGGAAGGCTTCGTCTGTCAGAATAAGTCATTTTCCTTTGGAGGCAGACTTAACAGAAGAGTGCCATGGGATCCAGCTTAGCAGAATGAAGTCATAGGATCCATAGTGATACAGTAGCCTATTTCCATCACATAAATTTTCCCACTTTGTTAGAGAACATTATGATGGACAACTTGTATTTTAAAAAATATTTTTTTAAAAAATTAAATAAGAACAATTACTAATTATTTTGCACCAGATATGCCTGAAGAGATGAACTTGTGTAACGGGAAGCCTGCAGATGGGATCGTCCCTTTACAAAATGGATCGTTAGCTGTATTCAGAGGTGAGTTACCAAACTTTTTTTGTCAAAATGTCAAATAGCAATGTATTCATAATAATTCGACCCTACCTTTCCTCTAAGGCAGCATGCACAGTTCTCCCTAGTCACTTTTACCCTCAAAACAATCCAGGGAGAGAGGTTAGGAAAGAGACAGTAACTATCCCAAGGCCATCTAGTCAACCGCATACTTGGCTGGGGGGATTGAACTGCAACCCCCTGGGGCCTAGCCCAATGCTGTATCCATTAGACAGCTCCAGTTATCCAGCTTTGTGTGTGAATAGTGTATATGTACAGAACAACATGTGTTATTTTATGTAGCTATTGATCCCAGTTTTGGTTGTATCTAGGGCTCTTTTTGTAGCAGGAACTCCTTTGCATATTAGGCGACACACCCTAATGTAGCCAATCCTCCAAGAGCTTACAGAGCTCTTCTTACAGGGACTGCTGTAAGCTCTTGGAGGATTGGCTACATTAGGGGTGTGTCACCGAATATGCAAAGGAGTTCCTGCTACAAAAAGAGCCCTGGTTGTATCTGTATACAGCTGTTCAGTGAAAAAAGTGACCCTAGATGAACACCAGAAACAAAAAAACTGACATTCAGCCAGTACAGTGGTACTTGAGCAAGTGGGCTCAAGCCATTTCGCTGCCCCAAGCAGTTTTCTCCCACACCACCCCAGTGAGATCCAGGGCATTGGTAGTGGTGACAGCACAGCTGTGCTTGGGGACCTGGCTACGCTACTCCTGCAAAGGTCCAAGGCAAGACTTAGAGACAGCACCTCTGCATCCTGTCCTGGACACAAGCAGAGATGTGGCAGAGAAATTTCCCCCCTGTCCAGGCTGGGATTATCTAGTTTTAAGAAGCACTTCATATGTTTAATGCAGTATTTCCCCAACTTTTAAAATTAATTCCCCACACACACACGCAGGTGACTGTGCATATATCCTTGGGTGTCTTTGTGAGCCGATAGCCTGATGGCATGTGCCAGATGCTAGGATTATGATAGTAATGAAGGACTGGCATTAGAAGAGGAGCAGAGTAGGATATTTCTGAACTCATATAGCTGTTCTTAAGGAACAGAAAGGGTTAGGAAAGCACCAGCACGTCCTGGCCTCCTTGGTTCTGACATCACATTTGGATGACTGGCCAAAATAAGGGCATAATCATCAAATAAATCCAGCTTAGGTCAGTGAGGGCCCACATCCAGAACCATCAACCTCCCCAGGCTTCAGATGATGGGGAAGGAAGACAACCCCTTCCTCAGGTACTGAAACCTCTGGGGTACTTTGGACCCTGCTTTAAATGCCCTATGCGCCCAAAGGAAAGTCTGGCTCATAGTTTGAGAACCATTATTGTAATGTTTTATATTTTTTCCTATGGGCATTTATTGAAAAGGATAAGCACTGCAGAGGGAGTGGGAATGATAAAGACTAATGCTTTGCTTTCTCCACATGCCTTCTACCTCTGCTTGCTTCTGCAGGTCATTACTACTGGTTGCTGGACGGAGTTAGCTCACCATCTCGTTGCCCTCGTAAGATCACTGAGGTGTGGGGTATTCCATCCCCCATTGACACTGTCTTTTCTAGATGTAACTGTGATGGCAAAACCTTCTTTATCAAGGTGAAATAGTTTTATTTTTCATTGTTATTGACATATGCATATTGACAACTTAATTTTTTGCAGATACTGTTTACAACATAAAAATCTATAATGTTGCCAGAAAAGAAGGCACCCATACTGTGCAGCCGGAAACCTTTCCCCCCAATGCTTTGGGTCTGGGACTTTAATCCTCCAGTAGAATTTGCCACCAACAAGAAAAAAACACTCTCTCCTTTGTCCCCTGTCCCCATGCTCTTGGACCTCAAGAGGATCAGGGTGTGTATCAGAGAGAGATGATGGCATAAGGTTGAGTGTGCAAGTGGCAATCCTCTAACAAGTTCCCTCTTCCCTTTCTTCCTACTTGCTTTTGGTTGCTCAGCCATGCTGTCCCTTCAGTCCCTGGATGAATCCTAATCAAGTAGAAAAACAGCTGGATGAGAGAATGAGATTACAGAACAATCAATTCACACTCACGGTCATTAAAAGAACAGATCTTTAATAACTGTATAAATCTTAACATACACAGATAAGTGGGAATACTCAGATGACAGATAACTAGAGGCAGAACACTAGGCAAAAGAATCGGAAGGTGGACAAAGAGCAGAACTTTTCTACATCCCTCTGCTTAGAGGAGAGTTTGAAGGTTGAGACATATGGTCTTTCTGATTCCAGGACTGGACACAGTTGCCCGCCCCTCTTGTCTTGAACACAGTCCAATTCCAGGCTGATAATTTTTATTGATTCTCCTGCAATCTGGATAGATCTGTTAACCCAATCAAACTGGGTGTATGCGGGCAACACCTTTCCCTCCAAACTTGTATTACAAGGGCATGACATTATTGGCCGTTTTATTCTGTCATCCTAATAATTCCCAGCATGGAATTTACCCTTTTGACTGCTGCTGCACACTGAGTCAACATTTTCCCTATGCTATCCACTGCAACCCCAATATTTCCTCAATCTCAGGCTCAGCCTGTGCAGACTTCATTTACATGTATTTAAATATAGGATGTTTTGTTCCAGTGAGCATCACTTTTCACTTACCAATGCGTAACTGTATTTGCCACATTGTTGCCTGTTCACCCAATATAAAGAGATTATCCTGTAGTTCTTCACAATCTGCCTTGGATTCACTATTTTAACTAATTTGTTATCATTGGCAAACTTGACTACTATATTGCTCACCCTTCAAGTCAAAATCATTAATGAACAAGTTAAATAGTACCAGGCTGAATATTAATCCTTGTGGGATCCCACTACTCATATTCTTCCATTGCAAGAATTGTCCATTTAATCATATTCTCTGCTTCCTTTTAAACTAATGTTTAATCCATGAGAGGTCCAATCCTTTTATTCCATGATTGCTGAGCTTACTTAGGAATTCTTGAGGAGGTACCTTGTTGAAAGCTTTTGTAAGTCCAAATCTGATCTAGAGGTGTGCATTTGGCTTCCCTGAACTGAAATAAATAAATAAATAAATAAATAAATAAATAAATAAATAAATAAATGCCTTGGCGGAATTTATTCAGTATTCTTAAGCTAAATGCAAATTCAGGAAACTTTTCAGCAACTGAATAGCGTTTCCTGAATTTATTCCTGAATTCATTCGACTTTTTGGGCTTTTGGGTAGTCGAATGCTGACTTCCTTCCCTCTGTGGCTTCCCTAGTCAATTTCACTCCTCACCAGTCAGCTGTTAGGTTTAAGCCATATAAACCTAACAGCTGACAGACTGGTGGGAGGGAAATTGACCAGGGAAAGCCTCCTCTCTCTGCTTTCCCTTCTCCAGCTGCCCCAGGGCTGCTGGAGAAGTACAGGCAGAGAGCGCAGCCGTGTTTAAATGTCTTTCCTTCCCTCCCTGAGTTTGGGGAGATATTTGTGGTGGGCCAGCTGGGAAGCCAAGGGCAGCCATGAAAACATGCCTGGGTTCTCTGCCTGCCCTTCTCCAGCTCCCCTGGGGCAGCTAGAGAAGGGAAGGCAGAGAGAGGAGGCTTTCCCTGGTCAGTTTCACTCAGATGGCCTCTCTGCTGTTAGGCTTAAATGGCTTAAACCTAACAGCTGACTGGCCTGGAGTGAAATTGACCAGGAAAGCTACAGGGGCTTTGGGAGGGAAAGAAGGTATTTTAACGTGCCTCCCTTCCCTCCTGTTGGGCATATCAGACCCAAATATTTTCAGCAGTACAGAATATTTCCACAGTACCAATACTTTATCGGTATTGGACTGGGGAAATTCGCCATTTACCAGTATTTTTGGGGTCTGATATACCTGATGCCAAAAAATACCGACTTTTTTTTTTTTTTTTGCATACCCCTAGTCTGATCTGGTAAGTCTACCAGATCACTCTTGTCCACACACTTGGCAACCTGATCAAAGAGCTCCAAAAAGGTGATGAGGCAGGACTTTTTTTCAGAAGCCATGCTGATTTTCCCTCAGCAGGCTTTGTGGTGTACTTAATTTTCTCTTGAATAACAGTTTCTGCTGGTTTTCCTGGAACAGATGCTATCTGGTCTGTAATTTCTTGGATCCCCTCTGGACTGGTTTTTAAAAATTGGGAAGGCTTTTGTTCCTTTTCAGTCATCCAGCACAGAGGCTTATTTTAGTGACAAGCTACATATTCTTGTAGGCTGATAATCATTTCACATTTGAGTTTTTAAAGAACCTTTGGGTGCATGCCACTGGGAATGGCAGACATGTTAATTTCCAGAACATCTCTCATCACCTCAATTTGACTCAGTTTTTCAGACGCCCTTTTTCCAAACAGTGGCTCAGGTGTGGATATGTGCCCCACATTTTCCACTGTGAAGGAAGCTGTTAAGAATTCATTATTCCTTTACCATTTCCTCATCTTCCTTAAGCAATCCTTTAATTCCTTGGTCATCAGAAGGCCCAAGAGCCTCCCTAACTGACTTCCTGCTCCTGATATATTTGAAGAAACGCTCATAGTTTGTCTTAGCATTTTTACCAATCTATTGCTCAAATTTTCCTTTTGTTCACCTAGTTACCAAATGTTAGTTGACAATAGAGGAATGCAGGGGAAATCCACACCCCTTCTGTTGGTGTTATGTTGGACAAGAGTCTTCATAGGTATCAAAAAAATGATTTTGTTGTACATTTCTTTGTGTTCAAAGCTAAAAGTGAAAATAGGGAATGAAACAAATGTCTTGCATGCAGGAACTTTATTGTGAATTTGTCATGAGAGATTCTTTTTGTGCGAAGATATTTTTTCCAGATGTAAAAACTGCTTCTGTTTTTGCTCATGGCTATGCAGATTTTAAAACCCCTGGAGTAAAATCAGGCAATTTAAATAAAGTATATTTAACTGTTTAAACTACATTTAAACTACACAAAGTGAGAATGTTAAGTGCAATTAGGGTTCTCACTCGATTAAAAAAATCTTAGTTGGCAAATTATATGAGTTTTAATTGATCAACCAATTTGCATATAGATGACAATTATTTTAGTGAAAAAACATTTTTTAGATCATGCATGTATGTATCAAGGCAAACAACTCAAAAGAGATATTCTCCCTTCTCAAATGCAGGAATATTCTTGACTAATTAAAAAAGCTCCCCCATTAATTAAAACATTTTAATATATTAAATAGACCAGTCAAATAGCTAAACATAATTTAGCTGTAAGTGTGAAACTTGCCAGAGTTTTTCTAATAAACTGCTGGGCCAGGCAGTGTGACAAACTGTTTTTGGTACATGACTGTTATTTCTGAACAAGAAAGACCATGCATCTTAGGGACCTGGTAGAAACATTTTTTTAAAATAACGTGGAAAGTCTGAAGCTTCCAAGGAACACCAGAACACTGTGTACCACACCTTATATTTCCTGTTCCTCAGCAGGACCTGTAAAATAGTAGTAAAAACAGAAATAACCCCAGAAATGTCAGCAACTTGTATACCTTGTAACCAAGATATATTTACTTTCTTAAGAGGATAATCTTGGAAACTAGAGAACGTCCAGACATTTTGCAGCAGCTCACACTCAGTGGAGATATGTCCCAGGGTACGTTGTAACAGTCCAGGAAATGATAGGAATGACCGGTGGATTATATATGGTTTTCTGGGTGCCCTTAAAGATCTCGCCTCTCTGAGCAACTGCTTGGATTGCTCTTGCAGTTGGCTTCCCATGGGGAGCTCCAACTGGGTTTATAATACAAGGTTAACACATGCCATTTATGCTGAATCGAATCAGAATCAAGTTTACATATTTTTACATGAGTGGTGTTGTACACGAGTCTTAAATTAGCTGTGTGTTCTGAAATCTACACTTTACACCATGTCTTCTGCTTCTACATCCTACTTGTCCCTATTATTAGCAAATGTTCCCAATTAATATTGCCAAGATTGGAGGGAAAAAATCCTGGAGATCTCATCATAAGTAAACCAAGTCTGGCAGCTTGGGTGGGTCAGATTTGGGCTGCCAAATCATACATGTTTTATTGAAAATATCCAGCTCTGTAAAGAAAAAAAAATTAAGCTAATTCCTTCCACCCAACCACAAATTATTGCATCAGCTAAGCTACCACTGGAGGGTCCATGTAAGAAGGATGCTGAAGAAAAAATGTGCTAGCATAGACTTTTACCAAACTTTAAAAAAATTAATATGTTGTCGAAGGCTTTCACGGCCAGAGTTCATTAGTTGCTGTAGATTTTCCAGGTTGTGTGGCTGTGGTCTTGGCTTTCCTTCCACTGGTATCTCTTATCTATTTATTTATTTATTTGATTTGTATCCCGCCCTTCCAACATGGGCTCAGCGCGGCGAACATAGAGGCAACATGCCATACATAAAACAATAAACAGAAAACAATCAATTACCTATAAAACAGTTAAAAGTCGGTGCTCAACAGACCATATCTCTTGCAATTTGACCCTCATATACATAAAGAACGCTTGTATACATGTACTGCTCTGCACATCTGTAATCAAACCCAGGCAATCCGTGTAGCAGAATAGCCTGCCTGAGGTGGCCAGGAAGGCTCCCACTCTCCTGGCTTTCCACAAATTATGCAAAACTGAATTATTCAAGAGGGCTTTTCTACACAGGCAATAGAGTTGCACTGAACTAAAAGATTCACTAAGGTGCTTGGATAAATTATTAGATACTATGGTCTACATTACTGTGTACAGCTTGCTAAAACTAGGATCCTATTATGTAACGCTTGTATCATTTAATTATAAAAAATTGTATGTTCAGCAGGGAGATGGAGAACCAAACTAGATGGTCTATAAGAGATGCATGGATCAGTATCAGAATGGATTTAAAAAAATAAAATGAAAAAGCTGCAATTAGAAATGGGTAAGGGGAAGGAGAAGAAGAGAGCCTGTTTATCCCTTTTGCTTCATGTGTCTGTCCACTCTCTAAAAAACCAACACTGGACCCTATGGTCCTGGCCAACTACTGCCCAGTGTTGAATCTACCATTCCTGGGTAAGGTGGTTGAGAGAGCGGTGGCCGAACAACTCCAAGCTTTCTTGGATGTTGCTTCCATCCTCAATCCTTTCCAGTCTCCATGGTCAGGGACAGAGGGTGGCGCTGGCCGAGAGGACTTCCCCGCGATACCCATTGGAATGTGGAGTTCTGCAGGGGGCGATCCTCTAGCCAATGCTATTTAACATCTATATGTGCCCTCTCACCCAGTTTGTCTGGAGGTATGGGCGGGGTTGTCATCAATATGCAGATAACACCCAGCTCTATCTGTTATTGGAAGGCTATCCGTTCTCTGCCCCTGATAATTTGCCTGAGGCTTTGGAGGCTGTGGCTGGATGGTTGCAGCAGAGTTGGTTGAAGCTAAATTCATTGAAGATGGAGGTCCTGTACCTAAGTTGGAAGGGAGAGGATATGGGAATCAGGCTCCCCACACTGGAAGGGGCACCTTTGGTGACAGTCAGAAGGTGAAGAGCCTGGGAGTGACACTGGATGCCTCTCTCTCTCTGGAAGCCCAGGTTACTACAGCTGCTTGATCTGCCTTTTCCCATCTTTGGCAGATAAGGTTGCTAAAACCCTACCTCTCCCCCTCAAGACTTGGCTACAGTGACCCATGCAATGGTCACTTCCAGGCTTGATTACTGTAATTCACTTTACACAGTCTTACCCTTGAGGCTGACCTGGAAATTACAGCTGGTGCAAAATGCAGCAGCATGCCTGCTAACAGTGACGCCTATGCGAGCTCACGTTTGGCAAGTACTCCGCCAATTGCATTGGTTACCAGTAGAGTTCCAGATCTATTTCAAGGTGTTGGTAATAACCTTTAAAGCCTTACATGGCCCGGGACTAACATATTTGATGGACCGCCTCTTCCTGTATATGCCCCGAAGAGCACTACGCTCTATGGATCAACACCTCCTGCTAGACCCTGGCCCGAAAGACATCAGTCTTGTCTCAACCAGGGCCAGGACCTTTTTTGCCCTGGCCCCTGCCTGGTGGAACATGCTCCCCATTGAGATCAGGGTCCTGTGGGATCTACTTCAATTCCACAGGTCCTGTAAGACAGAGTTGTTCCACCAGACCTTTGGCTGAGGCAGTGGATGCCCATATATGGCCTCCCCGAGATGTCTGTCTCCCTGTTATTCTTTCATCTATGTCACAACTACTGGCTATGGCCATGAACCTCCTACAACCAGGAAATTTCTATGCTACTAGCTGTGACCACCATTTTAATATTTTTAATATTTATAATGATGTTTTAAATTTTAATTTTATTGTATTAACTAATATATTTTGTATAAATGAAATGTTGTTACCTGCCCTGAGCCCACTTCCTGGTAAGGGCGGGCTATAAATGTGAATAAATAGATAATGCAGTCTTGTTTCCTATGGATGGAAAAGCATCTGGAAAAGAAATGAGAACTGTGTACTGTGCCTGAGCTCCTTTGAGGAAGGGAGGAATAAAAAATATTGAAAGCCAGCACTGTATAGTGGTTCAAGTGTTCAGCTTGGATCAGGAAGATTCAGTTTTGAATCTTCAATCTGTCATGTAAGCTTCCTGGGTGGCCTTGGGCTCGTCACACACATACTTTATCTCACTTGGTTGTTAGATCAAGACAGGTAACCCTGTTAGTCTGTCTGTAGCAGTAGAAAAGAGCAAGAGTCCAGCAGCACCTTAAAAATTAACGAAATGTGTGGCAGGGTATGATCTTTCTTGTGAGTCACTGCTCACTTGGTTGTTGTGAGGAAAAAATGGAGGAGAGCAATATTGGCCATATTGGGTCCGTACTGGAGATAAAGACTGGGAATACATGAAGTAAAACCAAATCAAATCATTGTGAACAGGCAAGATAGCAAGGAAAAGGGTTCATCCCCTTTTCTACATATTTCTTTCTCCACTTCCAATTGCAACCTCCAAGGTTGCTTTTAATAATATTCACATTTTTAAAAAATTAGCTTGAAAGAGTTGGCCCCATTAAATGTACTGACCGCAGTAAAGTTTAAAAGAACAACAACAGCACACACACAGCCCCTGTGGTTAATTAAGCTTTAAAACTATCAGAACCTCATTCTGGCTTCTCAGTACTATGCAAGGGAGGAACTGCTCACAGCCATCAGAAGGGCTTTCCCTCTTGACAAGTTTCTTGGCCCCACAGGAACCCCTTGCAGTTATCTGCCACTTGGAAGTCCCCTGTAGTCTCATTCTGCCTCCTACTCCGCATCACTCAGTGCAAAGTTCCGTGTGGGTGTATCGTGTCACGTAATTACATATGAAAGCAAATGACTAATAATAATAAATAAATCAAACTTGTTAGCCTCAATTAAATCAGTGTTTACACAGTCCGCATTTTTGCATGCTTCAGTTTGCTTGCAGAATTTCCTTTTCTAACTTGCAGTAAACAGCTTAGCGTCAACGATAGTAGGGAGATGCTTTGCTGCAAAGAAAGGTAAATTCCATAAAACCAGGTTCGGAATACAGCGGGGGCAGGGGGCAGCTGGTTGGGGGAGTTTCAGCGAATAAGCTGCTGGCTGTGAAAGGATTTCTTTCCCATCTGTTCCCAAGCACATTTTTCAATGGACAAGCAACTGTTAGAACTTCATTACATGCTGCGTAACATGTAGTTTACTCTTAAATATATTGTTCCCTCGAAGGTGTTAACACTTTTCTGTCCATATTCTGTAGATCCAGGGATGAGACTCTGTGTCATGCACCATCAGTTGAGGAAGGAACAGTCTATCAAGGCATGGAGTAGGGCATTCTTAGCCTAGACTGGGGGAATAGTTTAAACTAGGGGTGTGCATTTGGCATAAACAGAGCCGAAAAAATACCTGAAAAATACTTTACTGGTATTTTTTCAGCCAGGTAGCTAGTGGGCTACTTATCTGGTTATCCAAAAATGGCCGACCCAAAAATCCCATTTTTTTTCAGGACTGCTGGATAGCTGTAGCTAAAGGGCATTTAAATGCCTTTGGAGTGAACTCTCAGCTTGGAGAAGGCATTTAAAGGGATTGTGAGCCCTCTACATGCCTTTGAAGTTCACTTGTGGAGTTGCATGACTTGGAGAAGGCATTTAAAGGGACCACAATCCCTTTAAGTGCCTTTTCCTCCTCCACTGGAAAAGATGAAGGATGGGGGCACCTTCTTTGGGGACCCATAGACATTGGACCCCCTGGTCCAATCTTTTTGAAAGGGGGGGTGAGGAGAGGCACCAGCAGCCTCTACCTCAAAAAACAGCCCCCCAAGCCCTAAATGCTCCCATATTGATTCTCCATTATAGCTTACGGGGACCCTGTATTCAGCAATCTCAAACATTTAATGAATCCAAATACCATACTGGTATTGTGATTTGGGAATATTGGGAAATACCAATATTGAGATACCAATTTTTTGGGGGGGTTCAATATACCCAAATCCAAAAAATACCAGTTTTGGGTTTTTTTGTGCACACTCCTAGTCTATACACGGAGATCACCATCCTCATTTACTGCCTGTGTATTTTGCTAGAAAGGGCTCTGCAACCAGTATTGAACCAAATGTGGCTCTTTAAAAAAAGTAAATTTAACCTGTGCATTAAGATATTTGGAGGAGTAGGTGGGATGTTAGAATGACCAGCATGTGAAGGGAATGGCAGGCAAAGATTTTTTTTAATGATATTAGCGGGCCTTTTAGAGATACTTTACATAAAGGGAAATGACGGAGGTGAACGGTTGCCAGCAGTCCTAGTGCAAACCATGCACGTATCTGTGCCACTGCATGAAAACAATTGTGCAGGGTGCTTCTGTGTATATTTATTACACATTGTGACACCTTGACTATGCCACTTCCTAATGAAGGATGCTCAACAGCCAGTGCTGGGGCTATGGACACTATGAATCATCCTGTCAATTATCAGTTAATTATCACCTGCTCTGAATTTTGATGTAGTTTGTCTCTGATTATAAAAGGTTTGTGACCTCTGTGCTGGAAAATGTTCCCCATTCCTACAAGCTTTTCCAGGCTGGGATTTAGTTAGTTCTGTTTTTGATTAACACTTGCTTTATTGCAGCTTTTTATTTCAAAATTATGTATATGGATATTTAATTGTGATATTAGCATTGTGTTGGAAAGGCAACTAGTAAATGCAGTCAACATGTGAAAGGGTTTGTACTGGAATCCATTTGAACGTCGTTAAGATATGACTGCATCTGTACAGATCTCTTCAACATAACTCCTTGTATGTGTATTTCCACCAGGAAATTAAGTGTTATATTGAAATAACCTTGGTGTTGTATTTTCCACCCCAGCCAAAGATCTGTTATATTATAACTAGAAACAGATATTTTCTGGCTTGGTATAACTTTGTCTATTTTAATTCTCAGGATTCTCAGTACTGGCGCTTCACCAATGACATAATGGATTCTGGCTATCCCAAGCCCGTTTTAAAAGGATTTGGAGGATTAAATGGGAAAATAATAGCAGCTCTCTCTGTAGCAAAACACAAGAGCAGGCCAGAATCTGTATATTTCTTCAAAAAAGGTGGGCTCCATATTTTATATACCAACAACACTAGCAACACTGAATACAGTCCAGAAGCCAATGAATTGTTAAGCCTCCTTTGATGAATATGAGAACCAAGTGATGTAATTGAACGATTTCTTTGACATGTGTTACAGGGGAGAAGTTGGATTATTTGCTGGTATTATACAGTATTTCAAAGTGTTAACAATTAAGTCTTTGGAATAATTAAAAGAGTTTAAGAGAAAAAAAGTCTTGGGATGGATGCAAAGGTGTGCTTCCACGAGCAGAAGGCATTCTGCTTGCACAAGAAGGGGAGGGGAGGGGATCCATGTTTTTTGCAGATTTCCTTCTGAAGCTGCAGTCCACAGTGTTTCCCAACCACTCCCAGTTGCTTCGGTGGCATGAAGAGCTACCCAAAATGGCTAGGTTCCATTTCACCACCAGACTTTTGCTCTTGGATCCAAGGCCATTGCTTTTAAGTGATGCATACAATGTATTATGCCTACCGCAATATGGCTTTTGTAAATGTTTAAACAACTTGCTCTTTAATGTACCGGGGCTACTTTTTAAATTAAGTTGACTAAATGGTGCCATCCACATCTCTATATTCCTTTCTTTTAAAGTCCTATAAGATATTTTAAAACTGAGAATGGAGACTACCAACAGCTATGACATAAGTGTCAGGAGTAGACTGCAGTTTTATTATTAGTGTCATCACAATAGCAGTCATCTCTTATGCTGTGAATTAAAGTGATGCTGCTTTTCTTGGCTGCCAGAGAAGTTTTACAAATGTGGCTTTTCCGCGATAGGGGGCAATGTTCAACAATACACCTACAAGCAAGAAAGTGGTAAGAAGTGCAAGAAGAAAATTGTGACCGTGAAATACCCGGCTTATAAACCAAAAGCTGTGATCAGGAGGCGTCGGCGACGCTTTGAGCGTGCAGTCAGACCTCACCAGATTTTCCGCACTGTCAGAATCAAGCAGTACCCCACCATTCAGATCACCCGTCAGCCAACAGGCATGTTAATCCGTCAGCCAACAGGCACGTTCATCCATCAACCAACAGGCACGTTAATCCGTCAACCAACAGGCACGTTAATCCGTCAACCAACAGGCACGTTCATCCATCAACCAACAGGCACGTTCACCATTTACGTTAACTACAATCCTGTACACAGGTAGATTAAATCCAGCTGAATTTAATAGGATTCAGCAGCATGTGTGCATAACTGAAGCACAGTTGTTTCGAAACAATTGACTGAGGAAGCATTACCTTCAGGTTCAACATTTAAGACTGACATTAAGTTTGAGCTATTCAGATCTTTGCTTTCATAGGGGTTATGTGCCAGTAAGATGACTTTCAAAGTGCTTACGTCACCACCTTTTTAATTTCAAGAGAAATTACTATTGTGTTTGCAGGAGTGCTGCAGCCGGAGGTCAAAATCACATCATACTGGAGAGGATTTCCAAAAGAAGTTAATTCTGTTCTCTCAGTGCCTAACGAGCAGAAGTCAGATGGCTATGATTACTATGCCTTTTCTAAAGGTACACTGCTAAGGCATCTCAGCACCAACTTCTAAAACTGGCAGATCTTTTAGACTAATGCTCTGCAATTCATGGGGACTCGCAGATGGGACATGGAGCTAAGTGCTCCTCTTGTGCTATCAGCACTCAGCAGCCCTGGAAAAAGGGGGTGGGGGTGGTGGAAGAAAATTCTCTTTGTCTTTTTTCTTCTCCAAAGCTAACAATATAGTGGGGGGAAAGGGAAGGAGAGTGGAACAGAACTTTGGCTGGTGAAACCATGCAGATGGGGAATACTTAAATTCTTTCTCCCCACACCACGGAAGCTCTCAACTTTTTAACAACACAAGGAGATTAGAGCTGTTAAATCCTGGAGGGAGAATCCAGGGAAAGCTGTGGAAAAAAGGTCTTCTGTGGAGTAGTTTTAAAGATTCCTAATGGGAAAAAAAATTGGGACAGTCCTTGAAGTACTCAACACTTCACATCTTTAGGAAGATCCAACCACCCAGTCTCCTGCTTGTTATTTTCGCCTTAAGGCTACTTGTATTTTTTTTTCTTTTCCTTTTTCAGATCAATATTACCATGTGGACGTGGCCAGCAGAATAGCAAGACCCGTCACACTGCTGACTGGCCAAAGTGCATCCAAGGCATGGTACAAGTGTCCTTCAGAGTGATGCGGGAGCGCAAAGGCTGAAAGAAGTGCTATTACCTTTGACAATTTCCATGATTTTTATTAATAAAAGACAATGAAATGTTCATACAACAATCCAAGTTTAAAAACTGCCTTTAAGCTTGGTGGCTACTATACAAATACAGAATAGAAGCCAGCTGAACAGTATACACTTTCTCCACGTTTTTGTTTTTACAGAACTCAGTTAATATTTCCTCTGTTTAGACCTCCTCTTCCTCCCATTGCATGAGTTACCCCTGCAAGAAAAGAGTATTAATTACTTTTTATTCCAGCATTGTTATTAATCCTTCATTAATTTAAACATCACTATTAAAAGATTCCTAGGAGATCCCCTTCCACACACTCTTTTTAGGATAAGAACTCCATCTTATATATCAGACACTGCATGCTTTGTTGTGGGTACTTCCTTTCTATCACATCTATTTCAACCAATTAAAAAAACAGCATCCTGTGCTGGAAATACCTCTGGTTTATCCCAAATGTGATTTTGACAACTAGACTGAATGGTGAAAGAAACATGAATGTTGTGGGGGGAGGGGGGCTGGCATACTGACTCTAAAAAAACCAATTTTTAATTTCTTTGAACAAACCATCATTTTCAGGCAATTCTACATGTCATTAGCACCGATAAGATCTTCAGACTGAGGGAACGGACACATTTAAAAAAGGCATGAGCTTATAAATAACTATGCCTTGTAAAGCTTGTGTGTTCTGCTGATGAGATACTTATATTTATTTATGATCTACTGAAATTCATTCTTCCTCTTGGTAAAAAACCCACAGCATTTTCTGGAGCATCTTTAGGTTTGTTTGTTCGTTTTTTAATTTTCCCTGAAAGCCGCAAGTCTTTGAGGCAGGGAATTCAACATTATCCAGCTCCATGCATACCATTGGTGGCTACAGTACCACTCAATACATTCTTTTTAACAGGCAAGTAGGGGAAACTTGTTAAGAGATCATGCACAATGTTACAAAGCCATCCTTATGTGAGCTCCAAAGGGTACCTACCCCTCTGTCTGTTAAACTGTCGACCACGAACTCCCGTTCTCAGTGTTGGGGGCTGAAGCCTGACCCGCCGAAAAGGCTTGGGGTGATTACTGCTTGTGTCTGGAAGAGAGGTCACGGGACAAAAGAGTACGGCTGTGACTGCAGTTTGACTTGGGATGCGGATTAACTGTAGTTACGGCTGGATTTCAGTATACGGCTGCTCTTGGTTTTTATCCTTCTGTATTTTTGTGAGGGTGTAGGAAATACAAATAAAACTTCAAACTGGGGGAAAAAGCAGTTTTGGGCCTTCATCTTTCAGCATGTTATCTACCTACATGAATGTTAATACTTAAGTGCATGATAAAAATAATATGAAGAGACATGTAGGCTCCTGAGATGAGAAATAGACTCAGTACTGAAAAACAAGAGAATCTAGCAAGATGCTTTTCCTGAGGCTTGAGGGTCCACAACGGGTTGGATCCAATCTTAACATTTCCATGCACACACACGTGCATGTGGCTTTTCCCAATTCCCTCCTCCTGCATCAGACCCTCAACATCTTCCCCAAACTACTCCCAGAGGCCATTATTTCAGGGGGTATTTTGGGTTGCAGTTTGTGTGGGGGGGACAGATGGAAGTCATGCTTCTGTGGATGGAAATCCTTCCATTTGCTGATATTTCAGAGGGATGCCTTCAATATCCAGTGTTTAGACCTTTCATGTAAGAATAATCTGTTTGGCCTTCCCCACTTTTTATCACTTGGATCAAGAAAGTACCCTGACTCCCCATACTGAAATCTGCACTCTCCTCCACGAATACACAGCAGCATAACAAAATAATTGTTGGGGGAAACATGCAGATCTCCTAAATGGAGAATAAAAATGTGTTGGTCTTAATTTGGTTCTATTACTGCAGACAAGCATGGCTACCCACCTTAGAATAAGCAATTACCCAAGTTAACCCTGACTGATAGGGCTGTGCTGTACCTGCAGATGAACTTGAAGGAGGATCTTGACTGGTAGAAGGAAGGTCTGATTCATCAGGTGTCTGAGATGATTCTTCTTCTTGCTGGCTGTCAATCTCTAGACCAACCTCTGAAGTAATTCTGAAGGGGAGTGATAAATATGTAATTATGAGACTTCAGCAGATCAGTGAGAGGACAAAGTCCCTTACTGGTTTTATTTATAGTGGAAACATAACCGCCTCCTGCCCAGTTTCTCCTGTACCTGGAAATGTTAACATGAGAAACAACAGAAATGAGTATTCTTATCTGGCCCATTTTCATAAATGCCAGTGATTGCAAATTTTAAAAACTTCAGTGCTAGCAAAATGTTGACCATTAAGAACATACATTTGAAGAACACATCCTGGGAAAAGAGAGAACAGTTTCTCTAAGATAGTGCACAAAGAGCCTTTGTGTTCTTCCGCAGGATACCTGCCAAAGAGGGCCAGGAAACCAAATGCTAGGGAAGAAAAGACAGTTTTGCTTTCCCTGCCATGCTGTTCCCAAGTGTAGGACTTTACTTCTTCCCATAAGAATGAATGGAGAAAATTGATGCACTTGCATGAAAAAAGTAAAAGGGCTGCCCTTAGAAACATAACAGGGACGGGGAATGTTTGGTAACTCCAGCCATTTAAAAATCAAGCCTGAAGCTTTTTTATTTACAATCTATGTTTACAAAGCAATCTATGTATAGAAAATGTTTTTCCAGTTCAGGAGAGCGGTAGACATTAAACCTTTAAGCACAGAGTTGGGCAGTCCCTATTCCCCAGTAGCATATCACATGCTCTTAAAACATGAATCCTCTCCTAAACATTAATCCTAATCCATGCACTGGACAAAACACAGAAAGCCCAATATTTCAACAGAAAACATTACTTAACATTGTTAGATTTATAACTATTCCACAAGATCAGCTATACTAAACAGGCTCTGTGGAACAAGCCATGCTTTTTTTAAAGTTATGACAAGGTTAATAAACTGCAAAGCAAATGGAAGATATTCTATGGGTAATATTTATTCCAATCATAGAACAGAAGGCAAATCTTGTTCATATCACTCAATCCAGAGTATCTTTCACAAATTTGTCTCTGGGAATATTATATAGGGAAGAGCAAAGATACAGTGCAGGGTGTCTTCAACTTCTATTTGATACACATGTACAAGGACACTGATATACTGGAATTTTAGAATACACTTTCCATCTAAATAAGCTGTGGCTATGTTCTGAACCCTATCTAGACACAGCCTTATCCTGGATTCAATTTTTTGGTCACAGTAATGGGTTAAACCATCATTTTAGATTTCAGTATGGGGAGAAGGAATAATTCATAATGAAGTCCAAGCACCTGCTTTGGACTATGCTTAACCTTAAACCCGATATGTTTTAAGAGCATGTGATATGATACAGGGGAATAGGGACTGCCCAACTCTGTGCTTAGAAGAGGATTAATGTCTACTGCTCTCCTGAACTGGGAAAATATTTTCTGTATGAACAACCAAACTCCCATCGACTTCCTGCAGATGGACTTTCTTCTGGTGATTTGAATTGGCTTAGCAGTATCCATACAAGTGTCTCAAAATAACTACATCTGAACAGAACAGTGACGTGCTGCTATAGAATAATGCTAATTTCTTAAGAAATTATGTTTTCTAACACACACACACAAAATAACTATCAGAAACCAGCCATGCCGACAGGGCATGAAAGTTTGGGGGTGAAATTACTGAGCTGATCTTAACCAAGTTTACCTGCTGCAGTCCAAAGATCATGTGCTATCAACGAAAAATGAAGTGGTCTGGTGCCAGTTATCAGCCACAGCCAATGTTAGCCATAGGAACATAACATTTCATTTACTACCGCTGCCAAGTAATTTATATGGACCTGCACAATTTGAGCTGTCTATAAACCTTCACATCCTTGCCAGTGCCAGAGGATCTGAATCTAAACTGGACTGGATTGAGTGCATATTTTCCACAGCCAGTGGATTAATTTGTGAATCATGTCCTGTATCCATGAAGTCATCTCTAAAGGCAGATGGGAGCAATTCACTCTCTCTAAGCAGGGCAGCTCCATTTAAGGACTTGCAGCCTGAAAGCCTTTCAGATCTAAAGGGGTTAAAACAGATACCTTAATTGCCCTTTTTTGGAGGAGAGAGATATCAGGTGAGATAAGCTACAGCTGCAATTAATATTTATACAACGCTTTTGGCATATTCTATATGCCTCACAGAATAACTTCCAACTATCAACCTGGATGTCAGGTTTGGATTGCAGTACCCATTGTACAGATGGAAAGGGAAGAGGTTGAGAGAAAGTGGCCAATTTGATGGCCAGGTAGCAAATGAGTGAGCACAGCCACTGCACTGTAGCCTTGCTCTCCAGTGAAACAAAAATTATCGCAGGCTGTCCTGTTCACTGCAAAGTTGGGGAATGTTCTGCACACCCATCCGCATGCCATGAAATATGAAGTTCATCTCCTATCACTAAGGGCAACAGGGAAGGCTGTGTTTGTGCTGAACGCTACAGGACAATCAGCGCTCTATTTTGGTGCTGTGGTTACAATTATCTCTAACTGCCAAGATAGCAGTTTGCACGGTAAGATGCTGGGTGAAATACCATCGAGAGAAAACTCCTGTGCCTTATTGCAATCAAACAAAACCAAACAGGAACATGTTCTCAAACCCCCTTCCAACCAAGCCAAAGAACCTTGAAAAAAGTATTAAAAGCCATATGCATCACATATCCAAGGAAAGATATCAAATACAAATCTAATCCAGGATCAAAGTAAAGGGCCCTCTGACTCTGTTCCTGTAACAGATCCAGGGCTATTGTCATACAGTATGTGAATTAGCCTTCACTGGGTTAGTGACATGGCAATGATGAGACCCTGGGTGGATTCTGGTTTTCTGTCATCTTCATTGGACCATGACAGAATTCTCTGTTTGGTGTTTTGCTTATGACACTGGCAGAGTTCCGAGATATCCTCGCTGCACAGAGTGTTACTCACAGAAATGTGAGCATTGTGCTTTCCAGGGTGATGTGACGGAGCTCTTTGAGCTCTCCCCAGCTGCAATTGAGTGGATTGAAGATTTAGATATTAGAATTTACGGGGAGTGCCCAATCAGGCTGCATACCGGTTGTATCAACTTGGTTATGCATTTTATATCATTATATACGTCCTGTATGTCACTCTACCATACGATAAATAAAATAAACAGAATGTCACACAGGCAGCCAGTGACCACAGCAAGAATCAATAACATTAACTGGCATTAAGCAACCCACTGGAACTTTTTGGACCATGGTGTTACTTTGCAATTTAGAAGGCATCAAGCCACTAAAAGCAGGTATATTCTTGGTATGAGAAAATGTAACGAGTTCTTTGAAGGGTAAGCGAATGGAGGTTTTTCAACAAGATTATGCACAGGCCACTCCCTGCCAGCGGGATCAAGTCTTAGCCACCAACAGCTGAACTTACCCTTCTGATTCTGCCTCCACAAAAACCTCATCACCATCATCACCGGTTCCAGATTCTGAAGTGGTAGATAAGTTCCCAGTGGAAGTCGTAACCATTGGGACAGACTGAGACGCGTGTTCTGAAGCATCAGCAGCAGTGCTCTCAGTGAATACAGAAACTTGAAACAAAGAGCAGGGAAAGCACAGAATCAGCTACAAGATGGTAATGGCAAAATCCCCACTAGAATAACAAAATCCCGGCTTCTAAGAAGTGCAGGGTTGTTCTCATTGAATATCATGGAAGATACATTCTTTAAGCAATTTTTTTAACTTATATAATTTATTTCACAACTATTAGAAGATAATTACTTGTGAAATCAGGGCAAACAGAGTGCCTGCTTGGGACTGACCAAAAACATGGTGGTTATCTGGCTGGTCACAGTATATATCTGGTCACAGTCTGACAGGTCAGGCATTGTTTGATAAAGCTGCGGAGGGTGGGGGGAATGCAGTTGAAGACTTATGAAACAGATGCAAAGTCAGAAAAGAAAGGGAGGGATTAGAGACTCTGTTGTATTTGGTGCTCAGCCTTTGCCCACCAAAAGCCCAGACTCAGGCTCCTCCTAGATCCTAAGTTTCTAATGGGGGCTGTGTATACTGTTTCAGATTTTCCTTTGGGACTCCAGCCCTTACTCCTTTTTGGGTACTGAAAGTGCAGTCAGGAGACTCCATCTGAGTCACATGCCTCTGCCATTCTACATGGCAAACTGTAGCAATGCTCGACACACAGCTTGTAGCTTATTTCTTGCTCAACAGGGCAAGTCCATCAAATGGGAACCACATGGAAAGCCACACTTTGTAGGAAAAACAAGTCACAAGCAAACACATTGCCCTAAATTCATTTTTAGCAGCTCGTTTTATCACAGTCACAAGATGGTATGATAAACAGTCCACGTGAACTAAACATCTGCACAACCAAAAATAATATTACGGACCTTCCCAATACTCACCAGGTGCTGCAACTTGAAGTGGAGTTGTCGGCACACTCCGCCCCCCTGACTCTTCTTCATGGGCGAGGAAGAGAGGAGTCTCATACATTCCTAATCCTACAAGCAATTCTGCAGTTAATGACCTGAACCAGAAGGATGGGCAGAAGAAATTCTCTATCCAAGCTAGACTTCTTAAAAAAATAAATATCAGCCTCAGCAACTGAGGCTACTTCCACATGGCAATGTGAGAAACACAGCCTTCCATCCACATGGCATGCAAGCCTGTACTGACTGCAATATTTTTTAGGAAAGATCATAATAAGATGTGGAAGCAACGGGGGCAGAACAGGAGAAGCTTTGGAAAAGGACAATTTGAGGATGATCCTTTTTGATAGCTAAGCCAGAGGCAGAGAACAATCTAGGGTTAACCATGTCATGTCTTTCTTACCACCTAATCTGCCCATAAGGCAGGCCAGACACTGGGCTAGCAGAGAGAGATTTCTGTTTGAGCTAGTTTCTTATTATGGTTGTCATAAATCCCTTTAATATAACACAAAAAGAAAAAAAACAGCTAGATACGTGTACCTCCTTGTGATGCAAGCTGGCCAAGATCAGAGTGGCTAGAACTGGTCTGTGGCATATCTTCAGGAGGCCCGAACCTGAATCTAGGAACTCCAGCAACCTGAGGAGAACTGTTAAAAACAACAACATCACGGGTGGCATTCTGTTTCCTAAAATTCCCTGATTCTTTGTACAACAAATTGAAGGGGGAGGAAATGAACAAATAAGACAAACTGTCTAGCAATGGTCCCGAACTCCAATTCTCATCACAGCCCTTACAGCTTTGCTCTTTTTCCTGGGGGTTCCCCTCAAGTTGGTATAAAGATCTTTGCCTTCTGTAGTAGTCCTCATCTGTGGATTTGACTATCTGTGTTCACCATTAGCTATATGATAATCAAATGGGATCCCCACAGGCTTCTGGCTCCCAGCCATCTATTATGGACTGCTTCAGCAACCTCAAAGAATTAAGAGGTTGGTGGACTAATGTGACTTGTAGGCTTATTAATAGTTACAGGTCTTTTAACATCACTAAATGGGCTTCAATTGAGAAGCCATTTTACAGTACGTCTTCACCATCACAACTCGGAATCCACTTACTGAATTGCTTCTGCAAAGCCATCTGTACGATGTGGCACCACTAACGTCGGAGTGCTGGGGACGGTCCTGTCTTCATCATCAAAGAAGTGCTGCTGCTAAAGAAAATGTTAAAGATCACAAACTAAAGCGACAGAAATACTGCAAGATCCTTACACCACCATGAACCCGAACATCTCTGTTTGTCTTGTTTAATATTTTGGGGAAAATCTGTAGCAACCAAGGGAGCCGACCAGCATTCTGAAGGGATTCCAAACAATGGTATACAATTTGTTGTAAACATCTGTAAACTTAATCCATTCAACCTTCCAGGCATCTTCACGGGGGAGGGGGGATAACTCTTACCATGCCTCCTATGCCAGGTGTTAGCTGAAGTCCACGTCCCACCGACTGCCTCCGAGTCATCTGTATTCTCTATAAGGAAAACAATCAAAGTATTTCAGATGGTCTACCAGCAGACAAGCAACCTCAGGTCTACTGGCCACATCCTGTACAGGAGTGGCTGTACAGAAAAGGCAGCATATTCTATGCAGACAGAGGAAAGGTAGGAAACAGTATTCTTGAATTCTAAAACTGTACCTTTGAAGGTACTAATGTGTTTGGGACAGGGAGGGAGGAGAATGGAAGAAGGGAACCAAGGACTCAGGGTGAGTTACAGAGCAAGTGAATGCAAGTGTGTTCTGATGTGGGTTGATGGGCCACTTGCCAGTTTAAAGCAAGCTAGGCTATCCCAAGGGAAGGTGCTCTCTCCATCTTCCTTAGATTAACAACAGGATTTGCAGGTCCAGCAACAGCAAAATACATCCTCCTTTCACAACAATAAAAAGCTTATTTTAAAAGGAACAATCCTAATGCAAGCATGTCTTTCCTCTGAACAATAGTCAAATATTATTCACATATGCTTTAAAGCACATTAGTAATTTAATATTACATGAGTTTTTTTAAAGGAGACCATTGGCTCTTGTTACATTGAGGAAAGTCATATGAGCACTGAAGCATGCCTCGATACTAGTAAGTGCAACCCTAAATAGAGGTGTGTCCTCCAGATTGCCCAACAGCTCACACAAAAGGAGCATCATACAAAGAAGAGTGTAGAAAACCCTTTGCTGAATCCTCATGTTCTACTGGCACACAGTAATGACAACCAAGTAAAAGGGCAGAGATTCCAATGAGTTACAGCTAAGATCGTTTTAAATTATGCTTTTACAGAGGAAATATTGATTTTACTATAAATGGGCTATAATTTCAGCTCCCCCCATTACTCCTGAACACTTTTTATTGCTGTGCTTGTTGCACAACACTACTGACAGCCTCGAAGAGGAAATAAAGCTTAGTCGGGCACGGCAATTCATAATCACTCAAGAGACCTAATATTTCTGGTCCAAAAAGGAACCACCTAAGAGTAGTTTTCCAGATGCACAGAAATAAAAAACTTTGCACAGCTGTTCTCTGAGAGATTTCAGAGGTTCGGACTGAGATCACACACCTGCACAGGGGGTCCCAGCTCCTGGGGTGGAGCAGGAATAGCATGAATAGTCAGCCGTGGTGGTAATGGGTGGGGTCGAGGTGGACGTGGTGTCTGTCTCTCAGATGCAGAGGTTGGCTGCTGTTCTCTTGGGCTTTCCTGAGAGAAGGTGGACTCGGCAACCCCTGCGCTCCCATCACCTTATGGTAAAGGAATAATATTCGGTAAGAGGCCCTTCCTGTTCTTTGGTAAGAGGCAGTGGATTATTTTAATGAATGTACTGAACTGGGAAGCTGAAAAAAGGAATACATTTTGCCCAAAAGTAGAACGGAGTTACAGTTAATAACACCACAAGTTCTATTTTGCTCCCAAAACAACATTTCTGATTAATGAGAAATGGGTTATAATTAAATACAATATTGAAACCACAACTTTCCTTGTGGCTCACACCAACAAACTAAAACCCCAAATAACCCCCTACAGACAAAAGAAATTGGCAACGTCCTGGCAAATAAAATGGTATGGCTGCACCTCCTGAAAGTTATAAGCAAACACCCCCAAGCAACTGCTAAATTCTGAGCACAGGAAAAGGGTATATCACGAATCAATCTCACAAGTCACGGTTCTGACTTTTCTGGGGGTTCAGTATAACCATTCCCTCTAATTTATGGGCCCACACCCCAAAAATGAGAGGGTTTTTTAAAAAAATATTTTTCCTAGGTATGGAAGACACTGCTTTGGGTTAACTGGTAGGTAAGTCCAGCAACTCAAGGAAGCAAGCATACAAGTCACCCTTTCCCACAGTGGCCTACCATGCTGCTCCTCCCCAATCCTGTTCTGAGGGAGCAAAGTAGAGAGTGAATGGGAGAAGCCAATGAGCAATGATTGCTCCTCCACTCCTCTGCTGGGAGAAGTGGTTTCCATCTACGGGAAGCACAGCTACCATGCAAACTATTATTGTCAATGAAAAATCCATTATTAGGTATGTATACCACAGTTCTGAGAGTCAGCTGCTCTCTGGCTGCTTTCACCTCCAGCAAGGCTCTCTTCAGTTTCTGTACTGGGGTCCATTCCATCAGCACCCTGGACACAAATGTACAAGAAAAGAAAATTCAATGGAAACTTCGGGAACAAAGCACATCGTTGCATACACCTTGTGAAAAAAGCCTTCGTGCGTGTGTGCGTGTGATCCTTCTGAGACTTCTTTTCATCCTATGATTTCTGCCGGGCTTGAAATCTGTTGCATTTTCTAAGCATTGTGTGTCACTTTTGAGGACTCTGGTCCAAAAACTGAGATGCAACCCCCTGCCCCCAGCAGCCCATTTTTGTCTGGCATTCTTACCTCTGTTTCATCAGCATCGTACCCATCGTTCCCGTCAACGCTCCCAGTGCCTTCATTACTGTCTTCACCTTCATCTCCCATTCCTGTGTCTTCATCGTCTTCATCCTCATCATCCTCTTCCTCGTCTTCGTATTCCTACCAGGGGATATCATTTCAGAAAGAGACAGAAACCAACGAATTCTGACTTCGCCTAGCACCCTCTTCAACATTTTTGAGATTAGTCCCTGAGCTGGACCCTGCCAATTGCTTGTGAGCTGTTTATTGCCTTACACTGTGTAATTTGCATTGAGTCTCAGTGAGAATGGTGGACAGTGAGCCATACTAAATACATAAATAATAATAATAAATAGATTAGTGCTAACAGAAAGGCAGGGGCAAATTTCACTGACTCGAGGCTCCTGCTGCAGGCATCCAGCTCCCTCATCGTGCTGTTCACGAGGGTCCCCAAGAGCAGCATTTTAGGGAGATCAGTTGGCTGCAATAAACTGGGGAGAGGAGACGTGAGGAAGTTCCACTCTGCTAATGGAAGTCCCTGCTATTAGTGGGAAAGTTTAGCAGGATCCAACCCAAGCAGCAGTCAGAACCGGGGGGAGAAATGTTCCCCCTGTTAAAACACTTGCTATTTGGGTTATCTGGACTTGGCTTGAACAAAGTATGGGTCCAATGGCACCTTTAAGACTTGGCTTGTTATTTTTAAAGAAAGGCCTCACTTGACTATAAGAAAAAAAGTTTCCTGAAAGAACCCGGATCCCAATATGGGTAAAGTATTCAGATCTGGGATTTTTGGGGGAAATCTCAATTTTTTTCCAGATCCAATAGATTCTAACTGAAAAATATGGAGGGTGGTGGGGGGGAAACAGCAGCAAAGCTGCAAAAGACAGCTAAGAGGCAGCTCAGCTGGGGTTCTTTGGGGCAGTCCCAGACTGCCCTAAAGAACCCAGAAAGCAGCTGATCCCACAGGGACATTCAGTGTTCCCCCAAATTTTCCAATGTTTTTATTGGAAAAACTGAAAAAGTGCCTTGGGAAAAAAACCTGTGCCGCCCCCCCCCGAATTAGCTGGTTTTTCTCCCAAGCCCTCATATCTCTAATCCAATAGCATTCTGCATGTGTCTGTAAACAAAAAGGCCTCGGTTTTGACTTACTATAGAGCCATTAACTTGTATAAACCATCCAGTAACTTAGCAACTTGTATCCTAACATTTCAATGCAAAGTTTGACATCTTCCCCCAGCCTAAGAAAGCTTCCCCCTCCTGCCACTTGAAAAAGCCACTTAAACTGGAGGACAGCTTGAAATTTTGCTGAATGGAGTGGTAGAATATGTTGGATGTTTCTTGGTGTTTTTTTTTAAACAAGGAAATTTGTAGCATACATACTTCGGGTTCTCCATCATTTTCCTCATCGTCATCCTCTTCATCATCACTGTCAATTACAATGACATCATCTCTCTTTCCCTGGCCGTCTTGGGATGATGATGTATTCTGCTGGTCCGACTGAAGAGGTCCAAGGTCTATTGGAAGTGAGTGAGACGTCTCCTCGCTGTCTTCCATGGGAGCATACTCCCCCTGTGTAACACCCTTCAAAACAAGATAAAAGATAAATTAGTGGTATTTTTTAAGAACTAGAAAAGGTCAGTCTGTGAGCATTCCTCACCTTGCTGAGGTAACTGCAGACCTAAGGGTACAGTGCAAGGCATAGCTGTTAGCAGTCAGACCCCTCCTCTCACAGAGGGGCAATTTATAACTTAGAGACGCAGCAACACCCTTCTTAAAATATCACCTCTAAAATCATAGTGCAAGACACTGCCTGGCCTAAAATGGAACAAAATGGATGCCAGCCAGATATGAGCCTGGGAAAGTATTTTGGACAGTGAGTCAGAGTGGCTGACTGGCTAATGGTCCTCTCCATGCCCTGGAGAGATGCATAACTTTAGGACAATGGGTTTCCCCAAACATATTGACTTGGACTAATCTCATCAAGTCTAATCTTACTTCCTCTACACCCACCTATCTTAATTAAGTGACACTTAATCAACCCTCAGTTCTATTCACCAAACCCATTAGCTTCCCATCCGGTATTTACAGGGTCATCAAGCTCCTTTCACACCTTTTCCATAACTAAGGAAAACCGATCAAGCCTCTCCTATCTTTCTTGTCCACGTCCAAAAACCCCATCAAGTTATTGTTTCTAGGGCATTACGTCAGCTTGCCCGAGGGCCCATTTTGCCCTATATCAAAAACACCTAACCAGCTGTGCAGAGTGTGTGCTCTTGGATCTATATCCACACCCCCAGTCTGTTGGGTCTTCTCTCCATCTCTCCCTGAAACGCTGGCCATTTTGCTACTGCCTCTGCAGGCCTCTTCCCTCCAAGACCTGTAATCATAGCTCTCCTCTTTCCACCCTGCCTCTCCTTAGCTAGCTCTCTGTGTGTGTTTATTGTGTGAAGTTTGATTTTTACTCTCTCTTTTAATGAAAACCTTCCTAGTTGAACATCTGCCTGGCTTATTTTGAGAGTTCTCTTAAGGGAAAAATCCCCGTAAATATGTGGAGAATCCCAGTTACCCCTTCTCCCTCTGTCTCCTTAAAGCTAATTCCCCCAACTAATTAGGAGACCACCTCTTTGGTAACATAGCATGCAATTCTACCAGTGATAAATAGGAAAGTGATATCTAGAAACTTGGTGGAATTCGAGTCTGGTTGATCCACCAATGACTTATCCCCACCCCAATGTTCAAATATGTGCCAGGAGAGCAGATCATGGGCCAATGCAAAATAAATAAATAAAGACCTCCAAAAGAGAAAAAGGAGCTAAAGACCCATATGCAACCTCTCTTAACCATTAGGGTGAGGAGTTGCCAAGGAATGCAGTGCAACCACTATTAGGTTTTTACAGGCAGTCTCTTGCTGAGTTTACTTGCACAGAGATGCAGTGTACAAAAGTGCTTCCCAATAGTTAGAAATGGGTTTCACAAATGTGCATCAAGGCATGGGTTGGGATCCAAAAAGTACTGAATGGTTCTATACTCACGCTGTACAGGTCCTGCTGCTTAGAGCAGCCCCTTTGGAAGCTCCCGAAAGTGACCTTCCACACTAAAAAAGCTGCTGCTACCAAAAGGGAAAACTGGCACACACACACATACATATCCCATGCAAGCAGATAGGAGGCATTTTGGTTATTAGCCGTGTGACATACATATTTGATGCAGAACTACTCTGCTACTTACTTCTCCCATAGAATCCTGCGAGTCTTGATTGTAGACCTGGGTTTCTATTTCTCCATCTGTACTCTCATCTGCAGTGACCTCCTCCTGAAATATTAATTCATCACAGATCACACAAAGTGAATGGTCATGAAGAAGACGACGACAATGAGGAGGATGAGATTAGATTTATACCCTGCCCTTCACTACCCAAAGGAGTCCCAGAGTGGCTTACAATCTCTTTTCCTTCCCCTCCCCACAAGAAGTGCTATCTGGATGTAAATCTTAAAAGTATTAATCATCATTTTTGACAGCCAGGCAACTTACTCCAGCCTGATCCCTTAAACTCATACCATATTTATCTCTTCAAATTTTATGTAACTATGGGATCAAAAAACCCAAAGTGGATGGAAGGATTTCCAACTATATAGTGACTTCTTTGCCTCCTTCCTTCCACAGCAGTCCAAGTTGCTCCCAAAATGCTGTTCATGTGAGAAAAGTCACACCCCATAGGTGGAAATCTTTTCATCCACTAAAACACTCCACTGGATCCAAGACATCATATGAACTTCCCTTCTATAGTTACTGCATTCTCCCCAAGAAGTCCCTAACAGTATTAAGAGTTCTGAATTTTGAGGGTCATGCTTTATTGCATGAGTAGAACTTATTTTGGCACTTACAACACAGGCCGTATTCAACACATGCACATGGATTCTTTTGACTTGTAGTTACTTGATCAATAAGGGTGGGTGGGTGTCTGAATTGTATGTATGGAGTGCTTCCACTGAAAAGTATGTCTGAGATTATGGTAATGCGGTGCGGCAATAGACTTGAGGCTCACCCACCCCACTTTATTGGCTTATCATTTATAAACCAGCTTCCTAGGACAACTGAATCTTCTTCAGACTAGATGCGGTGATGAACAAACACAACCAAATTAGCAGAATGATTTTTGTTCCTACAAACCTCTGGTCCAACTCTTTGTATAGTTCTCAGTTTCTTGGAATGAGGCACATCAACCATTTCCTCCGAAAGTTGTTCTGAGTTTTCAACTGTACTTTCATCTTCTTCTTCTCGTTGACGTTTGGGTAAAGAAGAACTTGGTGTAGCTGAAACTTAAGCAGTATGGCTTTGTTATACTCCAAACACATTTCACAAAGTTTTAAGAAAGAGTCTTAAGGGAAATCAATTATAATGGCTATTTTGAGAACAACCTGATCCTACTGCAGGCCTTTAAGGCTAAGTGGTAAGGCACCTGGCTCTGCATCCAGAAGGTCCCAGGTTCAACCCCTGGCATCTCCAGTTAAAAGGATGTGGTAGTAGTTGATGTGAAAAGACCTCTGCCTGAAAACCTCAGAGAGCCATTGCTAGTCAGAGGCCTGGATCCACTACAGAACTTCTGTGAGCACAAACGGTGGGAAGATTCTCACCAGTTCTCCCTCCTGCAGCAGACCTCCAAATCCTTACATGCTATTCCTGGGGATTCCCTGTCCCCTGGGAGCAGTGTTCCAGGCAGCATTTTGGACTGTGACGAGAAGGGGGAAGTCATGCTGTACAGATCTCCAAGCTCCCTCTGCAGAAAACTTCCAGTGGATCCAAGCCAGAGCAGACAACAGTGACTTTGATAAGCAAATGAATGAACTCAGTGTAAGGCAGCTTCACTTGTGTAAGTGACCGTAGCTACTGTATGCAATTGTTATAAACTTGTGTAACAGTTTATATCCTGCACCTTCTAAATCCAGAGGCTCAACTGACCATCGCTTTTGTTGAAGGAAATTCAGTTAAACTAACCTGTGCCAAACACAGCTGTTGATGTGGAAGGTCTTTCCATCTGTGAACTCTGTACAACCTCCAGAATGGTTGGGGCCGGCTCCTGAGCAGCCGGTTCGATCTGGGGATGGCTCTGCTGAGTGGGCTGCACAAAAGCCGTGGCTTGAGTCTGCTGCTGAACTGTGAGGATGGGCTGCGAGAGCGAGGTCTGGACGTTGGGGCTTGTGGAACGTACAGACCCACTGGTGCTTCCAAAGACCGGGACGTGTTCAACTGGTCCTTCCGACTGCATAGCTGAAACATAAAATGGCCGCAGCCACTCGCTTTAGCTGCATCGACATTGTAACAAACAAGGAGCTGCCAAACTATAGCCAGTGAACTGTGCAACGGGTTTTTCTTCTACAATCATGACCAAACTGTTAAAACTGTTCTTCAGTTGCTGAAGAACATCAACACAAATCAGGGGCGGGGGGGGGGGAGATAAGGAATATCTCCTTGCCCTTGCCGCCCTGTTTACCTGTATTGCACAACATTACTGCATAAGCCAGTTTGGTGCAGTGGTTAGGAGCATCTGGGAGAACAGGGTTTGATTCCCCACTCCTCCACATGCAGCTGCTGGTGAGACCTTGGGTCAGTTACTAGTTCTTTCAGAGCTCTCATAAGCTGTTTTCGAAAGAGTCCTCTCAGCCCCACCCAGCTCACAGGGTCTTTGTTGTGGGGAGGGGAAGGAAAGGAAATTATAAACTGTTCTGAGACTATTTTGGGTAGTGATGGGCAGGGTATGAATCCAATCTTGTATTTCCTTGTATTTCCTTGATTTAGCACTAGGACAGGTACCACAAATATTCTGTTCCAAAGCATCTGATATGTTCATGGTATCTATTCCAAAATTCGGGTGTGGCAGCATAGTACAATACAGAGTTTCTACAGCTAGATGGCTGGTGTCAATTCTTTCCGTTTTTAAAAAACATATAGCTCCCAAGGAATTACACAGCTGACTACTCATTTCTAGAATTTTAGGAGATGCGCCCTTACCTTCTTGAGTTTCCACCTGTGTGGTTGGCATGACGGTTGCTGTTGGTGTAGTTGTAGGATTGGTGACTGTAGCAGGAGTAACCATGGGACGGATACTGGCTCTTGGGGTAGACTTGTTCCCAGCTATGGCAGCAGCTGTCACTTTGCTTGGGGTGGACACAACAGGTGTCGGTTTGATATTGGCTGTCGGTGGATCTGAAGTACTAGCACTAGGAACAAATCAAAAATTGTTTGCACTTGCTAGGATGTCATTTTAAACACATCACAACTGCAGCAGAACTTCCTCAAAAGAAGAACAACAGAGGGGTATGCGGGACAAAGAAAGTCTTAGTGTACAGAACATAAAATTGCATATGGATTTATTTAGACCCACAAGCCCTCCCCTTTGTGCATGATCAAATCTAGAGGGGTTCCTGTATTTACACTTCATGCCCCAACACTGTCACTGTGAAAGGATATGTGGAAGATAATGAATACAGCAGAAAGCTGTGTTCTGGGGGACAATGCATGACTATGTGTACAACCACAAGATCCTTTTTTAAAAAAACTGAACATGCAATATCTTGACAACATTTTATTTCACAGCTTCTAAAAGCAGATCATGACACATTAAAAAAATGGGATCCAAAGATCTGGGAAGTTACAGACACCATCAGCCTAGCTTCTGGCCTAAATGATGGTAGAAAGCACAATTAAAAGCAAGAATAGTTTATAGTTGAGCAAGACCCAGCATGGATTATGCAAAGCAAAGTCTTCCTTGACCAATCTTTAAGAATGAATGGATACCCTGCTCTTTATTTAAACACCGCAAATAGCAGCCTTGGGATCCCCAATCTGATTTGCTGAAGTCAGGGATGAAGAGTGAGGTGGTCACATCTGAGTATGGCACCTAATTATCCAGTACAGTGAAAGCCAAAGCAGAGGTCTGACCTGGGTAACAGAATGGCACATAAGATTCTGTGCTAACTCTGAGCAACAACATATACACTGCCCCCAACCCCCGAATTCCTAACTTCATATATACAGTGATCACTCCCATCTGCAAAAGAGCAACCCAAAAGATCCAAAAGCTGGACCACCTTTTCTACAAGGTTAAAGTATTTGGCAGGTTTTCATTTAGATTAAAGGACCACAGGACAGGGGAGGCTACAGGAATATAGAGATGAGAGATTTCTCAGTCTTTTATAATGTGAGGATCACCAGATGAATATTACAAGGCAGCAGACTCAGAACAGGCAAAAAGTCGTAATATTTCACGGAAAACAATTAGCCCAAGAAATTTTCTACCAGGATATGGTAATGGGCAATCAACTTCACGGAAAACAGCTGTCACTCCAAGTCCAGAGGCAAGAGTCCGACTGCAGGACACTATCAATGGAGGAGGACAGGTGCCCTCAGACCTTGCTTATGAGGTTCCAGTGGGCATATGAATGGCTGCTATCGGAAACAGGATTTTTACCTTTGTATCATAGGACAGCCGTTTTGGTCTTCAGTAGAACAGCTAGCTTTGAATCCAGTAGCACCTTAAAGACCAACAAGAATTTTGGGGTATGAGCTTTTGAGAGGCGAACTCAAAGCTGACTCTCTCATCCCTTCTGATCAAAAGGGCTTTGGTTCTCAAAAGCTCTTATCCCCAAAATCTTGTTGGTCCCTAAGGTGCTACCGGACTCAAATCTACCTATTTTCATCAGTGTGCAACTTGTCCCTATGTACAAAAAATGTAAGAACTGCATACATAGCATGCAGTTGTTTTATTTTAAAAACAATTATACTAACTATTCATCAGTTTAAAGAGACTTGTAGAAAGTTTGTACATCCAGTAATGTGGGGCCTTTATGATGCACAGTGGGAATATGCAACTTATTCTTCCTATTATCTAGGCTCTCTAGTGCAAAGTATCTGAATTATCTTTTTACCCAAATGGCACTGATGGGCAATCTGTAACTGTACAGCAAGTCTTTATGGTGGCTCTAGTCATGTATCTTTACTTTGATTCATGCACCAGAAAAATCACAGTTGTATTTAAAGCATGTTCAGGACAGCACACTGACATAGGTTTGCACCATATATAGAAGCAACTCGTACAGTAAGGAGAGGAGAGACCAACAGAAATGTAGATAAAATTAAACAAGGACTCACATTCCTCGCTCACCAGCTGCAGGAGTTGATTTAAGGGTGATCTGCCTCTGCTGTTCTGAAGCCTGTTAGAAGAAAATGCTTTTGTTAGCCACAGGAATCAAAAATTTCGATCTTAATATCATTATTCCCCCCCCATCCTTTGGAAACTCCAGTTACCATAGAATGCTGTGGCCTACTGCCTCCTCCTGTATCGCTGGCACCAGCAGTGCTGCCAGTGCCTCGGCTGCTTGAGTGAAGATCACACCCTGAGTGCCAAGTGAATGGTCTGGTGTGCTGCTGTCAGCATGTGTGCTGGGGGGGTTGCCCACCCCTGAGCTAGGGCAATACTGCATGCATGTCTTAATGTAGGTTATGGCATGGGGTCATATAAAACACCATCACTTGGTAAAAAGGGAATGGAATGGACATGCCACCTTAAACAATTTCTAACTGACTCAGAATGGCAGTTGTAACCCACCCCCACCCTACTTTGAATAGCAACTACAAATGAAATAGAGTAGAACAAGCTTGGCTTTGCAGATGGGGATCTGAGACACCTCTGAATTGAAAGTTCTGCAGATACCAGACCTTGTTGCTAGATTCTGGAGGATCATCTCGCTGTTCATGGTGCCTCTCTTGCTGTTCTCTGAGCTCTCTTTCTAGGCGGCAAATCCGACCCTCGTACTGTGATTTAAGCGCATTCATCCGCACTTCCAACTCTGTCTTTTGTTCTTCCAGTGCACCGCTCTTTTGTTTCCATTCATCGCTTTCTTTGGTTAGTTGCTCTTTTGCACCTAAAGAACCAAAAGTCTCTCGGTTAGGAGCCTGCTTGCCAAACCAAATCAAGGGACTTGGGAATTGATTCTCCTTAGTCCACTATCTGTACCTGAGGAAGTGGGATGCTGATCAAAGCTTTGTCAGATTTTTAATATTCCACAGGACTCTGTAATAGACTAAAGATGGCTGCTCTTCTGGAATGCCACTCACCTGCTAGTTGTGCAATTCTCTGTTTGGCCGCCAGAAGTGTCTTCTTGGTTTTCTCCTCCTTCTCTGCAATCTGTTGCCTGAGCTGATCTTCCTGTGTCGTTCTCTCCTGCAGATCTTGATGAAGCCGGGAGATCTCTGACTGCAGCTGGGCTACCTGGTCCTGAAGGTTTTTGACTTCAGTCTCCCTTTCTCCAAGTGTCTGCAGAAAGTGAGACATTGAAGGGATAGGGCTCTTCTCAAAAGTGGTGGAGTTATGAATTTGCAGGAACAAAGGTTGCAGCTATATGCAACACAATCCACATATTTTAAGAGAACTGATTATTATTAAGTCAGTTCAGTCACTAATCAATACTTTCAACTGACACAGTTTCTCTCTGTGGAGGTACTTATGGTATTGCTTTCTGCAGTGATTTTTCACCACCTACATTCATAACATGCTCATCACTTAAGCATTCAGGGGCTGGGTATCCTATTTGATCAATGTGACAGTCCTTTGAGACAGGCAAAAATCAGAGCGCATAACCTGTCCAAGCTTCACAACTGAGCAGAGGTCTAAATTTGTGTCTCCACTGACAAGTCCAATGCCTTGCTCTGACTTGCTAGTAAATTAGTTATTCAGGCTGCGGAATGGGTGTAGATGCAAGTGCGTGTCACAAGAGACTTCTCTGACCTTCTGTAGACTTTCGATCTGCCCCTCCAAGGTTTTTATCTTCGCCTCCGCTTGACTGAGAGCCTCTTTCACCTCTTGAACTTCTTTGTCTGAAGGATGCTGCTCCTTCTGTTCTGCAAGAGACTGAACTGATGCTTCTGCAACCACCTGAAATTATGGGCAGGTAACATGAGAGTTCTGTGTTACAGAAAGGTGCAAGTTTCATGACTGGTACCGACTCTGATGGACACTCCATGTCATGGTTTAAATGAAAACACACAAGATCAAAGGGTAGCAAAATCAAAAATCCACTGATTTTTCTGTTGAGACATCCATTATTCCAGGCTAGAAACAGGAAGAAATCTATGTCTTGGCATGGGTGGGGTGGGGTGGGGTGGCCTTTGCTTCAGCTGGCCTGCAGTGTCAATCCACAATCCACCTTTATTGAACTGGCTGAGAAAGGGGATATATTTGTAGAGACCAGGACTGTGACCTCTCAGCAAATAACCACACTGGGACTTCTTAAACCAGAGATTTAATAATATGCATCATTGCTAAACTGTGCTTTAACATATAAATATTTATAGGTACTGACAAAAAACAAAAGGCCATCTTCTACGAATGGGGGGGGCAATTCCCACCCCTCCCACTGTTCCCGCCACTTCAATCCCCCGTTCCTCCCTGCCAGCCATGTTTGCTTACTCTGATTTGTGGATAGGAATACCGGGCAGCATTAAAACACACACTTGCTAGAACAACTGTGCCTGCCAGCCCGACAACCAGAGGATATTAGACAGGTTTGAGAGGACTGCTTTACACTTCTTCCCATGCCAGACATCAAAAGCTATACCTTGTCATGCTGAGCTTTCAACTCTTCATACTGGGTCTTATATCTACGCCCAATTTTCTTGACTTGCGTTATAGTTTTGACTTTCTCTTGGATGTCAGCCAACTTTGCTTCCAACTCCTTTTGAAGGGCATCCTTTTCAGCTTTTGCTTTTGTTAGATCATCACGGAGGGACTGGGCCTGATTCTGACCTGTAGTCACTGATGCATTTGACCTTAAATGGAAATTGAAAGTTTTACGGCATAGCATTAAAAAAGCTGCTGAAATAACAAATATAGGAACAATGTTAGTTACAGCCATGAGCATATATAAGCAGTTTAAAATACCTTATAAACCAACATACAAATGTTAGCATTTTAAAAGGGTTTTCTGCAGCACATAGCCTGCAGTTCTCAAACTGGTTTCAGCTGAATCCCATGTGTCAAGAGAAAACCCACAGCTTTGGTGGCTACAGCAGAACTCCCAGAGAGGTACATAAAACATTTGAGAAACTCTGTACTACTTTTCTACTACCAGACCACTTGAACATCTACCCCAGCATTCTGACTGGCAGCAGCTTTCCAGAGCCTTGGGCTGAAGTCCTTCCCAGCCCTGTTACCCGAGATTGTTGAAACGGGGGGCACCAATTATAGAATCTGGGGCCTTATGTGCACATGCCGTTCATTCCATAACTGAGCTATAGGTGCTTCCTCTAAAAATTGAGCTGTCCAAGTTGATAGTAGACTGCTTCTGATGTAATTCTGTTTGCCTTCAAACAAAGATGGAACAAATAGAAGGGCCACTGGTCCATATGCTTTACCACTGTCTATTCTAGACAGCAGAGGCTTGTTAAAGTTTCATGTAAGGCCTTTCAGAGCCTACCTTTTTTTTCTTGGGGAAAAAAAGGAAAGGCTGATGACTGAACACATAATGCTGCCTTTGACTGAGCCAGACCATTGGTCTATCAATGTCAGTATTGACTACTCTGATAGGCAGTGGCTCTCTGGAGTCTCAGGCAGAGGTTTCTCAGATCACCTACTACCAGAACCCTTTAATTGGCACAGGAGGGTTTGAACCTGGAACCTTCTATCTACAAAGCAGATGTTCTCCCATTGCAACATTGTCCTACCCCTAAATTAGTCCAGGAGCTCAACTGCACAAGGCATGTACTTTCCCACTGAGCTACAGACCATGGGGGGATTGAAATCTGCACTCCAAGCGCAAAGAATGAACACATCATGTCCTCATGTAAGCTTCCAAACAAGACCTTATGGAAGGACAAAAAGCATTACTTCTGCCATGGGGCAAAACATTTGACATTTCCCAGATCGCAAGACAACCTTTGTAACTTCCCCCCACCCAGCATTTTTAATGGAAAAATGGCATACAAAACATTCCAAATAAATCCATCAATAAATCTTACCTAGCGATTTCTGCTTTCAGCCTGCCTATTTCTTCACTCATCTGCTGTATACGCTTGCTGTTCACTTCCTTCTCTGAAACAAGCTTCCAATACTCTTCAACATCGGTATCTTTTTGTTGGGCCAGCAAATGCTGGGGGAACAAATTAACAAACAGCTAAAGTTATGACCTCGGTGCTTAGAGGAAAAGGTACATTCCAGACAACAAAGCCAAGCTGTGTCAGTGACTCTGGTACAATATAAAAAAAGGATTCAAGATGAGCACTAAAATAATACTATCAAGTTAGAGTGCCACAGTTGTGTTGTGGTTTTTTCGCAAGAGGCAAAACCAGTGTTAGAGTGCACATGCAGCTTTAAGGAAACTGAATTCTGGGAGAGGATTCAAAGGGCTAGTCAGGACAAACACAATCCCTATTTGGGATTCTTCTCCCATTTTATGCTTCAAAAACCAGATTTCACCTTCCAAGTCACTAACTGCTTTTAAAATTCCTTTTAAAGCAGTTTTGCTTGAAGAGCTGTTTACTGCGCTGCAAAGGATGTGCTATTGAAAGGCAAAACTGCAACTGGTTTTTGGGCAAGGGGTCCTTGTTCTCACCAAGAGAGAGAAAAAAGGAAGTATTACTTGCAAGCAGCATTAGCTATGAGTGTCGATGCTTTGCAACTAACAGCAGCTCTGTAGGTGTACCTGAGTTCGGGATTTCCAGCGTCTGACGTCTTCTTCCAACAGCTTCTTCTCAGCCTGGAGCATCCCGCTCTTCTCACTCAGCTCAGTGTTGGACTCTTGTAAAGGCAAGATATCAGCTTCCAGCTTACGCACCTGAACCAATGATCATTGAGAAATTATTGCAGGTGACTGTGTCTAGCCTTTTCAACATATTTACATGCAAATTTTAAGACGTGCACACAGTCTCTCTCTGTGAATGAAGCTCCTGGTTTCAAAATCTTCACAGATCTCATAGTTTTCTAAGTTGAGTGAAAAAGGCTTTTTCAGTGCCGTGGCAGCAAAACCATCCTCTACCAAACACTGACCTGTTTTAAATTATCATCTCTGGTGAAAAATTGAAAAATTAAGCATAACTTCCATCTGTCACTCACAAATGTCTCATTAATTGCCAAGATCTTAGGAGAAGGACAATTAGTCAACCATTATTTAAAATGTGAAGAAAGCATCAATTTTCTAAGGAAAATTTGACAGAAACGAAAATCACTAACTCATCACTGTATCCAAAGGCTGATTCAGATGCACTGTTTTCAGTCCTCCACACCATGGTATGGGAGCCCAAAAAAGGTGAGGAAGCTCATTTGCTACTTTCCTGCCTTCCCAATACCACTTGTGCTTATTCAGAAGCCATAATTTGCTATTACATGCACAAGGGTGAATTATGGGTTGCAAATCACAATGTGCATAGTTCATATTCTACGATGAACTGTTTCCTGAGAAAAAGAAAAGGAGACAACCTCTAGCATGTCAGGGAATGAAGGAATGAGGAGCACAGAAGTCTGAGGCTCAGACATGAGAACCGAGTCAAAGTGATATAATTTGCTTTTGGGGTTTTTTTTTTAAGGATTTTGAAAGCTTATCTACTGTTCTTACTGACTTTTGCTTGTGTTTGCTGCAGTTCCTGTTCCAGTCTCTCCTTCTCTTCTCTCAGCATCTTGTTGGTTTCTATCAAAACATTCATGGTCTCTGTCTTCTTCATCAGTTCTTCATGCTGAGCAATTGTTTTTGCTGTCACCTAAAATTCACAAAAGCAACACTGTGTGGAAATACCTAGATGTGTTTTGAACTTAGGTTCAATGCTGTGTGGAAATGCTGTGTGGAAATACCTCGATGTGTTTTGAACTTAGGTGTGAACTCAGATGCCTGGTTTACTTGTTAAATCTGCCAGACAATAAAGTTCAGCTTTCAAATTAAGCCATACACATAATGCGTATAATTCCCCAAACTGAAGACCCTCCAGCAAAGTGGCAGATGTCCAATAAGATCCAACTTTTGGGCTCTGCTATCAGTCTGTGGCCTTTAACGTACTAGTAATTTTTGAAATACAAAATAATCTGCACTCTACAATTAAGCACTGTCTTACTTGCATCTGCAATTCCTCAGTCAGGGACCTTCGGATGTGAAGAATTTACAAACCATACATTCTTGGGATTACAATACCCTCCTAGTAATGTAAAGGAGCAGACCAATAAAGCCAGATCAGTAGCTAGAGCCAGCCTACTACAAGACAGATCCTTAGGAGATAAAAACACAATACCTAGTTGTCACCTACAGCTCACAACTTAAAGCAGTCCAATGCATCATTAATGACCTACAGGTTCTCCTAAAAATGGGCATTTCTCTTTCAGAGGCCTTGGGTGGCAGGCCTTTTCTGGCTTACAGACAACCCTCTAACAGCTTCTCACCAACAAACATGGACCACTCAATAGAGACAAACACAGGAACCAAACCCCTCAAGAGACCTAGATGCCAACTTTGTTCCTCATACATACTTAGACAATACCATTATGGGCTCTAACTACATCAGCTATACCACTGTGCACTCAGCCACTTTTCCACCAACCAATTTAATACATGCCATTATGTGCCAACAATACCCCACAAGGATGATATGGAAAGATGCCACATTCAGAAGCCAGTAGGGGAACCTTTTTGTACCCGAAGATGTGAGCTCACAAACGCTCATACTGGAATAAATTTTGTTAAAGTGCCATTGGCCTTCTGTTTCATTTTACTACAGCAGACTAATACATCTACCCCTCAGGAATTATTTCTTTCGGGAAACCCGGTCAACATAGATTTTTCTCCTGAGCAATTCCTTCATGTCTGCTATGGAGCCTCTGCACACTGCAGAAGATTCTGGGGCATCTGTGATCTAGGATGCAGTGCTGCTTCACATGAAGCACAAGCCAACTCTATTGAGCTTTTATTGTCACCCCAGATAAATGAGGGCGTGTTCCAGGAGACACCCAAACACTATGTTGCGGCTGTGACTTACAGGGAAAACTGCAAGTTGCAAGCGAAGTGAGGAAACTATCCCAGCAATACTGATAACGTTCCCAAGGACCTCCAGGATTTCCTGGAATACAGCATGAAAGCCACTTGGTTTTCCTCAGTTATCCTGCACAGGCACATGTGGAAGTCAACAGTGCCACTCAGGTACTACCAATGAGATTAACATGACTTCATCGGTGTCTACATGTGATGGATTTTTATAACATGACTCTCAAACCCAGCACAAAAGGAAAATATTACAGCTAATGCCCAACAAGACTGAACCTGTGCACATACCTGCACTTTCTCTCTCTCTGCATTCAGACTCTCCTGAAGTTCCTGAAGCTCCCTCTCCAGATGCTCCACCCTCTGACGGTAGCGTAAGCTTTCCACTTGGGCTACCTCAAACCTAGTTTCTGCAATCTCCTTTTCTCGGCGTATAAACCTGAAACGGAAAGAGGACCCACTGGAGATTAAACACTTCTATCTCTTAAATTTTTGCTACTTTAGAAGTAAAAGGAAAGCCAGAAGATATAGAATCACGTTGGATCTGCTAACACAGAGGTGCTTACGGGCTTTGGTGACTCTTGGGGCAATGTGTATTGCAGTTGCATGCAAATCAAAGAACCCACCATCAACAAAGGACTGCAATAGAATAATCTGGACCAGTGTTCCCTCTAAGCTGGGTTAGTGTGAGCTAGCTCACAGGTTTTTGTCTCAGCTCAGGAAGGATGGCTCCAGAGCAAACTAATTTATGCAGTAGCCAAATCACTCGTTCGGAACTTTCATGCCAGTAGCTCACAAAGTAGAATTTTTGCTCACAAGACTCCACAGCTTAGAGGGAGCATTGATCTGGACTGCGGCGCTGTTAACTAAATTTACTTCTGACTTTAAAAAGTATAAGGGGAAGCCAGTCAAACAGACTTGTAAAGAACTAGATATTGTTTGTGGAGTACTGGAACTTGAAATTCTTCCGTTTTGTACAGCCTTATGTGTTATTTCCTTTGCTCGAAAAATAATGCAAAGAAAACATGGCATGCCGGTCACAGAACCAAAGGCAGATTACCATGTTGATGACAATGTATTTGTTATTATTTATTACTTTAGATTTATGAATCACCCAATCCCTGCATACACAAGGCTCTGGATGATGTACGACAGTTAAAACGATGTTAAAATTCATAAAACCTATAAGACAATTACATAATCTCAGAAGGCGCCAATAATCTGCTTCATACCCACTCTGGACTGTGTAGCCGTCTTGGGGGCAGGGTGAGGAGGGGGCTGAACCACAAAGATGGAGGAAAAGGAGAAGAGGGTGCCAGCCATGATGCAACTGTTGCCATCTTCAACTGAAAGCCTGGCGGAACATTTCTGCCTCACAGGCCCTGTGGGACTGCATTACGTCCTGCAGGGTCCTGGTGGTAAATGGCAGAGAGTTCCAACAGGTTGGAATGTACTGAATGCAAGCTACTCTCTGAGCCCCGCTGATGGGGGCGGGGCAGGCTGGAATATTCTAAATAAATAACAGAAAGGACAGAAACAAGCAGGCATTGTATATTAAGAAATATGAAGTGGGACATGGGATCATACTGCTAATCCTGGTTACGATTTAACCAAGTTTCTGATTTTGAGGAAGAGTTTCATTTTTTTAAAAAAAGTAGCCACTGAGACTTCAATGTGATACAGGAGCTTGCTTTTTAGCCTTTTCCTGATATTCCCCTGCTGGAAATTACCCTCGCACCAAGCTGCTTTTACCCCCACCAGAGAAAAATGACAGGTGCCTTTTCCAAGGAACAGTAAAACAGCTTAATGAGGGTGGTTTTCAAAGGAGAAATGGCCCCAGGGAAAGGATCCAAGGATGCCTTCTTTTACCCCCTGACAGCTTACTCCAAGGGCTGCATTTCACAAAAAGTAAGAGCATCCCCTCTACATAACCAGAGAGCTATACTGACTGCATACATCCAACTTGAACTGGAGTGTAAGAGCATCCTCAAATGCTCACCTATGGAAGTGGTCTTCTTTTTCTCAAAGGAGAACACCCAATCTCTAACACAGTTCAGACATTACTTCTGCACCAGCCTTGGGGTGTTCCCATTTCATCATTAATCCTTTCTCTCAGGATAGAAAGCATTTGGCAACAGCCCTTCCCAAGATCCCCTGTTTGCGATGCCTTTGAGACAGGGCACCATATCATGCCATGAAAAGCAACTGACTTCCCAACACCTTATGAGGACATCCAGCTGTCCTCGACCAGAGTCTTCTCGGTCCTGGCTCCAACCTGGTAGAACTCTCTGCCAAATAAAATCAGGGCCCTGTGAGACTTAATACAATTCCGCAGGGCCTTTTGGTTGAGGGCAGCGACGGGCAATAACATGGCTGGCATCCTCCTCTTCCCCTCCCCCTCCCCCCGCTTGCCACTTGCGAGGCGACAACACGATCCAGAACTGGTTAAAGGTTAACTAGTAACCTCATCTACAGATTAATTTTAAATCTGTAATATTATATTTTAACTAGTAATTATGATGTATTTATGTATTCTTCTATTGATGTAAATTGCTCAGAGCCCTATGTATTAAGGGACTGGGCAAGTCATAAATCCAAGGTATGCATGTATGTATAAATAAATACTGATCCAGATCAGTTCCCGTCAGGTGTGACCTGGCACAGCTCTCACCTAAGAATCTCCACTATTTGTTCCTGTGATTTGCCTTCTTCGCTGAAAGAGACGTTTAACGCGCTCGGTGCCCCTTCCTTCACTGAAGCCATCATCTTGCCACTCAGGCTTTCTAGCTGCTCGTGCAGCAGTCGGTTTTGTTTCTCTAAGTCTTCACAGCGAGAGGCAAGCTTTGAAGCTTCGTCCTATATATAAAAGAGACAGCGTCATGCCTGGAACTTGACCCCGAAGAAAGGTGAAGCTTAAAAAGGGTCGCTGGGATCTGGCCAAAAGACCTGTACCTTTAACATCCTCTCTCGCTCCTCCCATGAGGCTTTACTCTCTCGCAATGCCGATTCTGCTTTTTGGGCTGCTTCCTCCAGTTGCTGCTTTATGGCAGAATTCTTAGCCACGTGATCTTTGGCGGCCTGTAGGGCTTCAACATCAGAAGCATGAAGCATAAGCTCCCGTTCGTACTTGTTTTGAGCTTCTGCAGCTATCTTGGCCTGTAAGAAACCATCAGTAATCTTTAACTGTTAAAGAGACTCCGTGGGTTGTATCCAATCAGCTTTTCTGCTGATGGGAAAGGAAGGAAGGGTCCCCTTGGACCACCAGACAGGTGACACTGGGGATCAGGGCAAAAAGACTGTAGCTGGAGACTGCAGTAAGGAAGGAAACTGGGCAAAATTGAAAGAAGAAGCCTGAGTCCAAATAGCAGCTTCATTTCTTCCTAGTGCTGTCTCTCCAGTTATAGACTTAACCTCCTTGATGAGTAAAGTCATACATGAAAGCATGAGGGGACACACCACCTTTTCCATAGCAGCATCTTGGCAATTCCGCTAAAATCTAAATTTATTTGGTTTTTTAGACAGCAGAAAGTTATGGGATTGTCATTTTTTTTGCAAGAGAATACAAAGGCAAAAATACATGCAAAAGGTTCCTAAGTAAACTGCACACAGAGACCCCATGCAATCCAATACTCAGCATCCATAGCACACATGGATCTCTCATGGGTATAAATGACACAGTAGTCAGAGAATATATTAAAAGAGCTGCCACAAAGTACCTTCCTAACAAGATTTCTGATAAATGTATGTTAAACCTCTCCTTTTGACCCCCGGATACGTGATAAATTGATGAACAGTTTTTGCAGATTCTCCCCTCCCCACCATATAAATCTAAATTTAAATTCTCTAGCAAAGTGCAGAGGCAATTACATATTTATTTATCTGTATTTTTTTTAAAGATCAGTTTGTTCACGATCAGATACCCAAACTCACTTGTTCTTGACAGTCTCGTTTGGCTTGCTGCTCATTAGCAAGAGCTGCGTTTGCTCTCTGAATCGATTCTTGAACTTCCGCTTTCAGATTGGAGAGGGTTTTCTTCAGCTCAGAAAGCTGCATGAGAAACATCACACATTGAGAGTTTGCAGGTACAGGGTTTGGGTTTTTTTTTTTTTTTGAGACCATCAGATTTCAAAATTTAGAGTTGGAAGGCATGCAGCTTTTAATTTAGGAGAAAGTACTTCTTAGATCAGACTTGGTGCAAAGTCCTGGCTTGCTGCATTTCAGTTCTTTCAGTCTACCAACAGCCTTAAAATAGTTAGTGCAGTTTACAGCACAGTTATGCTTCTCATTTCACTGCAACTGCAGCTGCCAGACAGTGCCAAGAGAATTCCGAAAATTCCATACACTTTTATGATGTTACTGACTGGACTGCTTCGCCACATGCGAACTGGAAGGGTAAGACAGAAGGTTGCAAGTGACAAGCAAATTCACAAGTGCTATTGTAAAGTAATATTTCTTGGGCAAATGCTGCCTTTACAGCCCTTATTTTTAAGGTCTGGATTCAATAAACACAACACTGATTTCACAGACACTGCTTATAAATGTAGATAAAGAAAATAACCTGACATATTGGAGCAAAAACTAGCCTTGTGATCGCCTGCATTTTCCCTATGCTATTAAAAAAAACCATGAAATGCCTTGAATACCTTCTTGATTTCAAGTGATTCATGATTCAAGTTCTGTAGAATAATTATTTTGTGCACCATAGGTACTGGACTACTAGAAGCTGAATGGCAAGCATAAAATTCTAGAGGTCAGGATCCAAGGAGCCATGAAACTCCAGTTTCACACATGCTACACAAGTTTTTGAAACTAAGCTACAAGACTGCCCAGGGATCAATTACACAAAGACCTGCAGTTGGAGCAAACTTTTCAATCCTGGACATGTAATTTCCCTAGCTACAGAATGCCAAAAACGAAGAGATAAAGATGATGCCATTATACCTGTAGCTCCAGGCTCTCGACAGCTTTCCGCTTCTCATCCTGAAGCTCCTGTTTTTCCTTTTCTGCCTCCATTAACTTCTTTTCTAGCTGGGACTGATACTCCGAAGAGTCCTTCAGGCGGGCTTCAACAGTTGCACGAACTTCCTCCGTCACCTACAAAACAAAACTCAGTTTTAAAAGTAGGTAACACAGTGTTCACAAGAGAAACGTTTTCTGGTTTTGTTCACTGTAGAAAGGAGGACTGAAGTCTGCAAGTTAGGCCAAACAGTTCAACCTCTGTCATACTTGACCCCCCTAAATTTAAACAAATAAAACTAAAGTACTGTTTGGGCTTCTTTGGATGTAAATGAGAGGAGGACAGATTGTTAGCTTGTGAACTTTGCTTAGTCCAAAGAATAAAACCTGTCTTTGGGACAGTTTGGGGCCAACAGTGTGCCTGCAGTTCACCCACTGGTCCTCACCTGGGGAAACAGGCACCTTGCTCAGTTGCTTGTACTGTAATGATTACAAGTTCATGGGTTATTGTTGAATCAACAAGCTCAGTCTTAACTTACTTTGGAAGCCAGGAATCCCATGATCTGCAAACACAAGGGTCACAGATTTTCCCCACATTCTCCTCTGCTCAACAGCCATTTCCAACCCAGAAAAGTTTATTTCTGTGGTTGTGGGATCTGTTTGTAGATTAACAACCATGCTTTGTCTCTTCAACTGATGAAAGAGGATGAAGAGGACAATTTCACTCCCTCCCCACAGCCCACAAGGCTATTAATCCACACAGGTCATACGACCCCAAGAATAAACTTTTCTGGCATCAAAAACAGCTCTGGGGAGAGGGGAACGTGAGAAAAAGCTGCAACCAACATTGCCTTCTGCAGACAGATTACTGGATCCCAACCATAATGTGGTTGAGCACCACTGAGTTTATGTAAAGAGCTAATTAATTAATGCCACTCGGATCTAATTAATTCAACTATGCTGTAGGTCTCAACTGGAAAGCGCCCCTGGCACAATGCAGGGCTGTAGACACAGTAAAAATCAAAGTTTATACTTAGCAGTCAGCATATTACCTCCTTTTCTTTGTTAAGGGATTCCTCGAGGCTCACCACCATGGCTCGGTACTGCTCCACGTTATTTGTGGCCGTCTTCAGCCTTTCTTTCAGATCATTAACCTGCTCCTCCGACTGTCTCAATCGACTTGTAAGATCATCCACGACCTCACTTGTACTAGGCTGGCCTAAGAGAGTTAAAAACTATCAAAACCAGAATATGATGCTACAGTTGCTTCTTCTGATTACACATGCATCTGCGGCATGCACGCTTAAGCAGTTTTGTGATTCCCCACCTCAAATAAAACAATCCATGTATTAATAACTTTCAAAGGAAAAGAAACGGCAGTGCCTACAGAGGAGCTCCAGAATCCTATGGCTATGTGGCTCTGAACGTGACAGCTATGCTGTTGCCTGTTACAAAAAAGGTGTTATGGCTTTTCCTGGATCCTAGGAATTCCTAGCTTTTTCTGCCTGATTAATATTAAGTCCAAGAAAGGACTTTACATGATGTTCAATTCTTTTAGCTTACCAAAGGACACTCAACAGAAGGAAGAATGCTGGAGGAAGGTGATACAAAATTCACTGAAATTTACTGCACTGAAATGCATTTAGGTATCATCGGGCATACCGAATTTGAAGAAGCCAGTCCTGAACACAGGACTTGAATGCTGCCATTTATGTAATAAAATTAATTTTATTTAAGGCTGGATCCTACAGTCCACTCACGGAACTTTCTCCCCCTTCCACTTTTCCACTCCCCCTTCTTTGCACCCCCGAGATTCAAGGGACACCTCCTAAGGGGCAGCACTAAGCATAATGCTGGGATTCGCCATGGGAGGGCGGATCTGGAGAGACCCCTCCCCCCTGCAGTGTCCTTGTACTTGCAGAAACAAACCATAGGATCCAGTTCTTAATTTTATCTCTAGCTTCATGCTCCTTCAAAGCTGACTTCTTTAAATTCAGTATACCCTATGATCCCCTAAAGTGCATTTCAATACAGAACATTTTAATGACTCTTGTATTAGCTGATATTCTATGTACCTCTTTCTAGAAAATAAAAATTATATTTTAAAAAACACCACTACTTTGGTTGCCATCCTGCATCTACATATGCTGGGCCCAAGCTGATGAGGCGTGCCAGGCTCAAATCCACAGGTGTTAATTTCTGCCCTCTTACCTTGCCCAGGAGCTCGCTGTGATGACTGGGAGGCTAGCTGAGCCTCTATATTGTGAAGCTGCTGTTTCAACGTCGCAATCTCTTTTTGGGCATTCTTCAGCAGTTCTTTTGTGTTAACGTGAAGATTTGTTTCTGTCTCAAGCTGCCTTTTGGCATCCAGCAAATGGATCTGAAAGTGAATCATGTATGCCTTACTCCACAAGCCAGAGAGCCTTAAAAGCAGAGCACACCGGAACCACGTGGGCAGCTCTGGAGTAGGACTCTCACTTGAAACCTTAAGCCGCCTCTCTCAGTAAAGTCATCTTGGCTGCCTCTCAATAACTCACCTGAACCACACAAGAGCACTTCCAAAATCTGCCCATTTCGACCACTAACTCACAAGAAACCCAAAGACGCCAACTAAAAAGGACTGGCATATCCTGCTGCCCATCAGTGACTGAAACACAACCACTTCCTGTCTTGAATTTTTAAGACATAGCCCCAACCTTAAGAGCACCATGCTGATAACACTTGGTGGAATGAGTTTCAGGAAGAGATCAGGGCCCTACGGGACCTTTCACAGTTCCGCAGGTCCACGAAAACAGAGCTCTTCCGCCAGGCATTTAGGTAATGAGCTGCATTTCACCATCTATGCCCTGTGCCAATATTATTCCCAGCCTCAGCCCGCCGATAATGGAATTTATCGCTGACTGTACGTTCATCATGCACTTTACCATTACTGTACTGCCACTGTCATATAAATTGTTTTTAATAACCATGTTGTGTGTTTTATATTGATATTAATATTGCTGTTTTATTTGTTATTTTATGTAAGCCGCCCTGAGCCTGCCTTGGCGGGGAGGGCGGGGTACAAATCAAATGAATAAATAAATAATAAACACTGGGAGCCGCTCCTTTCTGCATCAAAGCTCCCCCCATGCTTTGACAAAGTAACTGCTTGCCATCAACTCCCACATCCTGGCCCACACTGTAAGGAATTCCCCTTTCCTCCCTCTTATCCAACCAAGTGGTGGAAGGCTGGGAGACTGTTAAGATTTCACTAACCCAACCAAAAAAAAAAATGAATCCAGTCCCAGAAAGCACAAATTTAAAATAACAAAATCCAAAGCCTCTGCTCAAAAGCAATTAATCACACAGACTGGCATGTTCCTTTTATGCCTGCTACTCACATCTTGATTTTTAGAAAGCGCATGCCTTTGCTCCATCTCGTTCTCCAGTTTTTTCTTCAGCTGGGCTATTTCACGCTCTGCCTTCTCTAGTTGGTTACTGAACCTTTGTTTCATTTCTGTCTCAGACCTTTCCAAGATCACCTAATGAAAAAGGCGTTTTTTACATGGTGTATTCCCGGCACAAGATATGCTCAAAGTCAGTGAGCTCCCACATATTGCTGCCAAATCTTACCTTACAGGAAACACAAGTATTATAGATACAGGGGAAATGAACTGGTTGCAGAACAAGTTTCCTCTCCATGTGCATTGATTACTGATACCAAGAAGAAAAAAAGACCACAGGGAAAGGGGAAGACATAACTGAACACACCTGAATAGACTGCAGGTTAGTGAGCAGCATATTTTGTCCTCTTTTCTCGGCTGCCAAAGTTTCCTTTTGCTGAGTCAGACGAACCTCGGCCATTTTCAAGATATCTTTTTCTTTTTTCAGGTTTTCTGCTCTCACCTTGGAAAGATTACATTTGATTTTCCACTAGCTCAAGATGGGAAAAATTCAGTGTTGACATCTAAGTAAATTCAGCTATCAGTCTGAAATTTAAGGCCCAGATCACAAATGCTGGAGGAATGAGGTAACAAAGCCCTGACATGGTAGAATGGATGGAAGCACTTGTCTGAGCCACTGCAGGTGGTGGATTCCAGCTCTGAATATTCCTTCTTATAAAACTTCCACACAAAAACCTGTCAGAGGGGAGATGAGTCCTATCCTCTCTTCTTTGTTCAGTGTGCTGATCTATTATTCACGGGGAGTTGTTAACACAGGGGAGCACACAATGATCCCCCTCTTGCAGTCTGAAGTGTCAGCCCATTCAACCACCTAATTCCCCTGCAAGCGTGAACCAATCTCAAGTCACACTCATTTTTGGTCAACTGAATCGACAGACAGAAATGACAGATTACATTGTTCAGGTTTCACTGTGCTCACATTTTCTTACAAACAAAAATACATCATTGTCCAAATTTTTGAAGGGAAAAAGACTGATTCTAGAATACCAACTCCCCTCAATAATTTATTGTTACCTTTACTTTCTTATAATTTTACCCTACTCTTCCCTCCATGAAGCTCAGGGTTAGGGCTCAAACAGATGAGATGAAGACCATGGCTGTAGTTCACAAAATGCAAATTTCAGGGTCATGCTGCCTCAGTAGACTAGGAGAGCTCCTCCTCACTCTGGCGTTTTCTTGCCACGTAGAGGGGCTCGAATCCTGCAGTTGTTTCAATATAGAGGCTTTTGTCAGGCAACACCTCCAGGTTTCTCCCATCAGAGCAGACAAAGCCAAGGAGGGGGAATGTGCCTTCATTCAGGCTGGGTCACAGCCAAAGCCTTTGGGAAGAGCCAGCAAATCTGAGGCTCTCTCACACCACACCTTGCCAGGGAGAGGGAAGGTGCCTCTATTCAGGCTGGATTGCAGTCAAAGTTCTTCTGAGTCCAGCTCTATCAGACCATGCTTTCAGGGGATATGGTGATGGAAAGAGCAGTAGCTCTGTTGTGTGAACCCCTAGGCCAGGGGTGTCGAACTCATTTCTTACAAGGGCCAGATTTGACATAAATTGGACTCTGTTGGGCCGGGCCATGTGTATCATACCAGCCCCACTCCTGGGCTGTAATTCTAGGTAGCAGAGGTGTAAACTTTATAAAGGACACAGAAAAAAACAGTTAAAGATATTATAGCAGCTATTCCACTGGAGCCCCACTTTAGGGGCTAATATTTCTCTGCAAAACTGAAGTTCCTAGAGTTTGTTGAATTCTATTTTAACTGTGGTTAGTCCCAAACCTTACCCCCCCCCTGAAATATTAATTACAAATATAAATGGTCTGAGCCTAGAACCCAGGAGAAGAACATGAAACAGCTGAGCGCTACAAGCTTCTCCCCCTCCCCGTGTCTACTCAGAGTGGCAGCGGCTCTCCAGGGTCTCAGGGGTTTTTTTACAGGGTGGTTTAAGATAATAATTTCGGGTGTCCCCTTCAGCACTTGTTCTGCTATTATTCCACTGGAGCTCCACATTAGGAGGGAGTGTGTGTTAAAACTGACATTTCTCTGCAAAACTGGAGTCCCTTGAGTTTGCAGAACTCTATATTTTAACCCTGGCTAGTCACAACACCCCCCCCATCTTTAAAACGTGCCTGCCTAAAATGGAAAGGTGGGGGGGATTATGAGATTTTGCAAAGCCAGTTTTAAAATAAAAAAGCAGCACAAGGATCACAGCAGAAGGAAAACCTCCCCCCCAAGATCCTACCTGTGATAAGGACTATGGAGGTTTGGAGCAGTGGCTGGGAAGTTGGGCAGCCCCGCCCACTGCTTCCTGCTCTCAGGCAGCCCCACCCTGAGCTCTCTGCTCAGTGGCAGCCCCACCCTCTACTTCCTGCTCTCAGGGGCAGCCCCGCCCTTGGCTTTTTATACTCCCACACAACTCAAACTGAGAACAGTAAGGTTGGGTGGGGAAGGGAGAGAGAAGGGAGCCCCACTCCTGGGCTGGATTAAAAGCCTAGGGGGGGGGCTGATTCCAGTCCACGGGCCACAGGTTTGACACCCCTGCCCTAGGTAGTTAAGACACAGAGAATGGTCGTTTGACAGCACCATTCTAAAGCAACAGTTGGCCCAATTCTGAGGAGGCCCCTTTTGAGCCACAGTGGCACAGTGGAAATCCAGAAACATTTCTTCTTTAAACGTAGTTTATTCTTCAATAGAATGAGTATTGATGACAAAAGGAAAACTTTTGAGAGAAAGGAGTCTCCTCGGCCTCAAGAATGAGGTGAGGAAAAAACAGAACAGCAGTGATCCTCTCTCTGTGGCGACAGAAAGAGATCTGAGGGAGTAGCATCCCACTTCCTGGTCATGTGAACATTTGGCAGGAAAGCACCAGAGACAGGAGGGGAGCTCCTAGTCTACTAGAAAGCTTTGGTAACCTTTTCTGCAGATGGCCTGCGCGTACACGGTCCCCAATGTGGGACTGTAGAGGCCACGATGATAAACACTGAAATGTTATAAAAATAAATTGTAATAAGAAAACAAGGCATAGAACACTATACTAATTACCTCAGCCATAGCTAACTTTTCATTGGCTCCTCTCAGTTCTTGAGTCATGGTATTGATTATCTGTTCCTGTTTCTGAGTTGTTGCTGTGAGCTTCTGGATTCTCTCATGGAGTGATGTTATCTCTCGACGATATCCCTCAACATTATCCTGCAGCATCTCATAACTTTACAGATAAAAATGACAAACTTAAAGAGAACAATTCTAACGTTACTTATTCCGAATGTCGTTTTAGTGATACTTTAAACTGGAGAGTATGTTGTCAAGTTGGCATTGTGTAACTTCAATTTGATAATCTTATTAACTATGCAAGTTGGGAATGTGCTGCCATGTTTTGATTTTGTAAAATATTAATGTTTAAGAAATTGATGGGTTGAAGATATTTAAAACATTTCTATGCATCCTCTCCACCCAGTTCAAGGGCCCCAAGACAGCGAATATAACCACATTTCAAACACTGACACATTTTAGAAATTTAAAAAGCATTTAAAGACATTTCTCAGCCTCATGTTCACAATGAGACTTACTAAAGTTTATTTAAAAAAGAAAACAATAAAACAGTGAAAGCTAACAAATTATACTCACACATGAACACATGAAAGCTGCCTTATACTGAATCAGACCAATGGTCCATCAAGGTCAACTGTCTACTCAGACTGGCAGCTGCTCTCCAGAGTCTCACCTACTGCCTGCTTCCCTTCAACTGGAGATGCCAAGGACTGAACCTGGGACCTTCTGCATGCCAAGCAGATGCTCTACCTCTGAGCCACAACCCCTCCCCATACTCAATATATGAAGAAATATAAACCCATCATTTTACTACAACACCTAACCACGTGGCACACAATGGAAGAAGGAGGAACAGCACTAATAAATGCCTATGTGGCACTCCCATTTCCACACGTGGATAGGAGACACCAGGCAATCTTGTATCTGCACTGGTCATACATACTGTCTTTGCCAGAGTGTTATAAGAGGTCTGTAATCACAAATTGTGGGTCTAGGGGTGGGCATGAACCAGAAAAAAATGGAGGTTCATAGTTTTAATGAACCATGAACTTCTCCACTGCATGAACTGGTTCGTGCTGTGGGAAGTTCATGAGGTTGCATCCCCACCCAGAAGTGAGCTCTGCAATGCCTTCGAAACTGACTTCCGGTTGGGGGTGTGGCTGCAGAACAACCCAGAAGAAGCTCACTTTAGCTGCGGCCCCATCCAGAAAAGAGCTCTGAAGGAATTTAAATGCCTTCGGAGCCTACAGAAACCACGAACCTCCAGTAAAAAAAATTGAGGTTCGTGTGGCAGATCACGGGAGACACATTTTCCCGAACTCCTGGTACACAAACCACAAACCAGCGTGGTTCGTGCATGAGCCGCAGTGCATTTATTGGTTCATGCTCATCCCTATGTGGGTCTCACAGTTCTGTCAACACCAGAAAAACAACCCAGATTAATTGCATAGAAGCATTTTAGTAGTGCTCATAAATATTGCCATACCGCTTTGAAGCAAACTCAAGTTGCGTGGAGATCTTTGTATTCTGTGATCTCAAGTCCGTAACCTGTTCTTGGAGCTTCTCGTTTTGCTCATTCAGCAGTTTGTCATTCTCAGTCTTCTCTTTCTTGTAGGTCTCAAAAATTTCCTGCAACTGGAGAGTGTGTCAAACGTACATGAGCATGAATTATGGTCAATACAGCCCTAAACAAAAAGCATTCCTGTATAGAGGCCTCCGGAAAAAGACCATTGGGTACCTGTTTAAGGGCTGCCTTTGCCTCTACTGCTTCAGTCGATTCTGTCACCGGTACAACAGCTGGAGTTGACATGGCCTGAGGTGCACCTGACAGGCGCCTGGGAGTCGAGGTCAAAGATGTTTCTTCTGACAAGAAGCCTGATGCTAAAAATTTTAAAAAGCAACATTTTCCAACCAATAGAGAAGAAACCAAATGCCTCATCTCAGTAACAAAGAACTTCTTGCAGTGACATTTTCAGGGGCTGTCCTAGTAGCCTCAAATTCTATGACCAGAGCACATACCCAGCAATTAAGTATATCATAAAAATTGGACACATTTTCATAAATGCATGTCTTTTCTTGTTTACTCATGTGCACAGTGACAGTTATTTAGAACTGTAGACTCTGCTACTAGTAACGTACTGCCAGTCTGACATTACAACTGAAGCGTTCCTCCTCTAAATCTTGACCAGAGAATAATAAGGCAAAAATGAATATCAAATTGCTGATCAACTCCCAATTATCAATCTCCAGCTGTATTTCTCCTCTAAAAATGTGTTTTGTACGAGGGCTCAAAAATGTGCTTGCTACCTAAACTTTATTCTTTCCTCCTACACATGGCCAATACAGACAGGCTCCTACAAAAACAAGTTGCCTCTAGGCCATGCAGAAAAGGGGGCAGGGTGAATCCTACAACCTCCATTTCATCTTGCTGCTTGAAACTGGGCTTCGTTATTAGCATTTTAAATAAGAGAATGTGTTCTTTAAAGGTCACATCTCCTGCCCCCCTTTAAAATGCTAACAGCAAGAGTTGGGAAGTTTGTTTCCTCCCCACTTCCCTCCAGCTCTCAACTGCTCTCTTATTATACAACAGGATGAACAGGCATGCTTACAGAAACAGCGCTTTTACAGAAAAATTGGCCTCTTCTACCCAGTCTGCTTCTCACTGCATGTGCCCAGTGCACCAAGAGCCTTTCACACAATTCAGAAGATTCTACTGATATATGACCCTACCTTGCAGTGGAATGGCAACCCCAGTGGTCTGTGCCAACAAGATGCGATACATGTCACGCTGACGAACTATCGAGTCCACAAGCTGCATCTGGTGCTGCCGGGATTCACGCAACTTTTCCAGCTCATTGATAGCTTCGCCAAGTTGACTTTGCAGCTCAGAAATCCTGTTGTGGACAGAAAACGGTTCTATGTGAGACAGCCAAAGGAGAATCTGAAGGCAAACTTGATTACTACCTTTGATGGAAGAGGCACACATCCAGACACATTGAATATTTGTTACCAGAACAATTTGGAGAGCATGTGCAGTTACCAGGAGAGATTACCATGGCCTACTGTGCAAACTTTTAGCAACTGCACGTCACATGAGAAAGCAACACCTGGCTCTAAAGAAAATCTTTTTTCATATATTTGTTTCTGGATGTGTGTTGTTTTACAATAGTAATATTGACCACTGAGGGAGGCCCTAAGGGGCTGAAATGTGTATGGTCTACTGGTCATAAGATATACCCATCAACTGTATATGTAAAACTATCAGCTCTGTGTGTACAAAGTTTTAAGAGTCTGACATTTGGATCATTTCTTTTAACCTATTTTAGTTTTTACTGTGTACGCCGCAATAAATATTTGTATTCTTATAATAATTTATTTTGTTAGCTTGACCCTCATATATCACAGCCATATCTTGGATTGAGTACCCCCCCCCCTTTTTCTTGGTTTTTGACAAACTATATGGCCCAAACAGACAAAAGCTGAACTAGGAGATAACATCTGAAAGCAATAGTGTGTGCGTGAGGATATGCTTTTATCCCCCACTGGGTACAATGTTAACAGGACTTTAGGAGTGATGTAGAACTGCCGGAAAATGTCCACCAGCACCAAGAGTATTTTAGCAGATAAATGAGAAACCCCTTCATGTTATCAGCCTGAGCAGGACTTTCCAAATTCCCTCCAATTTACTGAATTTTGGTGCAAACTTTAGTTGCATAAGGGCAATGAGGGAATCGGAATGGAAGTCTGTTAAGAATAAAGCAAACGGAAAGAGGAACAAGGAGCCAGCACTGAGACAATAAAGATTAATTAATGCTAATGCAAAATTCATTATCAACTTTTACTGCTTTGGCAAAAACCATAGCATTCATTAAAAAAAATCAGTGTGCAGTGCCAAAATAGTCAGACATGTATACAGGAGAGATCCACCAGTGCACTTCTGTGGATAGAAGGGAGTTCCACTTTTGAAACACATTCTTTTTGCCGCCTCTCTCCTGCTGCAACCCAAGAGTTTGGGAAGGAGGAAGAAAGTTGCACTCCTACCTACAGAAATGCTCCGGATGCTCCAAGCCAAAGAACTGTATCTTGGATGTTCTGCTAGTTAAAGCAGATCTTTCTTGGCCTTCCCCAGCAGCTCCCTGTGACTTCTGAACAGTACTGCACACAAAAAGCTATTGGGGGCTGCAGTGAGAAGGTGAACTGGATGAGATTATCACTTTTCCCATTTTCACCAGCAGATTATCCGTAGGACACAAAGCTTTGGTCTTCAGATGTTTTTTGACACACTTTTACATTTCCCCAGTCTGACAACATATTGCCAGGAGAAGCTTACTTAGACGAAGTTGTTTCTTGCTCCTCTTTCTCTTTTGCTTCACCCAGCTTCCCGAAGAGCGACCAAGAGTCGCTGATTCTGTTGCTGGAGTTCCTCGATGTTTCGATAGGAGACCAAGTGTTGGGTTATCACTTCTGAAGAGCTGGTGATGTCAGCAGAACTCACTTCATCACGGATGACGTGATTGCCTCTAGCTTCTTCAAGTTCCATTAAAAGCACTCTTATCTTTTAAAAAATTAAACAGATTGTTTCAGTCACGTCAGGAATTGGGGTTACATGAAGCTGCCTTATACTGAATCCAACCACTTGATCCATCAGCATCAGTACTGTCTACTCAGACTGGCAGGGGCTCTCCAGGATCTCAAGTATAGTTTTTTCACATCACCTACTACCTGACCCTTTTTAACTGGAGCTATCGGGAACTGAACCTGGGACTGCATGCCAAGCAGACACCCTAACACTGACCCACAGCCCCTCCCCTGATTGTTCACATCACCTATTACTTGACTGAGTGGAGGCGCCAGGAATTGTACCTAGGATGCTCTGCCACTAAGTCACAGACCTTTCCCCAAAATAACCAAACCCAAGCTGTTCATTATTCTGAGACAACAGTTTCTTTCTTATCACAGAAAGAATTTTCAAATTTCACTGAAACACCAGGTGCATTAGCAATGCATTAAACAGAGCTTGTGCTAAATTGCGCTCAAATTTTCTTCAATGCATCCCATTTTTTGAAGGGAACATCCCAGTTCTGTTTACACAGCTGAGCTACTTAGTGGAACATCTGAAGTTTTCAGGAAGGAAAGACAGAGCTCAAACTGGGGTGAAGGTTCAGAAGGCTAAAAGTGCAATCCTAAACACAGTTACACCCTTCTACGTCCACAAAAGTCAATGGGCTCAGAAAAGTACAACTCTATTTAGGACTGCACGGTAAGGCTGCAATGCTAAATGCACATTTAAATAAAAGTTAAGCCCTACTGATATCAGAGGTCTTTACCTCTCAGCAGACACTCTTGGGTTCTGCTGTCAACTGTCTTAAGAACTAACCTGCTGTGAAAGATCTTTGACCTGGATGTCAAGCCTCTGGTTCTCCCTCTCAAGCAAAGAAGCTTGTTTGTTTGCTTTATCAGCATCATCTTGCAAACGTTGAATTTCCTGCAAACCAACAAATTCATGCAATTCTTGAACTGGAAAAGCAATAACAGATTTGATACCAAGATGACAATACATAGCTATAGGCTAACATGACTGCTGTGCCTCCTTAATTAAATTGGGCTGTGCTCTATCAGTACTACACTGACAAAAGGGGGGAGGAGCGAGCTTGCCTCCAAACAGCATCCCCTGTCCTGCATTGCCTTTCTACAGGTGTTGCCCAATCCCAGCAATGCAAACCCTGAGCTGTGGTGTGGGGAGCTGGCAGAGACCTTCTCCTGCCAGTGGAATGCTTACAGTATATGTATTTATGGTGACTATTTTATTCTGAATCCAAACTTTTATGAAGTTGCATACTGACCTTCATAGCTTGTTCAAGTTTAGCAGCGAGACTCGCAACTGCTTTTTGGGAACGTTCATATTCTTCGCGCTGACGCTTCAAAATGGGTGCTTTGGCTTCTACCTCCTGCACTATCTCATCCAAGTACTTGTTAATCCTCTTATTCTCTAACTTCTCCAGCAGCAGCTGATCTTGTGCTTCTATATACGCATTGTAAAGCTGCATCAAAAAAAAGACCAAAAATAAACCTGAAGGCTTCCATTTCTCTACTAGCACATTTTCTGGCTTCCTGTTCATCTAGCTTTCTGCGTCCAGTATAGGTATAATTACCATCTTCTAAATTACAAATTTCGGAGAGAATTGACAGGGCCTGTATAACTGCCCCCCGCAAGTTAACTTCCCCAAGAGGGTGCTTCATTCAAATGCAGCCACCACATGTATGGGAGCATAACACTCAAGTGCTGTATCTGAATGGTGAGCTACAGCGTAATGTTAAAACAAATTTCCTCAAACTGAAGTCCTGTCAAGTTTGCTAGGACTTACTCCCCTGTAAGACTGCAGAGGTTCATAGTTTTAAGCTAGGTTAAAAATGCAAACACATGCTTTGGCCAGCACTCAGGGTGAAAGGGTGGAAACTTCCAGCAAAAATATTCAGAGCTGGATGGTGTCTTCTTACATCACCAGTGAATCAACTCTCCAGCAAAAATAAAAATCTCTTTTGTGACAGAGGACAATTTTCATAAGAATCCTTGCCATTCCTTTCCAATAATCCAAAACATCCAAATTCGACAGTTGTGTTATTGGCCTGACTATATCCTCCCTTCTCCATAAACAGTTCCTCAATTATGGCCACAAAGAACTAGCTTATGCAAATTGAAAACATAAAAAAGTATAGCTAATCGAATTTTGTTCAGTAAGAACCCATTACAATGGCACCATCTTCGTTTACTTCTCCCAGGTTGTGAATACTGAAAGCCCAAGTCAAAAGCCACATTCATTCACAATTAATGAAAGCAAAAGAGTAATCTGGGAAGGTCATTCAGAAATAAGTGCTCTCTCTATATATACTACTGCCATACACTATATACAGAGTTTTGTTTTCATGGGACTTAGAGGTTTTTCTCCCCCCCCCCACGCAATAACTGAGTTGGAAAAATCATGGGAATGTAATCCAAAGTGATCTGTGAAGAGCATTCAATTTGTAGATAGTTCCACTACAACCAAACACACACAGAGACATGCCAACTAACTAGTAGTACAGTAGCAGCTAGTTTAATTCCTACCTCAGTCAGTTTCATGCCAGGCTTTACCACCTTAGCTACTGCAGCAGCAGTGGGAGACATCGCTGCCAACTCCTCCTCTGAAAGGATGGCCCCTAGAGAAGAGACAGAGCAAGCCACAATCTTTAACATGATCCTGCTTTTTTTAAAAAATGACAAGCACTGCAGTGACCAGATCAAATTACAAAGGCTTCCAATCCATTCTAAATTGCCCAAGTTTCTCTAAGGTCTATTCTAAGCAGATACAGACCTTTACGCTTGGTGGCAGAAACCAAATCATTGGCATTGTCCAGCTCTCTCTCTAACTTGTTAATCTTTTCTTTCAGCTCTTTTTCTGTGGCAGCATTCAACTGTTCAACCTCAGCCAGCCGATCCTGTGTCGCTTTGTTTGCTAATGGTCATAGGAAGGGGAAAAAAAGTCGACAAGATTTTTAAGTTCCCAAAGACATGGTCAGAAAAAAATTAATAACTTCTGCACTACAACACAGCAGACGTTTCAGGGAACACCAAAGGAATGGTTGCGGTATCCATGAAAGCAATGCACAGTTTGAACCAACAGGGGGCCAGGAAGGACTCAAAGAGCTAGGCCCAGCTCTGAAAGATGACAAAATAGTTCACAAAACCCAAAAGAGCTTTGAACTTCTCAAATAGCAGACTCCACCTGACCCCATGGCTTCCTCTGAACTGAGGCCATTTAAAAAAAACAAAAAACTTTATGTAGAATAGGCATTATCTGATGAGATAAACTGCTGTTTAATACACCTCACAGATTCTGCATTTGCTGCTGACTCATCAGGACACATGGAAGGCTCCAAATTCCGAAACAGAATGTTCCTCACCTTCACCCGCCTCTTTCAGGAGTTTGTGCAGTTCTTCTACAGCTTGAGTGAGTTCATTACTTTTCGTCTCCAAGTCATCAGCAGCCCCCTACAGGCAACAAATTTTAATTGAGGCCATCGCTTCAGCAGATACTTTATTCAGGCTCTGTCCAAAAAGCCCACAGGCTGTTGGACTTTATTGGTAAAATCTGTCCACCACGTTAAAACAGAAAGAGTTTAGCAACTAATTATAAATTAGTGGAAATAAAACACAGAAAACAAGAGTCAGATCAAGTGTTTTTATCCAATTGCTTTAAAACATTTATAACTAAAATTCAAGATAGAAAACTAAGCAAGAAGAGTCAGAACTTTAGCATTAGTTTACAAAGGTACTGGAATATACTTAAGGAGCTGCAGCAACCCTTCCGTTATTACTTGCAAGAATATTGATAGCTTGCAGGACGAATAGGGAAGGTAGACAGAGGCTCTTTGCTTTTCATATACTTTTGCAGAAGAACAAAAAATTGGTGATGGATGATAGCACCTGGGCTTCACATAAGCACTGTCTCTGTGCCCAGGAAACCCCTGAAGATCTGCCGGGAACCACCAAAGGAAGTGGATTAAAGTGTGCTAAGGAGAATGATCTACATTAAGTTAGAACTGTTAGCCAGTTAGTATTTGCTACAAGTAAAAAGAAGGAAAGCAAAAAGCCCCAATACACTGGGGAGCAGACTCATATGGCATCACATGATCAAAAATGGGGCCTCAGGAAGTGGAGAGACAAGCAGGAGTTCATACAATACTATGATGGGCTGAAAGAAGGTTTTCAATGTGACAGAAAAAACCAAGCCTACCTAGCAGAAGCCTCACCTAGATTGTGCTAGTTCTTTTTAAAAACTTTGCTGCACAAAAAACCCCAAAACCAATGGAAGCAGTTATATACACAAAACCACACTGTGCAGCGTGATGTGCCCAACCAGACTTATCACAAGCTGCAATGTAGTTCCGGATTTGTAAAGGTTATGTACACAGCTGCAGTGGATGTTGCATCACAGACCGCAGAATAGTATGACTGCTCATTTAGTGAATATTAAAGACCAAGAGGCGTATTTTTCAGATTAGAATATTTGAGGGAACAATACAATAAAAGTATAGAAGATCAACTGTTGATGGTCTTACTGAAATCATACCTTATATAAATTAGATAACTTGATGTGGGCATTTAGCTCATTGTGGAATCTCTCTTCCATGCTAGCTTGCTGCTCCTTTGCCTGGCAAATAAAAAAATTAGTTAACACAAACTATTAGAAGTTTTTTATTTTTTAAAAATAGGGACAATTACAGACAGACCCCCATAGTTTGACTGAAACAATCACAGGAGAAAATTATTTCATTTTAAAGAAAAAGAAGAGATTGAATTTATACCTGGCCCTTCACTACCCAAAGGAGTCCTTTCCCTTCCCCTCCGCACAACCGACACCCTGTGAGGCAAGTGGAGCTGAGAGAGCTCTTTCGAGGACTGCTCATGAGAGAACAGCTCTGAAAGAACTTGCAAATGATCGAAGGTCACACCAGCAGCTGCATGTGGAGGAGTGGGGAATCAAACATGGTTCTCCCAGATTAGAGTCTGCACTCCTAACCATCACACCAAACTGGTGACAGAGGGTAAGATCCTTTCTTTTTTAAGGTTGAAGATGGTTTGGAGATTTCAAAACTGATGTCTACTTATTTCCACCATTATGTTCCCGTATACTTCCTAGATATTGCAATCACTGGATGGTGATGCTGTCAGTAAGATGTGATTTATTTATTTATTAAATGTATACCCCACCCTCCCCGCCATTTCTCTAAACATGTCTCCATATGCCCAATTAAGATACCCAAAGGAATTCAGATCTGAGACCCTACTCCTGCTCATTAAAGTAAGTGCCACTCTAATTACCAGACTCAGGACTGCAGTATTAGGGTAAAATCATACCTGCTTAGCTCTACAAGGTACAAGATACGAATGAGAAGCTAGGTCACGTACACACACTGTGCTGTCACAGAACCCAAAGCATAGGAAGCTGTTATTTACCTCCTTCAGTTTAGCTAAAAGGTCTTCCACGTGTTTCTGTAGATTTTCATTGGATTGTTTTAATCCACTAACTTGCTCCTCCAGCCTGGAAACCTATGAAAATGAGGGACACATAAACAAGATACTCATACTTGGATTTAGAGTTGAAGCCATCTATGTAATAACTGACTGTTCTGTTACACATGAAATAATGCTAAATTTTGAACTGCAGAAGGGTAAGTTTAAGGGTAAAAATGATTCATCCAAAAGAATTACCACCTAGCTACTACAGACACAAATTTAGATTCTGAATGAGCACGCGATACTGAAGAGCTTTTAAAAACTGAATAGTTAAGGCAAATTCAGGAAATCCCATTTTTCTGTTCCTGCTTCACTCCCCCTTGGTCACTCTCTCACTGGCCTTCTCATCCCCCCTCTTGCTTCCTTGCCTAACCACTCCCACTGCTTCTCATTTTTGACCTCTGCCATTCACTAGCAGTTGGACTGGCACGTCCTCTGCTGCCTCTACTCCTCCTCCTCCTCGACACTTATACTATTACCCTTCATTAAAAACATCCACTATAGTACAGCAATAAAATATACACTCTGAACACATATGCTTCTAAATTATTCCCGCTGCTGTTTTAATTTTGTATTGAATTGCATTTTTTTGATGCAGCTGCTTTGTGGCCCTACAACTTGAAAAGAAACATACAGACTGAAAACAAAATTAAAAAAATAAGCCACTTGTACACATTATAAACAGATACTCTTGGTCTCTTACGAATATATAACAATGGACATTTGTTTTTCTACCCCTCTGGTTGTTTTTATCCATGGACCTATTCACTGAATGATCTGGATTATGAGACGGAGAGCAAATCTCCCAGTATATTAAACATTTCACCTGCTAACTAGACAAGAAGAGATACTGTCACCTTGATTAAATATTTTTTTATGAACAGGAGCTTTGAGACATGAAAACTGATTTGCTGTTTTACCTCATCTTTCTTGTTCTCTAGGTTACATTTAAGTTCCAAAATTTCATTTCCTTTTTCGCGGGCAAGAGCCAGCAGTTCATCTGTTTTTGTCTTTAGTTCGGTATTCAGCCAAGTGTTCTGATCCTGCAGCAATTCCTTTTCTTGATCCCACCTTTGCTCACGGTACTAGAAGTAAAATCAGAGATTATGTACAAGCAAACTTCATCTTTCACAGGGAGTTAGAAGGATGGCAGCCCCAGGGGCATTTATTCTAAGTCTTCTTTAACCATCTGCCCACTACCTACATGTTATAAACCATACTACTTAAACTATGTTACAAGAAGACCACATCATTAGAGGAAATATTTAATTAACTCTTCCGAGAGAATACTGATGGCTTAAAAAAAAACAATGCAACAAAGTGCAATTCTATGCAGAGTTACTCCTGCCCAAGCCCACTGATATCAATTAGGTTAGACTGCAATAACTTTGCACAAGATAATTACATAAGGGTAATGTCTTATCTCTATAGAGGAAACCAGCAGAGATCTGGCCAACGTGCTTTTTCCGACTCACCTTTACAGAAAAGGCTGATGTCTCAAGGTCATCCAGCTTTAACTGTAGCTCTACCTTCGCAGTGTTTATTTCTGTAAGTTTCTCATTCAGACGTCTAACTTCCTCTGCAAAACATCAGAAAACCCGGACACTATCATAAATTACTTTGTGACAATTACTACTATAGACCAAATGTTTAATAAAGATTTTTTAAATCTGATTTACTCCTGTAGACATTAAAAGTGATTCATAGCAAGATCTAGCAAGTTGTAACAGCATTATTTTCTGTAACATTTCAGATGTTCATTGTTCTACCTGCAATTCCTATAAGAAGTTACTTAAGACTCCCCAGTCCCTCAGCATAAAGAAACTAAATCGTAACATTTTATAGGCATGATCTGATTCACTGGTACCTGTAACAAAAACCTTCTTGACTGCATTGCTTTGTGTTCAAGCCTCTTATGTGCCTCCCATTCATTACAGTTATCTGAGACCCTGGGAGCACTGCATTACCAAAACAAATGTGGAAGCTTCTATAGCAAGAACACAAGGAAAGCATGGCATTGACAAAGTTCATCACAGTTCAATGTAGACCTTTCTGGCAGAACACAAGCTGGAAGGGAAGCCACTTTTCTTGCCCGAGATAAATGAGAAATGGGTTCACAACGGGCCAGCTCTTGTGAAGGGGAGCCATTTGAATGGCCCAACACCTCCTTGCGTGGTGTATAAATGGCTTTCAAGATGTCAAAGATGAAAGTGGAACTTTCTTCAACTGCCACCATCATAGGAGGAATGCCATGTGCAGCATCAGCACTTCTACATGAGTCTGATATGCTTTTGAGGTGACTGCACAGGGGCTGCTTCAAGTGTACTCTAAGGTATAGAAAGGGGATCACTGGAAACGGGGAGGTGGAAAGGCAGGGGAAATGGTCCAGACAACACACAGTGGTACAAGCAGCCCATCTAATACTGTAGTCCACAGAGTGCAGATGCCAGTGCTACCCCAAGTACACCCCTCCACATGCTTAGTTCCTGCAAGCAAGAACAAAATAATGGCTTCAACTGCTGCTTCATTTCTGCAGTACGTCTGACCTCTTAAAAGAGCCACTGAAAGACTGCCCTGCAAGTATACAAGAGCATCCCCCAGCAAGGCTTTTGTTGTCTCAATCCTTTACCATTTAAGTGCTCCAGTTCTTGCGCTCTTCTTTCACATGTTCGGACCAAATCTCTCTTCTCTGCTTCCAATTCTTCTTTTGCTCTATTTAGCTGACCCTTAAAATACAGGGGGGGAAAGTAATGCTTTAACAACACAGAATACCGTATTGAAGTGCTCTCAATCCAGCTTGTTTTAGGAAGCATGAATCGAATCATAGCCAAAAAACTGTTATGGACCCAAAATTGGTTTGTTTGTTTTTTGTGGGGTGGGTGGGATGACAACAAGAATCCTACTGTCCCAAATACTTCTAATCTGGAATATTTCTGTTTCAGAAATGTATTATGGTTCATGATCAGAAAAAGTCCAAATTAGTATTGCTGGTCATTCAAGGGATACAAGCAGATAGAGCAGATAAACATCATTACGCAGCTGAACTGGAACCTGCCTATTCCCAAGTTCTTGGCATCCTCACCAGTTTATCTATACCCTGGAATGAGAGGTTATCATACAGAGGCGTCAGACAAGGTGACACTACTGCAGCAGCTCACATTCAAACAACTGCAGCCTCACCATTCCCACTGATATTTTCCTTGAAAAGGCTTGACGTTAACGGGACTGTTAATCTGGGTATTTGAGAATGTCAGAGAGATGTCCTAAATTTCAGTTTACATTCAAAGGATGAAGACTAAAAATAATAGACTAAAATAAACGGCAGCTATCTCTGAGCCACCCTCTAGCTATACAAATGCACAGACAGAAAAAGCTGCAGAGAAGGTGAACAGACACAGCTGACTACTCTTCAATGCAGATGTGTAGTTTGTTTTTCAGCCTGTATTTTACAATCCTGTCAGCAATTACAACCGAAGATGACAGGAAGGAAAAGAGTCCTACGTGCACAGAAGGCAAGTTTTGTTAAAAAACTAAATGGAAGAGGAGGAGTTGGATTTCTACCCCACCCTTCACTCAGGAGTCTTAGAGCGGCTTCCAATTTCCTTCCCTTCCCCTCCCAACAGATACTCTGTGAGGTAGGTGGGACTGAGAGAACTGTGACCGACCCAAGGTCACCCAGCTGGCTGCACATGGAGGAGTGGGGAATCAAACCTGGTTCTCCAGATTACAATCCGCCACTCTTAACCACTACACCATGCTGGCTCTCCAGCTCCTTATGTGACTGATGAGGTTGGTACCTGTGCCGCTGCATCCTGCTCCTGAGCAGTTTCCAGTTCTTTGTTTTTCTCAGTCAGTGATTTTAACTGGTCATCTGAAGAGGAAAATTGAAGGACATTTTTTTATTTTTGCATTTAAATAAGTCTGCCTGTTGGCAATAGTTAAGCCATTCTTTCCCCCCCTCTTAAAAGCACAAACAGAAATATGCTTGGGTCAGACGTGCTCATTCCCACGGGCCATCTTCACATAACTGTGAACAACACCAGTTACCTGACTTATCAAATCCATCCTGGGCTCAGACAACGAGGGGATGCAAAATTCTCTGCAGGCTCCCTTCCAGGATGAGATTCTCCTTGACAATTTGCTTTTACTGCCTTTTGGAAGTGGTAGGCTTTTTGTCACTGACTTCCAAAGAAAGATAGCTTCCAGTGCTGAAGGGTTTCACAGATGCAGCAGTGCATGTTAACAGGCACCTCTGTTCACCTGTTACAGGCTTTATCACCATTTTAGAGCTTGGCTTTATTACTCTAGGTTTTAAAGTCATGAGAAAACATATCTAAATGATTAAATCACATAGGGATGGAACCTGGGATCCACCATGGGAGATGCTAATGGATATGAACGCCTGCTTCCCCCAACATGCAATGTGGCTTGAGGGACTGCAGTGAGGATGGAGAAATAGATGAAATCCTCTCTCCTCTCTTTTACATCAGCACAGCAGCCCTTGCAGAAGAAAAAAGGTAAATTTCATTTCCTATCTTACTGTGCAGCCTCCTGACCTGCACTGCTGCTAGTCCTCAAGAGTCTCTCAACCCCAGGAATCAGTTTTCCCATTTGGGAAGGAGGGAAAACACAACTCAGATCCACATTCTTTACACCAGTGAATTGCTGGATCCAAACAACATTCACCTTTCAGCACAGAATGAAAACTCATGGAGAACCAAGGGGCAAATAAACATTTTTTACTGACAAAACTTAATCTTCCCATACACATTTAAAAATATTACAAACCCCCAAAGTAATGGATGACCTGTGGTTATGGTAATGCATTTTAATGTAATTCAGCTGTTTACTTCTGATAATTTTACGTTAAGTCTATAGATGGTACCATATAATCCTTGACTTCTAACCACAACTGGTATTACTATCGTTATTATAATGTACAATATCTGTGTAACCTGCTATATTTTCTCTTTATTATTACAATTCTTTGTTTGATGTTCATCCTGTATTGTTAATGCTTGTTACTAAAAACGCAATAACATTTATTGTAAATATATATATATATATATATATATATATATATATATATATATATATATCACAAACCAATCACAATTCATAATATTTAGCTGTCAACTTAACACAATGCCATACTTACTAAGCTTGCTGAGTTCCTGTCGGAGATTCTGACATTCCTGTGTTTCATTTACAAGTCTCTCCTGACTTTGAGCCAGGCGTTTTTCTACTTCAAAGTATTGTTGCTCTGCAAAACATACATCACACTGCTTCAGAATTTATTCTCCCAATAAACTATACAAATCAAGACTCACCATCCTCACTGCACAACGTTGTAGAAGAGCTGCAAAACAATTCCTTTTGAGCATGCAACATTTTAAGGTGAACATGCTACCCGATTCAGCAATCAGAGACAAGTAAACACTAGAGACACTGTTGTGAGAGAAGCACATGGCAGGATTATTAGACAGAAGTTCCCAACTGACTGAATTTCCTACCTTTATCCTCTGACCCCAAGCAGCCATTTTTAACCATTTCTCTTCTCCCCTCCATTGAGTTACTTACGTTTTTAAATCTGCTTTTTAAAAAAGTTTTGACAATCTTGTTTTACACAAACTCTAAAAATAATGTTGAGCCCACCTCCAGTTCTGCACTTCTCACTTAAAGATACAACGAGGAGGTGAGTGGCTGAAGAGCCTCAGTATCCTAAGCTGGCAAGAAATTAAACAGTGGCTAGAGTGGGGCCCTCCTTTTGGCTTCAATTTACATATGAAGCTCTGAGTGGCAAATACATTCATTGGAGTGGAACACCTGGAGACAGTCAAACCCACAGGAAGAAAAAAGCTTCAACACATAAGGCAGGTGCAATGGAAGAAGAAGAAATAAATCTGGAAACCAAGGTTAGAACTGACAATCAGAGGTTGTACAGAGGCCACTCCAAATCCTCCCTTATATATATTTGAGTTTTGGTCATACCTTATATGGTCAAAATGCGCGCCGGAATCAGTTGGCCGAGGGACTTGCCAGTCAGAGACGGAGTCCCTCGCCACTGGCTGCTTAGCCTTCCGGCGTGGCTGTGCGCCCTCCCACTCAGCCACCGCGCAGCCTCACGCCCCCAGTCTGCTCCAGCCGCCGATCGCTTCGGGCTGGGGGCGGCGGCGGCTACCGCCTCGGAGGGACTTCACCCAAAGCTGGGTATGGAGGCTTTGTGGGGGAGGGCGCAGCGGGCCTCGGGAGCGCTGCCCGGCCACCCCTCCCTGAAGGCTTTCGGGAACGCGATGTGCGGGGGCGGGGTTGCCCATTTCGGAGGGCCCTCCCGAACGGCGGGGCAGGGAGGCTTGCGCGCGGAGTCAGCGGCGGCCCTCGGACTCTTCCCTTGCCCGGAGAACACCGCCCCTCCTCCCTGCGTGACGGGGCCAGCCCAGCCGCCTTGCCCACCCCCAAGGACTCTCCCTAGGGCCCGTTGCCTCGGCCGCAACGGGCTCCCCCCTAGTTAACCTGATGTTCCAAATTTAGCAGCGCATGTGTTTAGGTTTCCCCAACCCATCCTCCCTCGACAATTAACATACAAAGATGCCTTACAGTGATTCAGACCCTTGGTCCATCCATCTCATGTAGAGAAAGATATTTTCCAACACCTACTGCCCGAGTTTCTTTAACTGGGACCTTCTGTATGCACTCAGCTCCAGTCAGTTCCCCACAAGGAGAAAGGAATTAATTGTTCATTAACTTCACATTCTATTGAAAATCAGTAGCTGATTAGGACAGTGAGTATGCCTGTCATTTATTCAGTACGGTGCCTTTATTCTCTGGGGAAATTTTTCGGCAAAGCTACAGACCGTGCTTTGACACACAATGGGAATCAAGGGTGTCAAAAACTTTATAGAATGCCTGATTGCTTTTGTTTTTTTTAAATAGCATCTCTCCCAACTTTTAAGCCTTTCGTTACTGTCCATGGGGTTATTGAGGCAACGAACATGAAATTAAGCAAACTCTGGAGGACAGTGGAAGACAGGAGGGCCTGGTGTGATGTGGTCCATGGGGCTGCGAAGAGTCGGACTCGACTGTGTGACTGAACAACAACAACAACAACAACCTGGTAAGCAGGGGAGACTCAACACTCAATCACAGATGCTGCTTCAAGTACTGTATTAAGGCAAGCATAAACAAAACATACCCACAGACTCTTACTTGAAGACTTCAAATAATCACCATGACTGATCTTGCCACAGGCACTGTACCAATATAGTTCAACGAAAGAACCTATTATGCAAGTCAACCAGCAATTGCAAAGTTACTATCACCATGCTTTGAACTTGTGTCATGACAGTTAAACAACACTGAGAAATGCAAATTCTTTGCAGAGTTTATATGTAAAAGGTCTCTCTGGATACTGTGCCAGGAACCTATAACAAACATATGGTTGCTGGTTATCTGTTACACTAAATTCAGATATTTTTATTTCTTTATGATTCTTGTTTGGAGATAATGCATTTTTCCTGCACTCAAACTGCAACACATGACTGTAGGGAAACCTCAATACTTCTACCAGTGCAGTCACTACAGTTTCTAGAGCCATAACCCAAACACGAGAGCGAATAATAGCAGAAGATAAAACAGACAGTGTCAAGGCAAAGAGCACAGAAAACCTGGCTGCTGCCAGTTTCACATACTGCAAAGGGGAAAGGGATAAATGAATCCTTCATATTTTGCCTGGAGGCCTGACAGATTCAGCTTCTGAGAGTCCTTCCTTTAGATCCTGAGCAATCCATGAATGTAAGGCAGGGTGCATGGTCCAAGCATTAAAAGGATGTACATGACATATATAATGAAAAACCAAATTTCTTCCCAGAATCTATTTTGCCCATTCTGTAGGTGTGGGTCAGACATCAAACTATGAATCAAGACCTGAAAGAATAACTGATCAACACTAAAATGCCAGTTGGGCACCCTTTAAACTGACAGGCCTAGTAGGTCTAGGTAAAGGTAAAGGTTCCCTTGCTTGAAAGCCAGTTGAATCCGACTCTAGGGTTGCGGTGCTCATCTCCGTTTCAAAGCCGAAGAGCCAGCGCTGTCCGAAGACGTTTCCGTGGTCATGTGGCCAGCATGACTAAACACCAAGGTGCACAGAATGCTGTAGGTCTAGAAAGCATCTTAAAACTAGTCCCCCAAGAAGTGGTATAAAGGGAATAAAACTCATGACCGTGGCTCTATTGTGTTTAAACAAAATACAATTTATCACGCCCACTGATTTACTAGTTTTAGGTGAAATAAATGCATAAATGACATACAGTTGGTTGAATTTATTGTCTTAAAAATTAAGGCACTATAAGACTTCTTGAAATATCACTACTTCCATGCTAGTAAGATGACTGTATCTCTATATTGCTCAGTTTTGTGGATAGTGGTTAGCAAACAGAAAAAAGATTATATTGTTGTGGAATTGGGGCCTCAACTGAGCCTCAGTCCCTTGCAAACTCATTTTGTATTAAATTCTATGGTATGTATTAAATTCTTTGGTTCTTTCCCATAAAGATTTGTTGTTAGCTGCTACCAAGCAAGCACTGTCAGAGACAATGCACTCTGTCCTAGAAAAGAATGGTTTACATTTCCAGAGGCCAGGGTAACAGTCTAAACACGTAGATATAGGGTATGTGTCTCTGTGGTTCCTCCGCAACATAGAGAGGTTACCCAGAGTAATTCTGAACCACCAAAAATGTACAGATTGTCACTTGAAGAGACACCAGAATAGTCAGGGTTTCTTGCCCTCACAGAAATTGTTTTAACTACAGGCAAAGTTAATGCCTCACTGTGTGGAAGGAGCTGGGCTTTGTGGAGTACTTCAGATCCTCAGCACAGACCTGACTGTTACATTAGCTCCTATAGATGGGAAAAGGTACTTAATGTCTGGATTTATTCTTGTTCCTTGTTATTCTGGCCAACCACCCTCCGCTATGGGTCTTGACAGGGCAACTAGGATATCCTTTATAGAACTACAGTGCACTATATTTAAGTATTGAATTAAGAATCATGAGTCAATTTTGTACGCTGCATATCCGATTCTTATATGTTTGGAAGGTTTTACATTTTGGGTTTGAAGTTCAATAAATATGAGGTTCTTTGAAACAACTGTCTGTCTTCATGCAACTAGGATCCCTGCCAGTTTCTCTCCCTTCCCAATGAACACAGTGGGGATGGGAGTCCATGAAAAGGTCTCTGCACTCCTAATTTTCCCTACATATATAGCAATTTTGGGGAAAGCAGGATTGTGTGTCCAAAGAAATGTCAAACAGCCCTCCTTCCAGTCTGTATATTTTACAGTAAAGGAAACTCTAAAGATAGCAATGAACAACAGCAATGTATGCTTAAAAACAACACAGATCTAAGGTGCATAACATTTAGCCTTTCCTGCAGAGTCAGGAAAGCTGAAACTGACACGTGCAGAATAGGCAGCAGCAACCAGGTATTCTCAGTGACCTCTTTTGAAAATCTGGTGTAACAAGGTACTGGTAGGATTAAATTCCTAGGGGCCTGTAGGAAAATCAAAGATTCCTGTGACATCTTTGGGACACAGCACACACTTTGTTAGATGCCCGCACTGACAAATATAAGTGTTTGGGAAGGACCCATGGAGATCATCAAATCCGATCCCCTGCTCAACACCAATGTCCCATCCAACTAGACCCATGCCAGCTTAGTTTCAGTAAGGCTCCCCTAGCAGATACCCTCAGTGCACCTCACTGACAGGCAGTCACCCACCCAATCTAGCATGGTTTTTAATCCAACCATTTCTCCATGCAAACTTTGTTATACATGGGTCTCCCCCCCATATTTTACTCACAGTAGTCCTATGAGGTAGGCTAGTCTGAGAAACAGAAAGCCAGTCTGATGTAGTGCTCAAGTGCACTGGCCTAGGCAGCACATGTACAAATTTTAATACATTCTTTTTAACACAAGTGTTACATGATGTTCATAACTGTGGCTTGTTAGGCTAGACCTGAGAAGACCAGATTTTGAATCCCAACTCTGCCCTAGGCACTTCCTCTCAGCCTCATGTGATGACTACAGGGGCATATAGCAGCAGGCTTAAAACCGAATAACATCAGTTCTAGCATATACTTTTGCAAATAAAAGATCAGTTCATTCCAAGTATGGACTTGGAGTATGCATTCAAAGCAGCTAAATTTACAATTAAGAGTCCAAGCAAAAAAGAGATGGGGAAAGAGGGAGGTGAGATGTTACAAGACGAGGCCAGCCTAAAAAGCCAGGAGAAATCAATCCACTCAGAATGGGAGAAACCCACTCCACGGAGAGCTATTGTGAGGATACAATTGAAAAGGGAAGAGCAAGAGTCCAGTAGCACCTTAAGGACTAACAAAATATGTGAAAGAGTATGAGCTTTCAAGAGTCACTGCTGATACAAAAATCTGCCTGCGTGCTCCCGTTGCCGAATTGGAAACACTACTGCTCACTTCCTCAGATACAGCTAGAAGAAGCAGTGACTCACGAGAAAGCTCCTACCCTGCCACATGTTTTGTTAGTCTTTAAGGGGCTACTGGACTCCTGCTCTTTTTTACTGCTACAGACAGTCTAACAGGGCTACCCATTAGGCCTGTAGCTACATTGGATCATTTCGGGGCCTGGTCCCCTGTCTTTCCATCAGGGCCCCCCAACTTACTACCCTAGGCAGGCAGGCAGGCAGGCAACCCAGGCGGGTCCCGGAGGAGATGCGCTCCCCGGCTGGCCAGTGGGCAGAGTGCCCGGCGCCCGGCGCGGGGTGAGTGCGCGCACCAAGACTCAGTCGGGGCTGGAAATCAACTCTTTGGAAGGCCCTGATTCGAACCCTTTTTATTTTAATTTCAGTGCCCCTGAATTATTTAAAGACCCCCCGATTTACGAAATCCTGGCTACGGGCCTGCTACCCATCCTGATCTGTCTCAATTGAAAAGGGAGAAAACGATGTACGCCACCTGAGCTCCTTGGAGGCAGGGCGGGATAAAAAGAATGGTTATACAGACAGCAAGATGATCCTACGTGAGCTGTTCTCTTTCTCCCCACTTTCTGTGTCAGACTACGAAGAGAAGAGGGCTCTCCTCTTCCCGCTTCAGGAGCCTGCGGTCCACCTCGCCGCCAGGACTCGAGACCAGCTGAGCCTCACTCACCGCTGTCCACCTTGTATCGCTCATGCCTGGCGCGGAGCCCGTCTATTTCGCTTTGCTGATCAGCCAGGAACCGCTCCAGCTTCCCTTGCACGGCTTTGGGCAGCTTGGCCACTTCGGCCCTCTCCAAGACCTGCTGCAGCACCGCCGCCATCTTGGAAGTGGAGGAGGCGAAAGCAACCGCGTCTCTCCCTCCACCAATACAGGCTTGCGAAGGGCAGAAGGAAAAGGGGGAAACGACTCAGCCGCATCCAGGGCGCATGCGAAAAGATCAGCTGACGCAGGCCCGTGACGCTAAGCAAAGAAAGGAGACAAACAAACGCGCGCATTGGGTGGTTTGAAGGGTAGGCGAATTACGCCTTCCGCAATCTAAAATGACACACCACTAGTGCCTTTGGTTGGATGCCATGTTGAGTGTGTCAGTTTATCACGACTGGGTTGTAATTGCGAAAGAAAATGCTACATGGGCAGACTGTTAAGGGTATATACAGAGAATTTAATTTAAAAAAATTAAAAAGTTCTTGCGCTGTTGATACGTTTCTGCCACACTCAAGATGGTGCACAGAACGAACCGCGTTCCCGCGTTTTTTTTAACTATGGTGTTACGTTATCAAAATGCGCCCTGTTAAGCAAGAGGGTGAAGTGGCTCCTGTCGATGACGGTGGTTGGGACACATCAGTTTGTGAGAAGTGAAGGGACTGGGTGACGAGGCGCAAGGGGAATAGCGTTGGTGCAGTGGCGGCGCTTAGAAGTTGGGGGGTTAGAAAACGCCTGGATCGCGATTCTTTGCTTAGCCCATGGGGCTCACCTCCATGCAAGTAAGCGGAGCACTGGGCTGTTAAATTCTCAGGGGAAGCTGGAGAAGACTCGGTTTCTTTTGGGTACAGGAGCGCCAAATTTGTTCGACCTTCCTTGTGTTTAGGTAAAGGCAAAGGTTTCCCTTGCTCGAAAGCCAGTTCAATCCAACTCTAGGGTTGCGGTTCTCCGTTTCCAAGCCGAAGAGCCAGCGCTGTCCGAAGACGTTTCTGTGGTCATGTGGCCGGCATGACTAAACGCCAAGGGGCACAGAAAGCTGTTACCTTCCCACCGAAGCGGTACCTATTTATCTACTTGCAATTTCTTGCTTTCGAACTGCTAGGTTGGCAGGAACTGAAACCAGAGATGGGAGCTCACTCCATCATGTGGCACTCGAGTCTCGACCTGCTGAACTACTGACCTACTCAAGAGTAATTCCTTCTCTGTACTTGAGGAGGTCAACCGTTGTCTGGGCCGTGTCCCTTCAAACTGTGGGGGTCTGGCAGGCTGAATGCTCTTGTGTCCGGAAAATTGTTGCATACAGAAAGCTAGTTTCTAGGTTAGTGTTTTTCTCCCTCGCAAACAAGTTTTCTTTGTATACGGAATCTTTTATATGGAGGAGCATTTAATTGTGCAAAAGGTCACCCGTAGACTTAAGCTGTGATGCCAAACCTGTTTACTTTGAAACGTTTAGGATTTTAGCTGAACGACTTTTAGCCTGTGTAAGTAAATCATGCCGTGTTCCCATTGACCTCAGTTGGATACCATGGTGCCTGCTGATTTCTTAGCACATGATTGCTTATTAAGTTTTTGGGATACCTTGAGCAAGAAAAGAAAAAGGAAGCTTCAGGTCATTGCTTACCAGCAAACCCTGCTATCCTGCAGAGGCATGTCACAGTTGTGTGCCTTCTGGGCCAGAGAAGTAATGATTTCCTGTGATTGATAAAGGGAGCTTTGACTTTTGAAAGCTCATATCCTGAAAATCCTATTGGTCTGTAAGGTGCAACTGGACTTGAATCTAGCTGTTCTGTGACTCTGGGTTCTCCCCATCACTGTGTGGGGAGCAAACTTTCCTTTTTCTTTGGAACTGAAACCAAGGAGCTTATCCCAGTTTTCCTCCACCACCTTGGGGCAGGTGGTTCTTCAAATGTGTCCAAGAAGCACTTTTGCTTGTGCAGGGAATGCCTGTTTGGAAGTAGCTGCTGTTGTTGTAGAAGGATGCTCAGTTTGGAGCCTCTCAGTGCCTTGTGATTGGCCAATTTCTGTTGGTGCCCTGTTGGTACCTTTGGTGTGTGCCAGTGTGGTGTAGTGAGTGGTTAAGGAGCGGCAGCCTCTAATCTGGAGGTCTGATGTGATTCCCCCAGTCTTCTACATGAAGCTTGCTGTGTGACCTTGGGCCAGTCAAGCTTCTCTCAGAGCTCGCTCAGCCTCACCTACCTCACAAGGTTCCTGTTGTGGGGAGAGGAAGGGGAAGGCAATTGTAAGGTGCTTTGAGACTCCTTAAGCTAGCGAAAAGCAGAGTATAAAAACTTACTCTTCTTCTGGTGGCAGATGGAAAGTGCTGAAACATTCAGAGGTGGTTTGCCACTGCCTGGCTTCACATGATGACCCTGGTTTACCTTGGAGGTCTTCCATCCAGACACTAGCCAGGGCCGACCCTGCTTAGCTTCTGAAAACTGACAAGGTCAAGGTTAGCCTGGAATACTGAATTGGTTATGAATGATTGCTTTATGTCTTTTGCCCCAAAAAAGTCTGCTATGCAAGTGTTGTTCAGTTTGTCCTTTTAATTCTTTTTAGGTTTATAGCTTAGGCTGTTAAATAATTGCAATAATGGGAAGAAGCTATTTTGTAGAAGAAACCGTTGGACAGTATCTGTCAGAACTCACCACCAAATCTAAGCCTCTTATCACTGGCCTCTTGGTTGGGCAGGTAAGTGTCTTGGTATTCTTTTAGCATCTGAGGGGACTGTGTTACCAGTTTTGTGTTTGTTTTATTACAACTGGAGTCTCTTCTCTTTGAGATAAAAATACTGCTGTGCCTGTCATTAAATTTTGAATTACTGCTGGGGGGGGTTGTACTACATCTTGGTTGTTGAAGACCTGTCCAGCAGCAGACTCTGTCCTTCACAATTGCCACAGATGTGACTGGGAATTGCACAAATAAACTTCTGCAGGATTATTTGCAGTGCAAATCTTGTCAGACTTGGCCAGTTCTTTGAAAACAGATTGCTGTGGTTGCCAGAAATACTTTTTTCCCCATCTTCATCTTGCATGGTAGCTCTTATCCCTCACAGATTGAGCTGATGTTTCCATATTAAACCAGGCATCAGTAATGTCCAGACCTTTCTACTGCACTGTGCTCTGTGTACGGCTGCCCTTGAAAATAACTCAGATGCTTTAACTGGGGAACAATCCATCTGCAAGACCGTCTGATTGTACACAAAGCGAGGTATGCCTGCATCCCTGAAATCAATAGCTTTAGGTATGCCTTACTCTACTTGTATATAAGCTCTGAGTAATTTCCCCAGTCGAACTTCCACCTCTTACACACAGCACCACAGTTTAGAGGGAAATATGCCCGTATAAGTGGCTTTCAAACAGGTATTTATTTTATTTAAGATCCTTTTAATCACAGTGCTATTTTTTTCTTTCCCATTTCCCAGTGCTCCCCACAAAGGGACTATGTTATCCTAGCCATCCAGACCCCTCCAAAAGAGGAAGAAAGCAAAAGCAATGCCAGTTACAGTTCAGTGCTGTCTAGCATTGATGAGGAATGGACAACAGCACATGCCAACCAGGTAACATGTTTGGTGGTTGTTCTTTAAAGCAAGAACAAATAATTATTTTCTTCTTGCTTCCTATTTTGCTTTCACGTTACAAGACTGGATTTTAGTAAGACTCAGGTGGGTAGCCATGTTTGTCTGAAGCAATAGAACAAAGTTTGAGTCCAGTGGCACCTTTAAGACCAACAAAGTTTAATTCTACATATTAGCTTTCATGTCCATGCACACGAAAGCTTATACCCAGAATTAAACTTTGTTGGTCTTAAAGATGCCACTGGACTGAAACTTTTTTCTCTGGATTGTAGTAAGCTACTGTCTACCTCAAGAGTTTTGGTAGTTTATTTCCTTAAATTACAAACTTTACTTATTATTTATTTACTTTATTTATACCCTGCTTTTCTCCCCAATGGAGACCCATATCAGTTTACAGGTTTGTGAGGTAGGTTAGGATGAGACTGTGTGATTGGACCAAGGGCATCCCATAGCTGCCTATGACAGAGTATGGATGTGAACCTGCCTCTCCCATATCCTAGTCTGACAGTTTAATCACTGCACCACACTCGTTCTCAAAGGAGCTCAGAATGCCAGAAAAAGGGTTATTTAATCTTGACAACAATTCACTCAAGAAGATTTGCCTCAGAAATCTGATTTTCTTAAGGGTGCTTTCTGTGATCTTTATGAGGACGTATTTAAATGAGAATATAGACGTCACTTGGGGAGAAGGGAGAGAGTGAGCAGTACCCTATTATATTTCTAATTTCAGTGTGGCATACCGGCCTGGCTATTTCTAATAATAATAATTCTCATATTTTCTAATAACATCTGATAATGACTGGACCAAGGTCACCCAGCAAGTTATCTGGGTCTCCCTGATCCCAGTCCAACATAATGCCCCTGTATAAATCATTGGTGCAACCTCATTTGGAATACTGTGTACAGTTCTGGTCGCCATATCTCAAAAAGGATATTATAGCATTGGAAAAAGTGCAGAGAAGGGCAACTAGAATGATAAAAGGGTTGGAACACCTTCCCTATGAAGAAAGGTTAAAACGCTTGGGGCTCTTTAGCTTGGAGAAACGATGGCTGAAGGGTGACATGATCGAGGTTTATAAGATTATGAATGGGATTGAGCAGGTTGAGAAAGAAGTACTTTTCTCCCTTTCTCACAATACAAGAACTTGTGGGCACTCCATGAAATTGCTGAGCAGTCAGGTTAGAACAGATAAAAGGAAGTACTTCTTCACCCAAAGAGTGATTAACATATGGAATTCACTGCCACAGGAGGTGGTGGCAGCTAGAAGCATGGGCAGTTTCAAGAGTGAATTAGATAAACATATGGAGCAGAAGTCCATCAGTGGCTATTAGCCACAGGGTATAGATGGGAACTCTCAGTCTGGGGCAGGTGATGCACTCTATCCTTGGTGCTGGAGGGGGCAGCAGTGGGAGGGCTTCTAGTGTCCTGGCCCCGCTACTGGACCTCCTGATGGCACCTGGTATATTTTGGCCACTGTGTGACAGAGTGTTGGACTAGATGGGCCATTGGCCTGGTTCAACATTGGCTTCTCTTATGTTCTTATGTCTACTAAACCATGTTGTCTCTTTCACAAACACTTGAATTTAGTATTACCTCTATCAGTCCTAAAGTAATTGGACTCCACCGTGTTTCTGTCTACTGAATTTCCAGTTACTGAAATCTTTTTCCATTCTGTTTTTTTCTCACCAACGTATCTACTCAGTCTATACATGTTCATGATTGTTGTTTACAACAAATACAATATTCATGGTGTCATATAGACCAATGTGGTTTCTTCCTACTGAGTCTTATAAGATCTCACGGACTAGAAATTCACATCTCATTGGCATACTTGACTTTGTTAATCTGTGAACTAAGTTGTTTCATACTGTGATGGAAAAAAGTTATCTCCTGAGTGGAAAACTATCGTAAATGTGCATGCTTTAGTCCTGTGCAGTGTTCCCTCTAAGATGAGTTAGCTCACAAGTTTTTTAGCCTCTGGCTCACACATTAGGAAGGATGACTCCAGAGCAAACTAATTTATGCAGTAGCCAAATTGCTCACTCACAACTTTAATGCCAGTAGCTCACAAAGTAGAATTTTTGCTCACAAGATTCCACAGCTTAGAGGGTGCATTGGTCCTGTGCAACTAAAAGAAGGGGGCTGGATTAGTGTGAAGTTATATATTTATTACGCTTGAAGTTCATCATCCTTCAGTAAACCCTGGGTGATTTCAGCCTCAGAAACAACCCTGAGTGGTAGGTTAGGCTGAACGATAGCAATGCGGTAATAGGTTTTTCCAGGTTGATAGCCAGGCCAGTATGCCACACTGAGGTTTCCTGAGATGTTTACAATGCCCCTGAAAGTGTGACAGTTTGTCATTGCAACATCCAATTGTTGTCATGCATTAAATACTGCAGTGCTGGTTGATGGAAAGAGTTGACAAATCAACAAAGTCATGGATGCCAGCAAGATCTGTACTTCATAAAGTACAACTTTGAGTTGGGGGCAATTCAGATCAATTGTAGGGGTAAAAGAGATGTCTTATTTAGAAGAAGTGAAAATTGCTACCTATGGACCATATATCGCTCCTTTCTGCATCTAATGTTCCATGCATACTGATTTCAGTAGCTTTACAAACATTTGTACTGTCATGTACATGGAAGCGTCAATCAGTGAAATATTTTGATACGCATATCTATAAATTATGAGAATTGAGTAATGAATTATGTCCACTGGTTTGTCTTGGTAGGTGTCAAGAATGCTTCCTGGAGGACTATTAGTTCTTGGTGTCTTCACCGTTGCGGTTCCAGAGCTGTCAAAAGAAATCCAAAATATTCTGCGCAAGGTAAATAGTATCAGCTAATATAGCCCTAAGAAATATGAAGGTGGAGCTCATTTCGGTACTTGCAGCCTTGGATATCAGTATATAACAGAGCAGTCCTAAGCAGGTCTACTCAGAACCCTATTCTGGTCTATTCAGTGAGGTTTACTTCCAGAAAAGTGTTCTTAGGATTGCATTCTAAGTGTACTACACTGAACGCTGCACATGATAGCTTTGCTGTCAAAGGGGCTCCTGAAAGAAGCCATGAAGAGATCTACTGTTCTGTAGCCATAGAATGTTGGGTGGATGAAGGAGGTACACAGAGCATTGGCAGGGAGGAAGGGAAGGGGAAAAATTGGTTGGTAAAGAAAGGAGCTGAAACAAGTTGTGGGGCAGGCAGGAGAGGAAGCAGCAGCAGAGGGACCCAAGAGAGGAGGGAAAAGAAGAAGAGGAGATAGTAGGTGGGCAAGACATTTGGGAGGGACTGTGACTCAGTGGCAGAGTATCTGCTTGGCATGCAGAAGGTCCCAGGTTCAATCCCCGGCATTTCCAGTTAAAAGATCTGGCAGTAGGTGGTGTGAAAGGCCTCTGCCTGAGAAACTGGAGGGCTGCTGTCAGCCGGAATAGACAGCACTGACCTTGATGGTCTGATTCAGTATAAGGCAGCTTCACATGACACTTTGGAGAGATGACTCTGCAGCTGTATGGATCCAGCAATCACAGGTGTCAGCAACACTGACATTACCCGTTTCTTTGAGGCATCACAATGTTTCAGATTTTCAGGGGGGGAAATAGAGAGAGTAGTGATGTGATGTTTGGGGAATTTAAAGCAGCACTTCAGCTTGTGTTTAGCTTGCATGAATTGCCCGAGAAGCAGGAAATGGAGGTTTTAATTGACCAATTAAAGCAGAACAGTAAAAAGAGAAGTGTCTACATAGGCAGAATGTGAATAGGAGAGGGGAGAATGGGTTTTTTTTGAAGAATGGGATGCATGTTTGATTTGCATGCCTTGTCTGAACTGCAGCATTGCTACAGAAATGGGCTACAGCATTAAGGAGAAATGCTTGGGGCTTCTGGAGCAGTTTGTTAGAATCAAGGGAGGATCACAGCATAGACCAAATGCTTAAGGAGAGATTTGTGATCAGGGCATACAATGACACTTAAGAAGATAAATCAAAATGTTTCTTTGGCAAAATGAACAAGCAGCTATTCTTGGGCAGGGTTTTGTGGCTGTAATCTTGCCTGGCTGGGGAAAGAAAATAGATCTCAAATGGGAAAAGGGGCTCAATGGGATAAGCTGAGAGGGATGATTTGAAAAACTAATTGAGAGGATTTGGGGGAAGGTACAGGGAGAAATTCATAACCCAAAATTAAAACCTGAAACAGGAGTTTTCAGCATCTGGAGACTGTGGGTACAGGATACAACACGGTGGAAGAGATCGCTAGCTTTCTGGTGAGATTGACATAATAAAAACCTTTACAGAATGAGAGAAGGAGCTGCTGCAGTTTTAAACAAGGGTTTTCTAGGAAAGAGGCCCAGATCTCAAAAAGCCTGAGACTAGGCCCAAAGGACACTACAAATGGACCCGAGTGTTGGGAAACTTTTTTACAGCATTGACTAAAAATTGATGCAATTGTGTTGTAATCTTTATTAGGTAATCAGTTGTAAATGGCCCCAGTATGCCTCCATCATTTTGTTAAGCACTAAAGCCAGTTTACTTGTTAAACTCTAACCTAAGAGCAGGTCGCTGATGGAGGCAGGTGTGGCAGTTTTTTGTGTGGTTTACATAGTAACTGAGATTCAAGTTGGAAAATGAAATATCCTGACAGGAGCATATTTGTTAGCAACATACATAGTAACCGGCAGGGTTACTGTGAGATCATAGAATTCTGAGTAGATGAAGAAAGGGTTGTAGAACGCTGGACAAGGACAAAGAGAATTGAAATTGTTAGGGAAGGAACTGAGGAGAGCTGTCTCTTTCTCTTCCAACAGAAGCAGCAGAACAGAGGTAAAAAGAACAAGAAGAATGCTCTCTAATGTTTCTAGTATATTTTTATCTTGTCCTTTCTTCAAGGAGCTCAGAGTGACATGCATGACTCTGTCTTCCCCAAGTTATCCTCACAACAGCCATGTGAGGTATGTTAGACAGCGTGAGTGGCCCAGAGTCACCCTGTAAGTTTTATGGCAGCAAGGATATGTGACATGAAAGAGGGGGAGAAATGAACACGGAATAAGAACAAGGATAGGCTGAATGAAACTGTCACTGCAGTAAGTGATGCTGTTGTCATGTAGTCAGCAAGTGGTTTTGTATGGATTCATCTGTGGTTTGGTTTTGTTCATATATCTGTTAACTGGTTTTGTTACTTATTTAAACCTGTGGCTTTGTGTAATGGATGTTCAACAATATTTAACATGGATTGGCAGTGTGCCTCTTTCTCCTTTCTCTCTTTTTTTCTTTCTGCATCCAAGATTTTACTGCATGAGATGGCTAAAGCAGTAAATTCTTGCTTAGGGATGACATTTGGCTTTTGCTTTTGGCAGTTACAATTTCAGATGGTTCTTCTGCGGTTTTCATGAGAGCTAGAGAAAGAATGTTTACTTTGTTTCTGGTTTTTTTCTTCTACCAGCTTGTCTTCTCAGTAGAAAAATCTTTAGCTAGAAAAAGGCTGTGGAGCATCTTGGAGGAAGATGTGTCTGACCGGGTGGCTCTTCATCTTTGTTCTGCTACAAAAAAGTATCCTTTTTTTATTGCAAAGTTAGTGCCTTTAAAGGAGAAATGACACTTGCATGCTATGATCTAGCATTTTGCTAAGGCTGTTCAGCCATTTCCATGACCACGTTCGGTGGCCAAACCAAGTCTCCCGTTGAGCACCGTATTTAAAATGCATCTCAGTAGCTGAGAAGAAGATACCAAGGTTCACCAGCTTAGTTTTTAAAAAGCAGCTGTGCCTAAATTAAGATAATACTGAACAAAAAACATTGGAGATCATACATTTGGTTAACTGTGTAAAATCTAATTAAAATTGGTAAGTTTAGACTGGAATAACTGTAAGATTGTACTGTAAATCATCTTATTGTCTTGGCTTTTTATTAACAGGGCCTTGCTTAGCTTTGCCGAGCTTGAGTGTTTGGTACATAAAAGATGACCCTTTCCCTCTGGCCCATGTATCACGTTCCTTTCCTCAACTGTGTTTGAGTATTCATTCAAAAACAGCGTCACAGCCTTCTTCTGCTAATCCTAGTCTAGAATGGATGGCAGTTATGATTCTGCTGTTGCACAGATTGCTGGGATTTAAAATTTAGCCACAGTTGGAATATAAGTACTGCTGTGTCATAAAGAAACTGCGAGTTGAAGTAATGAGGAGCATGGGTTACATAGCTGATTAGATCTCACAGTGCTTCAAAGTACAGCTGTGCTTGTACACTAAGAACGGAAGCAGAAAGATAAACACTTGCACAGCTGTCCTAGGAAGGTATTGTTATTCAGTTTGCAAGTGCTGTTGCTGGATATGGAGAAAATGACTTTGGAGTTGTGATTCTAGTTGAAGAAATCCTGACTGATTAGTTCAGTTGGGTAGAAACTGTTAAAAAGATATTAACCTGGTTCAGAAACCTCATGATATTTCCATGTTTTTAAAATGAAAATATTTGAAGGGTCGCATCAATACAATAAGATTAGTGTATTGCTGTGCCATATTTGCTGTATCGGGTCATCTGCATATAACTTTGTAATGAGTCTTTATTTCATATACACACATGTGTGCATGCCCACTGCTTTGGTTTTATTTCATTTCTAGTTCCATCATAATGGAACAGCCTCCTTACCTTTTGTTTTTCTATTCATCGGGCTGGTGGTCTCACAAAGCGACTAGCATCAGTCAAGGGGTGCAGTTTCCCTTCTCAGGCTTACAAACAAGCATGATAAGAAGTAGAAGGGAGGAGGAATAATGGGAAAGGGAGAAGATGGCAATGAGCTGTATAAATATCATGATTAAACAAGGATTTATATCCAGTTTGGGCAAGCTGATCTTCCTTGCTGGCATTCTTCCTCTGATGGAGAGCATGCAAGTTCCTTTGGGGCTCTGTCTGCTGGCAGAGACCAGCGCATTGTCCTGGCTTCTGTAGTCCCTGGGCAGCTGGTGCTTAGAGAAGAATTCTTTCTGGTTGGGTAAAAGAAAGCTGATCCCTGTGGCTGCACCCTCTCTGGCAGGTGGCCAGGTCCATGCTGGCCTTCTTCCCCTTCAAGGGGTGGTCTTCTGTGAGGGAGATTGTGGAGTCTCCCAGTAGCCTTCAGAACTCTGGCCAGTAGCATTTCTAAGCTGTAGTGGATATTAGGGGTTTGGAAGATGGACAGCAGTGAAGAGAAATGTACCACAAGAAGCACCTCAATGTGGATTTGGAACCCAATGATTCATACACAGTTCAGATGTCAGGTAACACCTAGCATACCCATGAGCCACTTTTGTATAGTGGTTAGGAGCATGGACTCTAATCTGGGAGAACTGGGTTTGATTCCTCACTCTTCCACATGCAGCTGCTGGTGTGACCTTGGGTCAGTTACAAGTTCTTTCAGAGCTGTTCTCTCAAGGGCAGTTCTTGAAAGAGCTCTCTCAGCCCCACCTACCTCACAGGGTGTCTGTTGTGGGGAGGGGAAGGGAAAAGAGATTGTAAGCTGCTCTGAGAGTCCTTCAGGTAGTGAAGGGCGGGGTATAAATCCAATCTCCTCCTCCTCCTGATCCTTCGTATGGGCAGGTGGATGTTACATGCATATTCAGATAGGTGGCTGTATGACAGATGAGTAAGATAAATTTTGTTCAGTTGTCTAGAGCAAAGGTTGACTATCTGTCAGTTTCTGATAGGGGATAAATAAGGATATGGTGTCTTCTTTCAGTCCAGTCTGATCTCTAATGACCATCGACGGAGGTGCACAGGACTGAAATGCTGCAACACATTAGAAATCAATTTATATTGACAGTGTGTCTTTTAATCTGTTCTAAGCATGTTTAGTTATTGTTTCTTAACTGGGAACGAATACTTTGTCGCACGTATGACGTACAAGATCCAAAAGTAAGTCTTTGTTTTAAAATTTTTTTGGGTAAACTAAGTTTTAATACACTCCACACATATTTGCAAGCTCCCATTTTAAATGAATGAAAGATTGCCTAAAATCTCTGCTTTGTCCTTAGACGAGCATGCAGGTATTTCAGCAGGGCTTGCTCAATACCATTTGTTTGGAGAATGGCTGTCCCCCAGAATCCTGTCTGCTGCTGCTTAAAATATTTGTGAAGCCCTGATATTCACGTTCAACAACAAAGTTGCCTTAGGCTGTAATCTATGCATACTTCTGTAGGAGTAGAAAAGAGCAAGAGTCCAGTAGCACCTTAAAGACTAACAAAATGTGGGGTAGGGTATGAGCTTTTGTGAGTCACTGCTCACTTCAGATACCAAACCTGGTGTCTGAAGAGGTGAGCCATCACTCACAAAAGCTCATACCCTACCACACATTTTGTTTGTCTGTCTGTAGCAGTAGAAATGAGTCCAGTGGCACCTTAAAGAGTAACATAGCTACCCATCTTGATCTATCTTCTTTAGGAGTGTGACGGACTTAAAGATCTGGGACCAGCAGAAAGTAAACATAGAACACTGCTGAGTCACACGACGGAGTGAGGAGGGGGCCATTTAGCTCAGAACCCTCAGTGATTGGCGTTTAACAGACCAAACTGTCCGTTTGGAATTGGCAGTTGAGAAGCAGCAGTTTTAGTTGGTTGTTGGACAGAGAGCTAACAGGGAGTCGGTCAGCGATCTGAGAGAGCTCTGAGAAGAAGTCAGATCTCTGTAGCTCTGTGGAAACAGCCTGTGAATAGTTCATGTAAAGAACTGCGGCTGAAGAGCACTCTGCACTGATTCTTCTAATATACTGAGGAGAGTAAAAGTATAAGACCTGAGTGGTCACAAAAACACTGCTCCACAGGGACTTATAAAGTGGCTGAGTGAAGGCTAGAGTGTCTGGAGAGAGGAGTTTGGAAGACTGGTTAGTTCTTTTGATTGCATTGTACTGTATTTGACTATATTACAATCCAAAATAGTCTTAAACTTAGCATGATGTCCTGTTTGTATTGAACGTCTTGATTTTAGTTATCTGACCTGGCTAATGAAAACCTATGATCTTCTTTTCTGTACCCTCATTGAATGTCATCCAGTATTGAAATAGTTTTTGTATCGCTATTTATTGCTGAACACTGTTGTAACGATATTGGAAAAATTTAATAAAATATAAATTAAAAAAAAGGCGACCAGTTAGACTCAAAAAGGGGCCAGACAAATAAAGCCAAAAGTTAACCACTAAAGGAGTGACTGGCAAGTGAGATCTGAATTGTGTGTTGTGAACTAAGGAACATCTAGGTACTGAACTGAAATAAATAAATATACAACCTAAGTGAACGTAAAGCCAAGTCTAAAAGGAAACAAAATATCCTCTGTGTAAAAGCTTCCATCCCCCTGTTGTGTTGTTCGTAAATAAAGCCTGTTCAGTTTTAAAGTTAACAAGCTGTGGTGCCTATCTATTTAATGGTGAAGAAAATATACTTAGCAGTGGTCCTTATAAATATCCCTGACCAAGAAGTAAAACAATTATCCCGAAGAGACAATTGTAGATTTGCATAGAGGACTGGTCAGAAAAAATCAGCAGCAGCTCTGACCAGGCACCACACGCAGACCCTCACAGTACTGTCAATATAAAAGGGGGCGTGTGTCATAAGGAGTATATTCTACTTTTTAAAAATTTAGGATATTTTAACCCCAACTCTCCTCCAAATGTGGTGTATTTTATTCATCTCTCCTCTGTTTTATCCTCCCAACAACCATGTGAGGTAGGTTAGGGTGTGAGAGAGAAACTGACTGGCCCAGGGTCATCCAGTGTACTTCATGGCAAAGTGGGGATTTGAACCTAGGTCTCCCAGATCCTGGCCCAGCACTCTGCCCGCTATACCACATTAGATCTCTCTGGTATTGATTGAAGCTTGATATACTTCCAGGTGAGCAGGCATAGACCAAGCTCTTCCATAAACTAAAAGAAAATGTTGGTAGCTGCCTCTTGGCAGATTACTAATTCAGTCTTTCCTCTCTTTTTTCTCCCCCCTCTTCCAAACCACGTCAGAGTACAGCAAAGCCAGCAGACTGGAAATACCAGAACGGCGTGTCCGCTTCGTGGCTGTCTTTAGAATGCACAATTAATGCTAACCTACACATCCCACTATTGGCTACCTCGGCTTGCCACGAACTGGAGAAAAATATAAGGGTAATAGAAAGTTTATTATACCTGCGTTATTTCTGTCGTCGGTATTTGTAGCTTACAACAGACCGGTGTGTGTAGCTCTGTGAACTCCTGCCTTTTGATCCCTCTGCTTTGTTGTTCCACAAGCATGGACTTCCTCTAGACTTTACCCCACAAGACATTTTTCTCTGTCCTCCTTTAAAAACCTCCCCCTGGTCTCCTTTGTTGGCTGCTTTCCTAGTTGATCCCAGTGCCATCACTTCCCTCGCTGCTGCTTCCATCCCATCCTGCAACAATTAACCTTTCTTCATCTTCGTCCTGTCCCTTTACATTTTCTAAACCTCAACAGGGGTCAAGCCGATTCTACGTGGTACCCAATGCAATATTTTCATCCCTGGGAGTGGTGGAGCCTGGCATAAAATTTTATTGCCACAGGGGAGCTTTCTGGAATGTAGTGGTATATAACCCCCTCAGTTATCACTTTCTGCGGAGTAGGAAAGCACAAAGTTGGAGTGGGAGCTTTTTGCCTTCCTGCTCTTCTCTCATTGACAACTGCTTCAGAAAAATTCTTGGTAGAGTCTGTAGAAGCTGTCATTGTGGGCTCTGTCTGGTGTGATGCTAGTGGCAGAGAACTTGTAGTCTTCAGGTTAAAAACAAGTAAGTACACTGGAAGCATGTTACCAGAAACAAATGCTTTGTACTTCTTCAAAAATGTACTTGTACCCCCACAACAAGCATGCTGTGAGGTGTGATAGGCTGAAAGAGCGAGTGACTGGCCTCAGGTCACCCAATGAGCTTCCATGGCAGAACCCAGTTCTTCCAGATCTAAATCTGACATTCTGACAGCTGCCCCATGTTGGTTCTTCTGCAGGACATGCAATAGAGAGCACGATGCATACCATGCTCCTCAGACTATGCTTCGTTAATATTCATGTGAAGAAAAAAAGTTAAATTTGCAGCTGCGTTTCCTATGAGAAGCTATACTTCAGCATCTAGTAACATGAAACGGCAAGAAACTTACAAAAGACTCCATTTATGTAGTCCTGACCTATTTGGAAGAAAGTCAGAATATCAGGGTAGTAAACAGAACAAATTTTGAGTCCAGTGGCACATTTAAGATGAACATAGGTTTATTCAAAGTATGAGTTTTCATCTGTACACTCACTTCTTCAGATACAGATTTGTGCGTGCACATGACAGCTCATTCCTTTAATAAACTTTTGTTGGTCTTAAAGGTGCCACTGGACTCAAACTTTGCTCTACTGATTCAGACCAACACAGCTGCCCACCTAGAGTAATAAATAATTATGTTTAGAAGAGGACATCTGAAGAATGAAGAGGCATCTTATGTGGCTAGAGTTCCATGAAGTCAGTTTAAATGTATTTCAGCATTTTAGATGGAAAAGTCTTAGCTTGTTCAACAGAACTGCTTTTCAGCAATATAAATCTGTCTCTCCTTTTTTCTTTTTTAATCCTGTAAAGAATGGATTAACTCGGTGGGCCAAGCAGATAGAGGAAGCTGTCATTTTGATCAACGGCCAAGTCAAGGAGGAAGATGCTGACTTAGTCGACGGTCAGGTGAGTGCTTAGTAGGGCAGGCTTAAAAGTGATACGATCACAATGCCTAGCGTACTGTGAGGTTTTTATTGTTCACTTTCGGCTCACAGTAGCTGGAGCCATATAATGGGTTTCTGCAGGTGCCAGCCTGCACCTGGGCAGAATCAACAGCTGTCCATGCATGTGCTTTTCTCCATTGTGGCTCCAACCTTGGCCTGCCCAAGGAGGTCAGGAAAGCTCCCACTCTCCTGGTCTTTTGCAAACTATGCAAAACCGAGCTATTCAAGAGGGCTTTTCGGCAAAGGTAATAAGTCTGCACAGTACAAAATGGTTTCACCCACCAGCTTGGATAAATGATCAGGACTTGTGGTCTCTTGTGCTCTATATAGCATGTTGTAAACATGATACTTATTATGTAATTTCTGTACCCCTTAATATGTCACATTAACACACATGCTATGCTCCTGTTCTTTCTGGTGGTTTCCAGTCTTCTAATATTGAATATCCCATTTTGTCAGTCAACCGACTCTCACTGTGTGTAATCCGCCTTGATTCCACGTGAGAAAGGCGGGACTATAAATAACATAACTAAATATAACATGGACAGGTGTTGGACTGCCTAATAAGACATGAAATGTTGTTGTGAGAAAGATAGCCCAGTGAATTTTGTCCCTGACTTTCCACCTCTCCTTTGACCAAGGAATAATTTAGTACAATGTGAGTGTATCCACTTGATTTGGTGGTGGTGGGTGGAGGAAGTGCCATCCGGTCATAGCTGACTTATGGTGACGCCTTGAGGTTTTCGAGGCAAGAGACATTCAGAGGTGGTTTGCCCTTGCCTGCCTCTGCTTAGCAACCCTGGACTCCCTTGGTGGTCTCCCATATAAGTTCTGACCAGGACTGATCCTGTTTAGCTTCTGAGATCTAATGAGATCGGGCTAGCCTGGGCCATCTTCTTCTCAGAACAACATGAAGCTACTGTAATCATATGGCATTGTCTGATAAGCCTGCTTATTACAGAAGCAAATAGGTGGAAACAATGACAATTAAATGGGAAAATAATTCCAACGTTCTCTTGTTTTTATGCTGGAGTACAGGAGCCAGCCTACATTTTCACAACAAAGGGAAAAGATTAGCGATTGTTTAAAGTCAGGTTTCAACGACAGTTGTCCTGAACAGGCAGCAGGTCAATTCTGGCACTGGGTTTGCCACAATAACGTTGCTGCATAGCTAAGGAGTAAGCCCACGACTCTGCTTTTGTTTGCAAATGAAAGTAAGTTATAGGGTTGGATTCCGTGATCTGCGAGCACAAGAATTGCCAAATCTTCCCTACCTCCACCCCAGCCCTTTCTGACCCCAAGGAACTTTATTCCTTGGGGTCAAGGGACCTGCATGGACTAACAGCCCCACAGATCGGCCAGCTGCAGTGGGGAGGAAGGGAAACCATCTGTTAATGCAAATGCCTTGCCTCTGCTCTAATTGTGCTAAGAAACTCATGCACTCTATTAACAGCTTTAAATTCTTTACATTATTTCTGCAGAAAAAGTCTGGAAGAGGAATCACGTCAGCAGCTCCCCAGTCCTTTAATGCCAGGGTTCTAACAAAGCTGGTAAGTCCGCAAGAGCCAGTGTGGCACAGTAATGAAGAGAATGAGCTGGGAAGTCCCTGGTTCAAATCACAGCGCAGCAATGAATTTATTAGGTGATGCAAGGCAAACTGTTACCCGAATCGGCTTGAACAAAAACAAAGTCTAAATCTGGACTGCAACCACGCATTGAATGTTGCATTGTCATTGTGCTGTAGCAGTTGTTCGCCGATTGGATTGTCCAGTTGTGAATGCTAGAGCAGCCCTGGTCGGCATATATAGGAGAATGCTATGGTAGTAGACTCATCTGTACCATTTCAGGCTGCAGGCAGGGGGGTTGTCACTTTTGAGCGTTCCCCTCTGTAAGCACCTGCACGCAAACAGAAGCAGCAGATCGAGCAGGAACTTTCTAGCCCAGCATCTTGCCTAGTTATGTGGGAGCAATGCTCCCTCTAAGCTGTGGAGTCTTCTGAGCAGAAATTCTACTTTGAGGGCTACTGATGTTAAAGTTGTGAGTGAGCGATTTGGCTACTGCATAAATTAGTTTGTTCTGGAGCCATCCTTCCTGAGCTAAGACAATATATGTTTTGTTGGGGATGGAGGTTTATAACTTATTTTTCTCTGCAGGTTTTTGTTTGAAAAGCTCTTGGAATATTTAGTTGCCCCCTATCAGTCTGAACAGTGATGGTAGGGAGAGCTTGCCATTTAAACGTCAGCAAAACTAAACTATTTGAACATCAGAAAAATCAAACTTTTTTTTTTTTTTACAAAAGAGCTCAGTTTGTGCACTTCAGATTGTCATATTGCACAAGATTAAATCCATCCATTTGGAGGGTGGGGGGCTGGAGGAAGAGAGAGAAAATAACAGCTATCAGCATGTAAAGCAGCTTGAGAATTTTAATTCTGCTGGAAATGCAATGGTAAATAACGTTTCGTGGACAACTTCTTCCCAAAGATCAAAGATTTCACTCCTTATTTCATAGAAACAGGCCAACAATTGCAAACACGGCCTGTTGTAAGAATGAATGCACATTATGGATTGGATTCTGTAAATTACCTCAGTTGTGAGAGTTGCTTTCTATGAAATAAGGAATGACATCTTTGATTTTTGAGAAGAAGTTGTCCACGAAACGTGATCTACTCTGGAGAATTTTGTCATCTTGCTATGTTGAAGACTTCTTGTTCTTCTGTACAAACAAAAGAATATTGTTATATCATAATGCAATGAGAATTTTTAATATTAATATATGATACAAGTGCAAATTGGACAGTTTCCTTTTGGTTCTTCTTTTTTTCTGTCATATGTGACTGTGACCTTTCATTGTTTTCTAGTTCTTTCTGGAAATGTAGTGGTGATATAAAGTGGATTGTGAAACACAGTTAGCCTTATGACTTGCTGTGTTCTCTCTTTCAGTCACAGAAGTCAAACTCGAGGTCCACAGCAACTGTCCAGATCTGCAGCGGTTCCATAAATCTCAAAGGTGCTTTAAAATGCAAAGCTTACATCCATAATAACAAGCCAAAAGTTAAAGATGCTGTTAAGGTACTTTTGCTGCCCTTCATCCTACTGAAGGACTTGATCTTAACCCTCTTCCCAAGATATCTGACTTTATTTATTTATAGTATGAATACGCAGGGCTCTGGGTGATGAACAGCAACATAATAAAATACATCATAAACATTAAAAATATTATACATACATAATTACTTTCTTAAAAACAATTCCCAGATGGCATTAATGAATCAATCTTTAATGAATCACAAGGAGTAGAAAACTCAAGTCACCCTCATTCTTTATGTAGTAGATGTCCAGATGCATCCACAGTTTTTGACTGAAAAACACCAATACAGCTCTGAAGTACATTTATTTTGCCTATGTTTGACTCACACACTCATTGTGTTGAAATTCTGAAAAATATGAAATGTTCAAGTCTGGTAGGACTTAACAGCCAAAGCGCTGCATTCTTGCACATTTAGATTAGAAGATTTTTCTAATCATCCTTTCCAAACAAAGCCGCCCCTTCATTTTAGAATGAGATCTTCAGTACTCCTTGTGTTATCAAAAGTGGTTCTGAATGAAATCAGGTTACTCGGTAGCAAGAAGTCATGTTTTGGATGAAACCTTTTTTTTAAGGCTAGGATTTCCACTTAATTTTGAGATAGTGGGTACTCCAGTCTGGCTGAAACACCCTGAGGTATCTGACAGTTCTGCCTACACAAAGATAAGTCTGATTTGTCAAATATCACCATTGTATTCCTACCATTATAAACAGGTTACCAAAGAAATAAGGATATTTCATTTGAGTGATTCTTTAGTATCCGATAATTTGGTGTAAGGAAAGCAATCTTTCCTGAGGGGGCAACAATGGAGTTGATGGAGGTCTCCTAGACTTAATCTGTGTTTGGTTTTATTTATTTTAATATGTTTCTGTCCCGCCTCCTCCATAATCTATGGTGGTTTACAAAAACATACAGTGACTCAGACTACAGAGCAATCCAGTTGTAAGCAGCAGTACCAAGAAACCAGCCCTGTGTCCTCTGTTGCATAAAAACTTGTGCAATCTTTAATCACTACCCAAGGCCTGTCTGGACAACACAGCCTTACAGTGTTTGAAAAAGCAGGCCAATATGGTGGGTTCTTCTTTTAAGGGAGAGCTTTCCAACCTCTCCCCTCCCCACCGGCCTGGCAGGACTCCTTTCTCTTTGAAAGGTGTGTTCACTGGCTGAAATATTACTGGGACCATTTTCCACATTGCTGCATTCTTGCCAATTGATTTTAAAATAAATGAGCCCAGTTAGGAATCAACAAGGTGGAAATCCCAGCCTAGGCAAAGTGGAATTGGTTTAATCCATGAGAAGTGATTGCTTGCATGCCAGTTAAGTTTGAGCTGTGAGTGAAAAGCCCTTTCTGTGACTTCCCATTACTTTGCTGTGTCATGTGTGAGCGCCCATATAAACATTGCTTTACAAGAACATAAGACTGGTCCGCCTAATCCAGCATTCTGTTTCACACAGGGGCCAACCAGTTTATTTATTATTTATTTATTATATTAGGATTTTATACCACCCTTTCTGCAAGTGGACTCAGGGTGGTGTACAACAGATTCCTACAAAAATACATAAAAATCATAAATAGTCTAAAAGTACAATTCTAAAATTACCCAATACCCATAAGCACCGTAATGCAATTCTAACCCCCAATTTACTTACTGTAACAGCAGTGTGTGTGTGTGTGTATGAAAGCAGTTAGTGAACCAAATGTCTGTTGGCAACTGTTAACCATTAGACCGTTTGATGTTAAAATCGTTGTCGTTGATTTTAAAACCATGGTCTCTCTTTATTCCCTACCCATCAATATTGCTTTCTAGCACTGGTATTCAGAAGTTTACTACTTTTTGTCACCATGCCCAGTATCCGCTGATGGACCTATCACCCATGAATGTGTCTAATTCCCTTTTAAAATCATCCGTGCTAATAGTTGCCACTGTGTCTACTGGCAGTTAATGCAACAATTTTGGCTTTTTCCCACATGGGGCGTTCCTTCCATCTGGGCAGCTGGATGCCCCTGGCTTTTGCGGGGAGCTTCCACATGACACTGGGCTCTTTTCAAGTACAACTCTACTTGGGCTACTGGGGCTTTCTCCTATGATGCCTTTGCAGTCATGACATCAGCTATATTGTTTTGGAGTGAAGTGGGTTGTCAAATGTCTTTGTTCATTTCATTGCACAGGTGGCCAATACTCAGAGAAGCATGAGAATCTTTGGTGTTCAGTGTGGTAGTGACTTATAATATTTTTTGCCACCCTGGAAATGTTCTTGTATTTTTCTGGGTTTGTTTGTTTTTTACCTCTGTAGGCCTTGAGAAGAGACATGATAAGCACACTCTCTGATCGGTGTGAAATCCTGTTTGAAGATCTGCTTATGAATGAAACGCCGGGAAAGAGAAGTAAGGAATTGCGAAACTGCATATTAATTAAAATCCAAGTAACTTTGCCTGTTAATGTTTGGTGCTAAAATAATTATTTTTGAAACACAAGGGAGTATTCACTTTTCAGTGAAAACAAAGCCTATATTCACATAAATTCATGTGTTTGACTCTACTGTAATAAGCTGATTATGTAGGAGTCACTGTCACTATTGATCTTATAGTCATAGCCATTTTTCTTCATATGGTGGTTCCAGCCTTATTCTGACATTTACGGAAACTTCTCTTAACCTTTCAGGTATCTGATATGCTGTTACCAAGTTTGTTCTGTTAAAGTTTTGTTTTTACTGGGCCCAGGTTCTTTAACAGCAGCAACAGTGGATATTAGCTGACAATAATGCCGCTCTTTGTGACATCAACACGCCAGTGATCTTTTCTTTCGACCTATCAATACCTTTCCCGCATGCCAGATTAAAAATTGTCTTTGAAAGTCTCCCATGATTTCAACAGTAGTTTGTCACCTAGCATGAGGCGCTGGTGTTCTGGAAACAGGTTCTAGGCCTACAAAAACCCCATGGGTCCCTGAAAGTACTTGCACATTTCTTCCGCTCTTTCTGAATTTGGGACAGATTTTGTAGTCATATGTTCTATCAAATCCTTCACAAGCATGAAAGTGCTGGGTGTTCTGGCCAGTCCACCGCCCACCCCCGCCCAGGGTCTGAGCCAAAGCAAATACTTCCGTAGGTCCATTTTATGCTTTTTGAGGATAGTTTTCCCCCTTGTGGTTGTATTCAGAAAATGTACATATGCCACCTCTCTGGAGAAACTTGTGCAAGGCGGCTTACAAAGTAAAACAAGGTCAGAAAGAACCATTTAAACTTTGGAAAAAATTACCTATTAAAAATGCAGCACTGAATTCTGTCTAGAACATAAAAACAAGGAGGATACCTCCTTGTCAGGAATATTATAGTTGTAGTTTCTGTGTTGACAGGGGGTTGGGCTAGATGGCCCTGTGTGGTCCCTTCCAACTCTGAGAATAAATAAATAAAAACAGCACAGAACACTCAACAGCATAAATGTTTTTGCATGTGCTGAGAATGGAAGGACAGGGCGTGCGTTCTTGTAGCATAATCCTTCAGGGGTCCAGTATAGCCTAGATGCTGGTCTGCCATAAAAGCCAGTCTACTTGCCCGTCTTCTTCCTTTCAGGACCTCCTCTGTGAACTGTGTTGGGGCTGAGCACAGCAGAAACATGACTTTTATTTCCACTTTTCATTTTTCATTTTTGTTTAACAATATAAAACAATAAAAGAACAAAGAAACTTGTAAATGAGCGGGGACATTGCCTGCAATTTTCAGTTGCTTCTCTAGGTGGTGTGCGTTCTCTACATACTTGAATGTCTTTTATATGTGCCAATTTAGAGCTGAAAAATGAAACTTTTTGGCAGGACCTCTTCCTCTTAATCCCTCTGTCCAAATCCAGCTTTCTTTTTGCTGTTCTTTGTTCCAAATTAAAATAAGTAACAATAACAAACAAATTGCAGTAAAAATGGAATATCTGAGAAGGTCAGAAAGCAGGAGCCAGCTGGACTGGAATTCTCCTCTCCCTTTCGCCCACCCCTTTGGAAAGCTGTCTAGGGCTATCTAGTAAGTCACTGGTAAACTGTCACATTAAGTTCCTCCTTCTCCTGCACATTATTTAGCCCAATATTAAAATAGTTATTATGTCAGTAATCTGTATAAAGTCCAGCTTGGCCTGCTCATTCTGGAATGGATTTAAGACTATTTTATAAGGAACTATGCATTTGTATCTGGGTTAGAAATGAAATGGAAAAGTTTTGTTATAAAGATTGTTGCAAAATATATATTCTTTAAAAATGTGAGGAGCTCTTCAGTATTTAAATACCATTTAACAAACACAGCAGCAAAAAAAAGTTTGTTTTTTTAAGTATTGTTGTGAGCAATTGTTTTATATAGTTCTGGTTGGACGGAATGCAGAATCCATGGCCCAACAATGGCAGCATGGCATATGGTTGCCCCCCCCATCCCATCATTTGTGGTGGAAGCATTGTCTTTGGAGAGTTGAATCTAAATGTTGTTTTCCATGGGGAAAAAGGCACTTTTGCTGTAGCAGACTTCCCCTGTCCTGCTCCCACCCCTACTCCCACAGTGGCCTATTGAGTTCCAAACAGGGGACCCTCAGCTGCTGTTGAGGGTTTTATATTTATTTCTGCAATTGAATACAACAGCTAATGAATCCAATTCTTTATTTATTTAATTTGTACCCTGCCCTCCCCGCAAGGCAGGCTTAGGGCGGCTTACACTGGTTAATCCACACAGAATAATCTAAAAACAGTTCAATTATAAATGATTCATTAAAAAAAATCATAAATTATAATTCCTTTATACCCCACCTTTCTCACCAAGTGGCGGCCCAAAGAGCTTTCATCATTCTCTCCTGTGATTTATCCTCACAACAACCCTATGAGGTAGGTTAGGCTGAGACAGTGTGAATGGCCCAAGGTCACCCAGTGAGCTTCCATGGCACAAGTAGGGATTCGGACCTGGGTCACCCAGATACTAGTCTGACACTGTTAACCACTGGTTCTCAAAGGGTTCCTAATGCAAAAAAGCCATAGTTAAACCAGCAGCCGAAGTCAAACCAATTTAAACAGTAGAAATGTAACACTGAATGCTGGCTGATCAATGGATTGCTTAGCTCGGAATATAAAGTGTTCTCGTGCCAAGACTGCTCTGATGCTGTGTGTGCACTAGAAACCATGCTTGTTGAAGGATTTGTTGGCATAAAAGAGACTGCCATGGGAGCTGGACAAAGGACAGGCTTGTTCAGAGAGAGCCAGAATTTGAGAACCAGAATCACCCAGTGGCTAATGCTGAGCAAGGAGTATTGGACCGTACCTAATTTGTGTATGTTATCCCAATTCAAATACTTTTAGAAAGAGGGTCACTGGCTCTTCTTTCTTGTTTTATGTGTCTTTATAAATTGCTGTGAAATAAAGGAGATCAGCATGGGCAATGGCAGTCAGCCGATAGCAAGTGTCTTTCTCTCGTCACGCCACTCTAGTGTCCTCTGGCAGTACTTGGACAATGGCTTTCATCTTTTTTTCCCTTCTCTGTGTTCTTAGGTTTGGAAAGGGAGTATCATACCTTGCCTTGCCGAGTATTTGCCCCCATTGCAGGGTCCTGTGTGCCGGTTTGTGACTACAAGTTTGGCGACGAGACGGTCAGGGAAATCCAAGAGCGTTTCCTTGAAATGCTGGATCAAGCTGTTCAAGCCGAGGATTTACACACAGCAGAGGAAATGAGCACAGGTAAATATAGCAGCTAAGAGCCAGATTACTTTCTGTCAGGAAGCTAGGCCCAAGTGGATTGGATTCATTCAGATGCATCCAAGGTGTCTAAGCGACTGAAAAGATTAATGGCCTCTCCAGAGTCCTGCCTCTGGCTGGTTGCAGTGACATTTGGTTTCCATCTCTGTTTCTTTTTATTAGTACAGCAACATGGGGTACCTGGCCACATAGCAAGGTATCTTGCCTTGGTTGATCATGCCAAAGCAATGCTACAAGCTCATGTGCCAAAACAAAGAGTGCTGTCCTATCTTGGGCTAGGGAAATTTTCTCAGCCTCAGGAGTCTTCCCCCAATGGAAGAGCCCCTTAAGCTGGAAGAAAGATTCTTTAGGTTTGAGGAAGGCTTCAGACTTTTCTGTCTTTTTTGTATGTGCACGCGTGGAAGTCATGGCTGAGTTCTGGTGACCCCTAGAGGTGGCTTCTATTGCCTCCCTCTGCATCCCAGCCCTGGTATTCCTTGGAGGTCTCCCATCCAAGTACTTGCCAGGGTTGGCCCTGCTTAGCTTACGAGATCTGAGGAGATCAGGATTGCCTGGGATACGCAGGTCAGGGTGAGGAAAGCTTCAGACTTTTCTTAATGGAGTGGTCGGACACAGGCCAGTACTGTTGTCTAAACTGTTCTTATGCACTTAACTTGCTGCTGCTGTGACTGTGTTGACACAGTTGTTTAAAAACATGGCACAGCTCACACATTTTGAGCCAGCCATTTAAAAATACAATCAAGCCTGTGAGTTAGATTTCCGTCTTCCAAATGGGTACCACTGCAAATAAGAGTACAGCACAAAATAGCATAAGTAGGTCTTCTAAACTGGATTTATTGAAAAATAGCCAGTGAGTCTGAATACATTTTGAGCTGCCATAAACTCTTTGTTGGGGAGGGGGGTGCTTAACATTCTTCTCTTAAACTTTCCTATAGAAACGGAATAGGAGTGTGGGGGAGAAGGGGGAGAGGAAACCTCAGAATCTCCCTACAAGATATGCTAATGTTGATTTTATACACAAGTAGCCCAAACTTCTGCAGTTGCAAGATCTAGTAAAGGATAATAGATTTTGCATACTTAACATCATTTGGACTTTTGTGCTCAAGGAACAGTTTGTTGTAAAAGAGCTTGAGAGAACAGCATTGACAGTTTTGTGGCCGTGGACCATTAGAAGCTCTGCACAGACTCTAGGGACTGATAGAACTGTTCTTAAGGCAAATCTGTTGTTTTTTTATGGCAGAATGTCCCCGCTAAGCATGAAAATTGGTATGCAAAAAGATCTTCATTATTAGATTTTGTAGTTGCAAAGATCTGGGCTGCTGGTGTGCGTAATGGGCTAACCAAATTTGGGTGTTGGGGGAAAGTGCGGTTTTAGTGACCAGGCAATCATAATACTTCTCTGTCTCTCATTGATCATTGTCCATCGTAATGTAATTGTTTGCATTGGTTGCTTAAGATGAAATACCCATTGTCCTTCACAAAATCTGTCAATCAGGAGGAAGTGTGGGGCACATAAAAGAATAGGGGAAGGGCTTGTTTGGGTTTCATCACACATTGTTTTTGTAGGTTTGGAACTGTCTGCTCTTAAACTGATTATGTACACAGGTGTCTCAGATAAATGGCATCATTTACTGCTTTGATTAATCCGAAGCCTGTTTGTGTTTGCTCCTGGCACTGGTGGTGGTCTGTGATATACTTACTGTAAGTGTGTGAGCAAGAGAAGCACTGCATTCTGCCTTGGTTCAGTCTGTGGGCATTCCTTCAGCTGATAAAAGGTAGCTGACAGTGACTGATTGGAAGACTGGTTATTTATACAGACATGAGAATTCCAGGTGTCGGTCAATTTATCTGCTGTTCTGTTCCTGCCTAAAGCAAACTTTTATGGGAACCTAGTGTTGTTCTTAAATTCCCGCCAGTGTGGTTGCTACAGGCTTTGTGGTCATTTCCATGGGCAGGTTTCTACCCATGTGATATTTTTTTTAGTAGAATCCAGCATACAACAGAAGCAGTGTGCTTTCCAAAGGGCCAAGTATTGCTCATACGGACAGAAGTCTTTATGCAAATTTAGTCTGCCTTGGGAGGAAGTATGCTTGTCAGGATACATGCAAATAGAGTCTTAGGGATCTTTGTATGTTCTGGTTGTTTCCCCTCTCACAAACTAGCACTAATTATATGACACACTGTTTTAAATAAGTCAACTTCTGGGAGCTTACAGTACTCTTGGCTTTTCAGTTTCCATTTTCAGAGTTACTGTCCAATTCAGTTTTGTGTCCTGGACTTTTATTCTCAGTGGCTCTGGTATATAGAATAAGGCCCACAGCTTTATGTATCCTATATCCACTCTAAATTCTGCAAATTGGTTTGTTTTGCATGCACCTTACTTGTACCTTCTTGCTTCCAAAATCGAGCATCGAAATAGCGTAGACAAAGATTTGTGTTTTAGAGGCAGCTAGAGGGAGAAGGCAGGGTGAAAATGGAACTGGTGACCAAATCTAGTTCTTCTGCCTCCTTTCTCATACAGTTGAAGTAATCCCATCCAAGGAATTTCCAGATGACATTCAACACAAACAGTTGACGAAACAAACACTGCTGCTGAAACTTCACCAAAACATAGGTATGTAGACTTCAGCAAGTGCTCTTCTGGAGGTAATGACTTACTGTCTGGGTAAGATCTATACCTTTAGTAAACCTTACATAGCTTTGATAATGGGGAGAGGGGTTCAAGCTTCAAGTTTGTGGGAGGACTGCAGGTGCTGGGGCAGTGTCTTCCAGAAAAGACCCCTTCCAACATACGTCTCCCAAAACAGCTGACTGGGAGAAATCGAAGTGATCAGAAATTAGAGTGGTGTCATCTGGTTCATATAGCTAGTTGACTGTAAAGGGAAATGTGTATGGTTATTAGAAGTTTTTACTGACTTCCATGATAAATATTGCTTCTCTGACACACCCAGTTAAGTTCCGTATTTAAGAAAGATGCAGCAGTGGGGGTAAAGAACTGAAAGTTAGGAAAATCTATAGAGCCTTATGAAGCAGGACTGTTTGAATCAAGGCTAAAATTTGTTTATGAACTGTAAGGATGAAATGTAACAATGAGATAGAAATATATTGGGTCGGGTCCCATTGACCAAATCTTCATGTGCGCACAGGGGTGGGGTGCTGTTGCAAATTTCATCCCTTCCCATGACAGCCCTCTAACTGCCCCCACATGCTGTTCCTGGAGGTCTTCTGTCCCCTAAGACCACCATTTGCAGGGAATTTTTGAGCATTCCAGCTTTTGTCAGGATTCAAATGCTGGTGTATTATATGAAGGTATATTAAAAGATTTCTCTGCATGCAGTGGTCTGGCAGTCACATCTATACCTTGCCCTTCCTCAAAAGAGCTCAACACACATGAATTCTCACCACTTACTTTATCCTCACAGCAACCTTATGAGGTAGCTTATGCTGAGAAAGATTGGCCAGTGTCTCCCAGTAAGCTTGACTGAGTGGGATTTGAACTGGGGTCTTCCGGATCATAGTCTATATATACTATCCACTACCATGCATTTGTGATATACTATCCACTACCATGCATTTGTTCTCAGTGATGTCAGGTGACTTTTTTCTGAAGGAGACTTGTTTCTGAGCTAGCCTCCCCCCCCCCCCCCGACAATGCACACACATACTTTAGCAGCCCATGGTGTATCTGGACACTGTGTTGTGTGTTAGCAGCGTTGTTCCGTACAGCCAGTTTCCTCTCAAGGTCTCAGGCTGGGCAAAAATATTTGAGCTACAAAAGGATAATATGAATCTTACCACTGTGTGCAAGTATACAAGGCTCATGGACCAATAACAGGAATCTTACCACTGTGTGCCAGTAGACAAGACTCATGGACCGATAATAGGAATCTTACCACTGTATGCGAGTATACAAGGCTCATGGACTACCACTGTGTGCGAGTATACAAGGCTCATGGACTACCACTGTATGCGAGTATACAAGGCTCATGGACTACCACTGTGTGCGAGTATACAAGGCTCATGGACTACCACTGTATGCGAGTATACAAGGCTCATGGACTACCACTGTGTGCGAGTATACAAGGCTCATGGACTACCGACTAATGTGAGTATACAAGGCTCATGGACTACCACTGTGTGCGAGTATACAAGGCTCATGGGCTACCGCTATAACTAGTAGACAAGGCTCATGGACTACCACTGTGTGCGAGTATTCAAGGCTCATGGACTACCACTGTGTGCGAGTATATAAGGAATCATGGACTACCACTGTGTGCGAGTATACAAGGCTCATGAACTACCACTGTGTGCGAGTATACAAGGCTCATGGACCGATAATAGGAATCTTACCACTGTATTCGAGTATACAAGGTTCATGGACTACCACTGTATGCGAGTATACAAGGCTCATGGACTACCACTGTGTGCGAGTATACAAGGCTCATAGACCGATAATTGGAATCTTACCACTGTGTGCGAGTATACAAGGCTCAGGGACCGATAATAGGAATCTTTACCACTGTGTGCGAGTATTCAAGGCTCATGGACCGATAATAGGAATCTTAACCACTGTGTGTGAGTATACAAGGCTCATGGTCCGAAGCCTGAAGCCTGTTTGTGATTGTGCAAGCACAGTCTGGCCTGTAAAGGGTCCCAGCTCAAGGACCTAGCTGATCTCCTTGCCCTGGGACTGCCCCTGCCTCAGGTATGGTACAGTCACAGTCCTTTTTATGGGATCCTAAAAGTGATCTGATGGCCTTGCCCTCCCCTGTATCTATACAGTGCTGTATCTTTCTTTTGATCTCTTAAGGATTTCTTGCTCCACTTGCTGAGCTATTTACCTGCAGCTGCACAAATTATTATTTTGGTGTTGTGGTTAAAGTAGTTGACCTTTTTTATTGGGATCCAAAGAATAAATCCATTAGCAGTCTAGCTGCCTCAACTGTATCTATGCTAATTCCTCTTCCCCACTCATTGCTTTCTAGCAATCTAGGTTCTTCTGTTCACATACTGAACTTCTTTCTTCTCTCCCTATTTTCTTTCTTTTTAGGAGTTTTGATAGCTGTGGCTGTTGCGATATCAGCTGCAGCCTTCTCCTTTAACTACTTCAGTGACTAGACTTCTGGCCTGGAGAATCGTCCTGCAAATTCCAGCCACCACGGACATCCTAAGAAGAACTGCACCTCTGGAACTGATTGCACTAGCAAACCAATGTGTCACCTTAAAAAAAAAAATGGAACCAATTAGCTGTTCTAAATAATACTGATGATGGCTTTGGCTGTCTTGTTTCTGCATGCAAATCGTGTAGGTGCTGTGGTTTTAAAAGGGGGGCGACAACACTACCCACTAGCAGATAATACCTGTATTATAACATTACTTTTCCTGGAAGAATTTGTCAGCTGGGTACTTAACTTTCCTCCTTGCTCATTAAAACCCTGTGTTTGTGTGTTTTAAGAGCTGTGGAAGCCCTGAGAGCTTAAGACATTTTTTTTTCTTCCTTGAATTACCCAGTAATCAGGTGTTGATGTTAAAACAACTTAGTGGCTATGACTACATTTTCCTCTGTTAAAGGGAGCCATCCCAGAGTCTGTTAGAGCATGTCTGCCTTATAGGTTGAAACTGGTTAAATATCTCCCCCAACCCACCCTGTCAAAATATTTTAATAATGCAGCTCTAGGAGGAAGATCTGGGAATTCTGAGCACCCTCACCGTGGACGGTTCCAGCATTTTTGGAGCAGAAAAGCAATGACAGTAAAATGCTGTAATGCCAGTATGTATTTGCAGCATAGATATATCCTAAGTTGGCGTGATCAGTGTTTGGATAACTTGTTCAGCCAGCAAGTGATCTTCCATAAGAGTATTCTAAATTTTCCAGTGTTTATTCTAATTTCCAATTAATAGGCTGATCATGTTCTCCAGTTGCACAGACAAAACCCCAGCAGCATAACCCCACTTGCCTTGGTAAGCAGCCTTTGATTCTCCTTCTCCATTCCCTCAGGTGCACTTACCTTATAGAGGATATTTTTGGGCCAGTGGTAAGAGCAGCGAGTTGTTCCTGCAGACAATTTCACTACGGTTCCTGCTTGCTTTGAGGCCTCATCTACAGCACTGTATAGAGTTAGTCCTCACACTGACACAGCAGGACTCGTAGGACAGTTAGGGATAATGCTTTACAATGGGACTGGGGAGCCTGTCACAATCAGATACTCTGTGGCACAACATGATGTCTCAGTTTAGGTGGGGAGAGAAGTTGGGTGCAGGCATGACACTTAGCTAAAAGGACTTCATAAGACTTTGAGAAACATATCAATGTTTTGTTTTGCACTAGTCAAAGAGAAACTTCCATTGTTTTATATAATGCTGGAAAGTGCCATCAAATCACAACTAACTTACAGTGGCCACTTAAGGCTTTCAAGGTAAGAGACATTTAGGAGGTGGTTTGCCATTGTTTGCCTCTGCATAATAACCTGGACTTCCTTGGTCTCCTGCCCAAGTACTAACTAGGACCAACCTTGTATAGCTTCCTGATGAGGTTGGGGTAAGCCTGAGCTGTCCTGATCAAGACATTAAGAGCTACTACCCCACCAACTGCCCCCATCTTTCTGTGTTATATCTCTTGAGGATGCCAGTCACAGCTACTGGCGAAACGTCACGTCCTACAATGCAAAGACCACGGCCGTACAGCCCAGAAAATCTACAACAACTGATGGACTCTAGCCGTGAAAGCCTTTGACAACATATTGCCCCCAAAGACTTTCTTTTAAGATTAGTCAAGAAGGAACAGAATTAATAGTAGCTTGAAAGTCTGTGCACACTTGCAGTGCTACAGAAGGCACCAACTGGCCAGTGCTCATAAGGCTGAACATACACCTCCCCCTGTCAGTCTCTGGAATATATTTAACTGTTTTAATGTGGCCTTAATTTTCTTAAGGAAATCTCTGAAGACAAATAGTTTTGTTTTGTTTTCTATTTTTTAAAGGCACTAACATATTGATATATCAGTAAAGCATTGTAACCAGGGATGCACAATTTTTTTAAAACAGTATTTTTCAGTTTGGGTCTATTGGACCTGGAAATTTTTTATATTTCCAAAAAATCCTGGATCCTAATACCGGCATAGTATTCAGATCTGCAATTTTTTGGAAATCCTGAATTTTGGGGGGTCCAATAGACCTGAGAAGAAAAATATCAATTAAAATGGCTTCTCCTGCAGCATGGTTTAAACTGCGCTGTACTAGAAGCTGGCCCCAGAATCTGCATGCAGCAGAGAGGTTTCTCCCTGCCACACACAGATCCTGGCTGGGCTGCCCTTTCCTGTAGCCCAGTTTAAACCTGATGGCAAGAGAAAGCAGCACAGAACTGTGCCCACAGGGAGCAATTGACTCCCTACAAGCACAGCCATCCTGGCTAGGCTGCTCTCTCCAGCAAGAGAAGGCAGTGGGGAGCTGTCAACTCCCTACTGACCTAGCTGATTATGGGCTGGTTTCTCTTGCAGCCCAGTTTAAAGGGGCTGTATAAGCCTGCCCGACAAACAGCTGAGAGGTAGGAGCAATCTGTTCCCACCTCTTAGCTGTTCGGATCTACCCAAAATTCTCAAATATATCTACGATTTTCTCAGGATCTGCACTGCCCCCACCCCCCCCCAGCTTTCCCACAAAAACCTGGATATATTCAGGAAGCTGAAATATACCCCCAAAATACCGATAAGCAATGCTCCCTCTAAGTTATGGAGTCCTGTGAGCAAAAATTCTACTTTGTGAGGTACTGGCATTAAAGTTGTGAGCAGGTGATTTGGCTACTGCATAAATTAAGTCTTTAGCCTCTTCCTTCGGAGAGATAGCCTTTTGCCTTATATATCTTCAATGGAGGGGGCTTTTTAAAATGAAAGCTGGGAATTCAGGGAAACTGCTAGCCTATTGTTACAATGCTCTGGTGATATATTGGTACTTCAGTGTTGTTGTTTTTAAAAGGGGGACTGCTGTAACATACCAATGATTACAGCACCCTCCCATGAAGATCCTCGTTACTGAAAACGTGGGGAAGGGAAAAAACCCTGATTCCACAACTGTCAAAATGCAGAGGGAAGGCAGACATGGAACAACCATGCCCGAACCAACTCCATTTCTTGTGGATCAGCTCCATCTTTGCTCTTGCACCGGTGATAGCCATGAGGAAAAAAGGTGATTTTGTTGGTCTACCCTCTTCACTGCAGCTGTATTTTTGTCCATACATTTGCTGTTCAGAGGTCTTGAGGTTGCTGGGAAGGGGGTAACTGCTATTGAAATGTTGCTCTCATTTCATTGGATCCAGTGTACTACCTAGAAACAAGAAAAGCTGATGAACCTAGTATGAAGGAAAGACAAGATAGCTGAATGGGGTGAGTGATCCCACAGCATCTGCTGTGATCACAGAATCATAAAAGTTGGAAGGGACATCCAGGGTCATCTAGTCCAACCCTCTGCACAATGTGATGGTTCTTGAAACATTACATTTACCTTTATCCTCACATGAAATACTGAAAAGGTCTAATGTTCGGAATTCCCTGTTGAAATAATGGTATAAAAGCATCACTTCCTGTATGAACACCTGTGGGAAGCGAGAATATTGAATGATATGCCACTAGATGCTTCACATGGCTATGTCCTGCAAGCAAGAATTGCAATAATGTCTCGTTTACCCTGTTTTGTAAAAAGGTACCCCAGGATGATACTTCTCTTGACATGCAATAGAAAAGAGTTCATAGGTAGCAGATTCTTTAAGGGATTTAGAATTTGATAAGTGATGTCTTCTATCTGGGAGCTACTTGCCTTCATTGGCAAAAAAAGCTTCGGATGTAATAGTACCTGTGCTGTTTTAGGAAGCCAGCAGTTAGAACCTGGGAAGAGTTCAGGAATGCAACAGTTGAGGCCAAGACATATTTGTCACAGGAGCAGCCTCTGGAGGGAGGAAGTGCTCAGTTCCTAACTCATTTTCCTCTTCTGAATTCTGTCTGCCAGCCTTCACTTGCCATGCTGGGTTAGAACTTGCTTTGTATTTGCTATTCAATGGGATTCTAGGGGTGGTACACCTTTTATCCACCTGTTAGTTCTCAGACAGTTAATTATATTTCCCCCCTGCCCTGTTCTTGCATGCAGAATTCTTATAGCGTGGAATCAGTCTAAAGATGATTGTTCTGTGTCTGAAAGGATTTGTGGTAATCTTGGCTCGTTGCCTGTAGAGGCTTGGAAATAGACTTCAAGAAAGTACAATAGCTCCAGGCCAAACACCTGGTTTAACCTAACAAATCCCACTGTGATTTGGTATGTGTATGTGGGGGTTCCCCTTTGTTCATAAAGGGCAGGGAAGACTTAGCCTTTTTTTTGCTGTAGGCAAGTGAATAATACACCTGTCAGAACAGTTTATTAGTTTAGCTAACCTCTTGGAGGGAACCCAGCCCTGTGAGTGCCCTGCCCATGGAGATGGCAGGTGAGATAGAACCGGGTCTCACCTTTTTCTTATCTGTGGCCTTTCTGCACATCTCAGTAAGTTGGGTGTAATCTAATTGGGAAAGTGTAGTGGTGAATGGGAGACGAAGGGTATCCCCCTTCTTCCTCGCAAATGTTTTCCTCAAAGTGCAGCGCAATCCTGTTCTGTATCTGCCCCATCAGTGAAACAGAGGTACAGTGAGTGGCTCCCTGGGGCCATTTCAGGTGAGGAAAGTGGTATGCACGGGAAGCCTTGACATACACACACACGCATGCATCTTGCACTATCATCCTTCTGATCAGAGTTGTGTGGGTAAATGCATGGCGGCTGAGAAAGGTTCACAGTGGTCAGCAGGCAGGTCTGTAGTGACCATATAGCTGTCCCTGTGACCCCCAGGTGCTGAATAAATTATGTGAAATAGGAGAGTCATGCAAATAGGCTTAGGTTGCCAGGTTTAAGGTTTTCTTGGTGCTGAATCTGGGTCAGACTGTTCTTTTCTGACACATACAGTTCCTTCTGTTACTGGTTACTTGCCAAGTTATGTCTTACTGGGTAATTTAGTGAAATAATGGCTGCCAGAAAACCTGAGATGTGGTCCCGCGCAACACATTTGCATTTAATTTGTTTCTTGGATTTATGAATCGCCCACTCTGCAAGCAGGCTCTGGGCAATTTACAACCTTAAAACATTTAAAAATACAATGGATATATAATGAAAATTATCACAGTAAACCGGTAAATTATAAATTTAATACAATCCAAAATGGCATAATAGGCCTCCTTTGCCATCCACATTGCTGTCCCACATTGCCAGGCAGGGAAGAGTATGTGGGGGCCATAGAAGAAAAATAGAGGGTGCCAGTCCTAACCTCCCATTGCTGCCCTCAACTAAAAGCCTGCCCTCAACTAAAAACTCTGCCTCACAGGCCCTGTGGAAGTGTATCAAATCCTGTAGGGTCCTGATGTTATTTGGCAGAGAGTTGTTATCAGCTGATCTCAGCATTCTTCTGGGGACGTATTGGAGGAGACAGATCTGAACAGCCTTGTGAATTGAAGAGTTGGACTCTACTGTACAACTGAACAACAATATGAATGCAAAAAATGTACATGAAAATTTTACCTGCATGAAAGCATTCACATTAGCAGTTTACTAGTCTTCTCCACCTCCATCACTTGAGGAACTGAAACTAGATATGCATTAGTTTGTGACTTTGTTTCTAATCTATTGAATTAATTTCACCCACCTGGTAAGCTACAATTAGATGATCAAGCTCCAGAGGCTGAAGGACATTTGCCAAAGATTTTTTAAAAGACTCACAATGTGTACAGCTCCTTTGTTGCATGTAAAAGCCAGTTTTGGTGCAGTGATTAAGAGCAGCGGACTCTAATCTGGAGAACCATGTTTGATTCCTCACTCCTCCACATGAAGCCTGCTGGGTGACCTTGGGCCAGTCACAGTTCTCTCAGGGCTTTCTCAGCCCCACCTACTGTTATGGGAAGGGGAGAGGAATATGAGTGTAAGTCACTTGGGACTCCTTAGGGTAGAGAAAAGCTAGGAATAAAAACCAACTCTTCTTCAAGAGTGGGGTAAGGCAAAAGCAGAGGGAAGCAAGATGAAGATGAATCTGCTAACAAGAACCCTAGATACTGCAGTCTTTACTCCTGATAATACATAACTGTAATCTGGGTACTTATTTCTATGTGCTTCACTTAAGCCTTCGTTAATGGAATGTTATTTATGACGTTCTGCTTCTCCGTCAGATTTTCCTGCAGAAACCACAACTGGTATAACGATCAAAGAAAAAATTATGTTCTTTAGTCATGGGATGTTGCTGTTGAGTGTTAATAGGTGGAGGGCTTGGTTGGCGCCATGTGAGTACCTCCTGAAAGTTTTAGATTTGTGGATTCCCCTAAGAAATCATGCTTATGCATGCTTGGCCTGCCACTTCAATTAGCTTTTTTCTTTAGAGACAGTTATAATTAAACATCTTGAAGCCCTGCTGTATTTTTAGGAAGGAGGTAATATGTGCTTAAATGGTCTTTATATTTTGACTAGGAATAAGGCCCATTGTGGAAATAAATACAACAAGCTCTAGAAAGGCTTTGGGAGAGTGCCAAGGCCTTGGGCACTCAGCGTCAATGTGCTGTGGCGACCTCAGTAGGGTATAATGACACAGAGTCCATCATTTTCTTGAGAGGAGCTGATCTCTGCTACTTGAAGAGCAGTTGTAAATTTTAGTGATCTCCAGCCCTCACCTGGAGATTGTTAACAATTTTTACCCAGGAGGAAATGGCTGGTTTGGAGGGTGGAGCCTATGGCATTGTACCTGTCTGAAGTCCCACCCCTCCTCAAACCTCACCCTCTCCAGGTTACATCCCTGAAATCTCCAGGAATTTCCCACCTGGAGTTGGTGACTATCTCCTTCCCAGCCAATCATCAACCTACCTTTATTTCTCCCCCTCTCTTCAGCTTTCCATTTCCCCCCACACACACATGCAGCCTCTCCCATGCTCTGAAGCCCTGACTGCCACAGAGTCCACCATTTTCTCCAGGGGAACTGATCTCTGCCATCTGGAGAGCAGTTGTAAATTTTAGTGATCTCCAGCCCTCACCTGGAGATTGGCAACAATGGTTTCCCAGGAGGAAAAGTAGCCTTTCTCTGCAATGGGGACCAAAGCAGCTAACATCATTCTCCTCTCCCCCTTTTGACTTGTACAACAACCCTGTGAGGTAGGTTAGGCTGAAAGTCTGTGACTGGTCCAAAATCACCCACTCAGCTTCTACAGCAAGAACCTGGATCTAGCAGACCCTGCTCTGAAACACTGACTGCTACGCCTAGGGCAGCCAACCTCCAGGAGGAGCCTGAAGATCACCAGGTATCCAGACAACAGATCTCCCCCCCCCCCGCCCCGAGGAAATAACTATATGGCATTCTGTTCAGCTGAGACCTCTCCCCTCCCCAAACCCTGGCATCCATAGACTCTTCCAGAAAATCTCCAGAAATCTCCCTACCTGGAGCTGGCAACCCTAGACTCAGGAGTGGCCCCAATGAGTTCCTCACAAAGGCCTGCAAAGGGTTTCCTTCCTTTGTCTGAACCAAGCTTGGTTGCCTACCATGGCGAAACGGGCTCCAGTTTACAACTCAGTTGTTTGCCTACCACCCTCGTCCCGTGGGCGTATCTCGCTCCTTAAGTTCGCTGACACCACTCACGGAATCACCACTGCCTTTTTAGAGGGACAGTGAGACCCCTCTGGCCGAATCTTCCTATTTGGAGATTGAATCCCCAATCTTTGAGGGATCCCTGGAAAGTTGACAAAACAAGGGTCTGGCCTTTCCTTGCTTCCCTGGGCTACCCCCTCCCTTTGGTATTGTGCAGAGCAGGGGTCAGAGCACAACACAGATTATTAGCCCAAATAAAATAATTTATTTAACTATTTACACAGTTATGGAGCATGCACACACTGTAGGAGTAAGCACACACTATGAACCAACAGGGCATAAATCAACAGGAGTTAAACGCAATCCTCTTTCCCTCACACAGTACTATCTACCTCTACAGGTTGTGGGCAGGGAAATTTCCATTCATTCCCCAGTCTGGCCATCTTTGGAGTGGCTGAATTTCTGCTGCTGCCAGGGATGAAAACTGCTGTGGGATAGTCCCTGTTTTCCCGTGCTTTTTGGCCTTGGTGCAGCTGGGAACTGTAGGCCAGCAGATGAGGAAGCCCCATTCAACCCACTGAGTGATACCCCTGCAGGCTCCTCTCTGGAACTACAGCTCAATTAAACCTTATGGGGGAACATTTTAAACAAAGAACCACAGCCATTTTACAAACACGGGTAACTGCCATTTTGTGACACCTACCAACAGCCACTGAGGGAACAGTTAGTCCCACACGGGAGGCAAGCAGGAGAAGCGTCTTCATCAAGAGAGAAAGCCATTTGCCAGTAATTCTGACAGGGCACAGTGGCTGAAGGGGAAGTGGGCAGGGAAGAGGAGCAGACCCAGCACCCGGCCAATGGCACATGAGTACTCTTGAGAGGCGGTTGATGAGCCAATGGCTGAGGGACAGCATGGAATGTTGCCACCCCAAAACAGAATTATTATATAGAGAGATGTTTTAACACTACTCAAAGAAGTACAATATATCTAGGGAATTCTAGACCAGCATGGAGTATAGTACAGAAAGCACAATTAAATGTATTGAACTGTGCCTACAGAATTTGTGTGTTTTCAAAAGGCCAGTTTGGTGTAGTGGTTAAGTGTGCAAACTCTAATCTGGGAGAACCGGGTTTGATTCCCCACGTCTCCACTTGCAGCTGCTGGATGACCTTGGGCAAGCCATAGTTCTGTCAGAGCTGTTCTTTCAAGGACAGTTCTCAAAAGAGTTCTCTCAGCCCCACCTACCTCACAGGGTGTCTGTTGTGGAGAGGGGAAGGGAAAGGAGTTTGTAAGCTGCTCTGAGACTCCAAGTGAAGGGCAGGGTATAAATCCAATCTCCTTCTCCCACACAGTTTCCCTCCCCATCAGCACTGCAGCTCAAGCAATGGATCAGCATGAACAGTCGATCTCTTGCTGACCCCTACAAAACCCTCTTATGCAGTTTGTGACTATTCCCATTACACAGATGGGGAATTGAAGTAGGTTGCCAGCTCCAGGTTAAGACATGCCTGGAGATTTTGAGGGTGAAGCCGGAGGAGGGCAGAGTTTTGGGGAGAAGACCTCACTGGTATAGAATGCCATAAACTCCACCTTCCAAAGCTGTCATTTTCTTGTGAACCGTCACCTGTCGCCTAGAGGTCAGTTGTAATAGCAGGAGATCTCCAGCCACTAGCTGGAGGTGAAGGATACAATGGTTTCCATAATAAAACACACTTTTTTAAAACCTGGGAAATCTTTTCATAGATTTAGTAGTAGATATAGGTACTACTGACTTAGGATCCTTCCGTGTATGTGTCAAAGCAGACTTTCATTCCTGTTGTGCAAGTATACCTATACATTTATTGATCTATTGGAGTTGCAAAGTACTGATGCATCAAATGCCAGCCAGAAGTAGTGGTAATATCAACAATCAACATTCAATGGGAAAATGGCCAAAAATCACTGTATTATAGAACAGCCAAGACTATATTATTAAACTGCGTAAAGAGTCTGAAGCAGACAAATTTTAAAACTAAATTTCTGGAAGGGTCACCCTAAATACATTATTTCAGTTCAGATTCTTGTTCCTCAGGTCTGTATTTGCATGCCTGCTTGTAACAGAAAATCAAGAAGTATGGTAAATTGTAGTCTGATGTATTAGAACTAGCACAATGTACAGTTTGATGCTAAATGCTGCTGCTTGCCTCCTGATGGATGCTGGGGTGCATAAAACAGATTGAACCAGTTCTGTAGTATTTGCAGTACTTCCAGATTAATTTAGCTCAGGGTGTTGTTTTAAACTCCATCTTAGATACCATTTTCCCCTATATTAGCCCTCATGCCATTTATGTGTGGTTTGCCAGTGACTTTCTAGTTAAAAGGATAATTTACAGCAGGCAAGGCTGGTTATCCTACCATCTCACTCAAAGCTTAAGAAGCCACCTTCCAATATACAGCTTTTCCTCTGTCAGAAGACTGACTTGTGTTGGAAGGCTTCACACTTTGCTGAGTAGATAGTGAAAGGGTCTTTACTGTGATGGCTCTGGCCTTCTTGGTGAAGCCATGGGCAGTTTTTCTGTTCCATCTTCTGTAAGAGAGGTTAAACACACCTATTTATGAAGGGATATTTGTCTGCTGATTGATTTCTTATGTTATAGTTTGATTTTATTGTTTAAATTGTCATTTTACTGTGTTTAAGCCAAACATCAGCAAAATATTTTTTAGTAACAAATGATCATCCTTCTGTGCCTTGTTAACATAACTGCTCAGAAATACAACATACTAAAATTTACTGTATTTATTAGAGTGGGCTTTTGTTGTATTTCTTTATTAGATGTAAAAACATGAAAGGCAAGTACCTAGATCCACAGAGCTGGGCTGCATTCAGACCTCAAGCTTACGGTGTTCTGGAACCACCTCTAATTTATCTGGATTTCTTTGAAACACAGGTTTGATCAGATATCCCCCCTTTAACCGGCCTTACCATGCATTCACCCCATGATTGATTGATCAGATGCGGCAGCCAGGGGTTTTCCTTAATCATTTGTCTTCTGGGCATGCACATAGGCACTCATGGGAAGTAGTGCTTCAAATTCCTGGCAGGATGGCTGCAGCTGGTAGCCATTGGGATTGCTGGAGAAGGCTTCTGGGATCTGTAGTTCAGCATGGGGGAAAGTGTTTTTTAAACTGTGGTTTTGAAAGCCGGGGGAGAGAATGAAAGAGTTAGGCCCCATCCTGAGGAGGGAGCTCTCTCTGGTTCAGCTGAAGTGGGTGTGGGAAGGGGGGGGGGACAAAATGTGCAAGCGCATTTTGCCGTGTTTTTTTTTTTTTGCCCTGCAACGCCGGCACCGCATTGGGCAGTGGAGCGGAGCGGAGCCAATCACACCGCTGCTGCCTCATGCCCAACGCGGGTTGCTCCCGGCTTTTCGGCTGCGCGTTCAGACTTCCCGGAAGCGGAGAAACGCGCGACGAACGCAGGCTTTCAAGATTTGCACCGGCTTTTATCAGGTGTTTTTTTAATCCGGCAGTGAAGCGCGAGAGCACCAGTAGGCTACGGGTGGGGGACGCCAGCCAGATGTGCCTGTGTGAACATCCCATTTACCCCGATATTGAGTCGTTGTCAGCCCGGGTCCCATCCCGCGGCAAATTGCCAGTCTGTCCTGGGCCTATGTCCTGTTTTCAAGAAGTGTACATATCACGAATGAGTTCTCTTTTTATTTCTTAGATCACATAAATGGTTTGCTTGCTTTTCAAGAACTAAATCTGAAATCTTCCTGATGTATATTAAGATGATGTCAGCATCCTTTGAAAGCTTCACTTTTTGATATCTTTTATTTATTACACCAACACAAAATATAGAGGCTTAGTAAATTACATTTTCCACCAACCCTTAAAATAGAATGCAACATTACACAGTAGTATCTGACAAAGATGTTAGTTGTGTATTTGTGGGTTTTTTCTTACTTATTCCTTTTCCAGCAATAATTGAATGTCTATATTTTCACAATTATAAAAAGTAAACTAGAAAATGTGCTCTATGGTTTCTGTATCATTTGCAAACATGCAAAATATGTTACCTGATCAGCTTGTTAGCATTACAATATTTCATTATTTCTAACCCTCTCTGACTGAATGTAATGTTTTCCACTCAGTTTTTGAGACCAGCTTTTCCTATGGAAAAGAGGCCTGCAGCCTGATGCACAATTATGAAAGGGGAGTGAGATTTATGATTGCCAGCCTAGTGCTGACAACTGGCAGGAGATGAGGAGACAGAGATATAGTGAAATGGCATTGTATGTCACCATGATGTCACTTCCAGAAGTGATACTCTAGGATTTCCCTGAAAAATGATAGAGATCAGGGAAATTACTAGAGTGTCATGCAATGCAGCAAATCATTTCTGAGTTCCTAGTTGGAAGTGACATTGAAGCATTGGGTGATGTTTCTCACCCCACTTGTCTCCCCCACTCCACTGAGCAGCAGCAGGGAATCCCCTTTTAGTGGGCATTTGGCAACCCTAGTGGGGGGGGGAGAGAAGGCTTGCCTTCATATCCATCCAGTGCATTGCCTTTGATGCTACCAAACATTCCTCAGGCAGCTAAACATCTAAATGCGAGCAAATCCTACCCAGATGAACTTGGGTCATATGATTGGCCCCTACATTTTATGAGAGAGATTGATCACACAATCAAAACCTAGGCATTTAGGATTTTGTCCCATTCCAATGTTAAGTCACAGCATGTGTAATCAGTGGTGTCAGAGGCATGGCCAGTACACCAGGAAGACGGTCAGGGCAATAAGGTGCATTCTAAAGCTCTGCCTCAATCCCAAAAATAAATCAACTGGACTTGCCTTTTTAGTCAATTTTTAAAATCTTAGTTTTGACTTTATGATGATTCAACTGAGTTATTTTGAGAGCAGCAGGTGTAGAGAGATTTGTTTTTAAGCCTATAAACAAAACACAAAAGGTCCAGTATACCCATAATATTTTAAAACTGTGAAAATGTTACCTTTGCCCATCTAACAAGATTTCTGGGTTCTGTTGTGTCACTGTCAGTCTCTGAGGCTGTTTTTTTCTTAAACTTTCTTAGTATTATAATGTACAATTTTGTTAATTGTGCTAAGTTTTGTTGAGCTAATATGTATAATAATAATGTATTCCTCCATGCCATTAGTTTAAAGAGCAGTTTTGCAATCTGTAACTTGTTGGTACTCAAAATATCATCAAATATAGATAATTATCTGCAGGGCTATTTTTGGGCAGGAACTCACAGGAAGGGAGTTCTGGCTCCCAAGTTGGCCACGCCCAGCAGGAACTCATTAGCATAACAGGCCACGCCCAACAGCAGAAACTCATTAGGATTGGCTACATTAGGGGTGTGCAGCCTAACATGCAAAGGAGTTCCTGCTACAAAAAAGCCCTGGGTTTTGACAACAAACAAGGTAAACCGAATAAGTAACAAAAGGTGGTTGTAGCTGGATGACCACACTTCTGGTAACATGGGGATGTGGCCTAATATGCTAATGAGCTGTGCTGTCAGGGTGTGGCCTAATATGCTAATGAGTTTGTGCTGTTGGGTGTGGCCTGTTATGCTAATAAGTTCCTGCTGGGCTTTTTCTACAAAAAAAGCCCTGATTATCTGCATGTTGCAGACTAAAGCTGGAATGATCATGATAAGACTACCGTAAAAGGTCTAACAACTCTTTTAGACCCATTGTGTTGAATATCCAATTAGCTGGATTACAGAACAAGATGTATTTAATTGGGCCAATTTTCTTTTTTCAATAATATATTTATTGGGTTTTCAGACTTAAAAGTGTGAGACAAAACAAAGGTAAGGTCATATCATAATGATCAAATGCAACAAAACAAATTTGTTATCATCACAGCTAAGGCGTATTACAAGCCCTTTTAAATATTTTTACAACCAAATATCTGAATTGTCAGACTTACATAACATTTAGCACCTTTATAACTTTACAATGCATCCAAAAACCTTCCCTCTGATTTATTTCCTTATTATTTTACTACCCTCTTATTACGTTTCCCAATCATATAAATTTCCAAATTATAAAAGCTATATATCTCTCCATTCTTCTATGATAATATAGTGATCTTCTTTTCCTACAGTGACTATATAAAGCTCTAAAGCAACATGGAGGGAAAATTTCCAAATTATGGATATTATATAATTTCCAATCTTGCAATATAGTAAGCTTCATTTCCTTCTTTTCATAATAATGAGTTTGCACTAACCCCAAATATTCTTTATATTACAACCTGTAGTGAAATAAAATATGTAACCTCCAGTCTTATTATGTAGTCAGCATCATTTCTTTCCTTTCATACATAAAACATTAAATTCAAATCTTGCTCTAACTCAGAGATCATATTTCGCTGTATTTTGTTGTCCTTTACGTTAATTTTGTCTCTATTATAACTTATAACGAATACCATCGTTTCTAACCAGCTAACAAATGTCTTTAATCATGTTTACCATTATCCACAGGACAAATAAAACATTACAAATGTGTTAATATAGTAAGCTTTAAATCCTTCATTATACACATGTGAAAAGCATATAATCTTTGTGGCATCAACAAAGAGAAAGGAAGAAGTACCCAATATCCAATCATATATAGCTTCTCATCATTCCATTATGAAGACTGCACTAAGATAAGCCTCCTTTCTACCATTACATATAAAGAACAGGATGGAATCATGTTTCTTATTGTCTTTTTTGTTTTCCTATAAAATCTTTTTTCCAAAATCATATCTAAGTGCCTTATGTCTTTGTATTCACAAAGTTTTGTTTCCAGCTTTCCCCCTCTGGGTTTCATAGAGTTAATCTTCCAGCTTTTGTTACTTTTACAAACTCTCTTTACACACCTCTTTGTTTTCTTTTTAGTCATTTTAGGTATTTTTCTGAGTGGGAAATTTTGAATGTCATCTTTTGTCATTCCCGACTCTAGCAGATAATTTGTTGGTTCGTTTTGACTACAGATTTGGTTGGCGTCATTCTTCTCATTATCCATTAATTTAGGTAGCGTTTCCTGCAACATTTTCCTTTGCTGCTCCTGCATTGTTTCTTTCTCATTTTCCTGGTCCACCAAGCTTTGAGGTTTCTCTAAAAGATTTTTACAGGCTGTTGCAACTGCAGTTTGTATTTCCTCTATCAAGGGTTTTTGGAATTGCTCCCAAGTAAGATTCCCGATTTCCATGTTTTCCAAATCCTCCTCTTCCACATTATACTTGACCAATGCCATTTTCCTACTCAATTACACTCCTAATTTTCGTCACAATAATCAGTACAATTCAACTATCTACATATGCTACCATGATACAAATGTTGTGCTGAAGTTACATTTAAGAGTTAGTAATTCCAACATTTAGAATCCTTTTCTTACCCCTGCCATATCGTTCAAAAAGTCTCTGCATGCGTTCTCTTCCCAGCCGCTTTTACCAATTTTCAGGACACTATTTTGTTCTGTGCATATTGTGTGAGTTAGAAGAATAAATGAACTGTTTTGTTGAATCTCCCATTCTCATCATTATATTGATGTCATTCATGGAAAAGGGAATATTGAGGACTGTGGAAAGCCATGGGAATCCAGCCTGAGGCCTTAGGGATGTTGAACCTTGGAGAGGTTTAACAGGTCCCCATTTCTGTCTTCCTCGCCTCATGCCTCCCTGTCCCTGCCCTGCCTAATGCCTTGTAGCCTCCCTACGCTCTGAATCACCTCCCTGTCAAAATCTTCTCAGTCTTCCTGACCACCCACTAGTTGTTGATGGCTATGGTGCTCCAGCAGCTCCACCCAGCCATCTCTGGAGGCTTAGCCTGCACAACTTCCCATATCCTCTGGACTTCAGCCAACTCATTGTTGTGTGTCCTAAATCCTGCCCGGCTGTTCCTTTTTTCCCCACCCACCCCTGCAGATGACTGATAACCACATATGCCCCTGTCAATCCAGGTTAATTTCTGAAAATCTCTCCACCTTGCAAATCCTAAAGCTACCCTGGGGAATTCTGCCTCTGCTAACTTTGCACCTACTTGTTCTGGAGCTCTTCCTATCATTTTGTGCTTGTTTCCCAGCATTTTATAGAGATTAAATCACAAGGGATCTGGACCTGAGTCTGAAGGTTACAACTGGAGTTAAAAAAAAATAAATCAGACAGGGTGTCTGTATGAGCAAGTGAGTCAGCAGTTTTGTCTCTATCTGACTATTTTAATAATTATTCGTACTTTCCCTATGAAGCTTTTGGTGTTACGGTGTAGGCATGATAGGAAAAAAAGGATATATAGAACAGCTTCACGTACTGTTGCTTTTATATATGTACTGTTTGTACAAAGTGCATAAGCACAGGCAGCATTTGCTAAACGAACATGGGCCCTGCTGAGATCCAATTGCAATATATATTGGGGAGGGGCAAGAAATATCAAAGCATTAGATCTCTCATCAACTATTCGAGCTCTTTCTCCTCGATGTTGCCATTCCCAAGTGCTGGAATTTCCTTCTGGGGTAGCAACCCATACTCCTTTAAGAACGTCTCCACATCCACAGCAAAAAACTCCTCATTGAACTGTTCAGTTACACTTAAGAAATTGCTTACAAGCTCCCCACCTCTGTAGACAAGAAGTGTTGGGAGAACATCGGAAGAGAAACGATCTCCAGCCCCTGTGTTAGTGGCCTTGATCTTGCAGAACCTCACCATGCAATATTCGGCAGCGAGACAGGTCAAACTGTTGTTGAGTAAATCACAGCCCTTGATATCATCTTCATAAATGTGGACAATAATGGTAGTGGTTTTCCTCTCCTTCTCAATGGTCTCCAAGAACTGCTCCCCACTCTGCAGCTCTGAAAGGTAGCCATACTTAGGCCCAAAGCTCAGCCTCTGGTGCATGTCCTGCATACAGCGCTTCCGGTATTTCCGTAGGCAAGTTTCATCTTCCTTTTCACAATTAATTAGCTCGTACTCTTGCATGCTCATCTGTAAATAGTGTGAAAATTAAGTTGAATTACTAGTTGACTTAAACCTGTGGTTTCCAACCTTTTGGGGGAGGGTGACCTCTATGTCCAAATATACTTTGGATGGTAACCCATCCAAGGCTCTGGCCTAAAGTATTTTGGTGTCCTAGGCAAATGATGACCTTGGCAGCTATCTATCCCAGCAATCTGTTTTGTATAGTTCCCAATCATATAGTTTTGATAAACCAACAGATCACAATGGGTACAACTAACCCCACTATGAACCCCAAGCAAGTGGGGGGCTCTTCCCAGAGCTGAAGTTTGTGGAGGCACATTCAGGAGGTGCTGGAATGAGGACATACGTGAGGATGGCAGTGGAAAGGTTGATGGTAAGGGGCTCAGGGTAGTATATCTCCCACAACAGGTAGAGGTTAGTGAGGCACTGGAGGGAGCTGGGCCACGAGGTCAGACTGCTGAAGGAGCAGCACCAGAATAGAGCCCGTGCATGCATAGGCCTCTTTCTGTCCTCCTCTGGCTTTTCTCCCCTCATTATTGTCACAAAGAGGGAGGGGGAGATGAAAGTGTGAGAAGCTGGCAAGGAGGCGGAAAGAAAGAAAAGGGTGCAAAGGGTAAGAGAGGCCAAGGGATGAAGCAGGGGTGCCTGCCAGAAACAGGCTTCTTGGTGTCGTGCTAATGTGCAGTCACTTGCAGTGCAAAAGTGGAAGTGATGTCATCATCTTGTGTCAATGCATTTGCCTAAAACTGTATGGTTAGTCAGTCCTTTTCCTCCAGTTTTTCATGATGCTGGTGAGCCCCCTTTGTCGGCCCCTCGCTGGCCTGGGAAGCAGTGTTGGGGAATGGAGGCAGGCAGTGGTGGGACCTGAATACATGGGGAGTGGTATGTTGGACAAGGAACACATTGAACTGTAAATTAAAAGAAAAGCTCACATCATTTTTGTAAATATTTCCCTTTGAAAAACCAAGTCATCAGATTTGAATGTATAATTAGGTAGATGCATGAAGAGGAAAGCTCTGTAAAGAGGGGTCTCAAATATTATAGGGAAGATTTTTGGGGGGACCCTTATAAAAGCTTCCCCATCAAGCCTGCTCTCTATCTGAGCAATAAAATGATATTTCTGTGGACCTCTTTTGCTCTTCCTGTGCTTTAGCCTTTAGCCCACCCCACTTTATCTCTGCCTCGCACTAAATTGTACTCCCAGGACCTTACAGAAAAGGGAGAAGAATCCTCTAGGATCAACATTTTAGCCTTCTCAGGTTCTCCAGGGGGGATAAATCTCTTGGTGAGAGGCCACAATAAAGGGGGCATTATATTTGGCTTGACAGCTTTTTGTATCTATCCTGCCCTCTCACTGGTAACCCTGCAAAAGCCTTCACCCCAAAAGGCCCAATCAAAGTTGCACTCAGGGTGGGAAAAAGCTGTTGGATTCTCTGGACTTGGTTCTGCCAGGGAACCATGGAAAAATAGCAGAGTGCTCAAAGGCTTTAACACAGCAGAGTTTGGGACTAGGTGTCAGTGTTTCCTCTAAGCTGAGTTGATGTGAGCTAGCTCATAGTTTTTTTAGCCTCCGGCTCACACATTTTTGTCATAGCTCAGGAAGGATGGTTCCAGAGCAAACTCATTTACACAGTAGACAAATCACCTGCTCACAACTTTAATGCCGGTAGCTCACAAAGTAGAATTTTTGCTCACAGGACTCCACAGCTTAGAGGGAGCATTGCTAGGTGTAGGAACAGACATACAAAGTTAAACAGAGTCAGCAGTCAGTTCTAAAACTATTAAGTAACTTTTATTAGAGGAAATACATGTCTCAGAGTGCAGGTAAGAGATAGATATAGATTACCTATTCTAACTAACTAGATGGTGTTGGACGCATGTCCATGGTGCAAGATGGAGATCAAGCACCTTCTTTATGTGCCTGTGAGAGAGAAGAGTGTGTGAGAGTGGAAGCAGAGGAAATTGCCTGTAAGAGTAGGATTCTACTTCAAAGGAAAGTATCAGATAGCAAGAAGGAAAGGATACTCTGTGTGTCCTGGCCTCTCTATCTGTCTAAACTCTGTGGTGCCAACTTCTCAAGTTTGAGACAGGAGACAGCGCAAAGTCCTCCACTTCTAACAGAAGCCACCCTCTGCTATGGAAATAGCAGTGAGCAAGATGGAGGCATGAAGAGGTAGCAATTGGCATCTGTATGCCTCATTCCTGGGCCGCCAGCTGCTGGCGCTGCCCATCCTTACTTATTCCTGTTGTCTGCATTTTGCTGGGCCTACACAGCCCAGCAATCCCCATGAACAGCTGAACTGTGCCTCTGCTGTTAAAGAAAAAAGGCCCTGTTCAAGGGCTAAAAGGAGGAAGAAATGCTGGAGTTTGACATTCCAGTACTGCCAGTTTGAAAGCAGCACGGAACTCCACAGACAGACTAAAGGCAGGACTTTCTCATGGGGGCTCTAACTGCAGCACCCACCTTGCTGTTTGTTTCTCAGGAGTAAAAGAAGTTTTTCTTTGCTCCAGCCTAAAGGAGAAATCCCTGGGAGCCTCAAAGCTGTTCACGGAAAGGGCACAATATCATGTGGAAGCTCTCTGGAAAACAAGAGCATGCTAAGTTCCACCAGGGAAAAATTCCTGTGTAGTGTGGAAACCACCCAGCTTTTCCAGTGTTCAGTCTTTATCAGGTTCCCCTGTTTTTCAAAACATTGCCATTTAGCTGTCAGGTTTTACTCCCTTAATCTAAGGGTATGAGTCTCAGGAGACTTTCCAACCCTTGACTCCTTATTTGTGGCAGCTGTCTTGCCAACAGAACCATTCTTGTCTTCATTTTTACTTAAGAGAATTTTTTCCTCCAATGTGCTTCCTTTTGGAGGACAGAACTGTTCTCATACGGTCTCACTTAATGACATAAAAAGTAGATAAACTGATGCCCTTTGATTAGACCATCATATATTTGCAGTGGAAGTTGGAGAAAGAAAACATTTATCCCTTTCAAATTACATGGAACTCTGACAGGATTTGAGATGAGGTAAAATAAAGTTCATTTGAAGTTCATTGCATTTCAAATTTCTTCATAATTCTATCCATTGAATCTGAATTCTTGCACAGAGTTTTCAGCAGCAATTGATTCAAAATTTTATTTTTCATTTTTTAAAAAGAGATCTTCTACTTATAACCAAAGGCAAGATATGTCAGCCAGAAGAAGCATAAGATACAAACAGCTAACAAGTTTAAAAATCCAAAAGCAACACAAACATTAACAGTACAGTCCAAAGCAGGTTTACTTTAGAGGCTTACCGACTGTTGCAGAGCATGTGCTATTGTTGATTGGATGCCCGGCTTTGAATGATTATAATACGAATGAATTTTTCCTGTAATATTGAGTTGAAGGCTTTTATACACTGTGAGTGCTATACTAAGGATTTTTCCTTCTAAGAGTCTTCTGTACACTATGAGTACTGTATGAAGTAGTGTGAACTTATTGAAGAAGAATTATCGAAACAAAGATCAAAATCCGGAGTCTTCATCCATTTTGTCTGTGTACCATTTATGGACTTGTACTATTATTTTGTTTGTGTTACCACTTATGGACTTGTTCTATTTATAGACCTGCACACTATATGATGTAATTTTGGTTTCACTGATATATGTGGTCCTCTTATATAAATTGATTTTTGTGCATAACTTTTTGAGCACTTGTGGTCTGCGTTATTTGTGCAGTGCTTGTTTATTTGCTGAATACTGTATACAGTGATATCGCATTTGTTAATGTTATTTTAGAAGTCCCACAGTATACAGTGGGGCATTCTCTCAAGTAACGTGCATAGGGTTGCCCTATGAGTCAAATAGTTTCTCAGTGTCAAGACAGAAGCCTTCTCAAAGGAATTTTCCAGTTTGTTCCGACTAAGTTCACTGCTCTTTGATTCTCTGCAGGTGTTAAGTCACCTCACACACTGGCAGATATTTCTCAAGGTCATCCACCCAGGCCTGCTAATTAGGCTCACACAGTTTAGCTGTGAATCTGATTGGGGGGAACTTGCTCTCACCCTGGAAAGTTCCATGGATAATGTCCAGTGATTGGTTGAGGAGGTCAGGAGGTTATGGCCTGCAGCTTTCTATAACTATGGTTAGTGAGAAGGGGCATTATGTTATCCAGCCCTTTAACCTTTTCCCCCACCTCTCCTTACTGCCAGGAAGATACTTGTTTTAGGGCTGTTTGCTTCAGGAACCAACTGTGCTGTGTTAGAACTCCAGTAAAAGGTAGCTAGTCACCTTTCTTGTTTCTGTGCATTTTACTACCACTGAACTATATGCCTTGTTTTTATATATTTTTTCCTGAAACTCTTTAATAAAGCCTTTGTTTGCTTTATGGTATGTTCCCCAGGGAGTTACTGACACCAAACCCAGGTAACAGCTTGGTTACTGCACCGAGGCAGGGTCCTCCTTAACACTTAGATAAACGCAAGCAGAAAAAATAAACACATATTTTAAAATATTGCCTAAACTATACTATAAAAGATACCACTTTATACACCCCTTAAACTAACTTTATGCACATTGTGCTTACCATATGTGCTAAACATGAAACAAATCTGAGGCAACTAACAGCTTGGGGAGGAGTTCAACCTCAAGTTGTATAGCATTGTGTTCCACTGTGTAATTTGGGAAGTGTCTAGTTCAGTGTTTGTCCCAGTCATAATAATAGTATTGGTTTGAAGCCTTTCACTACAAATGGCTTTGAATAACAACAAAAGTGATTTAAAATTACCAAACCAACACAAAACCCTTCTGAAGTAAGTATCTGTGACAAGGTGGTAAGCGAAACCTGTTCCAGACATGTGGCAGAATGAGGTGGTAGATTTCTGAGGTGATACAATGGCCTGTACCATTCCAGTTGGGGGGGAGAGACGCACGTTGTATGTTGATTCCCCTGTGTAAAAACAAACTTGCTGAATGTGGAAAACCATCACATTAATAAAGGGACTGGACTAGGCTTTCTGACTACTGGGACTAGAGTGTTATTTATATGCACACGTACCTATACCCAAGTTGATTTTTTTACATGCCGGAACATTTCAAAATGTTGTTCTCAGCTTCCAGCTTCAAAGAGATACAGCCCATTCTACCACCTCAGTATTCTTCCGCCTCATTCACTTTGGCCCGATCTGCATCTAGCATTTGCTCCGCTGTCTTACCAAATCCACACTGGAACAGAAATCCCCATCTACATTGCATGCCACTTGCACTTTGATTGAGTGTCGCATTTTATGGCAGTGTCCAGACTGCATGCTGCTTTCACTTCGTTTCATCACTGGTTTTATTGTGGTTGTCTGCATAGATTTATGGCTGTTTTATGGCCATTCAGGGGTGACTCTGCAGTCAGTACAGTGTTGGCCTGGGGTAGTTGACTGTGGTTTAGAACTGCATCTTTTTCTGTTCCAGTGTGGGTTTGGTAAAAATGCTAAATGCAGATTGGCCCTTTATAAAATATATACACCAGGCTTGAGGAGCAAATATTATACTGGCACAGGTATATAACAAAGCACTCAAAATGAAAAGCAGCCTTTCTGCTCAAAATTGCCTCTCATATGGTTTTAAGTTATGTACTTATCCTTGTAAAAATACATCAAGAATCCTGTTGGTTTAAAATTATATTTCTTTCTTGTTGGTTTTGGTTGTATTTGTGTTTGCCAACAAGGGGCATTTAATATGAAAAAAAAATGCAATGAAAATTAGGTGGGTTGAGCACGACCTGAAAAGCAGACTAAAAATATAATAATGAAATAAATACTATTACATCATCACAACTTAGAACTTAGTTCACATTTGCTGGATTGTCACAAAGTTGCTGAAAATTGTTTTAGTGGGTACTGACTTGGTGGACGTGGCTATTGTAAGCTACATGTGTGACGATAAACACCATTGCCTGGCTACTTTGCCCTGGGCCTGACTGGCCTTGATCTGCTGTACCTGCATTTTTAACCCACCAACATTGTTGTATGAACTAGCAATGAAATATTCAAGAAGTGCACATCATATCAGAACTGGTGTCCAAATTCAAGTCTTAGTTACTCCAGTCTTGTGCCCGTTCCCCAGCTATTGAATTACTTTACTTGTGCATTTTGTTAGGTTTTTTTCCTTACCTTCCGAATCAATTTGTCTCTGGTCTCACTTTCGTTGCTAGAGCGATGGGGTGAGGACATTTGCCTGATAAGGATCTCTTTCTTGCTCAGAGGCAGGGTGTCTCTATTTTCACTTTCTAATTTAAACTTTCTCCAGTCATGGATCACCCCTTTAGGTCCTAGGAGAAGAAAAGGACACTGTTGCTTCATACTCTGCATGACTGCTGGGTCTCTTGAGACCTTCAGAATTCAGGGGGCAGAGCTTGGATACACAAGGTCAGGGGATGAGCTTGCTGGTATGGTATAGGACCCAACAGGGAAATGGAGGAATACCTTGATATGCTGGGTGGCAGAGCCTGAGTGTGCTTGGTATTTCATGGGACAAAAATTATGGACAAGGGGGGTGTCCATTGCAAAAGCTTTAAAACTGTAGTTGCCAGCTACCCAGATATTATTTACTTCCATGTTGTAAAAAGCTTCAGCTGCCCATTTATACACACAAAACATCTGTTGAAGGGAGTGGACTTTTTCCCCTCCCAATGCCAGGGATGGGGGAGGAGAGGGGTATATATGTGTGATTTGGCTCTAGTCCAATTTAAACTCTCTGTCAGTGACTTTCACACATGCTAAATAATGCAGTTTCAATCCACTTCAGTGACTGTTTGCAAGTGGATTTTATCTAAAATATCATTTACTCTTAACGGCTTGACCATGCTAATTTCCTCCGTCTTGCCTGTGGGTGGCCCCATTTCATTGTCATACCACAGGCATCATGTGACCATGAAGTCTGTTATCTGGAAGACTGATAGTTGTGCAACTCTAGATGAAATGCTGTGATTCTGATTCCTCTGTGAATTTTGGTTTGGAAATAATTGTGTATATTTTGTGATTAGGGGTATTCCACACTTTCTCTAAAAAAATAATATTTTTTGAAATTTAAAAAATGTTTGTAAGTCAGTACGATGCACTGTATAGCTACCACAACATCATATGCACAGCAACCGAGGCAGGTCTGTTTCATAACTGCATTTTATACAATCAACAGGGTAAAGTAAAAAAGTTTTAGTGTTGAGATTGGAAATTCCTGTTAAGTGCTGCTGCACTTGTACAGCATAGATTTCTTGGCCTTTGGCTGGGAAAGTATTCTCTACTAAGTCATATTTGTATAGCATATGCTCCAGGCCAAAACAGATGCCCCACTGAGTTTGACCAAAATTCCGTTTCATCCATCGCCATCCTGAACAATGGTCTGACTGCTGCCCCAGGCAAGCTCACAAGCAGGGTCTGGTGGAGATAATAATTTTAGGTCAGTTTGTTCTTTCCATGCTACCAGTCATTTGGCAATTGGAACATGGAAGTTATTTTTTTAATCTAGCACATCAAACAACTAATTGCAAAGTGGGTACTAGCTGAACTTTCCTACTGGAGGGTAATCTTGAAGGGAGATTTGGCTTGGATGAAACGTACCAAAAAAGTGGGCTTTTGTCTGAACCTACCTGCTAACAAGCCAACGACCTAATACCTGTATGCTGTCTTTTGTTGCTGGGGGATATTTCTTAGGGATATAAAGGAAACTTGCACACACAAGCTTTGCTTATAGCGGGCTTGGGGTGAAGTACGGCAATTAGAATGACACCTACTCCCCCTCCCAAGGACAGGGGATATTTCACATTAACCTCCCAAAGATCCCAACCTCCTTTATGTGTCTCTAGTGTTGTTTTTACTATGTACCAATTAAACAAGAAGTACATAAAAGGTGGCTCAAGTGGTTGAGCTGCAGTGGCTCAAGTGGTTAAGATGCTGAACTGCAGGCTGTGGAAGGTCAGTAGTTCAGCAGTTCGGGACCCGAGAGCGCTGCATGACAGAGTGAGCTCCTGTCCCTAGTTCCAGCTCCTGCCAACATAGCAGTTCGAAAGCAAGAAATTGCAAGTAGATAAATAGGTACCACTTCGGTGAGAAGGTAACAGTGTTCCATGCACCTTGGTGTTTAGTCATGCTGGCCACATGACCATGGAAATGTCTTCAGACAGTGCTGGCTCTTCGGCTTTGAAGCAGAGATGAGCACCGCAACCCTAGAGTCGGGTTCGACTGGATTTTGAGCAAGGGAACCTTTACCTTTACATAAAAGGAATTTTATCCTTTGGTAATGATTTTATACCATCTCTCCTTTACCTGTATGTGTAGCCTCAGTTACTTCAAAATCATCTTCCAAACTGGTTCCTCTTTGTTCTTCCATCACTGTAACTAGATTGGCAGACTCTGGCAGGATCTAGGGAAACAATAATGAATACATTGACAGACGGGCTGCAGTTTTTAGAGTTGACGGTACCCTAATGTGTGTGGTTTTCTGTTTCTGGTTTAGATTCATAAGCGCATGAAATCAGGGAATAGTTATTTCCTGTTAAGATCTCATAAAGGTCTCATAAACAATGGATCAAATTCTTGTAATAATATTTTAAAATTATGGTTATGGTCCATGAAGAATTTAATTAAAAGGCACATGGTTCCCAGCACTACACTGTATTGTGTGCCTGTGGTATTTTATACTTTTCTGTTCTATGTTTCACACGCTCTTCTGCTAGCTTTAGGAAGTGTGGTGCCTTGCTTGGTTTTAAAGTGGTGCTCCCCCTCCCACTTTATAAGTTACAAAAAAAGAGATACTTTTGTGTTTTCCGATATGGCTTAAGCATACATGGAATATACACTCCCAGGAACTGCATCTGTTCATGTGCTTACTACATGTTTTTTAAAAAAGTGATGGCTATATTTGTTGTCATTGACCTGCAACTAAAACATAAAGAACATCCTTTCCTACAACATTAATATGGCAGTTAGGTTTGGTATAATGCAGATATTATTGTTCCAATAATGGCTTCTTTGTAGACCAAGTGAAATCCCCAAAAGAAAAATGAAGCTTATCATCAAAACTCAGAAGTGCTTAGCCAGGGGTCCCCAGCATGGTGCCCATAGGTGCCTGCCAACAAATTTCCTGATGCCCACCAAATGTTTTTGGAAAGTGGGTTAGGACCAGATTGGGCTTTTTGCCCAGAAGAGCTTCTGATTGGCTACGGGAGATTTGATTGGTTGTGTAGATCTTTTAAAATGTTGCACCAAAAGCAGCTGCCACCAAAACACAAAGATCTTCACTGTGTGAAGCTGCTTCAGTGCTTTTGTGGATGGCTCCTTCTGTGGTAGCCATTTTTCTGATAGCCATTTTGTGGCTGTGCCCAGCATGTTGTGTCAGAATTCCAAATGTTCCCTTAAGGTTGAAAAGGTTGGGGGGACCCCTGATCTGTGTGATTGAAAAGAGTGGAATAAACATCTGCATACACAACTGGTTGACTGAAAAGTCAGTTTGTTGAAAGCGGGACACATTTTAAGTGGCCTTACTGATTTAGTCCTAAACTGTAGATTCTAAGCTTCTCTTTCTTTGCTCCATGACATAATTGGCTGAAGCAGAGCTCATATAAAGTTCAGGGTGGCTTTTTCCTTCATTCCCCACCCCCCATCTTCTCGCTGCAGTGCTGGTGGAGATAAAATGACTAGTATACATTGTGAGCTACATATGTAACTTCAGCATCTTAGGTCCAATCTGCATTGGTCTCTCCTGCTGCTGTGCAGGCAGTCCCAAATTGTCTCACAAATCTCTGCCTGCATTACTTGCCACAGCCATTCCCGTATTGTATTGACTCAACATTGGCTGTCTGCATCATTTTATTTCACTGTAGTGGCAACTCTGAGGTCACTATGGCATCTCACCAGGTTATGTGGATCTGGTTTTCAGTTGAAGCAATTGCTCCTCCCCGCCTCTGAGCAGTTGTGAGCGATAAGCAGACAACTGGAGCCAAATCCTCCCCCGCCCCCAGTTTTTCTCTGATCATGTTTCTTTTCTGGTGGGTTAGAAGCATGCCTACCCCTGAACCATGTTATTTCCTGGGGCAGTCCCCAGAACACTCTGCCTGGCAACCGCTGTGTGTTTTCTGTTTTTTACCCAGCTCGTTTACTTTCCAGCCCCCTCCATCTTCCCCTCCACCAGGTCACCCCCCTTTACTTTCTGTGTGTGGGGGTTGTGGGTGCAGTTTCCTGCCCACAGTGCAGTGCCCTGCCAGTGCCCTGGGAAGTCACTTCTCCCCCCTCTCATGCATTCTCCCTCCTGTGTGCCCCCACAGTCGCCATGGTGAGGTCTGATGTAGATAGCAAGATTATATCCCAGGCCAGAATGGGAGGGAAAGGGGAACAATGTACAATGGCGCCACAACAGTCCGAGACGGCTTTACACAGCAGATGCAGATTCAGCCTTACTCCTTTTAACTTTTACAGATATTCTAGTTTCAAGGTGAGAGGAAGAGTAAGAAGAAGTGTGAGAGAAGTGAGCTTTGAGCTTATAATGTGCTTGGATAGGGTTGCCAGTCTCCAGGTGGGGCTTGGAGATCTCCTTGAATTACAGCTTATCTCCAGACTATAAAGATGAGTCCCCCTGTAGAAAATGGCAGCTTTGGAGGGTGGACTCTATGGCATAATACCCTACTGAGGTCCCTTCCCTCGTCCCAGATCCTGCCCTCCCCAGGCTCTACCCCCAAATCTCTAGGAATTTCCCAACCCAGAATTGGCCACCCTAGTGTGGGGTGGCCAACAGGCCTGGACAAAAATGTCCGGTCCCTTTAACAGAGGGCTAATGTGTAGAAATGGGCAGCTGAGCTTTTCGTGGCATGAAGGTAAATAACATCCCCTTATAATAGTTCCGTGCACCTTGGCATTTAGTCGTGCCATCCACATGATCACAGAGAAGTCTTCAGACAGTGCTGGCTCTTTGGCTTGGAAACAGAGATGAGTGCCACCCCCTAGAGTCGGATTTGACTGACTTTTGAGCAATGGAAACCTTTACTTTTATTATAATTACTTGTAGTCAAACTGGAAGATACAGGGCATTTTTTCTCCATGCTGTTGGCAGCTTTACATGTGTGTAGGATGAAGATTTCTGAAAGTGGAGATAGTAAAGATCTGGCAAAATTCAGAGAGATTTGTTTAAGTTTGAGGTCTGATTTTTTTTTTCAATTTTAATGGGCATTGTAATGATTTAAAATAGGAAGTAACATCAATTCAGAACAAGCTTGTATTTAAAACAAAGGGGGCAGAAGCTCACAAACTTTTTCACAAGTCATTTAGGAGCAAACTAGATGTGATGAGGGCAGCTATGTTTGTTCCATCATATGTCTGCCCTATGCACATATAAAGTGTGGTTGTGGGGTCACATATTTACATCAAAAGGGGCTCATGGGGGAACTGAAACCTTTCCCCCTAAAATTGCCAGGTCCCTCCTGGTAACTGGCGAAGGATGGGGGGGGCACTTACCAGGAGAAAGAGAAAGGCCCAGGCCATATTGCCGCTATTGCCACAGGTATGGTAAAACTGGCTTCTGCCATAGAGTTTTTGCCCAAATACCAGAGCATCACCCAGAAGTTGCTGGCATGATAACATCACTTCCTGTGTGACACTGGTGATGTGGCCTTCCTCTTTCTACTCATAAGTCCCTGCCAGCCAGCTGATTGGCAGCTGAGGGATAGGGCCTGGTGGCGGGGGACCTGCACATCCACCAGGGGGGCAGTGTCTGGCAATCCTACTCCTCCCCTTTTAGCTCCCTACGCTCTATTGCTTCAAGTGTTTTCTTCACAGCCTGGCATTTTTCTGATATATGAGCTGAGGAGAGATGAAAAATATGTGGATCATAAGGCAGTGAATGGGAAAGAATTCAACTGTCCATGCTCAAACATACCTTTTTTTGTGAACAGTAGACACATACTTTATATGTGAACAGAGAAAGTCTATAAACAACAAACCTGGTTGACCCTATCATGTCTAGTTCGTTAAAGTCAGTGAGGAGGGTTGCCAGGCACAATCAGCAGGGGTCTGGGGGAAACATGGGGTGGTAGTGGCAGACAATGGTGTGATATCACTTCTAGGAAGTGACATCACAGCTCTCTAGGAATCACAGGGAACTCTATGGTGAAACCACAGGGTTTCCTGTAATTCCTTGAGTGAACTGACATCACTTCCTAGTTTTCCCTGGAAGTCACATCACACTGTCACTCAATGGTGATTTTTTAAAATATTATTTTTCTCCCACCTTCCTCAGGAGTGGCAGCAGGAAATGAGAGCTGGGGCAGGGGAAACTCGCAGCCCTATCAGTGAGTGAGCTGGCCAGAAATATAGATTATCCTGAGCAAACCTGTCTGAAACATGCATACCAGAAGCTTGATATAATTATGACTAGTCCTAAATACTTGGAAGTGAATAATGTTAAAATAAATGGAAATTGCCATGCACTTAGGTCTAAAGTGTAAAAATACAATATGGCAACATAAACATTTGGCGGAGGTAGTCTTAAAGTTAAAACATGGACATGCTCTTGGTTTGTTTAAAATGGGAATTCTTTCACTGGTATTGCTCTGTTTGCCTTCCCCTCCAGATGCATATAAAAATAATCCCAAAGGAGCAGAATTGCACTATTAAAGTGATATTTTTAGTTATAGCAGGTGTGAACAGGAGGAAATTGGCCAAAGCCGAAACAGATAAGCATCTTCATATGTTATATACTATAGTCAAAGAGGTTTAAATTAATTAGAAAAATTATTCTTACTACTTCCTTATATATTTCGAAGCCTGAGGGATTGCTGGGCTCCAAAGTATCTTAATACCATGTTTAGAAATGTTGAGTTGCAAGACACTTAGCAGAATTTAAAAACTGGAATTCTCTTCCACCATATAATGATCCTTGAAATGTATGGATATTTTGGTGTTGTATTTCAGTAGAAGTTCTACTAATTTATGTTGGTATCAGAGTCCTGTTTCTTGAGGACAGCTTAAGGACCCCTGGAGTAGATACGTACAACTACTGAGAAATGTTAACATTCATCTCATTATGGTCCCAGGTATGCAATTTCAGTCTAAGTTCATAGATATTTAGACCATTCATAGATTCCACACTTGTTACTAAACCTACCTTGGTCAGCTCACTGGTTACATAAGAACATAAGAGAAGCCAATGTTGAATCAGGCCAATGGCCCATCTAGTCCAACACTCTGTCACACAGCGGCCAAAAATACCATGTGCTATCAGGAGGTCCAGCAGTGGGGCCAGGACACTAGCAGCCCTCCCACTGCTGCCCCCTCCAGCACCAAGTTGGTTCCCTTCCTTGAACACAATGACCTGGCCACAGCGATCCATGCAATTGTCACCTCAAGATGGGATTACTGTAATGCTCTCTTCTGTCAGGATCCCCAATAACTCAGTATCAACAGCCAGTCCTTAAACAGGTTAAGTTTCATTGATCAGAGGGATGGAGCACCGTGCACTCTTGAGTCAGGAATGAGCTATTCAAAATGGCAATCATGATTATACAGGTTTCAATACACTGAGACCCAAACTAAAAATTCTAAGGGAAGGCTGGCTGCCACTGACTTGCATCTCTAAATCTTGCCTTTGACCATGTCTCCCTAGCATCTTCTAATAATGGGTGGTGGCTGATGTGACATCATTGTACTCATTTACCCTGCTCCTGCCATACTCCACGGACTATCTTTTGCAGGGAGGAATTGTTTGAGCTTGATGGCTCATGTGTCCCATGTCATTTTTAGTAGCTATATTGCTGCTGGCAGGTTGGAAGTGTGGGTTGGTGATCCCTTGTAACATTTATTTATTAATCACATTTAAACCCCACCCTCCCCACAATGCAGGCTCACGGTGGCTTAGGGCTTGTTAAGATGAAAATTATTTGAGGGGGTAAGCAGTGTAGCAGATGGCAAAAATTTAATAAGAAAAATAGTCAAAGACAGGGCTAGGCAAGATGACTTTGCATTTGTTTATTTCCCTGAAATGTCTGTTTGTCTGATGTTTAAAGCTTTTATCTGGCACCTTAAATCAAAGCTGTTTTAGACATGGACTTAGTATAGGAAAAGGATTTGATCCCCCACCACTTTCCCTGCTGACCATTATCGGCAGGATCCAATCCCATTTTCTGCTGGTGAAAAGGAATAAGGGATTCCATTTGCCCACCAAAAAAGCAATGCTGGGGATCATGGGACCTGTATGTACAACCCCCCCGTGAGATGGGACAGAAATAAGGAGAGGAGATGAGTGGCATGCATTGAAAAAGCTGTCTGGCTCCAAGCCTGTGTGTGAATATTGCACATTCATGTATTCAATAAGAGTAAACTGCAAAATGAGCACATGTAGGGTTATCGCATGTGGTGATCTAGACATAACTGGCATTGAAAATAATAATAATAATGTTAAAATGGATCTATATTTCTAAGAATGCCTTTCTGACATTTTCATTGGATAATTAATCTCAAGAGATTTTGTGTCAAGGTCACACTAACACATTTGGCTGACACTGTTCCCCTGCAGAAATCACATTATGTCAATAATATTTTTTTTAAGTCCTCTGTGTAAATGAAGTTGTGGATAAATTCATGAGTTACCGTCTTCTCCAAATAAGGTGATTTTAACAATCAGTTAAGTCCTGCACACTGGGGAAATTGTTTCAGTGGGCTGAATGTGAAAACATGACTCTGCCGTAAACTGAATCAGACCATTGGTCCATCAAGGTCAGTATTGTCTACTCAGACTGGCAGCCGTTCTCCAGGACCTCAGACAGTGATCTTCCACATCACCTGGCACATGGACCTTTTTATTGATGATGCTGGGGATTGAACCTAGGACCTTCTGCATGACTCTCCCATAGGCCCTCCCCATCAGTACTGAAAGGCATGGGTAACTCTAGAAAAATAAATTTGGGGGGTGGAAAGGGTGGCAAAGACCATTTTTAGGGGAATAGGATTTTTAAATACACTTTAAATGATACTTTATAGTATGGAGATAAATATAATTTTAATCCACACAATAGGACCTTAATATTCTAAGTGCAAAATCTGTGGGAGTAGAAGAAATGTTTGGAGGGAGTGTCTGTTTTACCAGCACTAGGAGTCATTCCCACTAAGAGTCTTGTAAATCATTTGGCTTTGGTTTATATGACAGCATTCCAGTGCTTGCTGGAACTACTAGAAAAACTATCTTCCATTAGCATGTCATCTTGAAATAACTGCAATGACTTTTGGGCACAATAAAAACGAATCCACTTTCAGCCTTCTTGGTGCAAGTGCTTAGTGCTCTACTACTAAGTCACAGCCCCTTCCTGAGGGACCAGAAGCAATTGTCACCTGTTTCAGACAGCCACAGAAAACCACTTTTACAAGGTGTGATGTTTGAAAGTACCTTACCATGTATTGTATTTATGTATGAGCTCAGTACCAATACCAGTACCACCATATATTATTGGTGGGCTGAATTCAAATAAGTGAGTGCTTATGCAGAACCAGTGTAGGAGATACGAATAGCCCATTCATCATACATTAGTACACTCAGGGCCAGCTCACCCACTAGGCGAGCTAGGTGCTCGCCTAGGGCGCCAGCCCTGCAAGGGCGCCAAACTGCCCTCCGCCCCCCGTGAAAAGCCCCCTTCCTGCCCGGCACCGGCAGCGCTGGCTTTCCTGGGTGCCTTGCAGCTGCGAGGCGCCCAGAAAAGCGGGCGTTGCCGGCGCTGGGAGGGAAGGGGTGGGCGTTCTAACCCGCCCCTTCCCTGGCTTTTCTGGGCGCCTCGCAGCTGCGAGGTGCCCAGAAAAGCCGGCGCTGCCATCTCCAGGCCCCACCAGGAGGTTGGCATCCCCGGTGGGGTGGGCGCCCCAGGCTGTCCTGCCTAGGGCGCCCAGACACCTGGGGCCGGCCCTCAGTACACTCACAGGGCAGTTGTATACAGAGTGGACTTAGACTGGAGCAACTTTGCATAGGATTGTACTGTTAACCAGCAAAGCATATGTCAACATGATCAGAAACTGTCATTTTGAACCAGATATAAAGTATGCAACTTTCCCCACTGATCTATACCAGACCAACATACCAAATACATGCTTCTCTAGAGCAGAGAACTACATAAAGTACTGTACCTAAGATTCTGGAACCACAAAGAGGACAGCAAAGGTGAATATTTATGGGCTTTAGAGCTGGTTCACACATGCATTTTTGTAATTTGAATGCAGCACCAAGTGGTGCCACCACCGCCAATGCATGTTTATATTTACAATCAGTAATGATTACATATAATGTAGACTACTGTCTTCTGTATACTTGGAGCCACTTCTTTCTCCAGGCAATATTCTACTTTCCTACAGAAGATGACTCCTACACAAGAGGCCAGCCTCAAAAGTTTATGTCATCTGTCCGAATGATTTCACAGTGACGGAGCACATGCCCCCTGCATAGCACTCATAAGAGAGATGCAACATTAAAAAGTGGAATATCTCTATTTCGTGTGCACGCACATAAAAGCTTATACCCAGAATTAAACTTTGTTGGTCTTAAAGGTGCCACTGGACTCAAACTTTGTTCTGTTGCTTCAGACCAACACATCTACCCACCTGAATAAGTAAAACTGCAAGCATACTTCTTACTGAACCTTGATGACAATTTGTTAAGGTTACTTGTGGCAGATAACATCACTTCAGGAACTGGATGTGGCTGATGAGCTACCGTGGGCAACCCTGGCACATAGGAAATAGATGAGTACTCATAAAACACAGGGTATATCTATGATACATCCTGGTGGCAGTACTATCTGTATTCATATGCAACTTTATGGAAGCTTTATTGATCAACTAATAAGTTCAGCCTCCCGATTAATAAGCTAAGATTTCTTTAATTGGACAATAGTAGTTTGATGAGGAAGCTGAAAAAATTCTGTTGGGAGGATTATTTTAAGAAAACGACAATTACCAACGGTACTTGAGGGGAGGGAGTGCATGCTTAATCAGTTTAATTCCATATTGTAGATATGTTCAGATTTTTAGAGATTCTCTTTTGAATAGACCTACCCATAGTTTTAGCAACTGGGAAGCGAATGCATATGGATTTTTGCTTCTTTCAAAGTTTTGCCAGTGATTTTTGTAGGGATGGTTCAAGACAGTTAAAAACCTAGTTGTAGGACTTCATTCTATGACACTCTGGATCTTCTTTTGCTTTTCTTTTCAGTTATTATCCTTTTTTCCCTTTTAATTTGGGGCCTGAAATAACAGGGCTTTATGCCATGTACATCAGCTGGGGAGCTGGGATGAAGTCAGAAACTGGGTTTGAGGATCACTAAAGAGAGACACGATAGCATCAAAACAAAACATTTTACTCCTCTTGCAAAACTGCAAAATAGTCTAATCTCTTTCTTCGCAGTGCAGTTCACTTCAAAAGCCTGCTCCTCATTCCCCAGGAATTTTTTCTCGGATATCACGATGAATTAAGTACATTACGTAAAAGAACTTAAAAGAAGTTAACTCTTTACAGGTCTTTCAGAGACGAGCAAACAGAGGAACAGCTCTGATTCTTCAGGTGTTCACAACCTTTAGGCAAAGGCATGTGGCTGTCTTGCTTCTAGTACTAGTGGCAGCAGTCATCATTTTCCTCTGCCTCTAGCGTCTGCAAACGCCTGGCAAATAGGTGGTCTACCATAAACAGAAGCCGAGCATTTGCATGGCATTTCCCAGAAAACAGTTCCCAAATCACAAGTGGTGGGAGGGTTTTGTAAAGGAGCATTAGTGGTGGTGGATGCTCAGCACTGCCTGCGCTCAGATTCTTCCCTGCAGATCCCAAAGCTGGTCATTCCATTCCCCCAATCATGCTTATTTGTGGTTTTGGAGCCTAGCTTTTGGCGGGGGTGGTGGTGTTTGAATTAAAAAACTCAGGGGGATTTGAGAGAATTGGCAGGTAGTGTAAGGTTGAGCATTCTTTCCTCCCTACTGATTCTCCCCTATAAATGGCCTCCCTGCACACACACACCCAACTTGTGTTACAAGACTGTGTTGCAACAGGGAACTTCATAAAGTATAGTTTTATTCCAGGCCTTCTTTGTGTGCATTCTCTGGAAGGAAGACAGGCTTGCATGACCCACCACAGTCCTTCTAAATGTGCACTGAGTAGCAGAAGGTAAAGCTGTATTTTCTGCTTATGGCAAATAGATTAATGTAGCTATGGCAGCTTAACAGAGTGGTAATGTGCTGTGTGCATGATGTCACAGGCCATGTGGAGGTCAGTTGAAATAGCACCCAAGGTGGAAAAGGCTAGTTAAGGACATAAGGACTGCCTTACTGGATGATGCTATATGTTTTGAATAGCAGTCACCCAGAGATGTCTGGATTCTCATAAGTTTGGCATGGAGTTGATAGCTGTTCCTTGTTGCTTGCCCCCAACAGCTAGTAGACTTCTAAATCTAAGCTTGCAGTTTCTTTGAGCTGTAATATCTAATAGTCATTGATAGGTCTGTTCTTCTTGACTGATTGACCTTTTTGAAGTTAGTTATACATTATATGAAGAAATTCTTCAATTTTTTAGCCCTGAAGCTGGGGATAATTGTTTTCACTGGACGACTGCGTTCTAGTATGGTGAAAGATAGTTTATCAATTTCAGATCCTTATAGAATAGATATTGCTGTTTATGGAAGAAGTAAGAATAGGAAATTCAAGATGTCTGTGGTCAAATGTGTATTATAGGTGTAGCCCTGCCACTGAAAATGGGTGTGGAGGTCTTTCTTTGTGAGAAATGGAAAGCAGAACTTTGTAAAGGCCAATGGATTGTCTGACTATCCAATTAGATCTTTGCTATGTGTTTATATGATGTTCTTGTTATTCTGTGTTATTATGTTGTGTTCTGATTTTTAGTCTTTTTGTAAAGTGGCTCAGATCTCTATCAGGAGAAAGGTGGGACAAAGTTTAAATGAATGAATGATGAATGAATGAATTAATGAACAGTTAAAATAATACAGGTTGTTTTACAGTCACATCTATAAAATATCTCTCCCTCATGCAAAACTGCCTGCTCATATGTAGCCTCCTGACATCTACTGGGATACACTGCAAACCATCATTTCTGAAAATGTTGCAAGATATGATGGTACAAGAACTTGTGCCAGATTAAGGAAGGAGGGACGTAATGGGAAGAAGATAAATAAGCCCCGATTGACTGACGTAGAATGCTGCCAGTTTTGCTTTAGCTCATTGAGGTTGATCACAGGGTTATTGGATTGACTCAGTCTATCCTCTTTAGCAAAGTTAATGCCATTCCTTATTTGGAAAGCTGGAAACGTTTTAAATAGATGCAGGTCAAAATTTCACTGGTCTTTTAAAGTTACATCAGGTTGGCCAGTAATACTGGAAGTGACTTATGTTTGGTCTTAAAGAAGCAGCATTAGATCAGCAGCAATAGCGGTAGTAATAATGACAGAAAATCAATGGAACCCTCATTCTCAGCTACTTGGGCCATACAAACTGCTTGTTACATTATACAGTGTTGTGCCTCCTGTATATATTATATATAAGCTGAATATGTGTTAATTTATTTCAGTGCCTTTTAAAATGCGTTCTTGGGAACCCTGGAAACTTCTTAGTGTTCAGTTGATGAGAGCAATAATGGTAAACATATTGGATGCACTCAAGAGTGTGTTCTTAGTACTTGAAGGTCAATGGGAAGTCCAGGTTGGCTTGCCTAGCATCCCATGTGGAATGAGAGCATGCTCAGAACAAACCCAGGAATCCTCTGCAACATATAAGGATTTTGTGGCAGATACTCACATGATCCCTCAAAAGACAATCTTCATGGGAACAGATCCTTGAGGATACAGGCCCTGAAAACAAAACAAACAATAAAAAACCCTCGTTCTGTAATCATCAAATTGTTTTGGATGTCCATCCTTCAAGATATTTGTATAAAGCCAATTGTACTGTAAAAATGAAAACTCATTAATCAGCATGGTATAGCGGTACAAGTGTCTGAAAAGGATTGGGGAGATTGGGTTCCAATCCTCACACAGCCATGATTTCACCAAACCTTAGGAAATCTACTGTATCTCGACCCATCTTGTGGTGAGGATAATAGGTAGAAGGGGAGAACTATGTACACTAGTGATCCCCAGTGTGATGCCGATTGATACAATGGCGTCCACAAATATATTTCCTGGTGACAACTTGCTTCTTCCCCTAAACACCTTTTCTGCAAACCAAAGAACCAATCCTGACTCTCCTCTGCCTTATTGGAGCAGGGGATATTTTGGAAGACTCCAGGAAACCACCTGTAGGTCTCCAAAGAGAGCAGAAATAGCTGTCCCCATAATGGGAGGATGCTTGGCTTGAAACTTCATCATATTTTGTAACTGGCCCCCACTGCAGCCATTTTGTGATTAGTCCTACCTCCTGTGGCAATACTTCTCAAAATTCCACATCTATCCACAAGCACAAGATCCAGGATTTCTGATGTACACTATCTTGAGCTGCTTGGAGAAAGGGTGGGGTAAAGACATCTTAGCCAATTGTCAGCAGAGGCAGCTGCCCTGGCCCTGTGCTAGGGGGCTTCAACTGCCCACTGTTCTGCCCACCCAGATATAGAGGCTCAGGCCCACCCTGATATAGAGGCTCAGGCAGCCTGCCAGCAACAGTCACTCTTGCTTCTCTGCCACCAGGGAGTCGGGTAAGTGGCTAGCACTGGCAGTCACTTGTGCTTGCCCTGTCCAGGGCTCAGGCAGGCAGCTTCTGATGACGGCTTTTGCCTGCTTTGCACAGGGTGAGGGCTGCCCCTTGCTTGGCAGTGATTCTGCGGCTCCATGCTGGACTTCTGCCCAGGATCCCAGAATCATTAAGACTGTTCCTGCCACCTCCTCTCATATTGTGTAGTCTTGAATAAATGCTAATTGCTAGGCCATATATAGGGTGCTTTTACATATGCTGAATAATCCATTTCAGTATACCTTTGTGATCATTTGCAAGTAGATGTTGCCATTTTACACAATAAAATTCAGTTGCAAAGCACATTGAAATAATCAAAGCAGTCTTCTACATCATAGTTATTAAAGCTGGGTTGTTTTCCAAATTTGTGTAAACTTGCAAGAAATAATAATCTAATGGTAATACATTTATCAATGTTGCTATTGAAAGTCATCTACAATAAAGAGGCCAGAGTATCTTTATAGGGAATAATTTTTAATTTCCTTTTGAGTTAGAAAAATGTTTGACATATCATAGTCATGGAAAATAATTACATCTTCATGTTATATCTATTGAGTACAGTTACTATACTGCAGGCAAAAATGTGGATGGGTACTTACCTTTTCTTTGTTCCACCCCCACTATTCAAGAGATTTGTATTGACTTTGTGTTGTAAAAATTGTCATGACAGGAATAAAAGACAAGCACCAGAGCAGACCTGCTGAATAACTTTTTGTGGTCCCACTGAGGCAGTAAAACAGGTTTACTGTGGTGGCTTTGGCTTGATAGTTAACAAGTTATGCAGACCTCTCCCAGCATCACAGTGTTGATAACTACTTTTGTTTGGCCAGTGTAAGGGCACCAGAACAACTCTAGTGCTTTGCACTTTTGGTATCCCTCCCATTAGCCTCTGCATAAAAGTGTATGTGGTCCTGCAAACTGGAGATTGTGACCCCTGTCATTCAGGGTCTCTTCTATATTCCATTGTGCTTTATCTCTGAATGGATGATGGGAATCACCCACTAAGATGCCCTCCTTTCCTCAGAGGAGAAGGACCCTTCATGGTAGGTATCCAATAGTCAGTTTTTGGTGGTTTCTAGAGTGGACTGAGGTCACTTCCAGGTTTTTCCAAGAAGTGATGTAATGCTGTTGATTTTCTTAAACTTCTTTTTCTCCCATCAGCTTTTGGAACAGTGGTGGGAACCAGCCAGCTCTACTTTGGGATTGTGTCAGAGTACAGGCCAGAAAATCTGCTAATTTGTTGCTGGGAACCAATCAGTTCTAAAATTTCTGACTGGTTTAGTGGCACCAAGGAGGTACAGTCCTAATACAGTTATCATTGTTCTTTCCAAATTGGGCTGCCTTTTCCTCTGTTTTCCAGTTCAAAGAGAGCAAAAAACATCAGCCTCCATCCATGGACAATTAATAGCTAATTGTGATTTTCAGTTAAATACTGGAGCTTCATGTTTTGTGTGACACTTGTCTTTTCCTAGTTCTGCAAGTAGCTTTAAAAGCTTTTCCAGATCTCTTTCCTTCACTGTTCAGCTGGCCTCTATTTAGTTATTAATCAATAAGAAAGTTTCTTGCTATCTGTGATGCAAAAACCCATCCATTTGAGGGCTGAGATTGAATAGAACTTGGGCTAGGGCCTTCTGGCCCTATAGAATCAGCTGTCCTCTGACACCTGAACTTGTAGGCCATGTACAGGCAATATAACCATTTTTTCTTAAACTTGTTCTCAGTGGATAAGGAGAGAGCATTTACTGTTGCATGAGGCATACATGGATTCTGTACACAATAGGTAAGGGACTGTCTGGAATGAGGATTGTGTTTGTGAGGGAGGATGGGAGTTCTTTTGGGTCCATACAAAATTTGTAATCAAAATAGGGGCCCTGAGGTTGCTACGGAACCACTGATATAGAGGAAGACATGATCCAAACATTGAGCTTGTGACAGCCCTTCCCTCTTTTGTTAGGTAAAGTTTGCAGCAGAGTGATACTCTGTCAGGCATGTAGCACTGTAACCAGGTGGTTATTCCAAAGCAAGGTCCTCCCATGTCTTCCTAAGAGCATTCAGCAATTTATTATTTCCTGGGGCCCTGACACAGGAGCTGTTCCCCAAAAAAGGAGAAGTATGACTGCTTGCAGGAGAAAATCTAGTTGCATCATTGGGTCAGCTACAGCCTGCTGTATGTATGGATGGCAAGTATGGTCATGGACTAACCAACATGTGGACACCAACTTTCCATAGACTGAGGGTTGAAATGTGGAGATCTGTTGTGATAAAGCTTTTTGAGGTTTAGGTAATTGTAATGGGAAGAGAATAAGACCAGCCTGGAAATGAAAACAAAACATTCCAGTGAAATTCTTGAAATGGTAGGAAAATGTGTTGGATGAGCATTACAGTGCTATGGCAATAGAGTGGGTGCACTGACAGCCAAAGAAGAGGTTGAGAAAATAATTTGAATAATATTTATTATTAGGGCACAAATCACATAAAAAGATGGGCTCTGTCTGATGGCTGTACATTATAACCTAATTTAAGAAGACTGTAGCCATGAACTGACAGTATAACTCCTAAAAGCCACAGGTTTGCAGAAAAGATTGAAATCTAAAAAAAAACAAAACCCTAACACTCAAGGGGGATTTAAAAATAATAGAAACAGCACCTGTAGCCTTAAGAAATTAATACTCTCTGCAGTGGCTATTGTGGGGGTTGCTAGGTAACCACAACAATATTGCTTGCCTTCAGGCTTTGGTTTCTTTCAGTAAAAAGCAGGGGTAGGTGACAGGGCCCTTTCCAGGGTTGTTTTGGATTTTGAGGGAGGACTCATTGGAGCCAGGCCTTACAGCAGTCACCAGGCAACTTGGTACCATGTGGCTTGCATGACTCACCCAGGCCTGGCTGCTTGCTACTGTTCAATAGTGGCCTCCTTATGAAAGCCAGCATGGTGTAGTGATTTGACTTTCATCCTAGGCTATGTGAGACCCAGGTTTGAATCACCACTTGGCTATGGAATCTCACTGGTAACTTTGGGCCAGTTACATATTATCAGCTGGACCTACCTCACAGTGTTGTTGTGAGGATAAAATGGAGGTGAGGAGAATGGTGTAAGCTGCTTTGAATTCCCATTGTGGAGAAAGGTGAGGGTATAAATGAAATCAGTAAATAATATAGCTGATGATCAGGGGCAGATAAAACGTAGGTTGGTTTGTGGGTGGGAAAGAGAGCAGGAAGCAGGGAAAGGTGAGGATATGAGGACTCACAGGAGGAGGGAAACAAGAAGTAGTGTGGATACAGAGCAAAGTGAAGTGCCCCCTGCAAGTCATTATGGGCTCTGCACCACACGACTGGACCCAGCCCAGTGGCTAGCACCGCACAATTGTTTTTCCAGGCAGAGTCTGCAAGGGAAGGGGAAGGAAGATAAGTTGAAAATGGGCAGATAAAGGTAGGCTGGTTGGGAAAGAGAGAAGGAAGCAGAAAAAGGGGAAGGGAAAGATGAAATAGTCCTTGCGGGTCTTCTGCTTGTTCCTTTATGGAACTGATCATCTACATTATTTTCTCATTCTTAAGTTGACTTCCGTGTATTAAATGCGCTGAAGTGATCTGTGCAATCAGTTATATGCATGAAGTTCTTCCACATTCTGCAATCTCCAGTCTAAATCATCTAAAAGTACAAACTGTACCTCCACAGCAACTGCCCCCCCAATCTTTGTTCTGTCACTGTTGATTCTGCCCTGCAACTGATGCAGCTGTACCTGCATCCAAGGCCCACTAAAGATCTGATTGGTTGTGAGGTCCTGCACACCTGTGGATCATCTGACCCAGGGGTCCCCAATGTGACTCCTGTGGGCACCACGGTGCCTGCTGATGTTTTTCCTGGTGTCCAAGGCTTTCTACAAAGTGGGTGGGGCCAGTTGGGACTTTGTCCAGCAGGGCTTCTGACTAGCCATTGGAGGTCTAATTGGCTGTGCAGATTTTTTTTTAGTCAAAAAACTGCTTTTGGCAGCAGCTGCTACCACAGCAAAAGGATCTTCACTGTGCGACTAACGGTAAGCTATGTGTAAGCAAGAAAATATTTTTAAACAATATGTTCCTTGTAAAAGGCATCCTGTTAAGGAAAGCTTCTGCGTACTATTAGAGTTATGCATAACCTCACACCCTGACACTTTGTGGTTTGGTCCATTTCCTTTAGTAGCCATTTTGCGGTTGTGCCTACCACCCTCACAGGCTCAAAGATGCTGGGGATCCCTGATCTAGCACATAGCATGCTAACATATGCTGCATACAAGATACAAACAAGGGAGCATTGCAGGAAGAGTACCTCCAAGGGCAGCCTTAGTGATTCTGGGGCCCTGGGCCAAAGTCCAGCATGGGCCCCCAGAATCACTGTCACCTCCCATCCCCCCGCCCCGAGAGCCAAGCAAGGATCAGCCCTCACTTTGTGTGAGGTGGGTAGAGGTGGTTGCTGGAAGCTGGTAGCCTCAGATGGAGCAGGTACAAGCATCTGCTGCTGAGCTGACTGCCCAAGCCCCTATTCAGTTGTCATCAAGGTTCATTGAGAAGTATGTTCACAGTTTCACTCCTAAGGAAAAGAAAGCTGTTTTTCAACTGTTAAGAAATAGAGATATTCCACTTTTTAATATTTCATTTCTCTTGTGTGTTTTACTTGAGGGCTATGCAGAGTGCATGTGCTCCATAACTGTGAGGCAGTTGGGCAATCATCCCCCACCACATAGGGTCCAGGGCAGCTGCCACTGTTACACACCGGCTAAAACCACCCCTGTGTTCCTCTACCTGTAATCTAAAGACATGTAGTGAGTTCTCCAACCTCAGATTCTTGCATGTGTAGATCAGGCCTTTAAAAGCAGAAAGAAGGATGTAAAGGAGGAGAGAAAACACCTGGAAGGGCTGGGAAAAGATGGAGCTGGCAACCCTAAGTTCCTGTTCTGAGAAACCTCATATACATGATTCCCTCCTCCTTATTGTGACATTTACTGGGAAGTCTTCAGTCTCATTCATTATAGGTGATTGTTAGTGAGTTAAGACTTAGTGCAAGATGGCAACTGCCCTGACCATGCCAGTATGGTGGTGGGTGCCCATTTTGGGTGCCCTAAAGTAAGTGCCTTAGGCACACAGGAGCTTTTGGCTCAGACTGTGACTGCACTCTCTGAGATGCATGTATGGTAGCAGCCACTCGTCTGCTCTCTGAAGTATGAAGGCGCTTCACAATATAATAGACTTGCACTTTTCTCTCTTCCCTTCCTTACTCATATGTGTTTTATTTCCCACTGCTGTGTGGGCCACCATTGCAGTGGAACAAGATGAAAGCAAGGACTCCATTAACCTCTTTATGGAAGGTAGGAAGAAGATCTGGAAGAGCTTCTTCTTCTTTTTTTTAACTTTCCATCTCTTTCCAAAAAGAGAATTTTATAGATCTTGAGCCATGGTGACATTCACATTGGTATGACTAGGGGTTTCAGTAGCATCAGTGGAGGCATTCAAAAGAAAGAATGACACAGGATTTCTCCTCTAGCATAATGTAAAGTGCCAGTGTGGTACAGTGGTTAGAATTAAGGTTCCCATTCCTCAGGTGGGGGTAGAGTATCCCCTGTTTTGGGGGGCTTCTGCCCGCTGCTGGCCAGAACTGATGTCATCACATTGGGGACATTGCACAGTGATGCTTTTGTTTATGGACAAAACACTGCATAGCGTTGCCTGGTAAATCCATTAGTAGACTTTCAAAAGACTGCCCATACTAAATGCAAACACGCTGATTATCTAAGAGCCAGTTTGGTGTAGTGGTTAAGTCCGCGGACTCTTATCTGGGAGAATCGGGTTTGATTCCCCACTCCTCCACTTGCACCTGCTGATGTGACCTTGGGTCAGTCACAAGCTCTGGCACAGCTGTTCTCTCAAGGACAGTTTGTGTTAGAGTTCTCTCAGCCCCACCTACCTCACAGGGTGTCTGTTGTGGGGAGGGGAAGGGAAAGGAGTTTGTAAGCCACTCTGAGACGCCTTTGGGCAGTGAAGGGCGGGGTATAAATCCAAACTCTTCTCTCTCTTCTCTTCTCTCTTAATTTTTGACTCATGACCCCATTAATTTTTCTTAATCATGCAATGCAGGTAATACAGTTAAACTCTGAAATTATGTATTTGCAGTAGAGAGGTTCTGTGTAGTTTCAGATAAAAGCATATTACAGAACTGATATGCAGTTTCCAGTACACATGTCTTGGAAAGGAGTCAAACAGTGGCGAAGATGAGGTTGCACAGGACAGGACAGTCGATGACTGGCATTAATCTTTCAGTGACAGGACAGGAACTGAAGAATGCAATGATTACACTAGTACCTAATACTATCACTTTGTGAAGTAATCGCCTTTGTTATAAGAATGCAACAAAGGCATATAATCATAATCAATTACTGAATTTCATTTCATGATCACAGTGACTGAAAGGACTTTTATATTTGATTTTCATATTGTTTTTTGGGGGGAAGCTTATTTTTAATTCTTGACATGCCACTGCTGAATGGTAGTAATGTTACTGGACCTGAGTTTCAGGGTTTTAGCTACTTTATCATAAACACCTTTCATACATTCCAAGCATGTACAATGAATGTGTTTGCATGGGGGGCATAGAGTGGGATTGTGGTGGCGGGCTTGGCCTATACACAGTCGTAATAGAAGAAAAGAAGAAGAGATTGGATTTATACCCCACCTTCCACTACCCAAGGGAGTCTCAGAGTGGCTTACAAGCTCCTTTCCCTTCCCCTCCCCACAACAGACACCCTGTGAGGTAGGTGGGGCTGAGAGAGCTCTGACAGAAACTGCTCTTTTTTTCAAGAACAGCTGTGCCAGAACTATGGCTTGCCCAAGGTCATCCAGCAGGTGTAAGTGGAGGAGTGGGGAATCAAACCCGGTTTTCCCAGATTAGAGTCCGCGCACTTAACCACTATACCAATATACACATAGAACCCACAAATGTACAGAGTTAGATGTGCTGTTGAATTTCATAGGCTTTGCTGGTTCTTTCCAAATGTGCTTGTCTTTGTTTTGCTTCTCTCTTTTGCAAAACAATTTCTAGAGTGTTTCACACACCATTTTGAGTTTCTTCACGTGAAATTATTCTTATAAACATTTTTCAGTGTTTCGGTGCATTCATAAATTGGCATTATACATTATATGTATATATATGTATACATTGTGTAAAATGTGTAAAGGAAACAAATGAATCTTCAGTACCAGCAATGAAACTGGTCAGACTGAAACTGTTCACAATAGCAATCAACATAAACGTAACAAAAACATTTTTTAAAAAGGATATTCATCCATACATGTAAATCTTTTTTCACCTTGAAAATCAAGGTTCCCAATCATGTGAATTATGTGTATCTGTACATTTGACCAACTGCTTTTTGTGTGTGTTCTGAATGGGAAGTTCCCTTTTTTATTTCGTCTTCCCAGTGTGCCAGCAGTACAATCTCATATCAGCTAGCCAAGTCTTGTGCCCACTGAAGTTGGCTAAGCACCCTCCAGATATCCTACAGATATCCTATAAGATACTGACAAAGAGGTCAAGATAATGGCCTGAAAGATGTGTTTCCCATCCTCCAGCCTGAAGAATTTAAACATTTCCACAAAGTGTTTGGCTTTGGATTGTGCTACAGGTTGACATGGCTGCCTACCTTTTTTTTGTACATGCATAAGCTCTATGTACACATTCTAGTGAATTCACTTAAACTAAGGATACAGCTGCCATCACAATCCCATGTGTACTCATTTCTATGCATTTAGAATGTCTGGAAAGAGCTAGTCTTCCCAGGTAAAGAAGTGAAACATCAGTTTGAAAGCTAGAAGCAAGGGGAAAGGTATATTTTTCCGTGTATAGGGCCAGTGTGGTGTGGTGGTTAAAGTGTTGGGAGACCCAGGTTCAAATCTCCACTTGTTTCATGGAAGTTTGCAGGGTGACTTTGGGCCAGTCACCATCCTCTCAGCCTAAGCTACTTCGCAGGGTTGTTGTGAAGATAAAATGGCAAAGAGAAGAATGATGCGAGCTACTTTGGGTACCCATTGGGGAGAAAGATGGAGTATAAATGAAGTAAAACAAAAAATAAATTTCCCATCATTCTCACTCCATTATTAAGAATGAGGTGATGGTTCTGTTATGCACATTGTGCTGTGAAAAGACTATGAAGTCGGGTCAGCTTAAGGTTTTTTGTTGCTGACTCTGCTTCCTTTCTTCTCTACTCCATTCCACCTTTAACCCATCAGCCACTGCTAGGCTCTTCCCTGTGCCAATTCTATGGACCATTTTTAGCACTATCTGCCCCTATGTTAGAACAGATAAAAGGAAGTACTTCTTCACCCAAAGAGTGATTAACATATGGAATTCACTGCCACAGGAGGTGGTGGCAGCTACAAGCATGGGCAGTTTCAAGAGGGAATTAGATAAACATATGGAGCAGAAGTCCATCAGTGGCTATTAGCCACAGGGTATAGATGGGAACTCTCAGTCTGGGGCAGGTGATGCACTCTATTCTTGGTGCTGGAGGGGGCAGCAGTGGGAGGGCTTCTAGTGTCCTGGCCCCACTGCTGGACCTCCTGATGGCACCTGGTATATTTTGGCCACTGTGTGACAGAGTGTTGGACTAGATGGGCCATTGGCCTGATTCAACATTGGCTTCTCTTATGTTCTCAAGTTTCAAATTTATTCTCAAATATAGTCCGTAAAACACAATGGCCTGTATTGGACAGGGCCAATGTGAACACTCAGTAACCTGCAATATGCATATAAACACCATTCAGAATCCAGAGGTTCACATAATAAAAGGATGAAATTGGTAAGTTTTGAAAGTTGACTAGAATATCAATATACCTAGTATAAGAATTATATCAAAGTCCTCAGAACCCAATCAGTCAAAATAGTTTCAGGACACCCTGACCTGAGTAGCCCAGTCAATCCTGATCTCATCAGATCTTGGAAGCTAAGCATGGTCGACTCTGGCAAGTACTTGCATGGGAGACCTCCTTGTAATGCGGGAGGTGGGGGCAGGATTTATTCAGCCACTTCTCGGAATATCCTCCAGGCCCCCAGTAGGGGTCAGTCACCAGAGGTTGCCATGAGTTCCCATTGCATACAAAGTCAGTCAACAGAGGTCACCATGACTGCCAGGTGCTCACACACATGTGTCCACATGCAAAAAAATACAAAACAAAATGGTTTCAGGACTGTGCCTGATTGCCTGTGAGATAAATTTTGCCACTCTTTCTGTAGTGAGTTTCTGAACTTCAGGAGATTTGGCAACACTAACATGTGACATCTGATTTGGGTTTGGTTTGGCAGAAGGCAATGTGTTGCAAGTTAAAAAGTTGGCTGGTGTGTCTAACACAATCTAGAACATTTTCAAAGCAAATTATTGTCCTCTTGTCTCATACCATGCTAATTGTGTTTGAATCGTTAAGATATCAGATATACAAAAATATACTTGTCAGTGACGGATGTACTCCCACAGAATTACATGGTACTCTGTAATGAGTAGTTTCTGGTACTTTATACTGACTCATTTGTCCAGTCAAACCATTGTATTTTGATAGTTATCTTGGATGTCATTTTTCATTTATTGTATAGAGGGCAGGGTGTTGGATGCTTGACATGCATCAAAGACTAGGGCCACAGCCTAGTTAAAATGTTATTATGAGATGTTGTCATTCTTCAAGGTCTCTAACTCTAAAAGTTAATTCTTTGAGACTGGGATGGGAGGAGGTTTTTATATCTTGTCTCAAGGACATGTGGGTATGAATGCATACACATTCATCTTAAAGCACTATGAAGTTCACAGATTGCCATTTTACATATGGTAGATGAGATGGCCTGATCTTGTCAGATCTCAAGAGCTGAGCAGGGTTGTCCCTGCCGAGTATTTGAAAGGGAGACCTCCAAGGAATACCAGGGTTGCAACACAGAGGCAGGCAATGGCAAACAGGCTCTTGCCTTGGGGTCGCCATAAGTCAGCTGTGATTTGATAGCCAAAAACAAACTCTGAGGTATATTTTGACTTGCAATCATATCCTGCCAAAACAATTGCATTTCTCTAATAGATCTTTAACTCAAAGAACATATCTAATATGTATTTAGAAGAAATTACTGGAGGGCTAGCTGTCCTAGAATAAAGGAATACAACAGATGAAATGGAGTCTTCAGCAAGATAAGATGAAGCTGGGTGAGAACTAAGCACTTATCCTTGATACGAAAGTGTGGGTGTTGCAGCCATATCCTAGTTTTCATTTGTGAAATATCCAGGGGTATGCATCTCATAAGCCTGCCTAGTGGTGGGAGGATGACTTTGCTTGTACCTAGAGCCAGTTCCAGGTTTGGCGAAGCTCTGGGAAGAGAATTTCCATGCCCCCTCCCTTCTTCTACCCCCCACCCACTGCTGCCTCCCCCACACATGTCTTCCTTTCCTCCCCCCCACATGCCTCCCACCTGCCTGTGTGTCCTTACCCTGCCCACCTGTCAGATCTCCCACTGCTCATGCTCACCACTGCCTGCAGCCCTTTTCCTAAGTGGCACTGTGCAGTGAGTGTAGCTGGGAGTATGGCAGAACACTAGCACATAAGCGGGATGTGGGGGGGGGGCAGCAGTGGGCCCTAGGGATACCAGCCTCCAGGTGGGAGCTGGAGATCCCCCCAAATTACACCTCATCTCCAGGCTTCAGGGATCAGTTCACCTGAAGAAAATGGATACTTTCGAGGGTGGACTCTATGGCATTGTACGTCACTGATGTCTCTGTCCTACCCAGGCTCCACCCCCAAATCTCCAGGAGTTTCCCAACCTATTCCCCTGTCCCCTGCCAGTGCCCGGGGGGGGGGACCTGGCTACCCTAGTGGGTCCTGACATCTGCCCCACCTCAAGGTAAGCTGACACCAACCCTGTTTGTACCACCGTGCTGTTCCGTTGTCTCTGATTGCTTCCTCATGCTCAGTTGTGTAGCCTTCGCTAAGAAGCAAGTCAGGGAAGGCCAGGTGGAAAGTAGGAGAGAAAGCTGAGCCTACACCCTCCTTCCTGCCTCTCCTTCCTTCCTGGGCATGTGTTCTGTATGCAGGGAGGGAAAGATTGTGCCCTCAAGCATAATACTTTAGAATCTTGTTGTCCTTTGATATATTATAAGTCACAGTGTATGCATGTGTTTATTTTCAGATTGTAAACCCACCCTGAGCCCGGGGCTATGGAGGTTAAAGATTAAAACCAGTCAGGAATTATTTAAAAACTGTTATTTGGCTTACATCAAATGGAAAACCACAGGTCTTATACTGTAGCTGAAGGGTGTTTTTCCCCCTTTTTAAAAATAACCATCTTTTCTATATTTAGTCTTACCTAGGAAAGATTCAGGCATAGTCCCAGAGTGATTAGTTAAATTGGTTTTACTTGGTTTAGCAATGGCAACTTTGAAAATGTTGTGGGGGAAGTAAAAATGTGTGTTAATATTCCAATATTGCGTTTTAAACCAATTAACAGAATTATTTTACAAAAAGTAGCTGGAAAAAGTCTCTGTTGGTACAAAGTGGGTAATGACAGCCATACTAAATATTGGCAGTCAGATATACTTATTGGATTTATAGTCTGCCTTTATCACAATGGTTCAGGGTGTATTACGAAAATTAAAACCCATTAATACAATAAAAGCAAAAAATACCATAAAAAGGTGACTAGATGGTGTGAATCACAGTGTTGTTTTAGTATGGTATGAATTTGCCGTACAGATCTATCTGAGGAGGCACTGTGGCTTAGTAGAGCATCTGCTTGGCAAGCTGAAAGACCCAGGTTCAATTCGCAGCAGTTCCAGTTAAAAGAATCAGGCTGCAGGTGATATGAAAGACCTAGACTCTGGAGAGCTGCTGCCAATCTGAGCAGAAAATACTGACTTCGATAGACCAGCAGTCTGATTCAGTATAAGGCAGCTTCATGTGTTCAATGTGTTCAGTCATATTTCAGGGGAGAATATATTTCATATACAGATCTGGGATTCTTGTCAGTCTTACTCTCCCATTGCTTCAGACAGCTGACTTCTATAGTGGAATCAGAGCTGGTGGATTTCTATCAAGGATCCAAATGTACCTTTCAACGAGATTGTCAGTGGGTTTTGTCATGTCCTGTTTTAAAATTATGGGCCTGCTGTTCACTGTGTTGTGTCAAAATCCCAAGCAGCTCACATAAGTCTTCCAGAAAGCCTCTTTCCTACTTGGAAAGAGCTGTTTTTCCATAGAACTGAAAAGAGAACTGAAAAGTGGTGGGGAGAAGAAAAAGAACAGGCTCCCACTGCCACAGCTCATGCCCACCCTTGTTCGGGGCTCATGCTGCCGGTTTGCAACAACCATTCTTGCCTGCCCTATCTGGGATTCAGCAACTGGTTTGCAGTGGTGGCCACTTGTGTCAGCCCTGCCTGGGGCTCAGGCAGTCAGCTTCCAGTTGCAGCTCCCACCTGCTTTACATGGGTTAAGGGCTGTCTCTTGCTTGGTCTTGGTGGGGGAGGATGGGGGGGCAGCAGTGATTCTGGGACCCCATCCTAGACTTTTGCCCAGGACCCCATAATCGCTGAGACTACCACTGACTAGAAGAGAATCACTAGCCATGTATACATATCCACCCACTATCGTAACTGCTCAGAGGTTTTACAGAGTTTTGTTCTAGTTCAAAAATCTACAAAACATGTTTTAATGGAAAATTGCCACCTGAAATAATTACAGTTAATGTACAAAATTGAATACATCTTAATGTTTACATGTCTGACAACTCTTGAATGTAAACATGCATGTATTACAGTTCTTTTCAATCATACACTAAAGGATAAGGACATGACATTCACATGAAGGTGACTGTCAGCATGGAGCACCTCTGAACTTTCTCACTTTTACCAGTTCTGTCTGGCAATGCTTACATTCAGGCAATGATGCAACAAATTTTGTACCTTCACTGAAACTTATATGTATGCATGCCAATCAGGAAACTCCAGAATTGAAATTTGAAGGCCTTATAATTAAAGGGAAGCAAAGATATGAGCCTGATGTACTTAGTCTAGGTTAATCTCTGGTTGACTTAACTGGAGCAGGATCAGGTGCTTCCTCTGAGATAAATTCTTAATTACCACACACAGTGATTGACCATCTGCTGTCTTTAGAAACTGCTGCTTACAGTTTTGTAGCACTCACAGTAATGAAGTAGCACTGGATAGATTTGGAAGCAACACGTAATCAGGCACTTTTATGGTCAATTTACAGCAAACTGTATTAAGAACGATATCATTTAGATACAGAAACAAATCTACCTACCTAGGGTGGTATACTGCTTAGACTAGGCCCGAAGAGACCCAGGTTCAAAACACCACTAGGCTTGAAACTTGCTGGCTGGGTAGCCTAGGACAAGTTATTCTCTCAGCCTAACCCACCTCAAAGGTTTGTTTTCTGGATAAAACACAGGAAGAAGAACCATGTATTTGGCCAGGATGCAGTTTACTGAATAAAAGAAAAGCTTTGGGATGCTAGTGCCCAAGATTAGTACAAAGCCTGCTTAATTAAAAATGGCTGGTGTGTAGCCACTGAGTTCAAGAGTATTCTGAAAAAGATCTAGGAACAGGGTTGGATCCAGCCTGGGTTTTTTTGCCCAGCCTCACTGAGTTCTTCTCCTTACTATCTATAGCCCTGTTCCATATGGGTTTTTCCATGCAGTTCCCATGATCTCCAGCATAACATTTCTGAGTGGTCTGAAGGGACCCCCTCTTCCTTTTTTCACTAGTAGAAAAGCTGGTTGAATCCAATCCCTGACTTCCTGTCCCTGCCATAACTTTTTCTTAAAAATATAGTGGAAACAATAGCAAGAATTCTACAAAGGCAGTCTGTTACTATGTGTTAAAAAAAAGGGAACAGATGTCTGTTGTTTAGCCATAACAATGTAAACCCGGCTGTAACAATTCAGATTTATAGGCACAAAAGTCTAGAAACATATTAACCCTTCGATATATATATTTTTTTGCAGCAGTGGCTTTCAAGATCAAAAATGAATCACTCTTTTACAAATAAAATATGGAGAGCCTTTAAAAAAAGGATTGGTTGGATCCTGGGGATCTGTTCTGCTAGGGTGGCACTGTTCTCTGGCACAAGAAACCTCCTCCTAACATAGCCTTGTGTCAGAGAAAAGCTCCTTGTTCTAAAGGAAAGCGTTCCAAGCTAGTCGAATGCATCTGCAGGATCCAACCCAGTGGTTTTAAGAAAATGTGATGAGCTTGCAAAGAGTGCAGCATGTTTAATCATCCATGTAACCTTAACAATTAGGTTTGCTTATTTTTTAATTTAAAAATACTCCTGGGTAGAACCGCAGCCTGGAGCCAGTGCAGAACCTGCTAGGACAGGGTGGACCCAGGATGGAATCTGGCAAGATGGGGTGGAGGTAAAGAAGAATTTGGCAGGCCAGGAGCGAAATTGAGGTGGAGCCAGGGAGGATCTGAAGTTTATGTACTTTTTTTTTTTTTTTGAACCGCAGTACTGATAACAGAACATGGCTTTGCAGGTCAGGCTAGTAAAATGCTAATTGCTTGGCAAGCCTTTTTTCACTTAAGATCAGTACCATTTTCTGCTCAGCCAATATTTGTTAAGTACATGAACAGTACAGACTTACCCACCCCTAGGGCTGCCACCTCCAAGTGGGGAAATTCCTGGCGATTTGAGGGCGGAGTCTGGGGAGGGACTTCAGTGGGGTATAATGCCTTCGACTCCCAAAGCAACCATTTTCTTCAGGGGGAATCATTTCTGTCATCTGGAGATGAACTGTAATTCTGGGAGACCTCCAGGTCCCACTTGGAGGATAGCAACCCTACCCACCCCTCTCTCCCACTTTTTCAAACAAAATGGTTTTGATCCAACCAAAGGGAAGTGCCACTTTTGCATGCAGCCAACCTGTAGTCTCCCGTTCCTCATTACGTGTCCCTCTGGGGAGTCCCCCTCTCCCTCAAGGGTGGTTTTGTGGTAGGGCTCCCAAATCCAGGTTGGCTGATTCCTGGAGATTTGGTGTGGAGCCTGGGGAGAATGAAGTTTGGGGAGGGGAGGGACCTCAGTAGAGCTGAGACGCCCTAGAGTTCACCCTCTGAAACTGCAATTTCCCCCGGGGGATCTGATCTCTGTAGTCTGGAGATCAGCTGTAATTCCTGGAGATCACCTGGAGGTTGGTAACCCTGTTTCTTGAGGGCATGAGCAGCAGGGAGGGATGAGCATTTATGCAAGCAGGTTTATAAGCCAAGCATATAATTTAACTCTCTTTGTAACTGTATATGTAAGTTCTGGTGAAACACATATCCTTCTGGTAGCTGCTTCCACATGCCCGTAACCCTTTCATCAATGTCAGTTTGCACTATAAAGAAGTTTCCTGTCATGATAACAGTGCTAACCAATACTCTGATCCACAATAGGAAGGGCTTGGTAGATCCATATTATAACACTAACAAGCCTTCCTAAAAAACAGGCATCTTTATTTTTTTCTACTATTTTAGTAAACAGTGCAATCATATGCAGAGTTACAAGGGTCTAATTCAGCATAGTATTTTAATTGTTAATACCCAAGTCCAGTGTTTCCTTTAAGCTTAGTTGGTGTGAGCAAGCTCACAGTCTTTTAGCCTCTGGCTCACACATTTTTGTCTTAGCTCAGGAAGGATGGCTCCAGAGCAAACTAATTTGTGCACAGCAAAATCACTTACTCCCAACTTTAATGCCAGTAGCTCACAAAGTAGAATTTTTGCTCACAAGATTCCACAGCTTAAAGGGAACATTGCCTGAGTCCTAAACACAATTAAGTAGAAGTTGCTTTCATTGAAATGAATAAGCTTCCCCCTTCAAGTACATGTGTCCATTAGTGGGAATAGTAATTGATGTATGTGTGTATATACACACATGTGTATGCATAGGCAGAATTTTTTAAAGTTATGCCTTGAATATTTTTAGACAATGCAAACACAAACATCAACAAAAGTATGAAAATCATAGCTTGTTCCCAGCTATTAAAAGGCTCATCAATCCAAAGATTAATATACTGCTTTAGGGCAGTTTCTAGTAAAAATGTAATGCTCATAAATTGTATGATTCAAATAAATAAAAGCAAACATAACATGAATAAATCTACCTGGTACTCTCAGGCGCTGTGTCCACTTTTTCTGGAGTAACCACCAATGTCCTTAACTGAAGCTGAGGCAAATGTGAGTCCCTAGCTGCCTTGTGCATGAAACTAGGAAGATCTGGTTGGAGATTTAGACCTCTGGATCCAATGACCCTAGCAGAAATAGCTCTGGACAGGTAAGAGGATTATGGCAAAGGAATTAGCAAATTCTGTTAATTAGCCTGGGCCAATGAAATGCCAAACTTCCTGAGGATTTGAAGGATTTAATACATAGATATAATTGGGAAGGGAAAAATAACCCCTGCTAGCCTGAGTTACAGCAGGCATCTCTGTATTGTGGGTTAGGGAGCACTCTAACCTGACTATTCAAGGTAGATGGTTAACTAACAGACTCATTAGGCGCCATTACTATTCTCTCCAGTTGCAGCATAGATGTAAAATATGAATTAAACATTCCCTACCAATTTTACTAACATTCAGTGAGTATAGCACCTGTGTTCTTACTAGATGTATATATAACTGAACTTGTATTTGTGGTCACAGCTTGACACCGTCTGTACTAACTTGTATATTGCACTACTGCTGGTTTCTGTTTCGGGAACTGGATTTTAGAACAATTTTAGTTCAAAGTTGAAAAACTCAAAAATTTTATTGTTTTGGGAGCAGACATGATAAGAAAAATGTAACTATTTATGGTAACACTGCTGTTGAAGAAGCTGTCTTTGGATCTGGCCAATTACCCCCTGGTTTCAAATCTATCATTTCTGGGCAAGGTAATTGAGAGAACAGTGGCTGAGCAGCTCCAGGGGTCCCTGGAGGACATGTCAGCCCTAGAACCATTACAGTCTGGCTTCTGCCCTGGCCTTGGGATGGAGACAGTGCTAGTCACCCTCACAGACGATCTCCGCAGACAGGTGGCCAAGGTGGGTTGGCACTGCTTTGGTGTGCAGGGTGCCCCAAGGAGCAGTCTTCTCTCCTATGTTGTTTAACATCACCCAGCTGGTGTGGAGTTTTGGGCTGGGCTGTCACCAGAATGCTGATGACATCCAACTGTATCTGTTGATGTATGGCCGACCAGCTGCCATCCCATCTATTTAGTCTGAGAGTTTGGAGGCCTTGGCTGGGTGGTTGAAACAGAGCTGGATGAGGCCGAATCCATCAAAGACGGAGGTCCTATGGCTGGGGGGTAGGTAACCCAAGGCTGGGGTGTCAACTCCCAGTGCTTGATGGCACACCACTGACACCAGCACTGACCATCAAGAGCCTGAGTGTGCTCTTAGACTCCTCTCTATCCATGGAGGCCCGGTTGCAAATGATACCAGGCTGGCATTTTTCCAGCTTCACCAGGTCAGGCAGTTAGCTCCCTTCCTGTATAACCCAGATCTTGCCATAGTGATCCATGCAATGGTCACTTTGAGATTGAATTACGGCAACTTGCTCTATGCATGGCTGCCCTTGAAGCTGATTCAGAAATTACAGCTTGTCCAGAATATAGTGGTGCAGGTACTTACAGATGCTCCAATGTTGGCACACATTCAGCCTGTGCTCTGCTACCTGCACTGGCTCCAGGTTGAGTACCAGATCTGCTTTAAGGTTTTGGTATTGATCTTTAAAAGGCCAGTGTACCTGTGGGACTGCCTCTTGTGGTATGTCCCTAGAAGAGCATTGCACTTGGGAGATCAAAATCTACTGGTGGTCCCTGGCCCAAGAGATGTACAGCTGTCCTCAACTAGAGCCAGGGCCTTTTTGGCCCCGGCCTAGTGGAACTCTCTGCCTAGTCACATCCATGCCCTGCATGACATAGTTCAGTCCCACAGGGTGTGAAAAACAGAGATGTTCTACCAGGCCTACGGTTGAGGACAGTAACGGTTCTTCTCTTGGCTTCACTATGGCCTTCACCATGTCCGGTTCATGACCTGCCTTTGTGAGGGAGCATAATTTTATGTAGGCCATCAATAACTAGTAGATATGTATTGCACTGTACTGTTCTACTGTTTAACTATTATTTATACTGTATTTTAACCATTGTATTCTAATGATGTTGTACGCTGCCCTAATAATGTTGTAATAATAATAATAATAATAATAATAATAATAATAATAATAATAATAGACATTGATATTTTCAAAATTGTATGCCAAATAATCCCTTTTTGACTTGTTTTCAGTAGAAAGATTATACAAGTCTGCGTGATGAATAAACTATAACCTTTCTGGGAATGAGATTAACCATAAATATCATTTTCTGAACAAAAGGGGATGATTAGATAAGGACAAGTAGTTTTTGTCTTGCAAGATTTCCATGAAAGGAAAGTCAGGCACATATATCCAAGTTTCTCACATTTGGGAATTGGGTGAATATACAACTCTCATGATATAAAAATTAACTGCAAGCATTCATTAAAACAAAATTTGTGTCTTCTCATTGTAATTTATACTTGCAGTACTCCATGTTGTTACCTTAATAAAAAAGGTCAGTATAAGGAGTTATAGCTGTCCAACTTGATTTACTGCTATTTCCAGTCTGTTCTTTTCAGTTAGTTGTGTAGCTGATTTTAGATCTTAATATAACTTTATGAATTTAGGTGAGGTAAGGGGGCCAAGCACTTCCAGATAAGTAGCTCTAGCCATCCCCCATTGCTGGGCCCTTTGTGCTTACTTTTTCTGTACAGAGTTGATGCCATTGCTTTCAAAATACCTTTATTAAGTACTGTATGGGAATGAACATTTTTGTCTCTGTGACAAATTAAGTATTCTCTGAGAGTAATCTGGATGATTTATGAGTAGGATTGCCAGAGTTGGGTTGGGAAATACTTGGAGATTTTGTGGGTAGAGTCTGGGGAGGTGGGATGGGGCAGGGGAGAGACATCAGTGGGGTATAATGCCATAGAGTCCTCCCTTCTATGCAGCCATTTTCTCCAGGAGAACTGATCTTGGTTTTCTGGAGATCATTTGTAATAGCAGGAGATCTCCATGTGGGGAGACCTTACCTTTGTTTGTTGTTAATTGATTGTGAATTAGTTGCTGTACATTTTCCGGGTTGGGTGGCCGTGGTCTTGGCATTGTAGGACCTGATGTTTCGCCAGTAGCTGTGACTGGCATCCTCAGAGGTATAACACAGAATTGCTTGTTAATTGTTTGTTAATTGTTGATTGTGAATTGGTTGTGAATTGTTGTGAATTGATTGTGAAAACTTGTACACAAATCAACTGATTCAGTTCTAGAAATCTTCTGCACAATTGCTTTATCTCACTTGCCTTTTTTGTGTGAAAATATATTATTGTTTCTGTTGCAAAAATCTAGCATGTCGAACAAAGCTCCCCCTCAAAGAAATGAAGAAAATCCTCTTCTGTGATCCCCTAATTTTTTTTGTTCAGGTGCCACTACTCCTGAAACATCTGATTTAATGCATACAATGTAGATGCACAGAATACAGATTATATTACTACATGGAATTGGGGCTTCCCACCCCAATTCTTTGTGATAGAAAAAAAACAAACTAGCAATATGAGGACAAATGTGTTTGTATGAATTGTCAATCATGCCTGAAGAAATGTTACATTTAGGGATAGGCCTGGACTGCCTCTCAAACTTAAGTTCATAATTTTGGCTGGTTTGTTGTTCGCAACCCAACATTCATTAACTGAAGAGCTGCCATGAATGTCCACAAATTTTAAGGCAGTTCATGACAGTTCATGGCAGTTTGTGAAGAGCAGAAAGCAGGGGTTTAAATGGCCATTTAAAGTCCTGCTTTCTGCTCCCTGTTGCTCTGCCCCATTTCTCACAGGGAGCAGAAAGCAGAGGTCATGAACCACTATGAACCAGTTCAATTTGTGAACTAACCTCCTAGTTTGTATTGGGTTGTGATTTTGCCATGAACCAAAATCAACCACAAAAATGAGGTTCGTGCCCATTTCTAGTTATATTTTGCATCCTCCTAAACTTATTAATTGCCACTAGTGATTGCTTTTTTTCATTTGAGAAACGTTTATTGTACCTGTGGAGATCTCATTGCATAGTATGGGGAAGGACAAGTCCCAGAGTATTGACTAGTGGTGTAAATGCACTCATAAGGATGAATAATCAGTAAAAATCAATAAAATATTCTGTGTTGGATTCTACAAGTTTCTTCTGCTAAGTGATGAAGTTGGTGGAGCAAGCTTTCTCCCTGGCTTTTCCTTGTGGCTCAAGATGCCTTACAATTCCAAATTTTAAAACATATAAAATACAATATACCTGCACATTTCACCCATTTCTCATTAAAAGCAGTAGTGAATAAAATGGCCCTGTCAAAAAACTCTAAAGATGGTGCCCCCTTACCTCCTCAAGGATTCCATTCCAAAGGGTTGGAACCGTTCAAGAAAAGGCATAGGCTCTATTTAATGACAGTTGGGCTACAGTAAGTGAGGGAACAACCAGTACGTGGCAACCTAAAGACCATAGTTGGTGCAGGGGGTATATGGGGAGAGACATTCCTTTAGATTCGTGGGTTCACAGTCATGAAATGCTTCAAAGATCATAGCCAGCACATTGATTTGAACCCAGAAATAAACTGGTAGCCAATGTCATTGTTTTAAAATAGAGAACATACTCCCATACTCCCCTGACAATGGCTGAGTACAGACTGGCAGTTTGCTCCGGTAGTCAGTCATAGTAAAAAAAACCCAGATTAAACTATACCGGGTTTTCCCGTCCACACAGCGGGGGCCGCTGCTGGAAGATACGGGACGGAGGTGCGCGGGAGCGTTCAGACTGCCGCGCCGGAGGCGTGCTATATTCACCGTTTCCCCATTAATTCGGCTGTGGGTGTATGGGTGTATGTGCGCATGAGCGCTCATGCATTCATGCGCATAAGCGCATTTTGCGATTTTTTTTTTTTGGCCCTGCAATGCCGGCACCGCATTGGGCAGTGGAGCGGAGCGCAGCCAATCACACCACTGCTGCCTCGTGCCCAACGCGGCTTCCGCCCGGCTTTTCGCCTGCGCGTTCAGACTCCCCGGAAGCGGAGAAATGCGCGACGAATGTGGGCTTTTGGATTTGCGATGGCTTTTATTAGGTGTTTTTTTAATCTGGCAGTGAAGCGCAACAGCACCGGTAGGTTACGGGTGGGGGACGCCAGGCAGATGTGCCTGTGTGAACGTCCCATTTACTCCGGTATTGAATCGTTGTCAGCCCGGGTCCCTTCCCGGGGCAAACTGCCAGTCTGGACTCAGCCAATAATTGGGCTCCTGCCACCAGTGGTAGTTTCCAGGTTGTCTTCAAAGGGAATCCAGTATAGAATGTATTACAGAAATGTGAGGTTACAAAAGCATATATTAACATGATTAGGTTGGCTGAGTCTAAAAAATGAAAGAGCTGGTGAACAAATATGAGAGAAGTGAGGTCTGTGAGCTTATAGTGTGCATGTGTATAGAGTAAGGTTGCCAGTCTTCAGGTGGGGGATGGAGATCTCCTGGAATTACAACTGATCTCCAGATGACAACAATCAGTTTCCCTGAAGAAAATGGCTGCTTTGGAGGATAGGCTTTATGGCATACCCCACCGTCCCTGGGCTCCTCCTCCAAATATCCAGGAATTTCCTAACCCAGAGTTCACAACCCTAGTTAGAAGGCCAGTTGACATCTGCCTCTCAAGCTTCTGTGTCCCCACGTACAGAGGTGAGGTGCATTGCAATGAGAAACAGGATATGTTCTGTGGTAGCACTTTGTCTCTGGAAGGCCATCCTCCTTGAGGTTTGCCTGACATATTATTTATTATTATTATTATTATTTATTTGGACTTGCAAGCAGGCTCAGGGTGGGTTCCAACAATATAAATATATAATATATAATACAGTTAAAACCACTTAAAAACAACAGTATAAAATAACACAAAATCCTAAAATACCATGAAAATTCTAATCAGATGTCTTAGTGACTAGGATGGAATTGAGAATCCAGGCCACTGACGGAGGGCCAGCCAGAAGGAGGGGACATCTGCCACATCAACCAAAAGACCATAAGTTTCTTTTAGATACCCAGGCGTTTAATTAGGGATTTTATCGTATCAGCTTTTTAATGGTATGCTTCTGTTGTATGAATAGTTTTATAATTATAGTGTTAAATATTGTGGTATGATTTAATTGTAGGCCACCTTGAGGAGAATTCTGAAGAGGTGACATAGAAATATCCCAAATAAATAAATAAATAAAGCACTCTTGGCTACTACACCAACCTACTTCTCAGACACAAGCATCCCAAGCTTATAATCTGCTCTGCAAATGCCAACACTATTCTATCTACCACAAGTGGGTCTAAAGCAGGGGTGTCAAACTCATTTCTTACGAGGGCTAGATCTGACATAAATGTCACTTTGCTGGGCTAGGCCATGTATGCCATAAAATGAAATGCCAGGGGCTGGAGATAAAAACTTTATAAAGGACACAGGCAAACCCAATTAACTATATTATTTTTTTACTCAAAATGCATATGATTCCTTACAGTGAAAGCAACTGATTTACTGGGGAGCCCACAAAAGCCCCAATAAATGTATTTAATCATATGCAAGACTAGGTTTTTTTCCCAAGGGATAGCATAAAAAGGGGAGTACATACCAGTTGCTTGCAGGCTAGTTCTGGCCCCTGGGCCTTATGTGTAACACCCCTGATCTAAAGCATCAGCCTTAGCTAACCAATATCACCTGTCTGGATTCAGCTTGCTTGGCCTCAGCCAGTTGGCCATTGCCTCAAAGCACTGGTGCAGAGCCAAGACAGTTGGGCTACAGTAAGTGAGGGATGCACTTGGAGGCTTAGATAATGAAATATAGAGCTGGATGTCATCTGCATGTCGGTGACCTCCACCCCAAAGCTCTAGATGATCTCATTCAATAGTCTCATAAATACTGAAGAACATGAGAGGCAGAAAGGAAACCTGAAGCACTGCACAGAACAGATCACAGCTCGTGAATTCTACTCTTCTGTATTCCAGCTGATGAACAAGGATGGCATGCTCAAGTGTATCAAAGGCTGCTGATAGATCCAACAATATCAGTGTGGATGAGTGTCCACTGAAGTAAGATAATTCACCAGTGTAACCAAAATAGGGTTGCCAACAGTGGGTTTGGAAATACCTTGAGATTTGAGGGTGGAGCCTGGGAATGTGGGGTTTAGAGAGGGGAGGGACTTCAGCAGGATATAATGCCATGAAGTTCACCTTCCAAAGCTGCCATTTTCTTCAGGGTACGTGAAATAAAAGTTTTAAATAAACAAGTGATTTATGTAGTCTGAAGATCAGTTGTAATTCCCAGGCGATCTCCAGCCCCCACCTGGAGGTTGGCAAGCCTAATTTACCCAAGCCATCTTGGATCCAAAACCAGATGGAAATGAGAACTGCAGATAAAGTAAAATATTTCACCCACATTTCCTCACTAAGCTTAAAAAATCAGCATGATATCTAATTCCCTTTTATCATGTGCTCTTTTATCAAGTGTTCTTGACCAAGATGTTTCTATCGTGTTTAAAGTACAAAAGCAGGAAATACATATTTGAGAAAATCGTGACTGGCTGCCATTTCACATATAGGGAAATCTAGTATGTATTGTCGTACTTTAAAATGAACATGAAATGGAATGACTTCTTGCTATCATGTAAAAAAAAGGCATGCCATTTTCATCCCTTTGCACTATTAAGTCAAAGCTTCTTCATGCTTCATTCTTGCTCACAATCAAGCAGAACCCTTGAGGGAATTTGTCAAAGTGAATGGTATAGCCAAACACTAAATGTGATGCAAGCAACCAAGCAGGTTCCCCCCCCCCACAGGGGATTTTTTATCGATTTTTGTATATACTACTAAAACTACAAAGAAAAAAGGGAAGGGGAACTACATCTAGGGATAAAGAAAAGTAAACCCACACTATACTAAAGCCCCAAGAGAAGGAGATCATATCCGTGTTAAGCTAAATGTTAGTAAGGTAAAGGTAAGGTTCCCTTGCTTGAAAGCCAGTCGAATCCGACTCTAGGGTTGCGGTGCTCATCTCCGTTTCAAAGCCGAAGAGCCAGCGCTGTCCAAAGACGTTTCCGTGGTCATGTGGCCAGCATGACAACACCAGGTGCACGGAACGCTGTTACCTTCCCACCGAAGTGGTACCTATTTATCTACTTGCAATTTCTTGCTTTCAAACTGCTAGGTTGGCAGGAGCTGGAACTAGAGACAGGAGCTCACCCCATCATGCGGCACCCGGGTCTCGAACTGCCGAACTACTGACCTTCCACAGCCTGCAGTTCAGCGTCTTAACCACTTGAGCCACCACAGCTCAAAAATGTTAGTATTTTAGTGTTAATAAACAATGCGTGTTGTGAGTTCCTATCTATATCAGCTAAGTTGTTAATTTGTTACTTGTTATGAGGAGATTCCAGAGCACCCCCTCCAGTTCACTTCATAAAGGCAATTTCCAGAGTCCTTCTGCCTTTATCTAGGCTTTCTATCTCTAAAGTCATAAGATGATTTGATGGCGGTAGCTCCCTCTTCCGCGACCAGGTCTTCATCCATCTCCGAGGGGGTGGAGCCACTTGACCCGGTTTCTCCTTCTTCTTTAAGATCCCAGATGGCATTTTAGAAATTCTTTGGCTTTAAAAATGGAGTCAATCTTCTCTTTCTTGTCGTTGATTTTAAAGATGACACCTTCAGGCAAGGCCCACCTGTATGGAATTTGATTGGTTTGGAGAAAAAGAATTAAATCCTTATAGTTCTTTCTTTTTTGATGAATTTCAAATGGAATGTCTTTTAAGGTCTTGATAGTTGTATTTCCCAGTTTCAGTGGAGTTGCTGATGTTGCTTTTAAGATTGCATCTCTGATCTGTCTTCTTGAGAATCTGACCATTATTTCCCCAGGCAGGCTATTTTTTTTTTGGTGTAATTAGAATACACTCTATATATTGTTTCCATATCATGTATAATTTCTTCCACTTTCAAACCTGTTGCTGGTGCGATAATTTCACTGAGTATTTTCTTCAGGTCCTCTTTAGTGGATTCAGGAACTCCCTGGAATCTAAGGACCATGTTAGCTTTTTCCATTTGTAATTGCAGCAAATGAGTTTCCTGGTAGTTCTGCTTATTCACTAACTCTCCCATCTTTTTCTTCATATTCTTATTTGTGGCGTACATCTCCTTCACAACTTCCACCATTTGCTCCATCTTTTTGGCCGTTTCTGCCAACTGGAGTTGCTGTGATACAAAGTTTTGATTTAGTGTGACCAACTGCTGGTTAATACCAGCGAGTTGTTCCATCATGGGCTTGATGGTATCCGCTAGGAGTTTCATGACATCTACTCCCTCTTCCGGCCTTAGACTCTGGCCACCCGTTGGTTTCGTTTTTGTTCTTTTTTTTCCTGCGCCCACCAACGTGGCGTAATTGTTTACTTAAGCCACTCGCTATTTCACCACCTCTGAAAATTGCTTCCAGACTAAATCCACTCTGGTAAGTCTCTCAAAACAAGCCAATCACTTATTTTCCCCCGTTCCCCCCCCTTTTCCGCTTATCTGTTTGTGCAGGTCGGAGGCGTCCCTCCTCTCTCTCACCTTGAAGATAGGAGGGGGTAGGGGCGGTTTCCGCTTATTTCAAAGATCATTTACATCTGACTCACATTCATTGTTGGTCCCGTTCGACCACGTTTACATCCTCCCAATTCCGCTTGATCTCCAGCGCTTGTTCTTGTCAGCCCAGCTTGTGCCCAAAGGCCACTCAGCGGCAGGACCGTCAGGGCAAAGGGGCGCCTCAATTCTCTGGCATTACACCATCAAAGAGGCTACTCCTCAAAAGCTATATGGCTTGGAGCCTATCCCTAGGGCTCCGTGGGGAAACCACGTCGGCAGCTTCCCTCCCTGCCGCTGGTGTGCAAGTTGCTCCCCCGAGTGTCAGGGAGAGTGACTGCCATTACAGTGTCAAAACAGGAAGTCTCCAACCAAGCAGACTTTGATAGAGTTGGCTATCATACTTCTGTAGAAGGCTTCATTAAATAATAATGGAAAGGCTGGTTTTGATGCCTGTCACAGAACTTAGTCTTCTGAACAAAAAAATGTGTTCTAGCTAAGGGAGATTAAGCAGATCGTCCACTGTGTCAGTTAGCAGCAAGCTATTCTCAAGTGTATTGATAGTACTATCTTGGCAAAGTTCTTTTTTTAGAATATACTTGCTTCTAGCATGTTCCATCAACAGTATAAAGGATTTCGTATCAGTTTGCTGGCCTAGGGTGATTTTTATCAAGACAAGGTCTTCTTAAAATTTGGTATATGTGTAATGGCCAGGTCACTAGTAAAAACTATTAGAACATGAGTAAAAAATAATCATCATACTTTCCCATTTTTTCTGTTTTATTAGGTGGATCATAGATGTCTTGCAAAACTCTATTTTAGCTGCCATTTCAGGCCAAAGGGGTGCATTTCTATGCAAACTATAGGACTGAATTCATTTATTGGAAGTAGGACTAAGCTAAAGTTCTCTGCTGATGGCGGGGTGTGTGTGTGTGGAGGAGTAGGTGAAACTTCAATAGCATCAAAAGGCATTCTCCTCTTCTCCCTGAAAGTTTTCCAGAAATTGCTCTGAAAGTGTTAGCGTACTCAGAAGCGTTGCCTTTGTTCTGAATTATTTTTGTGAAGCTCAATGACATTAGCTCATAGCCGAATCTGGCTGGCTGTGTGATATTCTGGTATCTTCCCTTTTATTATGTGATCTGCAGTGAACTGGGATCACTTAGCACAATAAGTACAGTTAGTACCTGAAGAAAAATAAACAATATGGAGAGAGGCCAGGGCTCAGTGGTAAAGCATCTACTTGCCATGCAGGAGATCCCAGGTTCAGTTCCCAGCATCCCCAGCTAAAAGGATCAAGTAGTAGGACAACTGAAAGACCTCAACCTGAGACCCTGCAGAGACTCTGCTAGACTAAGTAGACACTGCTGACCTTGTATGAGACAGCTTCATGTGTTTAGAGGAAAGAAAATATGGAATCAAAGATGAATGAAATAGTGGCAGCAAACAAGATTAAAAGGTGAACATTCTCACCAAGAAGCAAAAGAAAAGAAAAAAGAAACTATAAATCTACAACCTACTCAAAACCTAAAAAGGCAAAAAGGGGTAATGTGTAGGAATAACAATCTTACTATTTAAAAAACCAGTAAGATATGAACAAAATAAATATCCTTCGGTGCATAAAGAAAAGGTATCAAAATCATCATGATCACATGTAACGCATTCCTGTTATCAGTCATAAAAGAGAAGACTGGATATGTTCTGACATGATGTCTTGATTAGTGGTGTACAAATTGTATAATACAACTTACTCCTTTGTCAGAAGCATGTGAAAACCAAATATAGACACAGTAAATCTTTTATACTATTTGGCATTTCTACAGATCACCCAGTATAGACAGCATAAATGGTTTTGCTCCTGAAATAAATTGAACACAAGGCAGGCAAAGTGTTGTTTTTTAAACCAACACAAACTGTAAACGAGCTAAGCACCCTGCCCATGCCTTATTTAACAATGCTTGGATAATTGCTGCATTTTCCCCACCACCAAGTCTAGTTCTGGTGTCAGAGCCTGGCTGAGAGAAAAATGCTGAAATCAACTGAATGAAGTAGGGATGAGAATGAATTTCTTAAATTCTCCAGTTCACTTCAGAAGTCTCTATTTCAGTTTTGCTTCTTTTGTGAAGAACAAACCTGAACCTCTTTATTTTTGCACCATCTTCTGTTTCTTTATACAGACTTTCTTCACAACAAAATATGCAGCATTATTTGTACATCAGTTGCACCAAAACAGCACATACATATAGATACCATAAACAAAAGAATAATCAACAGTGGTGATGGAGGTTGGACATGATTACAGAAAGTCCGGCCTGCCTGCAACAAAATGTTTTAGAAAGGCTTCCAGTGTGTAGCTGGTCATCTCAGGTTATTTCCCTGTTCTTTTCCAGCTCTTAATACAATCATTTAAGAACAGCTAAGATACCTGTCCACATTTGCTCAAAAGTAAGTGATAATGGGAACAATCCTAAACATTTTATTCCATGGGTCTTGCTGCCAGCAAAGTGTTCTTAGGACTGTATCTGTTATTACTTACAGAACCTTAGTTTGCCCATCTGTGTAAATACAAGAGAGTTAAGCCCCCCATTGGACAAGCATCATTGGGAAAGACTTTTCATAAAAGCTCAGCTTAAAAGAGCAGTTAAATTAATGAAGAGCAGTTAAACACAGATGAAACACTTAGTTAGAAAAATATTGGCAATGAGCAAAGCTTAAGAGGTAGACATGAAAAAGGAGTTTTATATATATGCCAGGAAGTGATTAAGATCCAAGTTTGCTACGAGAACTTATAATAGAAATGAAGGAGGGATGGATTTGGCAATATTCACAGGTATTTTAAAATATGATTGTATTATGAGGAATCTCCAGTGGACCCCTAATATCTCTCTTCCTTGCGTCACAGGAGAATGTCATTATCCTCAGCCGTACCAGCTCCCAGTTAGATGAGGCCAAGTCTGGTTTTAAATGTCAGCAGTCATTACTCCACCGTCTGAGTTGGCTGGCTGTATATAAATGGAACATACTTCATAATGACTCCTTAAAATATATTGGACATTTAGCAGCCAGTCTCTTTCGGATAGTAATTTTGCTTTTTCTTGTTTAGGCTGATTTTCCTTCCGACATCTGTAGCATAGCTGGATTGTATTTGTTTCTTTATATATTTTAGACCATTTCTAACCCACCTTTCCTCATCAGACCCCCAAGAAAGCTAACAGTGATTTCACTAAAAACATGTTACTAAAGTATCATATTAAAAGAATAAAACGACAGCAACTGCACAAGCATCAGTAGTTCCCCAGAAAATCAAGCAAATGCCTTTTGAAAATAACAAAGAAAAAAAATAATAAAGGGCTGTGTCCTTCATTTCCAAATGAAATTAGTTCCACAGCTGAGGAGGAGTAACAGAGAAGGCATGAGAACAGACTATTGTCAGGCATGCCCATTTGAGGCAGGGCACCCCAGCACAGTTGGCATGTTGGCTTATAAGGGGAGTCAGGCATGCCCCTCTGAGAAAGGGCATCCCCAGCAGTTGACATGTGGGCTTATAAGGGGGGAGACAATCCTTCAGAGATACGGTCACTGATTGTGAAGGGCTTAAAAGCACCAAAAACTTGATTCGGATCTTAAAACAAATGTGGAGCCAGTACCCCCTCTTGCCTTGATAAGCAAAGTGAAATCTTTTATTCAGCTTGCTGGTTCTGCATTCTCCATATTTTTTGTTTTTGTTTTAAATGAATAATTATTTTTTCTTGAACTATGAGAGATTAGTATGAAAGAAATTTGGTACAAGTGTTAAGATAAATAAATATGAACATAATGCTATATTCCAGTTAAAAACATGAGCTTGCTTCCCCACACCATTTGCACAGAGGAGGGAGGGAGATGTAAAATATATTGGCCTGGATCCTGTTCTGCACACACTTTGCTCTGGCTGCAGTGCAGTTCACTTCCTCTGTAGTACTCGTGGCCAAACTACATAGTACAGCTGACATGTGTCAGGTCATGGACACATGACTAGACATGCAGTCATATGTACCTTAGGAGAATTCTCCTTAAAAAGTGCTCATTCATTTGGTGCTGCAAGGGGGCACTGCAAGGGAGGGGAGGGGAGAAAATGTTTCCTGTTTTCGCTCTTGCCCAGTTTTCACCAGGAGAAATGGCAGCAGGGGGTCTTTTTCCTCCTTTTCTCTGGCATTTTGTGCCATAGGAAAGACGTGGAGCCAGAGATAGTGGGAACAAAGCTCCCCTATTGCTGTTTCCACTGGCAAAAACTGGGCAAGAGGAAAACTAGAAACTCCTCCCTTCATGCAGTGCTGAATGGAGGAGCACTTTTAAAGGTGAGTTTCCCTGATGGATGCTTGACTGCAAGTCAGGTTATGTGCCCATGACCCAGCATATGTCAGGTGTCTTATGTAGTTATGCCACACAGCTCTTTGAAATCTATCAATCTTGTGCAAACTGAAGTACTAGTGGCAGAGGAAGTGAGTTGTGCTGAGCCCGGATCAAGGCATTGTGCTGAGCCCGGATCAAGGCACATGTGGAACATGGTTGTAGGATCCAAGCCATTGTAGTGTGATAACTGCCTTGCACATTCAGATAGCTGAATGAAAGTTGTTGTGCTCATTCAAGACATATTTATTTGAAAAAAGTTGTATCACACACTCCTTATCCCTCTTTAGACAGCTTTCAAAAACACAAGACCTTGCCTTGGATCCTATACTTTCCTTCTTCTTGTGTAATATAGGAAGTACAAGAAAGGGGGAGCTCCATGTGGAGGAGGAAGCAGCCACGGGTGAGCCTTCTCCCCTTCTCCCCACCCCCCATGGCACCAATGGTGAGGCCCATGCAGCTCCCAGCCACTGGGCCCACCAAGCCTTCTCCCTCCCCCCCAGTGGTGGCGGTGACAGTGAAGCCTGAGTGGCTGACAGGCGCCTGCCTGCCAAGCCTTCTCCCTCCCCCCTGGCACCCACAGCAAGGGAAGTAAAGCCAGTGTAGTTGTCATAAGATGGCGCAGCATAATCTCTATAATTAACATCACTCATCAATGTAACTGCTATATTTCACGCTGACTGAACCTTCTGGACTATTCAACTTGTCAGGTTTGAACCACAGGTCAGGTGACGGGTCCCTGCACAGTACAGTGTGATACGTCCCTTGAGCATTGGATTATTTTAGTGAACAACATATGTTTACTACATAATTCTTTGAAATTCAAATACCACATTGATCCTTGCAGGTTCTCTTTTCTAAGGGAAGGGGGATGTGCAAAATATGTTGGGTTTGATCTAACAGTCTGTGGACACAAGGATTGTTAAGCTTTCCCAGATTCCTATCCTACTAGTGGTTACTCAGTGTCTCAGTCCCAGGAAAGTTTAGAAAAGAAGGCAATGAAGTTGTCCTCTTTCTTCCATCAGTGAAGCTGCACTGACAGAAATTAAATTCAATGACTGGAGCTGTGAATGGGCAAGACAGATCTTTCTGCAAACCTGAAATGGACCCTAGGTTTGCAGAAAAATGTGAAATCTAAAAAAAAAAAATACATTGGGTAGCTTAAAAAATCTGAAAATGATAAAAGGAGCTTCTGCAGCTTTAAGCCACAGGTGGCTGTTGCTAGGCAACCACAGTAATCCAGCCTTCTGTTTCCATAAGTAACAAGTCAGAGGGAGGGGGCAGTGCCCTTTCTAGCCCTATTGGCCTTTGAGGGAGGGCCAGGCCAGGCTAGCATTGCCAGCTCCAGATTGGAAAATTCTTGGAATTTTTGGGGTAGAGTCTTAGGAGGGCACAGTTTAGGGGAGGAGAGAGGCCTCAGCCAAATATAATGCCATAGACTCCACCCTCCAAAACATTCATTTTCTCCAGGGGGACAGAACTCTGTTGTCTGGAATTCAGTTGTAATTCTGGGATATTTCCAGGTCCGACCTGGAGGTTGGCAACTCTATGCCTGGAAGCAACCTCTGGATGATTTGATACCACCCGAGTTGCATGACTGAACTAGGCCTGGCTGCGTGCTACTGTTCAACAGCAGCCCACCACCCAATGAAAGCCACTGTGGTGCAGCGGTTAGAATTTCAGGGTAGAGTCTATGAGACCCAAGTCTGAATCTCCATCTTGTTGTGGAAGCTCACTGGGTGATTTTGGACAAGTGGCATATAAGGATGGGCATGACTGGCTCACAAAAGTTCATGATGAACTTGGCTGTTTGTGTTTCACGAAGTGAAGTTAGTGGCAGGTCAACTGGCATGAGCTTTCAAGCTGTTCAGAAAGGTTCGGGCCAGTTCGTGAATGACAGACTGTCTCTGCTGAATCAAAATGTTTACCAAACTTCAAAGCAACAGAAGGGTAGAATTCTCCAGCCTTGGAAACACTCAGGTCAGTTGCAAAGTAGTCGTGTAAGTTTCAAGGTGTGTAGTTATTCCCTCATCAGCTCCACCTAAATACTGATCCTGCCTGTCAGCTGCTCTGTTTCCTTGCAGAGTCATGATACTGGTGTCAGCCACCTCCTCTGTTGACAAGTATAAATCTTGCCCCTGCCCCCCTGCCCCCCTGCTAGTTCCAGTGTCCAGTTCTGCTTCCTTTCTGTCCTCCATGTTTCCATTACATGTTACACCCTGTCTGAGTTCCTTGTACACTTCTGCCCAGTCTGCTGACCAGTGTCCCACAGCACCCCATCCATAGGCTCTCTCTGAAAAATCCTGTTCTGTACCCCACGTCAAGGATCCTCAATGTCTTTAAGCCTGCAGGCACCTTTAGAATTTTGACAAGGCATGGTTGGCACTGCGACAAAATGGCTGCTGCAGGAGGCAGAGCCAGCCAGAGCCGCATATCTCCAGTCACACAGTGGAGATTCTTGAGATGTGGTGGCTGCTGCTGCTAAAGGGGTTATTTAAAAATCTGCACAGTCGATCAGAAGTCTTGTTGAGCAAAAGTCCCAGCTGGAATTCAGTTGTTGGGCAAAAGTCCCACTTTCTAAAAACACTTGGTGGGCACCATGGTACCCATGATGAGGACACCTGCCCTACGTTATGTTCTTTTATATATGCAGGTTTCATCTCTCTATAGCCCATCAAGTGCTCTGACTGCCTCTGGCTTGCTAGTGTCTCAGGCACAGGCAAACAGTTCTCTGCTTCCTGCCTTTCCTTTGACACCCCTGACCTCCACCTCTCGACCCACATTCCTAGCCACTCTTCACTATGGTAATTGCTAGAAGGATTCATGAGTGTTATAAATGAGTGTCATAAATGTTGAACAAAACTGGTTTATTATTATCTCTAGTGTGCACACTGTTTACTTACAAAATATGATGGAAAGGGTGATGGTGGTTGGTAGGCAAGCTGCATGATACCATCATCTGCAGCTGTAACAGAACACCATGCAGTCTTCTGGTATGAAGTTGCCATGGCAGAACTCTTCTGGGCAGTCTGACCATTTGCTTGTACCTTTAGTGGCTAATGACAAAAAGTTACCATAGCAGAGATTGTACTGTACAAGTACTTTGGTCGCCATGGGAAAATAGTTGACAATGTAATTCCTGGTAGGAACCTGGAAACTCCTACTCCCATGGGCTGTCATTCCAATCTGGGGGCTGTAATTCCAGTCCCAGATCATGTCTTGTACTCATAGGGGCTGTCATTCCACTCTGGGGTCTGTCATTCCAGTCCTCAGACATTTGTTCTCCTCCCAGATGCAATCGTTCCACCCTGGAGGCTGTTATTGCTGCTCCAGATCACTTCTGCTACTCCCAGGGGCTGTCATTCCACTCTGCAACCTGTCACTCCTGTCCAAAAACAGTTCTGCTATTCCCAGTGGCTGTCATTCCAATCTGGGGCTGAAATTCCAGCCCCAGAACACTTTTGCTACTCCTAGTGGGTTACAGTTGCAGAGCACTAATTCTAATCCCAGGAGCCATCATTCCCCTTTGGGGGCTGTCATTCCAGTCAAGAACAGTTCTGCTATTCCCAGGGGCTGCCATTCCACTTTGAGTTGTCATTCCTGTTCCAGAACAAGTCTGCTACTACCAGGGGTTGTCAATCCATTTTGAGGAGTTGTCATTGCAGCCCCAGAACACTCCTTCTACTCCCAAGGGCTGTCATTCCAGCCCCAGAGCACTAATTTTATTTCTTGGGATCATCTTTCCACTCTGGGACCTTTTTATTCCAGTTCCAGAACAGTATATCTGGGCCCAGCGCTTTCAAACACACTAAACAATGCACTTGTAATTGACTTTCAATCAGGCGTATAGACATGGTTTTCCACCACTCATGGCCCATGCCCCATAACTCCTGCTGCCCTTGCTGGGTAGGTGCCACCTCTCCATGGGAGGAGGTCACAGATTGGGACCAGCAGCCCTGCTGTGCGAGCTGCTCGCCTTGGCCTCCTGGCATCCAGGCCAGCAGTGACTGGGCTTGCAGTGGCTGCGCAGCAGCATCTCTCCTCCTGGAAGATGAGAAGGTGCAGGGGAGGCAGGGCTGTTGCATAATTCTCCCTTCACTGAGAGATGCTGGGGGAATGCTAGCCAGGCGTGGCCGACTCCCCCATGCTTCTCTGGCTGCTGTTTGCTGATTTTAATACCTCAGCAATTACCTTGGCTACTGCCTTGCAGGTGGCCCTCGGGGGGGTGGTGGCGGCTCTGGCTGAGCAATGAGGCACTGCTGCTGGCCACCAGGCCTCTCTCGGACGCACCTCCTCCTTCAGCTCCTGAAGTCCCTTCTCTCCCCCCCGCTCCCCCCTCTCTCCCCCACTCCCCTGCCCCACAGGATTTCACAGTGCCCCACCAACAAACATTTTCTGGCTACACCCCTGCTTTCAATGTACGTTGCAACTGGATTTTAATGTGTGAAATGGCAAAATCCATTTGCAAATGGTTGTTGAAGTGGATTGAAATTGCATTATTCAGCATGTGTGAAAGCACTGCCAGTACATTAATTGAAAATCCACTCCGCATTTTCATTACAACTATTTTGTGCTGTAATGTATTTCAATGGACCTCATGCAGATCTGTTGGCAATCCTGGCTCCCATTATTTCCAATGGGTTTTAAGCCTTTCCCATTGTTTCTAATGGGCAATCCTGTCATTCCTTTTAGTACTTCCATCTGCTGGGCACTAATACATTGCAGTGGTTCTGCTGGGCTTGCAAAAATGCCCCCCCTTCAGTTTCTACTGAGAGATTTTCTGGTTTGACCTTAGTCCATGGAAACAATGGAGGAGGGGGCGTAACTTGGACCCCATAAATCTAATCCTAACCAAACATGGAGGATAGGTAGAGGAGAGTCATATGGAGATCCCCTGAGAGTTTGGTGTCTCTAGCATGTCTGGGGACTGTTCTACCACATCACAAACCTTACAAACTGAACCAGTTTGTTTGGCCCCTAAAAGTTTGTGATGGTTCGTAGTTTGCAAACCAGGCACACCACAAACTAGAACGAACCACATTTTCCCAGTTCTTGCCTATCCTTAGTCACATACTTTCAGCTTAGTCTGTTTCACAGGGTTGTTGTGTGGATAACAAGGAGGAGAAGAGAATAATGTAATCTGTTTTGGTCCCCACTGTGGAGAAAGGTGGAGTATAAATTAAGTAAATAAAGAATAAATATTGCTGAAGATGAGAGGCAGATAAAAGGTAGGTTAGTGCATGGCTGAGAAGGAGAGAATGAGGCAAGGAGAGGACATGGGGATTGCCAAGAGGAGGGAAGGAGATTAGGAAAGTGTTAGAAATTTGGGGAGGGGAGCCTGGGAATGCTGGGATTTGAGGAGGGGAGGGACCTCAGAGGGATATATATGCCATAGACTCCACCCTCCAAAGCAGCCATTTTCTCCAGGAGAACTAGGTTTGCCAACCTCCTGATGGGGGCTGGAGATCACCCAGAATTAGAACTACTGTCCAGATGACAGATCAGTTCCCCTGAGGGAAATGACTGTTTGGAGGGGGGACTGTATGGCATTATACCCTGCTGAGGTTGCTTCACTCCTCATTTCAGAAAAATGAGACTTGTGAAAGATATGTTTCACATGAGATCTTGAAAAGATGGTGAAACTTTTACAGTGCTTGTCACAACATTAAAAAATCTCAGCTAGCTTTACAATTTTAGTGATCTAGAGACCCAGATTGTAATTGAGATAAGAAATGAAGACACAAGGAAAAGAATTCTGGAAGTAAAAGGACTGGATTTGAATAAAGCAATAAAAATAGCTCAGGCAGCCAAAAATACTTCCTTACAAGTATGGGTTTTCGGAAATGCCAGAAACCGTGAAAACATGACTGACCATATGCAGGTTAGTGTAGACCAAATAAGGAAAGGCAACAGGTTGAAAAATGAACAAGAATGAAGGCAGTACTTTGACAAAGATACAAATGATGATTGGAAACTTAATAACTAAGGGAAAGCCAGAAATAGACCTGATATAAACTATTTGTTTGATGGTGGTGGTCAGAAAGTGCCATCAAATTGCAGCCATAGTAGTTTTGAGGCAAGAAACATTCAGAGGTGGTTTGCCAGTGCCTGCTTCTGTGTAGCTGCCCTGACTTCCTTGGTGGTCTCCCATCCAAATCTTAAAGAGGGCTGCTTAGCTTCCAACATACTGAAAAGATCAGGCTAGCCTGGGCCATCCACGTCATGGTACTTGTTAGATACTAGTGTTCAGTTAGGGTTCTCTCTCTCTCAAAATGCAAACCAAAATTATAGAGGTGCTCTGATGTAATGCATAGATCTTATAGTGATAGTGCCATTCCTTTAAGACTGCAGTACAATTCAGATATAAAAAGAGAGTATAGAAGTCTATTGCGATGAAAGGAAGCAGCATATAAATGTTAGGATTACAGATAGGTTTAGCACTAAAATTAAATGGCACCAAGACCATATGAGGTCAAAATGGAACATGGTCAGATATACAGAAGGAACATCTACAATTTCTTCCAAAAGAAAGGGAAGGAAATGTGTTGAAAAATAGGGAAATTGATGATGAAAGGGGATTTCCCACACTAACATGGGGACACTAGTAAATAATAATAGTGAGTCAACTGTAGACACTAAAAGACCTGACACATTAAAAAGTTTTATAAAGCAAAGAAAATAACTTCATAGATTTATTCAAAATTTTTACAATTTTTTTTTTTGTATTTTTCATATGTACATGAGTGTGTGTATGTACCTGGAAGTCATGGCAACCTCTGGTGACTGACTGTGTATGCACCTGGAAGTTATGGTGACCTTTGGTGACTCACCCCTACTGGGGGCCTGGAGGATATTCAGAGAAAATAAAGCCTGCCCCCGCTTCTGGTATTTCAAGGAGGTCTCCCATCCAAGTATTTGCCAGAGTCAACCCTGCTTAGCTTCTGAGGTCTGACAAGATCAGGCTTGCTTGGCTATCCAGGTCAGGGCAAAATTGTTACAGTATTGATGATGAAAACAATATGAACTGTTAATTCTAAACACTTATTTACACATTATACTGTAGCATCCTCTTTTATTCTTGTTCTAAATACTCAAACATAGATGCCATGATAATACACAGGTGTGTTTTGTTTTGGTATACATAACGATTTCTATCGGTTGTGCTATTATATTGTAGTGTTACTTCTAAAAAGTCCTGTGGTGTTAGTGTGTCTTTAAATATTACATTCTACTGAAGTTTCCAAAAGGAGAACTGGCAATTGTCACTTGGGCAAAAGCAATTAGATGAGATGAATCTGAGCTGATAAAATCATCTTGTACATAGCATCAAGTATATGTACATAGCATCAGATATAACACAGACAAATTAAACATTGAAGATAAAAAGCCAATCTGCCCCTATCCTGTCATAAGGTTGTCTAAATTCTAAAGGAAAGAAGACATGTAAGCGATACATGCAAAAAAGAACTCTCAGGACAGGAAAAGGTCATCCAGTTCAGTCCCTGTGAAGCTAGACTTCATAGTTTGCAAAAGGAAATGGGGTTTTGTCCAGTCCATGAGTCAACAGATCGAGTGAGACCATAGACTGGTCAAAATGAGGCTGTGATGACAAGTCTTTGATGATAACATTGGCTGGGAATATTCCCTCAACCAACTTTTATGCTCAGAGTTCTACTAGTATGTCAGTGTCACTTGATAACAGATAACATTTAGTAGGAAGGCTGTCTTCTGAAGAGTTCTATAAAATTCAAGCATTATGGAAGCTAGACAAACAAAAGAGATAATGGGTTGGATACGGACTAGTGTTTCTGTGGTTCCAAGGATTTCCACCCACAGAGCGTAAATTTCTTGTTTTCTTTCTCCCACAATGGCCTGCAATTCCCTCCCCCCAGGAGTAGGAGATTGCCAAGAACTGGATTTGGGGAGGCATTTGAGTTGCCACAGGAAAATCATGCTCCATGGGTAGAAATCCTTATGCCTCTGAAAACAGTATTCTGGATCCAAGCTAATAACGTCACTGGTTTTGACAGCTTTTGTGAATGGTAGAATATGTGTTGCTTTTCATTATTCTTTGCTGTTTTGGTCATACTGTTCCTATGACTATTGTGCTTTCTGAGTCCTTCTGTCCCCCCCAATTACAGAATTTGTTTCTTAGGTTGCAAACTGGAAAATTCTCCGAATTTCCTTTATTCCACATATTTATCTAAAATTTTTATAAGCACTAACATGGACCTTTCCCATTCAGGTTATTTTCCCTGACTTCAATGCTGTTGGGAACTGGGGTATGATGAAGGCCAGATTTTCCAGCAGCCATTTTCCTTGCCCTGGTCCATACAGTGGCCATTTCCTACCACCACTGGGAGGCTTTTTTTTTTTTAAAGCTAATTAAATATTGCTATATCATTACAATGTCATAACAATATGTACATCAGGTTCTCTGAATTTGAACTTTATTTAAAAAGAGAGAGAGAAAGGCATATCTCTGCAATGGAGGAGATAAGAGACTTACTTTTGAAAAATGAAAGCTGGGAATTCAGAGTGTATCAAAGATTGTTATAATGATATAATAATATTCAATTGCCAAAATTTTATCTGAAAGATTGTTATAATGATATAATAATATTCAATTGCCAAAATTTTATCTGTTCATAAGCTCCATATACAAATTCATGTGTTGGAAAGATTCATATGTAAGGCTGAATCTGTGGACCTACCATGAAACCATAGACCCATTGGTGTCGTTTCAACGAAACCATAGACTTACTGGTATAGTGCCGATAGTGCATTGTTGCCAGCCGCCCCCTTTCATTTGCACATCTCTCCCTCCCAGCCTGACTGTATCATGTACTGCATGTGTAACACCATGAGCTAGTCCTACAAGGCACACAAAGAACATGGGGAGCAACTACCATGTTTTGTGTCTCAGCAGAGGATCTTGGGATGACATCCACAGCAAAGGCTTTCAAGGAAGCCTTTCTGGGAGAAATCAGGGAGTGCCAACAGGATGGCAGCAATTAAGCCATGCCAGGCTAGAAGACAAAGTTCCTTCTTCCTGTATTGTCTTTTACATATGCAGTCACTGATCATTTGATACAATTTGAACATTGTGCCCTTTGACACATTCAGATCTTCCCATTCTCCCCAAAGTTCCCACTAAATATATGCCTCAGCATCATGTCTCTGATTTTTTAAATCCTGAATTATAATTCAATCAAGAACTCCTTATCCTGTAGCCCTTTCCTGGTGCTGTTTAGTTAGTTCTATAGTTTTCTCCTGATAAGCTGTCCAGATAAAGTATTCCTTTATCTCTGCTGTAATCTTTTTGTTTCTTGAAAAGAATCCATTTTATGCTGTGGGCCAAAAACAACATAACTGGCCTGGCTTTAGAGCCAATAACTGGAGTCTGATCCTGGATACTAATGGAACTGCAACAGTCTTCCAACACACAAACAGGATTCCTCCTTCTTCCATTGATCTCTTTGCAGAATAGGACAGGTAATATTTGCTCTCTCTCTTGATCTGTTCCCCCTCTTATTTTCCAAACCACATGGACACCTGTGTCAGACTGCAAAGAAAAGCAGGCTTTTGAAAGAAAAGAAAAAGCAAAGCCAGTTTGGTGTAGTGGCTAGGAGCATGGACTCTAATCTGGGAGAACCAAGTTTGATTTCCCACTCCTTCACATGCAGCTGCTAGTGTGACCTTGGGTCAGTCACAAGTTCTTTCAGAGCTGTTCTCTCAAGAGCAGTCCTCAAGAGAGCTCTCTTAGCCCCACCTACCTCACAGTGTGTCTGTTGTGGGGAGGGGGAGGGAAAGGGATTGTAAGCCACTCTCCTTTGGGTAGTGAAAGGCGGGGTATAAATCCAATCTCCTCCTCCTCTTCTTCTGCTGCTGCTTGTGTCAGAGAGTCAAGGAGTTCATGGGTTAATCTTCCCTGGAGAGAGAAGAGCTTATGTAGCTGGCTGTTCTACTCACTCTCTGATTGGTTAGCATCAACTGAGAGAGGAAATAAAACAGCTGATCTGGAGGGAAAAGATTGATTCACCTTTTGAGACATTTTTGATCTGGGTCTGAAATCTAACGTCTGAATCAATAGCCAGAGGGTTTCGCTTCTGAGGAAAGTGACATTTGGGAGACAGGGGGGAATTTCAGACAGATGATATAATCCGGAAGAGGAACGGTTCCAAAACGGTTTCTGGTCTGGCATTTCAGACAGAGCCGTTTTAGAACCGGTTCCCTACCGGAATATATATTTCACACAGAATCGCTTCTGTCCCATTCAGGAAACGGGGCTGAAGCGTTTTACCTGTCAACCGCTTCCAAGTAGTCGTCAGTTTCTTCTCCCGGATCCGATACACTTTATTCCCACCTTTTTTCACCCGCGCGGGCGATCTCTGGCTTTTTTTTTTTAACGTTCGCTTTAGAGCGCAATAGCATCATAGCAACCCCATTGGAATGCCTGCAGTGTTGTTTTATAGCACTATAGTGCTATAGCGCTCTAAAGCGAACATTTTTTTAAAAGAAAGGCGCAATGGGAAATGGCGGGAAAATAAAGCGGTGCAGTCTGAATTGCAAACCACTTCTGATTTGGCTCTTTTCCGGTCAGGGAAAGCCATGTGTGAAATGGCAGCCCTGTACCGGTTTACTTCAAGACGAATCAGAAACGGCTTCAATTCGGCAGAATCTCAGTAATGTGAAATTCCCTAAGTGTTTTCTGACAGGCAATAGTCAGAGAAGTAATTCTACAGACAGAAGAAGAGAAATCTCATTGTCTTAAATATATTAAAACTGTTCTGAGGGAGAATATACATTCTCAGTCAGGAAAGCCACAGAACAGACTTATGTAGACAAAGGATACTGGAGAAGGATTTGACAGAAGGCCTGGGTAGAAGCCAAACAGTAAAAGGAGTTATTGCTTCTTTGGGACAAGGAGAATAACTTCCTGCCAGTGAAAGGGGTTGGGAAGAGAACCCTGGTCTATGATAAAGGGGAGAAGTTTAGATACCTCAGAAGTTAGTGAAAAACTGTGATATCTAAAGGAAAACTTAAAACTCTGAAGGAAGAAATCTAGAAACTTTAAACAAACACTGTCCTCAAGAAGAAACATTAATAAGAACTTAGTGCTGAAATGTACTAAACAAAGTACCTCTCAAAGAAAGAACTAGAAAACCTTGAAACAAAACTACAAATACACTCTCTTGAATGTTCTAAGAATTCAGCTCTGTGTATATATTAGAAAGTTTTACCTCAGCAATCTCAAAACCTTGAGTATTCCTATTATACATATATTCTCTGCCTGTTCAATAAAATCTTTATTCTGTTTTTGAAAGTTAATTTGCCTCAAGTGCCATTTCACAAGGGTTTATAAAACAGGACACCTCCTGTCTTTCCCTCAAGTTCCTGTACTGGGTCTAAAGCCTAAACCAATATTTAAACAAAGGGTGGGACAGTTTCAAGTTTATATACAAGGGAAAGGGAAAATATACGTGCTACTGTAGGGTGACTCAGTCACTGAGGGGAACTGAAATTTTGGCAGGAACCATCTGCCAGGCTCCTGCTCTAATCTGGAGTAGCTCTGCTGGTTGTTGTTGCTATATTAATTAGAATAAGGTATGTGTCTGTGTTTTGATTTAATACTGCTAATATTTGCATAGGGTTATTCCCCCCCACCCCCCCACACTATTGTACCAACTCCCTGAATAAACTCTGTATTCCTTTAAAAATCTTTTTCCTGATGAAAACTTGCCTCTCACAGCCACTTCTTTGGGCTAAAGATCCCTGTTTTCTGCACTCTACAAACTAATTCCACATTTTAATCCAAACGTATGTTCATGGGTTTGTGCAGGTGCGGTAACAGCATCACAGTTCCCCTTCACTATCAAGTTTATGGTGCATACCACAAATTATAGCTGCTACTTTTTATTAATGTTTCTTCTTGAGAACACTTTTTTAAAAGTTGCATGGAGCAGGGCCAAACCCATCCAACAGGCAGATGAAGCAGAGCAGTGGATTTTCTGAATCAAACCAGAAGTCTAGAGTTCAGTGTGTTACCTTGATTTGAACCTCAGAACCATCTCTCATTGGAAGCCAAGTCAATGGATGTGTATATCAGCAGCTTTTCCTAAGGAACCACAGACCACATTTTGTATATTTTTGAGCCATAATTCTGCAGAAAAGTTTTTTGTGCACCACCAATTTAAGCAGTCACCCACGCATAGACCTCTAAAAATAGATAAAGATCTTTTCATGCAACAAGTGAGTTTGGTCATTATGCCAGTCTTTGTATGTGTCCAGTGTCATACTCTAGGTCATGCAAGAGTACCAGAGACAGCAAAATATTTAGCAACCGTGTTTTGACATATGCTGGTATCATAGCTTAAGTCCTTACTCACACATAAAGCTTTTCATTTGCATTAGCTTTGATCACAAGCACACAACCATGCAAAACCTGATCTGAACCCTTTGTTGAAGTTTCAGTACTAGAAGCAGATTAACCAGGTAGATTTGGGGTTTTTTTCTGGTTTGAAGTAATTTCATTTTTGTGCAGGTGGCTTCCTAATTCTTCCCGTTCCTTGCACACTAAAACACACAATGAATTTTCAAGTCATATATAGCGAGATGTCATGTGTGCCCTGACCTCTTCAAACTTAAATCCTTTCTTATTTTAACTTAAATCCTTCCTTATTTTGTACATTTTTTGTCCCATATTACTAATCTACCCAATTCTACTTCAGGCAGTTTTCCAGAAAAAGGATGAATACAGATGGTTGTTTACACAGTAATAACTTACCAAAATATTCACATAATCACTCAGTAATAGGTGGACTGACCCTTTAATTTATGGGGAAAGTTCCATGTGGGTTGCTGACAACTGGAAACAAACTAGTCCAGCAGTACTGGCAATCCCACAGTGCCTGGTAGCTTCAGACCCAGCCAGCAGTGGTGGTAGCAGGCATATGGTTCCCGATAATTTTGTCCCATGCTACCACTAGCTGGGACCAAGCAAGGTAGTCCATGCAGGATCCCCCCAAGTTCAGTTTGTCCCTGGGCCATTTTAGCAGCTTAATCTGGTTCAGTTCAGTCAGCTAGTTGATTGATTGGCTATAGACCACCATTTTGCTATGTATTCCACTTTGCACCTGCACTTTATGTTTGATAGTTCTCCTTACCACTTGGTAGAATGATACAGAGAACCCATACAGTTGATAAGACCATCCTGGAGTGAGCTCCCATCCAGGAGGTAGTTTGGGTATCAGTATCATTCATATGTGGAAAAGTGGGGTATAATTGTCCCTACATAAATAAATACCCTGTCCTGTTGTAAGGATGATCTTACCACATACAAAATGCCAGTGCTTGATAAAATTGTTACCTATATGGGATCAGACAACCTGACTTACTTGTTGTTGTTGTTCAGTTGCACAGTCGAGTCCGACTCTTCGCGACCCCATGGACCAGATTACACCAGGCCCTCCTGTCTTCCGCTGTCCGCTGAAGTTTGCTCAATTTCATGTTCGTTGCATCGATGACACTGTCTAACCATCTCATCCTTTACCGTCGCCTTCTTCTTTGACCTTCAATCTTTCCCAGCATCAGGGTCTTCTCCAGTGAATGCTCCCTTCTCATTTGGTGACCAAAGTATTTGAGCTTCAGCTTCAGGATCTGGCCTTCCAGGGAACAGTCAGCGTTGATTTCTTTTAGGATTGACTGATTTGATCTTGCAGTCCAAGGGACTCTCAAGAGTCTTCTCCAGCACCATAGTTCAAAAGAATCTATTCTTCGGCGCTCGGCCTTCCTTATAGTCTAACTCTCGCAGCCATACATTACTATGGGGAATACCATTGCTTTGACCATGCAGACTTTTGTTGGCAAGGTGATGTCTCTGCTTTTTATCATGCTGTTTAGGTTTGCCATCGCTTTCCTCCCAAGGAGCAGGCGTCTTTTAATTTCATGGCTGCAGTCATGGCTGACTTACTAAATGATTGTAAATAATGGTCATCTGTATTCATTTTGCCCCGACCTTGATAGCCCAGGCCTGCCCAATCTCATCAGATCTTGGAAGCTAGTTAGTATTTGGATGGGAGATCACCATCCAAAGGAAGACCTGGGTCACGAATCAGAGACAGGCAATGGCAAACCACCTCTGAACATCTCTTGCCTCGAAAACCCATGGGGTTTCCATACATTGAATGTGACTTGATGTTTTATGTTGATTGAACCCTAGTCATGTTTCCCATAAAGGGATGGGCTTTATACATTCTGTGCAATCTCATACCTGGAAGAACATTAATTCTGCCTGTAATTCTTTTGCTCTTTCTTACTCCACTATGCTTAGACATTCCTTGAAATCCTGAGGTTTTCCCAAAGTGTGAGTGGGAATAGGTGTGTTAATTAGGAAATCTCCTACTTGAAATAAACCATCTCCAGCCTTTGAAGTCTACTGGGGTTTTGCTACATGTCTGCTTTTCTTACAACCGATTGTGGTTGGTTTCCCCACATCATCTTATTCCCAGCTTTCATCTTTAAAACCTCGCTTTCCTTTTACTTTGTTTTATGGCTCTCATGGGTTGTTTATAAGCTTATTTTGCCTACATAGGCAATGTTTTACTGAGCAAAGAATGTCTCTTTATGCATTTGCTGGAATTCTTCTCCATCAATAGCTTGGGTCTCCATACTGCTCCCCACCTTTCCCCAGTGCCTTGTATCAAACCCTCTGTCTAGGAGGCATGTGATATTCAACTGCTTCTTTTAGCTTTCAACTATATTTTCCTTGTGCACCACATCGTTTGACTATCTACACTTCAAAGACAACTTCTGGTGGCATACTCCAGCTTTTGGAGAGCTCCAGCTGTTCATCTGATTCAGAGCATAGGATGGCAGACCCAAATAGCATTTCCACAGTTAATAATTCAGTTGCATTCTGGGGTTACACACCTTTTCATTAAACTTTGCAATTTTTTTCTGACACCGATAAATTAATATTTCTGCTGTCATACGCGGACCCTGCAGTTTCCTATAGGGTAGCACTCTTTGCCTTAGCGGCTAGTAATCAGGGCCAAGAACATAGGAAAATGAAATGAAATTGAACGGTAAAACGGCAATGTTTGAGGCTGTGTATGTGTTCCTGGAGATGGGTATCTATATTTAAGATTTTAATTAATTCAAATACTGAATGTGCAGATTTTTAGAGGTTATTGTATTTTAAATCTAATTCAAATTCCAGTGCTGTAAGTTGTCTAGTTTGTATATTGTTTAAATTTAAATTTTAAATTGTAATGGCCAATGGCTGCACAATAAATTTTACTACTACTACTACTACTACTACTACTACTACTACTACTACCTTTTCATTAAACTCCATGTGCTGATGCTTTATGTTTTTACCAGTGTAGTTCTAAGCAGAGTTTTGCCTTCCTAAACCCATTGAAATCAATAGGCTGAGAAGGGTATAAATCTGCAGCTTTGGGTTCATGTTAATTTTTTTTGAAGCAATTTCAACTTGCAGTCTGTCTGGAAATCTTCAGCCAGTAACTTGTTTGACTGCATTCAGTTCCATCTGAAGCAACTTCTGGTGTGGTGGTTATGGGCTGACAGGCAGAAATATGGTTACAGCAACATCCTCTATGAGTAAAGAAAAGACAAGTCTGTGTTGTTGTGTTATATCATGAGGGAAAGTGAGATAGCCACTTAAGGCAGCAAATCTGAATACCATTAAAGTGTGGTGAAATATGATTTATTATATTTTATGCTGTGTAGTGAGATTAGAATTGCTGCTTCATTGCCAAAAAGTCTTTGGCTAGCCCTGTTTCATAGTATTGATTTTATACTCACTCTATCCTGTTTACATATTTGACATAAGAACAGCTCTGCTGGATCAGACCAGTCAATGAGCAATCCTGTTTCACACAGTGGCCAGCCATGCAGGGCAAACAAACAGGACTCTGATATTCCCTCCTAGGACTGGTATTCAGAGGTCCACTGCATCTGGATGTGGAGGTTCCCTTTACTTACCATGGCATAAAAGTGGTAGCAAAAATGCTTTTAGAATGCTTCATGGGTGACTCATTTTGAACCCCACCTTGGAATCACTCATAATACAGCCAGTCTCTACTCATGTTCATGATGCATAAGATCTGCATTGGGCCCTAAATCTGATAGTAATGCTGGTGCAATGCCATTGGTCATGCTGTTACAATAAGACTTTGATCTTTGCCCTCCAGGAAGGGCTGTAGCCTGGGTGGGGTCTCTGAGTGCATCATTCTGATTCACCACCTAAGAACTGTTTACAAGTCTTTTTAGTATGTAACATTTTAAAAGTGAGAGGTAGAACTAGGGAAAAACCCAAGTTTTCAAAAAAAGATATGTGGCTGATGCCCCACCAGAAGTAGTGTTCCAAGTCCCACCAAATTACCCACACACTTTCGCCCTCCTAAATTTCTCTGGGCTCAGAATATATTTTTCAAGTTCTGTGTTGGTCTTCACATGCTAAAGTAATCAATTTTTAAAAATCTCAGGTGACCTACTGTGGGACAAACCAGACAAGATTACAAGTGTCACGATTAGGAGACTATGTAGTTTTGATTCTGCAGGACTGTACCATTTTGAGGGTTTGCATTCTTGAATTCTCCAGAATATAAAGTCCCCTGAAAAGGGAAAAACAGTGGATGTTCTAGCCCTTACATTTTTCTGGAAAATGCAAGTATGGTGATCTCACCTTCTTCCCTCCCTCACATGCAGGATTTTCCCTCTCTTTTCTCTTCCTTTCTGGCTGAGCAGCCCCCTTTATCTATTTTCTTCTTATTTGATGGTTTATGAATGTCCTACCCTGTCATATTATTATATTTTGATGCTGGCTCAGCCCACAGAGTTGAGGGAAGAGACAAAATCATATCCTTAGCTTATGCTTCAGAAAATAGCACACAAGAGGCTTTTGAAAGTTCAAAAATAAACAAAATATTTTATTCAGCATAGAAGGGAAAAGCTCAAGTGAAATCAGGGTAAAATATGTGGTGAATCAATTATAACTCTGGCGTAACTTAGTAATGTCACAAATTCCAGTTAATATGTTTCCAGCAAGTGAGAGTTTTAAGCTTTTCACAAAGGTCTTAGAATGTTTGAGATAAGAGGCTTTGGTTTCAGTGTCTGCTAGACACTCCAGTATAAGTTCTTGAATTTAACTGGCTTCAAGTTTGAGAAGGCAAGGATAAACTACCAAGTACCTAAATTCCTTCTCTAAACAAACCAGGGATCACTCCACTCCTTAGAGCTAGCTCCCTTTTCAACTGGGCAGGGAATTAGTTATCTAAACTAAAAGCTCTGTTGCTTTTTGTGGCCTGAATGGGGGTTCAGCAACCCTCCCACTCCTCCTTGCCAACCTTCCCAGTCCTCAGTCAGTGCTAAACTGTACTTTCTCCAGCAGTCAGTCCCCTACGCTTTCTTCTCAACTGATGCTATCCAGTGAAATCCCTTTGAGCAGCCTGTCATTCAAAGGCTCTCTGGCTCTCTAAGATATTAACCCTTCACAGTCCATCACATGTTTATACAGCAATTCTGAGCTTTGAAGACACAGTCCGTCACAGCTATTTTTCCTATTTGCTGGGAGAGACTAGAGGGGAAATATGGTAGCGCTAACAAGCATGAAATTACCCATCTGTTGCCTGAAGCAGTATGATCTAGCATTAGCTTTACCACATGATTGTGCTATTTGTGGAGCTCAGTTTTAAGACAAGGATTACTCTGTTTTAGTCCATATATACAATGGCTTTGAAAAAAGGGACTGGAAACATATTCTGATCTCTATAGTATATTCATGTGGAGTTGTGCACACAGTTTTCTGCACGTTGCATCATAAACAGAAACCAGTGCACTAGCTGTGCAAACCCACACATTGGGTATTGTAGTGTCAGTGATGATACATAACCATACCTTCCTTACAAAAGGGTGCTTCCAGTTTAAAGTAGAGCTCAAACATGATGGAAACTGATCACATAAATAATGACAAGGCATAAAAGGGGAATTGCTGGACTAATCTGTTATGATTGCATGTTCTATGCAAATTTATTTTTGTTTTATCCTTTTATAAATTGTGTGTTTGGACTATTGTGCTTCACGGATCCTTTTGAGTCATCTCTGTCATTTAGATTGCATGCATCAGTTACTCTGTCATCATGGTAATACAGAAGTATTCTGAACCCATCGGTTTTTAAACCTGTCCTGCTGTTGTTGGATTTAGAGAGATTGTGCTGTAGTGTACATAATTTTCCAATGAGTAAGAGCATCCTGTGATATACCTGCTCTAGGGGAAATATATCCTTATTAGGAGTCTTCTATCATACTGCTGAGGTGCATTATTATTACTGGGTTGGTGTTTTTTTTTTTTGGGGGGGGTCAAATAAGATGGGAAATCTTTTCCATTCTGAAATAATCTCTCTCTTTAATAGCACATTGATAGGTCCAGTGGTAGCCTAGACTGGATGAAATATGCCTAATCTCAGAAATGAGCAATTCTTGCTCAGAGAGGAGGCTAAACTTGAAAGCCAGTCTCTAATGCACAAGATTTTCTGTGTGAAGATACTAAGAAAATTTAAATTAATGAATTAGTAACCCACACATTTACTGTTTCACATGTATTAATGTAGTTTGGGCCAAATAGTGTCAAAAATCACTTAAAATATTTTGGGCACACTGCTGTTCGCTGCTTTTTTTTTGTATTGCCCATACTTGCTTTTATTCACAAATGAGCTTGCTCTCAATGATATCATCACATAACCAATCTGATTAACATTATGATACAGTATGAACCCTTATTGTATGGTTTACCCATGAAGTATTGTGCTTATTTGCCGTTAGTAACACTGAGAGATCATCCTATTGCTGTGTAGTCTCTGATTGGATGGATTATCCATGTGACCATTCCCTGAAGTATTGTCCTAATTTGCCCTTTGTGATTTCAGAACAATCTGATTGGTTATAAAGTCTTCCAATATTAGTACATTTACCATGTTATTCCTCACTGGGTAAAATAATCTCTATTTTATGAGGGAGAAGAAGAACTGATGGGGCAGAGGGAGATGGGGTCATGTTGAAGCAGAAGCCAGGAATAACAGTGGCATCAAAGAAGATTTTAAAAGCTGATATTCACACATCTAAGTTTTTCCCCCCAGCAAAAGAAATCTATATCATTTTCATACCTCAAATAAAAAGTGGAACATATCTGGTATATTTAGGGTTGCCAGGCTGGAGCTAACAACCCAGGGGAACATTTAGGAGCAAGGACTGGTGCGCCAGCATCCCTTTCACTTAAAGTGAAATCATGAAGTGCTCTAGGATAGTAGATAGTAGAACCATAGAGATTTTGTGAATCCTAGAGCATCCCATGATGTCACTTCTAGTATGATCCCCCATTCTTCCTCCTCCAATTTCCACCTTCTGATACTTCAGGCGCTGGTGAGCCAGGTTGCCAGGAGGTCTCCCCAGCAACTCTAGGTGTAGTCAGAATTAAAATTAACTTTTCACTGACCCTGTTGAACTGGCCAATAGGAAACTCACAGCACAATCCTATAAAATACTTTCCTAGGATTAAGCTTTATTAAGGCAATTTGGCCTAGTGGTTAAGAGTGCAAACTCTAATCTAGGAGAACCCACCACATGCAGGTGCTGGTGTGACCTTAGATCAATCAGAAGTTCTTTCAGAGCTGTTCTCTCAAGGGCAGTTCTCAAGAGAGCTCTCTTGAGCCCCACCTACCTCACAAGGGTGTCTGTTGTGGGGAGTGGAAGGGAAAGGGATTGCAAGCCGCTCTGAGACTCCTTCGAGTAGTGGAGAGCAGGGTATAAATCCATTCTCTTCTTCTTCTTCTTACGTAAACCTGGGAAGTAAAATGTTATATATTTTTTTAATTAAGAGCCCGCTGGACTTAGACTGAAATAGCTCTGCATAGGATTGCATTACATCAGATTTTGTAAGCTAAGCGGGGTCAGCCTTGGTCAGTGTTTGTATGGAAAACTTCCAAGGAATACCAGGGTTGTTAGGCAGAGGCAGGCAATGGCGAACCCCCTCTGAATGTCTCTTGCCTTGAAAACCCCAAGGGGGGGTGACCATAAATTGGCTGTGACTTGACAGCAAATATTATTAATATATATATGCCTTGTCTTGACTAAGTGATTGAAATGAATTGGCTTAAAGATCATTTGTTTTGCTTCATGCCAGTTTTCTTGTTTCCTCCATTTGACTTTTCTGAAGGTATTTCAGGACTCCATGCAAAATTGTAGCTACAGAATAAATATGCCATTAATATGTTTGAGGTTTTTTTTAAAACTCCAGGATTTACAGAATAAATAAGCCATTAATATGTTTGAGGTTTTTTTAAAACTCCAGGATTTACCCTGTGCATATTCTGGTTCTTGTTTTCGTTTTCTTGAGAGGGAGATTAATGATGTCTGTCATGTACAGTTTCCAGTTTACAGTTTGTGTGCATGCATTTGTGTGGGGGTCATCCAGTATAAATAGGGCAAGCTCAAAGCAAGAGCAGATGTTTCTTTTCCAAAGGAGATGCTTCACAATTCACAGTAATCCTAATGGGTACTTTCAGTGTTGCAGAGTTTGTAGTAACAATGTTGTGTTTAAATATAAAATCAAAATGCTGGGCAAGTTATACAGTAGACTGGTAGACATATGTTTTGCATCAAGAATTACACTGTAAGAAAATAAATTGTTTGGTTGCAGAAGCATGGAAATGAAATCCACCAAGCCACACTTAACCCTTCTGCCCCCGATAGTGTTAAGTACAAAATATAATTCCCTTAGTGTTGTACACTGGGGACAAAAAGCAATTACCTGTAACAGTAGTAACAGTTCTCTCTATGTGACTTGGTTATGCTGAAAATATGTGTCATTCTGTGATTACTAATCTAGGGCTATAGCAGGCTTGGTCATTTCACTAATCGGAACTACCTGGTCAAACTGTCTGGTTAAATAATCAGCATGCAATTAAAGTATACGTTAGCAAACCTGTAATTATCATAACAGAGATATAAACCCCACTGGGATGTAATGGTTTGGGTATCCTGGATGAGTCTCAGGTTCCTGTGCTTCCTTTGATCGAATCTATTTCACACTGTGAAATATTCATAGTCTGGAGGTGGTTTATAGTTTGCACAAGCCATAGTTTGCACAGTAAGGGAGGCAATTGGACTACACAAGAGGAAATGTAGGGAAGCAAGTGTGCTAGCCCAAGGCACATTCCGGTAGACAAAACCTTCTGTAGTCTTTGTATCTAAACTAGCTTAAGTGATAATTACAAAAACCCAACAGTGCAATCCTAAACAGAATTACACCTTTCTAAGTCCATTGATTTCAATGGGTTTAGAAAGGTGTAACTCTGCTTGAACTTGCACTATTAATCTCCTTTTATCTCCACCCTTGGACTAACCCTGAATCATGGACATTCATTTCATTTGATTTCACCAAGAACTTCTGTGTTTGGACCTGCTATAGATTAACCTTCACCTGACATTTACATGTCTCCTTCATCCTAGCACACAGCCCACATTCTGAATGCTCTAGCTCAGGGGTCCACAATCCATTTAAGCCTGGGGGCACCTTTGGGATGCTGACACAGAGTGCTGAGTACAATTACAAAATGTGTGCTGCAGGCAGCAGAGCCACATACACAGAAGAAACCCAAGTGCAGGAAGAAGAGGGGTAGTTAAAATATACTGGGGTGAAAGAGAATAAAACACTATGATGGCAGTGTAATCCCACCAGTATACCCTGCATCAGAGGGCAGCCTGTTCTACTGGCATTTACAGGCACCCTAACCTCTAGACCACTCCAAGGGTCCCCCAAAGCATTGTTCCTGGGCCTATGGGTAGTCCTGAAGGGGACACTCATATGATCATGGGAGATTGCCAAGAATATGGACCCTGGAGGTTGTGGAAACAGACCATCTGTCTTTTCTACAAACAATCTGGTCCTCTCCCCCAGGTAAGTATCAGAGTTCTCAGCATTCCAGTATGTCCCAATATGGAAATCTTCTTCCTCTGAAAGCTCCTCTGTCTCTTTGATGTGTAAATCTCCTTTAGTGACATTTCTCTACAAAACACCTACTCTGTCCTTTATGGTCCCTTTCCTGGGCCAAACTTCCTTTAAAGTGTAAACATTTCTCTGGAAAGCAGATTTATGGTCCTCTTCCTGGGCTATTCTCTGGGTTACCAAAAGCATATTTAACTTTGAAGTATAAGATAGTATCAGCCATCAACCCTACATGCACATTCAAGGATATACTTATTAGGGTGCTATCACACCTTTTGATCAAAGTTTGGGAAACCATGGGCACCATATTGGGGACCCCTTCTTTAGCTCCAGCTTCTTTTGTGATGTGAAGTCCATTGATCCACTGGCTTTCTCAGAAGCTTCCTCCCCTTCTGTCACTTCAGCTGACTCTTTAGACCAGGGATAGGTAACCTCTGGCATGCATGCCCACAGCAGCACATCAGTCCATTTTGTTTGGCAGCTAGGTTGAGATCTTCAGCCAAGCAACCAAAGCACAGTCAGCACTGATGGGACCAGCGGTATAGCAGAAGACAACAGGCATAGCGCATGACTGTCGTTACCTCCCAGAACTGCAGAGCCACCAACTGAGTCTAAGATGAATCCCTGAGATGCTGGTAGCACTCCTGAGGCTTGGCTTGTTCTGAACATGTCTGGTGAAATACAGCCCTTCTCTCTCTCCCACTTAGCTTCTTGGCACACAAATGTCTTGATATGTAGACACTGTATTATTTATCACTTAGGCCAAAAAGGTTGCCTCCTCCTACATTAGACCTTCTACTTTCTGCCTTAAACTCACCCCCATGTTTAAATGTCATCTTATTTGCACTAATTTCCCAATGAACCTTTTGCACCTCTCATCTCCAGCCCTCGCTTATTCACTCCATTTATTATCTCTGCTCATGATCTCCTGCAGCTTGAGAAGAAAAGAGCTGGCAGATTTTTTCCCCATTCATAAATTTATCTCCTCCTCCTTCTCATTGGCCATTTACTTGGCTAAGTAACACTACTTCAGCTCCATAATTCACACCAGCTCCAATAATTCTCCATACCTCTTCTCTAGCACTGGTGCTATACTAAGGCCTGCCTCCTCGGTAGGGGTGTGCAAAAAACCCCAAATTATATTTTTTGGGGGTTGGGTATATTGAACCTGGAAAATATTGGTATTTCCTAATATTCTGGAATCCCAATACCAGTATGGTATTCAGATTTGGTAAATATTCGGGATTCCAATTTTTTTTTTTTTGCTCTATTATACCCTATGGGGACCATTATAGTCAATGGTCCCCATAGGGTTAATGGAGAATAGATCTGGGGGTATCTGGGGTTCTGGGGGGCTGTTTTGTGAGGTAGAAGCACCATATTTGCAGCATAGCTGCTGGTGCCTTTCCTCAAACACCCCCCCCCAAGTTTCAAGATTGGACCAGGGGATCCAGTTCTATGGGCCCCCAAAGAAGGTGCCCCATTCTCCATTAATTTCAATGAAGGAGAAAAAGTTTTTAAGGGGATCACACACCCCTCAAATGCATCCTACAAGGTGCATCAGCAGCGTGACTCTACGCGTGAACTTCAAAGTCATTTAAAGGGCTTGCAGTCCCTTTAAACACCTTTTCCAAGTGGTGAGTTCACCCATAAGGTATTTGAAAGGGCTGTAATCTCTTTAAATGCCCTTTAACTATGACTATCTGGCCATTTTGGATAGCTGAAAAAATGCCTAAAGAAATATCTGTCTGAAAGAATATCCAGAAAGTACTGATAAGGTATTTTTCAGACATTTTCTCAGCTCGAATTTAGTCAAACGCTCACCCCTACTCCCCAATAACAGTTGCAATCTTTCCTGCTATTCTCCATCATCTGGAGCAACAGTTGAGCTTTGATGAGGTTTCCTATAATGCAGAAATGTGGGTGGGTTGGGCTCTGATGTAGATTGCACCACCCCACCCACTACCGTTTTTTCCTTTATTTAGAGTATTTTTAGAGGAGAAGAAATATGGAGGGGGCAGGGAGAGAAAACCAGAAGAAAGAAGGTAAGTAAGAGAAAAATACGAAGTAAAAAGAGAAAGGAGAAAAATTGACATAAACAGTAAATTATTACATCTTAAGTGTCCTTACTTGCAGGATCCTGCCCTCTTGTGAAAGTAGATACAAAGGTCAGGTTGTGGTTTGTAGTTAAAATACAGCTTTTTGTGCTGAACGTGCAATCAACTTTTGTTGTAGGGGTTTAATGTTCATGTAATACCACTTGGCATTGTCTCTTGCACTTTCTGGATTTGTTGGAACTGAGTTTAAGGCATTAGCTATCACATACAAAGCCCTTCACAGCCTTGGACTCTCATATCTGTGAGACCACCCCTGTGCCTATGCTCTGCCATGACAGCTTCACTCTCCTTTGCAGGGCCTTCTGCAGGTGTCAACCTGAAAATGGGCAAAATAAACACCTGCCCCTGCATGTGCCTTCTCTGTTGTGGCCCCCACCTTCTGGAACAGCTTAGCCTGAGGAAGTGAGGAAGCCTCCCACTTTCCTGGCTTTCCACAAAGTACACAAAACTGAATGATTTAAGAGGATTTTTCTGTGCAGGCAACAGTGTTGTACTGTACAAAGTTATTCACACCTTATTTGGATAAATTATTGACTGTGATCTATACTTCTTTGTAAGGAGCTGCGGTGGCTCGTGGTTAAGACGCTGAACTGCAGGCTGTGGAAGGTCAGTAGTTCAGCAGTTCAAGACCCAGGTGCCGCAAGATGGAGTGAGCTCCCGTCTCTAGTTCCAGCTCCTGCCAACCTAGCAGTTCGAAAGCAAGAAATTGCAAGTAAATAAATAGGTACCACTTCGGTGGGAAGGTAACAGTGTTCCGTGCGCCTTGGTGTTTAGTCATGCCGGTCACATGACCACGGAAACGTCTTCGGACAGCGCTGGCTCTTCGGCTTTGAAATGGAGATGAGCACCGCAACCCTAGAGTCGGATTCGACTGGCTTTCGAGCAAGGGAACCTTTACCTTTATACTACTTTGTACAGCTTGCTATGTAATTTTTGCGTCATTTAATGTCATGTTAATACTTCAGTTTTTTTATTTCGGTTCTGTTATTTGATATCTGGTTAGTTCTACAACCGTAATCCTATTGCATTGTTTGCTGAATGTCCCAGCTTTTTGATTGTATTGACTCACTCTGTATAATCCGCCTGGAGTCCAAGTGAGAGAGGCATACTATAAATAAACTTACAAATGGCCAAAAAGGCCATTCGTTAAGCCAAAAACTAAGAGACCAGGTAGTGTTTGCTGTAACATCATTACAAAGTAGTATAGTTTAACAGAAAATCTATTTTAGTTAATATAAACTAATTATTAAATTTTTGCTATAAAATAAAATATCGTAATAGCAGCTCTAAGGAGCCACTAACAGAAAAGCATAGGCTAGTGAAATCTGGAACTTGATGGCAGAATTGACCTGACAACAATTGTAGCATTACATGTTACAGTTGTTGTCTTGCATTTTTAGTATAATACAAAATAAAAATATATGTATAAAGAGAAAAGTAAAAATAAAATATAGATCCCAAAATACAGTTTAGTAAAAAGCGGGACTCAGATCTCAGAAAGTTTCATGGGTACAGTATCTCCCTAGTTTCCTCTTGCTGTGATTATTGAAAAATTTCCATGCATGCCCTGACCTGGATATCTCAGGCAAGCCCAATCTCATCAGATCTTGGAAGCTAAACAGGGCCAACCCTGGCAAGTAATTGGAAGAGAGACCTCCAAGGAATACCAGGGCCAGGATACAGAGGCAGGTAATATCTAAGCCACCTCTCTGAAAAATGTCCAAGCCCCCACTAGGGGTCACCAGAAGACACCATGACTTCCAGGCATGCAAGCATGTGCACATGTGCACACACACATACACACACATCAAAAATGAAAGAAAAATTTCCATGCGCCATTATTTCCTGTTATGCAATTATTTAAGGCTCTGAAGAACCCCATGAGGCTAAGTAGATACAGTTGCAGAACAGGGGTAGGCAGCCCCCAGTATTTGTGCTGGCAGCAGCAGACCAGGGTGTTTTTAATTGCCATGCAAAGTCTGTGTCCCTTCCCATGCAAACAAGGCACTGGGACCCGCTGTGTAGGAGAAGGAGACAGACATGGCTTTTATCCATAATTGCCTTGCAGTCCCACAAAGCTACCAGCTGAATCCAAGGTAAATCCATGAGATGCTGCCAGCACAAACTGAGACTTGTTTTACTCCAAGAATATCTGGCCATGTACAACCCCCGCCCCGGTTAACTGCCATGCCAGCATCTTCACAAGTAGATGTTTTCTGAGCACTTGGGCCAAAAAGGCTGCCTACCCCTGCTATATTTCCTTTGGGCAGTTCTGAGAAAGAGGGAGGCGTTATCAGTGTGGCTGGATCTAAGACCTTTACAAAGCAGCTAAAAATGTTGCACCTCATTTTAAGAAAGGAAATGCTCTGAGTGATTTGCCGCCTTATTGTCTCGTACGACTCAGCAAACACTTCATTATATATAGTGTGCTTTTATAGTGGCTTTAAATATATGTAGACGTCAAAACACTGAATCATAATCTACCATAGCTGTTCATTTTCCATCTGATTCATTCATTTGGAAAGTGTTTCCTATTGATTTTGGCAGGAGGAATCCAAGGGGTTAATAACTTTCACCCTTCCATGATTAACAATAATATTCTTGGATGAAATTGTTTCCTTTCCAGGATCTTGTTGCTGGAAACAATTATGGATAAACATTTAGAGTTCATGTTTCCATGCATCATATGAAAGGAAGATTGATACAGAGCACCTGAGCTGCTAAATTGTGATTTCTGTCCTTCACTAAATGTTTATAAACATGTTTAGGTGGTCTAAATTTACCCATATGTGACTCTTGTGTAGCTTTTTTACAGAACAGTGCTTTCCAAATTGCTTAGCGGAAGCAAAAGATTAACTAATGCTCTTGGGACAAAAGCAAGGAGCATCACTGGATCTGGACTGGGGCATATAGCATAAATGGGAGAATGGTTGCAATCATTGCTGAACAGTTGCAACAGAAATATAGGTATGAATGTATCTCGCCTCTAGCACACTTCTACACTTGCCTGTCTTTTATCTCTACCATAAGTCTCCTCCATCCAGGCAGTAAATGTTACTGAAGGTTTATTACTCTAGTACACATGCAATTAAGGGCATGAATTTATATACTGCTGCGTGAAGTTAGGCATGTGTGCTCTAGGCAAATGTCTCTGTGAATGATATCTTACTTTTCTAATGGAGCCTACATTCAAATAAAGTAGTTCAGAAACCCAACATAGTTTTTCATAGTTCTCCTCACTGTATGCTGGCTCAGACTTAAGACTGGCTGAAGCAAAAATGTCCCAAGGAGCAATATTCTTTATGTGGTTACCTGGATTTAATGACTCTGAAAACACTAATTTGCACAATGACTCACTAGTGCTTGACTGGGTGATGAAGTGCTACTGCAAGTCTGGAAGGTCTGGTGAGCTTATAGAGAGTCCAAACAGGGATGCCAGCCTCCAGGGGATCCCCCAGAATTGTAGCTCATTTCCAGGCTACGGAGATCAGTTCCCCTGGAGAAAATGGCTGCTTGGAGGGTGAACTCTATGGCATTATACCCCACTGAGATCCCTGTGCTCCCCAGGCTCCACCCCCAAATCTCCAGGAGTTCCCTAACATGGAATTGGCAACCCTATGCCCCAACCCCTGCCAGTGGCCAGGGAGGACCTGGCAACCCTAACAAAGTAGTTTATTAAGGGGGAGTAATACTAGTATTAAGTTGGGGGAAATAGCAGATCTGGACAAGACAGTGATTCCAACTACTAAGACTGTGAGCGAGTTATTATTTATATGATTTATCAATTTAATTTAATTTTTATCCCGCCCTTCCTGCATGCAGGCTCAGGGTGGGTTACAACATATAAAACTCACAACAATAAAACCAACTCTAATACTATTGTTTATTTTTATTTCATTCGATTTATATCCCACCATCCCCGTGTGGCAGGCTCAGGGCGGGTTACATCAGATTTGATAAAAATACAATATACAAAAATTAGCACAATTAAAACAGCTATACAATCACCAACCCTTAAAAACAAGAAGACATTCTGAAAAACTATCTCCCAGTGTCCCGGCACAATATAACAATAGGGCGAAGAGAGGCCAGAGCTTATATCCTGCTTGGGGTATGCAAAAACTGGAGGGGGAGGGGAGCCTCCAATCTTGAAATACAGCAGAGAATCCGACTTCAGTGAGGAAGATCCAGGTGGCTGGGCAGCTAGTAAACCCAAGAAGAAGGACAAGCAGGATGGTGTTTCATGTGCTAGATAAGGGCTTAAGCATCTCTTAAGGCATGCGTCATCTCAGAGCTTGCAAAAGGCAAGAAAGGAGTCTTGTCTTCAGTTATAGGACAAACAGGTGGGGCACAGCAAAATAATTTGTTTCATTCGGCAATTGGAAACAGAAGGGGCAGAGGCAGAGGCCAGGTATATACAAGGTGGGGGCCACGGTTCCATGACAGATCATCTGCTTGCTTCCAGATTCAGTCCCCAGCATTTCCAGTTTAAAGGATCAGGTGGTAGGTGATGTGAAAGAGCTCTTCCTAAGACCCCAGAGAGCTGCCGACTGTCTGAGAATACTGACCTCGCACAGATACAGGTGTGTTCACGTGAATAAATTTAAACTGGTCTCTCTTCAGATCATATAAATTTAAACTGGGACAAAACTAAGAGCTTTGGATTTAACCAGTTGTAAATATGAGGGACGCTGAATGAAATAATGGGCATGCTAGTGCTGGTTGGGTAAGTTCAGTCAAAGTGATAAACAAGAGGATATGCCATTGATAGGAGGGTCTTTTGTGGCAAAATGCACACTGGTGGAATTACTGGAGTTTCCAGATTGTGCTCTGATACTCTCTGAGTGCCAGTGTTTGGGATAGGTGTTGTTTCAAGGGGCAGCAACAACAGTGAACAGCACAGGATGGGAGCAGGTAGATACCATTCCCACCTGTTCCCGCACCAGTTGTTGCTGCTGTTGTGGCAGGGACATATCATACCCCTTGCTGAAAGTGTCCTATTTATAAGAGCTGGGGAGCATTCCTAAGCAATAATTTTGGGTGTGTGTGTCTTACAAGTACACTAGAATGCCCTTGTTTTCATCTGTACAGTGTTGGAGGATATGCCACGGGTACTTTGCTTTGCTGAATTGATCATTTATCTTAGATGTGAACTCTGTTTTTCTTTTTTTTTTAATGGCATTTGCTCACATGGAGAGCTGCTGATGACCAAGAACAGGCGTGTGGCCTGACATTCATCTCATCCTTAGGCAGGCCTTTCAGTACTAGCTTGCATCCTGACAGCAATTAAGCTTATCAGACATCACAGTCCTATTTTGCAACAGGTAACTCCTCTAGATTGTTTCAGAGCTGCAAAAGCTGGCACTGGATATATCTTCTTATCTAGCCAACTGTCTGATTTATATCTTGTATTATTAATGACAGACTTCAGTGCACTGTACAGCAGTTAATTAATTGCTCTAGGGAATTCCAGATCGGTGGGGGAAGCTGCAGAACACATAACTTTGCTTAAGTACTTTGTTATGAAATATATAATTAGACATCATGTTCTTTGCGGAAACCCTATACTTCCATTTCTGTAACTTTAATGAGTGCACTGTCAGCTAATTAACCCACTCAGCTCCACCCCAGACATTTTTTTTTGCAAATTTAGCCAGAGGCCTTCTTTGATCAAATATTTGTGTGTTTATTGTGTCATAGCTAGGTAACGGGCATACCTCAACCGCAGATAAGACAACTTCTTGCAGGATTTTTAATTCTTTGTATTTATCTTCTGTGCACTGCACGGAAGCTTGCTGTTCTTTAATGTGACTCATATCGTAAATGTTAGATGCTTGTAACCAAAACAGAACACTCTAAAAATTATGGTATGATTGCATGCAACATCTGCTTCAACAAGAATAAATAAGGACAGCCTTTTAAAACAAAATTTTGTGACCTTTTGAAATCAGCATTTTAAAGCTAAAATTTAGTTATGTTTATATTTTTGGGTTTTGTGGTATGTATCATGTTTTTGGTGAGAGTAATTGTTGGCGCTTCACTTCTGGATATCAGGAAAAAAGGGGGAAGGGATTTAATTGATAACTAGCTGCCAGAAATCCTTCACTGTGAAATTTTATATTTGATGCTTGTGAATAACAAAACAACCTGAGAGGTCAACAACCCTAATACTCTCAAATTTCAAAAGTCAGTACAGTTAACTCGAACTTCAAATTGAAAGTACTGCACGTTTGGAACATATGGACTGGCAAAACTGAAATAGCAGTTTTCATCTGTATGTAAGTCTGGGCTGCCTATTACCCAGCTGATCTATAAAGAAACAAAACCACCTGATACGGATTCTTAACCAAAATGACTAGTTCTTCCAATGGCACCCTGAATGCGTATCCCAGTGGAACAGTTATGTTAATTTGTTGAAGAAAACCCCAAAACCAGTCTTATGGCACCTTGAACACTTAATAAGGATGCCAGCCTCTATGTGGGACCTGGGGATCCCCCAGAATTACAGCTCACCTCCCCAGAGATCAGTTTTCCTGGGGAAAATGGATGCTTTGGAGAGTGGATTCTATGGCATTGTATGCCACTGAGGTCTCTGTCCTCCCCAGGCTCCACCCCCAAATCTCCAGGAGTTTTCTAACATGGATCTGGCAATCCTACCCCGTCCCCTGCAGGTGGCCAGGGGGGGGACTTGGCTGCCCCAATTAACAAATTTATTGGGATAGTGCACTCTATCCCACAAAAACTTTTGCTGTAATAAATCCCTTAGCTCTCAAGAGCCGTGCGATTCCTTTTTGATTTAGCACTGAGAATGGTGATTAAGATTCATGGGGCCATTAGGAAGCCTCCCTTGTGCATTATTATACAAAGTCATTTTTTAGTTCAGACTTATGAGTGATATGAGATGCTGCCCAAAGTGATTAAGAGCTATACCCACATAGGTGTAGTAAAAGGCAGTAGAGTAAAAACACAGTACCGGCTTATGTATGCAGGAGCGATATTTGCAGAACAGTGTCAACACCAGTTCCATCCAGCAGGGGGCTCCTGTGTATACACAAACCCAATAATCTCTTAAAGGCTAGAAGTAGGGAAACGGGTCTGGATTCAGTCTGTCTCCCACTGAACCAATTAATGGTACTGTTGCAGATTACATAACTAGGACTATGTAGACGTGTTTAGCAAAGTCAGGGCTACAGTCCAACAAACAGTTAGGCATAACTAATATAATTAATATGTTTGCATGCATCTGGAATTGGATTGTAGCCACTACCGTGACTTTGGTTAATGATTCGAAGCGAACTCCCACCCCTGCAGTCAAGATTTTATGCAAAGCAGCTACACATTCTAGTGCTGATCATGAATTATGCAGAGCAAATTTGCATAAGGGTTGTGCAATTCTGATTCATAAATTCAGGTATTTCAGAACTTGAGAAAAACATAAAAGTAGGCAGCTTTTCTCTAAGAGCCGGTGTGGAGTACTTACAGAGTCTAAATTTTATACAAACATACAGTAGCAGGTACAAGCTAGGAACATGCAAGAATTTATGTGGGCGGGGGAGACAATTTGGGAACCCATCTTCTCCCCTAGCTCAAACTCTCAGCCTCTATATTCTCATGAGCAGGTTGATTTCCTCTCCTCTCTTTCCCCCTTTGTGTGAGACTCAGCTACTCTCAATTTTTATTTTTATTTTTGTTCTTGGAGGCTATTAGTCCTTACTAGGCTGCTTTTTATTTTCTTTTGATTAATACACAGCATCATATCTTTGGCAGACCTTAGGATTCGTCCTGTGTGTGTGGAAGGCCCATGTTTGCTGTTTTCGTGATCCACAAAGGGGCCAGCCACTTTACTATTAGAGAAAGCAAGAAGGTGACCTGTATATGGGGGACACACACACCAATCTGGAAATCTATCCCACCGCTGCCCCTATAATCTCCCCTTCCAGGGTTCAGTAAGCTTTTGAGGTCTCTCAAGAACATGCTGATTTCTCTTCCCTCTTTTCCCCCTCTTAACTGACTCTCATTTTGCTCTCATATTCCAACTCTTCTGGAGTATTTGCAGTCCTCACCAGGTTGGGATTTTGTGGCTTGTTCAATTGGTTCATTTACAAAGTCGTATTTTTCTTGCAACCCTAGAGAGTCCCTGAGGAGGCACCTTACCTGGTGTGTGAATGGTCCCTTTGCACAACTTTCATTATCCACACAGTGGACAGCTAGGTTATCATCAGATACAGCAGGGGTCCCCAACCATTTTGAGCCTGCAGGCGCCTTTTGAATTCTGACACAGGGTAGTTGGAACAAACACAAAATGGCTGCCGCAGAAAGCGGAGCCAGCCACAAAGAAGGCTGCTGCGGGAGGAAGAGTCAACCACGAAATGGCATGGAGTGATAATAAAGCCAATATATTTGGCACTAGCAGTACAGGTATAGCTCTGTGGAGACTAAGGGTCCGGTCACACTGCTGTTTTGATCGGGATTTGCTGCTGTTTACTTGCGCATGTCAGTTTCACGTTCACATGCGTCAATCCGCCTCCTGCCGCGAAGCGGGCTTACATGCACAATACTTCTGGGTTTTCCTGACCCCAGGAAAAACTAGTGTTTTCCTGGCACTTCCACTTTGATTGCACGATTTCGTCTATGTGGACAGCCCCTCTCTCGCAAGGATTGCGATTAGGGCCGTCTGAACGTTCTTGGGGTTGTTTTTGTTTTTTTTAAAGCTTCTGGTTTGAGCGCTTCAGCAAACATGCGCTTAATAAATCCATTTAAAGTTTAATAATGGATTTATTAAGCGCATGTTTAGTCAAGCGCTCAAACCAGAAGCTTAAAAAAAAACAAAAACACAACGATGGCCCTGGAGGTGGGAACGAGAGGTGGGGGCTACAGCAGCCTGGATGGGGCCGGCAAGGAGGATGGTGGAGACGGCGGAGCCTATTTTCATGGGTCAATGGCGGCAGCAGCGGCGGCAGCACCCCCCCCAAAGTGTCAGCAGGAGCAGCAGCCGCCCAAGCCTCCCTGTGGCCAGCAGGATCGCCTGGAAGAATGGCACAGGAGCAGGCAAGCGGGTGCTGGGAAAGAGAGGCTGGCTGCATGTAGACAGCCCAATGCGAATAAAAATGTTCCCGATTTAAATAAACTGGGAACAAAGCGCATGTCAGTTGCAGTGTGACCAGAGCCTAAGATTTAGATTCTATGATTTTTCTGCTAAGCGAGAACTCTTCCATTGGACAAAGACAACTGCTGCCGGAGGAAGATTCTAGATGAGTAGCCATGTTTGCTTGTAGTAGCACCTTAAGGAATCCAGTGGCTAACAATATCCATTATAGCATAAACTTTAATTAATCAGCGCTCACTTCATCAGATGCAAATGAGCATAAAACAATTCTGGAAATAAGATACTGCTCAGCCAGGGATCACAATGCGGACAAAATTAAACATGATGGAGGCAAGAGAGTGATTTGTGATTGGATTGGCTATGGTTTCGTAAAAATTAAGAGCAGGCGACACATTGGGCCGGAGAAGTAGCACTGGAGTTTGGTGGGGTGCATTTAACCTTTTCTCCCTGTCCTGCTTTTCTGATCTAAATTATCTGCCTCCACCAGTTGCTATTTGCCTTGCAGAGTAAACATCCAGGTACAATATGCTTCTCTGTCTGTTTTTAGTATTCCATCAGAATGTTTTAAAGAAAATATTAGCACTAGCCATCAATATTGTATGGCCCCTAACCTTCTGATGGAAGCAGAACTCTATGTGCCAAAGAAACAAATTTAAGTTGTTTGTGATGCATACACAATTCTTGCCCCAGAGGCTCCTCACTCAACACAGTGTCTCATACACGTTTGGTTGTTTCTATTTTTGATTCTGTTTCTGTTTGTGTTTCTGGGTTGATCAAGCCCAGCTTAACATTCCAGCAAAACAGCAGGGAAGAGAATTCACCATTGGTTTCTCCAAGTAGTTGAGACTAGTGGTTGAGAACTTGTAGTGAGAATAGGTAGAAAATTACATACCTGCACAGCTCAATCCTTGGCTCATTTGCTTAGGATCCAACTGAATTCAGGAGCACCCAGTGAAGGAAGGAAGAATAGCAACAGGGAGACAACACAGAAACCAAGAGCCATAAGCACAGAAATAGGCCTGTTCATCTACAGTCTTCTGTGCAGTCCCAGATTGGGACTGCTGCAAGGCAGGCCAACCGTGGAGAGATTCTTTTCAAGCTAAAAACTCACCAGAGGGCGCCCCTCTAGAGTTACCGTGAGCGATTTCCCCACTCAAACTGTTCTGTAGTTTGAAGGGGAGGGTGCCCATTCCCCTCAGTTCCTTCTTTGTCATGGTTGGAGTAGGTTGTTTTCTTGAGCTCTCTTCAAATATAACTTTTCTCTGTCCTTCATTGACAAAGGATTGAGGACATACCAGGACAGGGGGTGAGAAGAATTCTTCCTTCCTTCCCAGCCATTGTCTAAAAAAAAAAAAAAGGAGGAGAAAGGAGACCACATGGACTAGATCACCTCATAGCAAAATCTGTTAAAGCCTAAGGACTGCCTCTGCACCCCACCTTATTTACTTGAGGGCATTCATCTTCCTGGGGGTCATTATGGTGCAAAAGGTGTCACTCAAGTCCTGTGTCAAATGTGGCACCAGAATGCCCCACTCTGATGAACACAGTTTCTGCCTTCTGTGTCTGGGTGAGGAACATAATGTGTCAGCCTGTTGAGTGTGCCAACAATTCAAACGGAAAGCTAGAAATGATAGAGCTTTTCGCCTGAAAGCTGTCTTGTGGGAGAAAGCCCTAACTTCTTCAGAAAAGCTCTCCCAGGTGACCATCAGCTAACCAATGCTCAGCCTTGCCCTTTGTAGCATGGTTCAGTTGGTGCCTCATTCTGAGCCCACCTGGTGCCAATCTCAATCACCCACTGTCTCAGTTTCAGAACCACCAGCAAAGAAGGCTAAGACCAAAACTAAACATAAAGATAAACTTAAGACTGAATCTCAACCCAAAGCTCCCAGTTGGCACCAATGGAAACAGTGTCCAAATCTGAGTAGCCCATTCCAGACCCCCGAAAATACCCTCAATCCATTCAGCCTCACCTGTGTACTCCACCTCAGAGGGTGACATCATCTTGGACCCAGTCCCAGTCTATGGACTCAAAACCAGGACTCATGGATCTGAGGGCCTTCCACCTGGTCCCAGGGATACCCAACATTCCTTTGGCAGCCTTATCCCTACTCTTATGTCCCTTGCCTACTGTCCTGACTGAGGTGACTATCCTTTGCCCCTACATCATCTGACAAGCTTACACACCATCAGAACTGTCCTTTGGTTTCATTGTCAGTTCTGCCATGACCACATTTTATGGGTTACCCACTTGAATCTGAGAAAGATGAGGAGGATGTATTAGTTCAGAACATAGCTCTGAAACCCCACTGAATCCATCGCTCAATGAGCAAGTAGGGGATTCTGCACCTACGTTTCCAAATTCTACTTTGTGAGCTACTGGCATTAAAGTTGTGAGTGAGCAATTTGTCTACTGCATAAATTAGTTTGCTCTGGAGCCATCCTTCCTGAGCTAAGACAAAAACGTGTGAGCTAGAGGCTAAAAAACTGTGAGCCAGCTCACACTAACTCTGTTTAGAGGGTACTTTGATCACAACTACAGGTCAAAGGCCAAAGGATAAAATCCTTGGGCACTTGTATTCAGATTCACCAGGCATGGTAGCATTTCCAGTGTTAGAGGGGTTTAAAGATCTGTCCAAGGACGTCTGGAAGAAATCAGCTTCAGCACCTGCCACCTCCAAATATATTGAAAACCTCTATAGAAACAAGAGGTTTCAATTTTTCTATTTACCCATCCTCCTCTTCCTTCCCTCGTTACAGAAGAACTGCAGGCCAAGGGACAATCGTCCTGCCATGCAGCCCTGACTGATAAGAACAGGAGAACTGATGGTTTGGGTTGGAAGACCTATTCTTCTGCTGCCATAATATTTAAGATCTCCAGTTATCAAGTTTAATGGCAGCATACCAGTTGTTTTTATGGGGGAAAAAATCCCTATTTTGGGGAGCCTTACCTGACAATAAGAAGAGTCTGGCAAAGGTCCTTTAGACTGAAGTTATCAGGCTCTGTAAACAGCTGATTCTGCAGTCCAAACTATTGCATCCTCCACAGTTTTCCACACGTGTCTTTGTTCTACGGCACTACCAGCTGGGAGGAGTAGTAAAATAGAGGATTTGCCCTTTGAGGATAGAACCTTGTTCTCAGAGAACACAGATGATGCCCTGGCCCAAATAAAAAAGAACCACCAGACAAGGAGATCTCTAGGAGTCACTCATCCTGCTTCTACTTACCCAAGACAGCATTCACCTCCTTTCAGACACTGCTGCCCTCCTCACAAAGACCAGAGCTTTGGCCAAGTATCCATCAGTGGCCTGATTCTGATTGTTCATCTGATTGTCTTATAGTGACATGGTATTTTATGATATTTATGTGTAAATTGTTATTTTAATATTATTTTAAGTGTATTGTTTAATTGTTGTACAACACCCTGAGCCCACTTGGGGAGGGCAGTATATAAATCTGAATGAATGAATGAATGAATGAATGAATGAACGAATGAATGAACGAATTAATGAATATCAGTATCCTGTTCAAAGACCATTTTCCACCCAACACTCTTCCTCTAAGAGATGCAGTGGTCTGAAGCAAAGGACGGGGCAGCAACCCTTCTCTGCCAAGGATTGTCCAGACCATCAGTCAAAGCCCACCTTTTGATTAGAACAGTTTAGTTCTCCTAACCCCACTTTTATGGATAAGTTATATCCATTCCCTTCCTCTTTGGCAGGGCATAACGAATGATAATTGGGTTCTATCTATTATAGCCCAGGGTTATAGGTTAGAGTTTTCTTCTTTACCACAGGTTCAAAGGGTTTCACAGGCAGTAAATAATCTCTTACCCAAATTGCTACCCCAGAAGCTGCATATTAATGTCCTTGAATTTTGGGTCATAAGATATCGTCTTAACTTTTCTCAGATATCGTTTGAGGAAAAGTTAATTGAGGAAAATTCACAGGCCATCCTAATAGCCCCATTCTGGCCTCTCCAGGTATGGTTTGCTGCTCTGCTCAGGAGGTCCAGTGGGAATTACATACATCTCCCAAACATTCCTGATTTGCTGAGGATCAGATGGCTCCTACATCACAGTGTTCAACATCTCCACCTCATGGCTTGGAGGCTGCTCTTAACTTTTCCCTGTCATGTTCAGGAAGTTCTCCAGAACTCATGCAAAGCATCCACCAGACATTCCTATCGGAGTAACTGGAAATGTTTTTCAACTTGGGCTCTAGCCAGGGGCACTTCCCCTAGAACATGTCCCATTTCAGTAATTCTAGAGTACTTAGATACACTAAAGACCCAGGGATTTAGCATTTTCATAAGGTGCACATATCTGCTTATCACATCCCAGTGGGCAGTATGTCGGTGTTTTCCTACAAACTTTGTAAAGGATTTCTAAAGGGCTAGTTAACGTGTTCTCCACACCTTGTTCTGGTTCTGCAGTGGTCTTTGTCCTTAGTACTTTTACAACTCATGCTAAAACCCTTTGAGCCTCTGGCCACATGTCCCTTGGAGCTGTTATCTTGTCAAGGTTTGAGGAGAATGTTCAAGAAGTAAACAAGAGATCAGGGATTTCTATGGTTTATTATCAAAAACTATTATTATTGATAAAGCTTATCATAGTGATTTACAGAGTTTCATAAGCAAAAAACCAAATCAATCTAGGGATGTCGTTCAATTAAAGAAATATTAGTTAAATAATCATATGTATTTTAATCAGTTAATTGATTACCAGTACATTCCTAAGCAGAAATGGACACTTCTAACTTCAATATGTTTAGATTTCAATTCACTTAGAAGGGTATAACTTTGTTTAGGGTTGCACTGTAAATCTGTACAAATTTGTACATTGGGAAAATAACAGTGTTGCACATGCATGCCATTGCAGCCATTTTCTTAGAATAAGCATTCCATGTAGAACAGAATGCCTATTTTTGCTTGCTCTCTGCAGATTTTATAAGTACTTGAACTAAAAAGTAATAAGACTTAAAAACCTGATGTCCAGGGATACTTCTATTAGTTGAAATGTTTTGTGATTGATTTAATCAGTCACACCATAACCTGAAACCTGGCGAACTAAGCAACACTACAAAACAACGCATGCAGTAGACATAGAAGTCCAATTTTACCTGCTTGGTGTCACCAGAAATTCAGCATTTTGCTACTGAAAGAGGGTGCACTGCATGATTTGAAAAAAAATACAGTCTGGTATCCTGGAAAATATTCCTTGAGTCATTGCCACAGATGTTGAAATGCAGTGCTCAGAATGCACATAGCAACACATGATCCAAGACTTGCATGTCTGCAATACTGGAACGGTTTCTGAGGCCACTTTTTTTGTACCAAACATTGTATTATTTATTTATTTTATTTGACTTATATCCCACCCTCCTGGCATGGGAGCCTCAGGGCAGGTTACACCAAATTTGATAAAAATACAGTATAGACAATTAAAATACTAGTAAAATACCACAATAACCTTCATCCGGTGCTGTTGTCATTGACATTAAAACTTCCCAGATGCCATCTCTGGTATGCAGTTCTGACACCCTGAGGGGAGGCCCAGTAAAGAGGGAGGGACATCCGTTGCCCTAGTTAAAAACGTGGCAGAAAAGCTCCATCTTGTAGGCCCTGCAGATCTGTAAAAGGTCCCACAAGGCCCTGCTCTTGTATGGGAGTTCATTCCACCAAGTAGGGGCCAGGGCTAAAAAGGCCCTGTCCCTAGTTGAGGTGAGACAGACATCCCTGGAGCCAAGGACCACAAGAAAATGTCGACTGGCAGATCATAAAGCCCTTCAGGGCTCATAGAGGGAGAGGAGGTCTCACAGATATGCAGGCCCCTGGCCGTATAGGGCTTTAAAGGTAAGCACCAACACCTTGAAACGGATCCAGTACTCAATAGACAGCCAGTGCAGTTTGTGTGGTTATGGGCCCACACAGTCAGGGGCATCAGTACCCAGCATGCTGCACCAGCTGCTGTTTCCAGAGTAGAATCAAGGGCAGTCGCATGTAGAGAGAATTACAATAATCTAATCTGGAAGTGACCTTTGCATGGGTCATTGAAACCAGATCCTGGGGAGTGAGATATGGGGCCAACTGCCTGATATGTCTTAGACTGAAGAAGGCAGACCTGGCAGTGGGGGCAACCTGGGTCTCCATAGTTAGTGAGGCATCCAGGAATATCCCCAGGCTCTTCACCTTTGGCACCAGCATATTATTGGTAGAATTTATATCCTACCAGGAAAAAAAATGGCCATGATGCTGAGGGTTTAGTCCCCCTTTTCCATGTGCTCTGTTTTTGTTCCCAGTGCATCACCATGTCCTAATGCCCACAATGTGGATGAGAGGCAGGAGTTCAAGAAGCACAACTATCCTGTCCTTATATATATTTAAATTCTGGTTCCACCACATTCTATGCTTGCCATAATTGATTCGGCCTCAAGAACTGGCAGTCAGAAGACACTGGCCAGGGCTGACTGGCTGCTTCACAAAGTCCTGCCCATGTCAGCCCCGGTCAGTGTTTTCAGCTCAGTCTGCTCCAGTCCTCCGACAGGAGAGGACAGTCTGGAGTGTGAGCACAGGGACAGGTCCTCAAGGCTGAGGCAAGTGAGAGAAGCCCTTTTCCGCTCCCCCACACCATCCCCTGGGCCTTCTATGAGGAGACTAGGCCCAGAGAAGGCCTTTTCCGTCCCCCACACGCCATCCCCTGGGCCTTCTATGGGGCACTAGGCCCAGAGAAGGCCTTTTCCGTCCCCCACACGCCATCCCCTGGGCCTTCTATGAGGGGACTAGGCCCGGAGAAGCCCTTTTCCGTCCCCCATACGCCATCCCCTGGGCCTTCTATGGGGCACTAGGCCCAGAGAAGCCCTTTTCTGCCCCCACACCCCATCCCCTGGGCCTTCTATGGGGCACTAGGCCCAGAGAAGCCCTTTTCCGTCCCCCACACCCCATCCCCTGGGCCTTCTTTGGGGCACTAGGCCCAGAGAAGCCCTTTTCCACTCCGCGCACCCCATCCCCTGGGCCTTCTATGGGGCACTAGGCCCAGAGAAGCCCTTTTCCGTCCCCCACACGCCATCCCCTGGGCCTTCTATGGGGCACTAGGCCCAGAGAAGGCCTTTTCCGTCCCCCACACCCCATCCCCTGGGCCTTCTATGGGGGCACTAGGCCCAGAGAAGCCCTTTTCCGTCCCGCACACCCCATCCCCTGGGTCTTCTGTGGGGCACTAGGCCCAGAGAAGCCCTTTTTCACCCCCCACACCCCATTCCCTGGGCCTTCTGTGGGGCACTAGGCCCAGAGAAGCCCTTTTCCATCCCCCACACCCCATCCCCTGGGCCTTCTATGGGGCACTAGGCCCAGAGAAGCCCTTTTCCGTCAACCACACCCCATCGCCTGGGCCTTCTATGGGGCACTAGGCCCAGAGAAGCCCTTTTCAGTCCCCCACACCCCATCCCCTGGGCCTTCTATGGGGGCACTAGGCCCAGAGAAGCCCTTTTCCGTCCCCCACACCCCATCCCCTGGGCCTTCTGTGGGGCACTAGGCCCAGAGAAGCCCTTTTCCGCCCCCACACCCCATCCCCTGGGCCTTCTGTGAGGCACTAGGCCCAGAGAAGCCCTTTTCCGTCCCCCACACCCCATCCCCTGGGCCTTCTGTGGGGCACTAGGCCCAGAGAAGCCCTTTTCCGCCCCCACACCCCATCCCCTGGGGCTTCTGTGAGGCACTAGGCCCAGAGAAGCCCTTTTCCGTCCCCCACACCCCATCCCCTGCGCCTTCTCTGGGGCACTAGGCCCAGAGAAGCCCTTTTCCGCCCCCCACACCCCATCCCCTGGGCCTTCTGTGGGGCACTAGGCCCAGAGAAGCCCTTTTCCATCCCCCACACCCCATCCCCTGGGCCTTCTATGGGGCACTAGGCCCAGAGAAGCCCTTTTCCGTCCCCCACACCCCATCCCCTGGGCCTTCTGTGGGGCACTAGGCCCAGAGAAGCCCTTTTCCGCCCCCCACACCCCATCCCCTGGGCCTTCTGTGAGGCACTAGGCCCAGAGAAACCCTTTTCCGTCCCCCACACCCCATCCCCTGGGCCTTCTGTGGGGCACTAGGCCCAGAGAAGCCCTTTTCCGCCCCCACACCCCATCCCCTGGGCCTTCTAAGGGGCACTAGGCCCAGAGAAGGCCTTTTCCGCACCCCCCACACAGCATCCCCTGGGCCTTCTATGAGGGGACTAGGCCCAGAGAAGTCCTTTTCCGCCCCCCACACGCCATCCCCTGGGCCTTCTATGAGGCACTAGACCCAGAGAAGCCCTTTTCCGTCCTCCACACGCCATCCCCTGGGCCTTCTATGGGGGCAATAGGCCCAGAGAAGGCCTTTTCTGCCCCCACACGCCATCCCCTGGGCCTTCTATGGGGCACTAGGCCCAGAAAAGGCCTTTTCCGCCTCCTACACGCTATCCCCTGGCCTTCTAAGGGGCACTAGGCCCCGAGAAGGCCTTTTCTGCCCCCCACATGCCATCCCCTGGGCCTTCTATGGGGCACTAGGCCAAGAGAAGCCCTTTTCCGTCCCCCACACCCCATCCCCTGGGCCTTCTATGGGGCACTAGGCCCAGAGAAGGCCTTCCACCATGATGAGAGACCTGACAAACCTACACAAGCCTGTCCCCATGTGGCAAATACTCATGTTCAGCTTGACTTGGTGAAGTAGAAAATGGGACAGCCAGAAGTACAATTAAGATTTCTCTCTTGTAGATGTAAGAATTCCTTGTGGTTCTAATGATAATAGTAAAAACATAACTCATTATGGGCAGAATAATGTGTGCTTCCTGTGTTATTTAAAAAAAGCACCTGGGCCACAAAATCTGGGGAAACCCTGCACTAATTGAAGTGCTTGTCAGGAATTACTAAACCAAAAATCAGTGAAACACAGTGAAGCAAATGAGATGAAGTGCCAGGAATCCAAGAATAGCCTGTCTTGGCTATGTCACTCTTAACATGCCTGCCTTTTTATAATCCATGTTTTCCTTACAGGCCCACTTCCTGTTTTTCTTATGACTCTGCCAGTGAGAGTCCCAGCTGAGGCTGGAAACAAAATGGACAGAGTCCAAGTGACTGAACTCCACGGCTGCAGCGTAGCCTGCCTTGAGTCTTCTTGTCCTACGCAAATGCTGCTACTTACGTAGCCCAGTCACATGAGTGATTTACGTGAATTTTGGATTACATCTGTACAACATCTAAACGTTGCTTTAAAAGTGAATTCACTACAGATGTCTTACATCCTGCCCTGACCTGAATGACCCAGGCTAGCCTGATCTCAGAAACTAAGCAGGGTTGGCCCTGGTTAGTATGTGGATGGGAGACCACAAAAAAAGTCCATGGTCATGATTCAGAAGCAGGCAATGGCAAACCACCTCTGAACACCTCTTGCCTTGAAAACCCCAAACTTGTATTGGCCTCCCCTGTCCGATCCTTTCTTGGTTTCTCTTGTCCACCCACTTGTTTAGTATTTTTACTATCATGGCACACAGATGTAGAGCTTCCAGGATTAGCTATCGCTGTGTTATGGATTGCCATCTAATGGTGTAGGATTAACTGGTTTTATATAAGTTTTATTGATTTTATGTATATTTAATTGCACTTAATCTTATTGTTTTACATGCATTGTTGTAACCTGCCCTGAGTCTTGCTGCGCAGGGGGAGGGAGGGCTAGACATAAAATCAAATAAATAATTAATAAAAATAAGTCAGCTTTGACTAGACAGCATCTTCTACCACCATCGTTCATCCTAGGCTGAAAAGTCAAAGCGTTGGATCCAGCAACCCATCAGTGGAAGTTGCTGACAGTCATGGGTCTTCCTCACTTTTCCATGCCACAGAAGCTATTCCCGACCATGAGAAAGTTAAATCCTGGGGTTGCAGGACCTATGTGAAGTAATAGCTATGTGGGATGGCAGCCTGTAATGAGGAGGGAAAAGAGGGTAAAATTGCTCCATTCTTCCTCTTGTATTAACTGTTCTGCTGGGAAGAGGGAAACATGGGGAAGATCTGTGATCTTTTCGTGAGTGGATTGCTGTATCCAACCCAATGCATTCAAGGATTTCTGATAGCATTGGCTAGATTCTGACACAGCAGTCAGCCAAAACTTCTTTATATTCTAGGGGTATAGATCTTGGTGTTAATAGACTCAGAACCAACTTAAATGACTTCACTGGCCATAAGTCTCTTTATCCAGTGGTGGTATAGAAAACAAAAACATCACCGCCATCACAGTCAACTAAAAGGCTTTCAAGGAAGCTCAGTGACATGTGCAGTTTTATTTAACAAATATATTCATAATGTGTGGAATTCCTTCTTTCAGAGGTATATTTAATTTTATAACATGTGTCTTACTTGGTTCCTACACAAGTGTTCACTGTCTTTCTGGCATGGGGCACATCAACATTTTCTAAAATTTCAACAAAATTCTTACAGTGGAAGGCCAAAATGTCTCACTTCAGATGGGAAAGATGAAACATGAGGCACATGAAACAGCCTTATAGTGAATCAGACCATAAGTCCATCAGGGTCAGTACTGCGTACTCTGACTGACAGCAGTTCTCCAGGATCTCAGGCAGAGGCCTTTCACATCCCCTACTGCATGGTCCTCATTAACTGGAGATGCCAGGAGTAGTATGTCGGGTATACCTTCCATCAAATCAAAAACTGACAGGTGCCACGCCCCCTTTCAGGGGATCAAATAAAAAACTGACAGGTGCCACGCCCCCTTTCTGAGAATCAAATAAAAAACTGACAGGTGCCACGCCCCCCCTTTATGGGGATCTAATAAAAAACGGACAGGTGCCACGCCCCCTTTCTGGGCAGAAGTCCCACCAGGGCACCCCTCCTCCACCCCCCACCCACCCCAATCCCATCCCACGCTGTGGTACCCTTCCCTCACTCCCCCTGCCTCCCCAATGGACAGCCATTCATTGGTAACAAAGTAGGGAGGAGCTATGGTTTGTCAGCCATGGTTGCTGGAAGGAGGTTGTAGCAAGGGGGGAAATGGCTGGTGTTGGGGGTGGGGGGTTGTACCATGGGAGGGGTGAGTGGAAGACTTAAAAAAGAGAGAATGGCAGGGCATTTGTGTGTGTTTTACAGAGAAGAGTGCTTTGGAAATGTTGGGAGACTGAAAGGTGTGTGTGTGTGTGTGTGTGTGTGTGAGAGAGAGAGAGAGAGAGAGAGAGAGAGAGAGAGAGAGTTAGTTTGCAAACAGCTCCCCCACCTTTAAAGGGGTGGCAGAACTGATTGAGAGCATAGAGTCCCTCTCCCCACAGCGCCCTTCAAAAAAGCAATCAGCTTTTTACAAAAAATACAGTTTAAACAGTTACACACAGGGTCCTTCTAAAAGCTTTAGCAAAGGGAGGCAAAACATACCAGGAAAACAGCCCACGCACTGGTTTCTAGTTTCCATTTTAAGCCATTCAGCACACAAGCAGCAGTTTTAACCCATAACCTTAGTTAGTTTGCAAACAGCCTATTTTTTAAAAAAAAGACAAGCGGCAGTTTTTTACTTACCATGAGAGAGCAGAATGCCATAGTCTCTTCCCCCCATTCCCGTTAAAGCATGCAAGCAGCAAATCCACACACACGCCAGTTCCATTCTTTTTAAAAGAGAAATAAATAGTGCAAAATGAGAGAATCCTCAGCTACAGTTTAAAAAATCCTTCTTAAAATAAAGCCAGCCTGTGGAAAGTAGAACCATGCGTCCCTTTCAATGTTTTTTAGCAGAATGGCTTCCAGAGAGAGAGTCCAACCCGCGCTCGCTAGTGGGTGGGGTTGGGGGCGGGCAAAGGAGGCAGCCAATTAGATAGGAGCTTGAAGGAAATGCAGAAGGCAGGAATTTTTGCAATCTCATGAACGGGCTTCTGTTGACCCCCCCTCCCCAACTAAGCACGCACTTCAAGATTCCATGTGTGCATAAACACTTCCCCTACCCCACAGCCAGAGTGTTTGGGGCATCATTGTGTCAAGGGGCTGGGTTGTTTCCCCACTCACTTCCTCTCTTACCTGCCTCCCAGAGCCAGGCTGTGTCACTGACAACAGTGTGCTTGCTGACTGGTTATTTGAGGTGTCTATCCAACAGGGGAAATCTGCCTCAATGTGAAATTACTTTTTGAGGCATCTGTGTGCTAAGGTCCCCACCCTTTTACAAAGTAGCACATACTCCCCCCTCTTTCTTTTCTTTGTGCATTCTGTATGAAATGGAAATAAAATGATAAGGAACTGAAATAAAAGCACATGCCATGTTGTGTGCAGCCCCTCCCCCTCCTCACAGTGTACCCAAGCCGGTCTCTTTCCCCTTCTGTGTGAAGTGAAATAAACCCTGAGGAAATAAATCATAGGAAATTGAAATAAACAAAAAACACAGGTTTTCCGGTTTTGGGGAGCCCTCCTTCGTCACGCGGGCGGTTTTGGGGAGCCCTCCTTCGTCACGTCCGGCAACATTTAAATGTGCCAATGAGCACTGGAAGGGGTGGTTCCAGGGTAGCAGAGATAAAAGGGCATGCTGCACTGCTGTGAAGATGGGGTGGGGGGGCTGAGACTGTATATTTGTTGTCTAATAAAAAATACTTTTATTGTGGTAAAAGAGAGTGGAGCATCATGGTTCATCATCAGGATGTATTAAAAGAGATTTATTTTAACCCCAGGGAGATTGGAAGTTTTGGAGGGGTTGAATCTCTTTTTCAGGCGGCTTCTAAGAGGGGGCATCGGGTGAGCAGAAAAGAGGTGGAAGCGTGGCTCGACGATCAGGATGCCTATGCCTTGCATAAAACAGCCAGGGTGCATTTCAAAAGAAACAAGGTAATCGTGGGGGATATCGATGAGCAGTGGCTGGCGGACTTGGTGGATATGTAACAATATTCCAAGTACAACAGGGGCTACAAATACATTTTAACGGTGATAGACATCTTGTCTAAATACGCATGGGCTGTGCCTCTGAAAGATAAGGGTGGGAAAGAAGTGTCAGTTGCTTTTAAAAGCATTTTCACAGAGTCAGGGCGAACCCCTCAGAAGCTGCAAACAGATAGGGGCAAAGAGTTTCTCAATAAAAAAGTGGGTGCTCTGTTAAAACATCACGGAGTTCACCATTTTGTCACCAACAATGAAGTCAAGGCTGCAGTGGTGGAGAGGTTTAACAGCTAAGAACACTTTTAACTATAGGGATGTGCTACAGGACCTGGTCAAAAGCTATAACCACAGCTGCCACAGAACTATTCAGAAGCGGCCTGTAGACGTGAAGCCTTGTAACACGCTCGCCGTGTGGAGACACGTGTATGAAGCAGTCCCAAAGGTCCCAGCAAAAGAAGCCCCGTTTTTGTTTAGAAAGGGAGAACGAGTGAGAGTCTCTAGAACAAAGGGAACTTTTGAAAAGGGGTATGAACAGTCTTTCACCGATGAAATCTTTATTATAGAAGAGGTGGTCAGAAGGGGTGAGAGGCCCTTGTACCATCTGGTAGATTTTGACGGTGAGCCGATCCTAGGAGGTTTTTACCAGGAGGAGCTGCAAAAAATGAGCAATTGGAAAGACAGAACATACAGGATCGAGAAAATTATAAAAAGCCGAACAAACAAGAAAAAGAAGTTTTTCTTTGTTAAGTGGAGGGGGTGGCCACCTAAATTTAACAGCTGGGTCCCCACTGAAGACATCACAGAGCAGGATGGAAGATGATGGGTTTTATATCACGCTCCCTAGCAATGCTTCTAAGGATCTATTTCCTGACAATACCAGCGCTTCTTTCACGGTGCGCATGTTTAAGCCACTGGAGTTGCGTGGGGAATGGGAGGTGGGATTGGTGGAAATTCACTATCCCCAGAATTGGTACACATTTACCAAGCCAGCTAGATTCCAGATTTCTAATGGGGCTGTTCATCAGGAATATCAGCTGCGCTCTGGATACTATTATGATATTCACAGCATAGTTGAATTTATGAATAGCGCTGTCAAAAAACAGACGCGGCCTCCCCCCGATCTACAGTTCTACTTTGATCCAACGCAAGTGATACTCAGGTTTAACGGGTCTGATATTTATTCTGTCACGATGAGTGAAGAATTGGCCTACGTGATGGGGGCTCCTCCCAATGTTCCCATCAAAAAAATCCAGAACTGCGCAGATATTACAGGGGGGGTTAATACCCTGTACATGTACACCGACATCGTAGAACACCAAAGAGTGGGGGACACGGCGGTGCCCCTTCTACGCTGTGTTCCTGTACAGGGGAAGCCTCACGACTTTATCACGGTCTTCTATAACGAGCCCCACTACATACCGGTCAATAAGCACCACATTGAAACCATCAGCATAGAGATAAAGACGGATCAGAACAGCCCAGTGCCATTTCGCTACGGGAAAGTCATTGTGAGGTTGCACATTCGCCCGCGGAAAAAATGGTGATTGTGAAAGATTACGGGGATCCCACGATGATTAGGAAATATTACAGATCTCAGGCGGGTCATGCTCTCCCCGGATTTCATGGTGCGCCCGTTATGTACAGGGCGGGGGTGGGAGGTATTTTCCGACGGCTTTTTCGAATGGCCGTGCCACTTTTTAGAAAAGGGGTGGACATTGTCAAGCCGCACTTGAAATCAGCCGCTCGCAATATTGCTCAAGACGTTGTGAGCCACGTGACCAACAGAGTTATGAATAAACTCGGACCCCAGGAAGGGTCAGGCTTCCTGTATCTTAAAAGAAGGGGTGGTCTTAAAAGAAAGCAGTCAACCATGCGCAAGGGCCCCCCAAGTCCCGTTAAAAGGAGCCGCGGGGGCACTACGAAGCAGAGAGCCATGAGGAAGGGGAGAGGAAAGAACAACAAGAAGAAGCAACTCCGCCGAGGGCTCAAGGACGTACTATAAACAGCCATGGCTTTCATCCACTGTAGCTCGAAAGAGTGCGTAAAGTCTGAACTGGACCTTTTCCAGATAGCCCCGACCCAGACCAGCATCGAGAAGAGCTTGTATATCGAAGTCCCACCCCTTTCAGCCCTTGCAGGATCGGCACCTCTAGAGTTTTTCATAGCCAGGAATGGGGAAGATTACCTCAATTTAAATAATACCCTCTTGTATGTGAAATGTAAAATTACTCGAGAAGATGGCACAGACATTGGCGAGGACACAAGAGTGACGCTGGTGAACTACCCTATCGCCACCATCTTCAGCCAACTGGACGTGACCCTGGGAGACCGCCTGATCAGCCAGAGTAACAATTGCTATCCCTACAGGGCGATGATCGAAACATTGCTCAACTACAGCGGGGAAACCCTAGCGACCCAATTTTCCGCAGGGGGCTTTTATAAGGATACACCGGGGCAGCTGGACAACACCATCAAACAGGATGCCCCCAACTCGGGGTTTGGCATGAGAGCGAAGCTGACTGCAGGGAGCAGGACGGTAGACCTCTTAGGACACCTCCACGCAGACCTATTTTTTCAAGAAAAACTGCTCTTAAATGAGGTAGATGTGAAAATCAGATTAACACGTAACAAAGATACTTTCTGCCTGATGAGCGGGGAGGCTGCGGGAGCACAGTTTAAGCTTCACCTGGATTCAGCCTCTCTCTTTGTGAAAAGGGTGAAAGTTGCCCCCAGCGTCTGATTGGCTCACGCCGAAGCTCTGCTGACATCAACAGCAAAATACCCCGTGGACCGTGTTGGCATGAAGGTGTTCAGTATTCCAGCCGGTGCACGTGTGAGCAATCAAGACAACCTGTTTTTGGGTCAGCTCCCCAAAATGGTGGTCATGGGTTTGGTGGACAATGATGCTTTCAGCGGCAGTTACACCAAAAACCCTTTTAACTTTAAGCATTACAACATTAACTTTGTAGCTCTGTACGTGGATGGAGAGCAGGTCCCCTCCAAGCCCTTCCAGCCTGACTTTGCAGCGAAAAACAACGTGAGAGAATACATGAGCCTCGTGCAAACTGCGGGAAAGCACCTACAGGATAGACCTATCTAAATAGACCGTGATGGTTACCGGGTAGGGTACACCCTGTTTGCTTTTGATCTCTCTCCTGACCAGGAGTGCGGAGACCATTACTCCCTGATCAAAACGGGGAACCTGAGAGCGTAGATACATTTTGCAGCGGCTCTGCCCCATACTGTGAATTTGATCATGTATGGAGTGTTTGACAACATCATCGAGATCAACCACAACCGCAACGTGCTCTTTGACTACATGTAGCATGGACACGATCCAGTTATCACGCGGCTTGCTTGACAGCCCTCACACCCGGAAAACCTTCCTGGGAGTCTTCCCCAGCGATTGGCTCCCCACCAAAGCAGTGACCCGGAGACCCGTCTCTTTAGTTGTAAACACGCACCCCCACAACCTCCCTGGGGAACACTGGCTGGCGATCTACCTCCCGGACCATAGCACCTCAGAGTTTTTCGATTCTTACGGAAATTCACCCTCTAGCTATCTCTTTCCCCCAACTATTATGGATTTTTTAAACAAAAATTCTGAGGAGATTCATTTTCATCGGAAGAGGTTCCAAGGACCGGCATCAACCACCTGCGGTCATCACTGCCTGTTTTTTCTCCATCACCACTGCAGAGGCACCCCCTTTCACGCGATCGTGAAGATGTATTCCCCCAACCCCGAGCAAAATGACAGAATGGTCATGAGTTTTGTGAAAAGCACCCAGAAGAATTCATGGACTTTACCAAATATGTACACACCTGCCCAAACCTGTGTTTCTTGTGCCCCTAATAAAAGGCTGTTGGAATCTTAATACGAGTAAATGCATCTTTTTTTTTTCAAAAATCACTCAGAGACAAAGGTTTGCATTTCAAAGAATTTATTTTTCATTAGTCAACCACTTTTCTTTTAGAGGAAACAGGGAGGGGTGAAAGCTTTTGTTTTTTAGAAGAAATAACAGGTGTGCGCTTTAAAACGGGTGGCTGAGGGCTTTTCAAGTCTTCTAACATTTTTCTAGTAGTCAGGTTGCCAGCGACCGATGAGGGAACGTTGAGTTCAGCCAGAGCCGCCATAAACACATCCATGCCTTTAGGCTGTGAGACAGAAGAGGGAGGATGCGTCTGAGTAATTGCCTTGACGAGGTCCTGCAGGTTGCTTCCAGCGACTGGGGCCCCTCTATAAAGAAAAGTTCCCCTTTCATCCCAAGAGGCAATTTTTCTGTTTTGAGTCATTTTCTTTAGCAGCACACGAGCGTTGTTCCTGTATCGGCGTGGCAGATTCTCTAGCACCTCTTCAAATCCAGGTGCATTCTTTTCATCGGGGTCTGTCATTGACGCCGGTTGCGGGAGATACAGATTCAACTTGGTTTTCTCTTCCTCCCCCATTCTGACATGCGTTAGATATTTCTGAAGGAGAGAGCCATAGAGTTTGGCTTTCTCATATTCAGACAAGTCCCCTCTCTCTAGAACAGTTTTCATCTCCCTATCTAGAGAGTGTACGGCCGTGTGCCTGATGGGTTCACCCTCTGGGGGACGTGGAATGGTTAGGCGTTCTAATTGCTGGCTAGGGACCAGATACATTTTCTCCGCATGCTCCATCAGGAAGGGGTTAAAAAGCTGGTAATCAGGGGCAGAGCAAAGCCCAACAGGGAGCCGATAAAACTGCCCTGTTGCCTCACCAGCTTCTTCTTCTTTGTCAGAGGGATTTTAGAGCTGCTCAGAGATTTGATGACTGTACATTTTTTTCGCAGGACTGTCTTCTGGGGCTGTGACAGAGGGATGACGCCTTTTAGTGTGTTTAGAGCTATCTCCCCAATAGCCTTGATTAGATCATTTGGAGCGGCACACAAAATAGGTTTCCTCAGGCGAGGGGGAGATTTTGAGACGAGTTTCAGGAGAGTCCCGTTTCTTTTTAAGCAGGCCGACATGCTTCCGTTGTGGCAGGCACCCTCTTCTTAAAAACTCTGAGGCGTTGTGTATCAGCGTCTTTTAATCCCCCCGGCTGTTTTTTTAATAACATAGCAAACTGGGAGGTCAGGGGGGAACATGCCGGTGCACAGCCTGTAGGACTCTGGTGTGGTCGCGTTTAAATCCACTACCAGGTACCCGAAGGGCTTTCCTGTGGCATCCTCATAAGCCTCCATAAAAAAGGCCGCTTTCCCTGGGTACATCTGCCTGGCCAGAGTCACTATTTGTAATTTATCTCGTGGGTTTTTAAATAACACCATGTACTTGGTGTTCAGGTTGATAGTTCTGCCGCTCTTGCCTTGGCAGAATAGATTCTGCACGATGTAAATAATACTCAGATTTCTGTGGTGAACATATTTGGTGAAAGCGTTTTCAATTTCACCGCTATCAGAAGCACATGCCATCAAATCGTCCACAACAACGAGGTTTATTTTATAACAAGGTAACATTTCATCATTATTCAAGTTGGAGGGCAAACCCTCTACAAACTTTATAAAGGGAAAACGTCTGAGCAAGTCTTCATACAACGGTTGCCAACAAGCATAAAACCACACAATATTTTCAGGCATGACAGAAAGTGTAGAATTTGCATTCACAAGCAGGCTTTTTATAAAATAACTTTTCCCACAGTTGCTGGGGCCCGCAAGGATGGCTGAGAAAGGGTGGCACCACCTTGTATCCATTTCAGTAGCCGTAGGGCGTGCTCTTAAAACCCTCTCTGAGCACCCGCTTGTCGTAAACCACCTTCTGAGTTTTTTTAAGATTTTTTGTTTTAATGACAAACTTCTGTTTGTCTCTAACGATGCCCCGGTGACTCACTGTGATCTCGCCAGGCTCAGAACCAGAAACGTGTGTGAAAACCAAATCCTTCAAACTGTCAAAATGAATCTTTTCCCTATTAGCGGCATTCAGTGTAATGCCCTTTACTTTCAGACATGCCTCCCCTCCTGACAGCCTGTAGCCATAAGTCTTTGGGCCTGCAGAAACAAACTCCTTTATATGCTGACCTGCAGGGACTTCACTCGTCAGCTCTCCTAAATAATCTCCCAGTGGGGGGTTCCAGTCACCAGGATGGCTCACAAATATCACAGAGTCGGTGTCATGATATAAACAACGCTGCCCTAACTGGTCGAGCAAATTGTAGAACTCCAGCCTCGCATAAGCGGTAGTGAAAGCAGCTATGTACACATGCGTGTAGCCGGGAGATGTCACACGGTCCCTAGCGTGTTTCCAAGATACACAGGCTGCATCCTCGCTGATGAAACTGCAACTGGCAACCTCGTAATTGTCTGAAAATAGCAGCTCAAAAAAGCGATCTGTGTCTCTCACGATTTCGGTGGTTGGCAAGTTTGTTCTCTGTGCAAATTTACCCCACAGAGAATTGAGAAAGAGTTTAGCGATCTGACGCTTTGCGGGGTTTGGAGTTATATGGGAGGGACGTCAAAGGACCCCCTCCTTTTTATAAAAATCATCGACGTATTTCTGTTTATCGGCATCTGTCACACACCACTCTGGGTAGCCTGAAGATTCCTGTTTTTGTCTGAGATGTTTTTTAATGTATTTTGCAAACAGCTCCCTGGATTTCCTCTCAAAATGCCACACCTCAAAGATTTTCACAACCCTATAGCCTTTGGCCAGAGCCACTTGTAACTCCTCAGTGACCCACGTCCCCACTAGAGCCCTCTCCTCATCGCTATGATTGCATGTTTCCTGTTGTTTTGTTTTTTTTCAGCACAGGTCCTGCACAACGTAAAACAAAGCTTCCCATTAGCCTTCGAAGGCCCTCTCGGGGGATAGACTTTAACCTTTGCCAGCCCAAAGTATTCTGAGAGAGGTGCAAAATCATTCTGAATGATCTCAGGGTGACCTAGAGGGTACATTTTCCTAGCATTCACAAAGGGGTACAGGCTGGTAAAATCATAATAGTGGATCTGCTCCCTTGCCTCTGCTTTATAGTAGAGGGTGATGGCGTTAGTACGGCCCCCAAAGAGGGCGTCTCTAGGAACTAGAGGATCAGGAAACTGTGCGGCTTTAAGAAAGGTGTTCACAGACTCATCTGTGGTTTTTAGGTTATTCCACTCGTGTTCCCAGATGCTCACAACTTCAGATCCCATTCTTTTAAGGTCATCACTTCTCTGCCTGGTAGCGCAGTAAAGGTGATGAAACAGTTTCCCGGCTGCCTTGTTGAATTTGTGAGAATCATAGCATTGTGGACACCCATACCAGTAACAGGTGTTAAAATTAAAAGCTGTATTTTTACCACGCACCACAGCATACCCATCTAGGGAATACTTTCCTACCTTAAATTCACCCCCCTTTAGCGCATGACGGATCTGGACCTTTTCAGAGTGTTCTATGTAGCAGAGCCACTGTATAGAGGTGGATGAAAACCTTTTTATTTCCCTGTGATAGTCATCCGGAGGGGGGATGGCCACAGAGACAGGTGCCAGAAAATTAAACCTGTACATGGCTAAGCAGACACCTGCCAATGTGAGGTATTGTAGAGGGTCTATGCAGAGGGAGTCCTGGGATGTCATGTTCATAATCTCAGATCTATACAAAGTACAAGCTTGTTCCAAAATGAGGACATCTTGCTGGCAATAAAAAGCTAGTTCTTTTTGGAGATCAAAAGTCATAGCTTTGTTCTCCTTGTGCCATTTTAAGAAAGCCTCCCTCTCTTGAGGCATCATCTGGTCTACCCCATAGTATTGGGGATCAGGTAATGGACCCACATAAGCTTGATTTTCCTCCGTGTTGAAAAAATGAGGAAAGTAGCCTTTAGACCGCTCAAAACCTAGAGCTTTGGGGAGTTTTGCCAATGCCATTGGTAGATGGTTCAGAGAATCAATGAATTTTATGTTGAGGCTTTTTATACTCACACACATCAACTTTCCCCCTATGGCAATCAGTTCAGGATCCATCCTCTCTTCAATCAGCTGCTTAACGATAAAGTAAGAATCATAAGCCTTAGCGTTGTGCGCAATAAAAGTCGTTTCTCTAAACTGTTTCTGCTTGGTAATTGTGTTAACAAACTGATACACGCATGTTTCACCCTTAAATTCCCAACTTTTACCGCATGCGCGCCATTGTTTGTCTTCCCCTAAGGCTTTAGCAAAGACATAATTGGGCTTGTGCTCCCCATCGTCTTGAGTGCATTCAAAATCATAAAATATGTACTTTGCCAAAACGGGCGGTTCTTTCAGCGGTTCTAAGTAACACAGTCTGTGGAAATCTTCATCTTCCCTCAATCCCCCACCGCATTGCTTACAGACCCTCCCTCGGCACTCTTCATACTGGTGATCCATGCCATTGTAAGACCTACATTTTTTACACCATACCCTGGAGGGACATTTGATTTGGTTCTGGGCTGCTAACTCGCCGTGTCGTTTTAAACAAAATTCGCTGCTACAGTAGAAACAACAATTAGGACATTTCTGAGGGGTACCTAGGATTTTTTTACATTCAGAGGTGCCACACATTCTGCAAAATTGAGAACAATTATGGTTATGATTGTACAGGGTATGACAATAGTCACAGTAATTTCTTGAACCCATAAATGCTTTTATATTCAAGACGCCATAATAATGTTCATTGTGCAGTAGTAGAAAATAAGTGTCTGGATATCTTGAAGGCTGTGTTTTAAATATGGCCCATCCCTGCTCTGAACACAACGCCACCCTGATGTTTATTTTTAAATGCTCCTCAACAACAGATATGTCATTGAGACCCACCTTTTTCTGATCAGACCATCCCAGTTCAGTGTGTAATTTCCTAGCAGCCTCTAAGAGCTCTGCATCGGTGGGGTCCCCGGCTCTTTTTTTCATAACACCCATAAGCCCTGCCGCAAAGCAGAGGTTATTGCTGTGATAGGAAAAATCTACCAAAAAGCGCCTCTTTTTTTCAATGATTGCACTGTAAGGGATAGATTTGATTCTCCGGAGAGCACCACCCCTCGGTGGTTTGGATATAGTCACGATTAAACGCAACGTATTGTTGCTCAGAACCTCTCTGTTGCTTTGCAGCATGCTGACCACCAAGTCAAAAAACTCTGAAGCATTTAGCTGGTTCTTTTTTTTCTTAAATGAAAACAATGGGTTCTGTAGCCCTCTGCCCTCTATCCGCAGTTGAACAAAATCTCCTTCCTGCACAAGCCTGTTAATCCCATTTAAAACCTCCTGAACCCCTTGTGTTAATGTCTCAATGGCGTGAGCAAAGGAGCGCACGCGGTCTAAATTCACAAAGCGGAACTCCTCACTGATCACCAAGGATCGGAATCTATCATAAGGTCTCTGCCACCCCCTGACATGCTCCACATAGACTTCAGGAGGTGGTGGGGAGGGTGCATCCCTCTCTTCCTCTTCCCCCACCCTATCGGTACTAGCAGAGACTTCAGGGGGAGATGGGGAAGGTGCATGCCTCTCTTCCTCTCCTCCCACCCCATCGGCATTAACAGACGGCATTAACGGAGAGCTCTCTGATGGCTCATTTACTTCAGAGTCATGTTCAGGCAGGGTTCCTCCAACCTGCATGCTGGTACTACCACCGTCAGAATAGGGGTTAAAATGTTTAAATGCTTCACATGCATATTGATCGATCATGTTGTAGAGCTGCTCAGATTCTACCTGAAGAGCCTGACGCTCTTTTTCTAGCATTATCTCTTTCTTTTTCATCCATGCCACAGACTCATAAACAAGTGTGCAAAACTCTCTCTGCCTGTTAGAGTGGTCTTCATCAGTTCTCGTGGTGTCAGCCTTTCTCTTTTTAGGGGTAGGACCCTCCTGCTGGCCTGTGGTGAGTGCTGTGCGTCTCTGTGGGTCGCTACCTTCCCACCTCCATGGGGTAGCATGGGATGGTCCAGGCACAACATCTGGAAAACACAGAGACAGAAATCAAAAACTGACCCCTGCACATGCACTTGTTTGTCATTAAACCTCTAACTGCCTAACCACCTACAAGAAGTCCTTGGTGTCTTACAATATAACTGTAAATACATAAAAGAAAGTTCAATGAATACAAGCATTTTTAAAAACCCTGCACAAACAACACACAGCAGAATCCCGAAATTCTGAAAATTACAAATAAAACACGGCACAATTCCAAAATTCTAAAAATACAAACATTTAAAAACCCTGCCTGCATGTGTGGAACTAGATGAGATTATTAATTCTTACCAGGCTCCCTGTATGCAGGTCTGGCTGTTAAAGTAGTCATCGATTGCTGGAGGGCTGCTGCTGGGGATTCTCCATCAGAAATGACCTCTGACAAAGACAGAAAAAACTTAATCCTAAAGTTTGACATCTTTTTGAACAACAGAACCCCCCCCCCAAAAAAAAAACCCTTGCCAGAATTTACCAATTTCATCAGAGATATATTGCTGCAACTCCACAGGTGCTTGCAAGGCATATGCCAGGGCTGCTGCCACAAGATCCAGGGACTGCGTACCTGTGTTCATATCTTGATCAAGAATTTCTACAAGCAAAGAACAGAATAGCTTGTGAAAAAGAACTCTTTTTCTGCCCTCTATTAGGATTAAATTGTTTAGAAAACAGATCCCTCAACATACCTTGCAAATTGTTCAGGTCCTGAGAATCCATTCTTTGCTTCTGGCAGAGAGGGACGTGAAAGCTGGTAGCTTTTTAAAGATGGCGTGGATGGCACGCAGTCCAGCTTGTCCTTTTATTTCTGCTACCCTGGAACCACCCCTTCCAGTGCTCATTGGCACGTTTAAATGTTGCCAGACGTGACGAAGGAGGGCTCCCCAAAACCGCCCGCGTGACGAAGGAGGGCTCCCCAAAACCGGAAAACCTGTGTTTTTTGTTTATTGCAATTTCCTATGATTTATTTCCTCATGGTTTATTTCACTTCACACAGAAGGGGAAAGAGACTGGCTTGGGTACACTGTGAGGAGGGGGAGGGGCTGCACACAACATGGCATGTGCTTTTATTTCAGTTCCTTATCATTTTATTTCCATTTCATACAGAATGCACAAAGAAAAGAAAGAGGGGGAGAGTATGTGCTACTTTGTAAAAGGGTGGGGACCTTAGCACACAGATGCCTCAAAAAAGTAATTTCACATTGAGGCAGATTTCCCCTGTTGGATAGACACCTCAAATAACCAGTCAGCAAGCACACTGTTGTCAGTGACACAGCCTGGCTCTGGGAGGCAGGTAAGAGAGGAAGTGAGTGGGGAAACAACCCAGCCCCTTGACACAATGATGCCCCAAACACTCTGGCTGTGGGGTGGGGGAAGTGTTTATGCACACATGGAATCTTGAAGTGTGTGCTTAGTTGGGGGGGGGTCAACAGAAGCCCGTTCATGAGATTGCAAAAATTCCTGCCTTCTGCATTTCCTTCAAGCTCCTATCTAATTGGCTGTCTCCTTTGCCCGCCCCCAACCCCACCCACTAGCGAGCATGGGTTGGACTCTCTCTCTGGAAGCCATTCTGCTAAAAAAACGTTGAAAGGGACGCATGGTTCTACTTTCCACAGGCTGGCTTTATTTTAAGAAGGATTTTTTAAACTGTAGCTGAGGATTCTCTCATTTTGCACTATTTATTTCTCTTTTAAAAAGAATGGAACTGGCGTGTGTGTGGATTTGCTGCTTGCATGCTTTAACGGGAATGGGGGGAAGAGACTATGGCATTCTGCTCTCTCACGGTAAGTAAAAAACTGCCGCTTGTCTTTTTTTTAAAAAATAGGCTGTTTGCAAACTAACTAAGGTTATGGGTTAAAACTGCTGCTTGTGTGCTGAATGGCTTAAAATGGAAACTAGAAACCAGTGCCGTGGGCTGTTTTCCTGGTAAGTTTTGCCTCCCTTTGCTAAAACTTTTAGAAGGACCCTGCGTGTAACTGTTTAAACTGTATTTTTTGTAAAAAGCTGATTGCTTTTTTGAAGGGCGCTGTGGGGAGAGCGACTCTACGCTCTCAATCAGATCTGCCACCACTTTAAAGGTGGGGGGAGCTGTTTGCAAACTAACTCTCTCTCTCTCTCTCTCTCTCACACACACACACACACACACACCTTTCAGTCTCCCAACATTTCCAAAGCACTCTTCTCTGTAAAACACACACAAATGCCCTGCCATTCTCTCTTTTTTAAGTCTTCCACTCACCCCTCCCATGGTACAACCCCCCACCCCCAACACCAGCCATTTCCCCCCTTGCTACAACCTCCTTCCAGCAACCATGGCTGACAAACCATAACTCCTCCCTACTTTGTTACCAATGAATGGCTGTCCATTGGGGAGGCAGGGGGAGTGAGGGAAGGGTACCACAGTGTGGGATGGGATTGGGGTGGGTGGGGGGTGGAGGAGGGGTGCCCTGGTGGGACTTCTGCCCAGAAAGGGGGGGCATGGTACCTGTCAGTTCTTGATTTGATCCCCAGAAAGGGGCGTGGCACCTGTCCGTTTTTATTAGATCCCCATAAAGGGGGCGTGGCACCTGTCAGTTTTTGATTTGATGGAATGTATAAAAGGGGGCGTGGCACCTGTCAGTTTTTGATTTGATGGGATGTATA